>CM069432.1:21596353-22846353 GCA_035610365.1 Aquatica leii | reverse complement strand
AGTAATTGTAATTATGTTTGCTTTTAATTAGCGATTTTAGTGACCATTGTTACGATAACGGCGCTAATATGAGTGAAAAAAATTCTGGAGTTCAATCACGTATTCTTTAGTTAAATCCTCGAAAATTTTATGTTCCTGTGCAAATCATTCTTTAAATTTAATAATTGATAATACTGAAACGTTAGAAGTTATTTGCAAATGCAAGAGCCTTCTAGAAGCTGTTATCCATCTTCTAGAAGATAGACCGAAAAGTAGGGAAGGATTCGCAGATGTGTATAAATACCGAAGAGAAAAATCGTAGGTCAGTTATTGCTGAAATACGAATACAGAATATCAAAGTGGAAATAAATAAGTCGTTAGCACGCGTGTGTCTAGATAAATATACCGAGAATAATCGTGTACGTGATTTTTAGTGTAAACAAGTGTGAAGATATCCGCGGACGTTATCTTATCTTCGTGTAAGTGATAGTGTTATACAACGGTTATCCATAAATTAGTATAAGTGTTTTCATTAAATATTATTAGATTTATTTAGTTCGGTTAATTTAAAAGTGTACATATTTCTAGTATAAGTAAAACATATTTTTAGTCGTTTAAATAAATTAGTTTTTAATAATAAAATACGCAACAGTGGCGTCAGTGTGGAGTATCGAATAAAACAAACGGTTCGTGATTTTTTTTAGTGTAAATACCATTAAGTAATCTAATATCGCTCCCGTAATTCATTGCGTAAATAACTGTTAAGTTCGCGATACGCGTGTAATCATAGCTAAATTTGTGTTTATTAAACTTTTTCTTTTAACAAGTGCGTGTTTGCGATATTAATTAAATTCGTTTCCGTACACTAGTGGTTTAATATTAACAAGTGGATCGTTATTAAAATTTTGTGTTATACAAAAACTGGATTTTAAAAAGTAGTGTATTTAAACTTTATATTCGTGTTATATTTAAATTTATGTCGGTGACGCGTTTGCAAGCAGTTAAAATGGATTCAAAAATACTTGAAATTCTCGAATCGATGAATAGAAAAATGGGCGAAAATTCACAAAAAATTGAAGAAAAACTGTCAGAAAATTCTAGAAAAATGGAAGAAAATGCTAGAAGTTTAAAAGAAGAAATACGAGCGAGCATGGAAAATCAAATAAAGATTATTGAGGAACAAATACAAGTTAGTGTAGGAAATCAAATCAAAATTGCGCAAGAGGAAACCTAAGCAGATATGCTAAATTTGAAAGAAGAAACTTGCGAACCTGTGAATGAGAAAATAGAAGCAATACAGGACAAATTAGAAGACAGAATAAAACTGATTGAAGAAAGAATGAAGCAACTGAATTGCCACGGCGAAGAAAGCGTCACGAGTGAAGATTTAATAATGAACCATCGGGAAGAAACCACACACAAGTTTAAAGTTCTTCCACCAAATTTTGATGGTAAAGTTCCATGGTCAACCTACTACAAGCAGTTTGAAGCCGCAGCTACTGCTAATGGTTGGAGCAACAAGCAGAAAGCGACGTCTTTAATAGTGTTCTTACGTGGAGAAGCGTTTAGAATTTTACAAACTGTTCCTGACCACCTACAAGAAAATTACGAATTTTTAATTTCACGTTTAGAAATGAGATATGGAGACGCTCTTCTTCAACAAGTGTATCAAGCTCAAATTAAAAGTCGGGTTCAGAAAGCTGCCGAAAGTCTTCAAGAGTTTGAGGCTAACATCGCTAGATTAACACGGCTTGCGTATCCTACAGCACCAGATACCTTCTTGGAGCAATTGGCTATTCAAACCTTTGTAGACGGCCTCCGAGACAACAAAACGCAGCAGACTCTTCGGTTAGTTCGACCAAAGACATTGGATGACGCTTTGGTGCATGCTTTGAAGTTTGAAGCAGCAAAACAAGCAGCGCAACGAGATGGTCATAGACTCTGCTGTACTGCAGAAGTACCCGCGCAGGCACTGGAAAGCATCGACGAGATAGCGGACGAATACTTCGGGAAAGAGGAGTGACAAATTTAACTGCGATGAAATAGGCCATGTACGACGGCATCGTACTAAACCTAAAAAGAGGACAAGAAGAGCGCTAAAAAAATTTGGAACGAGGCGAGCAAAAGAGACAAAAAGGAATCTCATTTAGTCAGACTTCGGAGATTACAATACGAATAATACGAATGGCTAGGGAGCAACTGCATAGCATTTATCTCGATGGCAAGATTAATGGAAGAAGCGTCCAGTTACTGGTTGACACGGGAGCGACGAAGACCATCATTCGTCCTGACATTTTATTGGAAAACGAGAAGACATCACCAGTAACAGTACGACTTCGAACGGCGACGGGCGACGAAATACCTACTCACGGACAAGTCAAAGTAACCATTGGTTTGGGAAATGGAGTACTCGACCATCTAGTACTGATAGCCGACATCACGGAAGAAGTTATCCTGGGAATGAACGTGATAAAGAAGTATGGGTTCCATTTGGATATGAAGAACGATGCCCTGAAAATCGACAATGAAGAAATTCCTTTTTATTCGTCAGAAAAAGCAACCGTGCGAGTTTTATTGAGTGAAGACGTGACTCTGCCTGCAAACACTGAAAGTGTGGTGATGGCAAGCCTGGATGGAAATCTCTGGGAAGGCTACATACGCGCGATTGAACCAATGGAGGGCAGCTTAGATAAAAAAAGACTACTCGTTGGCAGAACTTTAGTACGAGTAAAGAACACGATGCCAGTAAGGATCTTAAACATCAACTCAGATCCTGTAACGTTGAAAAAGAAGACCGTGGTAGGCCAATGCACGCCAGTATCGCAAATTGTGAGATGCGTGAAGTCGAACGAAGATACGTCGCCAAAGAAGTGTCCACAACATCTATTGGATATTCTTACCACCAAATGCCAAAACCTCAGCCAAGACAAGCTGGCTTAAGTTAAAGTGTTGATCCAAGCGTATTAAGATGTGTTCGCGCTGGAGAGTGGCTCTAAAGGAAGAACTAACGTGGTGAAACATAAAATTAATACCGGAAACGCTCGGCCGATACGACAACATCCACGCAGTATTTCTTTGGCGAAAAGAGAAGAAGCCGAACAAATAATTACGGATATGGAGAGAGAAGACGTGATTGAACCTTCAAGTAGCCCAGGGGCCTCCCCAGTGGTACTTCTAAAGAAGAAGGATGGATCAGCGAGGTTTTGCGTAGATTACAGGCAGCTAAACGACGTGACCAAAAAGGACAGCTACTATTTACCCAGAATTGACGATACGCTAGACACCTTGTCAGGATCCCAGTGGTTTTCTACGTTAGATTTAAAGAGTGGATACTGGCAGGTAGAATTAGAACCTAAGGATCGTGAAAAAACAGCTTTTACGATTGGAACTACAACGTTCGAGCGTTTGATGGAGACCATCTTACGTGGATTGTCTTGGAAGACGTGCTTAGTTTACCTGGACGACGTGATCGTGGTTGGGAGGTCATTTGAAGAACACTTGAACAACTTGAATGAAGTGTTCCAGCGATTACGTAGGGCTAACCTCAAACTGAGCCCAAAGAAGTGCCACGTATTTAAGAAGGAAGTGCAATACCTTGGCCACGTCTTATCTAGAGATGGAGTAAGGGCTGACCAAGACAAAATCCGAGCAGTGCAAGCATGGCCAAGACCAATCGACAAACATCAGTTTCGAAGTTTCCTTGGGTTTTGCACTTATTATAGAAGATTTGTACCCGGATTTGCCATTATTGCCAAGCCATTGACAAAATTAACGGAAGAAAAAGCAGAATTTAGATGGAATAAAAACTGCGAAAATTATTTTAATCAACTAAAACAGGCCCTAGTCACTTCGCCGATTTTGAGTTATCCAAAAGTAGATGAAACTTTATTTTGGATACCGACGCAAGCAATCTGGCCATAGGCGCGGTCCTTTCGCAGGTTCAAGATGGACAAGAAAAAGTTATAGGGTATTTTAGCAAGGTTTTGTCCAGGCCAGAAAGGAATTATTGCGTGATAAAATTTATAATTCATTGTGTCCTTTAATTCCATTTTAAAGATTATGGTTATACTGTTCCGTTCTACGAGTAAATAATAGTTCCCCTTTTGTAGTCCATTGTTTCATTGTCCTAATTTATTTTACAGACCCTTATTGTGACAAACAAAGAAAAGTAACAAAATTTTGCAATTTTCAACTTTAAGACTAAATAATTCAAAAACACTTAGGAATAGGTAGTATAAAGTGAGTATCTATTGAAAGCTCGTAAAAAATTCTATTCAAATTTGTAATAAAATATAGGGCGTGCCATTCAAAAAAATTGAGAAAAATAACATTGCGCAAAATGGACCGCCCTGTATATGTAGAGAAAAGAGTCTGCAATTTGAGTATAGAGGTCAATACTAGACATATTATAAATACAAATACCAAAATTTCACTTCGATATATTTAAAGAAGCCTACAGAAGCCTACTCAATTGACTCGTTTGTTTACATAAAAATGTCAATAACTCAGGAACCGTTGGTCGTAGATCCATAGTACTTAATATAATTTTGCTCAGTATTTAACAGAGAATTCAAATATATAAAAATATATAGGGCATTTCATTTAAGAAAACACCAAAATATTTTTACGAGATGCTCCTCGTTGTCGACTACAAGAATCTGTTATAATATATTTTTTTAAATCAACAGTATAGGCGTAATCTTCCACCCCCAGATCGTTGGGACACACGGTATAATCATAAGGAAAAATTTTACTGCTGTAAATCCTAATCTTAATCATTTATTGGCCTAATAAGTAAATTTTATTGTATAATCCGCCAAAGATTAAAAAAGAATACTTTTTTCTGGATTTAGAAATAATACTTTATTCTTTAAAAATAAATAAGATAAATAAGAATAGAAATACTTCAGTTCAAATATTTCAAAAGTTAGATTTTAATATTTTTTTCTACAAGAGTCAGAGACATGTTTTTTTTTGTATAAAAAAAAATTAAAAATTAAGAAGTGTATAAGAAAAATAGGTTTGTTCCAACATTTAGAAAAGATATACTATCTTATCTAAATTCATTTGTACATGTCAACTAAAACATTTAAAGTCTTGTTAATATAGATTCCATTATACGTTATCAATGTTCAAAAAGTATAATTTAAATTTAAAATATTTTATTAGTTTTTGTGTTGTTATTTTAGTTGTATTTGTGGTTTTTCATGGAACAAAAGAAACAAAAGTGGCAAATAAAAAAAAATCTGTTGTTTTAGACAGTACTAATTCGTCAATATACTGTTACAAAGGACGTGATGAGGTTCTACCAGACATCGCAACTATAAATCCACTATGGGAAAGATCGATATATTTTTTAGAAGTTTCTTGTCGTTCCAGTAATAACGGAAAAATTACAATATTACCCCGCCAAGCGTGTGCTATTGAATCAGCCGCATTTAATAACCCAAATTTTGATATACATTTGTTATATGCTTCTTCGGGAAAATTAAAAAATGAAGGTTCGTTATCAGATCGATTGTTAGAAATTTTATTAAATTACAAAAACATTAAAATTTTGAGTTTTGAGTTTCAAAACTTAGTAAAAGATAGTCCAGCAGAATCTTTGTACAAAAAGGAGAAAATTCAATCGGCCGCTTTTCCCGTCATCGCAGCTAGTGATGTCTCTAGACTTTTAATATTACAAAAATACGGTGGTATTTACCTAGACTTGGATGTAATTGTTATAAAATCGTTAGAAAAATTAGGTTTTAATTATGCAGGACTTCAATCTAACCGGTATGTGAACAACGCTGTTCTCAGTACCAATCTTGACAAAACCGGCAATTTATTGACTCAAATGTGCTTAGAAGAACTAGAAAAAAATTTTGTAGGAAATAAATGGGAATTTACGGGTCCCGTTGTTTTGACAAAGTGATGCATATTATTATATGTATTATATAAATTAATATAACTATACTCTGTTTCAGAATACTGAAAAGAATGTGCAACGTTAGTGAACCCTTACTGATGCTCGAAAAAGAGTGTCAAGGATTTAAATTATTTCCTACGCCAAAATTTTACCCTTTTACGTGGCAAAATTGGTCAACGTATTTTATAAATCAAGAATCTAAAGATGCATTAAATTATGTACTAGAAAATTCGTATGTTGTTCACGTTTGGAATAAATTTAGTATAAGTTATGTAGCATCAGAAAACCCTAACTCTATATATAATACATTGGCAAAAAAATTCTGTCCTTGTGTGTATGAAGCAGCTGCTGATTACTTTTAGTTTCTTTGAATGTAAGTACCTTCAGTTAAGACCACACACACGAAACAAATTATGTTTTGCAAGAAACTTTAAAGTGAGTTATCTTTTACTTATTTTTAGTATCTTACTTTGTTACAATTGTAGATACTTGTTTAAACCTGATTCTGCTTAAAAGATCATGTACAAATAAAAACAAATTACATTATTCATTTATCATTTTTTACCCATAGTGTTACAAACCAAATTATACTATAAGAATATGTTTGTTTTGTGTCATTGAAGAGCTAGAGCTTTATATCTGTATACTTAATCATATGGTTTTTTAAATTTATAACATAAAAATTATCTACAACTAATAAATCATTTTGTATTTTTAGTGATTTTATTGTAAATGTTCTAATAAAGCACCTCGCTACCGTCAAAATACATGTACTAAAGTCTGTTCACGTTAGTAACAGCCATTATATGGTATTGTTACGTATTTTATTATTAAAAACTAATTTATTTAAACGGCTAAAATATGTTTTACTTATACTAGAAATATGTACACTTGTAAATTAACCGAACTAATAAAATCTAATAATATTTAATAAAAACACTTACACTATAATTTATATCACTTACAAGAAGATAAGATAAGGTCCGCGGATAGCTTCACACTTGTTTACACTAAAAATCATGTACACGATTATTCTCGGTATATTTATCTAGACACACGCGTGCTAACGACTTATTTATTTCCACTTTAATAATCTTCTTAACACTGCTGTATTCGCATTCCAGCAATAACTGACCTACGATTTCTCTCTTCGGTATTTATACACATCTGCGAATCCTTCTCGAGTGCTCCCTATTTTTCGGTCTATCTTCTAGAAGATGGATAACAGCTTCTAGAAGGCTCTTGCATTTGCAAATAACTTCTCGAACGTTTCAGTATTATCAATTGTTAAATTTAAAGAATGATATGCACAGGAACATAAAATTTTCGAGGATTTAACTAAAGAATACGTGATTGAACTCCAGAATTTTTTTCACTCATATTAGCGCCGTTATCGTAACAATGGTCACTAAAATCGCTAATTAAAAGCAAACATAATTACAATTACTTATTTTCAATACTTAAATACGATATCAAAACAGCACCTTCAATTAATAACAAATTTTTAGTAAAAATTATAAAAACTGCCTCTGTGTTGTTTAAAGTTGTAAGAAACGGTTCAGATGACATATGGTTTTTAAGTAAGACTAATTAGTAAATTTAACAAACATTAGGAATAGTCCAACCACTGACCAAATAATTCAATGGTGTAACTTTTCTTTTATTGCCGACAATGCCGACCGCTAAAGGAACGTCATGAATAAAGAGCAGATAGTGAGGCAAGAAAAAATACAAAAAAAGTGGCATAAAAGGCATATTAAACTTTCCAAAAAGGCAATAAAAAAGGCACAAATATCTGTTAAAATTTACAGTTTATTTTTTTGTTTATGTTTATTAAGTGCTATTATTTTCCCAAGCACAAATCAAATATTTTTCAATATTTTGACCAAGAAGCTGTTGGCGTTTGTCATTTAAAATATTTTTATAGAAGGAAAAAGTTCTTTCAACATCACAAGATGTTAGTGAAGCAAATTTTAATGCCGATGTTTCCGTTATTGTTAAAGATATTTTCTGTTGATGCTTCATGACCTCCGTTTTTTGAATTTCAGTCAGTTGTTTTAAGAGGTCAAAAGATAAAGTCCGCGGATAGCTTCACACAATTGTTTACACTAAAATCACGTACAAGATTATTCTCGGTATATTTATGTACACACACGTGCTAACGACTTATTTATTTAGACTTGAATAATCTTCTTAACACTGCTGTATTCGCATTACGGCAATAACTGACCTACGATTTGTTTCTTCGGTATTCATACACATTTGGAAATCTTTCTCGAGTGTTCCCTATCTTTCGGTATATCTTCTAGAAGATGGATAACAACTTCCAGAAGGCTCTTGAATTGGCAGATAACTTATCGAACGTTTCACTGCCCCCTTCTTAGGACTGTTCTGTCCCAGAACAGGAGACTGGATGTGACACAGGTAAAAAGGATCGTGGCGATAGCGGCAGCGTCCTCCATTTCTACAACTTCCTTGACCATAAAAGTAACAGTCAATGGACTTTTCCTGACCCAATATTCTCCTTGGTTGGTAATTACAGACCAACACTTGGACGCCTGTTCTTCGGAAGACGACCTCTAACATGTTTCGAACCGTCCTCCAATTCAGTTGATCTAAGCCACAACCAAGCTTGGGTACTGCCAATTTTTTAACATGGTGGAACTCCATTTCTCTCTTGAGATTCCATAATGTTCGCCACAGATCTTTGTATAACGGCTTGACACGTGAGTACTTCTTGGTGACCAGATAGAAAACGAAGCGTCCGTCACCACGTAGTCCTAAAACTTTTCCGACTGCCGGTTGCTGCCTTTGTAATTCATCTACCTGCCCAAACTTCTTTTTAAACACGATTGCAACCCCTCTGGACATGTCAAGATTCTCGCTCACGCAATGTGCGATGGTGAAATCTTTTTGTGTCTGGAACAGGTCTTGTTGTTCCTCGGTGGTAACTCCGAACCTAGCTTTTCCAGAACCTCCGTATAATTTCATAAACTTCTCGAACTCCATTTCTTCGATTAGATTCCTGATTCTGCTACTTATTACTCTGGTTCGAACCTGGACTTGCGTATTGTGGTTATCGCCAGCAAACGGGGCTAGACGATCGACGTGAACCACTTTTGGCTTGTCTCTGGACGGTTTTCGGATGCGGTATGTGACGTCGTTAATACGCTGCACTTCATAGGGGCCCTCCTATTGCTTTTGCAGCTTCGGCAAAAAACCACGTCTCCTTTGAGGATTATATAACCAGACCATATTGCCAGGTTGAAACCCACCATTTTGTGCCTTGACGTTATATCTTGTTTTCATCCTGTCGCTGGCAATTTGTTTGTTTTTACGGACCTTTTCATGTACTTCGTCTAGCCTCTTGGCCAGGTGGCTGACGTAATCTTCTCTAGCAACTTCTTTTTCCGGTCTTCGTCCAAATTGAAGATCGCATGGTAATCGTATTTCACGACCTAGCATGACACATGATGGTGTTTGGCCTGTGTTTTCGTGAACGGATAATCGGTATGCCATTAGGAAAAGCTGCAAGTACTGATCCCAGTCTCTTTGGTGTTCGGACACTACCTTATCTAAGTACTTGCCCATTGTTCGATTCATCCGTTCAACCATGCCATCAGATTGAGGATGTAGAGGCGTTGTCCTAGTTTTCTTAATTCCCAACAGTCGGCAAACTTCTTAAAACAGTCCAAACTCAAAATTGCGGCCTTGATCGGAGTGTAATTTCAACGGAACTCCAAACCGGCAGAAAAACTCTTTTACTAATACGTCTGCGACTGTAGCTGCTTCCTGATTAGATATGGCGTAAGCCTCTGTCTATTTCGTAAAATAATCCATCGCCACCAGGATGTATTTAGTTCCCGAATCGGATTCTGAAAACGGCCCTGCGATGTCAATCGCTACTCTTCCCTACGTTGTATTGCTTCATGGGTGCTTTGCGCTTTCTCACTGGACCATTTCCTGATGCGCAGACCGTGCATTTACGGCACAATTTCATGATGTCCTCTTTGCTCGTTTAAGAAGGCCGTCTTCTACTATTAAGGAGTCCCACTACGCCCAGTACGCTTTGATATATCTGGCCAAAGCACTCACTTCTTCCCAGGTTGGTCGTCGGCCGCTTTCTTTTTAGTCAAGGAGTAGTCTTATTTCAGGATCGTTTTCTTGTTCGCGACGTAACTGCTCAGGTTCCCACTCATCATCAACCATAGCAGTTCTCCGGAAGCATTCGACTTTTTCCGCAAGTCGCGAACAATGGCTGCAGTCCGCTGGACATTGTCTTCTAAACAAAGCATCGGCGTTCCGATGACTACTTCCAGCTCGGTGTTCTGTGTCATAGTCATACTCTTGCTGTCTCTCGATCCATCTTGCCACTTGTCCTTCCGGGTTACGGAACTGCAGTAGCCCTTTTAAAGCGGCGTGGTCTGTTCTCAGTAAAAATTTTCGTCCATACACATACTTGTAGAAATGTTCGATAGACTTAACGACTGCTAACAGCTCCCTCCTAGTCACGTAATAATTCCTTTCTGGGTTGGACAAAACCTTGCTAAAATACGCAATAACTTTTTCTTGTCCATCTTGAACCTGCAAAAGGACCGCGCCTATGGCCAGATTGCTTGCGTCGGTATCCACAACAAATTTTTCATCTTCTCTTGGATAACTCAAAATCGGCGAAGTGACTAGGGCTTGTTTTAGTTGATGGAAAGAATTTTCGGAGTCTTCATTCCATCTAAATTTTGCTCTTTCTTCCGTCAATTTCGTCAATGGTTTAGCAATATTAGCAAATCTGGGTACAAATCGTCTATAGTAGGTGCACAACCCAAGGAAACTTCGGACCTGATGTTTGTCGATTGGTCTTGGCCATGCTTGCACTGCTCGAATTTTGTCTGGGTCAGCCTTTACTCCATCTCTAGATACGACGTGGCCAAGGTATTGCACTTTTTTCTTAAATACGTGGCACTTCTTTGGGCTCAGTTTGAGGTTAGCCCCACGTAATCGCTGGAACACTTCCTTCAAGTTGTTCAAGTGTTCTTCAAACGACCTTCCAACCACGATCACGTCGTCCAAGTAAACCAAGCACGTCTTCCAAAACAATCCGCGCAAGATGGTCTTCAACAAACGCTCGAATGTTGCAGGAGCGTTACACAGGCCGAAGGGCATCACAGTGAACTGCCACAACCCAGTTTCAATTGTAAAAGCTGTTTTTTCACAATCCTTGGGTTCCAATTCTACCTGTCAGTAACCACTCTTTAAATCTAAGGTGGAAAACCACTGGGATCCTGACAGGGTGTCTAACGTATCGTCAATTCTGGGTAAAAGGTAACTGTCCTTTTTGGTCACGTCGTTTAGCTGTCTGTAGTCTACGCAAAACCTCGTTGATCCATCCTTCTTCTCTACGAGTACCACTGGGGATGCCCATGGGCTACTTGAAGGTTCAATCACGGCTTCTCTCTCCATATCCGTAATTATTTTTTGGCTTCTTCTCTTTTCGCCAAAGGAAGTTTGCGTGGATGTTGTCGTATCGGCCGAAAGTCTCCGGTATTAATTTTATGTTTCACCACGTTAGTTCTTCCTTTGGAGCCACTCTCCAGCGCGAACACATCTTGATACTCTTGGATCAACACTTTAACTTTAGCCAGCTGGTCTTGGCTGAGGTTTTCGCATTTGGTAGTAAGAATGTCCAATAGATGTTGTGGACATTTCTTCGGCGACGTATCTTCGTTCGACTTCACGCATCTTACAATTTGTGATATTGGCGTACATGGTCCTACCACGGTCTTTTTTTCAACGTTACAGGATTTGAGTTGATGTTTAAGATCCTTACTGGCATCGTGTTCTTCACTCGTACTAAAGTTCTGCCAATGAGTAGTTGCTTTTTAACTAAGCCGCCCTTCATTGGTTCAATCGCGCGTATGTAGCCTTTCCGGAGACTTCCGTCCAGGCGTGCCATCACCACACTTTCAGTCCTTGCAGGCAGAGTCACGTCTTCACTCAATAAGACTCGCACGGCTGCCTTCTCTGACGAATGAATAAGAATTTATTCATTGTCGATCTTCAGGATATCGTTCTTCATATCCAAATGGAACCCATGCTTCTTTATCGCGTCCATTCCCAGGATAACTTCTTCCGTGATGTCGGCTACCAGTACTTGATGGTCGAGTACTCCATTTCCCAAACCAATGGTTACTTTGAAGTTGTACTGTTACTGGTGATGTCTTTTGGTTTTCCAATAAGATGTCAAGATGAATGATGGTCTCAAGTTTTTGGCTTTTAATGTTTTAGTAAATCTAAAATAAAAATTAAATTTTAGATAAACCCACTTTAATTTACAACACAAAATACATCACTATAAAGTCTGTAAAACTACAAAAAACTTAAGTTTCAAAAGCAGATATCGTTTACTCCATGCACCTTTTCACTTCGCTAAGTTAATTATCGTTGGGGCATCAGGCAACAAATGAAATCGCGACCGATGCAACGCTTAAATATATAAAGTTTCGTACATTGCAAGCTCAGACAGGAAAAAACGCTTGTTCGCTCGTTTCAAGCCAAATAATAATGTATGAATAAATGCTATTATTGCGTACTATCATTTGGAAAATATATTATTTTCGAGAAGTAATTCGGTACCAATGTAATAGCTAGCAATTCCTTACTGGTTTTGTTTGTTTGTTTGTTGCTTTATCTTTTTTTTACTTTTGAGTTTTGAGGATTTTCGGCGCCTCGGCACCGTCGTGCGCCACACGATTTTGCCCTTATGTATGGCGCGGGATATCAGAAGTTTTCCATCATGTTTAAACAAAAATATCTCTGCCAGATCGGCCGACGTAACCTTGGGTACCACTAACGGAAGTCGACTAAGGCCATCGACGTGTGGAATCTGTTTGCCCGGTACTTATAAGCGGCTAACATGACGCCCCATCGTAACATTCTTGACGATAGAACTTCTGACGTCTGAGGACATGAGTCAAATAGTCCGAAAAGCGGTTTGTGATAGGTCACTATTTCAAACAGAAAAAATACTCAGAATTCAAAAATAAAGTGATGAAATTTGCGAACGTCAGCAATGATTGCTAACGCCTCTTGATCGATTTGTGCATAGCTTCGTTCGGCTGAATCGATTAAAGGAAGCCACCGGTAACTCACTTCTATCAGGTTTTCGATGGCACAAAACGGCACCGATTCCGATTGGAGATGCGTCGCAAATAAGCACAATTAGGACTCTTGGATTCAAAATCGATAAAACAGAATCTGCTGATAAAAGACATTTGCATAACTCATAGGCGTTCTGATGTTTTGCTGTCCAATTCCATCTACTTTGTTTCTCAAGTAAACGATGTAACGGTTCGGCTACGGTTACTTTGTTTCACAAGAACGTATGAAAGAAATTTAGTAATTCCAAGAACGTCTGTAACTCTTTTTTATTAGAGGGAGCTGGAGCTTTATGAACAGCGGCACATAATTCAGGTTTATGACCCTTGGATAAAATGATATACCCTAAAAACTTGACTTCGTTTGTAAAGAAAACGCATTTATCCGGTCGAACTCGAAGACCAGCTGTGCTTAATCGGCTAAGCATTTGATCGAGTCGATGCGATAACTGTGTCACGTTTTTGCGTCGTCAAAATATGTAGCGATACCGTCGATTCCGGTTAATAATTTGTCGATTACGGCTTGAAATTCGCCTAGTGCTGTGCTAACTCCGAACTGCAACATGGTTGCTCGAAAAGCTCCTCGATGCGTAACTACTGTTTGCAAAATCGATGATTGACCTTTAGTTGCAGGTAAGTTTGAGCTACAAATGACTTATTACCAGAATTGAATACGTCGTTGCGACCTCAACGCTTTGTTGATGGTAACTTTATAATGGGCGTAGAGTCTTATCAAACCATCGGCTTTTATGACTGGCACAAGCGGAGTTCCCCATTGCGTATGATTAACGGGAACGTAAACATCATCTTCGATTAGCTTATCGATAGCTGTATTAACCTTATCCACGATGTCTAACGGGATACGACGTGGCTTGCCGAAAAGTGGCTTTATATTAGGGCCAAGTTCAAGATGGATTGGTTCACCTCTACATTCGCCCAGGCTGTTACGGTAAGAATTAGGGGTAACTAACTTTAAATGGAGCGATGACTGCAGTAACTCGGTTCTTGTAGGAAAAATGGGGTGGGTTAGAAATTGTGAGGGGAATATTTAAATCAGAGATGTCGTGGTAGATAAAATTAGTCAAATAGTGATTAGAAATTGTTAGAAATAGGCGCCACACAATTTGTTTAGTTACGGTCCTGTTAAGTAAATTGTAAAAGTTTAACAGGGCTCTAGTAATAGCGAAGGGTTGCTGAAAGAGAACGGGGAAGTTTAAGCCATAAATAGCAATCAGTAAACTTGATGTAAATATAATGAATTTAGTATAAATGGAAATTTACAAAATAATCAATAAAATATTCAATTTTGAATTATGCAAACAAAATATGCGTGAAGTTAAGTAAAACAATCGATAATGGATTTCAATTATTACAAAAATACAGGATCTAAATTACCTTGTGTTAAAACAAATGTAGTAAAAATAATTTAATTACTTTAGGTTCGCAAAACAAACAAAAAGAAAAAAAAAATTTGGGCAGCGATCGGGATTCGACAAGACAGTAATTACAATTTGAAATACAAAAAAATCTTATCTTTATTACTTCGCTGATGAAACTCCGTGCACGGTATTTCCAGTCAAAGTTTCCTTAAATAAAATATTTAAAACAAACAATTGACCGTCGGCAAATAACAGCCGAGAGTTAGAGTTAGGTTCAAGTTTACTATCTCGTAGATCAGGGGATGCGTAACCAAATTTATGTAAGTTAATAGGTCATTTATAATTACGTTATAAGTCAACAAACTTCAAGGTAAATCAGATAACAAATTCTTATAGAAACAAAGAAAAATTAAGTTAAGTAAATTAAGCCAAAGTTTAAATAACAAAAGTGAATTTTTAAATTTAAATAAAAATTGTAAAATTTCAAAGTGTAAGGAAAAGTTCTTGAATTTCTAAAGTTGATTAAGCAAGTAGGATTTTGATTAAAAGTTCAATGTAGAAAATCAAATCTTTGAGATTTGCACAAATATGAATTAATTTCACAATAAAACGAAGGTTAACGGTTGGTTTTTCACTTAGCGTTAGTTGGTGCAATCGAAGTTTACTTCTCAGCGTAGCGTTAGTAGAGTTTACAGATAAACGGAGTATTTTGGTAGTTGAAGGAACTCTCACACGTGGGGGGGAACAATCCGTTGGAGAAGACGTTCATAGGAATTACAACAATTTCGTCGGATGAAAAACGCTATAAAGAGGAAGGGAGAGAAGCGAAGTTAGATTAACTAAATAAAGCAAAAACTAATTACTTTACCTGGGTATAATAATCCAACGTTAAGAAAACTAAGTACACTTTTCAAATTTAAAGTAACTTATAGCCGTAAATATACGATTTTTAGTAATTTTAGGAAAGAAACCGTAGATATACTGAAAGTTAGGAGGGTTTCAACGTAATATCCGGTAAAATCACCGTGTTTAAGTAAACGTTAGTATTTCCAAGGTACAGTAAATTTTTGAAGTGATCTCAACAAGAGTTTGTCAGGAACTGATTAAAGAAAGAAACGAAATACCTAAGGTCATAATGACCTCAGAAGATAACAAAATAAATTCGTCAGCAAACTGGTGAGAGCGCTCGAGTAACTGATATTTTAAATAAGGATCTTAATACGGACTTGCAGAAAAGCAGAATTTAACCACGTATTAAGCAAAGATAATAGGCTCTTAATTAATCATATATTACAAATTATCAACCTTTAAAATGTAACGAAATAAAGCGTGAGATTAGCAGCAACAGCAGATTCCAACACGTATAACTTAAATGAATCAAACAGTACCGGATTTAGGAAAATTTGCTCAGGGTGTAACAAGGCTTGATCGAAAAACTGGCGCGTGTCTAGTGAATATAGTTGAAATTTGATTGGGACAGTCGACGTGATTAATGCCTCCGACAAAAAATCTTTAGTGATGAAAGCAATCTCTGCCTAGTAGGTTCGGCGATTCGTTATTGGACACGGCATTGATCGATCAATATTGTACATTTATGTCAGCGCAACTCAGAACGCTTATCCTGTTGCCACTGATACCACGAATTGTGCCCTTAAAGGGTCCTAAGGAAGTCGCTCGCACTTGATTAATCCGGCAATAAGTTGATCTCGACACGATAGTAACTGCGACGCAGGTGTCGATTTCCATCAGCAGTGAATAACCATTAATGCCAACAGTTACCATCGACGGCGGGTTGTTCTGTGCACGAATGAATGCTACTAACAGATTGTGGGAATCATAATCTAGTGTTGTTAATGCGGACGTTGTGTTTACATTGTTTAACGATCGTGATCGACAAGCGGTCGATATGTGTCCTGTCTTCTTGCACGTGCGGCATATAGCATTTAAAAATGGACACTGCGCCCGAGAATGCGATCCTAAACATCCGGAACAACTTCGGCTTTGATGCGGTGATAGTAATGGCTAACTTGACTGTGAATTTCGGATTTGTCGTCGATCACGAGAAACAGATCGGCGTTGATTTAGCGCTCTTGCGAGGCCAGTAGTGATGCTGACTAGGGGAAAGTGAGGTACAGTGAGACGGCGGGTACAGTGGACATTTGAACTACTACTTATGTACGCGCCTTTTTCACTGACGTAATCGTTATCGTACTTTACCCTTTCCATAACGAATTCGCGGTTTCGTTTGCCCAGTGCTGCGCATGCTTAGTTTTGTCGTGAGCGCCAAATCATCTGCATTTCGAGCCTATACCTTTTTTCCAGTGTAATTTTAATGGGTGATTTTAAATATAACATTAGTATTCTGCCTTTTTTCAGTATATAAGCTTTATAAAATAAAACATTATCTAAGACTTGGAAATATTTATTTCAAGCAACTTGAATAAGGGTAAGTAAAAAAACACATTTTATATTTCAACCGCCGTTAGGGTACACTGAGACATTTTTAAATGGGGCACAATGAGACATGTCTCACTGTACCCCACATTACACTTTTGTTTTTTGTAGAACATTTTGCTTCCAAAATGAGAAGTATAACAAAGAAAACTGACATCGGGAGCTTTTCAGAGGAGAAGATGAGTAGAGCTGTTAATACTGTTCTAACTGGACGAAGTATAAGAGTAGTTGCGAAAGAGGAAGGATTAAGTTTTCAGACAGTAGCAAGGTAATTTTTGTAATTAAAATAATAACAGAATAAAGATGAAAAAGTAGACGCATTCCTTATAAGTTAGTTTTTCAGCCTGAAATCAAATTTCTTATATTTTTAGGTACGTTGCCAAAAGGAGAGCCAATGAAAACACACCAATCAGATACACCCCCAATTATAAAATTAACCAAGTTTTTACAAAGGAACAAGAACAGTCTTTAGCCGACTACATAATTAAAAGTTCACAAATCTTTTATGGACTTCCTCTGATCGAATGCAGAAAACTGGCGTATGAAATGGCAGTAAATAATGATTTCAAAATGCCTGAAAATTGGAGGCTAAATGAAATGGCAGGAAAAGACTGGATGTACAGTTTTTTGAAAAGGAATCCCATGGTTTCACTTCGAACGCCAGAGGGATGCAGTTTATCGAGGGCCACGTCTTTCAATCCACACAATGTCAATAAATTTTTTGACAGCTTAAAGCTAGCGATGGATCGTAATCAAAGGTTTTCTGACGGAACAAGAATTTTTAATCTAGACGAGACGGGGACCGTTACCGTTCAAAAATCATCAAAAGTTCTGGCAAAAAAAGGAACAAAACAAGTTTGTAAGGTAACCAGTGGTGAGAAAGGTACCCTGGTTACAACCTGTGTTATTGTCAGTGCTGCAGGTAATCACTTGCCACCTGCTATGATCTTCCCGCGTGTTCACTTTAAAGAGCACATGATTACTGAAGCACCTCCGGCAACTTTGGGTTTGGCAACATCATCAGGATGGATAAACTGCGATTTATTTTTTGAAGTCATTAAGCATTTTATGAAGCACTCTTGTAGTTCAAAAGACAATCCTAGTCTTCTTTTGTATGACAACCACGAAAGTCATTTGTCAATCAAAGTTCTTAATCTTGCCAAAGAAAATGGGGTTACGAGAGTGACTTTTCCTCTCATTCGACGAACAAACTGCAGCCTCTCGACGTTGGCATTTTCAAACCATTTAGCTTGGCTTATAACGCCGCTGTTGATAGCTGGTTAATGCAACATCCAGGCAAACCATTGTCAATCTATGAAGTTGCAGCTTGTGTCGGAAAAGCATTCGAGAAAGCTATGACTCCGGCTAATATAACATCAGCATTTAAAAAGTGAAATTTTTCCATACGATAGAGATCCAAAAATTCAAAAACCAATTAAAACATTTGTTTCTCCGTAAGATATTAGGGGCTACTCGAAAGCCGTAGAAAGAAAAACTAGAAAAGAGCAAAAAAAAGAAAGAAGCATGATACCAACGGACACCCCGGAAAAGACGGAGTTGGAAGAAAGATATAATAAACGACAAAAACCGGTACAAGCACAGAAAAAAATTGCTGTTAAAAGAAAAATTGCAGAAAGTGACGAGGAGGAAGAGGAAATCGAATGGCATTCAGATGCTTCGTCTGATAATTTTGTGCCCGAATTAGATCCTACATTATTTGAAGAGCTAGGTAGAGATCCTCAAATTGCAGATTATGTTTTAGTTGAGTTTACTCCTCAAAATACGAAGGTAAAAATCTCTTATTACATAGGGAAGGTGTTATCCACCAATAATGAAAGCAATGAATTTGAAGTGAGCTTTTTAAGAAAGAGCACAAAAATTAAAGACAGATTTTATTTTTCTAATAATGAAGATATTGCTTTTACTAGAAAAAAAGATATTAAAATGATTTTGTCTAAACCTATAAATTACGGTACAACTAAAAGGCAAAACTCATATTATTCATTTGAAATTAAGTTTAATTTAAACATTCAGTAGACTGTTCTTTTTTTGTATTTTGTATGATTTGTTTTAGTTTTTTTTTTGTATTTTTTATGAATATTTTTAGTTTTTTTTTTTAATTTTTAAATAACAATTGCTCATTTTCTAAAGTGTCTCACTGTACCCTCATAGCGGGGAACAATCAGACAAATGACACATTGATTGTTTTTTGGATATATTTAAATTATCTGTTGATATTAATTTTAAAACCTATTCAAACTTACTTCTACATACATAATACTAATGTGAAACCCCAAGAAATGAAATTTAAATCTTGTTATTTTCGAAAAACTGGGCCAACAAAAAAAAGCGTCTCACTGTACCTCACTTTCCCCTACTTCATTTTGTCGGTCGATACTAATGCCTGTTTGTACGCGTTGGCATGTACGTTCTATAGCTAATTGTAACGTAAGGTTTTGGTCTTCCAGCAAACGACACTGAAGAACCGCATCGCGTACACCGGAAATGAACCGATCGCGTATTAAGCGATCAAGCATGGCTTCGTACTCACAATGATCGGCTATAGCTCGCAAGGTTGCCAAGTATTGATTTGCAGTTTCTCCTTGACGTTGTAATCGCGTAAAAAATCGATGCGAATATAACACAACTGATTATTGCTTTGGCGCAAAATGGTTTGTGAGTGCCTGACGTAATTTTAATGCAGAAGAACCGATAACTCTACAGAAAGTTGATCTTTGAATTATTTGTGACTCAATTCAGTTTGCAGAAAAGAAGACATCCAAATTATCACAGTAATCGGACCATGTGCCCGGGCTATCAACGTCAAATGCAGGTTGTTACGCATTCAAATTAGCGTACATATTTGGCGGTCATCGGTTTTCAAAAATAAAATTTGATATCGTTTAAGAACTGCAAAACTCGTTCGAAGGCCGTCTTTTACCGTGATACCTCGCGTAATCATTACTTTGATTGACCTCCGTAGTTACGGTCATTTTTGCGACTCGGCTTATTTTTATAACATGAGGGGCGAGTAATTTCATCAAAGGGGTGTACTTAGAGGTTTGACCTTAACAATGGCGGATGCACGTGTCAATTAACGAAAAATTAATGTTAGTAACATCTTGAGCGAAAGTCACCATCCCGCGGAAGCAAATCATATGAACCACCCTTCAATCGACAAATGGCCACATGTTGCATCAAGTACCCAGATAAGTACCAAATAATTAAAGCTACTAGAAAAATAAAACAAAAGCATTACCTTCCTCGTTAATTAATTAATACCATCGTAGTATGAATTCTATCATACTTGTATGTAATTAGTGGTTTTTTGTGTTTATTACTGTTATTATACTAACTGTGTTACATTGTATTACAATTTCTTTTTTTTCTGAGTTTTACCTAACCCCCGTCACTATAAGGACTTAGTAGCGGGATCACTTCCTGTCCGTAAAATATACCCTGAGATTGTTCAACACCTTTATCATTATTATTGTTTTTTTTTCAATAATTTTTATATACTCCAGGGTGAGACGCGCCAACCAAACTAATCAGAAATTTAAGTGCTCACCCAAAATTGGGAGGATATAAGGTATTGATCCCACGGCAATGCTGGATCCCATACTTGTCGCCAATGTTGTATCCGAGCGATTAGTAGTGTTATCCGCTTCAGAGGCGTGCGGTAGCACCGTACTTTGAATTGTTATACGCGCACGTGTTTGATAAGACAAATAACGTTGCGCATATAACAATTTTTGCGAATGAGTTGCCCGGCTCGCAGATATGATAACGTTTATTCGTCTATTCAAGAATAATTTTTTTAGGAGGAGCTTAATTATTTCGCTTCAGTGAACAGAGAATAGTAGGGAAGAAAATAAAATTCTCATATATTATAATAAGTTTTTTCTCAGGTAAATATTTAATGTTATTTATTATATGTGATTACGCAAATTTGTGATGTTTAAGAATATAGGTTAAAGTTTAATGACAACCCGATCAAAAGTTGATGCACGATAGAAATAACAAATTAGATGTTTATAAGATTAGAAAGAGTACAAAGAGCAATAGAAGCATTGGTAATTTTGTAGTCAAGAAAGCGATGCAAAAATGCGTTTTCAACCGATAGAACTTTGTACTAAAAAATTGTAGTAAGAAGTTAGATAGGCTAATGAAAACATAATACCTTAATTTTCAATGATTATATAATATTTGGGATCACTGTACGGTAAACACTGTAAACAGTTTGGGAATTGCCGTGACACTGACACAGAATCAGCCATTGTTTATTAGTTTCACGGTGGTGCTAGTAGAGACACTGTAATTTTGAATTCAATGTTAGATTAACATGCATTAACCTATATTCATAAAATTTTTTTTTTACATAGATAATTTAAATTATGTTTTTTAAAGTTAACTGAGTCTAATATTAAAATGGATTGGTATTGGGGTCTTACGATAGTTTTTATTTGTTTTTGTATAGTGCTTCTATTGAGGTATTGCAAGGAACAGTGTAAAGCTGGTATGGTTTCTTAGGAAATCGACTTGTTATTGACTAACGTGTTTTTTTTATATGAGGACCAGATTATAGAACGAATCAACCGTATAATAATACATCGGCACCAGCAGCCCCTCCTGGCTTTACTGTGGTAAATCAAAGAGTGCCTCTTAGACCTACGGGTCAGCCAGGTTGATTTTGGTAAATTAATTTACGATTCGCCTTGTGAAAATTTAATTCTAGTCAGGATGCCAATGCCAACTCGGGGATTTGAAAATAGGGGCACGTCGTCTTTAGATCACATCAACAGAAATAATCCATATCCTCCAGTATCGAGAGAACCGGCCACAGCACCTTATCCTCTCACACCGTTTGAACGACAATTATCGTCAACGGCCGAAGATCTTCCACCGTCTTATAATGACGTTATACAGCAATCGTCAGGAAATCTGGCAAGCACACTACGAAGACCATATTCAGAAGGAAATGTAAACATTTAAAGTTTTAACT
Source organism: Aquatica leii (assembly GCA_035610365.1). Lineage (NCBI taxonomy): Eukaryota > Metazoa > Arthropoda > Insecta > Coleoptera > Lampyridae > Aquatica > Aquatica leii. The sequence continues at coordinate 22,824,477 of CM069432.1, read as the reverse complement.
ATCCTAGGATAAGTAGGTTAAGTATAAAAATTGTACTAAAACTGTTTATTTTTGAAGCTTAGCTTTTTATAATTGTTTATTGTCTATGTGATTTAACGCGTAGGTTTTTTACTAATTGTTTATCTGACTTTTAAAAAGTTAAAGAGTATTTATTATACATAACTTCACACAAACAATTATTTTTAACGATGTGCCTTTATTAGGTAAGATTTTTTACAGTACAATAGCAAATATATATTTTTGTAATTTATGAATTTTATGGATGTGATGAATCCAAATTTATCCCTAATTAGTAGTAGTTTTTGGCTTTAATGTTTGGTGGTTTATCTGATCTAAAACGACTTGTCTGGAAATGGTTATTCGAACAGTTTAGGCCGTTTAAATAGAGCTGTTTTGAGTTAGTTGTATAAATATAAATAAGGAATTAATATTTAAAGTAACGGCATTATGTAAGTGTAAATTGGTAAGAATTTGTAACACAGATTTTTAAGTGTCTCAGAAAAACATGTTTTTGTCAAACGGTTCTCATATTACAATAAACTTCACATGCAAACAAGTTTAACTTGAATGTATATGTGTATTGACTGGAAAATTATTATTATTCAGTAGATTTTCTAGTAAAAACTATTTTTGTTCACGTATTTCTTTTCGAACTTTTTTGAAAAGGTCAGGTTTCAAATTGTAGCTTAAAAATTGACTAGGAAACAGCAAGCAAATGTGGTATGTCATCACTGGCTTACAGGAGTATTGCGATTATTTGGATTGGTGGTGATGAGTAACGAATCTAGGCAATTTCGCTGTTTCAACGATGGAGCGTGGGCCCTAGGCTGTAGCCACTAAAACTTATGCCTCAATCGGCTCCTGATTACTCATGCATCTAAATAAAATAGTGTGATTTTTTTATTAGATTTTAGTTGCCACTATGAAGCTTTTGATATGTAAATTAGGATTTCCCCAGTGGATGAATAATTCAAAGCCAGAGATAATGATATTCAGTTACTATCTGCTAAAATTGACTTTAGCATTATATTAAGTTAAAAATAGTGATGATAGAATAATTAAGATATTAATGGCACACGCTTAATACGCTTTAATTACACTTAGATAATTAATACCAATAATGGTAAGTAAGGTAAAAGTAAAACCAACGTAACAGTGCGTAGTAAAAACAGGTGTTTCAGCGTCAACTTGGTTGCGAACCAAAAAAACAAAATACGTTTCAAGGTCATCCTAACCTTAAAAGTGTCACACAAATAATGTAAAAACATTCATAATGACTAATGACGCTGTAATATGGACTGTGGTAATTATTTGTAAGATTATTATACTGTTGGCTATATTATTTTGTTGTACAAATAATAGGAGAAAACGAAGAAGTATTAACCTTTTGATATAGGTTCGTACCAATATTTTAATCGAAACTGTTGTAGATATTGCCTACCAACAAGCTGTAATTACCCCAAATGTACAGACGCATTCTCACCCGATTGTGACCGTACCTTATCAACAAACCCCAGAAAATTTGGCTTCTAACGGGTTCCCTCGGCCACACCAGTACTATCAGCAACCGAATAGGCAATTCTATAATCCAACGGATGATTTGCCTCCAACTTATGCAGAAGCTGTTAACGAGAATTACACTCGAAAATAATACACACTTTAAAGTGATAAACTGGGATTCCAATAACAGTATGTAAAATTTTAATAATATTAACTATGTTATAAATAAGGTGTATGCCCGGGAGATAACATTTTATATGCATATTTTACACATAGTATGTAAGGCTCAATTGCCATAGAAAGCTCGATGTTACTACGATAGTTGAATGTGTTCATAGTAAACAACTTATATTCTATTGTAAAATAGATTATTTTTCTAAGACATTTTATACTAAAGAAACTAAATTTGTTTAATAAAAATGGAATTAGCTTTATATTAAATGTTATTTAATAATTTTTTGTGTCTCATAAGTTGTAATATATTATATTTTATTTTATAATTAAACTGTCTTCTATTTTTGTTCAATTTACCTATTTTGAGTGATAGCTTGAGAAAATGTTTTGTTTGATTTGTTCATTTACGAAACGATGTGTTCACGGTACTGGTACAATAAACAATTGTATTTTGTATTAGACCAGTGGTTCCCAAACTCTTTTGGCTCACAGACCTCTCTTCATAGTCAAAACTTGCCCACGGGCCTCTGAGTAAAAAAACTCTTATTTATTGAAATTATAACTTGTTTTAAAACAAAAAAAAATTTAATGACTTGAATGAACCTGGGATGTCATGGGTGTATTTATGTCCGGTTCAATGTTTGTGAGTAGCAACCGCTCGGTCGGCTTCTTTTTTCTTGTGATTAGGTTAACAACGGCACTGAATTTTTCTTTTTGGTAGAACCCACGTTCTACCAAATAGGAAGACTGAAAAACACAATCAACTGTTTTTCTACAATAACCCATAACACTCGATATAAATTTAGGATCTGTTTTTGTAATCAGAAGTCATATCCTTGTTTAAACATGCTTTCAGCTCCTCATTTGTGGATAATTTAATAAGTTGCTGTTGTATTAGTATGTATTTGACCCAATCAACAAGGAAACATTTTTGAAATGTTTTTTCCAACGTTTTACAAAAGATATATTTACATTTTTAAAAACATTGCAAAAACGTCTTAATGGCCAGAATTACGTTGCAAAGTCAATATTAGAAAAACGTTCTAAAAATGTTTAAAAAATATTATTTATATACAGGGTGTCCCACAAGGTACTGTACATACTGAAATGGTATGTTCCTTAGGTCAGTTTAAGTAGAAAACGTCCTATAAACATAGGTCCAATTCGCCATAGTTACACAGATACAAGCGTTCAAAGTTTATAACTGATCACACATTTTTTGAAAATTAATTATTCTTAGTCAACGGAAACAGAAGCCGAACAATATGTCATTTATTGCTGATATCATTTACATTTATGGATTTTGTGATGGAAATGCGAGATCTGCCGTTAGGGAATATGAGCGAAGATTTCCCAACAGGAGGGTGCCAAATCACCAAACCTTCTGTGTTTCAACATGTACGGACTCATGGTTCATTTCCATCAGTTTCAACAAGATCTGGCCGTCCTGTGCAGTTAAATGTGAATGAGCAGGAAAACATTCTACAGATGGTTGATCGGAATCCAGGGTTGAGTACTAGAAGAATTTCTTCTCGAACGGGACTCCCCCGTATGTCAGTATGGCGAACATTACATGATGGGCTTTTGTATCCCTATCACATACAACAGGTTCAGCATCTTGAACCAGGAGATTTTGATGCCCGGTTGAATTTCTGCCTCTGGCTACAGGTAAATCCACAATTAGTTCCATTCATTTTATTTAGCGACGAGGCGCAATTTACTAGATATGGAGTGAACAATACACGTAATTCTCATTTGTGGTCATATCAAAATCCACATGGCACAACAGAAACTAACTTTCAGCGCAGATTTTCTGTTAACGTATGGTGTGACATGATTGACGATCAACTTATTGGACCTTTTTTCTTTGAGGAACGTCTGACAGGAGAAGCATATGCTAACTTTTTGCGGAATGAATTGCTACCGCTTTTGAAAGAAGTACCTTTACTAACAAGACAACAAATGTTTCTGCAACATGATGGAGCTCCTCCACATTTTAGTCGGCATGTGACCGTATATCTAAATGTTGCTTACCTCAATAGATGGATTGGGCGTGGAGGCCCGCATGCTTGGCCACCGAGATCGCCCGATCTCACACCTTTGGACTTCTATCTGTGGGGTCGTGTGAAAAGTTTAGTATACGAGGTAAAAGTTAATACCAGAGCTGAAGTAATACAGCGTATCCTGGATGTGTGTCAACAAACACGGAACAACCAGCAGGTGTTTCGAGCGGCTACTCGGTCCATTTTAGATCGCAGCCGTCGTTGTATTAATGCCGAACGAGGTCATTTTGAGCATTTGATGTGATTCTTTTTGTTTGTTTTTTTTATGTTTGTTTTGTAGTTCGATTTTCTGTTTTCAATAATAATAATTTTCAAAAAATGTGTGAGCATTTATAAACTTTGAACGCTTGTATCTGTGTAACTATGGCGAATTGGACCTATGTTTATAGGACGTTTTCTACTTAAATTGACCTAAGGAACATACCATTTCAGTATGTACAGTACCTCGTGGGACACCCTGTATATTTATAATATTTTACAAATGTTACATTAATGTATAAAAAATGTATAATCAACGCTTTTTTTGATTATTGCAATATGCTTAAGGGCAGTTCTACAATCATGGTATAAATGTAAGTTTAGTTATACTTGCTTTAATTTTAAAATACTGACATATTGGGCTGTTAGTTTTAATTATACTAACCAATAACACAGCCAATAACGACAGTATTTTACAATCAAACTATTATACCATTATTATAGAACCAGCCCTGAAACGCTTACAAAAGATAAATAACACAATCTTCGTATACTCAAAATACTTCAATTTCACGTGGCTGTAAACGCATTTGGTGCCTATAACAAATATTAACACATTAACATAAAAGTAAAACAAACATTCATGTAATTACTTTATATTAATTGAAATAATCATAATAATCCTCACAAAAGTTTCCAATTAATCAAAAATTTTTCGATTTTATGGATAGGATCCTTCGGAATGGAAGAACGGCAACAATGAAAACAACCTTTATCTGTTGTTAAGGCCTGAACAATAAAGATTATTTTTATTGTTGCCGTTCCTCCACACCGAACGATCCTATCCATAAAATAAGACTTATTATGCATGTCTTCGTGTAAAAAGGAAAACCAGAACAACTAACAATGAATGGCTTCCCTTCGAATTGCTGCGTAGAACATTAATGGACTGTCACCCAACATAATTGAACTAAAATCTCTAATTATAGCAAACAAATTGGATATCGTTCTAATTTCTGAATCACATTGCACATCCAGAAGTTCCTTCCAAATAAAACGATACAATATATATTTTACCCCACACCCGGATGGAAGACCTCATGCTGGTTCAGCATTAATAATTAGCTCAAATTTAAAACACTTCCAAATGGAAAATTACACCTCACACCACATCCAAGCAACCACAGTACAGATAGAAGACCGCACTGGTCCCATCAACGTATCTGCAATATACTGCTCTCCCAAGCATGTAATATCTGAATAAATGTTTGGGGACTACTTTCAGACTCTTGAAAACAAATTCATATCAGGAGGTGACTGGAACGCTAAGCATACATTCTGGGGATCCCGTACTACCTTACCGCGAGGTCGTACATTGAAATCCTGCTTAGAAGCAAACCACCTACAACTGTTAGCTACAGGGGAACCTACATATTGGCCATCCGTTCCCAAGAAACTTCCTAATTTGCTTGATTTCTTTGTTACTAAAGGATTAGGACACCTGTACTCGACAGTAGAAGCCAACCTTAACGGTAGCTCTGATCACACCCCAGTAATAATCACCGTGACTACTACCCCAAATAGCCAAGAGCAAGTGAAATCCTTGTAGAATGATAAAACAGATTGGGAAGGCTTACGTAGTTATCTTGAAGAACATTTAGAGTTTAAAGTTCCATTAAAGACATCCGAGAACATTGAAGACTTCTGTGTATACATAACCAGCCAGTCCAAGTCGGAGTCGGGATAAATACACCAAATGTAAAACCAAAATCAGCTAGTGTCTCATATCATTGTGAAATCAAGAAGAAAATCAAAGAGAAGCGCCGTCTAAGACGAACATGGCAACAATCAAAACATCCCGATGATAAAACTGAGTACCGGAAAGCTGCAAAAGAACTAAAAGCAGTCCTCAGAACATCTGCAAATGTTTCCCTAAAAAGAAAGCTAGAAAACATGACTCCCTATGGTAAACATGAATACTCCCTATGAAAAGCTACCAAAATATCTGGCAAACCAGAGCAATGTTTCCCCCCTCCCCCATAAGATCATCCACAGCTTGGGCAAGGACTGACAGAAAAATCGGAGACTTTGCTAAGCATCTGGCCTCAGTATTTAGATCAAACGAAAGTCTTGTTTATGAAAGTGATATCGATCGAATATTAGGTTGGGACATGCAAATGGACTCACCAATCACACCTACTTCTCCCAAAGAAATTCTAAGGGAGTCGTTAGATGTTAATAAAGCACTCGGTTTCGACTTGATTACCCCTAAAATCCTGAAAGAGCTCCTAAGAAAAAGCATATCTCATTTGGCTTGCCTATTCAATGCAATTATCCGAATATCTTATTTCCCACGCATCTGAAAAGTTTCTCAGATAATAATCACCCACAAGCCAGGAAAACTTGCTTATGAGACTTCTTCCTACAGGCCAATCAGCCTAACACCTGTACTCTCTAAGCTATGGGAAAAAATATTTTCAACCAGACTAATATCAAGTATGGATGATTGCGACATAGTTCCAGCACACCGATTTGGGTTTAGAAAATCTCATTGCATCGTAGAACAAACACACCGCATATACCAAATGGCAAGACAGGGTCTTGAACAAAGACAATACTGTTTTGCGGTCTTTCTAGATGTGAAACAAGCACCGAGAAATCCAGCCACATTACATTCACTCTAAGAAACGGAGACTGCCCACTAGTAAAACTAGGTCACAATGTTTTGCCACACTCCAACTGTTTAAAGTACTTGGGTTTCTATCTAGACAGGAGATTAACTTGGAGAACCCATATTAAAAAAAAAAAGGATGAAATTAACCACAAGTTCAAAAACCTGTACTGGCTCATTGGCAGAAAATCAGTGCTATCAGTTGATAATTGCTCATCTACAACTCGATACTGAAACCTATATGGACCTATGGTGTTAAACTGTGAGGCACGGCCGGCAAAAGTAATAGACTCTGCCTGCAACGAGTACAAAACAATATATTACGCACTATAGCGAACGCTCCATGGTTAACCAGAAATGATGAAATTTACGAGTACCTGAACATACCGATGGTAGATGCCAAAATAGAAATTTATAAACAAAAATACACTGATCGTCTCGCACGTCACCCCAACCCATTGGCCACTGACTTGCTGAACCAATCGTATGCAGTGAAAAGACTGAAAAGGAAGTCTGTAGATGAAGTGGGAAATTGAAGCAACGGCTTCATCTGCCCTAAAATACATGTAGCGCACAACAGATCCGTTTATAGTCATCCAGACTGATAGCAGATACAAACCCAAAAAAAAAATATCAGAAAAAATTACATACCAAGATTATTGTGCACGTTCAAATCTCCCATTTGGCCAACATCATATCAATTTGAACCTTAAAACATCACAAAGAATGGAAATCATGAAGTACATAGAATGAACGTTTTAGTGTACCACTGCTGTAGCAAACAACATTATACTTCAGCAAAATTTCTGGCAACAAAAAACCAAAGAAAAACGTACCATCATAATAAATGCTGACATATACTTAAAGTATCTATTTGAGTTTTACTAGAACACAAATTAGAAAACGATTAAACTGATACGCTAACAATACATTACACAGCATAACGATTAATACTGAAACGTTCTCAAATTCAAGAGCCTTCTCGAAGTTGTTATCCATCTTCTAGTACGTATATCGAAAGATATGGAACACTCGAGAAGGATTTCCAAAATGTGTATATATACGGAACAAACAAATCGTAGGTCAGTTATTTCCGTAATGCGAAGACAGCAGTGTTAAGAAGATTATACAAGTCTAAATAAATAAGTCGTTAACGCGTGTTATAAATAAATTTAAGAAGTACGTGACTTTAGTGTAAACAAGTGTGTGAAGCTATCCGCGGACTTTATCTAAACTTCGTGTAAGTGATATAAATTAGTGTAAGTGTTTTTATTAAATATTATTAGATTTAATTAGTTCAGTTAATTTCAAAGTGTACATATTTCTAGTATAAGTAAAAATATTTTTAGTAGTTTAAATAAATTAGTAGTTTTAATAATAACATTCGCTACATTGGCGTCAGTGCGGTGTATGAATAGAATAAACCGTTTGTAAATACCATTAAGTAATTTGATATCGCTCCCGTAATAAAAACATTTTTTTTTTGCGTAAATAATTAAAACTTCAGTTCGCGTGTTTGTTTATAGCATTTAATTTTAGCTGTTCCATTACCTTAAACCAGTGTCGGGCTTTATTAAAATTTAGTGTTTTTAACTTTTGTTTTAAATTATTATTCGTGGTTAAATTTATGCCGGTGACGCGTTCGCAAGCAGTTAAAATGGATGCAAAATTATTTGAATTTCTTGAATCAATAAAAAATGGTCAAGAATCGATTACTAAAAAAATGGAAGAAAATTCTAGAAGTTTAAAAGAAGAAATACGAGCGAGCATGGAACATCAAATAAAGACTATTGAGGAACAAATACAAGTTAGTGTAGGAAATCAAATCAAAATTGTGCAAGAGGAAACCCAAGCAGATATCTTAAATTTAAAAGAAGAAATTTGCGAATCTATGAATGGGAAAATGAAAGCAATAGAGGACAAACTAGAAGACAAAATGATACTGCTTGAAGAAAGAATAAATCGAATGAATTGTCACGGCGAAGGAAGCGTCACGAGTGAAGATTTAATAATAGACCATCAGGAAGAAACCACTCACAGTTGTACCTCCGAATTTCGATGGTAAAATTCCATGGTCAACCTACTACAAGCAGTTTGAAGCCGCAGCTACAGCTAATGGTTGCAGCAACAAGTAGAAAGCGACGTCTTTAACAGTGTCCTTACGTGGAGAAGCGATTGGAATTTTACAAACTGTTCCTAACCACCTACAAGAAAATTACGAACTCTTAATTTCACGATTAGAAATGAGATATGGAGATGCTCATCTTTAACAAGTGTATCAAGCTCAAATTAAAAGTCGTGTTCAGAAAGCTGCCGAAAGTCTTCAAGAGTTTGATGCTGACATCGCCAGATTAACACGGCTTGCGTATCCTAAAGCAACAGATGACTTCTTGGAGCAGTAGGCTATTCAAACCTTTGTAGACGGCCTCCGAGACAACGAAACGCAGCAGACTCTCCGGTTAGCTCGACCGAAGACATTGGATGACGCTTTAGTGCATGCTTTGGAGTTTGAAGCAGTAAAACAAGCATCGCAACGAGACGGTCATAAACTTTGCTGTGCTGCAAAAGAACCCGCGCAGACACTGGAAAGCATCGAGGTGATAGCGCGACGAATACTTAGGGAAAGAGGAGTGACAACTTTAAACTACGGTGAAATAGGCCATGTACGACGGCATCGTACTAAACCTAAGAAGAGGACAAGAAGAGCGCTCGAAAATTTGGAACCAAAAGAGACAAAAAGTAATCTCATCTAATCAGGCTCCGGAAATTACAATTCAAATGGCATCGCCAATAGAGCAATTGCATAGCATTTATCTCGATGGCAAGATCAATGGAAGAAGTGTTCAGTTACTGGTTGACACAGGAGCGACGAAGATCATCATTCGTCCTGACATGTTGTAGGAAAACGAGAAGACATCACCAGTAACAGTACGACATCGAACGGCGACGGGCAAAGAAATACCTACTCACGGACAAGTCAACGTAACCATTGGTTTGTGAAATGGAGTACTCGACCATCAAGGACTGGTAGCCGACATCACGGAAAAAGTTATCCTGTGAATGGACGTGATAAAGAAGTATGGGTTCCATTTGGATATGAAGAACGATGTCCTGAAGATCGACAATAAAGAAATTCCTTTTCATTCGTCAGAGAAGGCAGCCGTGCGAGTTTTATTGAGTGAAGACGTAATTTTGCGTGCAAAGAGGGAAAGTGTGGTGATAGCACGCCTGGATGGAAATCTCCGGGAAGGCTACATACGCGCGGTTAAACCAATGGAGAGCGGCTTAGTTGAAAAGGGATTACTCGTTGGCAGAACTTTAGTACGAGTAAAAAACACGATGCCAGTAGGGATCTTAAACATCAACTCAGATCCTATAACGTTGAAAAAGAAGACCGTGGTAGGCCAATGCACGCCAGTATCACAAATTGTGAACTGCGTGAAGTCGAACGAAGATACGTCGCCAAAGAAGTGTCCACAACATCTATTGGACATTCTTACCACCAAATGCCAAAACCTCAGCCAAGATCAGCTGGCTAAAGTTAAGGTGTTGATCCGAGAATATCAAGATGTGTTCGCGCTGGAGAGTGGCTCCAAAGGAAGAACTAACGTGGTAAAACATAAAATTAATACCGGAGATGCTCGGCCGATACGACAACATCCACGCAGACTTCGTGTGGCGAAAAGAAAGGAAGCCGAAAAAATAATTACGGATATGGAGAGAGAAGGCGTGATTGAACCTTCAGTAATCCATGGGCATCCCCAGTGGTACTTGTAAAGAAGAAAGATGGATCAACGAGGTTTTGCGTAGACTAAAGGCAGCTAAACGAGGTGACCAAAAAGGACAGCTACCCTTTACTCAGAATTGACGATACGCTAAACACCCTGTCAGGATCCCAGTGGTTTTCTTCGTTAGATTTTAAGAGTGGATACTGGCAGATTGTATTAGAACCCAAGGATCGTGAAAAAACAGCTTTTACGATCGGAACTGGTTTGTGGCAGTTCACTGTGATGCCCTTCGGCCTGTGTAACGCTCCTGCAACATTCCAGCGTTTGATGGAGACCATCTTGCGCGGATTGTCCTGGAAGACGTGCTTGGTTTACTTGGACGACGTGATCGTGGTTGGAAGGTCGTTTGAAGAACACTTGAACAACTTGAAGAAAGTGTTTTAGTGACTACGTGGGGCTAATCTCAAACTGAGCCTAAAGAAGTGCCACGTATTAAAGAAGGAAGTACAATATCTGGGCCACGTCGTATCTAGAGATCGAGTAAAGGCTGACAAAGACAAAATTCGAGCAGTGCAAGCATGACCAAAACCAATCGACAAACATCAGGTCCAAAGTTTCCTTGGGTTGTGCACCTATTATAGACGATTTGTACCCGGATTTGCCAATATTGCCAATCCATTGACATAATTGACGGAAGAAAAAGCAGAATTTAGATGAAATGAAGACTGCGAAAATGCTTTCCATCAACTAAAACAGGCCCTAGTCACTTCGACGATTTTGAGTTATCCAAGAAAAGATAGAAAATTTGTTTTGGATACAGAAGCAAGCAATCTGGCTATAGGCGCGGTCTTTTCGCAGGTTCAAAATGGACAAGAAAAAGTTATCGCATATTTGAGCAAGGTTTTGTCCAGGCCAGAAAGGAATTATTGCGTGACTAGGAGGGAGCTGTTAGCAGTCGTTAAGTCCATCGAACATTTCTACAAGTATTTGTATGGACAAAATTTTTTACTGAGAACAGACCACGCCGCTTTAAAATGGCTACTGCCGTAACTCGGAAGGACAAGTGGCAAGATGGATCGAGAGATTGCAAGAGTATGACTATCACACAAAATACCGTGCCAGAAGCAGTCATCGGAACGCTGATGCCTTGTCCAGAAGACCATGTCCAGCAGACTGCACCCATTGTTCGCGACTTGAAGAAAAAGTCGAATGCCTCCGGAGAACTGCTATGGTTGATGATGAGTGAGAACCTGAGCAGTAACGTCGCGAACAAAAGAACGATCCTGAACTGGAAAGAAAACGACCGACGACCAACCTGGGAAGAAGTGAGTGCTTTTGGGCAAAAATATCAAAGCGTACTTGGCGCAGTGGGACTGGGATAGTAGAAGACGATCTTCTTAAACGATCCCTAGAAAATGTCGAGGGCACGGGAAACAGACTACAGTTGGTAGTGCCAAAGAGCCGGGTGACAGACGTGTTGAAGCATCTCCACGATGGGACATCAAGAGGACATTTTGGCATTAAGAAGGCATTGGGTAAAGTGCGAGAACGATTCTACTGGTAGAACTGCAAAGAGGACGTCATTGCGAGAAAGCGCAAAGTACCCATAAAGCAATACAACATAGGAAGCTCTTTGGAAAGAGTAGCGATTGACATCGCAGGGCCGTTCCCAGAATCCTATTCAAGAAATAAATACATCTTGGTGGCGATGTATTATTTCACGAAATGGACCGAGGCTTACGCCATACCCAAGCAAGAAGCAGATACAGTCGTAAACCTATTAGTAAAAGTGTTTTTCTGCCGGTTTGCAGTTCCGTTGGAATTACACTCCGATCAAGGCCGCAATTTTGAGTCTAGGCTGTTTCAAGAAGTTTGCCGACTGTTGGGAATTAAGAAAACTAGGAGGACGCCTCTCCATCCTCAATCTGATGGCATGGTTGAGCGGATGAATCGAACAATGGGTAAGTACTTAGCCAAGGTAGTGTCCGAACACCAAAGAGACTGGGATCAGTACTTGCACCTTTTCCTAATGGCATACCGATCATCCGTTCACGAAAGCACAGGCCATACACCATCCTGTGTCATGTTCGGTCGTGAAATACGATTGCCATGCGACCTTCAATTTGGACGATGACCGGAAGAAGAAGTTGCTGGAGAAGATTACGTCAGCAAGCTGGCCAAGAGGCTAGACGAAATACATGAAGAGGCCCTTAAAAACACGCAAATTGCCAGCGACAGGATGAAGACTAGATATGACGTCAAGGCACAAAATGGTGGGTTTTAACCTGGCGATATGGTCTGGTTGCTTAATCCTCAAAAAAGAAGTGGTTTGTAGCCGAAGCTGCAAAGGCAATGGGAGGGCCTTTATGAAGTCATGCAGCGTATTAATGACGTCATATATCGCATCCGAAAACCGCCCAGAAGCAAGCCAAAAGTGGTCCACGTCGAACGTCTAGTCCCGTTTGCTGGCGATAACCACAATACGCAAGTTCAGGTCCGAACCAGAGTAATAAGTAGCAGAACCAGGAATCCAATCGAAGAAATGGAGTTCGAGAAGTTTATGAACTTGTACGGAGGTTCTGGAAAAGCAAGGTTCGGAGTTACCACCGAGGAACAACAAGACCTGTTCCAGACACAAAAAGATTACGCCATCGCACATTGCGTAAGCGAGGATCTTGACATGTCCAGAGGGGTTGCAGTCGTGTTTAAAAAGAAGTTTGGGCAGCTAGATGAATTACGAAGACAGCAACTGGCAGTCGGAAAAGTTTTAGGACTACGTGGTAACGGACGCTTCGTTTTCTATCTGGTCACCAAGAAATACTCATGTATCAAGCCGTTATACAAAGATCTTTGGTGAACATTATGGAGTCTCAAGAGAGAAATGGAGTTCCATCATGTTAAGAAATTGGCAGTACCCAAGCTTGGTTGTGGCTTAGATCAACTGAATTGGAGGACAGTTCGAAACATGTTGGAGGTCGTCTTCCGAGGAACAGGCGTTCAAGTGTTTGTCTGTAGTTACCAACCAAGAAGAATATCAGGCCAGGAAAAGTCCATTGACTGTTACTTTTATGGTCAAGGGAGTTGCCGAAATAGAAAAAGCTGCCGCTATCGCCACGATCCTTTTTACCGGTGTCGCATCCAATCTCCTGTTCTGAGACAGAACAGTCCTAAGAAGCGGGCAGTGAAACGTTTGAGAAGTTATTCGCAAATTCGAGATCCTTCTCGAGGCTGTTATCTATCTTCTAGAACGTATACCGAAAGATATGGAACACTCGAGATTGATTTTCAAAATGTGTATATATACCGACGAAACAAATCGTAGGTCAGTTATTGCCGTAATGCAAAGACAGCAGTGTTAAGAAGATTATTCAAGTCTAAATAAATAAGTCGTTAGCGCGTGTGTGTACATAATTATACGGAGAATAATCTTGTACGTGATTTTAGTGTAAACAAGTGTGTGAAGCTATCCGCAGACTTTATCTTATCTTCGTGTAAGTGATAGCGTTCGTTATACATAAATTCTACTGTAAGTGTTTTATAAAATATTATTAGATTCAATTCGTTCCGTTAATTTAAAAGTGTCCATATTTCTAGTATAAGTAAAACATATTTTTAGTCGTTTAAATAAATTAGTTTTTAATAGTAAAATTCGTTATAATATTATTAAATTTAATTAGTTGGGTTAATTTAAAAGTGTACATATTTTTAGTATAAGTAAAAATATTTTTAGTAGTTTAAATAAATTAGTTTTAATAATAAAATTCGCAACGAAAACCATGTCTATCATTTTGGTTATACTCAAAATCATCTTGAACAACACAAGAAGAACGAGACCAAGAAAAACAGCAAGAAATTGAAAACGAACAAAGAATAACAATAAAACAACAAGAATAGAACAACAAATACAATGCAAACTTAGAAACATTGGATAAATCAACTTATTAACTAACAAAAACGGAAGGTATTTTTGCAAAACAAAAATCAGCTACGGTTATCAAATTACTCACTGCCATCATCGCGACTTTGAAACAATCACATCGTTATCCAAGATTATAGCGTATGTACAAAAATTTCCAAAATCTTGAAATATCTCAAAAACCGCTAGAAATAAGTGGCAACAACCTTATATTAAAAGAAAAGACATTAAATTTTGCGTTTCATAGGCAAGAAAAAATACATACTTCCATAAGGAAAAAAATTTATTGACGTTCGAAAAAAAAAAATTTTTACAGTTAAAAATTTCAATGATTTTTTAACAAAAGGTTTTGTGTAAAGAGTTACAATTTTAGTTTGTTTCTTCTCAAATCAAATGGTCCAAACCGCATTGCTCTAAGTACGATCATTCACGAGATATTCAAAATGGCAGTTTTTTCGTATTATCTCGAAAACCAACGGTTTTAAGTATATAGAAGGCTTATTAAACTGACCTTTATTTTTACTGAGATATCCAAAAATGCAATAAAAATTGCATCATTCTATTTGAAAAAATTAAGTTGGGTCCGGCCTATCAGAAATGGGACACTGTGTATAACTAAAAATAATTTTAGGAGATGAAGAATTTGATTTGATAAAACTTATTTTAAGATAATTTTTCGATATTTTTATTAATAAGGGAGCTATCGAGTTTTGAGTTTTCAGTACATGAAAAGTAAATAAGGTGTATCGTAAGAAGATAATGTTATTTATTTACCTGAGAGATTAAAATGTTTATTGTACGCTCATAAGTTGGACTTTTTTTATACTGCGACCATGCCCTACAATTTCTAGGTGTTACTCTAAAGCACTACAAAATATAATTTTTAAATTAAACATTGATTTGTATAAACATTTATTACATATAAACGTTTTTTTATGTACTAGTCAAAATAATGTTATTATATGTTCTTAAAGTTCTGTGTTTTAAATAAAGTTTTTTTTAACTATAATTTTATTGAAAAATAAACTCGTAGTTTTGTTGATCTTAACGTTGCCAAGTATGTCTAACATACTTCTGATTAACTGTGTATTAATAACTTACTTCGTATTCCTCTGTCATCACACGTGATCAATAATAAACGTACCTAAGCGTTTGTATTTTACAATTTAAATTTCATATAGCAGATTCGATTGTATGACGCTAAAAAAAACTGCAAATTTAAAGAAAAAAAACCAAAACGAATTTTCTAAAAATATATTTACATTTTTAAAACAGTTACGTTATTATAAATAGACCGTAAGCATGGTGATTTGCAATTTATTGTAGTACGAATCTTAGTGCGAAATGGAACTTACTTTTGTGATACTTTTAACGATATTTTTTATAGTTGCAATTACCATGTTAATATTATTATTTGGAGATCCAAGGAATATATTTTCGTCAACGGGTAAGTTTATTGTTGTAATATAACCATCATTTTTCTATGTTCTTTTTAATTTTAGAACCTCTAATAACAAGTACCAGCATATCATCAATTGATTTAAAAACAGAAACAAAAGACTTATATCCTAGAATGCCATCGCCGCCACCTCATTTAATACAAGGTATGCAGCGTGCTCCGTCTCTCAACACACCGTATCCAAAAAATCCACCTCCGTTAGGATTTGAACACATATCTACGATACCGGAAGCACCGCAATTAGAAAGTTTTGGACCATTACCGTATCCAATGGGCGAAATACCACAAATGCCTCAACCTCTAGACACTGGAGTGCCGTATTATATTCCTAATAACGAATGGTCCTATATAGAAGAGCAAATTGTAAGAGAAGTCGCAAGCGAACCCGAGCCACACCAACATCCGCCTTCGTACGAAGAAGCGATAAATGACAACGATGAAACACTCGTGAGACAACGATCTAGACATTAATACTTTCGATTTTTCCGACATTTTTGTAACAGTTTTGATATGTTATTGTATAAGTAAACATTTAATTAAAAATACAAAAAACAAATTTTAGAGCATGTTTTTCGGGTAGTTTTTCTCAGTAAAATAAACAATTTTACGATTCACTAACCTCAACCAGTATTTCTTTACGCAGTTAATCAAAATGTTCTAAGGTTACTGAAAACAAAAAATATAGTACTAACAAATTCTCTTCCAGGAACCAAAAACAGTAGAATTATTTACTAAAATTAGACGCGAAAAAGTATAATATGGCTAAAAGGATTGATCCAAACGAGGAAGTAACAAACTTATTTTTTTTCTTTCGGCATTTGTCGTGAAGATGTATAAAAGTTGGGATAGCGTAGATCTTTGAGGTACGCCGGCTTCTATGTGGCGTGGAGTGGACTTGGCGGTGAAAAGTTTGATTGCAAACGAGCGTCAATTGAGGAAGGATCCGATGAGCTATACCATTGAGCTGTTGATGCCCAGACGATGCATCTTGTCATTTAGCCCGCTTTGCCAGACCTTATCGAACGCCTTCTCTATGTCAAAGAAGACGGCACCGGTGACGTTGAAACCGTCGGTGATCTGTTCGACGACGCGTAAGGCTTGGTGAACAATGGAATGTCTTTTGCGAAAACAGCACTGTTCTTGGGGGATGATTTGGTTGGTGTCGACCTGTTCCTGTAATTTGATGAGAAGCATTCGTTCCAATAACTTATCCAGCGCCGGAAAAAAAAGACGGTATTTTTGGGACATGACGTGTTTTTTCAAGTTTGGGGATTACTATGACGTCCGCGGTTTATCCATTGACCTTGAAAGTGTCAAAGTCTTAGACATGCGTTGAAAATCGCGTTTACGGTGGCTATACTTTTTTTTGGGAAGAAGTTTGATGGCTTTGTTAGGAATGCCGTCGTTTCCAGGACATTTGTGAGTTTGAGATTTTTAATCTTCGCGGCGTGTGTGCCGTGGCCGTCAAGATGCTTCTGACTTTGCAGTGGATGGCATTCGTGCGACAGAAGTTGTCGTCGTCTGGATGGTTTGCTCTAAATTGGAGTTTGAGCGTGTCGGCGAAAGCTTTGTCTAGGTCAGTATAGACTAGACACTTTGGGGACCGTGAATGACGAGAAAAGTTGACTTGTTCCTGTTTTTAAGGATGTTGCTTACTTGCCACACGCTGTGGTCTTGTGCATTTAAAGACTGAAATTTGTCGTTTAAATGGAGATTAAATATTGCTCGATTTGGGTTCTGATAGCGGTTTGAACTCCGTTGGGGACTCTTTTGTCTTTTGGGGGGCGGGTGCATTACCATCTGCGTCTTAGACGGTTTTTCTCGGTGATCCTGAATGTAGAGTGGGATTTGAAACGGATCCGACTTGGATTTAGTAATAGATTTGGTGGCTTTTGTAATACATCATTTGAGAAGGTCGATAATGCTTAAATTCTTTTAGAAAAGTCTTAAAAAAGACTAATTTTGAAATTAAATCTGAAGTAAAACAGTTTAAAAAATAATTGATTTGATTATATATTATACTATAAAAGGCTGTAGTTGAAAGTGCGCAATTCAATTCAATTTCGTACATGTTAATTTTGCTATTGCAATTATTTACAATTTATATACCTTAATCATAAGTGGTAACAGAGTTTGCTTAAATAGCTTCGTTAGATGGGTTTTCCACCTTTGAGTTTCCTCTTTGGTTTCAAACTTTTCCGCTGGGTTGAACGTTTCATTGTAATACTTAATCTAGGATGTCATACTCAGTCCGCTTGTGCCTAGGCATTCCTCTCTGTCGTAGTCCCAAAGCCGCCGGACGAGCGGATTGGGATGGGCCGCGAGGTCTGCATAGAGTGCAGCTGCAGATTGCCGGACAAAATTTGCGATCTTTGAGATGTCGAGTTCTTGATGGAACCGGTCTGTTCGGACGACGCAGGAAGCGTCCGCGATCATTTTGAAGATCTTGTTTTGGAAGATTTGGATTCTGGTGGTGTGAGTTTTGGCAGCATAGAACCATACTTGTGCTGCGTACGTCATGAATAGGCGGATGACCGTCTTATAGATGAGTAGTTTGTTATCGATGATGAGTTGCAGTACAGCATCGGGTATAACTTTGCCAGTAGGCCGTTAAGGGAGGCGAGCTTCTGGGTGATGTGGGATTTTTATAGCAATTTCTTGTCTAGATTGAGGCCGAGATATTAGGTTTTGTCCAACAAGAGGACGTTATGTTGTCTTTGATGTGGAGGCGGCCTGTGGGTACTGACGGTGGCGCTTCTCGTAGGATTGACTTTTATTCACCAGTCGTTGTATCAGTTGTCTAGCAAAGTGAGAGCCATTTGAAGATTTTCTTCGACTTAAGCGGGTGAGCGAGATGTTGCCAAAACGGCGGCTTCTAGGTGACGTGGAGTAGATTTGCCGGTGTGAAGTTTTATCGGAAACGGGCGTCGATTGAGGAAGTAGCCGATGAGTTGGACCACGAAAACGTTGATGCCTAGACGGTGCATTTTGTAGAGCAGACCGCGATACCAGATCTTGTCGAACGTCTTCACGATGCCAAAGAAAACGCCACCGGTGACGTCGCGATGGTTGAAGCCGTCGGTGATCTGCGTTTTTTGAAAAAGTCTGTGAAA
Source organism: Aquatica leii (assembly GCA_035610365.1). NCBI lineage: Eukaryota > Metazoa > Arthropoda > Insecta > Coleoptera > Lampyridae > Aquatica > Aquatica leii. The sequence goes on along the minus strand of CM069432.1, from coordinate 22,805,655 downwards.
CTGTCAACTGTGGCTTGAAGTTGGGCAATGTTATCGATGACCGGGACTTGTAGGATAAGTTTATTGAGCTCGAATTGGATAGATGGCCACATGGTGATGTTCATTTTGAACTGAAGGTTATCGTTTTCTGCTTGATCACCGAGTTGTAGAAGCACGGGCTCGTAGTCAGAACTAAGATTGGAAACAGTAACTAAATCGTAAAGTAACTGATGTTATTGAAAATGACTGTGCCGATGACGTCGGGAAGTCCGTTGTGAAGATGGATAGTGCGTTCGTAGAATCCGTCTACGACGAAATTTCGGATGCTAGCGAGGTCTTGTAGGAGTTGACCATTGCGGTTCGATTTCCTGCTGTGCTAGTCTGGATGTTTCGCATTAAGGTCTCCTGCAAGAATTGTGGGATTCTAGCGTTAAAAATCGCGTCTAAATTTGGGAGTATGATGTCTTTGGTGGGTAGAATGTAAGCAGCGCAAAGAACGATATCTCCGTTGACTGCCGTGTTAATGACGATTTGGGTTGCTTCTAGATTTTGAAGTTGTAGCGTTGGAATGTAGTGGTGGGAGATAGACCGTTTGACGTAAATGGCCGTACCTCTTTCGCGACCTGTGGGTCGGTTGGTATTGTATTTCGTATAATTGCGATTGTTTGAATTGTCGTAGTTCCGAAGATAGGTTTCGGAAACAAGGGCGGCGTCGATGTTGCGGCAATAGAGAAATTCCTGAATTTTAAGTTTTTTGTTAAAGAGACCATTGGCGTTTCAAATCGCGATGAAGAGGGAGTAAGGTTTCTTTCGTCGTGCTGCCATTACTAGTTGCAGGAATGAAGTTGGAAGGAGGAGGAGGAAGTCTTCAACCATTCGAACTTGCTAGGTTCAAGTTCGCCACATAGAAAATTAGACAATTTAAGATATAAATTTCTAGATGAAGGTTCGTTTGTTTAGACGAGTTCGATGGGCTATGTTACGGGTTCATACTAAGGTACTAGGTTCCGCGAGGCACCTACCTTTCGGTGTATCCTCGCATCTTAGGCTAGAAACCAAGTAGGCGGAAAAATATATGTTATTGTAATGACAGAATAAAACCAGTTAGTCAAGTCAGTTACGGCTAAAAAGAAACTGAAAACTATTAGTGAACTAAAATAATCAAAATAAAATACCCTACTTCGTCGTAGCTGACTGTATAAATAAATAATAATGCCATGCAAAATAAATTAAGTTAGAATCTAGTTTTACGTTTGACTTTAATCTCTTCTAGCGAATACAATGAGTTCATTAACGTCGGATACTAGTTTAAGGATGGACACGTGAGAATCGAGAAACGGGTTCGCTCTGGTTCTTAGGGTACTCCGATCATCATCGAACTCTCGACAAGCGAGAATCCTATGTGACGGAGTATCAAAAACACCACACAACAGGCATCGGTCGGAATTTGCACTGCCGCTCTTCCGGATCGTAGGACATGTTGATCCAGTTTAGGATATTGGGTATCATGGAATAAGCGTTATGCTCCTTATGGGAAGTATTCTACAGCCGCTGCCATTCATCCAAGATCAAAGTCTTGAGATGACGCTTGACGGCCGAAAATCAAGAAAAATCTGCGGTCGAAACTTGCTAGTCTAAAAAGGTACAAGTGCCTGCCTTTGAGAGAACTTTGATGCTGTATGTTTTCTGCAATAGGAGATGCAGAGGGGGACGTTTTGCCACGACGCATAAGATATCGATAGCAACTGTACGATATGCCCCGAGGATTGAACAAAGAAATAAGGACTGCAAGGATGCCAGTTTCTTGACAATATGGGTATTTTTTTAGTCTATGGTACCAAATGTCTAAGCCATATCTGAGCTTACATTAGAATGTCTTCCGGGTTTAGACCGTGTCATATTTGCAACCGAAGCTGCCAACGTTTCGCCCACTTTCGTAAGGGGCTTCATCAGGGCGTTACTATTACATATCTGAGCATGGGGATGATTGCACTATTGAAAGTGGTCACTAACGATTTCCTATGTAGGTTCCATTACATGAATATTTGTAAAACAATTGCAAGACACTCTTGCACTTGTTAACCACATAGGAACACTGTTTAACAAAGCTCAGTTTGTGATCAAACGATAGTCTAAGGTATTTGAATTCAATAACCTTTTGGACTAGAATATCGTTTAGAGGTAGTGTGGGATCTCTTGACAAAAGGAAGTCAAAAACCATGTACTTGGTTAGGCGAGAACTTCTCTGATGAAGACGTGCTCTTCCTTGGTGTTCTCGGTGTGCATTTAACCAGCGTCCGTCGAAACGACACCTACTGGCGCATCAAACTATAATTAGCGCTTCTGACCATTGCAACGTTCGCCGGGGCGATGACCTACCAACACCAATTATCGTTCGCCGAGACGACATCACACTCTAAATCCCTGGATCCGGTAAACTCGTGACGCCCAACACATTACCCCCATCATCAACAACCACAATGACAATTAAGTCGACAACCTATTGGCAACATTTCGCCAGTTGCTACTAGCGCAGACCACTTGCCGGCCATGGCCAACGTTTAGCGGAGACCTGGCCGAAGACGCGGTAGCGTTCATGCGAAAACTTAAACTAAGTTTGCAAGAAGAGCTAACTACCGAGAAGCAGCGTCTTTCCTTGACGAGACGAGCATTAAAAGCAGCAAAACGGCGGAGTATTTACGCCGACTTTGCCACACGCTTCTAGGAATTCAAGGATTTCTTTCTGGAAGAGTTTGCTGTATATCAACTGACGCCGAATGCTGACACACTAAACCACCACCATCACAAAACCAAAATCAAAACGATGTCGGAGCCCCTCGAGCATCCGGCATCGGTCTCCAATTTAGCATCTGACGACAAACCTACACTGGAAAGCAACGCAACAACCAAACTAACACTAACACTAACTGCCGAAACACAACAACGAACATCAAGTAATTTGTCAATCTTTGATCTGCCTTGAGAAACCTCAACTACTCTGTGTTCAAACTTCCCTTACGACGAAGAGTCTGCAGGCTGTGGATACAAACCCGATAGAAGGAGCTCAAGAATAACCTCACCAACGTACGAAAAAGGCTTTTCCCATAAAGCCGTCGCCTTTCGTCGCCGTGAGCCTATCTTCAGCCTGACTGGATACATCTCTGCTACTCTGTGAACAGACTGCCTTTACAACGCCGAGTCTGCAGCCCGTGGAAACGATTCTAACAGAAGAAAACGGAGAAGAATCTCATAAAATAAAATTGAAGAAGCGGAGTTACTACACCCGTACACCACGTAACCAACAAGTTTCGATGTCTGGAGAAGAAACTTCGCAGTCAGTGGAAACGTCTTTAAAGGGGATGGCGGGTTTTGTTACCGTTCCCTTTGCTAAAGACATTTCCACCTCTCCAACCGCAACATCCCGCTTCGTACGCAGAGCTGTCCTACTATTCAAGACTCTCGTAGGGCATTCTTAACGCTTTAACACTAAAAAAAGAGTACCAAGATGTGTTCGCGCTGGAGAGTGGCTCCAAAGGAAGAACTAACGTGGTGAAACATAAAATTATTACCGGAGACGCTCGGCGGATACGACAACATCCACGCAGACTTCCTTTAGCGAAAAGAGAAAAAGCCGAACAAATAATTACGGATATGTAGAGAGAAAGCGTGATTGAACCTTCAAGTAGCCCATGGGCATCCCCAGTGGTACTCGTAAAGAAGAAGGATGGATCAACGAGGTTTTGCGTAGACTACAGGCAGCTAAACGACGTGTCAAAAAGGACAGCTACCGTTTACCCAGAATTGACGATACGCTAGACACCCTGTCAGGATCCCAGTGGTTTTCTACGTTAGATTTAAAGAGTGGATACTGGCAGGTAGAATTAGAACCCAAGGATCGTGAAAAAACAGCTTTTACGATCGGAACTGGTTTGTGGCAGTTCACTGTAATGCCCTTCGGCCTGTGTAACGCTCCTGCAACGTTCGAGCGTTTGATGGAGACAATCTTGCGCGGATTGTCTTGGAAGACGTGCTTGGTTTACCTGGACGACGTGATCGTGGTGGTCAGGTCGTTTGAAGAACACTTGAACAACTTGAAGGAAGTGTTCCAGCGATTACGTGGGACTAACCTCAAACTGAGCCCAAAGAAGTGCCACGTATTCAAGAAAGAAGTGCAATACCTTGGCTACGTCGTATCTAGAGATGGAGTAAGGGCTGACACAGACAAAATCCGAGCAATGCAAGCATGGCCAAGACCAATTGACAAACATCAGGTCCGAAGTTTGCTTGGCTTGTGCACTTATTATAGAAGATTTGTCCCCGGATTTGCCAATATTGCCAAACCATTGACAAAATTAATCGAAGAAAAAGCAGAATTTAAATGGAATGAAGACTGCGAAAATTCTCTTAATCAACTGAAACAGGCCCTAGTCACTTCGCCGATTTTGAGTTATCCAAGAGAAGATGGAAAGTTTGTTTTAGATACCGACGCAAGCAATCTGGCCATAGGTGCGGTCCTTTCGCAGGTTCAAGATGGACAAGAAAAAGTTATCGCGTATTTTAGCAAGGTTTTGTCCAGGCCAGAAAGGAATTATTGCGTGACTAGGAGGGAGCTATTAGCAGTCGTTAAGTGCATCGAACATTTCTACAAGTATTTGTATGGACGAAAATTTTTACTGAGAACAGACCACGCCACTTTAAAATGGCTTCTGCAGTTCCGTAACCCAAAAGGATACGTGGCAAGATGGATCGAGAGACTGCAAGAGTATGACTATGACACAGAACACCGTGCCAGAAGCAGTCCTCGGAACGCTGATGCCTTGCCCAGAAGATAATGTCCGGCGGACTGCAGCCATTGTTCGCGACTGGAAGAAAAAGTCGAATGCCTCCGGAGAACTGCTATATTTGATAATGAGTGGGAACCTGAGCAGCTACGTCGCGAACAAGAAGACGATCCTGAAATAAGACTACTCCTAGACTGGAAAGAAAGAGGGCGACGACCAATCTGGGAAAAAGTGAGTGCTTTGGGCAGAAACATCAAAGCGTACTGGGCGCAGTGGGACTTCTTGATAGTAGAAGACGGTCTTCTTAAGCGATCCCTAGGAAGTGCCGAGCGCACGAGAAACAGACTACAGTTGGTAGTGCCGAAAAGCAGGGTGTCAGAAGTGTTGAAGCATCTCTACGATGGGACATCAGGAGGACACTTTGGCATTAAGAAGACATTTGGTAAAGTACGAGAACAATTCTACTGGATGAACTGCTAAGAGGACGTCATGAAATGGTGCCGTAAGTGCACAGTCTGCGCATCAGGAAATGGTCCAGCGAGAAAGCGCAAAGCACCCATAAAGCAATACAACGTAGGAAGCACTTTGGAAAGAGTAGCGATTGACATCGCAGGGCCGTTCCCAGAATCCGAAGAGACAAGCCAAAAGTGGTCCACGTCAATCGTCTAGCCCCGTTTGCTGGCGATAACCACAATACGCAAGTCCAGGTCCGAACCAGAGTAATAAGTAGCAGAACCCGGAGATTCGGAGTTACCACCGAGGAACAACAAGACCTGTTCCAGACACAAAAATATTACGCCATCGCACATTGCGTGAGCGAGGATCTTGACATGTCCAGAGGGGTTGCAATCGTGTTTAAAAAGAAGTTTGGGCAGCTAGATGAATTACGAAGACAGCAACCGGCAGTCGGAAAAGTTTTACGACTACGTGGTGGCGGACGCTTCGTTTTCTATCTGGTCACCAAGAAATACTCACGTGCCAAGCCGTTATACAAAGATCTGTGGCGAACATTATGGAATCTCAAGAGAGAAATGGAGTTCCACCATGTTAATAAATTGCCAGTACCCAAGCTTGGTTGTGGCTTAGATCAACTGAATTGGAGGACGGTTTGAAACATGTTAGAGGTCGTCTTCCGAGGAACAGGCGTCCAAGTGTTGGTCTGTAGTTACCAACCAAGGAGAATTTTGGGTCAGGAAAAGTGCATTGACTGTTACTTTTATGGTCAATGAAATTGCCGAAATGGAGGAAGCCGCCGCTATCGCCACGGTCCTTTTTACCGGTGTCGTATCCAGTCTCCGGTTCTAGGACAGAACAGTCCTAAGAAGGGGGCAGTGAAACGTTCGAGAAGTTATCTGCAAATTCAAGAGCCTTCTGTAAGTTGTTATCGATCTTCTAGAAGATATATCGAAAGATATGGAACACTCGAGAATGATTGTCAAAATGTGTATAAATACCGAAGAGAGAAATCGTAGGTCAGTTATTGCTGGAATGCGAATACAGCTGTGTTAAGAAGATTATTCAAGTTGAAATAAAGAAGTCATTAGCACGTGTGTCTAGATAAATATACCGAGAATAATCTTGTACGTGATTTAAGTGTAAACAATTGTGTGAAGTTATCCGAGGACTTTATCTTATCTTAATTAGTGTAAGTGTTTTTATTAAATACTATTAGATTTTATTAGTTCGGTTAATTTACAAGTGTACAAATTTCTAGTATAAGTAAAACATAATTTTATCGTTTAAATAAATTATTTTTAATAATAAAATACGTACCAATACTTATTGTTAAACAAAATGGATTCTTTTTAAATGGAGATTTTTTAAGGTTTTGTAATATTTTTGTGCAATAAAAGTAAAATATATTATATCTCGAGGTCATCTTATTTCGGATATCCCTAGGTCACCTTATTTCTGATATCTGCAAGATGTCTTAGTTGTCCGTAAGACATTCAATTTTGTGTAATTCTGCTTTCCCCAAGATGTCCATAGGATATTGGTCGGCGGTGAAATTGATATCCTTCGTATATACGCATATCTAGTATGAGATATCAGCAGTGCCGGATTTAGACGTTCGTTGGGGGGTCCGGGGCACTTCAACTCTTCAAATTGCATCATATTTAGAATACTGCTTTCTACATCCAGTAGGCAAAGAGCACTTAATCGTTCATGGGTCATCGTAGTTCTCAAATAATTCTTTATTAACGCCAGTTTGCTGAACGATCTCTATCCTGAACAGTTAGTGACCATCATGCTCAAATATATTCTAAGAGCTACATTAACACCAGAAAAGGTATCAGCAAGTCCTTCATCATAGAGTAATACTGCGTGTTGAGACGGCGTAAGACACGACCTAAGTTTGGCAAAGGCTGCAAACTGAACTATTTCTTCTATGAACACATAACTGAAATCACGAGGGAAAGTAGTTCTAAGTTTTTCAGCTTCACTTCGTAACTCTGCATCTGATAGACTGCATAAGTTAATGATTACTTTGAATTTGTCATATACTGATTGGTATGCTACTCTACGTTCTTGTAAGGTCACAGACAGCTGATCTAAAATGATATTTAAACTTCCACATCTGAATTTTTCTCGACGAGAGAGAGCAACTTCTGATGCTGATGTTAGTATGGCATCATAACGTTTGCTTGTCTTCCTTGGTCTGCTTGTAGCGGTTTTGTAATCTGTGTTTCCACAAAAGCTCCTGGCATCTAATTCTAGCTTTTCGTACCTATTACGAAGTGATTCTAGAAACCTTTCCAGAGAATCAATTAAATCTACCACTTTCTTTAGATCAATTTCAACTCCTTGAAAAGCTTTATTTGTGCTGTTAAAGCGCACCAGAATTAAATTCTAAATTTTGGACATCAGAGCAGTTTCGAGGTTGTCCATTTTATCTGCTAATGTCCGGGCTTCATGTCTTGCTTCAGGTGTTTGCTCCAAGTCACTTTCATTATCTATGAGGGCATTTTGAATTTGGTTGTATCCTTCTACAAGGGCTTCAGTAGCATCAACTCTTGCTGACCAACGAGTGTCAGACAATGACTTTACAGTTAGAATTCTTTTATTCCCTTCTAAAGATTTCGTTAAAATTGCCCATCTGTGTGTTGACGCAGAAAAAAAGGTGTGTAACCTCTGTATGAAGCCAAAATAACTGACAGCTTCAACACAGCAAGAGGCAGCAGCCTGTCCAACAAGATTCAATGAGTAAGCTGCACAAGGAATGAAAACTGCTACTGGGTTTTTATCTTTGAGTCTGGCTTGTATTCCTGTGTAGCGTTCAGACATATTGTTGACATTGTCGTATGACTGTCCTCTGCAGTTGACAAAATCAATACCTTCTTTTTCTAGAAATTCCAGAAGAGATGTAGCTAGTACTTCAGCTTTGTGAGAGCCCGTCTGCAGGAAAGTTAAAAACCTTTCTACGGGCTTCCCAGAAACAACATATCGCACAATGACTGTTAACTGGTCGATATGAGCCAGGTCTGGTGTTGAATCAACGGAAACTGAATACTTGGCAGTTTTAAGTTCTTTCACAATACAATTCTTAACTTGTTTTGCCATTAGCAAAATAATTTCTTCATAGATGGTTGGTGATAAGTATGACTGCTTACCACTTCCAGGATTGTCAAATTCTTTAAGGTGACCCATCAGAAATGTTTCAAATTGTGCAATAAGTACCATAATACTTAAAAAATTTCCATTATGTTTAGATCCTATGATCCCTTGACTACCCCTAAATGTCAGGCCTCTCTCAGCTAGAAAGATTGTCACGGCTACGACGCGACGCAATATTTCAGTCCATTATTTCTTATTTTCTTGCACTTGCTTTTCAAACACTTTGTCAACATGAGAAGATTCTCTACATCAAAAATTAAACTTATTCAGCGATTATTTTGCTTTCTTAACCATAAATAAGAAACGTGCTTGTAAAAGTTTCTTATATTTGTTGTTCTTAAATTAATTTAAACACAATGAAACAAAGTAAGTTTTAATAGATAATGTAAATTGGTCTGTTACTAATCGTTTAATAATATTGTAGAGTGATTGCATTCAATTGCATTGTTAGTGGATGTCTCTCGCATTACAAACTTTACAAACTATTTACTTTGCCAAGAATTAAAGATTTTCGGAAATTGTGGTTGAAAACGGTGCAGCAGAAAAATTTTGTTCATCAAATTTTGTCATAATGTAATTCCGAATGGTAAGATTAAATACTTTGTTTGATATATATAACTAGGTACAGTCGAACTCCTATATAGTGATGTTCAAAATTCCCTTCAAAAACATCATTATATAGAAACTTCATTATATAGAATTTATACTTAAAAAATATGTAAAACACAAATTTAAACGTACATAACAAAACTTTCGTTTTGTCATTTTTAACCAACTTTACACTTAAACAACTTGAAACGAAAAAATTGCAAATGAAACGTGTTCAATAACATGACAATACATTTCAAAACTCGAAGGAAATCTTATAATCCTGTAAACAATTCATGCATTTATGTCATTTACAAATGTACAGAATTTTTAGTACCATTACTAATAGCCTTTCTGTATTGTAAATTAAGAAGTCTTATAATCCTCTTATCCGTTTTACAATGCGGTAAAGTAAATTGTACGTGATTCCAAGAAAACTTTAAGTGGTTGGGTAACATTTTCTTTGAAAAAGATCATAATATAGAATTTGAACATCATATTTTAGAGGTGTTTTTACACGCATTTTAACCCGAAGGTCAATATCCTAAAGAAAACATCACTAAATAGAAAAAATCATTAAATAGGAGTTCATTGAATAGAGGTCCGACTGTATTTATTTTAGATCCGTCAATATGAACAGAGTGGACAAACTCGACTACTTGGTCATCTTCGAGTGCATTATTTTATTTCGGTATGTAATAAATAGCCAAGTGCACGATGTTATTTAAAAATACTACATATCTATGCATACAGTTTCTTTTTAATAAATGGAAAGTTTGATTGCAAAATTACTTAATAAAAAAATATACTGAATTTTCTAAAAAATACAAAACTTATCAAGATTATCCAAAAGGATCGATTCGATGGAAACCATTTGATTAATAAGAAACATGTAACTTTTTTAATGGAATCGGTTACTTAAAAGTAGTTATTTAAATAAATCTTTGGCATTGTTTATATATTTAGTTTCTTGTCATTGTTCAAATGATATGTGTGTTGAAATAGCTGATTGTAACAAAATCAATTATTGAAATAATCGATATCAATCATTAAGCCAGAACCAATGTTGCATATATATTTTATTGTTAATATATTTTTATTTTCAGATAAATAAATTGTATTTTAAATTGAAATAATTGTTTTATTTATAAAATTTAAATGTATAAGTTTATATGAATTAATATAACTGTAAGATGGCGCTGTGTTTTATAGTGTCGATTTCTATAATTTGAAAAAAATAGTTCTTCGGCCAATCATAGATGTCAATAGTGTCGGAAAAATCATACCATTTTTAATACACGGAGTGCTGCATCTTTCTTACATTATCTTTGTCGACTACCTCCAGAGAGAAGATATACTTAGAGGGGAATCTCCCGTATATAAACTTGGAACACAGTTTATGGCGCCCTACAACGGTTGTGGGGAAAACAAATAGCGCGAATTTTAAACTTTGATGTGTGGGTGTGGGTAGCACCCATTATTATTACAATGGTTTATTTTGAATGTTTTCTTGTTTTTGAAAGAATAGTTATGAAAATTGTCACTGTTTTATAATTATGCATTAAAAAAAGCGACTTATTTTATATAACATTTTTTATTTGCACAAATGCAATATAAATAACTTCCAGTTTCATTCGAATCAACACCGTGTGAATATTGTAACAACTTTTCTTTAAAACGAATATGAAACCTTCAGTTTTTAAATAGTAATAAACGTTAGAATCAAACACGTGTAAAAATAACTTGCATTATTTAGTCGATTTTATTCGAGAAATGCAATTCAGCGTTTTTAGCCTTCAAGGTACGAAAAAGAGGGAAATAAAATTTGCTGTGTTTGTATTTTTTACCGATAATTGTTACATAGTGGCCTCTAACGGTTGTGGGGAAAAGTTAAAACGTTATTCCTTTTCTCTCAATTGAAGTTACTCGTCTACAAATACTTAGTTTATGACCAAAGTTTATGACTACCTCCAAGGCTACCTCCAACATGCCTCCAACCGTCCGCCAGCGACTTGCCAGGTTTTCACTGAAGTTTGTGGTAGCACGCATGCGCGTCGTTGCTGGCGAACGATTATGCATTGAAATTTCCTTCTGGCGAACGGAGAAACGCCAGCGCTTTGCGCCAGCGAGTCGCCGGCGAACGACTATGAATACGGCGCCAGCGAGTCGCCGGCGAACGACTATGAATACGGCTGTATAATCTGTGATTTTAACTTAACTAAAATTCTAAACTGAATGTGTGCAAAGCAAAAGTTAAAACAAATTTTATAACAGGATTTGCTAATTGGGGCACTTTCGGTTTTAGCTTAAAATAACGTCTATATCAAACCTTTTTTGAAAACTGAATAAAATAATTTGCGTTACACTAATATATTAGAAATACGTTTTTTTATTATTAAACAGATTGTAGTTAAAAAAAAAACAATTTTTGTTAATTTTCCTCTTTGTCGTCCTCCAACTTTTTTTACCCGTTCCAAATTTCTATATTTCTTGTACTAATAATGAAATAAATAATTTTTTTCAAATTTTATATCAAGTTATGTTGTAAATTAAAATTTAAATCAACGTGACTTCTAAAAACCACAGGTTTTTATTACTTTATGACTGATTTACGAGTATGACAAATTTTATTTGCTATCTTGCGATAAAGGTTTTTTTTTTATTTTTTGTCAGCGGAAGTACCATCCGGCAAAAATACAGACTACAATGTTGTGGTAGTCAAAATTACGTTACATATAAATGTTCAGTAATTACTTGTTTATTTCCACTCGAAGACGAGTTTTAAATTACATTTGTTTGTACAACCGCTCCGAATCGTTTAAGTTTATCGTTCGAACGTGGGGGAATCCGAACGGAACCTAACATCACTACGATTCCTTAGAAAGATATGAAATAACTACATATTGAAATGCGTTAGCACTATTGGGATTAGTTTGAGAAAATGGGCGATTGCGACTGTGGCGATTGTGGAGATTGTGGTGGTTGTGATTGCGGCTCGTGTGATTGTGATTGTGGCGATTGCGATTGTGGTGATTGTGACTGTTGTTCGTGCAACTGTTGCGATTCCTGTGAAGCTTGCACCTGTTGCGACTGTAGCTGTAATTGTTGCGATTGTGTCTGTCCTTATGCTTGTTGCAATGACTTTTTCTCGTTCTTATTAGAATGTATTACTTGTGCTGATACGTGTACCACAAGTAGTAAATCTCGAAGTAAGTATAATACAATTGCATACATAGTTACGTAATTAACAGTGGCGGTTCGATAATTTTTTTTTACTGAATTCAAATTTCTTAACGATTTTTGATGGTATCCCGTAAAGTTAATAACACATTTCAAAATTTCTATAAATCGATATACGTATCAACACACATTGTTTTTATGAGAACGTTTTTAGTGGGTACCAAATTCCTCGAAACGAACCGCCACTGTAAGCAATTCAACAAGCAAAATTTGTTTTCAAGTCTCTGGTTGATATGCAACCCACATTAAACGTTTGTGTTTAAAGTGTTCTATACTTTGTTTATAGATCCTCCACAAGTCGCTGCTCAGAATAGTCCCGTAGTTAATCAACCAACACATTCTGCTCCTCCAGAACAACCTCTTATGGGTAAGATTTTGTTCAAATCGACGTAAACACAAATTAATATTTTATAATTTATTAGGAGCTAATCCAAATATAGATCTACCACCATCTTATAACGACGCTATGTACAGACCATTGCCAACTACTCCAATCTGAGCTACAATTTAAAATATTAACGTTTATTATGTTTATTGCGGCAAATACTTTGTGTTTTTAATAGACCATTAATAACTTTAGTAGTTGCGTTTACTAAAATTCACTGTAATGCAGAAAAAAACTAATTTGTCTAGTAGTTGATAATTTGTTGCATTTTTTTATGCAAGTCTTTACTTACGCCATTTTGTGTTTTAAATTGAGTGTAAATCCGACTTCATTTCATAAAACGCCACATTTCCTTTTCCACCCTCATTACCGTGCTAAGAGTTCTTGCCATATCCATTCGCTGTATATCTCTTACTCTGTGAAATTTTATTTGGTTTTTTATAGTTAATTACAATGAATATTATTCAAACTTACGTTTAAGTTATACTCTTGATTAAATTAAGTGTATTAAGCACCGTTTTTGTATTGTTTTCTACTTTTACTATTGTTTGAACGTCGTCTGTCAGATTTAATAATATAAAATTATTGTTAGTTATAATTGCGATATATATAACAGATGTATACAAACTGATGTTCCTCTAATTAAAAATCTAATTGGTAACCAATACCAAACATTATATTTTATTAGACTTAAAACTTTCTAATTATTTCATATAATCTATGAATTAAAAACGAGCCTAAACGCTGGGATTTTTCGTATACTTACCTAAAATAATAGGAAACAAATGAAGTTGGAAATCTCACTTAGAAATAATTTAATTCTTATTAATGTTGAAAATTAACGAAAATTTTTAATGCTAAGAAAAAAACGTCAAAAATCAGATGCAGTTGACGCTCGATAACTAAATCATATCAATTGTACTAAGATAAGAATGTCTTCCGGGTTTGGACCGTGTCATTGTTGTAACCGAAATTGCCAACGTTTTGGCCACTTTCGTAAAGGGCCTCATCAAGGCGTGAGATAATCGAAAAATTCAAGCAAGCAACCGAAATCTAACCAAGAACTTCTCAAAAGTTAGGTAATGAATTTGTGAACCAATCCAGATTCTAAACTCTGAAAACGTAAGAAAGAAAACGATCAACTTGAAAAAGCAAACAAAAATCTAAGAAAGAACCACTACAGAAAAGAAGAAATAGTCTCCGTATAGTAAAATGATGTTCAGCAACCGCAGACTTAGCAATATGCCTTTTTTTAAGGATTTCGCCCGCTATTAGGTTGAAACTAGGAGCCTTTTTGTTTTCTAGGTAGCTGTGGAGTGGCAGGTTTTGGGGTAGTGATAACTGCTGGTCTCTATTGATCGTTTTATCCACTTCTTCAAACTCAGCCTTGGATGATTGGTTTGGTGTAAAAACTTCGCTTAGGTGTCTAGCGAAAAGTTCAGCTTTTTTACTCCCACTCCTAGCCCTAGCCCACGGATCGTTAGAGGATTTTCTTATAGATGGCATATGGTTATGTAGTCTTTTGAAGCTCTTAGTTTTTCTTGAAAGGTTATATTCTGATTTTCTTTATTAGCTCTTTTAGTACTCTAGATATTCACTTGAATTCCGACTCGTCTACATCTGATCTGTAGGTGTGTAACTGCCTTTTTTCTTTCCGTTTTTCTTCCAGACTTTTGGGTATTTTCAGTAGTATGTTATTTACCTGATTGGATAAGCTCAGTGTCGGGGTAGCAAGCCACGCAGCAACTTGTATGAGATTTGTGAGGAGGGGGATGTGGACCCACCAAACCACCCGAACTTGCTTGGTACAAGTTCGCCACAAATAGGATAGGTAATAAAAGAAAATGTTTTATTTGAAAGGACAAGTGTAGTCGGACTCAGTTTGATGGCCTGGTAACGGAACGTGCTTTGAGAGCATGCGGTTCAGCGAGGCACTTGCCTTTTGACTTATCCTCGCTTCTAAGGCATAAAACCAAGTAGGTAGGAAAAGGAATTAGAAAATTGTAAGGAACTAAGCAAGACAGAGTTAATTAAGTAGCTACGGCGAAAAAGAAACTAAAAGGGTTAGAAAAATAAAACTTATTCTTATTGTAGGCTCTGGTCTCTCTTTGCGAATGGTCTATATACATTAACATCAGGCACCAGTTTGAAGATGGCCTGAGGGAAATCGGGATATCGTCTGACAATGGACGACAGGGGACGCCGATCGTCATCAAATTCGCGACAAGCGAGAATCCGTTGCGCCAGACTGTCAGGAACGCCACACGACGGACACATGCCGTCATTCAAAACGCTAATGCGCTTTAAATGACAACAAAATCCGCCGTGTAAAGACAGGATTTGGATGACTTTTCATCCAGGGACATGGGGCATTCTGACCCAGGTTAAGATGTCCGAGATAAGAGAATAGGCATTACGCCCTTTATGAGATGTGTTTCACAGCCGCTGCCATTCACCCAAGATCAAGACTTTTAAGTGACGTTTGGTCGCTGAAAAGGACGAAAAATCATCGTTTGAAACGTGCTGGTCAAGGAAATTGCACGAGCCAGCCTTGCAAAGAACTTTGGTGCAGTAGATTTCCTGCAAAAGGAGTAGGGGAGGATGTTTAGAAATAACACAGAGGGTATCTACGGGAACGGTGCGATACGCCCTTAGGATAGTTCTCAGGAATTAGGATTGGAGTGAGGCCAATTTCTTGACCACATGGGGGTGTCGCAGTCTGTGGTCCCAAATGTCTAAGCCATAAGTAAGCATTGTCGAAGATATTCGCAAAATGTTTTTTGTAAAGGTTTCATTTCAGACGTGAGTATTTGTAGAACAAGTGCAAGACACTTTTACACTTGCCAACCACGAAAGTGCAATGTTTAACAAAACTCAGCTTGTCGTCGAGTAATAGTCCGAGGTACGTCGTCGTTTTGCCACGAACAAATCCATATTGACTAGGATGGAATAAATCGTTTGCCGGAATGTCGTCGTGTCCTTTCGAAGAGTTTACCTAGTTCAAATAACAAAGTTATCGGACGGTACGACTTAGGGTTGGGGAGATCCTTCTTTCCGGGGTTGAAAATAGTGATTAGCTTTCCAGTTGGTAGGAAAATAACCAATTTTTATGGAAGAGTTGAACAGGTCAATCATCGTTGATGAGAGAGATTCTAGAACAACCGATTGCAACACGCATTACAGTGCATTCTGTCAAGTCCAGGAGCTTTTTTTTAAGGATTTTGCTAGCCACCGCGGATAAAACGTCGCTAGTGACCATCCAGTCCTGTAGGGAATTACTTTGCAAAAGAGATCGGGATCTTTTTTGGACATGATAGGCATTTTCCGTCGAGGGATCGTCGTCTGGAAATAATGTGGAAACTATTACTTTGACCGTGTTTGGCTCTGAGATTGTGAATCTGTCGCCGTCTTTAACATTAGAACACGGTTGGATCGACAGGAACTTGCGGGAGGATAACCTGTCAACTAACCCTGTAACGTCCCGTTTGAATTCATTACATTAAAATTCAATTTTACATTCATTTATTTTTTGCAACTAATATTGCACGTAAATTTAATTCAGTTTGACAACGTCGCGTTGTTTTAACTGTACTTTGGTATTCGCTTCAACTTCATCTTTGTCCCACTTCCGTTTGAGCGATCTCGCGTGGTTTACGTGTGTGATGCGAGGGAGACAAAATTTTCTTGATTATGGCGTAAAAACGCATGTATTTTAATTTTGATTCATTCCATCTAATTATTGGTGAGTTTACCTTTATTTTGATATAATTTTTCTATTGAATCAACATTTTTAGTGCTTTCAAAGTATTGCGCAATTGTAAGACAAAGGAAATTTGTTTTGAAGACCGTTGCTAAGTGTAAATGCAGCGTAAGTACATGATGTCATTTAAAAATCCGTTCTAATTATTTGTATTTAGGGTCTTTTTCTTTTTATTGGATTTTATTCTGGATCCTTTATTTTGGTTTTGTCGTTGAATTAAAGAATTATCGTTAATGAAGTTTATTATACATGGATATTTCATGCTTGCTGGTGTATTTTGAAATCTACATTCCTGTTGAAGAATTTTATCACAACAACAAAGTATGTGCTAAAAATAGAAGATATCCGATAACGTTATACTATACATGGTGAGTCAACTAAAATTAATACTACCTGTGTTACGTTTATCTTCAAGTAATTGAGTTGTGTTGTTTAAAACCTTTCGGGAAACCTGTTCACTCGATAACAAATCAAACGTTCACGACATTTGCATTTAGTATTAATTGCTTATTAGAGTAAGATTTTACGCTTTTTATTCATCACTTTAATGTGGTTGGCGTCCATATATTTTAATTTAAATACTGTTTTATTTTAAATATGTTTAATTCAATTATTGTTCATTGTTCTCTAATGTAATAGTTAGTTAAGTATAGTTAATAAATTAACGGAGTTCACGTCTTTGTAATTATTTCGATTCAACCCATTACCTTGAGGGTCCGTGCTAACGATTGCTTGCCGTGGTTATATTATTTTTACTTTTATTAAATGTATTTTTACTTTTTTATTACAACCCCCAAGGACTCGTCGCCAGGTTTTTTCCACGAAACTTTGCCAAGAGCTATACTTTGCTGTCTTCACTGCCAGTTTCTACCGGTAAAGCGCGGCCTTATACGAGGCAATCCATTGATGTTTTACGTCTGCAGGGGCCTTATGGTAGTATTTTCTCAAACAACGCACCGCTCACTTAAACCTGTCTAACTTAGGACTCCACCACGGTACACCAGCTCTAGATCTTAAGCGTATGCTATTCAAGCCATTTTGGCAAGAGTCGAGGATCATCCTGGTCAACTTATCAATGAAGACGTCCACAGATTTGGGATCGTGGCACGAAACACCACGTTGAAGATAAGTAGGAATGGAATTTGCAATAGCCTCATTTAGGCAAATAGGATTCATGCGTTTAAAATCAAGGATTCTTTTAGGGATCGGTACGAGGTTAGGGGTCTTGACGGTTACCTCAAACAGTAGATTTCAGTCGGTGGTCACTTTCTATTACTTCGGGAATGACACTTCAGTCTACTATTTTTCTGGCTAAACAGGGAGAAGTTAATGTTACGTCTATATTCGTTGAGCCTAGATGGCAAGCGAAAGTGAAAGGTTGATTTGGTTTATTAACAACACAGAGGTCACGTTCACCCACGAGGTTCTCCACACATCGTCCTCGTTTGTCGGTCACTGGGGAGTGCCAAAGCGGCATTTCGAATTGAAGTCACTTGCTATAATAATAGAAGTACCTCTTAGTTCATTAAGGATTCTGTCTAAGTGTTGGAGATGAATACGAACATCCTTATTCGGCGGCCAATAAACGTCGACGATTGCCAAGGAGGTGTTTCCAACCGTAACCATAGTTACCGCATTCCAGTCATTGGTGAAATGGGTGAGTGTCACCACTCCGACGGGCTTCGAACTATTGAAAACAATAGCGGAGTGATACCGCATAGAATAGGATGCGGCAATACTGTTAAAGGTACAGCCGCACCAGCGAGCTTTTACCCTGAATCTGAACTAAACACGTATGGCTCTTGGGTCAGTAGAATGTCGATGTTGTTGTCGGAGGAGAAACTCATCGCTTCGAAAGTCGCAACACGTGAATTGCGAAGATTCACTTGCGCAAACCTCAAAGTTAATTGAGTGTCCTCGGAGTCCATAGTCGGAATTAGATATTTTGGCGTCGAGCCTTTTCAGGTACGCTAGACAGTTGTTAGAGGTCGCCTTATGCTTGACGATGTCTCCTTTGTGGCCAAAGCGAATGAAGTTAATCCATGTTGGGTCTCGATCCGGGTTTGGGCATGTTTTTGTCTCGTGCTTTTCAGCACAATGGCCGCACTGTATGTCGCGTTTACAGTTCGTCGAATGATGGTCGTATTATTGGCAATTAAAACAACGTGTGACCCGGATATGGTCATTGACCCGGCAGGCATTCCACGCGACGTTCACTCGAAGCGATGCCAAAAAGTTGTTACAAGCTTATAGGTCTTACGAACCTTGCACGGCCAACTCACACAGTCGGAGATAGGGGAGGTTCAACTAAATAAGAGTTAAAGGGCGCCAGATCTTTTATAAGTAAAGCTTCTATCTCGATCAGGACAGAAGGTTCAAGCCTGTAACGAATTCCAGGTTCGTAATCCTTGTTGCACTGGTGTTCGTGTAACTAACCACAAAGACAGATGGGTTACCATAAAGAAAAGATAAAACAGGTATAAAACTTTATTTTAATGATGTGGAGTATTTACAACTATAATTCAGCAACGTAGAATATTAATAGAGATAATTCAACAATGTAGAGTATTAACAAGTATAATTTGGTAACGTAAAATATTTACAAATATCATTCAATAATGTAGAGTATTAACAAGTATAATTCAGTAACGTCGAGAGTTAATAACTATAATTCACTAACGAAGAGGATTAGTAATCATAATTCAGAGACTTTTATGATACATTCTAAGTACATAAATGAAGGAAGGGTCAGCAACCCACAATACATAAATACACCTCGGGTGTCGATAAGCGAAGAAAATTTCCCATTAACTAAGGAAGGTTTACAGCATGCAATATCACAGAATTAGATATTGACAATGCTTAAATGGTATTAAAACTATTGCAATTGCGTATATCAAATAAATTAAATTTCGTGAGTGACCTTCTTTGACAGCGACATAATAATTAAAAAGAGAACTTACCCACAATCACTGCCCACAATCCAGCACTTCCCCGACGAAAACGTTTTCCTCGTTGAGTAGCCTGAAATAGTATGAATGTAAGTCGTGTCAACGCAATGACTCACGAAAGTCGAAGTCTACAAAATTATTAATATAAGAAATTAGATATAAGAACCCGATTTATCGCATGCTGTTTTCCTTAATTATTAAGAGGTGAGTATCACAAAAGACTGATGTCGAAGAAGTAACATTCCTTTTCGATGTGGATAATAGGCCTTCAATTATTTATCGATGTTCATTCCTCCTTGTACTTAATTAATTAAATCGGAACATGTGGCTAAAGTGTGGCGGAACGGCTATCAAATTAAGAAAGAAATTACAAAAGAATCCTAAAAAAAGGGACAAAAATAGCTTACCCTGTGACGAATAAATTATGTTAAATACGTAATTAATTTAATAATTTAATTTCCATCACAGTTGATGTACTATTAAATCTTTGGATTTAGACCAATTCAAACGATACAGGACAGCTTAGGTAGTTGACAGCTTGAAAATGAATTCCGCAACATGCCAGTAACTAGAAAAATCGGCAGAGGGCGTCAAAACCGAAATCTAATTTTAATTCAATGTACAGGGTGTTAATAATTGTGCAAAAGGAATGTGTGTTGCCTAGTAAAAGGTGCGTATTTTATATACAACTTGAAAAGTGTGCGTGCTTGAAATCACGTTGGTGATAGAGTTTTTTTTTATTATTATTTTAATTAACGACAGAACAATGTTTGTATAAGTATATAAAAAAAATAAAAAGTATTTTATTTTACATAAAACTGCGTTTTATATCCAAAACTTAATTACACAGGGTATTACGTTATAAAAATTTTGCACGTAACAAAGTATCGTCGAACTTCAGGGTGAACCTCAAGTATCCAGTTACAATTCGCTCCGTCTCTAGGGCCAAAGCGGAACTGTACTTTTAAATGCTCATTAGCGAAATGAAGCACTTCGTCCGACGCACCGTGAAAGTTCTGCGATATGATCGCTTCTTTCACCTGCTCAGGGGACAGGTTTCTAGGAACGTCTAAGATAGATATTCGAAGAAACAACTTGCCTTGGGCATTAATTATAAGATTGGCTTGTTCGAGGATGGCCGCAGGTATTTTGGTCATATCTGATTTCTCAGATTCCAGTCTTATGGAGCTTTTGCCTGTTTTCGTAACTCTGTCTAGTCTATGGCCGTACTTTTGCGGATCCAAAACTTTAATTAGTGTCGTCTTAGTCTCGTCTGCGTTTTTAAGATGGAAATCAGGCTTAGGTAGAATAACTACTGTCGACCTGGGAACAGGCGCTATAGATTTTCCCGAAGGTACTTTGACCATCTTAACAACTTTGGTACAGGCCGCTTAAGCATAAGATATTGGAGCAGGATGTGCAGCATCGGTTATGGAGAGTTTGGATGTAACAGATTGCAAGGCTGTTGTTGATTAAGGATTTCCTGAAAGTCGTTTGAAGCCTGCTGACTATGTCAATCATTTCTGATTGACGAGAAGTGGTAATCTTGCAGGCAGAGATTACCTTCGTAAGACGAGTGATATCTGCATTAAAGGAAGCTTCAATGCTGTCGGGCAAGGTCTCATCAGGAAGGATGACATCGTCGTCGTCTTCACAGCGACGCTTAGAGGAGGCAGATTCAGCCCCCATGGCGGAGGAAGCTAAGGTAGTAGGGGAGGTTGAGCGCGACAGAGCGACGCCCGTGGAGTGCCGAATGGAGAAACAAACTGCTACCTGATTACCCTTTTAGCCGTTCACAGGATCTTATTGCCAGAAAACGGTTGGGCTTATAGCCTGTGAGTGTTTAACCTCGTGGAGGTAAGGATTTAAAGCACCGTAGAACTTTAACGACATCATTGTGGAAGCCTACTGATGAGTGCCTAGATGAGGTTCATCATAGTGCCGAGTTGTAAAATAAGTTGGTCCATTCTTTCAGTCTCTTTTATTATAAGTTTTTCTAAACTGAATCTATTTTCTTGTCCGAATTCTAATTTTCTCAAATATGTTTTTTGTGAATCATGGTCAACGTGGTTTCCGTATTTGTTCTCTGTAATTCTGTATGGTCATTTTGCCTTTTCTGTGTATCTGTCGTTCTGTATGGTCTGTGTTATCTTTCGTGTATGCTTTTTGTGTGTGTTTTGTGTTTTTTGGTCCGCACTTCCAAAAAGGTTTTTGGTTTCGGATGTGGTTGAAATTTGTTCCCTATTTGCTTTTATACTGGGACTTCTCTATACACCTGACACCCTTTGTAGCTAGCAGTGTGGCTTCCTAAGCATAGTGGGTATACTACTGAGGTGTTTTCATTTATTGTGCACATCGTAGTTTTATGCGCCCCAGCATACTTACGCATCTGTATTTCATAAGTTATTTTTGCTGTGTCCATATTGCTGACACCTTTTGCATTGTACTACTGTAGTTTTTCGAATTGGGTCTTCTATAGTAACTTTCTAGTTGTATGTGACTTTTATTTTTTTGACAAATCTATTATTTTTATGCGGAGCTACATTGACAATGAATGTGTTTAGGGGCTCTTTGGTTCCTTGTTTTCTGGCGGTGACTATTTCTCCTTGTACTTTATTTCTAATTTTTTCTACTGCTTTTATGATGGCATTTTTAGGTGTGCTGAAGTGAAGGTGTTTAATTACAATCCTCATGCATTTTTTGTCCTTGCGTGTAAATGTGTGACCCTTTACTCGATCAGTGTCTTATATTTGTCAACCTTGTTAGACGAGATTATAAGTTGGTTTTTGGATACAGTTTTATAAGTGTAATCATCCTTTTCATTAACATCTTCGATGAGTTGGGTGAGTTTCGCAAAGTCATAAACGCCATACAAAATTATTGATGGTGGTTTAGGTGTTCTTTTGGCTGTGGCCTCTCCTACTTCCACATTTAGCAATGCAAATCTGGTGTTTGTCTCTATGTTTAAGGAGATATTTGGATTACTTCTTGACTCTTTTTCTTCAGGAGAGCGATTTCTGTTTTGGTTTGCTACTCGTTGCCATGGCACATTAATATTGTATATATTTTGTTCATTTTCTTTTAAGTCATCAATGTGTTTCTGACTTATTCACTGAGTGACCCTGATCGTTGACGATGAAATAGGCCTGGATGGAAAATTTGTTGAGTTTTCTTTGGCTTTTTCGCTAAAATAGTAGTGGGTAGCAATCCTTTCGGCAATTCCGCCACGTCTATTCAACGATCCACAGTTGTGATCGTTCCTAAACACGAAACAAGCTTTAAAACAGCTGACGAGACTAGAACTACTCTAATGAAGGTCCTACATCCTACCACGGTCGCTCTACGACTAGACCGAGTGACGAAGGTTGGAGGAAACTCCGTTCGCCTGGAGTCCGAAAACACAGACCTGTCCAAAATCCAAGCAGATATCCTTAACAAAGTCAGCTTTGTGATCAGAGTCAAAGTCATTCATTCCTAGGGTTTCTCTCTCGGACGTTGCATCTAACATTTCCCCGGAGTAGTCGAAAGAGGCTATCTTTGAGCAAAATTTTGATGCTGTCTCTGACAATATAGTTAAACAAGCTAAAAAACATCTTAAGGTTATAACAAAAATCGGGTCTAGAGACAGAGCAAATACTAATTACGTTATTGAAGTAACTTTGGAGATACCAAAGTACCTAATAGTCAACCGTCGAGTCTACGTAGCCTGGGGTCAGTGACCATGTGCGCATCTTAAGATGCTTCAAGTGCCAGAAGTTTGGTCACCAAAGCACGATACGAAACATTGCACAAAAACCGCAAGAGACTCTATATGCACTAAATGCATAAGATATGGCCATAAAGGCGATGTGAAAAAACACAAGGCGTTTTCGAAGAACTTCCCGGCTTGACGCCAAGATACCTCATACCGATTATGAATAGAGATGACTCTTAGGATTGTACAAGGTAATTTTTAGCGTTCTTGTGCTGCGACTTTGGAAGTCATGAACTTTTCATCCGCCAATGACACAGAAATTCTACTGACCCATGAGCCATATGTGTATAGTTCTGGCTGTAGGTTTAGGATTAATAGTGCAGCGTTGCCCTTCAACAAGATCACCGCATTCACTTTTATGGGATATTTCTCGGCTATTGTTTACAATAGCGCAAAGTCTGTTGGAGTAGGTACCCTCAGTCATCTAACTAATGACTGCACTGCCGTATCTATGATGACAGTTGGTAACACCTCTTTGGGTATCGTCGGCGTTTATTGGCCACCAAGCGGAGATGTTCGTATTCATCTACAATATCTAGATTAAGCTTTGGACGAACTAAGTGGCGTCCCAATTATTATAACAAGAGATTTCAATGCAAAATCCCCGCTTTAGCATTCCTTGCAGACCGACGAACGAGACAGAAGTGTGGAGAACCTTGTGAGCGAACGTGACCTATGTGTTGTAAATCAGCCTAAATAAATTTCACCTTTGCTAGTCACCAAGGTAATTGAAATATCGATATCACATTAGCATCACAAGTCTCAGCTAGAAAAATTTGTAACTGGAAAGTTATTCCAAAGGTGATTGAAAGTGACCACCGACTGATGTGTTTTGATTTAACAGTCAAAAATTCTCGATCGGTTCCGATCCCTAAGCGGTATCGTCGATGTCAAACGCATAGATCCTGTCAAGCTAAACACACCTGTCAGCGCCATACTTCTTACTGATCTTCCACGTGGAGTTAAATGTCACGATCCTAATTCTACAAGCGTATCCAGTGATCAGCTGACTAAAGGTTACTAAAAACAGTTATATAAGATTCTCTTTCTTCTACGTTCATTGATTTATTCAACTTTTTTGTTTAATGCGGGTATTTGGAAAGCTGGTAGGTTAATAACGATTCTCAAGCATGGTAAGAGGGATATCTCAAACCCCAATTCGTATCGTCTGATTACGGTACTTTCAGAATTTGGCAAATTATTCGAACGAGTACTGTTACAGAAAATACATGACATCATTCCTTCACAAAGATTATTCCATCCCAGCCCGTACGGCTTCGTTCCCGGCAAATCGACGACAGACGCCATTCGTAAATTAATAACGAAAGTACAAACGAACGTCTCCAAGTACAGACTATGCATTTTTATAGACATTTCAGGAGCGTGCATAACATATGGTGGCCATCAATAAATGAAGCTTTCATCGTTAAGAGAGTGCTTGCAGACGCGTCATTGGCAGTTATTTATTGCTTCGTTCGATCACTTATTCGACGAACGTTTCTGGTTCGTCCTACACAAAACGACTGATGAAATGATGCTCACAATGATCGGTTTTAGAACCGACTTTGTAGAACGTAGTTGTGGATTCTATACTAGACCCAGAATTACCCAATATCTGTGACATTTTTGCTTACGCGAATGATATTACTATCACAGTGACCGCGGACAACAGACGCGACCTAGAGGCAATTACGGCAGAGCCTGGACATTTTGACTCGCTGGGCTGTCAACAACAAATTGACTGTCTCAGCTGACAAGACCAAATACATGGTTTTTGGTTTCTCCTTAAAAAGAAAACCCTCACTTCAACTTAACGGCATTTCAGTTCGAAAGATTTTTGAGTTTACCTTGGTTTTTTGCTCGATCATAAACTGAGCGTCGTTAAACACTGTTTCTATGTAGTTGACAAGAGCAAGACTTTCTTGCACTTGTTCTACAAATATTCTTGCCGTAACTAAAATCTATATAGAAAATCAGTAGTGACCATTTTCAACAATGCAATCATCCCTATGCTCACATATGACTTAGACATCAAGTACCACAGACTGCGACATACCCACATTGTCAAGAATCTGGCATCCCTACATTTCCTATTCCTTCGTACGATGGTCGGGGCATATCGTACTGTTCCTATGGATTCCTTGGGCGTTGCGGCAAATATTCCTCTCTGCATCTCTTATTGCAGGAAATATACTGCACCAAAGTTCTCGTAAGAGCTGACACTTGCACATTCTTAGACTAGCAAGTTTCAACCGCAGATTTTCCTTCCAAGCGTCATCCCAAGACTTTAATCTTGAATGAATGGCAGCGGAAATCAGATAAATCCTATGCAGGACGTTACGCTTATTCCTTGATTCCAAATATCCAAGACTGGATCAACATGTCCCATAACCCGGGACAGGCGGTCGTCCAAATTCTCACATTGTACGGCGGGTTCTATTGCATCTGAAACGGATTAGCGTAGCAAATGACGACCGGTGCTTGCCGTGTGGTGTTTCTGATACTTTGTCACATAGAATTCTTTCTTGTCGGATGTTAGATGATGACCGGAGTACCCTAAGAACCCAGGTCAACCTGTATCCCGATTCCCCTGAGCCTATCCTTAGATTAGTGTCCGACGTTAATGTACTCATTGCATTCGCTAGAAGAAACCAGAGTCAAACTTAAATCAGAGTTCAATTTAATTTATTTTTACATGGCATTATGATTTTATTTTACAGTCAGCTACGGAGAAGTAGAATATTTATTTAGTTATTTAGCTGCATGTGGCTTATTTTATAATTTTTTTGTTTGACTATTTTTAGTTAACTAACATTGTCAGTTTCTTTTTAGTCGTGACTAACTGGCCTTATCCTCATCTATTAAAACATTTTTTCCGCCTACTGGGTTTTTAGCCTGATACGCAAGGATAAGCCGCAAGATAGGTGCTCACATAGCACGAACCTGATACACAGATCGTCCGACTCTTATAATTATACAATCCTTTTTTCTCGTAATATATCCTAAATCCTTCTATTCTATATGTGGCGAACTTGAACCAAGCAAGTTCGGGTGGTTTCGTGGGTCCACTTCCTCCTCCTTCTCCGCCCGCTGCTATATTGAACGAATCGCTCGCTCTTTTTCGTTTCGTTTGAACGAGCGCGCCCGACGCCACGGCCGACGTGATATACTTTGTTATAAACGGCGATTATCTTATAGTTCGACGCGAGGTACTTCTTGATCGTTTGCAACAACGAACCAACAAGTTCTTTCGGACTCTTGATCGCGTTGTTCACCATCTCGGAGGTGCGCAAATGGTTTAATTTTCTTAGCCGCGTCACCACCCTTTTTTTTCTGGTGCTGCGACGCGACGTTTGCGATTTGTTGTATTTTTTTTTGTAATTTTGTTAGTTTTTTACGATGAAGGACTGTGAAAACCTACATTTTATTCAAGTCTATTAGTCATTTTTTTTGTTATCAAAAATTATTGATTTTCTTCATAGATGTAGTTTATTTTTAGCAATTTGTAACTTTCTCAACTTAAATTGCAAAAACTCTAGAAATTGCAAAATCAGTTGTTGGAAAACTACTATTATGAAAACTACTTTAAAACCTTATACAAACAATTTTTCCATGGCCAGTTGAACAATTCTACTAACAATAAACTAAAACAATGCTGCAAAATAACTTCCTAATTACAAAACGTTGTTAACGTCACAGTTCACTAATAAATACAATCTTATCGTAACTTTATCATTCTACTACTAAACTATTTATGAATATGGGAGTTCGAAAACAAAATTCGAACATAAACATTGTATTACTTAACTCAAACAAAGAATAGTATAAAAACGTAAGCCTCAGCAGCGAAAATAAAAATAACGTACTTAAAATGATTACAGAACGGATTAGGAATATCTAATCACACGATACAATTAAATACTTACACGATAGAACCATATTATCAAGAACATTTTTAGATAAGATGTGATGTGATACACCGCAATAATTAAATTTCAAGTTTAAAAATGGGCGCTGATTGGGATGACGCGTGGGAAATAGCTCTCATCGTTGCTGCGGTTTTGGGAATATTGGCTATACTGATACTACTGTATAAAAAATGCCAAGGTAAGAGTTTTGTCACTTCGACATTTTAATTAAGAACATGTCTTATAGTAAAACCAAAGAAGCCAGTTCAATGTATATCGACTATTCAAGAATCTTACGTCCCAGCGCCGCAATTTAACCCTAATTTCCAAAATAATCAACCTGTGGGATGGTATGTAACAAATCTTGATGCTAATAATCAAAGTGTTGGTGTAAATATTAGGGGACCAAATAATGATGTACATGTGTTACCAAGAGAACCAGCTGCTTTCTATGGTGAGACTTATATATACTACCATTTTTTTTTAAAACTTAATTTTTTCAGGTTATCCTTATGAAAAACCACCACCATATAATCCTGACCCTTAATTTTTTTATATTATATCGATAACAATAAAAAGTTACTTTTAACTTAGAACTGCGTAATAATTATCACATTCGAGTATTGCTAATTTACATAATCAAATCGAGTACTGCACAATGCTCTTGAAAGAAAAATTAATGCATTCTGCATTCTACTACTTTGTCGTGTTTACTCATTTTTTTTACTGAGTGGCGCATTTGTTTTGTTCTTGTATTTATCCAAGAAGAGAAAAACCTAATGGTTAATCGTCTGCTTATCCTTAAGACGATCTACCTATGCTATTTTTTATTTAGTTAATTAAATTGTTTTAATTTTATAGATAACTCTTTTTTTAAATTATTAATTTTTAAACTAACTAAAGAAAATTTGCAAATTTCAAAAATGAGTGAATGCAATACTTGTTCAAGCTTTTTTTAAATAAATAAAACGAATCAATGAAACTAAAAAAAACAATTATAAAAATTTAAGGAATCAAAAAATATTGTTTTATTTAAAGGTTTTGGTAAAAAAATTGTCAATAATAATATTAAACCAAAAAGACCATCACAGATAACTATGAGTTTGAGTAAAATCAAAATATTATAAAATCCTATCCTATCCTAACAAACACATACACGTTTTATTAACGTTAATAACACGTTTTCTTGGTTGAATTAACGTTGCACGTTATTTTCTGACTTTTTATTTCAACGTTTGTTTTTTTATGTTATTTCTATATTTATAATTGGTAATCCAATATCTCATGGTGCAAATTATCCATAGAATCAACACGGATTATGCAACTTGACAGAAAATTGTTACTTTATGTACAACGTTATTTTATTTTCCACGTTATTTATCGACGCAATTTTAACATTGATAATTATTATTTATCAACTATCGGTGGAAAATTATTAATATATGTTTGGTAAATTATTAACACAATTAATACGCAAACGTCGTAAACATACATTTTTAATTTATTAGTTTGGTTTTAACTTACCATTTTTGAATTTTTTAAGTCATCTTCTGTTGCACTTCCGATAGAAGCCAACGTCTTCACGCAATTGCAAAAAATGTTCACATATTAAATTTGAACTTGTGGGTACTGCTTTTGTTTTTTTAAGTCTTGGCGCAAACTCTTAATTTTTAAGTAAATTTTGATTGGTCGATTATATAATATTTGAATTTTGTAACATAACTGAATCTTAATTTTTTGTTTTAAATTGATGTTTTTAGATTTTTTATTCAAAAAGTAAAGTCAAACGTCTTGCTTTATCTTATTGATGTACAGTGTTTTAATAAGAATGAGTGAGTTTAAACAGATTTGTAACAACAAGCTTAAAAATAGAGCATCTTTAATTGTATTTTTAACAAACTTTTTTTTGTAGATCTTTGTAGGGCCTTTTATTTCTTTTTCGCGCGTGTAAAATTTAAGTATAGTTATATTATGAAATGTAAAAGATGCTTTAAAAACTAATTTGAGCTAGTAGGCTATTAAATTTTTTTGGAACAATTGGCGACAGTAATTAAGTAAGCTTAAAACAACTGTTTTGTTAAAAAGATTTGATGATTTTTTATTGTTTTACTTTTCATTGTCGGATGTAAAAAGAGAGAGAATTTAACAGTCTACTTAAAATTTATGAAAAAATGTAGTAGTAGAAATCTGAAGCAATAATAATTATGCGATTTTTTGAAGCAAAAATACAATTTAAACCGCATGGGTCGTTTTTTTCTAGAACAGAGTGTACAATATGTTTGACATTGACGTCACTCAATAAGATCTTTTACAATTAATAACTGTCTCAAGCTTAACATTTAGAAGCCGCTGGATCAATATACTCGTAATGAAATCGTCCGATATAAATCAAAACTGTACTTAAGGGTGTTATTTACTGTATACAAATATAATATATGGTGATGTTAAGTTGTTAATTTACTTTGTAGTAGTTGTAGTTTGATTTGTATAATTTTGATCTACTTCCATCATGTACTATTTAGCAATGGCGGTAGGCCTATTGAAATTGACCAATAGATTTTATTTGTTTTAGTCTATTCTAGACTTCTGATTTTGTGTCTATGAACTGTCACGCAACAAACAAAAATAATTTTTTTAATAAAAACACTAGAAAGTGTGATATTAACGACCAAATAAGGTAGTAACGTACTTAATCACACCTTTTCTTTTAGGATACGTTCAGAAATAT
Source organism: Aquatica leii (assembly GCA_035610365.1). NCBI lineage: Eukaryota > Metazoa > Arthropoda > Insecta > Coleoptera > Lampyridae > Aquatica > Aquatica leii. The sequence continues at coordinate 22,775,966 of CM069432.1, read as the reverse complement.
TGTTAATGTATGTACTTAAATGCATGTTTCCGATTTCATTATGTATAAACAAATAAATTGTAATTTTAATTAACAAATGATTTAATTTGTGTGCGTTTTGAAAACCTCAAACAAAAGCAGAGTACGCCATAAACACGTTTCGTTATGTGTAAAGAGCGGACAGTTAGGCAAATGCCTGGAGCAGCTTATTTTGCTTTTTTGTGTAACTTTTTGTCTTTTTAAAGAGTATTATTTTATATTGCGTGTGTACATATAAATTTTGAAGATTTTTTGTAAACAGTGTTTTAATAGGTAGATGACAATAACGCATTACAGAATTTTACTTAAATTACGTACAATAATATAATTAACATTGTTTGCTTAAAAGGTCTTACCACGAACCTATAAATAACAACAGGGATTTTCATGTTTTGTTAAACAATGGTTTCCAGAAAACATAAAATACAAAAGCCGCTTATAGAGAAGAACTATTGTAAGAATTAATACTAGGATTATGTACGACAGGCTTAACAGAACACTATTTACAAAACCGGAAGGATTTCGGAATGAATCATATTTTATAGGTCTATTCAGTACCTAAGTCAAGCAAACAAATATAGATAATTATAATTCTGTCCGGTTGGATTGCTTTAACGACTGAAACACATGACTAAAATATTCTTTGTTTGTTATAAATACCTGTGATATTGTGACACTGTGATAGTCTATTGCTGTTGTGCTGTGAGTAAGTTTTAAAAAATGCCACCTAATAAACAATCAAAATTTGAAAATTATTACAAGTGGAGTAAATTGGACAATACTTTAACAACCGACGGGAAAAACGTTTTTTGTCAAGTTTGTTCAAAACCAGTAAGTTTGTATTATCTTAATTTAAATGCTTTTAATTACTAGTATATGTATTATTTTAGATCGGTGCTACTAAAAAGTACCATGTACAACAACACTTGGGTAGTGGTTTATATTTAAAAAATATTGAAAAAATCCTAAAACAACCATTGTTAAAAAACGTCATAGAAGATCAACAGAATAAAATTGGCCCATCAAAAACAACTTTTGTTCTAGATTTGTGCGAAGCATTGGTGTTGGCTCAAATTCCTCTTAAAAAACTTAATATCAATTTTCGCAATTTCTTCGAAAAATACATCGAACAAGTTTTTCGAGATGAATTAACTTTGAGAAAAAATTATTTAGACATATGTTACCAATCGGTAAGCAGTTTAATTAAAGTATTAATAGTTTTCAAAATGCTGGTTTACCTTTTATAGAAAATACAGAAAATAAGGAATGACATTGGGGACCATTACATTTGGACTTCAGTTGATGAAACAAGATCGATATATAGCAAATTTTGTAGTTGATAAATTGTCTGAACTAGAACCAGGAAAAACTAATTAGCTAGCATCCAAAGAAATTCCACAGACCAATCACAAAACAGTTGCAATTTTTTTCGATGATTGTTTACGTAAGTTTTTTTTTAATAATTGATTAATATAATCCAATCTATTAATTACAATTATATAATTTTATGTTTGTAGTATACCAATGGCGTAAAAAAAGAAAAGGTTCTCTTATTCGTAACCGATGCAGCATTTTATATTATCAAATCCGCTCAGGCATTAGAAATATTTTAGCCCAATTTAAAACATTTAACTTGTCTAGCACATGGAATACATAGGGTGTGTGAATTCATTAAAGACGAGTTTGCAATAGTAAACAAAAAAACGTTAATTTCTGCCACCAAATAATATAAGTAAATGTTAGTTAAAACTGTCAATTTTTATTTATTGATTTTCAAATTTTTCTTTAAGGGTTAAGAAAATGTGACCAAAAAGCAACGTACGTCATACACGTTTTGTAACGTGTAAATTTAAACTAGTTGTACTTATCTTTGGTTTGAAATTAGTTTAGTTTTGAACGCGTTTGTATAAAAACGTGTGCGAATAAATTGCAAATTTAAAAAAAATTAAAACCAATGTTTGCGAGTTTTAGAGTCTGCAAGCTGTAAGTTAATTTTCAGTATTTTATTGTTGTGTATTTTATTATTAAAACTAATTTATTTAAACGGCTAAAATTATGTTTATTTCGACTTGATAATCTTCTTAACACTGCTGCATTCGCATTCCAGCAATAACTGACCTACGATCTGTCTCGTCGGTAAATATACACATACGGAAATCCTTCTGGAGCGTTCCCTATTTTTCGGTATATCTTCTAGAAGATGGATAACAGCTTCTAGAAGGCTCTTGCATTTGCAAATAATTTCTCGAACGTTTCACTGCCCCCTTCTTAGGACTGTTCTGTGCCAGAACAGGAGACTGGATGCGACACCGGTAAAAGGAATCGTGGCGATAGCGGCAGCTTCCTCCATTTCGGCAACTTCCTTGACGATAAAAGTAACAGTCAATGGACTTTTCCTAATCCAATATTCTCCTTGGTTGGTAACTACAGACCAACACTTGAATGCCTGTTCCTCGGAAGACGACCTCCAACATGTTTCGAACTGTCCTCCAATTCAGTTGATCTAAGCCACAACCAAGCTTGGGTACTGCCAATTTCTTAACATGCTGGATCTCCATTTCTCTCTTGAGACTCCATAATGTTCGCCACAGATCTTTGTATAACGGCTTGACACGTGAGTATTTCTTGGTGACCAAATAGAAAACGAAGCGTCCGTCACCACGACTTTTCCGACTGCCGGTTGCTGTCTTCGTAATTCATCTAGCTGTCCAAACTTCTTTTTAAACACGACTGCAACCCCTCTGGACATGTCAAGATCCTCGCTCACGCAATGTGCGATGGCGTAATCTTTTTGTGTCTGGAACAGGTCTTGTTGTTCCTCGGTGGTAACTCCGAACCTAGCTTTTCCAGAACCTCCGTATAAGTTCATAAACTTCTCGAACTCCATTTCTTCAATTGGATTCCTGGTTCTGCTACTTATTACTTTGGTTCGGACCTGAACTTGCGTATTATGGTTATCGCCAGCAAACGGGGCTAGACGATCGACGTGAACCACTTTTGGCTTGCCTCTGGGCGGTTTTCGGATGCGATATATGACGTCGTTAATATGCTGCACGACTTCATAGGGGCCCTCCCATTGCCTTTGCAGCTTTGGCGACAAACCACGTCTCCTTTGAGGATTATACAACCAGACCATATCGCCAGGTTGAAACCCACCTTTTGCGGCTTGACGTCATATCTTGTTTTCATCCTGTCGCTGGCAATTTGTGTGTTTTTACTAACCTCTTCATGTACTTCGTCTAGCCTCTTGGCCAGCTTGCTGACGTAATCTTCTCCAGCAACTTCTTCTTCCGGTCTTCGTCCAAATTGAAGATCGCATGGTAATCGTATTTCACGACCGAGCATGACACAGGATGGTGTTTGGCCTGTGCTTTCGTGAACGAATGATCGGTATGCCATTAAGAAAATGTGCAAGTACTGATCCCAGTCTCTTTGGTGTTCGGACACTACCTTGGCTAAGTACTTGCCCATTGTTCGATTCATCCGTTCAACCATGCCATCAGATTGAGGATGGAGAGGCGTTGTCCTAGTTTTCTTAATTCCCAACAGTCGGCAAACTTCTTGAAACAGCCCAGACTCAAAATTGCGGCCTTGATCGGAGTGTAATTCTAACGGAACTCCAAACCGGCAGAAAAACTCCTTTACCAATACGTCTGCGACTGTAGCTGCTTCCTGATTGGGTATGGCGTAGGACTCCGTCCATTTCGTGAAATAATCCATCGCCACCAAGATGTATTTATTTCCCAAATCAGATTCTGGGAACGGCCCTGCGATGTCAATCGCTACTCTTTCCAAAGGGCTTCCTACGTTGTATTGTTTCATGGGTGCTTTGCGCTTTCTCGCTGGACCATTTCCTGATCCGCAGACTATGCATTTACGCCACCATTTCATGACGTCCTCTTTGCAGTTCATCCAGTAGAATCGTTCTCGCATTTTACCCAACGTCTTCTTAATGCCAAAGTGTCCTCCTGATGTCCCATGCTTCAACACTTCTGTCACCCTGCTTTTCGGGACTACCAGCTGTAGTCTGTTTTCCGTGCCCTCAGCACTTTCTAGGGATCGCTTAAGAAGACCGTTTTCTACTATCAAGGAGTCCCACTGCGCCCAGTACGCTTTGATATTTCTGCCCAAAGCGCTCACTTCTTCCCAGGTTGATCGTCGGACGCTTTCTTTCCAGTCCAGGAGTAGTCTTATTTCAGGATCGTCTTCTTGTTTGCGACGTAACTGCTCAAGTTCCCACTCATTATCAACTATAGCAGTTCTCCGGAGGCATTCGACTTTTTCTTCCAGTCGCAAACAATGGCTGCAGTCCGCCGGACATGGTCTTCTGGACAAGGCATCAGCGTTCCGATGACTGCTTCCAGCATGGTGTTCTGTGTCATAGTCATACTCTTGCAGTCTCTCGATCCATCTTGCTACTTGTCCTTCTGGGTTACGGAACTGCAGTAGCCATTTTAAAGCGGCGTGGTCTGTTCTCAGTAAAAATTTTCGTCTATACAAATACTTGTAGAAATGTTCGATGGACTTAACGACTGCTAACAGCTCCCTCCTAGTCACGCAATAATTCCTTTCTGGCCTGGACAAAACCTTACTAAAATACGCGATAACCTTTTCTTGTCCATCTTGAATCTGCGAAAGGACCGCGTCTATAGCCAGATTGCTTGCGTCGGTATCCAAAACAAACTTTCCATCTTCTCTTGGATAACTCAAAATCGGCGAAGTGACTAGGGCTTGTTTTAGTTGATTAAAAGAACTTTCGCAGGCTTCATTCCATTTAAATTCTGCTTTTGTTAATTTTGTCAATGGTTTGGCAATATTGGCAAATTCGGGTACAAATCTTCTATAATAAGTGCACAACCCAAGGAAACTTCGGACCTGATGTTTGTCGATTGGTCTTGGCCATGCTTGCACTGCTCGGATTTTGTCTGGGTCTGGCCTCACTCCATCTCTAGATACGACGTGGCCAAGGTATTGGACTTCCTTCTTAAATACGTGGCACTTCTTTGGGCTCAGTTTGAGGTTAGCCCCAGGTAATCGCTGGAATACTTCCTTCAAGTTGTTCAAAAGTTCTTCAAACGACCTTCCAACCACGATTACATCGTTCAGGTAAACCAAGCACGTCTTCTAAGACAATCCGCGCAAGATGGTCTTCATCAAACGCTCGAACGTTGCAGGAGTGTTACACACGCCGAAGGGCATTACAGTGAACTGCCACAAACCAGTTCCAATCATAAAAGCTGTTTTTTCACGATCCTTGGGTTCTAATTCTACCTGCCACACTTTAAATCTAACATAGAAAACCACTAGGATCCTGACAGGGTGTCTAGCGTATCGTCAATTCTGGGTAAAGGGTAGCTGTCCTTTTTGATCACGTCGTTTAGCTGCCTCTAGTCTACGCAAAATCTCGTTGACCTATCCTTCTTCTTTACGAGTACCACTGGGGATGCCCATGGACTATTTGAAGGTTCAATCACGGCTTCTCTCTCCATATCCGTAATTATTTGTTTGGCTTCTTCTCTTTTCGCCAAAGGAAGTCTGCGTGGATGTTGTCGTATCGGCCGAGCGTCTCCGGTATTAATTTTATGTTTCACCACGTTAGTTCTTCCTTTGGAGCCACTCTCCAGCGCGAACACATCTTGGTACTCTTGGATCAACACTTTAACTTTAGCCAGCTGGTCTTGGCTGAGGTTTTGGCATTTGGTGGTAAGAATGTCCAATAGATGTTGTAGACACTTCTTTGGCGACGTATCTTCGTTCGACTTCACGCATCTCACAATTTGTGATACTGGCGTGCATTGGCCTACCACGGTCTTCTTTTTCAACGTTACAGGATCTGAGTTAATGTTTAAGATCCTTATTGGCATCGTGTTTTTTACTCGTACTAAAGTTCTGCCAACGAGTAGTCCCTTTTCAACTAAGTCGCCCTCCATTGGTTCAATCGCGCGTATGTAGCCTTCCCGGAGATTTCCATCCAGGCGTGCCATCACCACACTTTCAGTCCTTGCAGGCAGAGTCACGTCTTCACTCAATAAAACTCGCACGGCTGCCTTCTCTGACGAATGAAAAGGAATTTCTTCATTGTCGATTTTCAGGACATCGTTCTTCATATCCAAATGGAACCCATACTTCTTTATCACGTCCATTCCCAGGATAACTTCTTCCGTGATGTCGGCTACCAGTACTTGATGGTCGAGTACTCCATTTCCCAAACCAATGGTTACTTTGACTTGTCCGTGAGTAGGTATTCCGTCGCCCGTCGCCGTTCGAAGTCGTACTGTTACTGGTGATGTCTTCTCGTTTTCCAATAACATGTCAGGACGAATGATGGTCTTTGTCGCTAGTAGAAACCTGGCAGCCTCCCCTCCACTTTTGACGTCATTACTGACCTCGCCGTAAACGTACGTGAAGGGTTTTTTTTGGGAAAGTTTGTTTTGTCTTTCACATTTTTTCTCTCTCACACATTTTTTTTCTCTCTCACACATTTTTTTTTCTCTCACACATTTTTTTTTCTCTCTCGCACATTTTTTCTCTCTCACACATTTTTTTCTCTCTCACACATTTTTTCTCTCTCTTACAGCGATTTTTTTTTCTCTCTCTTACATTGTTACATCATCGCATAATTGGTAATTTTGATTGCGTCGTGCGTCATCGCGTAACTGGTACTTTTTATGCGTCATAAAGTCTCATGATTCGAGCGAGAAAGAAAATATTTTTATTTAAAAAAAGCTTGGGTGTACCTGGATTTGAACCCGGGTTTCTTGATTACAAAGCGGCGAACTTAACAGCTGAGCTACGAAAATAAGTTAATTTTAAACGCTTAATTGTTGTATACAATTGGTTTTTTAATTACTGAACAAAAGACTTGTAAAATTTATTGTACTTTATTTTTAAATTAAATTAACATTCATGGCATAATTATATCATTTTTCTACAGCATCTATGTCATTACGGTTTATTTGGATCTTGATAATTCACGGCAACAATACACACGGCATCTAATTATATCATTTCTACAGCATCCGTCGTGTTGTGGCTGATCTGGACTTTTCTAGTGGTCGGTACTTTCATATTCTTTCTCTCTTACTCTTAATACTCTGTAAAGAATCGCTTATTAAAAAAAAATTCTAAAAAGTTAATGTTGATTATAAGAAAAATAGCACAAAAACTGCTGCATGCAAATTAACAAAAAAAATTAAATTTAAGAAAATAACTACCAATTTTTTAAGAAAAATTAATGTTACTTGAATATATCAACTGCTTCTTTTTAAACGAGGTGTTAGTTTAAAGAATAACATTAAAAATTAAAATAATAGTTAACAAACTTAAATATCACTAAAATTAAGAAATATATTTTTTCAGGTAAATCAGGTTTAATCAGGTAAATACTAAAATCTAATTTTTTAATTTGAAATAATTTTTTGTAACACATAAAATAGCATGCGTTTAAGCGTATAGGGTTAATTCAAAAAATAAATAAAACTACTTACCATCGTAATACACAGAAAAATAATTTAAAACGTTCTTACTAGTACGCGGCTAAAACTGAACAAAGCGTGATCGCTACAATAAAAGAAAGTGTCATTGACGAAAATAAATTTTTGCAATTATTATTAATTAAAGTTTTATGATACATACCTGCCGATACATTCAGGTCGCTGATTGTTTCAACAAATAACTTTTCCAATGACATGTAATTAGTGTAAATTCCATAAGGTAGTAGTTATTCAAAAATTTTCTTTTGGAAGCCAAAGACATTATTATTATTATAATATATAACATTTTAAGATAAATCTTTTAAATTTTCAAGTACTTCATCTTCAATGTCGCTGAATATGAAAGCAGTTAACTCCGATACTAAAGTAGGTCCAAACTTGCACGTTTTGAGTTCGTTTTGGTACACACGCCTGGAATTAAGTGTGTTATAAATTTCTTGATCTGTATAATTAAAAAAATTAAATTAACGTAAATTTAAGCATTTTACCGATAATTTTGCAATCTGCTGTATCAAGTTCTAAAATATTTTTGAATTTCTGATCGAGTTTAGATACTCAACCCAATTTCTTTCATCCGTAATTGAAATACTTTATGCATCTAAGAAATAATGGAACTACTAAAACAATAAAAAATGTAAACGTTTTACTTACACTATCCAAGTTAAATAATTTAATTAAGAAATAATTTTTAACTATGATTCAAAAACTAACGTTCAAAAATTCAAGTTATTTTTTAAAATTTAGTTTAAAAAGAAACAAATTCTTATGGCATTATCAAAGTTATTGAAAAGAAATTTAACAAAAATCTTTAAGAGTTTTAAAAATGTAAAACATTTTAAAGCTTACTTTTGTTTCCTGTTAGTTATAACTAATCAATGTAAAATTCTAAAACCATCGTTCAAAAATATTTGTTTTTAGTTTGCATTTCACACTCAGTTTTCAACTTTAGTTTGAAAATTAATAAAACGTCAATGTTTTAAATAATTAGCAGAGTTTTTTAAAGAAATACAAATAACTTTAAAATGTTGCAGAAAGCAAAATATGTATGTAAAAATTGTGTGTGTTAAAGATTTTTATTAATGAATGTAAGATTCCAAAAGCAATGTTCCTCATCATATCTACTTGTTTTAACATATGTCAAATATTTTCTACAATTGATTATAATTTTTAATATGAATCTTTACAGTGTTAAAAAATAAAGTATTGTAATACAGCAAATATTAATATTTGTTTCAAATTATTGATAATCGCTACATAATTATAGTGACAAGTTAGGTAATAAAATCCTAATTTTATTTTTGATAACGAGTAATTGTTCATGTAGAAAGCGAGTAAATAATGTTATGGTAATGATTATGTAATTATAGTGACAAATTCTAGAAATTAAGTAAAATTGTTGAAAAGTATTTTATGTAGTACATAAAAGCACACAGTTTACGAGTAATACGAGTAATCTTAATTTGTAATATAAAAACTATTTATGTTGAGAAGCAGAAAGGAAAGAAAAACAGAAAGGGTAAATATTGCACTCGGACATTATACTAAAATAATAATATCGTAAAAAAATCATGTACCTTCTGTTAACGATAACGTGTAATATTACTTATATACAAAACAATTCTAGCATTTTGCACATTCTATTGCGCAAACAAATGGTATTTAAAGCTACATTTTATTTATAAGAAAGAAGAATACATATACAAAAATAATCAAAACAAAAAGCTACACAACACAACAAAAACATTTATATAAGAATTGCAAGTTTTATTAAAAAAAATCTACTCGTGCACATTTTAACACGAATGATTCACAAATTCACCTAAACCCAATTAACATTTTTTTCTCTACCACAAAAACAAGAAATGTTATTTTATTACTAAAGACTTACGTACAAACAAACAACTAATTCAAATTGATGCAGATCAAAGATTAATTGTAAAACTAAACCGAATTATAATTGTATTTGTTTAAGCTGTATTGCAGCTACAGTTCTAAATTTTAAATATTGTTACTAATAAAAGTTTCCTTATAACAAAAAATTTTTGACAATTACAAGTAACGCAAACCAAAAATTACAAAACGAATAGTTAAATAAAACCAAAACTTCTTAAAATCGTTAATAACACTAGTATACTTTTCTTAACATATAAAAATATTAGTAAATGTATTAACTGTAGTTAACGTCAAAACTAAACAACATTATTGAAACAATAAAGATTATTTGAGTAACATAATTTTGTATTTCATTTGTTAACAAAAATTTTGATGGACTTGTTAAAACTTATTTTATATAAAACTTCTCTAAAAACACAATTTAACAAAGTTGTTGTAATATCAGCTAATTCAAAAACTACCCCTTAAATATTAATACACTTTACTCTAAGCTGGTGAAATAAAATTCCTAATAAGATCTGTATACGTTTCTATTACATTAATATTGCAAACTGTTTAAATCAGCCTGTAAATGTTATAACGTTACAATTACTTAAGATTACAAGCAAAAAATGTTATTCGAAAATCGTATATATATATATATATATAGAAATAAACGTTTATAACAAGTTTAGAACACGTTGAAAGTCAGTGAATAAGTTGAAAGCTTATTTTACATCTCAACTAGACAATGTGGTTATTTTCACAATTTTATTGAAAACGTAGTATACAATTTAGTTAGTAAATGGCAAACCAAATGAAAATTTTAATCATTTTTGTAATAAACACGTGATTACTAACACATAAACTTTTAATCTAACGATTAACAGAAAAGAAAGAAAACATTTTTAACAAAATCTACTCTAAAAAGCAAAGTTAAATAAGTGAATAAAAAACGTGTAAAATAGGAAATTTTCCTTATGCAAATTTCTTTTAGTTATAGTAATTACAGTCAATAACAATGTAATTAATGACTAAGGAAAGCCACAAACATATTTTTAACAAAAACTATATCAATTTTGTTTTAAACGATAATAATTAGATACTTTTATATCATAATCTCAAGAAACAAATAAAAATTGTAAAATTGTTAAAAGTGCAATAGGAATTTACTGGAGTTATTAGAAGTAAAAGAAGAAAAAACTTTTGTCAATGTTTATAATTACCTACTTAAGTCATGCTGAAATAGAAAATTAAAAAACATTAAGAATACATTTATAACAAAAACTATTTAGCAATTTAGTTTTTCGTTCAAATGATTAAAATTAGATACTCTAATAGGTACTATAATCTCAAACAGTAAACAGATAAACTATTTTTTTTTTAATGAACAAAAAAGCAATGCATGTACAAACTGTAAAAAAAAGTAAATGTTACAATGTTACAGCTACTAAAAACTTAAAGCAAAATTTAAAAGAACAAGAGAAGAAAACTACTTAAAGAATATCTGTTCTAATAAAAATTGTTTTATAGTTAATGGTGTTATTGTTTAATTAAAAATTTTAATCTTGGGTGTTTTTTAAACGTGGTCTACGTTCTTCGTCAGATAATAAATTACAATCACAAATATCTAGAAACATTTGAATGTAAATAAGATCCTATTTTTAATTTTGCCATTCGTTCAAAATTAAATAATTGTTTAAAATATTGTAACTAAGAAGAAAAAAAAACGCTTTAGTTATATCTGACAATTTATTATATTATATTTTTTTCTGGTTTGACAGGTTTTAATAACATTAACATTTACTAAATTCATTCAAATTGAATCTGTTTAAGCACTAACCGATATCTAGTTTATTAATTTAGAATTTTGTATTGAGAAGCAAGTACGAGATATTCACGAACGAATAGACTTGTTTATAGTTTCAATTTTTGTACTAAGATTTTTTTTTTGTATAATGTAAACCGTTAATTAAATATTATAACACGTTTTTACAATTTAAGAATTTTTAAAATTAAAGTATTAGCTCTATGGGTACTTATACGTAACGTTTAATTTTCTTCCTAAAGCTAATGTTACGAATAATTACTATTAAAATCAAACTTTATTAAAAATAGAAAACAAAATTACAAAACCATTTCAATACGCAAAGCAAAACTGATATACACATTGTCACTTAATCTATTGTAAACAATTACGAATACATTCATTTATAAATTTACAATGTACGTACGAGGTAAATCTATTAAATGTTACCTCTAGTTAGTAGCAGTGTATTTAAAAGTAAATAAATAAATCATTAAAATATATGCTGTAACGTTTAAGAAACATTTAGTGTTAGTTTAGATTATAAAAGATAGAGGATACGAAATAGAGCTACGCAAACCAAAGCAAATCGGGCTCTAATCGGCAGTGGCGGACAACTAAAAGCTATAACAGGATTACTTCTTTTAACTTCAATTATGAAAAATTTATTGTATACACCCACGGCTCTTGGAATGGTTATGTTGCCTTTAATAATTTGTTTTAATATAAATTATTAGTTAACATAAAGTGTGAAACCGTCTTAGTAGTTATGTTTACGACGAATTGCTTTCTTATGTTTATAAAATTTACATACAACATAACAGGTACTTTTTATTTACTTTTGCAAGTTTTAGTCTAAATTTCTTTCTTCTGCTATTACTGTCACAATTAAAAACTGTACGAACCACAATTCCAGCAAAATGCAAAATTACGTTCAAACAAGATTTATTTAAAATATGTATTTAAAAAGAAATAGCGATACACAACTTATTGTGAACCAGAGCCTCACTCTTTCTGTAATAAGTTAACCTCACTTCTTTTGTAATAAGCTAACCTTACTTCTTATATGCTAATTTAATCTCAGGTTTACAATAATTAACCTAAAAAAAATGCAAAACTTATTAGCTTTAAATAAGCGTAATTATTGACTTTAATACAATCTTTTAGAAGTAAAACACAAAAACTTTTAAGTGTGGTTAGGTTATTACAATAATTGATTCTCCGAAAAGTGATGAAGTTTAGGTGGAGTGAATAACATTAACACAAGTGAATAATATTTAAAAAAGTTAAGTTTAATTGCACTACCAAATAACAATAAATTAAAATTTGTATTGTTTTATAATTCACTATGAATACAGTTTCAGCGTGATTTTTGAGAATTTATCATGTCATCGTTAAACTTGTAAAAACTTTATACAAATTTTTTATAATATAAATGAATTAAAACACAATTTCATTCTCTAATTTTGTTTAAACATTACCTAACATTGTAAGATATTTCCTATTTTAAACTATTTAATTATTATTTTTTTTAATTGTACAGTTGAATTTCTAATAATAAGGTTTACTATAAAAGTTTAACAACTGTTATTAACGTTAAAAATAATTTCAATTAAGTCGTTTTGTTGAAAACATAAAAACTAGAGTAACTTATAATTATAATATAAAATTAATTTGTGAAAATGACTTATTTTGTGTCAGTAATTGGTAACATTATTGTGGTTATTATAGCCCTTGGCAATTATATTTCTTAAAATCGATCAAGTTTTATTTTTAAATTCGAGTCCATCCATCCAGTACCATCAGAATCAAATTATATCATCCATTAATTAAATGTTTAGTTTTTCTATTTAAACTTAACAGCTGAATCAGTTATCAGTCATACAAAACCTTAAACGCTTTAGTCTGTAATATGTTTTTAATTGATTCTGCTGTTATTTTATAATTTTTATTAAAACAAAACGGCGTTGCTAAATTAAAATACTGGGTGAGCCAAAAAGAAAGAACATAGTTAAATTTCTCGCTATATAAATATTATGTTTAGTTGGTAAAACCTCTTCAGTGTAATTTAAATTAATTATTGTCAAACTCTTAGATTATGGAAATAAGAATTTGAAATGGACTTACTGCACGTCATATAGTGTCTGATTGCCATTGCTCTGGTTCACAATAAGTTGTGTATCGCTATTTCATTTTAAATACATATTTTAAATAAATCTTGTTTGAACGTAATTTTGCATTTTGCTGGAATTGTGGTTCGTACAGTTTTTAATTGTGACAGTAATAGCAGAAGAAAGAAATTTAGACTAAAACTTGCAAAAGTAAATAAAAAGTACCTGTTATGTTGTATGTAAATTTTATAAACATAAGAAAGCAATTCGTCGTAAACATAACTACTAAGACGGTTTCACACTTTATGTTAACTAATAATTTATATTAAAACAAATTATTAAAGGCAACATAACCATTCCAAGAGCCGTGGGTGTATACAATAAATTTTTCATAATTGAAGTTAAAAGAAGTAATCCTGTTATAGCTTTTAGTTGTCCGCCACTGCCGATTAGAGCCCGATTTGCTTTGGTTTGCGTAGCTCTATTTCGTATCCTCTATCTTTTATAATCTAAACTAACACTAAATGTTTCTTAAACGTTACAGCATATATTTTAATGATTTATTTATTTACTTTTAAATACACTGCTACTAACTAGAGGTAACATTTAATAGATTTACCTCGTACGTACATTGTAAATTTATAAATGAATGTATTCGTAATTGTTTACAATAGATTAAGTGACAATGTGTATATCAGTTTTGCTTTGCGTATTGAAATGGTTTTGTAATTTTGTTTTCTATTTTTAATAAAGTTTGATTTTAATAGTAATTATTCGTAACATTAGCTTTAGGAAGAAAATTAAACGTTACGTATAAGTACCCATAGAGCTAATACTTTAATTTTAAAAATTCTTAAATTGTAAAAACGTGTTATAATATTTAATTAACGGTTTACATTATACAAAAAAAAATCTTAGTACAAAAATTGAAACTATAAACAAGTCTATTCGTTCGTGAATATCTCGTACTTGCTTCTCAATACAAAATTCTAAATTAATAAACTAGATATCGGTTAGTGCTTAAACAGATTCAATTTGAATGAATTTAGTAAATGTTAATGTTATTAAAACCTGTCAAACCAGAAAAAAATATAATATAATAAATTGTCAGATATAACTAAAGCGTTTTCTTTTCTTCTTAGTTACAATATTTTAAACAATTATTTAATTTTGAACGAATGGCAAAATTAAAAATAGGATCTTATTTACATTCAAATGTTTCTAGATATTTTTGATTGTAATTTATTATCTGACGAAGAACGTAGACCACGTTTAAAAAACACTCAAGATTAAAATTTTTAATTAAACAATAACACCATTAACTATAAAACAATTTTTATTAGAACAGATATTCTTTAAGTAGTTTTCTTCTCTTGTTCTTTTAAATTTTGCTTTAAGTTTTTAGTAGCTGTAACATTGTAACATTTACTTTTTTTACAGTTTGTACATGCATTGCTTTTTTGTTCATTAAAAAAAAATAGTTTATCTGTTTACTGTTTGAGATTATAGTACCTATTAGAGTATCTAATTTTAATCATTTGAACGAAAACCTATTTTGCTAAATAGTTTTTGTTATAAATGTATTCTTAATGTTTTTTAATTTTCTATTTCAGCATGACTTAAGTAGGTAATTATAAACATTGACAAAAGTTTTTTCTTCTTTTACTTCTAATAACTCCAGTAAATTCCTATTGCACTTTTAACAATTTTACAATTTTTATTTGTTTCTTGAGATTATGATATAAAAGTATCTAATTATTATCGTTTAAAACAAAATTGATATAGTTTTTGTTAAAAATATGTTTGTGGCTTTCCTTAGTCATTAATTACATTGTTATTGACTGTAATTACTATAACTAAAAGAAATTTGCATAAGGAAAATTTCCTATTTTACACGTTTTTTATTCACTTATTTAACTTTGCTTTTTAGAGTAGATTTTGTTAAAAATGTTTTCTTTCTTTTCTGTTAATCGTTAGATTAAAAGTTTATGTGTTAGTAATCACGTGTTTATTACAAAAATGATTAAAATTTTCATTTGGTTTGCCATTTACTAACTAAATTGTATACTACGTTTTCAATAAAATTGTGAAAATAACCACATTGTCTAGTTGAGATGTAAAATAAGCTTTCAACTTATTCACTGACTTTCAACGTGTTCTAAACTTGTTATAAACGTTTATTTCTATATATATATATATATACGATTTTCGAATAACATTTTTTGCAATCTTAAGTAATTGTAACGTTATAACATTTACAGGCTGATTTAAACAGTTTGCAATATTAATGTAATAGAAACGTATACAGATCTTATTAGGAATTTTATTTCACCAGCTTAGAGTAAAGTGTATTAATATTTAAGGGGTAGTTTTTGAATTAGCTGATATTACAACAACTTTGTTAAATTGTGTTTTTAGAGAAGTTTTATATAAAATAAGTTTTAACAAGTCCATCAAAATTTTTGTTAACAAATGAAATACAAAATTATGTTACTCAAATAATCTTTATTGTTTCAATAATGTTGTTTAGTTTTGACGTTAACTACAGTTAATACATTTACTAATATTTTTATATGTTAAGAAAAGTATACTAGTGTTATTAACGATTTTAAGAAGTTTTGGTTTTATTTAACTATTCGTTTTGTAATTTTTGGTTTGCGTTACTTGTAATTGTCAAAAATTTTTTGTTATAAGGAAACTTTTATTAGTAACAATATTTAAAATTTAGAACTGTAGCTGCAATACAGCTTAAACAAATACAATTATAATTCGGTTTAGTTTTACAATTAATCTTTGATCTGCATCAATTTGAATTAGTTGTTTGTTTGTACGTAAGTCTTTAGTAATAAAATAACATTTCTTGTTTTTGTGGTAGAGAAAAAAATGTTAATTGGGTTTAGGTGAATTTGTGAATCATTCGTGTTAAAATGTGCACGAGTAGATTTTTTTAAATAAAACTTGCAATTCTTATATAACTGTTTTTGTTGGGTTGTGTAGCTTTGTTTTGATTATTTTTGTATATGTATTCTTCTTTCTTATAAATAAAATGTAGCTTTAAATACCATTTGTTTGCGCAATAGAATGTGCAAAATGCTAGAATTGTTTTGTATATAAGTAATATTACACGTTATCGTTAACAGAAGGTACATGATTTTTTTACGATATTATTATTTTAGTATAATGTCCGAGTGCAATATTTACCCTTTATGTCCTTCTTTCCTTTCTGCTTCTCAACATAAATAGTTTCTATATTACAAATTAAGATTACTCGTATTACTCGTAAACTGTGTGCTTTTTATGTACTACATAAAATACTTTTCAACAATTTTACTTAATTTCTAGAATTTGTCACTATAATTACATAATCATTACCATAACATTATTTACTCGCTTTCTACATGAACAATTACTCGTTATCAAAAATAAAATTAGGATTTTATTACCTAACTTGTCACTATAATTATGTAGCGATTATCAATAATTTGAAACAAATATTAATATTTGCTGTATTACAATACTTTATTTTTTAACACTGTAAAGATTCATATTAAAAAATATATAATCAATTGTAGAAAAATATTTGACATATGTTAAAACAAGTAGATATGATGAGGAACATTGCTTTTGGAATCTTACATTCATTAATAAAAATCTTTAACACACACAATTTTTACATACATATTTTGCTTTCTGCAACATTTTAAAGTTATTTGTATTTCTTTAAAAAACTCTGCTAATTATTTAAAACATTGACGTTTTATTAATTTTCAAACTAAAGTTGAAAACTGAGTGTGAAATGCAAACTAAAAACAAATATTTTTGAACGATGGTTTTAGAATTTTACATTGATTAGTTATAACTAACAGGAAACAAAAGTAAGCTTTAAAATGTTTTACATTTTTTAAAACTCTTAAAGATTTTTGTTAAATTTCTTTTTCAATAACTTTGATAATGCCATAAGAATTTGTTTCTTTTTAAACTAAATTTTAAAAAATAACTTGAATTTTTGAACGTTAGTTTTTGAATCATAGTTAAAAAAATTATTTCTTAATTAAATTATTTAACTTGGATAGTGTAAGTAAAACGTTTACATTTTTTATTGTTTTAGTAGTTCCATTATTTCTTAGATGCATAAAGTATTTCAATTACGGATGAAAGAAATTGGGTTGAGTATCTAAACTCGATCAGAAATTCAAAAAATATTTTAGAACTTGATACAGCAGATTGCAAAATTATCGGTAAAATGCTTAAATTTACGTTAATTTAATTTTTTTAATTATACAGATCAAGAAATTTATAACACACTTAATTCCAGGCGTGTGTACCAAAACGAACTCAAAACGTGCAAGTTTGGACCTACTTTAGTATCGGAGTTAACTGCTTTCATATTCAGCGACATTGAAGATGAAGTACTTGAAAATTTAAAAGATTTATCTTAAAATGTTATATATTATAATAATAATAATGTCTTTGGCTTCCAAAAGAAAATTTTTGAATAACTACTACCTTATGGAATTTACACTAATTACATGTCATTGGAAAAGTTATTTGTTGAAACAATCAGCGACCTGAATGTATCGGCAGGTATGTATCATAAAACTTTAATTAATAATAATTGCAAAAATTTATTTTCGTCAATGACACTTTCTTTTATTGTAGCGATCACGCTTTGTTCAGTTTTAGCCGCGTACTAGTAAGAACGTTTTAAATTATTTTTCTGTGTATTACGATGGTAAGTAGTTTTATTTATTTTTTGAATTAACCCTATACGCTTAAACGCATGCTATTTTATGTGTTACAAAAAATTATTTCAAATTAAAAAATTAGATTTTAGTATTTACCTGATTAAACCTGATTTACCTGAAAAAATATATTTCTTAATTTTAGTGATATTTAAGTTTGTTAACTATTATTTTAATTTTTAATGTTATTCTTTAAACTAACACCTCGTTTAAAAAGAAGCAGTTGATATATTCAAGTAACATTAATTTTTCTTAAAAAATTGGTAGTTATTTTCTTAAATTTAATTTTTTTTGTTAATTTGCATGCAGCAGTTTTTGTGCTATTTTTCTTATAAT
The DNA here is from genome assembly GCA_035610365.1 of Aquatica leii. Classification (NCBI taxonomy): domain Eukaryota; kingdom Metazoa; phylum Arthropoda; class Insecta; order Coleoptera; family Lampyridae; genus Aquatica; species Aquatica leii. The sequence goes on along the minus strand of CM069432.1, from coordinate 22,757,587 downwards.
CAACATTAACTTTTTAGAAGTTTAAGAGTATTAAGAGTAAGAGAGAAAGAATATGAAAGTACCGACCACTAGAAAAGTCCAGATCAGCCACAACACGACGGATGCTGTAGAAATGATATAATTAGATGCCGTGTGTATTGTTGCCGTGAATTATCAAGATCCAGATAAACCGTAATGACATAGATGCTGTAGAAAAATGATATAATTATGCCATGAATGTTAATTTAATTTAAAAATAAAGTACAATAAATTTTACAAGTCTTTTGTTCAGTAATTAAAAAACCAATTGTATACAACAATTGAGCGTTTAAAATTAACTTATTTTCGTAGCTCAGCTGTTAAGTTCGCCGCTTTGTAATCAAGAAACCCGGGTTCAAATCCAGGTACACCCAAGCTTTTTTTAAATAAAAATATTTTCTTTCTCGCTCGAATCATGAGACTTTATGACGCATAAAAAATTACCAGTTACGCGATGACGCACGACGCAATCAAAATTACCAATTATGCGATGATGTAACAATGTAAGAGAGAGAAAAAAAATCGCTGTAAGAGAGAGAAAAAATGTGTGAGAGAGAAAAAAATGTGTGAGAGAGAAAAAAAATGTGCGAGAGAGAAAAAAAAATGTGTGAGAGAAAAAAAAATGTGTGAGAGAGAAAAAAAATGTGTGAGAGAGAAAAAATATGAAAGACAAAACAAACTTTCCCAAAAAAAACCCTTCACGTACGTTTACGGCGAGGTCAGTAATGACGTCAAAAGTGGAGGGGAGGCTGCCAGGTTTCTACTGTCGCTCCTGTGTCAACCAGTAACTGGACGCATCTCCCATTGATCTTGCCATCGAGATAAATGCTATGAAATTGCTTCCTAGCCGATGCCATTTGGATTGTAATCTCCGGAGTCTGACTAGATAAAATTACTTTTTGTCTCTTTTGCTCGCCTCGTTCCAAATTTTCGAGCGCTCTTCTTGTCCTCTTCTTAGGTTGAGTACAATGCCGTCGTAGATGGCCTATTTCATCGCAGTTCAAAGCTGTCACTCCTCCTTCCCGAAGTATTCGTGGCGCTATCTCCTCGATGCTTTCCAGTGTCTGCCCGGGTATTTCTGCAGCACAGCAGAGTCTATGACCATCTCGTTGCGAAGCTAGTTTTGCTGCTTCAAACTCCAAAGCATGCACCAAAGCGTCATCCAATGTCTTCGGTCGAGCTAACCGCAGAGTCTGCTGCTGCGTTTCGTCTACAAAGGTTTGAATAGCCAACTGCTCCAAGAAGGTATCTGGTGCTGTAGGATACGCAAGTCGTGTTAATCTGGCGATGCCAGCCTCAAACTCTTGAAGACTTTTGGCAGCTTTTTGAACCCGACTTTTAATTTGAGCCTGGTATACTTGTTGAAGATGAGCATCTCCATATCTCATTTCTAAGCGTGAAATTAAAAGTTTGTAATTTTCTTGTAGGTTGTCAGGAACAGTTTGTAAAATTCCAAGCGCTTCCCCACGTAAGGACACTATTAAAGACGTTGCCTTCTGCTTGTTGCTTCAACCATTAGCTGTAGCTGCGGCTTCAAACTGCTTGTAGTAGGTTGACCATGGAACTTTACCATCAAAATTTGGTGGAAAAACTTCTAGAATTTTCTTCCATTTTCTGAGAATGTTTGGAAAGTTTTTCTTCCATTTTTCTTGAATTGTCCGACAGTTTTTCTTCAATTTTCTGTGATTTTTCTTCCATTTTTCTATTCATCGATTCTTGACCATTTTTTATTGAGTCAAGAAATTCAAATAGTTTTGCATCCATTTTAACTGCTTGCAAACGCGTCACCGGCATAAATTTAAATATAACACGAATATAAAGTTTAAATACACTACTTTTTAAAATGCAGTTTTTGTATAACACAAAATTTTAATAACGATCCACTTGTTAATAATAAAATACTAGTGTACGGAAACGAATTTAATTAATAACGCGATCACGCACTTGTTAAAAGAAAAAGTTTAATAAACACTATTTTATACTTTATAAACACGCGTATCGCGAACTTAACAGTTATTTACGCAGTCAATGTTTTTATTATGGGAGCGATATTAGATTACTTAATAGTATTTACACTAATAAAAATCGCGAACCCCACACCTGACACCACTGTAGCGAGTTTATTTATTAAAAACTAATTTATTTAAAACGACTAAAAATACGTTTACTTATTCTAGAAATATATACACTTTTAAATTAACCGAACTAATTAAATCTAATAATATTTAATGAAAACACTTACACTAATTTATGTATAACCGTTGTATAACACTATCTCTTAAGATAAGATAACGTCCCCGGATTTCACACTTGTTTACACTAAAAATCACGTACACGATTATTCACGATAGGTTTATCTCACACGCGTGCTAACGACTTATTTCCACTTTAATAATCTTCTTAACACTGTTGCATTCGCATTCCAGCAATAACTGACCTACGAATTGTTCCGTCGGTATATATAGACATAAGGAAATCCTTCGGGAGTGTTCCCTATTTTTCGGTATATCTTCTAGAAGATGGATAACAGCTTCTAGAAGGCTCTTGCGTTTGCAAATAACTTCTCGAACGTTTCAGTATGATACGAATTATAAAACTAATCCAACACAAGGAATGGAAAAAAGAAATCACAAAGATTGAACAAAAACAGGTCATTGACAAAAAAATCGACTATTGTTGTTGTTGTTGTTATAGTTGTAAGAGATGTACATTACAAACTATTACATGGTTGGAACCAACTTACTGCAGCATATATACGATGCAAGTATTGGATAATAAACGTCAAACAAATCATTCGTCAAGAAATCCATAGATGTATGAAATGTTTACCGTATAGAAGTTCAACGTTACAGAAAGTAATGGGAGTACGACCAGCACCTAGAATAACACCATCATCACCATTCACAGATGAAAATCGAAACAAAAACAGTTTTAAAACGACCAATTACAAAATTAATTCAACTACCGACAGAACAGGATAACGAACAAAAGTCACAATCAAAACCTACTAGACTTAACCGATTAACAATTGTATGAGGCATGATGCTAGTATTAAGTACAACGGTGGTACTCGGAAACGGTTCATATAACATCAAATACTCTAGACCGGGATTACTTATAGAAGAATTTGGAAGAACTAAAGTAATAAGGGGACAACTAAGGCTGGAAATGGCTATTGACATATCAAGTTTTGACTATGACGTACACCAAATCAATAAAATAATCGAAGAAATTAAGGAATTGTGCGATAACACTATGAAACTAAGAAACAGCACACGAGATCTCTCGCTGACAAACGTGTATGTACATATCAATTCAAAATGGTTTTGTGACAACATAACTTTAAAAAAATATGTAGACATTCCTTCATCATTCCTTATAAGAAAGTCGTGTGGTGTCCACACCAGTTTTTTACGATAGACAACGACTGTGAAAACCTTCATTTATTAAAAAAGTCTAGAAGTTGCAAAATCAGTTACAAATGACTTGTAATTTACTAAGTTTGTGGAAAACTACTATTATCAAAACAACTTTAAAACCGTATACAAACAATGCTGCCAAGGCTAGTTAAACAATTTTACTAACAATAAACTAATACAATGCTATAACATGATTTTCTAATTGCAAATGTTAGTAATGTATCAATCTTACTGTAACATAACTACCATTTTACTGCTGTACTATACCATCGCCAAAATTTGAGCATAAAGTTGTATAGAAACCTAAGCTGCAAAAATAAAAATTGCGTAACCGATTAGAAATATCTAATCACACGATACAATTAAATACCTACACGATAGAACTATATTATTAAGAAACATTTTTAGATAAGATGTGAAGTGATACACTGCAATAATGAAATTTTAAATCGTTTTTAAAAATGAGCTCTGCGTGGCAAATAGCTGCCATCGCTTTTGGCGTTATTGGAGTTTTAGCTGGGCTGATACTGATTTGTAAGCAGTGCAAAGGTAAGAATTTTAGCACTTCGAATTTTAGTATAGAACACGATTATAGCAAAACGAAAAAAACAAGTTCAATGTATATCGACTATTCAAGAATCTTACACCTCCGCTCCATCGGTGGGTTGGAATATAACAAATCTTGATGCTAATAATCAAAGCGTTAGTGTAAATATTAGGGGACCAAATAGTGCTCTACAAGAGTCACAAAGACAACCAACTCCTTTCTATGGTGAGACTATACTACTACTTTTTTTTAAAAAAAACTTTCATTTTTTTAGGTTTTCCTTGTGAAAAACCACCGCCATATAATACAAACTGATTTTTTCTAAATTACTATCAAGCGTAAACAATAAAAAGTTAAATTTAACTTAGAACTGCGTAATAATTATCACATTCGTGTACTGCTAATTTGGATAATGATAACCGAGAGATACGTGTATGAAGTAAAGTGGGAGAGCTAAGACGTTATTACAAGTTAATTAATGTAAATTATACTGTACAATGCTCTTGAAAAAAATTAGTGCATTCTAATACTTTTTCGTGTTTACGCTGTCGAAATGAAGTTCGATGATAATATGGAACTCATTTATGAGATAGTTTTTTTTGTACTATGTGGTTCTTTATTGTTGGTGCATTTGTTTTGTTCTTGTATTTTTCCAAGAAGGCAAAAAACTAATGGTAAGTTAGTTGTTTACTTTAAGACGATTTTCGAATACTTAATTTATTTTTCAGAACATTAGGTTTATTAATTATTTATACTGTAAATTCAGATTATTTTTTTCTTTTGTTCACAAATTTAGATAACCCTGTAACAAAAATATCATCAAATTTACCTTGAACGAAATTTTTGTTATAAATTCTTTTATTTGTTTAATTAAATTTTACTAATTTTGTAGACTCTCTTTCTAAATTATCGGTTTTTTCCTAGGTCACATTTTTAAACATTTTTGTTCTTAATCTAAATTTATACTAATTAAAGAAAATTAATAAAAATCTTAAAATGCATAAATGTGATATTTTTTTTAACGGTCGTTTGACAATGTTGTGTTTGATATATTAGCACAATTTTGGATTTTTATTGTCGATTGCTAGAGTGTATAAAAAGCTTTGGTAGTTTCTACGTTTGATAGTATCTTCCTGAAGACGATGGGAGATACTTTAACAATCGAAACGTTGCGTATATAAATTGGTCTATTTGTTAAAATATAGAATTAAAAACTGTAACCCGTTTTTGAGCTGTTTAAAAAAATAAATTAAGATGTTACACACTCACCGGCTGCTCTCGGTTGCTTGGGGATACTTGACGTAGTGTGCTCGCTTCCGGTCGAAACAATGAGGGAAGGAATTATAATTACATACACAAAAAGCACAACAATAATAAGGCGCCATCAAATTTTTAATACTTATTCAAAAATTTAAAAAAAAATAAAAAGAAACATTAAAAATTCTTAATAATCTTGTATGGTCTAAAAGTAACGAAACAAACCAATAGTTACACAGGTTATATATAAAAAAAGGAACATTTCTGGACATGTGTCTAAGAAAATTTGCAGGTTTTCTTTTAAGTTAAAGTTAAAATTTAGTAAAATACTAACTACCTAAATAAATTTAAAAAAAATTACCCCGTCAGAACCCTACATTTTTTCCCAAAATCTTAGATTTTCAAAACTTCCTACCACTTGTTTAATAACTCGATGCAGGCTTGTCCGCTCTTATACGCTATCAAGGCATTTTAAACTTAGCACAAAAAAATAAAAAGATTCTACAACATTGGACAGGATATAACAAAAAAACAATCACCACTAATTACATGGAACTGAGTGGGTTACCCATTAAAACAGGTAATTATCTGCATCTCCTAGGACACAGCAATCCAACAAAAGTGCAATTTCTATAGCAAAAAAATATTTACATTTAGTCGTCATTAGAAAAAATGTCATCAGTACTAGGTTTCAGGTCTTTGATATGCCAGACTCTTTAAGTTTCTACCATTGAAATCTACTAGTCGATAAGTTACATTCCCAGTGATTTCAGTTACTTTGACTTTTATATACTTAGACGCAAGCTTTCGAGCAAAACCCTTAGAAGCATTTGACAAAACCGGATTACGTTTCCACACAATATCATCTTTTTTAAAACGCAATTTTCTTTTACGCAAATTATAATAACATTTATTACGCTCATATTCCAATTTTTCAACAATTTCTGTGTAAAGTGGAGAAATGTAATACCGAAGGCTTCCACGGCCGGAATCTATACTAAGATAAGAATGTCTTCCGGGTTTAAACCGTGTCATTGTTGTTGTAACCGAAGTTGCCAACGTTTCGCACACTTTCGTAAGGGGCTTCATCAGGGCGTGAGATAAATCGCAAAACTCAAACAAACAACCGAAATCTAACTAAGAACTTTTCAAAAGTTAGGTTACCCACTTGTGAAACAAGCTATAATCTAAACTCTGAAAAGGTAAGAAAGAAAACGATAACTTGAAAAAGCAAACGAAAATCTGACAAAGAACCAATACCGAGTTAGGTAATCAACTGGTGAACCAAACTAGATTCTAAACTCCGTAGAAGTGACTTAAGAAGAAATAGTCTCCGTGTTTATGATGATTCCAAAGCAACCGTTTCAAAGGATTTCATAAAAATGTTAGCTACAACAGGGGATAGAGGAGAACCCATAGCAGCACCAGAAACCTATTCGTAAAACTTGTTAACAAATTGGAAGTAAGTAGACGATAGACACTTATCAATAAGAGGACCTTAATTGAAGTCCTTGCCATGTTGAGACAGAATCTGTAACATGATAATAAGCGAATCCTTAATAGGAATTTTAGTAAAAAGTGAAGTAACATCGAAGCTCACAAGAAGATCTTGGGGTTTAAGTTTTATAGTTTCTAGACGTTGAATAAAATGCTGAGAGTTGAGTATGTGAGAAGAGGTTTTACCTGTAAATTCGCAAAGGATGTTGGACAAGAACTTGGCTAGTTTCTAGGTAGGAGATTGGATAGTACTGACGATAGGTCGAAAAGGAATACCTTGTTTGTGAATTTTGGGAAGTCTGTATAAACGAAGTGGTTTAGAATTTGATGGGGTAAGTCGACGTTTAGTTTCAAGAGGTAGATTGGAAGACTTGATGATTTGGCTGTACTCACGTTCAATTCTCGAAGTGGGGTTGTGAGTTAGAAGAGCGTAGGTTTCCTCAGACAAAATAGAATTGATTTTCGTAACATAATGAATTTGGTTCAAAACTACAGTGGCGTTGCCTTTGTCGGCTGGAAGAACAATAATATCAGGGTTCTTACGAAGACTTTTTAGAGCTGACTTTTCCGACTTAGAAATGTTGGATTTAGGAATTTTAGATGATTCAAGAATTTTGCCAGTGTTAATACGAATGGGATCTGAGATGTGGCCAGACCCTTAGAGAGCACCGATTCCTGTTCTGAAGTGAGGACCAAACTAGATAAATTGACAACCGTCTTTAAGGAGTCAGTAGTGGATTAAACTTTACGATTCTTTGATTCCAATAATTGAAACTTTTTGAGATGACTTTTAGTGGTTAGTGGTAGAGTGGTATCAGACTGCTGGTAAGTAATGTTGTCGAAGAGTTTTCAATCATCTGGGGATAGAGTGTGGGCTAACTCAAGATGAAGATAAAAGAGTTGCTTCGAAATGATGTCTAACTCTCGCCTAGTTTGCTTAATCCGTTTGCGTATTAACGCTACACTAGCACGGTGTAGGATGTTTTTAGAAAAACGTGTTTGAATGTGAAACTTGATTCTGAGAAATGCAGGAATGATGTTGTGGTCACGACAGCGACTAAGAAAGGTTAAATTGTACAAAAGTTTAACGAGTTTGTGGCGAAGTTTGGAAAATACGGAGGTTTTAGAAGAAATATTCTCCCCATAGAGATTGTTAATGTAATAGCGAAGGTTTCCACGGCCGGAATCTATACTAAGATAAGAATGTCTTCCGGGTTTGGACCGTGTCATTGTTGTTGTAACCGAAGTTGCTAACGTTTCGCCCACTTTCGTAAGGAGCTTCATCAGGGTGTGAGATAAATCGCAAAACTTAAACAAGTAACTGAAAGCTAACTAAGAACTTCTTAAAAGTTAGGTTATCCACTTGTGAAACAAGCCATAATCTAAATTCTGAAAAGGTAAGAAAGAAAACGATACCTTGAAAAAGCAAACGAAAATCTAACAAAGACCATTACCGAGTTAAGTAATCAACTTGTGAACCAAGCCACTCCGTAAAAGTGACTTAAGAAAAAATAGTCTCCGTATTTAAAGGAAAAGTATCGTCACGGATGGTTAAGCTCGATTGGGTTACGGTTGCTAGAGGGCGTGTTTTCGATAAATGACTAATGACCGGGAACCAAAGAAGGGATAGCTCGAAACCATGATCGCGATTGAAGTTATTGGGGTGTTTGATGATTTCTATGCTTTCTCGCAATTTCCTGTTGAAAAAGAATAGAGATTTGGCAATAAACGAAACATTATCAAAATCTATCTTGTGACCTGTAGTAAAATGATGTTCAGCAACCGCAGACTTGGAAATATACCTTTTTCTTATACAACAATCATGTTCTGAAATGCGAATAATGACGGAACGACCGGTTTCACCAATGTAAACTAAACCACATGCACAAGGAATTTGGTATACGCCTTGAGATGAAAGTGTAGGAAATTTGTCTTTGGGAGAAGGAAGAATCTGAGAGATTTTGCTTGTCGAGTTGAATATGTGTTTAATACCATGCTTACGAAAAAGTTTTTCTATTTGATCTGTAACGTTGTGAATGTAAGGTACGAAAGTAGGCGAAACGTTGGCAACTTCGGTCACAACAACAATGACACGGTCCAAACCCGGAAGACATTCTTATCTTAGTAAAGTGGAGAACGTTAATTTACATCTTTAACTAGTTGTTCTCGAGTTTCCAATGAAATATCGTCTTTTTTGAAAGTAACTAATCGACCATAATAATCACCATGAGCGGACACAGTTCTACCAAAATTAAGAAATGATGGAGTATAACCGGTAACTTCATGTACAGCATTTCTAATCGCGTGGGCTATCTTAAAAAGCTGAGCATTCCACAACCTATGATTTTCTTTTACGTATGAACGAATTGTCGTAGTACTAACTTTATTCGTTCGACCGGATTTACTTGCGGATGATAAGAAGCAATGTACCAAACTTTTTAAACCTTATATTTGTCAATGAGTTTTTGAAACAGTCTTCCAATAAACTGAGGTCACACATGATAATTTGTGGTACTCCAAACATTAGAAAGACATCATTTTCTAAGAATTTAACAGTTGAAGAAGCTGTTGCTTTTCTAAGAGGATGAACTTGAACAAATTTTGTGACCTTTACCTTTAGTAGACCGCGGTAACGAACCAATCAAATCGATACAAATAAGTTGAAAGGGGTATTTGACTTTTTTTTGGTTTTCTAAAAGACCAGGACGAAGCTGCGACCAACATTTGCTAGACTGACATACGTTGCATTTTTTGACATGTTTAGCAACATCAGCTTTCATTTTTGCCCAATAGTAAATTTCAGAAATTTTAAAGATCCAAGATGACTAGAAGTAGGTTCATCATGAAATTGTTGGAAAAGTTCTAAACGTTTCGTTTTGGGGACAACAATTTTCAATTCAACCAATTTAGAAAAAATATTATGTTTGTTTGGAACGTATTTGAGAAGAATTTCATTTTCTACTCGGCAAGACGGATATCAATCTAGAGCAGTAGTAACCTTAACAACCAGGTTGTTATACCAAGGAAAGAAATCTGACTTTTCAAGATTTATGGTATTTATGTTAGCAACAGAGACGGGAGCTCTAAATAGTGCGTCAGGTACAACTTTTCTGTGTTCAATATCAAAGCTATACTGAGACAGTCTAGCTGTATAGCGAGCTAATCTACCAGTTGGCGATTGAAGTTTGATCAATCAAAGCAAGCCATGGTGTTCGGTAATGATCTTAAAATGAGTAAGTTGTGTATACATTTCAATGCCAAATAAGCAAGCCAAACATTCTTTCTCTGTCACAGAATAATTTCTTTCTGAACTTGTTAATGAACGACTAGCATAAGCGATAACCTTTTCTTCTAAACCTTCTCCTTGGAGTAAGATCGCTCTTAAGCTGACATCACTAGCATTGCATTGAATAATGAAAAGTTTGCTAACATCAGGACTAGTTAAAATAGGACCAGAAACTAACAGATTTTTAAGTTTAAGTTTTTAAGTGAAAGGAAGATTTAGCACGATCATTCCATTTGATGAATTTTTTTTTATCGGCCTATCTAATATAGAAGATACGACACTTGAAAAATTTGGAATGAATCTCCGATACCAGCCGGCCCTTCCTAAAAATCTTTTAACTTTCGTCATATTTGTAGGAGTAGCGAATGAAACGATTGCGTCAACTTTAGAAGGATCTGTGCGTAACCCATCCTTGTCTACAAAGAAACCTAAATACGTTAAAGACGGTCTGCAAAATTCGCATTTTTCTAGATTTATTCTGAGACCAGCATCTTTCAATCGATTAAAAACTTTGAGAAGGGTATTGGTATGTTCGAAAAATGTTTTAGAGGTAATGATGATGTCATCCATATACACAAAAACATTTTCTAGCTCGGGACCAAAAATATTGTCCATCATTCTTTGTAAAGTTTGAGGGCTGTTGTTGAGACCAAAAGGAAAAACTTTAAATTCAAATAAACCTCGGCCTGGAACAGGAAACGCGGTTTTCTCTCAACTGTCTTTTCAAAGTGGAATTTGCCAAAATGCTTTTTTGAAGATCAATAAAACTTAAGAAACGGGCGTCTTGTAATCTATCAAGAATACCATTGACATAAGGTAGTAGATATGGAGAGTTTCAAGGCGAAAATGATTTTTCGATAACCCCTAATTCCAACATGTTATCGACTTCTTTGTTAACAGCGTTTAACATTACAGGCTACATTGGGCAATATCTTTGTTTGACTGGTCCCGTATCAATATGATGGGTTACCATATGAGTACGACCAAGTTTCGGACCACTAATCTCCTGAAATTCATTAATTATCACTTCTAGTGTTCGAAATTGTTCTGGTGAAAGATAGTCTTTTCCAAAAATATATTTCGGTGAAGGTTTTAAACTAGAAACGTTAAATGTATCCGAGCGAAAATTTGTATTTAAGTTAAATAAGTAACAACTTTCGGCACCAAGAATAAGAGCAGCGGAAATAGTGTTAGAAACTATGCAGCTAACGACTTTTATGATACCGTCAATAGTTACCGGCAATTCTACTAAACCCAAGACTGACTGACAAGTATCATCAGCTGTTTAAAGTGTCATTCTAGTATTAAAATTACTCAGTGGCAAATTTAGTTTATTTAGCAAGAAGTCTTTCTTTAGCTATCACGGATTAATTAGCACCGAAGTTCAACAATGCTAATAAAGAAATATTGTTAACTTGAACTTTAATAAACAGTCTATTATCCTGATGATGATGATGAAAAAACATTGAAGTAATTTGAGAAGTTTTATAAAATTGGAAAACCTTTTGTAGCCACTTTTTCCATAATAACTTTTCAGCCTTTAATATTTCGGAGATCAAGCGTCGTAGGTCGAGCACGATGCTTGTTCCTACTTGTTTTTTGAATTTTTATTGCTACATTTTGGACAAGTAGAAAAAGTAGCGTGAGGAGTTCCGCAAACATAACAGAAAATAGTACGTTCTTTATTAAGACGATGATACGTGTGCCCGTTTTCTTTGCAATTCAAACAAATGACATTACAAGAAGATCTTACGAAACTTGACTTACAAAATTGAAAAGATTTTTTTGGAGTGCTAGAGATAACTGAATTTACTTGTCGTTTTAAAGATGTAGAGGGTTTATAAGCTAAGTCTGGTTCCAAGGGAGCGCTGTGAGCAGAAAACTTAGCTCGAAACTTTTTATTTTTTTTTCCTGAAGCAAGATGACTACTGAAATACGGTTGCAAATTTTTTCTAATCTATTTCAATTGAATACCTTCAGGGGGAATCCGGCTCAAACGATTAAAAAAATTAATCATAACATAACGATATACAAAATATGAGGACGTTCGTCGACTCCTTGTACTCTTGAACGAATTTCATCCCAAAGAGCATCGTCATAATCACTACGAAGATAATGTTTTCTTAGCAAAGTGATAATTTCATTCCGGCTTCTAACCTTATTACGAATAGATCTGAACCATATTAGAGCTTGATTGTCAAACAAATCAACAGCTTCTAAAATAATGGTTTGGAGGGTAAATTACGAGCTACTCTTAACTCCTCGACTCGTTCTAAAAACGAATTTACACCTTGGCTTGCAGTATTTCCAGAAAATTTTAAATTTAATTTTGATACTCGAATTGAGGTTGGAACTACGTACCTGGTGATAAATTTAAGTTTTGTAAACGATTAGAAAATTGTTCGATACGGTCTGACAAATCAAAGTCAACTGTACGACTACTTGTATGCGGAGAGCTATGAGAGGGTTGTATTGTTGGATTTGAAATTGCTTCGGGAACAGTGTTAAGCAACGTAGTAGCAAGGGCACTAGTTCCTTGTTGTTCGGAAATTTCAATAACTGACAATAAATCGTTGTGATGTATTTCGTCACCTTCTGCTACTTCGGAGAGGGATTCTATTAGTTGAAAACAAAGATCTTTTAAAATAGTCCATTCAGGTTTATTGACATCATTAATAGAGCTAGAAATGTAATCTAATCTGCGTTTCTACATGCTCTATTTTAGTAGTTACTTTATTAAATTCAGTTGATAAAGGTTTATCCTCAAAGCCTTGGACTAAAGTTAAATTTTAGACCGTGTCGTAGTAAAACACCCAAACTTCATCCTAATCTCTTCTTGAGAGCCAAAACAAGAAGTAAAACTTGGGCTTTGCCGTATTGTTGTTCGTGAACCCAAACAAACTGACGTTTGGCAAGAGATTGCAGCTTGCACCTTTAGAGTGGTAAATGTCACTGAAAGAAAAAGTGTAAATGACGATATTTATACCAATAGCGATTAGCGTGATTGACGGACCTTATCTTTCCGTTGCCGCTTGACTGACTACGTTATTACTCGGAGTAAGTGTTTGTGTCCTTTCCAAGAAGGTTGATCTTTGTCTTAGAGGATATAATACCGGTAGCCAAAATTTGCTGAGTCTTAAACCGTCTTCTCGGTTCATATTATATAGATGTTTTTCTATTTCCACAGCTTGGCGTATTAGAAAGGAGTTCTAGCCAACACCTTAGTTTGGTCAAAGTTCAGCGTGTGCCTTTGGTTCCACACGTGTTCTGTCACTGCTGATTTAGTAACTCTGCGGTGTTTGCAGTCAGCTATATGTTCTTTTACTCTAACTTCAGTAGAGCGTCCCGTTTGTCCTATATAACTTGATCTACAGGAACAAGGAATTTTGTAAACTCTGGCATGTTTTAGAGCCCCTTGTTTGTCTTTAGCGGATGTAAACCAGGTGGTCAGGGTATCCTTAGTCGTAAAGACAGTTTTAATATTGTTTTTTTTAGCACCCTGCTTATTTTGTCTGTCGAACCCATACAGTAAGGTAAATAAGCGGTGCTAGTAAGAGGTGATAAGTCTTCTTTGACTTTTCGATTTATTGATCTTTTCCATGTTTTTTTTTTACTCTCAAGAAGAGACTAGGACCAAGCCTAAGTCTGGGTGTTTAACTACTCTAAACAAGTAAACAATTTATATCGAACTTTGTCAAAACAAACCAATGAAACTAAAAGAATCAATTATTATGATTTATACATAAAAATTGCCACATTTAAAACAATTACTTGAGACAAGCAAAAACTCTCATGTAGAAAATACTTCAGGAAACAGTAAAAGTTTACTGCTATCTAAGCAAACACTATAGAAAACAACAAACACATAAAAATATAGTAATTGGTAGCTAAGAATGGATTAGCAAGCAAAATCCAAACTTAATTCGATGATGTCCAATCACAAAATTAAGTGTCTAAGATGTAATAGCGAAGGCTTCCACGGCCGGAATCTATACTAACATTAGAATTTCTTCCGGGTTTGGACCGTGTCATATTTGCAACCGAAGCTGCCAACGTTTCGCCCACTTTCGTAAGGGGCTTCATCAGGGCGTGAGATAAATCGCAAAACTCAAACAAGCAATCGAAATCTAACTAAGAACTTCTCAAAAGTTAGGTTATCCACTTGTAAAACAAGCCATAACCTAAACTATGAAAAGGTAAGAAAGAAAACGATAACCTGAAAAAGCAAACGAAAATCTAACAAAGAACCACTACCGAGTTAGGTAATCAACTTGTGAACCAAGCCAGATTCTAAACTCCGTAGAAGTAACTTAAGAAGAAATAGTCTCCGTATTTAAAGGAACAGGATCGTCACGGATGATTAAGCTCGACCCTGATTGGGTTACGGTTGTTAGGGGGCGTGTTTTTGATAAATGACTAATAACCGGGAACCAAAGAGGGGATAGTTCCAAACCATGATCGCGATTGAAGTTATTGGGGTGTTTGATGATTTCTATGCTTTCTCGGAATTTTCTGTTGAAAAAGAATGGAGATTTGGCAATCAACGAAACACTATCAAAATCTATCTTGTGACCTGTAGTAAAATGATGTTCAGCGACCGCAGACTTGGAAGTATACCTTTTTCTTATACAACGATCATGTTCTGAAATGCGAGTAATGACGGAACGACCGGTTTCACCAATGTAGACTAAACCACAAGAACAGGGAATTTGGTATACACCTTGAGATGAAAGTGTAGGAAATTTGTCTTTGGGAGAAGGAAGAATCTGAGAGATTTTGCCTGTCGAGTTGAATATGGGTTTAATACCATTCTTACGAAGGAGTTTCCCTATTTGATCTGTAACCTTGTGAATGTAGGGTAAAAAGACCAATTTCGGGTTGGATTCGGTAGTAGAAATGTCCTTAGTTAATCGATCTTCTTGTCCTTAGCATAGAAATGCACATCTTTATTGTCTCATAGTATTGCCAGTTGCGTAGAAATGTTTGAATTCTTTTTAACACAGAGAAATATCGCTCTCTTTCCACTGTAGTCATATGTAAAGTCAATCAATTGTTTTATTTAATGTATCTATCTATTTTTAGTTTTTACAAACCTTTTCATTATAGTCTTTAATTGACCTCACAATTGATTTTTACTTTTTCTTTTAAATGCTATAAATCCGTAACATTATTTTTACAACTTAATGATTTAATACATCATCTGAAAACAGTAAACGTAAAACACTAAAATCTATTATTTATTTCAAATCCACAAATCCAATCTAACGAATCATACACAGATTGTTTAAAATTACTGTAAATTTCTTTATTTTTATGTTTACTGGTTGATCGAATTTGAAGTAAAGGCTGAGGACGAGCATTAAATTCTAGAAGAGTAAACTATTATTAGCTATTCATTTTTTAACGTCTTGTACCACAGTTATTATAAAACAAAAACGATAAGTCGTCTGTTAGAAATGAATATTAATAATAATAATAATACGATCAACTAAGAAAATCGACTGTAAAGTTTGTCATATGTGATAAGAAATCTGTATTTAACACACACGTGCTGCAAAGATAACCATAGATAACGTAAGTCACGTAAGCAATGTAAGCATTTGACTCAAAGATAATTGCACTAAGTATTATCTTTGGCGTAAGCGGCCTGACTGAAGACCCTGCGAAAGCATTTAAACTTTTACTTATCTTCTTTTCTAACTCGCATAAAATTGTATTATGTGTGTATCACTATTGATTACAATAACTATCATGGTAATATAATTTAATGCGGGCACAAGTACGTGTCAGCCTCAGGTAAATTCGCAAGCTTTCGTATCTGTTGCGTTTAAATTGACAATTATTTAAACGCAAAACGCTGATAATTTAATTTAAACGCAAAGTTCCTGTAATTTTGAAGCAAATAAAATACCTTTCTTATTCATTTTTGGAGGGTCATTGACCAAATGACCTAATAGAGAAGCCGCCACTGAGTCCACCTATATAATAAAATACTCCAATTTGAATAAACTGAAAGCTGATGTTACGGCTTCTTCGTTTTTGACCTTCAATGCTTAAAAGATTTATTTAAGTTCGACTTTTCGAGCAACATCGTCAGCCGCAAAATAGAACTATTCCCATGTGCCATTGTAGTGGAAGAAAATGGTCTTTTCCGATAAAGTACTAGGTCGATTTTAGCTGCGGCTGGTTAGAAAGTCATTTAGTTTGTTGCTGAAGTTTGGAAACAGATTTGGAACTCTAACGTTTCCATATTTGTTGGTAAAGACGCTGTGCTTATTGAAAGTTACAGAGCCTTGATTCTTGTAAATGAATAACATCCGTATCAGGTAACGCAATAAGTGGCCTCCTATAAAAAAATGAGCAAGTGTTAAGAGTTGTATATCATTAAGATTGAAATATAAGAAAAAAAGTTCTTTAAAATTTGGAACGCAAAATCTTTTGTAGGATTTAAGTCCTGTCTCCCACAGACTACCAACATGTAGGTTATGTGCAAGAATAACTGAAAGTTAGAGCCAACAAAGTTTATTCCATTATTGGAATAATGATAATGAAAAAATGTTTTCACAAAAATCCGTCGCTAGTCGCAATCTAGATGAACAGTCTTTGCAGAAAAACAGACAAACAAACACAAAAATTTTGATAATTTTATAATTACAGCCCTTGGATCTTTTAGGCAAAAAAGATTAGCGTAGTCTACCTCACAGACAAAAAATGGAGGTGTAAGCTCCACTTGACTGAGCGGAAGATTTCCCATACTAGGGAACCTGTGGATCAAATCTGTAACATGGCTAACAATATAAACAACTTTTTTACCAAATTTCGTCGTAAGTAGGGGGCAGCATGTCACAGAACCGAAAGCGCATCGAGCAAAAACGACTAACAATCAAACGCTGGCGCCAACATACTGCCCACCTAAAATAAACAACACTAAATTTTAAAGAGAAAATTAAAGGAAAAGAAATACAAAACGATAAGAACAAACGAGAACAACAAATAAGGATAATAAGGAAAAGTTAATCGAGTCCAGAAAGCAGGGCTTACCGCGTAAAGGAGCGAGTGAGATAACAATTTGCTGTTTTAACGGTGGCTATTCGAGAGAGACCATCAGGGTCCTAGATACAACTCGGTCACCCCACCAATCAGCCATGACATTAAAGGTCGGTAGGGATCTTGAACT
Source organism: Aquatica leii (assembly GCA_035610365.1). Classification (NCBI taxonomy): domain Eukaryota; kingdom Metazoa; phylum Arthropoda; class Insecta; order Coleoptera; family Lampyridae; genus Aquatica; species Aquatica leii. The sequence continues at coordinate 22,740,386 of CM069432.1, read as the reverse complement.
AAAACTACACCACCCACTTGAGAACCGGGATTATGTTGAGACCATTTTTTACAAAACTCTTCAAAAGTGAGAGTCGCGGTAGCAACTGTTCGATATAACAGACACTTACTGGACTTAACAGCTGCTTTCCAGAGGCCTCCAAAATGAGGAGCATACGGAGAATTAAAAACCCAATTAATACTACGAAGTGAAAGACGTTCGTAAAAGAAATTATTGTTTTTGCGCCAAAACTCATACAGATTAGCAAGCTTTTTAGCTGCGCCAATAAAATTTCGACCACAGTCTGATCTAATGCTATATATGGTATCCCCCAGCGCTCGACAAACCTATCTAAACAAAGCAAAGAAAGCTTCTATAGATAAAGACAAAACAAACTCCAAATATACAGCTTAAGTCGCGGTGCAGACAAACAAATACAGATAGCTTTTAGAAATACGAGACGAACGAAGAGTTCTGCATAATCTACTACGCCGGTTACGGTAAAGGCCTTTTGCGGATTTACACAATCCGCTGGTAAAGGCGCCATTGTTAGCCCAAACATGTTAGCTCTAGAACGATGACACGTCATGCATTGATGGATGCGTTTTCTCTGCAGACTGCGCAGCAAAATAATCTAGAACTTATATTATAACAGAGCTTGAACGATCTGAGGACCAGAATGAAGAAAGACGACATGATCATAAGAACACAAAGAGCGGAGACATGAGCTTGCTGAGATAATAACAGCGTGTGACCAGAAGACGGCGGAAAGGCGGAGAAATCCAGCCGCCCGCTCACCCTAAAAAGACCCTCCTCATCAATAAACAAAGATAACTGTTCTAAAAAGAAAGCGAGGGGTTTACCTTGCCAAAGCAACAAAATCTCTTCTATATAATAAGCGACTTGTGTTATACGCAAGCATGCGTAGCTTTTTGTTGTTCGGCAGGAGAAAGCGGTAGAAATTTGTTGTCAGGAGAAAAAAATTGGGTTGCAAACTTCAGCGCTTTGAAATAAACGAAGTATCCATGTAAACGTTCGTTGCATTTTTAGAAAAGAAGAAAATTGTTTGATGACTGGAAGCAAAGGATGAGAAGGTACAATGCGAGTAAGAAGAGTTGCGTCAACTTTAAGATCAGGTAGTAAATAATCTAAAGCTGTCAGAATAGAAAGTGATGGCCACTGCGACAGAAGCTTACTTCAAAAAGTCGGCCCGGAAATCCAGAGAGAAGCGTTGCTCATAACTTCAGGAGTAGCACCACGACAAGCTAAATTAGCAGGATTTTTGGCAGTACCAATGTGATGCTATTGATGTTGTGCAGTGAGATCAAAAATAGATACGGTTAACGGGAAACGTATGAAGTCGGCTACCAATTTAATTCATTCGGAGGCAAGAACGGGATTAAGAACGTCATCCCGATTAAGACCTTCGGCTCATATATACTGTAGAACGAGCTTTATGTGAAGACCAAGAAGGAGAAAAACTCTAAAGGATCAAATATTCTAGCAATGTAAGAGAGAACTGGTCTTTTAGTGCAGTCGTCACTAAAAGGTTGAACTTTAAAGGAAAAAGTGTTGAAACAATGATTCCAGTACAAGCCAAAGATTTTGAGTCAGTCAGAAACATAAGAAGAGTTTCTAAATGATCTTCAAGAAGACCTTCTAAAACTTCAGGAATGTTACTGGACCATTTTCAAACCCTCCTTTTCTCTAAAGATCAGTAAGCTCGGTGCGTATTTTTAAGGATAACAACGGACGTCGCTGGGTAGAGAATCTTCGTCTTCAACTAATTGTTAAAGTTATCGCTGAGTCAGGTAAGCTGAAGGAGTTAAGCCGTACGTTACGGTATTCAGTTCATACTCAACGGCAGAATTATGAATCAATCCACGCCAATAAATGTGTTGTAAACAACGATCTTCACGACGTAACAAAATGCGAACGTCATAACACAAAGCGACTGGATTTAATCTGAAAGTTATCGGAATAGTAGAAATGTCGTTTTGTAACTTAGGATCACTTAAAAGTTGCTCGTTTAAAGACCTACCATGAAGAGAAGAGAAACCGTTAAAAACAACACGAATCTTAGCTCCCTTTTCACTGCATTAAGAAACACAGTGATGGGGTAGCAGTATAACGCAGAGGAAGGAGCAACAGACATGTGTCCTAAATCTCGATACTCAGACATAAATTCTTGGTAAGCGGTATAACGAGGAGGATCTTAAATTAAACTCCTTTCTAAATTTAAAAAGACTGCGAACGATAACTTTGAATTAGCAGCAACCTTCACAGCGTTGGGTTTTAGAGGTAGAGCGACGACTTATCGGCCTTTGGAGGTTCGAGCATGAGTATTGTTAAACAAGCGTTTACACCGTTCATCATCAGGATTACGGACCTTTGCTACGGGTACTTCCTCGATTTCCTAGAATTTGATGGAGAAGTCTAAATTTGATTGAAGAGTTAGAAGAGAAACAAACAAAGAAGTTAACGAACTCAGACTTACACGACCTACAATAACGTCGCCAACTATAGTAGAAAGAATTGAAGGATTACTTTTAACTATAGAGAAACATTCCTAAATTACTGTGAGAAATAAATTAGCTCCGAGAAGCATTTTTATTTTGCTAGATACATGAAAATATTTATCGGCTAGTTGACGATGTTTTAGACTGACGTGCTTTGTTTAAACTCTGTTGGCAACATTCCATTACTTTCTCTTTTATTTCCGTTAACATCTATATTTTTGTGTTTTGACTGTCAAAGTGAAAAGTCAGCACGTGCTAATGAAATGCTCAGTAAAAATGGTAATTTAAGAATCTGTAAAAATCCGCATATTTATTGGTGTAAATCAAATAAAATTTTAATGTGAAAGAATCGCAAGGTAAAAGGAGCATTTCTATGTTGCGGTAAAGCTTAATTTTTTTGTTCTTTTAACGTTTTACTACTGTCACGTGTTAACTTTAAGAAATCCTTTCATTTAATAAACGAAATAAACTACTAAATGCAAAAGTTGTAATGTAATCATCGTTGCTTATTAAATCCGAACATATTTGTTACTGTTATCTAATAAATGAGAACGAATTCATAATAGCTTTCGTCGATAATATATCCTTAAGATTTAGCAGCATACTTGTCCGGCCTACAGATTTAATTTAGATAGCGAATGAAGTTGTAAGTTTAGCGCACGTTGTGTTGTAACATTCAAATGTAACTTACACAACGTATTTGTGATATTAGGGTGGTATACTTAATTCTTTCCAGCTTTTTTAAGGCATGTTTATTGCTACTAGCGCTAGCAGCAATTAAATATGTAAGTACTTTTTTCTGTATGTAAACATTTTAGAGTCGATCGTTATGCGCGAGAATCTTTCATTTTAACTTAATTCAATTTAACTGTGCTACCGTAATTACCTTCTCGTACAGGGTGTTGCATAACTCAATAGATTAATATATTTGAAATTGAAATTACTCCGATATTAGTTTACGTATAGTTGTTGATATAAGTTATAAGTTGTCGTTGAAATAGATGCACTTATTTGTTAGTTTAGTTGTGACCTATTTGTTGTTTTTAACTATTTGTGTTGTCAGTTGAAAACGAGCACTTGAAGTATTTTTCTTTGTTTTGGCATTTTTTTTAACAAATTATAGTTAGCACATCAAAGACAGGCTGAATTCTATTAGTTACTTTATCCACCTCTCACTCTTCGAAACTTTGAGTTGCTGTTACAATTCAGTCTAATGCAAAGCCTGCGTTTTACCGTAACCAACAATGCTTAGTTCATGTATAGTAGCATAATGATTTCGTTGTTTTCATACTTAAAAGTGGTTTATTCAACGACTAATTCTCTTTAATTCTGTATGATTTTAAAAAATTTTATTAGAACTTATTGAAGTTATACGTAGCAAATTTCGATACCTGATTGACATGTTTTCTAGAGTAAGATATGCATATGTAATTTTTACAAATTGCTTTCAAATGTAGCTTGCTAGGATATCATATCTAAAATTTAGACAATTCCATAGATTACTGTTTAAATGAAAACGATTACATTAATTATTATTATTATTATTATTGTTATATGGGATGTACGAAAGAGTACTTAAGAAACCTATTTAAAAACATATTCTGTGACCGTGACGTTGAAACTACAACATCAAGAAAGAAAGAGAATTTTATGACCAAAGGTTTACCTACTCAGAGGTAGTAAACTAAACTAAAAAATACGGAACACAAATTAACACAATTTTTATTTATTAATGTGTTAGTCTCCTCCTATTGGCTTCACACTCTCTAACTCTTCATGTCATCGATTTCAGCAAATGGTCGATTTACTCTTGAGTTATTGCATCCCAAGCAACTCTTGTGTCTGTAGAGGATGCGCTAAGTTCCTCAGTGTTCTATTCATAAAGTCCCACATGTTTTTAATAGGTAAAAGTTTGGAAGATCCGGGTGGCCATAGTAAAAGATTAACATTTTCTTCTTTGAATCGGCCCATAAAGTGTGTAGCTATTTGAGGACAGGCATTATCTTGCTGGGAAAGCGAATCTTCGAACTGCAAAAGAAATAAAAGAATATGGGGTGTTATGACCTCGTTAACATATCACTGGGCGTTCATATTGCCTCGGATGAATACCAAACGTGACGAAAAATTATTAAACATTGTGCCGTTCCACACGTCTTTGTTTAACTCTCATCTCGGCAATCATGCAACCCCAAACAGAATCGTGATTCATTACTGAAGACTATTCTATGCCATTCTAGATTCCAGTGGACTCAACCTACACCACTACAAACGTTGATGTCGATGTTAAACCGTCAGTGGTACCTAGCACAAAATGTGGTCGATAGGATTGCAAACTTCTGATTAAACAGTAACTGTTCGAAAAGTTACAAAACGACTTTCATTACCTAACTATTGATCAGCGATACAGACGATAATAAAATAGTAAAAACAAAAAAAAACGTCAGATATGCCTTTACCACTTGACCTATTTGAATCAAATTTTAATCATTTACTACTAAACCTTCCTGCCAAGATTGGTCACACGCCTTCTTGATGTTGCAATTCCAATTGTTACAAGCTTTTAGTAATTTACAAACCCTAAAAATTTAATACAAGCTTTGGGTTTCCTGTACTGATCTAGCAGAAGCTATATCTGCAAAATGAGATCTGGCGCCCATTAAAATATACATATCACTTGAACCTCTTTTCTCTCCGATAGGTATTGTTTCAATCCTACAGGAAGTTGGCCGTGCAAGGTTCGTAAATTACTAGAAATTTGTAACAAATTTTGGCTGTCCAACTCAAGGGTCCTGATTTTCTTATAAAAATTTTCTTGTTCTATTTATTTCTTTTAGCGATTTTCTTGAATTGATATTTTCTTGTAATTACATCATTTATTGGTAGCTTAGCTAATTAGTTTAGAAATAGGTAGCTTATATTGTTGGTTTTCTCTCGATTTTGTGTATTACTTATTACTTTAACGAAGATAACTACTACGTGGAAATTCGATGTAAATTGTCTTCACAAATTTGAACTTGAATACGAATTAATCTCTAAAGGTATCGATACAGATTAATACAAATTAATGTAGATCGTCTCAGAAAAACGGTGCGAACAGCTTATCAGCTGGAATTGAATAAATCTTTTACCTCCTTTACCTACATTCCATACCGTATGGGGAAGATAAGACAGCTTTCGAACAAACTCTTATCGAGCTTACAGCGTTGGTGAATAAGTTTGTTTGAGACATTTCTTCTTCTTTGTTTTCAAAATTAAGTACTTTTTGGCTTCATGCACAACGACGGTGCGAGTTGCTTAATGCGGCATCTGACTCTGCATTTGCTGAACGAAATAAGTTCTAGATAACACTGCAGGGAGTGAAAAACGACGTCGAATCAAAGATCCGCAAGGCAAGACCTTTTATTGGTTCTACTTCTTCTCCGGTTACTCATTCCGTGCTTTAATTCGACTAACTTACAACATGATAAGGAACCTGACTTGATTTGTTCCGAATCTAAAGGAAAATTAACAACTCCTGTACCATCGGCTGAGGGTTATTCTAAGTCGACTACGGTAGCTAAATTTAATATCTCTTTTTCTGGCGAGAACTCTTCGACTGTATTAGACTTTCTTACTAGAATCGAAGAATTACAAGTATCTCGTAACGTTTCTAAACAACAGTCGTGAAATTCTTAGTAGCAAGGCATTACTTCTTTTCCGTACTCGTCGTTCTAATTTGCGTTCGTGGCAAGATCATTTTGCAAAACCTCTTTCCTTTCTATCAAACTTCTCTTGTTCTTGTAGACATTACGTCGTTTTCACAATTGTTAGCTATTGGCAAGAAATTGGAATACAATAGTAGATACGTTTAAACTTTCTCCTTTTCGGAAAACCTCACGATTGCTTGAACCTAATTTAGCTTATGCAGGTTTGGTTGTAGAACCACCAAAGACTTCTACTAGAGTTAATTTCACTAACACTTCTGCTCGCTTTCGTCTTTTCTATCCTTCTCCTAGTACCCCGTCTACTTCTGATAATCGAGCTTCTACTTCTCAAATTCCGTCTACTACTACTACTACTATCATAGATACACGATGTTGGAATTGTAATTGAGTTGGTCACTTATCTCCGCAATGCTTAAGACCACAAACACTACATTGTTATGGTTGTGGGAGACAGGGTGTAACTCGTACTTCTTGTCCACGTTGTAATTCAGAAAACTAACTTCGGAGTCTTTGAACCGAGTCGAGGATTCTTGCGAGTTATTTTTAAACTTGGACACACCTTTTAATGGCTTAGAAGATAAGCAACGGTTTCTTTTGGACTTTGTTTTGACAAGTGTTAGGGGTGACGAACGTCTTTTTTTAAATGTTACTATTCTGGGAATTCCTTTCAAAGCACTACTGGATTCTGGAGCTTCATGCACTATTCTTAGCGGACTAGGGTGGGAAAACGTAAATTTCTTTAATTCTAAGATTTCCTTCTGCAAGTTGGCTAATGTACAATTTTAGGTTTTTTGATATCTTCCTTTTCGTCTCGAAGGTAAAGTGATTATATTGAATACCTTAATTATTCCTAAAATTTCTCAACCCTTAATTTTAAGTATTGACTTTTGGAAGGCTATGGATTTTGTGCTAGATCTCTTTTTTAGAATCAGCACCGAGTGTAGATGTTCTACACGTTTTCACTGACTTAACTTTAGAACAAAATCTTACCTTGACTAATTTACTTGACCAACTTTACTTCCTTAACCATCAGATCTAGGACAAACTAATTTAGTATAAGATCGAATCTTGACTTTGGCTGAACCAATTAAGCAGCGTTACTATCCTCTTTCTCCTACTTTATTCTCAATAGCTCATACAGAGTTAGACAAGATGCTACAAATGGGTGTAGTAGAACCTTCTTCGAGTCCTTGGTGTAGTCCAATCGTTCTAGGTAAGAAATCTGACGGTATCTATCGGTTTTGTGTGGACTTCAAGAAAGTCAACGAAGAAGGATGCATATCGGCTATTTTAGATCGTTTACGAGACGTTAGCTTCTATTTTCTTTAGATATCAGATCCACCTATTGGCAAATTCCTCTTTCTTCTAAATCTAAGGCGATAACCGCTTTTACAGTACCGCAGAATGGCTTGTTTCAGTTCACCCGAACGCTTTTTGGACTTTATAATGCACCTGCTACGTTTTAGCGTCTTATTGATCAAGTTATTGGGGCTGACCTAGAACCCTCCTGTTTTACGTACTTAATGACATCATCATTGCTACGCCTACGTTCGACGATCATATCCAAGTTCTGAAGAAAGTGTTACCACGACTATTTACTGTTGGATGCTTCAGATTTTGGGTTAGGAGCAGTGTTAAGTCAGACGACCGATAAAAGTGAAACTGTTGTTAGCTATATTAGTCGTTCATTAACCAAACCTGAGCGGAATTATTCTACCACCGACAAGGAATGCTTAGCAGTACTTTGGGCTATAGAAAAGTTTCGTCCGTGTATTGAGAGCTCTCATTTTACAGCGCGCTGGTCTATTCGGCTACAGCACTATGAGTTTTCTATCGTACACCGAAAAGGTATAGAACATGTAGTAGCCGATCTCTTGGCTAGCTCTATTACACCAGTAGATACAATGACTGAATTTGCTAACGTACCTTCATCTGCCTCTGGCGTTACTCTTCCTATAACTGACACTTGGTATTTGAAACTTATTGACCGAGTCACGATGTTTCCTCGCAAGTTTGCTTTGTGTTTAGTCTTTAATGGGTTGTTGTATAAATCACTTCTTCAAATTATTCTAATTGAAAAGTGGTGGTTCCTAAGAATCAACAAAGGTTAATTATGCAGCAATATCACGATCTTCCTACTGGTGGTTACTGTGGAGTTACAAAAACGTTAGCGCGTATTCGTAAACATTATTACTGGCCTCATTTAAGAGCTAAAGTCACTGATTATATTCGGAAATGTACAGTGTGTATTAATATTGTTGGTCCTTTACCTCGATCTTCGAAGGGTAACTGTTACATCTTAGTTGAGGTAGACTCTTTTTGTCTAAATTTACCTATTTTTTCCATTACACACGGCTACGGCTTCTGCAATTTCTAAATTAATAGAGTAAAATATTTTCTTACTGTTCGGTACTCGTAAATACATTATCTCTGACAATGGCGTTCAATTTCGCAGTTGCGAGTTTACTCGATTATGTGTCCAATATCGCACTACTATTTTGTTTACGGCTCGTTACAATCCTCAAGCCAACCCTGCTGAAGGGGTTAATAGGGTAGTAAAATCCTTCTTATGTAAAAGAAAATCAACGCTTATGGGATGTTCACTTACCACACATTAGCTGCGCTATTCGTACTGCGAAACATGAAATTATTGGGATGTCACCTTACTTTGCTTTCTGTGGTCGTGAACATAATCTCTATGGAGACTTATTAAGTAATCATCCTTCTCCTTGCTGAACCCGAACGTCCAATACACCTACGCAACGAATTCTACGAAAAACTTCGTTTAGGTATTCTACAAAATTTTCTAATTCGTACGCTAATACTGGTCATCGGTATAACATGCGTCGTCGCTCTGTTCGTTTCCACATTAAAGACCGGGTTTAGAAACGTAACTTTGTACTTTCTGACGGCAGCAAAAATTTTAATGCTAAGTTAGCATCGAAATTTATGAGACCTGTCCAGGTCAATCGCGTTTTTTCTCCTTAGACATACGAGTTAGCAGATCACGATAGAGTTTTTCTTGGTATTCTTTTGTATACTCTACTTTTTTTCCTACTGATAACTTATCCTTTTACTACGACAAACCTCGAAAGCGGTGGAAGCATAGTAACTACTCGGTTTCTCGGTATTGGTTACTCTCGGATAATTCAATCCCGCTTGTCGGCTTTTGGAATGTTTAAAACACGTTTTTTCTTTTATATACAGTTAGTAGATATCGGATATTACAAATTTTACCTATTTTGGGCGGTTGGTTGGGCAGTAGGGTAAAGTCACTCAGGGTCGGCTATCTAGAGAGAAGTAGTCGAACCGTACAACAACATTGTACTCTCTTTTCTCCTTCTGTTTTCCTGTTTTTCTGCTCTTCTTTCGATCTGTTACCATGAGTGGGGGGGAGGGCGCCTGTGGTGGGAACTTGACGGCTATGCGTTTGGCATGGTTAGTTGTCTTCGACCCGGTAGCGTCAAGCTCTGGACCAGGCATAATACCTTTCGGGAGTCGTAACGGCGGACTTGATCGAACTTGGCGGGGGTGACCAAATCTTCGTAACCGGCGCACAGGATGTTGTGGTTGTACAGTAGGCACCGCTTCCGGCTACAGTTGAGCAATTGCAGGCTGTACTCCTTTTTATTTTAGATTCGAGGGCAAAATTTTGGGACGCTTCTTTTCTTTTATCTACTTTCAAGATGGGAGGGTCTTGGGTCCTGGGTCTTGTTTCCTCTAGTCGTAGATCAGATTCCTTTCTGGGTGGGAGGAGAACTATTGTGGTCAAGCGAGTACTAGTTGCGGTGACGTGCGCTTGTGTGGACTAACGTTGAGGGGCCCAACGACGCCTCTTGTCGCGAAGGTTTGAGGTGTGGTTAAGACTTCGACGCCACACAATCGTCCGGCACTTGACGTCAACTGTCAATTATTATTGTTAATGTAATTTACTTACAAAGATTTTTGCATGCCCTGGCTGTTACACTTATGATTTGAGTGTACTGTGAGTTGCCGATACTTCCGGTGTTTTAGTACCTACGTATACTTGTACTCAAACTAAATTTACCTACTGTGATACTATCAAATTATCTCTAATTGTTGTTGATTCTAATTTTAATCTCTAAGTTATCCTTCTAAAGTAATTAAAATACAATTGATGTTAACGATTTGGTTCCTTTCTTCAATTCCTCCAGCTTTACGAGGCTTAAAAATTTAATACAAGCTTCGGGTCTTCTGTGCTGATCTAGCAGAAGCTATATCTGCAAAACGAGATCTGGCGCCCATTAAAATAAACTTATCATTTGAACCTCCCCTCTCTCCGATAGGTATTGTTTCAATCCTACAGCAAGTTGGCCGTGCAGGGTTCGTAAATTACTAGAAGCTTGTAACACAATGTCACAGAGTATATTTTATAAAATTTCAGCTGAACAAAAATAAAGTGGTAATAAAAATTATATAACATTAAAAGTTGCTAGTTCGTCTATATAGCTAATCTGGCGCTGATAAAATGCCGGAAAATACCTAAGCACCATAGATCGCCCAGTAAGCCCATGCTTAGTTTTGTTATTGTTATATAAAACTGTATAGTACATATGATAAGTAAGTAGTATTTCTAGATAATATGCTGGACAATGATATCATATTAACCTTAGCTTACAAACTGTATGTAGGTACATTTAGAAAATTTTTTTCAAAAAATTAATTCAAAAAATCGTGGTTTTATTATTTAGCATCGAAGTTGCAATAAACAAAAGAAGATTTCTTTGCGTTACGACAACGCTAAAACGACTAAGTTTTGTTAAGCGACGCAGGTGTTATAAAATGATTGTTGACTTATTAAATTTATCTTATCTTTATTAAAAGAATTAAAAACGGCGTTTTGCATATTATTTCGTGTTTAGTAAGTCATGTAGTGCCGTTACTAATATTCGTAAAAGCAATGAACGAAGATTATAATAAAGCAGGTTTCGTAATTGTGTTGTGTTTAATAGTAGCGTTAGTGTTCTTCATTAGAAAGTACATCGAATATAAAAAAAGAGAACTTGAGGAGCAGGCCCAGTCTAGACGACTAGGTAAGTTGTTAAATAAGATTCATAACTTTTAAGTAGTTCTTGAATGACTATGAGAAACGTATAAATAATGACCCAAATTTACTTTAACGATTTGTAACTAGTAAGCACAAGATCTAATTAGCCAAGTTCTTAAAGAACTAGATCAAACTGCTCTACTTTCGTACGTCATGCAAACACCATTAATATCGTAGGTTCACAATCAAGATTAAAATTATCTCTCGGATTAGTATCGCACTTTACCCTAACATAAAATTTTGAATGCAATAACGTAAGTAATTGGTTAAACTTTATGACCGTAAATTACACTTTTATTTATATTTTTTGAACTATTTTGAATCGATTTTTATTTAATTCGTTTTCGGGTTTTCGTATTAATACTACAAGAATATAATCCACTAAAATTTAATAATTAACGACTACGTTTTAATTAATTAATTGTAGTTCTAAAATAAAAATATCTAGCTAACATTAGGTTTTCACCCTTTCTACAACACATCAGCGCATGGCTATCGAGCATCACAAGGATTATAACTGATACTGACGATAATATCGGTATAATATTACGATACAAAACCAGCCCCGCGCCGTACATAAAGGCAAAGTCGTGTGGTGCTCGACGGCGCCGAGGCGCCAAAAAGCCTCAAAACTCAAAAGTAAAAAAAAAGATAAAGCAACAAACAATATTGTCAAAACAAAATTTATAATGATAAAAAAAACCAGTAAGGAATTGCTAGCTATTACATTGTTTTTTATTTGTTTATTTTTTATTGTTTTTACTCTTTGAGACCAGGGAACCGAATTACTTCTCGAAAATAATATATTTTCAAATTAGAGTACGCAATAATAACATTTATTCGATCGAATACGTAACATGATAACATAAATTGTGTGAACTCAAGCAAATCTGATTTTATTCATGTTTGAGCATGAAATTTGACTTGCAACGAGCCAACGAGGGAACAAGCGTTTTTTCCTGTCTGAGCTTGCAATGTACGAAACTTTATATATTTAAGCGCTGCATCGGTCGCGATTTCATTTGTTGCCTGATGCCCGATCGATAATTAACTTAGCGAAGTGAAAAGGTGCATGGGGTAAAAAATGTCTGCTTTTGAAACTTTAGTTTTTTGTAGTTTTACAAACTTTATAGTGATGTATTTTGTGTTGTGAATTAAGGTGAGTACATCTAAAATTTATTTTTTATTTTAGATTTATTAAAAAATAATATAAACATTGTTAATTGAAGCAAATTCAAACAGAATAATTGATAAGCACTAATATTACTGTTTATAGAAATTTATAAATTTTAAAATAACTTGAAATAAGTAATATTGAGAAAATACTTTCGAGTTTGAGTTTGAGACGTCGAAACATTTCCATTTTTTATGAATAATTTGTTAATTTGTTTATTTACGTATTAATTTCTTTACAGTATACAGGATTTCAGAAAAAAAAGAAGAAATTGTCTAGATACCAAAATTTGCTGAATAAAAGAAAAAAGAGGAAGAACCGGAAAACCATGTTAAAATTACGCATTTTTTTTCAAAACTCGAGTTTACTTCGCCAAATATTAATAACAACAATAATACAGTGCACTAGCCAAATTGTGACACGTTTTCTTAAATTTCCAATATTTTTCTTCTACAATTAAAATAGAAACACATAACATTTTTTCCAATTACATGATGAACACTACATGTATTTTCAACCATTCTATGTGCATAATAAAGCAACATTAATGTTGGTCACTTTTTTAGAAATTTTTTTTTTTAATGTTTCAGGTGTCACATTTACCCTACACATCTGACAATTGTGACACTGAGATGGTATAATTGTGACTCAAGCCTAAAATCCTATATACACACCAATAGGACGAAAGTTTTAAGTGCGACATACTTTGAAAGGTTAAATGTGACTTGAAAAAATAATTGCAAATATTTTATTAAAATAAGTAGTTATAAAATTAAAACATACTCTACACAAAAAATGAAATTCTAACAAAAAACATTAATCCCAAATGAATCTTTAAACAATAGCGGAACAGTAACTTACAGCTAATAGCAAAAATGCGAACTTATAGTCATTACACACATATTTGTAAAAAACGGATATATGTAATAAGTTATAATACGGTTTTATCAAAAGTTATGGAAAATTCAAAATGACCACGTTTGTCCTGTTTTGGTTCTTGCAAGACCCTGAACACATCGTTTTCATTAACTTCATCAATGTCCTCTGTTGCTAGCCATACAAAATAATGGGTTTTTCGTCGTAGAAATTTAACTGTTACAGTTTCACCTGATTTTTCCAAGACTTGTCCAACATAACGTTTTAAAGACTTTTTGGTTGAATACGTAACTAGCACCCACGATCCAATTGTGACAATGGTGTTAAAATCATCACTTAGTTCTTCTTCTTCTATGAAGGGCCCAGTTGAGGAATCACTATCATGGACAGAAAAATCACTCTCATCTGTGGTGCTTTCTTGGCGTTCTTCACACTTGTTTGTTTGGCTTTTAGATTTGTTTTTCGGAGTCGTATTTTTCTGGTTCAACTCCCGTAGGTATTTTTCTCTAGTAATTATTTCAGCTGTATTACTATGTATCTTAGAACGTTTCTTGATATTGGTAGGTCTTCTTTCAATCTTTTGCAACAAAAGGTTTTCAAAAGATACTTTTGGTCTTTGCAAAGAATGTCCTAAGTCTAATCCTGAAACGTCTGTAACTGCTGTGTTTACAGGTGTTGCTTCTGAAGCACTACTAGTTGGAATGTTATCCGATACATTCTCTTTATTTGCAATTGAATCTTTATATTCTTGCAGATCTGCAGCTTTAAATATATCTTCTTTAATTATCCTTCTGTTGGTAGGATATATACCAGTTAGTTCAAATCCTTTTTAATTATTATACTCGACAAGTCTCTCCACACATTACCCAATAATATTGATAAATCGGCTTTTCCTAATGACTGACCATAGTGTTCTCTTTGCCAAATTGTCAACAACTCATCCCATCGTTTTTTCAGTACATTGAACACAGCAGAGTCCAGCGGCTGAATAATGTGGGTAGTGTGTGGAGGTAACTTTAGGAGAGTGATGTTTTCAGCAGTGGCTAACTGAATTAAAGGAATAGAGATGTGGGATATATGACCGTCGAGAATTATTAGCAAAGGTCGTTCTTTAGGACAACTTTTTAAGAACATATACTTGAACCAGTGAAAAAAGGCATCTTCAGTCATCCATCCATGTGGTGTCGCTCGATATCCAGTGCCAGGATATGCCTCCGAAGGCATCCAGGTGTCCCATAAGTGTTTTGCTTTGTATAAAATGTACGGAGGTAATTTTTCACCATCTGCTGAGACGCAAAATAGCACTGATGTATTTGTTCGTCCTGTACCAAAAGTGCTTCTGAAAACTGCTTTATTCTTTGTTGAAACCACTTTTGTTGAATTAGGATCATGACATATTGATGTCTCATCTAAGTTAAAAATCTGATTGGGTTTATAACCTATTCCTAACTCTTCTAATGTTTTTTCTAGCAAGTCAAAGAAACCATATATTATGTTAGGTTGAGTTTGTTCTGTTCTTATAATCTGCCGCTTTATGGGGCGCTTGCAGGAAAAATTCCATCGTTTACTAAACCCAATGAACCAGTCTTTCCCTGGCCTGCTTTCTTTAAAACGATTAGGCACATTATTTTTAGTTAAATAAACATGTACTAAATCTAATATTTCTCTACGAGTCAGTCCAAAACCCCACTTATTCATGGTTTCAATATTTTCAGCCAACTTGCGCTCAGTTTCTAAACTTAATTCAATCGGTCTTCCAACAGAATTTTTCAAACATTTGGGCCTATTCTTCCAACCTTTTACATTAAGAATAAGTGTAGAACGTGGAATGTTACATTCTAATGCTGCTCTCTTCACTGTCCATCCATTATCAACTAATTGAATAGCCTTTGTTATGTCATTTTTAGAATATAATTTTTGTTTTGTTGATGCCATTTTGCTTTTAGGTAGACTTGTAAGTATCCTGGAATAGACAAAAACTAGTAAGGTAGGTATATAGTACATGTAGTGTAAAGAAATACCAGTGTCACAATTATCATACAAAAAAGTCACAATTAAACCATCCTTAATAAAAGTGTAGTGTATTTGTGACACTACTGCTATTTTATGTACTCAACATTTTTAGGTTAACTGTAACATTAATCAAGATTATTATGATGCTATATGTATTTATAGTACAACAGATTTGAAAATATGTTTTATATAACGGAAGCATCAAATTTCTAAGCAAGCTGTGTTAATTTAACAATTTTGAATGAAACAAAATCGAATATTTGCTTACCTTGATGTCACTACAAACACATTCGCGCGCGTTCCACATGCTACTGCGTTCAAACAGCTACCTGTAATACCAAGTCGACGTGCATTAATGGCGCAGATTTTAAATTAATATTAAGTGTCACAATTAACTGTATGTCACAATTTGGCTAGTGCGCTGTACAGCTGAATCCCAATATTCTGAAACCGAAACTTGAAACAAGAATCAGCAGCAGACAAGAAACTGATTTTCTAGAAAGCAATCCATCAACACCTTCAAAAATTATCAAAACGGAAAATATGAGTCAATTTTCGAAAGATGCTGCACTATGACCAAAGAAATTACGTTCTAATAATATTTAAGAATTAGTAGAACGTGGCCCTGCTCATTATCAAAACAGAAAGGATATTTATCCGATAGTTCGAAGTCGGGGCGTAAGTTTTCCAATAGTTACTTCTTTAGAATTTTACCGAACAAAGAAAAAATTTAGTGTTTTTCCAAAACAAAAAATTCACTTTACTGCTTCTGTTCGCCTTAGTGATGAATCTGGTTACAATGACTGGCAGCATTTAAGTGAACATTTAAACATTCATGAAAAGAGCAAGCGACATATCGAAAATGTTCTAAAATTGCTAGATCTTTCTAACCGTAGGGGAGGTCGGGGTATTAGCACAGGTAAAGTTTTTAACGCCTGTAAATTAAAGATTTTTTTAAATAAAAATTTGAGTTTTGTTGCTATCTGTTACTGACTTTATATATTTGTTATACTTCAAACGCAAAACTTGATTACAGTTTTTCTTTTTTCTTTATAAATATTTTTTTTAAATAGTCAATTGCGCTATTACGCCTACGTATCGGAGTAATGGCGCAGCACAGTAACGCTAATGCCTCAGTAAAACGGCAAAGCAACAAGACCTAATAAAACAGAATTTTTTTAACTTAAATATTATTTAATCAGTCAACAATGAACAAAACCTAACTAATTAAAATAATTGAATCGCTTATTTGAGAAACCCAATATGTCCCAAAAACGTGTTTTGAGAAAATCAATAAAAACTGTTTATTATCCGTACAACTGGCACATTTTTTTCAACAATGTTTAAATATTTTTTTACATTAATTTGTATGTGTTGTACATGATTTGTAGTCCAATTTTAAAACAACTTTCAGTTTTTTTCAGGCAATGAATATTTGGACATATAGTGTTTCTTAAAAATTTTTCAAATAAATTAGCAAGCATCATTATTTCATAGAATAAAACACATCGCTTGTTATTATATTTAATATTTTTACTTGTTATTATAAGTATTATTAATATTGTCATGAAATCAAGCGAAAACTAATCATCGTCAGCTTCAGCATTAGTTACAGGCCAGGAAAATATCTCCTCGTAGAATCTTCCCACTTCTTCTATGTCCATCTGTAGATAAGGTTGAAATTTCTTTATGTTTTCCATATTTTTCTTTTTAATTGGAATTTTCTTATTTGGATAGGCAAGAATAGGTGCTATTTCAGTAAGTTGCGTTCTCCGAGACAAAATAGGAAAACAGTCATATACCAATCCATCGATGAAAGACCTTGCTACAACGCATCCTGGTTGCTCTCTGCTATGTGTAAAATGCATATAAGACGCAATACCAAAGCTTACTTTCTTTGGCTTAAGAGAACTAGTAGTTGCATTTTTGGAATTATTACTATTAATGCTAAAGCAATTTTTTTTATAGTAGTTTGGCCACCATGATTTAAAGTCTTTTATTATATCGTTGTTCTCCATTAGACAGACGGAAAACTTTTTTTGCAGGCTGGATGTTACAATAAGTTCCACATATTCTTTTAGAGTGTAAATTCTATCATTCTTTTTTATTTTGCGTTTGATGACAGCAAAATCTCTGTCGCAAGGCATGTAAGAGTGTCCTCGAATAGGGAAATATTGATTAACTGATTGGAATCGACCAGTTTCAACAAGAGCGGCACACATTCTTATAAGGCAATGATTCTTATTTTGCCCCCCACATCCATCTGAGAATATATGCGTATATGTTGAACGTTTTTTGGTAGACAGGTTTTGATATAATTCATTATGAATGAAGATACTTCGTTTGGTCCTTTCCTACCAACACCTTCATGATACACGTGTAACAATGCCTTTCCCGTTTTGAGATCATGTATATCAAACACACTGACGGTCAGCTGATGCAGATAGAAAGTCTCTTGAGATCTCTTGATCTGTGGAAGAAAAAGATTCTGCATGTAGTCAATACAAATTCCTGCAGTAGTGGGATCATTTTGTGTTTTTACTTTAATCTCGTCCATTTGACGAAAAAATTTTTTCGCCCTTCTAAGATGCACTAATTTTTCGGCAGCTGCAACCCTTTTGGCAGTGTCGTTTAACATTTTTGAACTTATCTTTACTCCCAACTCCTCACACTTGCAGCAAGTGTCAACCTGCGGTCTTCCGAATGATAGACTAAATCTTTCTTTAAAAATTTTATAGTAGAAGGAATACTTCACTTTAATCTCTGGATGGAGTTCTTCAAACATTTTATGCATTTGACGAATATTCAATTTCTCGTTCAAGTATTGTTTTTCGTCTCCGGTATAGTGAGTATTTTTTGTAGGAAATGACTTAATGTGATTTATTATAAGCTGCACAAGGCTTATAGGTTTAGAGTTTCCAGGAGCTTGCCGGCCTCTCATATCACGAGGTGATTTTCCACAAGATAAAAGTCGGCATAAACGATACACCCTGTCATGCGTTATAGCATGTAAACTTAAAAATTGTTGCTTACACACTTCTATTCTCTTTATGCTTGACATAACGGAATATTTATAAACGGTACTATGAGGTTTTTTAAAATCATCGTCTTCTTTTCTGGACCGTTGACGCTTTACAGGAACTGAATATAAAAGACCCTGGAGGTAGGCATCTTGTTCATTTTTAGTTTCAAAAGAATAGAATTTTGTAAAAATTTCACTTTTTTCCGCATCTGTTAACTGATCAAAACACTTCTTTCTACATCTAAAATATCACAGAAATAAAAGATATTAACAACGTTATCACATACACCGATTGTAGAATTTATTACTAAACATAATAATATATTAGAGGTTAGAAAAACTTACGTGCAAGGATTTCCTATTTCTTTTTTACTTATCGATTTTCCAGCATAATTCACATATTGCTGACCTTCCACCCGAGCTTTTTTGATTTTCTCAGATTTATAGATCATTTGTTTAAGGACTTTTTTGCGTTTAGGAATCGCAGCATCTAAATTTTCACAGGCTGACGTTTCCATTTTTAATAAAATGGTATCAAGTATGTAGGTTTACAACCTCAGTTTATTAGAGAAACACAACATGTCCAACACTTGTTGGGTTTCTCAAATAAACGTTATATTTAAATGCTCAGTGTATCAAGAAAACAACTGTTACGTGTTGGGTTTCTAAATTAAACGATGAGAGATGACGTTGAGGTGCGATTTTCACCAAAATGTCAAAACTGATTATTTTGGACATGTTGGGTTTCTCAAATAAGCGATTCAATTATTGACTTAATTGCCGATAAAAAAGAAGATATAGTAATCATTAATTCACGGCTAAATTGCCAAAGGACACACCAAAGGATAAAAACGACTGTTGCCGTTTTGTTTTACCGTGTAGTATGGGGTCCGGTAAAATCATTTTAATGTCAGTCTTTTTGATAAGAGACATTTCTAAGTTGACTGGCAAAACAAAATGCTTTTCAAATTTTTCACTTTTTCTAAAAAAAGATATTTCGTATTCTTCATTTTCGTCGATGTCAATTAATATTTTTTCCACATAGTAAATTTTTCGTTCTTTGGTATTAAATTCTACCAAAACATAATCATGTTTCTTGGGATTCATTAAACTGGAAATCACACTCACTTTCATCATCTGAAGATGACATAACTATTTCTTCATCAGATGTATCATCTTCAGTAGGTTTAATTTTTTTACGATGACGTTTTACAGTATTCGTCTTATTCTTGTTAGAGAGGTTTTTATTGACTGACTTCACTGGTGCTGTTTTGATTGATTTTTCGTGTTTTTGAACTAATTGTTCCCTAAATGGCGTCGAACTTAAAATTTCAGAATGTTTTTTTCTTCTTCTTCTTCGTCATGAATTGTCTGCATCGTTTCAGTAGCTTTAAATGACGTGCTGGTGGAATGAAGTGGCGTTGTTTTTTTTTCTCGTATTGCAGCCTCAACCTGTTGATTTGGTTTAAAGGAAAGTGCTTTCGCTGCCACAAAATCCTCTTCAGAGAAGACGCTATGTTGATAAGGAAAAATACCAGAGGCTTTGAACCCATTAACCCCTTTATCAACAGTTGCAACTTTTTGGTAAGCTGTGCCGAATAACTCGGCAATTTCATACACAGTAATTCTTTTGCCAGCATTGGATTTCATCCAGTATGCACACTGATTGTTAAATTCAGTCTTCAAAGCCTCAAAAAATACTCTGTCCAAAGATTGTGCTTTATGAGAAGTATGAGGGGGTCTATACCATGTTGTCTAGCCAAGTCATATACTGGAAGACAAATGTGGCTCTCATGATTATCTAAAATGAGGCATACCTTATGGTCCTTAGACGGTCTAACTGTGTCTATGAAATGTTGTATCCATTTTGTAAAGACTTCAGAGTTGCTCCAATCATTTGAGTTAGCGAAGCCTTTTGCACCGGGAGGAGCATTTCTCATAAGGCGGTCGTTCATGTTTTTTCTAGGAAACGCGATGAAAGGTGGCACATAATTGCCAGAAGCACTGAAACAACAAATAACTGTGATAGTATCTCCTCTTTCTGCACTGGCGATTTTGCCTATTTGCTTAACACCTTTTGGCGCCAGTATTTTTAAATGTTTATGTACAGTCTGTAAACCGCTTTCATCGACATTATAAAAGTCACTGGCAGAGTAATTCTTTTTCTCATACAAAAGAGAAAAATACTCAAAAAATCTGCTTATTTCTGCTTTGTTAAAGCCAACAACTCTACTCAAAGGTGTCCTTAATGATATTTCAGGATCTTTTTTCTTAAAATTCCAGTAAAAATCCCAACCTGCTATTTCTTCATTGTTTTTGTTCTTCATTCGATGCTGAACACCTAATTTTTTAGCAAACTGAAATGCCAACCGTCGAAAATCCATAATACTGAAGCCAAAATATCTTTGCGACAGTTTTAAACAATATTCTGCTAGTTGATTTTCTTGCTCTCGAGTAAAAGTTGGTTTTTTGCCTACCACCTTTGGAATCACAGGGGTATTAATAGAACTTCGGCATCTTTTTTAACATGGTCTTTGATCGTTGTGTACGGAATCCCATATTCTTTATGGGCTTGATTTACATTTAATTTCTTTGAGGTGACATCTCCTACAGCTTTCTCGAGGTCTGCTAAGTCCCACTGACTTCTTACATTTTTTTCTTGTACATTCGTGGCATCTGCAATAAAAAGAAAAAATGTCCTAAAATTATTTTAAAATATCGGGGTAATAACGCATACGCGCTAATACCCCACACAATAGCTGCGCTATTTCCCCGTTGACGCCTTTTGTTTCAAAATCCGGTAACTACAATCCGATACAAAATTATGACAAGAAAGCAGGTTGGTTCTACAGTACAAGACACAGATTTAATTGTAATTACGATTGCACTAACTTTAGAAGGGTACTTACCACTAAATTTCAAATACAAATATCACATAGGAAAAACTTTTTTCACGTAATTTCACAAAAAAATATTCTACTTTGAACACACGTGTTTGCACTGACAATTGGTAATGCACTGACCCATGTTTCATTAAACCTCTTTTTGGGAAACCAAGCGGTGTTGCCAAGAGTTACAGATGTATGGAAAATTAAATATGCGCTATTTCCCGGACTGCCCTAATACCCCGACCTCCCCTATATAATAAAAATGAAATAATTGATTCTGAAATTCAAAATGTAATAAACAAAGAAACTAAATACTGACAAGCTGTTATAGAAGGAATTTTCTACGTGATTCAGTTTTTAGGTCAGCAAAATTTAGCTTTTCGTGGAAGTAGTAATAAGTTGTTTGAGAAAAACAATGTTAACTTTTTAAAATGCATAGAAATGATTTCCAAATTCGACCCGATTATGTCAGAACATACAAAACGCTCTCAAGTAAAAGATCACAAAAACTATCTCGAGTATAAAATACAAAATGAGGTAATCAACTTGATCGGTGAAAATATCAAATCCAAAATTTTAGAAGTAACTAAAAAGGCAAAATATTATTCCATATTATCAGAGTGCACTTCTGACTCTAGTCACCAAGAACAAATTTCAGTTTGTATAAGATTTGTTAATTTAAAGAACATGGGAATTAGTATAGAAAACCATTTTTTATTATTTTGTCTTATAGATGATGTGTCGGGTGAAGGCTTGACAAAATTTCTTTTGTCGGCGTTAGAGAAAGAAGGCTTAAATATCAACGATTTGCGGAGTCAAGGTTACGATAATGTGGCAAATATGCGTCTACAAAAAAAAAATTTGGTTTTCAATCCGCGAGCTTTCTTTGTTCCTTGTTGCAATCATACTCTAAATTTAGTCGTCAATAATGCCGCAAAATCAAATACTTTGAGCATCAATTTTTTTCTTTAGTTCAAGAACTCTTTGTAATTTTTTCAGTTTCTACTAAACGCTGGTCAATTCTGAAATCTAATCTATCTAATGTAACAAATTTAACTTTAAAACCTTTATCGGATACTCGATGATCTAGTAGAATAGATGCAATAACTCCTTTAATGTATCAACTTGGGAGGTTTATGATGCTCTGTTTGAAATAAACAAAAGAAACTTTGAAAATAACGCAAAAAAATTTGGCTGCATCGTTGGCCAAGAAATTGCAAAATTTTAAGTTCATTTGCATTCTTATATTGTGGTATAATATTTTAAGTAAAGTTAAAATTGTTAGTAAAATTATTCAAAAACCGAACTTTGATGTTGCTTAGTGTTGTAATCATTAAATAATTTGAATAATTTTTTGAAAGCTCCGATAAAGGTTTTAATGATCTATTGATTGATGCTAAAGAAATAGCATCCAGCTTAGACATAGAACCTAAATTCAAAAAACAAAGAGATCTAAGACCGCGAAAAATAAAAAAAAGCATTTTGATTATGAATGTGACGATGAACCGATCCACGACGAAACTTTAAAGTTTAAAATTGATTGTTTTTTTAATGCTCTAGATGTAATCATAACATCAGTCAATGAGAGATTCCAATTACTTTGTTGTTACTCTAAGAATTTCGCTTTTTTATGGAATATTAATAAATTTGAAAATTAGTCTGTAAACGAACAATTAGAATTACATATGTTAAAAAAGTGAAAATTTATTAAACGACAAAACTCGCAATGTACGAAACATAACTGCCGTGGAATTTGTTAAAGAATTGCAATATTTACAAAATTTTGATGAAAAAGTTATTACGTCTCCAGAAGAAACGTTAAATTATATAACAATTAACAACTTCTTTTGTTAATACGATCATAGCCTAGACAAACCAGTGTTATTTTTCCTAATCGTTCAGAACCCAACCGCCACATCTCATAAAATCGTAATTCACGTAAGTAGATATAATTTACAAGATAATGCAATCACCTGGATTTTCTTTATCTGTAACTTAAGCTCATTGTCGAACCCAAACTAAATTAAACATTGCTTATTTTAGAAGAAATAAGATTTAAAAAAACCGTTTGCTTTACAATAATTTGTAACAAACGAAAGGTATTTAAAATACTGTACAGATCAAGTTTGAATAGTGCTGCGTTGTTCTCAATTTTTTAATAACGGCTTATAGGACTTTCATTAGATCCCGGAAGTGAACCTTATGCATGTTTACCCATGAAATTGACTTATTTGTGTAAACTCAAGACCCGAATATAAAACTCAAGCCAAAATTTTGGAAGTCTGAAAAAAAGAAATAATGAATTTGATCCATTTAGATTTTATAAAGCCTTGATTTTGAATCATAAGACTACACTTAAAAAGCTTGGATGTCCATCAAGCGCGTCTAACTCCCAATCCATTGTGGAGAAGATTGCCAGAACCCTCATCGCCAACACCGTTAGCGGTAAAAAAGTTAATACAACAAACTGGACTAGTGAAAAATGTCAGATTAAACAATGTGAGCCTTTTTCCAGAATTTGAGGATAAATAGTTTATCACAAGGTACAAATATCCAAATTGTAAAAGCAGAACACATAATAAATGCAATGTGGAAAAAAAAATGATTACCATACTAAATAAACTTAAACTTTTTATAGATTTTAATTTTATTTGCATATTTCATTCATATTTTTTATTTTAACTTTCAACGATAGCCTTACAAATTCGTGTAAAAAAGCCTAACTTCAAAAATACGCCTC
Source organism: Aquatica leii (assembly GCA_035610365.1). NCBI lineage: Eukaryota > Metazoa > Arthropoda > Insecta > Coleoptera > Lampyridae > Aquatica > Aquatica leii. The sequence goes on along the minus strand of CM069432.1, from coordinate 22,716,403 downwards.
GCTTCTCGTGATATAATTGGACGCTTAGGTTATAATAATACACTTCTCAACCTTGGTATATAATATACCATATTATTAGATGTGCTAATAGCCGATCACCTTTAAAGTAACTTTTTTTTTTAAAATTACAATTTCTAAGTAAATCAGTACAAATAAAGCATTACAATAAAAGTTTGGTAATATCAACGTATAAATTCAAACAGCTTTAAATTAAATAAACTATTACAGCGGAATTTAAATAAACTTCAGTAAAAATATTGGTAAATTTTAAATAAACGCAAGATGACAAAAATTTTGAAATCAATTTATATATTTGGCAAATAATATTTAAATAAAAGAGACGACAGTTTAAAATTACATAAGATATAGATAACAGTACTTTTATACAAAAAGTCACAAAATATTTTTTTTAGTGTTTGAAAAAAACGAAATCATTAATATATAAAGCGTTATTAAACAAAATGCTTAACTGTAATTTTTAAAACATTGACATTGCTGCTGTCTTTTAGATTTAAACCGTTCTTAAAAAAGATTCGAATTATTTTTAAATTACTTTCGGTGTCGAATAATGTATTGCACTATACATGCATATGCTTATTTAAGCATGTTTTTGTTAAAAAATTAAAAAGTGCATACAATACAGAACTTAATTTGTTCTTAAAAATAATAGAATCAATACTTCAAAATTAGAGACAGTCAACGTCGAAAAGGATTAATTATAATTTCAATTGAAATTGCCACAAATGTAAGCTTACAATTTGGTAGTTGTGAATTGGCAGTGTTTGGACTCACCTGTAATTAAAATAGAATAATTAAAATAAATATGTATTTATTTCTAAAAATAAATTATTGAAAATGAAAAATAATAAAGATTTTGCTAAAATTTTATTTTACTCAAAAAACCTTATACACTGCAATTCAATTAAAAAATTTTTATAGAAAAATTGCAGATATTATGTATCAAAATAATAATATTTTTTAATCTTTGTTTTAACCATAAACGCACTTACCAATACTGGTTATATACAGGGTGATTGATTAGTGCGGTAAAGTCTAATATCTTCTATGTTCTTTAAGGTATCAAAAGACAAATTAAAAAGATTGTGTTAATTGTTTTCTATATTTTCTGACATTTTAAAAATGTACCACGTAGCTGCGCAATTTTCAAAAAAGACCATTCGTAGCTGAAAGGTCGTCAGTGATACGCGAAGCATACATACATTCTTCTTTTCGTTTATATATTAAAAAACTATGTAGCGCCAATGCTGAGGTAAACTGGTCGGTTCAGTCCATGTCAAATCAACACAAGGATTTTTTCCACCATCTCAGATTTGGTTGAAATTTGATACACTTGTAGTCTTTGTCAAAACTAAGAAAAATACAAAATTCTGTTAAAAAATATTTACCTGTTTAGAATTAGCTATGTACAGTTCTCAAAAAACTAAAAAAAAATGCTTGCCCGACTTTTTAAAATTGTAATTCTAGCTCTCCTAGTTGACTTAGAGAGATGATAGTGGTCTCATTTTGTTGCTTTTTTTATGCCCTTTAATGTTGATATACAACACAATATATATAAAGAGGAAAATATTTTTTTCAAATTCGAACTAAAAATTTTATTTTGAAATTTAAAAAAATGCGTACTTTTGAAAATTTTCAAAAAATATATGTATTTTATTCTGTTTTTATTAGTGGATTCTTTAAGTATCATTAAAGGATTCCAATGAGTTCACTTGCATTAAAACTAATGGGAAAAAATTTAAAAGTACGTAATTCAAACAAACTTAAATAAATTTTTATATATTCATATAAATTATATTTAACTTAGGTTAAGAATATAACTTACTTTTTACTGAAGTTTGTATACAATTATTTCATGTGATTCAATAAATTACCTGAAGTTTCAGATTTTCTCAATACATCGAATAAATTGTATGAAATTTAGTTAGGATCTAGAAGTCCTTAAAAATAACAGCAAAGTTTAATAAGCAGCATTTAATAATATTACGTGCCTTTAATAAAATATCATTAGTCTTGTTTAAGTGAGCAGTACTGACTATTCGTTATTATTTGTCTAACTGTTTCAAGGCTTCATTTGATTTTGCCGTGTCCTCCTCAGAAAGTCTGTAATTTTTAGAAGGTCATCCACTATTACATTTCAAATATTCTTTTAATAGGAACTATATATACACAATGTGTTATTGCAATTTTTTTTTTTTTTTGATAACGGTAATTGCCAGAATATAAAAGCAACGACAGACCTAAAAACTACGCTACTATTACAAACAGTACCGAATTAAACCATTAAACCAAGGCCCCCTAAGCCATGAAAATCTTGATGACCCCCTTGCAAATTGTCTCCTAATACGTGAGAGTGAAATAGACATTGTGTAATATTACTTTCATTTAGTTTCCGAGCACTTCACTCAAAATAGAACATGTGTTCAAGTGTTCAGAAACAAAAACAAAAGTAAACTATTTCAAGGGGTATATACGGACTCAAAATTAGCTAAAAGATCTTATTCAACATGGGCCCAAAAATCTACCGTTACTGAGATTTTGTTTTGATAAATAATTGTACTTTATCATTTTTAGTTCAGAAAAGCTTCTGTATGCCACTGAAGTATTATATATTTATTTGAACACCCGGTATACTATTTCTTATTGTTATATCCGTAACGGATCTATGACATATTGCCAAAAAAACGCCAAATGAACACAATGCCGAAGTTGTGGTCCCATCGCCGAAAAACTACTGTGAACAAAACGCCAAAAATGTTCAAAACATAGATGTAACGCAAATGTTGATTGTCTCTTTTTTAACAAATGCAGAATGTGCAACAAAGTCTCATAGGCCGTAGCCTACTTAGACATCAGCAGAATTCGCTTAATTAATTTGTTTTGTACATTTGACTGAACGACTCCAAATGTAGAAAATACTCGCTCTATCAAAGCGGACGAGGAAACAGCACATAAAAATTGTTTTAAAATAGGAAAAAGTTTTGCAACTTTGAAATATTTTGTTGTGAAATCTTCTGAAAACCTAACTGTTGAAAATTTGGTTCACTTTTGGCTTCAAGTTTTATAATGAGTGGTAGGAATCCACTATCTCCATTCATTTCTTGTTTAATATTTCATGTTGAATTTATCCAAAATATAAATCACTAAATTATAGGGCGCTATTGCCTATTTATATCGGTTTTTAAAAATTTGCATTTGAACCAACGATAATTATAATTTGTTCAAGATTTTTTTGTAATTTCTTTCATACTTCTACTGCTTCAGATTGGAAATTTTGTTTTCATAAATTTTTTTAATAAATTATTCTGAGCACTAATACGAAAAAACATGCTTCGGTAAAAAACCAACAAGAACGGTACGTACATAAGTTTCAAATTTAGCATGATGGTTAAGACACACACCAACGGCATATCTAAAGACACGTTAAATTAAAAATTTTTGCTAGTTATCTGTGGAAATAAAAATTTAAAATAAAGCAGTTTCTCCAGGATTCCATACCTACTTATTTTTTCTTTATGTTGGCAAATAAAAATACGCAAAATTTTCTGTGTTTAAAAGTATTGCGTTCGAACGATCGCATTCAAACAAGCAAATTTAACTTTGTTACGTGCCAAAGCTGGAAAAATTAAAGTTGCCTGAATGAAAGTAACATAAACAAGGTATTTGCTGGTGCTCAGTGAAGATGGGTCTGGATTATACTTGAAGTCCGTGACTCCGTGATTCGAAAGAAAACAAAAACAAAAGTAAGAATCAAAAAGGCACCAGGAAGGTGTATAGCTTAAAATAGGCTTCTGGACCTTGTCAACCAAAAAGCCCGCTGCTGATGAACACACTATTTAACATTTATTTTACTAAACAACACTCAAACAAACAAAAATTAAATTAAAGCAAGATCAAAACAAAAAAAACAAGTTAAATTAAAGTTAATTGATTGAGCGCCAACAAAACAAAATTTAAAGAAATAAATTTAAAAAAAATAATTTAATTACATTTAATTAATTAAATAGATACAAAACAAAATAAATTCATAACTCTGTTTAAAACGAGATTGAAAATCTTAATAATAAACTACGAAATCAATTAATTTGCCGGTTCGACGCTAAACAAACATAATTTAAAAATTTGTTACATATAGTTTCTATAAATACACAAAAAACAATTACCATATAATAATTGTAATTAATAAAATCGGTAAGTAGTAACAATCTTTATTCTGCTTAAAAACCAAGGCTTTTAAGACACTATGTTTGTGTAATTAAATTGGCCAAATTGGTTTAGTCGGTACAAAATAAATACTTTAAATTTTTGTAGTAGATTCAAGAAGGAGCTTCTGGTTGACCATTAGGTTGCCAGATGTTGTTGGCCAGAAATTCTGAAAAGTACCCTTAAATGACTAGGTTCCGTCGGAAGATTGTCAATATACCGCCACCAAAGCGAAAATAAAACCACCTCTCACAACTTAACTAACACGATTCTACATTACATAAAAATAAAACTCGAAAGCACGTGAAATTTTTAAAATCCGTAAATTTTACGAACTAGGAGAAACAAATTTCCACCAACTGAACTGAAAATTCACAGTTTTCTGAGAGCTCTGGTTCTTAAGGGTTGAATTAACCCTAAACTCGGACTACATTTTGATATGATTTAATCATTGGTAAGCTCATGAACTTCTTGCTCCCAAAACCACTTATATTTTTAAACTCAGTGCGCTACTCTACCATTAAAGACTGTGACCGAAATATTTGTAAAAAAAAACAGCAAAACAAAGACGCAGAAAGACGATGCAAACAGATTTAATTAAGACGCAAAAGTAGTGTTCGAAGACGGCCTTTCTCATAGCGAGAAACGCAACGTCAACTAAACAAAAATATCCAAACCAAAATGTTCAATTACACTCATAAAGATTGTTGAAACCGAATAATAAAACTGTCTATCAGAAGTAATAAATTATAAGGTAGATTCCAAATGTAATATAATAAAATTTAATATGACTCAAGTGCAAATGCACTAAAAACGTACTCAATACAATAAACTTTTAAACCAACTTAAAATAACCAAACTGCTAAAACATACTTAATAACAATAGTATCTCGAAGGGAAGCATAAATTAGATACATCTGGAATTGTACCAGGTCAAAGAAAATATCAAATCAACGTAAATGCATAGTACGGATGTATATGCAGCGTAATAATTTCGAATTAATTAAATACAAAATTTTCTTAACAATTTGAGTTCACGAAGATGAATTTAAAAACGTGGAATAACTTAATTAAACTACCGTGAAATTGAAACCTCTCGTCTTGCGTTGGTAGTCTCCTCCGCCAGTAAATCTATAAAAACGCATACTGCTAGTACTTTAGCAGCTTCCAAAAGCACCGTCCTGTAAGCGGCGATAATCCTGAGGGCCACTTTACGCTGATTTTTTTTTGCCATAGCCCTGTATCTCCTGATCTTTAGAGCAGGATGCCATACAAGAACCGCGTAGATGAAGTTTGATATAACAGTCGACATTATTAACCTTCTTCTGATCGCACAAGGTCCTTTCACATTTGGCATTCCTTTGGCCAAGGCCACCGCTCTACTGTCTGCTTTGATAGCAGCTTGCTTGACATGCGCTACAAAGTTCAAGTTTTTGTCTAACCTCACACCCAGGTATTTCATGGTATCTCTTGTTAGAACTTCGATTTCTTTATGCGTGAAACTAATTGACTCCAGAATTCATCTGCCTGTGAAAGCGATCTCCTCGGTTTTGTCAGCCGCAACCGTGAGGTTGTTGCTTTTGAGCCAATAGTCAACTAGTTCTAAACTATGGTTAATGACTAATTTTAAGGATTGTGTGTTGGATTCCTGCCCGAAGATCGTCAAATCATCAGCAAATGCCGTGAGTTGAATTTGACTGAGGAGGTTAAGGTTTAACAAGTCATTAAAGACTATGTTCCATAGTGTTTTTTTTTGACCTTACCATCTAGGGTATTAGTCACGAAAAATATTGAATACATTTTACTTCTGAATGTGATACCTTATATACATGTTTTCGTTATCTGTAGAAATTTGTATAAATATTTAAAGATATTAATATTATTACTATTTAAAATGTAGTGTGGAGTGTAGGATGGAACTCTGTAAGGCCCCACACGTCATCTGGTGTTTTAGCGATTGATTTTTGTCGTCTAAGTAAACTATTAACCTATCTGACAAATAGTTTGCAACAATGTTAACTAGGTGTGAGTTGATGTTCATTCTTCTCACTGTCTTGATTAGGTGTTCCCAGGGGACGGTGTTGAAGGTGTTTTTGATATCTATCGATACCAATGCTCTTATTTGCTTGGTTTTTTGGATGCCTTCCTTTGCTGCCGAAGGCAAGTCTCGTATACGGTTTAATGCGTCCACAATGGATCTATTTTTCCAACACCCGAATTTGTGTGTCAAAAGATCGCCTTGTCTCTTAATATCCTTTGTAATTCTTCTTAAGAAAAGCTTTTTGTAGCTTTCTTATATTGTTTATAAGACATATTGGTCTGTAACTATTTTGTTTTTTGGGGATCAGTACCACATATGCTGTCTTCTATGTTTTTGAAAATATGCCTTCGTAAAGTTCTTAATTTCTTAGTTTTAAGATTGTTTTATTGTAAACCGTAGTTACAATTTTGATGACCTCGTTAGAGACGCCATCCGGTCCGGGAGCCTCTTTTGATCCCCATTTTGGAAAGCATTTTGCGTAGTTCCTCTAAGTTGAAAGAGAAAGGAAGTGTTGTCTCTTCAAAATGTCATGTAATTTTGGAACGTCTGGGAAAAAAATCTCAATAATTTCTTTCGCTTCGGTAACCGATAGGACAGACTGATTTTTTCCTAGCTTAAATTTTTTAAAAACGAGTTTATAATTTGTTACCCACGGGTTGTTGTCCAGTTTCTTGCAAATATCTTCTCACGCTTTTTTTGGTGCTTTTGATAGCATCTTTATAATTGACCCTGGTTTGTTTTAGTATTTCAAGAACAGTTGGTGACACACCTAGCTTTCTACTCCAAGATGCCGTCCTGCGATTGTCGATACAGATCTTTCTAAGGCGCTCTAATTCTTTGGACCACCAGTAGAGTGCATTGTGTTTTATTCCTGTTCTTGTTTTAGGCATACTTTTATTGCAAGCGTGGGTTATAGAGTTAACCATAGCTCTTAAATTGTTGGGGGCTTCTTGCAAAAACCTACCTTTCATTGCACTTAAGAATTTATGTGGGTCGAACTTGTTAATGTTCCAGCCTGATCTCTGTCGGTTTGAGCAGTTAATTGCTAGTTTAGGTTTTCATACTGAATATAGCGACAATCACGCAGGCTTTCTTCCTCGCTAACCTTCCAGAAAATAACTCTCGGAGCCACCTCCGCCGAACATAATGTGATATCTATATGTGACTTTTTATTGTCACAGTCAAACGTTGAGGTATTTTCGGAGTTGAAGATTACTAGATCCATTCCAAAAGAATATTGTCTTTAGAGTTGTTCTTAGCCGATCTCCATTCCGTAGTTTTGCCGTTGAAATCGCCACTAAAAACCACTGGTCTTTTATTTTTGGCTCGCTCTTCGTTAATTTCTTTTATAAGTGATTTAGGGTCGTAGACGCCTGAATTCGGTGAAACTGAACAGTTAGAATAAGAGATGTTTTGGAGCTGAAGCATAGTAAAGGCGTCTTTGGCTATAGTTTTGGCCCCTGATTCTGTTGAGTTCTTAATATAAATAGCTGTGTGCAGCTTTTTGTTGATGACTAAATTTTTGTAATTGCTCGTTTAATGTTGGGTTCGGCTATCATTACCGCGTCTGCCTGAATTTTTTCCGTTAGAGCAGGTACCAGTTCCTAAGCTTCTTTCCTTTTACCTATGTTTATTTGCAAGATCTTAATTCTCTTCACGGGGCGAGAATTCATTGGATTGATTTGATTGAGTGTGTTGTTCTTTATGATTGTTGATTGACAACAATGCTCTGGTGTCGGTGTTAAATACGGTAGTGTTTCGTACTTATTGGTTGACATTTGCTTAGGTAATCGATATTTGAACAATACCAGATTCTAGAACAAGTGTCAGTGATCAAACAATTTAATGTTGAATGATTTAACATCCGGCTCGAAGAACCAAATGTTAAGCACGATGGTGGTTCGTACTTAATTGTTGGACACTTACCCAGGTAATTAATATTTTAACAATACCAGATTCTAGGACAAGTGTCAAGTGATCAAACAACTTAATGTTGAATGATAATTTATTAATAAAAAGTTGAGTATTTATACAGTTCAAATTGCTTGGTTCTACGTTTTACTATTTCATAGTTAGCCTACATTACAAACTATTTGCATATGTGTTATGACATTGTAAAGAATTTGCTGATATACATTATAACATTATAAGCAATGTGTCTATCGGATTACATCACAATTATATTATTAAGTTTGCAACTTAGGAATTTGTTTTTATATGGCCTTCCTTGTCGCAATTTAAGCATAATTTCCTTTTATCATCACTTTTACAATTTTTAGTAAGTGCGAAGTCTCTCAACATCGGGTGCACTTTAGTGCCTACATTCGTTCTAATACTTTGCATGAGGTCAAACCTACCCTCAAAAACTTAGCCTTTAACAGCTGGTCAGCCGTTTCCGCTGGAACATTGACAGTGATGAACTGAGTATCCCACATCTCTAGTCTGAGTTTTCTCAGTCTCCTTTTACTAATCATCTTCTCGTCTATAAGGTCGACTAGGGCTTTTGTGACTTTGTGTACATATGGACCCTGAGATCTCGACGTTGACCTTGGAGCGAATGTTTTTAAGAACCTCCTGATTGGCGGAGGCGATAAGTAGGTGGCCGTTTCTTGTTTTCCTTACCGCTTTCAAAGAAGTGTTGACTGTTAAAGCTCCGACAGCCGTTTTGACCCCTCTAAGTAAGTCCGAAAATAATCTCTCGTCATTTTGATTGTAAGCGTTCTTTTCTTGCCAGATGAACTCGCTAGTTACGTGCTTGAATCTCCAATCTGGGCCTGTAATTTAACGTGCAAAATAAACAACGTGATGTTTGACTCCCTGAATACAAACTCCGCTAGATGTCTCGCCGACGCCAGTTCTTTACCAACCACTTCCAGGTTCATCTGCTTTAATCTCGCAACCTGTGCCTATCCCTCACCTTAGATTACGCATGGAAAACTGAGTCAGCCCCCGCTGCTTTGTTGTCCGCCGCCAGACTTCCCACAAACGTGTATCTCATAGTTTCCTCTTGTTTGATGACGGAGTCATCCTCGATTATGTCGACGTTTTTTGTGAAAATGTTTTCAGCCGTCAAAGACCTTTTAAGATGCTTGTAACTTTTTCAGGTATGTTTTCGTTCCCTGCTTGAATAAGGAGCACAGTATTGTTTGAGCTTTTACTATCAGTTGTGATCGTCCGGAAAATTTCTATCGACCATTCTTCTTCGATCATGGGCCATATGTCTTCAAATGATACTGAATGTTTTAATGCCTCTTCTATTCTAATTTTGTTTGACTCGTCTGAGATCTTTAGTTTACAACGTCCGAGGAAGCATGTCACTTCATCAGCATTCCGTCTGCCTTAATTAGTGTAGGAATTTTTGATAGCATTCTTCTTGATCAATGTTCGCATTTCTGACGTAGCAAATTGGCAGAACAAGCTACGAATTGTAGAAACATTATCCTCAATCTCCCTTTTAGTGCTCAAAGATTTCTTAGTGAGATTAAGGAGTGTCTTGAATTCTTTATCTGGTTCATTTAATAACTATTTAGTAGATTCAACTCTAAGTGCTGGCTACGATATGCCAATGATACCTTTGTAATAGGGCAGTACAAGGAGGAGAAATGACAACAATTTCTGGACCATATCAATTTACTGAGTCATCAAGTTCGCCATAGAGAAGAAGCAAGATGGCAATCTACTTTTTCTAGATGTAAAGGTAAAGAAAAGTCAAGATAACATGCTAGTGCAAAAAGTGCTATATCGGGCAAACTGAAAGAAACGTAATACGCAAAAAAATTGTACAATTGGCAGTGCAAAACATACACATAAAACGGGACGTAAAATAGATTTTGACAATATAGAAGTGATACCAAGAAGAACAGAAAGAAACGAATCAGAAAAGCAGTAAAGATAGAAATAAACAAAATCGTCAACAAAGAAAATGGGTATCACCTCAACAACACGTGGAATAGGCTGGGTACACACGAAGCATATATAAGAAGTACGCCAAGCCGTGGATGATCCGTTCAGAAAGAAGCTGACAGTATGGACGGAACAACGTTGAACGCAAGTTTTGGCACACTGCAATAGTGACACCGGTCGTAAAAGTGTTATAATAATGATAATCAAATTTATTGCTGCTACACTACAAGTGTTTACAAGCGTCACTTACACCAAATACATAAAATATACTCTAGAGCCGCAAAGTGAGAAATTGAAACCTACGTAGAACTATGTTTTCGATCAGTTATTATTTAAGTAGAAATGTGTGTCTAGTAAAAAATATATTTAAATTTATATAACATAATTAAAATTGAAAAATAAACGTTTTAATTTTATAAATTAAAGTATTATACATTTTGGAATTGGTAGTATTTGTTACTGCATATGCTACGTATACTAATAAGGTTTTTAATTGATTTGTGCACAGTTCCTACCAATATTAGTTGCCACACTCCAGCTATCTGGAGTTATCTCCATCCTGTACTACAGATATTGCCATGTATGATAAAAAATATATTTTGTTAGCGACAGTCCTGTACAAAACACTCTGAAGTAACTACCACTCATACGTAGTGCAAACACTCAAAATTAACTATTAGGAACAAAAAAAATGAATACAAAGTAATTGATACAAATAGCAATATTGAAGATTTTCTTGTAAAATCTTTGCAGCTGTCCTGTGTATGCAAAAATAATCGATCCTTTTTATATGTAGAATTTTTTATTGACACTCGAAATAATATTTCAAAAATCAACAATTATTGCAAAAATTGATTTGTAAGTACGAAAAATGATTATGTTTGTACTGCTATTGATTTTTGCTAACGTCAAATAAGAAACATTACAAAATATCACAGAAGCGTTGATACAATATTTGTTCTTTTAATTTATCACATAAGATTAAAAAAAATTACCCGCCGCAACGCGGTTTGTAACTATCAAAACATAACAGTACGATGTCAGTTTTTAAATGAGAATCACTTTAAAATTAATAACGCGTCTTATCATAAACGCTCCTTTAAGTTTAGTGAATTACAAATATTTGAAGAAATAATTTTCCTTATCCTGTGCGTTTATTCATAGTATTAACTAGATGTAAAATAATCTTATCATAAAGTTGACAAATTGATCCGAGTTATAAAATATGACTGATAGACACATATCAATTTAGCCGGCAAAATTACTTCTTTATGTCCATAGTGTGACAGCTAAAACATCGCCGAGTGGTTTTACTTTCTACTATAAAGATGGAGATTAATATCGTCATCGGGTTTTTAGGATCGTTTATGGTTGTAGTAATTTTGGGCGTTGCTTTGAGATTTTGTTTGGGTGCAAAAGTAATGGGAACTTACACAAAAACTGAACATTGCGAAGAAATTCGTTTGAGTAAGTACATTTCAATGTCACTATAGTTTATTCAGATTTGTTGATAAATAATTTCTTTTTTTTAAATTGTAATAAAAACATAATTATAAAGTCAGTTATCATGGTAGAGCACAATGCAATAGCTATTTATGCACTAAGAGTGTTATTATGCCCGGAGAGCAACGTGATGCAGCTCGAGGGCTTCTGGTCCGAGGCATGTATGTTGCTCTATGGGCGTAATCATCTATTAACGCCAATAGTGCATACAATATTTTATTTTATATAAAATAAAATTTAAAATTAAACAGTTGGTTAAGTTTCTGTTACAATTATACCTAGTAGTTTAGAGCAATAGTTTGACGTTTAATTATTTAATTCCCAAATTGATTTTACAATCACAACGAATGTGCAAAAATTGATCAAATATGTTGCACAAATGCACAAAAAGAAATAGAAAGCTTGCTACCAGCTAAATCTAAATATAATATGTGAAAAATATAAATCTACATTTAAAATCGTTTAAGATTAAAACTTATTTGTATATTTAAAAAAAAGTTGTTGCCTTTTACTATAAATTTACTGTTTAAATCCAATACTTTTGTTTAGACTTAGTAATTTATATAAATTATTTACATTCATTCATCTTTGAACAACAATACAAAAAAATATTCTAGTTTGTATTAGTGTTTACAAGAAAAATAAAAAACTATATATGATAGTACCGAAGATTTAACTATACTCAGTGGCATAGAAATCAGAACTTTTTGTAATAATTTATCTATTTCAATAATATTTTGTATTGATTACGTTAACATTTTTGAACGATCAAAATTTGAATAAAATTGGGCAGGTGGTACTTGAGAAAAATGTGTGATGGTGTTGTGAAAATAAAAAAACAATAAAGAAAAAATAATTAACACCGACCACCCTGAACAAGTTCAGTAGCAACGATAAGCTAAATTAAATTGTATGATTCTAAATCAAATTTACAGAAAAACGCATCTATATATACATACATATATGTATAAGATAGAACAAACAGAAAAAATAAACTTAAATTTAAAAAAATATAATTATTGTTCTATGGACAAAAGGTATAATTTAACCACGACGAACATATTCGCCGCTTGCTGTTTTAATCCGGGCAAACAATTTGACCAAGCGACCAAACTAAAAAAGGACCATGTCGCTTATTTCTACATTGGGAACTTCTCTAGTCCATTTGGAACGTGTTTGGAGACTTGGAAGATATTCTGTTTGCAATCTAAGCCAGAATTGTCTAGTTAAAGCTTGCAGCAGTTAAAAATGTCGTAGGCGATTGATCGGTAATTCAGAATAAGCCGAATTTGGAAAATCTGTTATAAGTTTGCCTATAAGAAAATGTGCAGGGGTGAGCACCGAAAGATTGCTAGGATCTGATGACATAGGCGTCAGTAGAAAAGAATTTAAAATACTTTTAATGAGGTTTTGCGCTCTGAACTGCACGCTCTCACAAGTCACCGTGATGAGAAGCATTTGGAGGTATAAAATGAAATTCTATTTGTTGAAGAGAAGAAAACTTTCAAATTAAAGTCTGAACTTTTTTGGTTTTGAGAAACGTAGCAAAATTTTTACAGATTTGATTTGCTGCACCTTTATAATTTGTACCGCAATCCGAATAAAGATGACGTAGACAACCTCGGCGACTAATAAAACGTTGAAGCGTAGCTATAAAGGCATTTGTTTTAAGATCATATACAACTTCAATATGAATAGCTTTGGTCGCAAAACATATAAAAATTCATAAATAATGTTTTAAGACCGGAGGCGTAGAAGATTTAATTGTAAATGGACCCGCATAATCAATTCCTGTTTAATAAAATGGAGGTGAAATCCTGGAAGATGTCAGGAGCTCATTAAAGGAACGATCGATCTAGGTTTTACTCAAAAACACTGTATACATTGATAAAATCTCGAACGAACAAGCTGTTTGACGGATAAGATCTATACGGAAAAGCGACTAACAAATTGATTCCAGCCTGAGAAAACGCTTGATGATAATAGTCTACTAACAAGGTTACCAAACGATGTCTTTTGAGAAGTAAAATAGGATACTTCTTAACATACGATGAGGTAGAGTATGATAACCTACCGCCAGAACATATTCGGCCTTGTTTAATATTAGCAATTTCTTTTGTAAAAGATTGTTGTTGTATGTAGTAACATAATGATAATGTAGTGCTGCGAAATGATTGCATGTGAGATACAAAAATGCGTTTTGAAAAGGTACGCAATATTTTTGAGATTGATGACACGATATGATATTGACCAAGAAGAAATATAACGAAAAATATCAACTGAGTCTGCACTAGCACTAATACAAACAAAAATTTTAATTCTTTTTTGCTTTGACTTGGTTTGGCTACAATATAAGTAGTTGGCCATGAGTTTGGTTTACATGATAATCATGTAGGTTCTTGCCACCATAATGTAGAGATTGACAAGTTTGAGGCATCGGCACCTCTAGACTCAATGTCTGCAGGATTTGACTCAGTTGAGACATGTCTATTGAGAAGGGTCTGACCATTGAAGTATCTGAGAAATCCGATTTGCTACAAAAACTTTAAGCAAATAACGAGATGGTTTAATTCATGATAATACGATATTGGAATCTGTCCATTAAAAAAATGTACTTAGATTTCAGTATAGTTTTGCAATGAAACATCAGCTGGGTCAATAAATGAGCGCTGAGAAGCTCCAGTCGAGGTATTGAAAGCGTTTTTAATGAAGCTGGCCAACAGTAACGTAAGAGTAGTATAACAACTACTGTTTTCCTTAATGTAAATTACAGCATCTGAAAAACCATGGAGTTGAAAGGATACGTAACTGGTTGCTTTAATAGGTCTACTAATTTTGATATGTTTTATATCATTTATGGACAGACAAGAAATCGTCCCAATCGAAGAGAAAAACCATAAAAGTTGCATAAAGCATTTAAGCGACATAGTTAAGCAAATCATTTTTAGGATCCCATAAGAGGTTTCTGTAAGCTCCTACGCCAAAATCGTCAACAAAACTGTTTTCTAAGAAAGCTGCCAAAGGGCATAAATAACCATCTTCTGATAAAGGCTACAAGTTACTCTAAAAATTACGGTATTAAGTAGATACGTTTTAATAGGTTGACTTTCATTTTCTCTCTATAAAAGACAGAGATTCTTCCGACCATCGGGATGATCTTTAATCTGGCGAAATATTTGTTTTATGTCACAGAAAAACACAAAAGAGTACAATCTAAACTTAAGAACTATGTCTTGTATAGTGGACTGAACATTTAGACCTGTCATAAGGTTATTATTAAATGATAGACCAGAAGATGTCCGACTACTACAATCAAATACTATTCTTAGTTTGCTAGTATGTCGATCTGATTTATACACTCCTAGATGAGGTACATAGTATACTGGTTGATCTTTTGTTGGTATAAGTTGCAGGAGATTTCCATTAATGTAATCATTCATGGCATTTATATATTAAAGTTTAAATTCAGGTTGGTCGCGAAGCTTACGTTCGAGAGTTATAAATCTCTTTATTGCAATGCGTTACGAGTCGTCTATAAAAGGGCAATTTTTTTAAATAGTGAATTAATTTGAAAACGTCCATCTTTGAGTCGAGATGTGGTACATGAATAAAATTTTTCACGTTACTTTCCTTCATCGGATAATCGTCACGTATGAGAAGGTTCCTCCACTTCCCAAAATGTTTTGATAAGATCAGAAAGGTCTAAATCGCACAAGGAGGTGAGTGATGATAGATTGCGGTTAAACTGCAATGAATGGGTTGACATGACAACAGATGATGTAGGTGCTTGTCGTAGAAGAACATGACTAAATTTAGTATTTATAGTGATGGGCATATTTGGACCTAAAGAAATTGGTGCTCCTTTAATGATGTGTGATAAAAGGTCTGCTTCTATTACACAATCAGTTGGACTAGAAATGTCAAAACTAGGGTCCTTTCGATCAGTGGCTGCTTTTCTATTAGGTCGTTTGGTCAATGACCCTCCAAAAAAGTTACCTATTTTATTAACTTTAAAATTTCAGAAAATTTGTGTTTGAACCAAATTATCAGCGTTTCAATTTCATGCGTTTAAATAATTGTCAATTTAAACGCGACAGATACAAAAGCTTGCAAATTTACCCGAGGCTGACACGTACGGGTGTTCCAGAGAGGTGGTTTAAAGTAACTCTAGCTACATGTGGCCGTGCATTGTTTTGTTGGACTAATGGATTTTGATGAGTTTTGAGATAGAGCAGAACGCGTGTTTTCTCCACGTTTTGAACGTAACAGTCATGTATATTACCAACCTTTTGTGGTTCTAGGTCCTGCTGGTAACAACCACGGCTAGTTGAGAGGTCGGTGGGTTAACCCAATGCTATAATATACAAAACAGAAAACAACAGGCGTCACTCCAAAGGTACCTATAGAATTCTTCAACACCAAGAGTAATTATGAATTCACTGTCAACTAATTAGAAAAAAAGCAAACAACTACTAACCAGAGAACTAACAAATTGGTTGTTTATTTTCCAATCAATAACAAATCAACTTCTATAAACGCTAAGCGCAATTACTAAATGACATATCGATGAAACGTTAACAATCATAAGCTACTGCTTTTGTCGTTCAAATAGATAATAAAATCAATAATAAAATGATATAAAGCAAAAGCAATCAAGCATTAACAATTACATGCAGTCGCTAAGATTCAGTTCTCGAGTAGCGAGGCATAAGCGTTAAATTAGTATAAAAACGTAAGACTCCTTAGTATAGCAGTTGGTAATAATTGCTATCAATGCACTTTTGAAGAGCGCAAATTTGTATATGTCGATTAAGTTTTAGTCACCACTGACCTTGAATACGCACAAATTACTAAAATATTCATAAGATACAAGTCAACGTAAACAGTATTACTCAATTGTGAAAATAAGTTAAAGGCTGTAAAGTATACTTGACTGAAAGTTTAATTAATGATTGTGAAATACACTAAAAGTAGCTGAAGGCTTAACAGAAGTAATAAAGCTAATTAATAAAGCTGAAGGCTTAAGGTAAAGAAATCTAGATAAACACGTAACAGCACCGTCAAAAACATTGAAGGCGTAAGTAAACCCCATAGAAATAAAACAAGTAGCCACCTCTGATTGAAATCTAATTCGAGTAAAACTCTTGAGACCATATTATACCGGGCTAAATCGGTCCATTAGGTATGAGACACCAACGCAAAAGCATAATACTTTTACTGTTAGAAGTTCAGTTTAAAGAAAGGATTCTAACCTTACGCCAACTTCGCTGTAATGAACTTTAAATTAGCAAAAGAAAAATGGCTTGAATGTCTATTTACCTGCTACTAATTAAGTAGAAAGAAAATTTATTTAATTCTTTCAATTTTAGAAAATAATCTTCCTTACATTCAAATTGCTATAAGCGTAATAGCAACGACGACAAAAAAATTACTTTCGATTGAACGGACAAGGTTTCTACCAAAATCAATCTACTCGCAGCGGACGTCAAACGTAAAATAGTACCCGGCGAATGTCGGAAACAAAATGTTGATAGTATATAAAATTGCGATTTGTCACTAAAAACTACTGTACTTTATTCCTGATCCCACCAAACTTGTTCGCTGCACGATTGCAGTTGATGCTCAGAGATGAACGAAAACACAAAATGATGATGTTATGAACGCAGCTCAAAACTTATTACCGTTAATCTCCAGTCGGAGATCTTTACCGTATGTCGCTTTTAGACGGCGTTTTGTACCTCTTATTTTTTGCGTTTGGTGTTTCTAGAACCATTCCTGAAAACAATACGCCGCAATACTCACACTTCTACTTATCCTAGCTACAATTTTTTTAAATGATAAACTAGCTTTTCTCAAACCCACTATTTGCCTTCTATTAAACCCGCTCAGCTGTTGGAAATTTACGCGCTTTGTAGCTCTAGACATAAGCTTACTATGTTATTAGATTTTTTAAAGAATAACTATTCTTTAAGTGCGAAAACATCTAGCAAACTACAAAGAGTGTAATGTATATAGAGTGCTAGAAAAACCAGATATCAAGAGACAGTCAGTAGGTAGCAAGACAAAACAGGAAGGGTATAACAATATACAGACCTATAATGCTCAGAATTAAAATTTTGCCAAAAAAAAGATAGAAACGCTAAAGCAGATGATGAATCAACTAACAACTATAAACAGTCTGCTCACATAACATTAACAAACAAAATTACAGATTCACTGATCTCAAATTAGTCATCTAGATTGCCAATGAGCTGTTACAACATATTTCCAAAACACACTTTACCAAAAAAAACTTATTTTGATATTCCAAAATATACATGTCAGAGACGCGTCGAACATAAAAGGGGCTCTGCTGGGCGTTTGTGCTGGGTTAGACTGCATCGACAATGTATTACAAGTGAATAACGCACCACACTGACCGTTTACACAATTTATTTACTATAGCAAAAGTTACGATTACAAATTTCAAAACTAAGTCATTAATAAACAATAACACAAACAAACAAAACTGATTTCATTAATATAAAAATAAATTTATAAACGTTTAATGATCAACACTGGAACAAACGATCCGACACCAGCTCTTTTATCTTATCAAGTTGTCACCACCAAATATTATTTCAATCTGCCCTCTTACAAGTTACATTTTCTAGCTAGTGTCGTTCTGTTCGCATGAAGTTGTAATTTCACACGCGTTCCTTGTCCATATAAGGTAATATTACAAAATATCCAACCTTTATGGGTTGATTCTGAGTTATTAAGTTACAAAGACTAAACATTTTAAACATAATTTATGGGAACACAAACAAATTAGTTAGGCTTATATTCGGTGCCTCCGACATACATTTTATAGTACAAATCACCCTAATGGCAGTGCCACGCTGAATCTGCAGTACTAGTTTCTAGTTCTAAATAAAGAAGTGACAAAGACTCAGAAACTATGTAAATTGCACAGTTACAAAACTAATTGGTCTTCCTTCCACAGTCTTTTTTCGTCCACTTTAAATAAAAATCTACAACTAAAAACTGACGATGACATGCTAGCAATAGAACATTTTAACAATTGTATCCAAATATCTGCATGGGAGGCAAATCCTACGCAAATAGAGTTTGTGGCAAACATTCGTCCACAAAAGATAAGAGACAAGATTTCTGAAAAACGTTCTGCGAGAAAAGAATGGCAGCAGTTGCGAAAAAAACTGCTAACGGAATACAAAAACCTTAACGTTGAAAAATACATGATGAACTTAAATGCCACACCTGCTACTGATTATTCTCTGTGAAAAACAAAGCGATTAAAACAATCAAAGTTATACGAACCTCCACAACATAATTTAGTAATTCATAGGACAATAGTGAACCAAAAAAGGTTAAAACTTTTGCTATAAATCAAACTAATCCTAATCTCCCAGAAAATTATATTGACGCGACTAGTTGAACTACAAAAGTGTTAAGTGAAACTTACCAACTCCACTCACCCATAAATAGATTTACTAAAACAATATAAAAAAGTATGTGGCGCCATACAAAAGCTTGATTTGCATAACTGCCAAAATTACCCGCCAAAGAAGTAATAGTACTGACTCAATTATATAATGCAAGATATAGAAAAAACTATGTCTACCACAATGAAATGTAGTTGAAATAATGATTTTAAAGCCAAGAAAAATGCTAAAAAGCCAAAGCCTTACTATGAGTCTCCTGGTAATAACCTCTAAATCCCTTCGTGTCCTATTTCTGAACAGATTGTATCCTATACTTAAAGACCAAAAGCTAATCCTTAATAATCAGTTTGCATTTGGAAAAAATCATGGCACAATGGAGCAAATCCACAGGCTTGTAGATGTTGTGTATGACAATTATAAAAATAAAAAGTACTGCTCATTGGCATTTCCTTTTCACTTAAGCCTTTAATCGAGTTTGGCACGAGTCTGGCTTATAAATTACTTCGTTTATAATGTCAAATTTAGATACGAGCCATTTTTTTGTAAAACGTGGAGAAGCTACTTCAAACTTTCTGGAAGTATATGCAGTCTCCTGGGTACAACACCTTCTCTTTATAGCTGACTTGCCAATGACTGATGACGTAAAGCAAACACATATGCTGACGATGTCTCAAAAGCATCTGCCTGACTTCAAATAAGCCCGGACAATATAACATTTTAGCTTAAAAAATGGCTGACAAAGTTAGTTCATGTCACATACACAGGAAAATGTTTGTTCGACCGGTTGCTCTGAGCAATGTTAATGTACCATAAGCCGAAGAAGCTGAATGCATTGGGTTGTACTTAGAGAAGACTCACCTCGAGGAAACACTTATTAATAGGCGCAAGGCTTATGTGCATATGGAATTCCGCTAACTCAAACATAGAAATATTACAAAAATTCCAGTCTAAACTGTTAAGAATTATAGTTAATGCATCTTGGCACGTGACCAATGAGAGATTGCACCATGACCTATAGATCTACACTAAAACTACAAAACAATAAAAAGCAGAATGCCAATATATAAAAACCTTATTAATTATAGAAATAAGCTTGCAGTTGATTTGCTAAAGCAAAGGATAACTTCCTTAGACTTGTGCTCATGATACTCTTGCAACTTACTGACATTTGAAGTGACTAAGTTACTAGATTTGGAACACAAAAGATCTCAAAGAACTATTTAAACATATTGCTGAATGTCCATAAATGAGACAGGTCGCAGATCAAAAAATATATTAAAAAAAGTACTAACGATTTGTTTGCAGATAGACTCAGTTTTTTGTTCAAAAAATTTGATTTTTGTTATTTTTATATTTCTCTTAGAAGATGCACTTTGATTTAATCAAAGTAAAACTTTTTTCTTTACTTAAATTCCAGTTGCAAATAAGACTTTTTATAAGAATTATCATTTTGTTTTTTTTAATTTTTAATCAATGTCTTCAAAATACTTTTATTAATACACCTATTACTTAAGTAACAAAACTTCTCTAGTTTTCCTATAACCACAAAAACATAAAACTTAATTAATAAGGTCTAGTTGGGTAACTGGGCGTATGGGGTAACTGAAATGTATGTTTATTTCTATTGCATTTATAAAGATGAACCTCCCGCCATTTAATTGTCAGTTGCCCTTACCTAGTAGTACAAAAACCAAACGGTGTCGAGTAGCAAGTGTCTGTTGTTATCGCAGAAAATATTATTTTATGAAAGTTCTTCAGATGGTCATAGTACAACATATTACACACGCTAAGTATTTTACTCTTGGTAAGTATTACATTTGAAAAGTTTTGCATTTAAATGAATATGTGCTGTATTTGGAGATTATTCAACATAATGTCTGTGTTATTTTAAGTGTTGGAATATAAACAGTGTCACCAAAGTGTACCTTCCAGTTGCTTCTAATAAATTGCTCTCAGGGGTAACTGGGCGTAATATGCATGGGCAACTGGAAGTTAGCCCCCCAGTTACCCTATATTTGTTTGACATCCATTTTTTGTACTTTAGCAATCCAGTATGGTAAGAAACTACCAAAGAAAGACAACAAAGGGTGCAGGTGGAGGGGTTTATACAAAAGATGCACAACATTAAGCTGTAGTTGATGTTAAAAATAGCAACTTATTAATTTACGCAGCTGCACGAAGATATGCTGTTCCAGAATCAACAATTCGTTATTATGTAAAAGGAACAAGGGAAGCAAAGGGTGTTGTAGCTAAGGAAGGAAAAGGTGGCGGAGGAGTATTCTGCATGAGTTTTGAAATTGAAACTGAACTTGCAAAGACCCTGAATCAAATGCAGAACTGGGGATACTGACTATCTCGAGAAGAAGTATTAGACATTGTGGAAATTTACGTTAAAAAGAATAAATTAAACACAAAGTTTAAGGATGGTAGACTAGGTGAGCAATGGTTTTTGAATTTTTGTACCAGGAATAAATTATCTGTGAAAAAACCGCAAGGAGTTGAGGCGACTAGAAAAAAACAAGAAAATCCCTGGAGAATATACGGGTTCATAGATTTAGTCGAAAAAACCGTAGAGAACCTAAATTTAACGGGCAAACCCCACCTAATATATAATTGCGACGAAACTTCTTTTTGCAATGACCCGTCAAAGGCAAAAGTTTTGGGTAGTATAGGTTCTAAGTATACCAGAACCATTTCGGCTTGTGGTCGAGAAAACACAACTGTTTTAGTTTGTTGTTCGGCTTCAGGGCAAAAACTGCCTTTACTTTCGATATTTAAAGGAAAGAATGTCATAGAGTCAATGATGCCTGAGAAATCCGATCCCTTAGATAAAACTGCTTTTGCAGTATCAGATAGAGGCTGGATAACTGCAGTCATTTTTGCAAAATGTGTTTAATAAATGTTTTATTCCTAACATTTCGTCTGAGCGCCCCGTGTTCCTTATTGTTGACGGTCACGTTTCCCATATCACTTGTGATGTCATCAAAGACGCAATGGATAACAATATTACAATTTTGAAATTACCACCGCACTCAACACATATACTTCAATCGCTAGATGTAAGAGTATTTAAAGGAATGAAAAGCAGTTGGGACAAAGCGCTTTGTAAATGGCAGAGGATGAATCCCAGACGGAGAATTTCGAAGAATGAGTTTGTTCAGATTCTTAACAAATAATATAAAAACATGCCAAATAGTAATATAATCAACGCTTTTCGTGCAACCGGAATCTACAACGCTGAAACTGATGGCACTGATCGCAATCAACTACCGATAAATATTTTTTTGGAGTCGGACCTTAACAAGTATAGAAATCAAAAAAACAATTCTGTAGAAATTCCTACTACCACAGACAATGAGACACAAGACGAGCCTACTGCTGATCCTATCGCTGACCCATTTGAAGCATCCTCTACGTTAACTCTTGAACCTATCCCTGGTCTATCTAATGAATTGCAAACGTTAACTGTGGAACCCTCATGTCAAGACTCCGAAATTTCTGATAAAGAAAAAACTTCTTCACAAGCTAATGACCAAAATATATCATTTGAGAATATTCTAACCCAAATACTATTATCAGGAAATAATACAAAACGTGACACTCGACCAAAAAGAAAAAGAGTTTGCCTAGGTGCAGAAATTATAACTTCTTTCAAATATTTTAAAAAGAAGCAAGAAGATGAAGACAAGAAAGCATCAGAAACAAATAAGAAAATTAAACAACAAGCTTCGAAAAGAAATATGGACAAGTTGAAACTGGCAAGGAAAACGCTAAATACAGATGTTAGAAAAAGGAATTTGTCAAATTCCTCAGAAGATAGTGAGTCGTCTTTAGAAAAAAAAATTGAAAATGCTACATCGACGAAGAGGACGATTTAATAGATGAGAGCATACATGACCTAGATGATATTAACATTAACGGTAATTACAAGCCAGATGATTGCTACCAAGAAGGACACAAATACAGACACAGAGAAGAAGTCAAGTGATCATTTACAAGAACAAGATTTTGTTGAGTGTTGTTTCATATACAATGAAGGTACCAAAAAGGAAACCAGAAAAACGTTTGTCTCTCAAATTACTAAGGTATTCCAAAACGACTATGAGGTGTCATGTATGAGACAAAAAAATAAGTGTTATGTTTTCCCAAATGTAATTGACACCGCAATAGTTCCACGACATTCCTATTGTCTTTTAGTTAAATTAAATAAAAATGTTCATGATTCTTTATTACTTACTATAACACTTTCCTGTTGCCCTACATATTTTACTATGCAAATTCCCTATGAAATACCCCAGTACATTCCAGTTGCCCCTTTTTTTGGAGTATCTGGGCGCAACGATTAGTAAAAATAAAAAACACCGCCATTTTGAAAAAGAATTAGCAATAAGCCTCTGCTTTGCAGAGGTGGTCACCAAGATATATATGTTGCCCTATGTTCACCCAAGTTGACCAAAATTAATAAATTAGTTCCAATTTCTACAATGTTTTTGAAGATAGTTGTAAATTTACCTCCCAGTTAACCAATCTGATCTTAATTATCAAGTGTAACTAAAAATGACTCCAACCTCTTTTTTTAAATCAATGTGAATAATTTGACTTATCATACAAATACAGATTACATAAATAATTAAAGTAATGACAGTTTTTGACCAGTATTCAGAATTTGTATTGTATTTGTTTTTTGAAAATAAAAGTGTTGCAAAAATGTTTCTAAAAAATTTTAAAATTCCACAAATAGTTTATTCTGCGACTCATAGTTACTGATAACCAAATCAGTGATTATGTGCTAATTAAAAAACTAAACATTGCAGTTAATGTAAACTTTAAACAAGTATTTAGCATAATTGTTAAATTGAAACTTTTTTTAAAGTTGAATTTAAGTGTAGTACATAAATGAAAGTAATAAAAAACTTGATGTAAAATTACAAATAATATTTTTAAAAAAACAAACTTTAATTAAAGCTTACTTTTTAATGCAGACACGATACAGACCATCACGTAGAATTGATCTTCAAAAAAGTAAGCTCAGGAAACCATTGTTACCAGCCTCAGTAAGCCATAAAGTGTTTCGCTATTATTACAGTATTAAAAATCATTTTTATATATTACATTTTTGATAAAAATTCTTAACAAAAAAATAACTTTAGATCGATAAACTGTTAATCATATCAAACAAAAATTAAACAGTGTAACCTTGTTTGTTAAAAAAATTGTAGTGTACAAAATGTAGGTAAATTAAATATATTTGACGTAGATGTGTGTTTTTATTTACTATACAAAACTAGAAAATAGTGCTAATATTAAGTGAACAAATAATTAAAACCTATATTATGCTTTGTAAATATACCAAGGTCGGGTTGTGATAAAGTTAAAGTACCACATGTTACTGAGATAACGCTCCAAAATAAAGAACCAAAGTTTCAGATTATTTTAATAAATATAGGCGATGATGTGGATTAGAAAAAAAATGCACTCATTAAATCACACACTCAAAAAACATTTAAGAAAACATTGATAAAGCACATAAAAATCAGCTCAGAAAAACCGTACCCAAACCCAACAGAACAATTTAACACTAAGACAATAAATAACTACAAAATATTAAGATTCATTTTTTGATGCTTGTAGAGCAGACTTTTAGAAGTGTTACTAGTTGACGTGGCACCAACTTCATCAATACTGTTTCTATTTACATTTCAAAAAACAAAAATGATAAAAGCATCTTTGATCAAACTGATCGCATAAAGTAAAATTTTGAATAAGTATCCTATAAAGTAGTCATCAAGAACAAAACTTTTTTTTGTAGTTATTTTTTTAATTTTAACCAAAGCTCAAGCTAATTTAAATGCATAGAATACAAATTTGGAAACCGTTCTTTTCTATCTTTCAAAAAAGCGTTACGGCATTTGTTTAAAGACAGTCAAAAAAGATTATGCAAAGACCATTTTTTATCTAGAGCTTGTTCAGTTCCTTGTGGCAAAACCAGTGCCAAGTAAAAGGGCTAGTTGGACTAATAACTTCCCCCTTTATTCATGTGTATAGGAAGTACGCTACTGTGTTTCCCCACCATATCATTTTAAACCTGTTAAGTTGCTTGTAAGTATTTTACGACAGCTCTCTTGATTTGTTTTTGTAATCCAAAAAAAAATTATTTTAGTTTGTTTTAACTACGAATCAGGCTAATCCTTTAAAATCTTCCACCAATAAAAATTTTCGATTTCTTTTTTCTTAAAAATTGGAAACTAACCATAAAAACCATACAAGCAGTGGCGTAGCAAAGAAGAGGGAAAAGGCAACGGAG
The DNA here is from genome assembly GCA_035610365.1 of Aquatica leii. Classification (NCBI taxonomy): domain Eukaryota; kingdom Metazoa; phylum Arthropoda; class Insecta; order Coleoptera; family Lampyridae; genus Aquatica; species Aquatica leii. The sequence continues at coordinate 22,690,986 of CM069432.1, read as the reverse complement.
TATCTCATGCTTCAAGCGCTTCTCACAGAGAGATCAATTTCTAGAAAATATGTTTTAATTTAATAATTACGTGCACCTGCAATTTTTGTATAAACTTACTTTTTTTTGTTTTATGACGTTTTATTACTACAATATCTTAAATACGAAACAAAACAACATATTCTAAGTCATATGTAATAAGAATTGAACGTTTGTTTGAATAAAAAAATTGGTTTATACCAAAATTCGCTAAATCGAAAATTACAAACTTTAACCAAAACTTCAGTTCAAAGGTTACCATGGAAATCTTTAAACAATTAGCAGTAAAAAAAAGATTTTTAATAAAGGGCGTTGCTCCCACGTGTCAAAATTATTGCTTGTATCGTCTTTATATATAATGGCTTTACACCCTGATGGAGTAACGCCGCTGCTTTGCAATTTTCTCATTCATACGGGTGTGATCAGTACCCTTCTACTACTACTCTACTTTCTCACATATTTCTTACCACTTTTTTCTATCCATTACTTTAGACTTATACTCATTAATTCCAGCTCTTCTAATGTCTTCTGTTACTTTTTTTTATCCATGTTGATCTTAGTCTCCATTTTCTTCTCTTTCTGTCTGAATTCCATTCTAACATCGAAATTATTATTTTGTCTTTACCAACTCTCCATACGTGACCCAACCATCTTGCTCTTTGTTGTTTTATTTTCTTTACTATATCCTCTTCCATTTCTTCTTTTATTTCGTGATTCATTCTGATTCTATATTCATTTTCTGCTACTTTTACAGGATCTAATATTGCTCTCCAAATTTTCCTTTTCAATATTCTAAAGTCTTCTTCTTGTTTCGTTGTCATTGTTATTGTTTTCTTCCCAAGTATTTTGCTTCTTAGGATTTTTTTATTCGCTTGTTATGCTTTGTTACCTGTCATTATTCTTTTTTATTTCTATATCTCTATTTCGATCACTTGCAATCATAACCTCTAAGTATTTAAATTAAATTAAACTTCGATCTCGAGCCCCTCCATTATAATGTGTTTGTTTTTTTTTTGTTTTTGCTTACCTATTTTCATTATTTTTGTTTTGTTTCATATTAATTATCAATTCCATTTTTTCTTCTTTCTGCGTTCTAATCTTGCTTCTATGTTTCTCTTGGTTACTTCTTCACATTTACTATCATACCATCCTGTCTCTTTTCTATTTACAACTAGTCCTATTTGATCCTTTGCGATCTTATTTATACATTCTTTTATTCTTGCCAATTGCTCTGCTATGTTTTCTTCCTCTGTCTTATATTCCTTTAATTTCAAGTTCCATTGCTACCATCTCTATTTTTCCCGGCTCCAGCATTATTTTTACGTTCCACATACTGATTTTAATTATATTTCTTTTTTCTATATATTTCTTATTCTTATTTTTAATTTTATTTTGTTTTATTATTTATCTTATTATTTTTTTGTGTTTTTACCTATATTTTTCAGTTATTCTTCTCTTTACTTACACTATTTAGATTTATATACGTTTTTTCCTTTACTTCGCTCCGTTAGTTTTTTGACTCTTGCATTTTCGTGTTTCTTTTAATTTTTTTTCTCCACTTGTTTCCTTCCCCATTCTCTGGGGATCTTTGTCTAGTCGTTCTTCTTTTTTTTTGTGCTTTGTGTTTTGGTTATTTCCATTTCTCTTATTTGTTTTAAGTTGTACTCTTCTCTATGTCTAATCGTCCTGTCGTTCCTAATAATTGCACGTTGTCCTTTATTTTTGATTATTTTTCTATATTCTTTTAGCTCTTTCCTCTTTTCTTGCGTTGCTTTTAACTAATCTTGTTCTATATATATATATTGGTTCTTTTGAGTTGTTAGTTGCTTTCAATATTTCCATCTTTTTTGCCATATTCTTTAGTCAATTATAATTGGTCTAGCTTTTATTCTCTTTTGTTGTTTTCCAACTATTCTTATCTACATCACTTTTTCCTCTATTACTATTGGTATATTTATTTCCCTTAGTACCATCTTTACGTTCTCTTTTATCTGTAATTCACTTTCTTCTTCTGTTTCCTCTACTCCATGCATTATTATTTTCTTTTTCTTTATTTCTTTTTATAGTTCTTTGATTCCTGTTGCTTTATTTTTGCTCTAAGTTGTTGATTATCTATTTTTATTTGCTCATTTTCTTTTTTAGCTTTTTGGATTTCTTCATGTAACGTATCTATTTTTTTCCATTTGTGTCTCTCTTTCGTCTATTTTATCTAATTTCTTATCAATCTCTTCTAACATGTCCCGCATCTTGTTATTATTTCTTCTTCGCAATCTTCTATTTTCAGTTCTAGTAACAAGGTATTTTTTCTGTTCACAAATTTTCTTACATGCGTTTATGTTCTTTGTTTACGTCTTGATATAAGTTATCGCCCCTATTTCGCTGCTCTAACTTTCTATTCTAGTACCAAAATTAATTTCTTCAACTCGCAAGATTTATTAAATACGATTCTGTTTTTTGTTTACGTCTCGATATATGTTATCTTTCCTTCTTCGCTGCTCTGACTCGCCTCGCACGTCGTTATTTGTAACCTTTTAACATTTATTTAACGCTTTCTTCTTCTCTATTAATGTTTCTCCATCCACAGTGTGCCCGCTTCACTACTCAGACCTTTTACTCTTATTTACTCTTCCCACTTTGCACGATTTATTTGCTTCTATCTAAACACACGCCCATTAAGGAGGAGATCAGGGCCGGAATCTGTATCGTCCTTGGTATTTCTACAATTAAATGGCAAATGTCTTTTTGAGAAATAAGTTCTTATTGATTTAAAGTTAAAGGATCAGAAACACAACTTTGCATTCTTTCATGTTTCAAACATGTTTGATTGGGTTTGCATCTGGACTTACCGCTGATCAGTTTGTAACAGGAATGTTTATATCGTTTAAAAACTGCTGAGTGATTTGTGCGGTATGAAGTCTGGCATTATCTTGCATCCGAAGAAAGTCACCTTCAACAAATTCAGCAGTTAGTATCTCCAAAGAAATTTCTGCCTACACGATAACTATGCACTTTTGGTTGTCTACTGTAGGACTAAAAGTACATTTTACAAAACGCTCCTGAGATCTTAGCCATACTCTCTTACGACCATCTGAACCTGGACTCATCAATAAACAAGCTTCCATTCATTTTGATTCTAGTGCTCATGGTTTTTGGCAAACTAAAACCGCACGATACGATGATGCCTTAGAAGGTAGACCTGTTGCAGGTCTACGACTGATAAGATTGACTCCGTCAATTTTTTTTCTAACGGTCTGTTTGCTTACGTTGGTATTCCGAACGTGATGAAGTCGATTTCTGATTTCTACAGCTCTGATCTTGCTGACTTTGTAAGATGACAAATCGATTATCATGGGCGTTAGTTTTTTGTTGGGGGCTAGTTCTAGGTCGTCTCGTATAAGTTCCAGTTTCAAAAAAAACGTGTAATATTTTCAATATTGTACTAATAAAACGTCATAAAACGAAAAAAAATTAAGGTTTAACAAAAAATGCAAGCGCTCCGTTTTTTCTGTTGATGAGTGTGTATTGTTTGCAATTTGCAATAAAGTAACAGAGTTATTCTCTATTATAATTTATTATACAGTGCACGCCGCTTAATAAAAAAATCTGCTTCATCTTCAACTAGATGGTGCTCCACAGCATTATACCATGCAAACTATACAATGGCTACATAACAATTCGTAGAGAAGCAATCGAGGAGGCATCGCGATCAATTGTTTATAATACAAACCCAGCAGATCTACAATACTTACAGCAACGAATTATCGACGTTTATCGTTCCATCACTCGTGCGACATTCCAAAAACTTGAATTTCTACAATTATTTTGGTTAGAAAAAAACGGTGTACATTTTGAACAGTTCTTGTAGAGTTCATTTCAAGTCTAAAGAACCACTGCGCAGAAACCAATTCTGTTCCGAATATCAGTACACTAGCTACGCAAAAAACGTTTGCACTTTTCATACGCCGTTTGAAGTGTCCACATTTATTCGACAAGTTGTTACAAACTCTTTTTCATCTTTGCGTTTTATATTTTTTTATATTATATTTATCGTCTTGTATGCATTCATTTTTTAGTTAAATTAAAGATAAACCATTACAGTTAATGTACATTGTTTACAGATGATGTTTTTAGTTAGAATTTATTTCGCATGATCGTCAAATTCCGAATTTATCCGACGCGCACCTCACGGTTCTTTAGTCTTGAAATGATCTCTAATAACTTTTCTAAATAAAATTTCACAAACCTCAAACTTTTTTATTTGCTAATTATTTAAAACCTTTTTGGTATTTCTGAAAAGCATTTTTAGAGACTTTTTCAACGATGTCTCATAAATGGGGGTTGCAATTTACATTTTTGAAGTTATGGTGGCCAGTTGTGAACGACCATGTCAATTTGGTTCTTTCGTATTGTTGAAACGGGTTTTGTAATTATTGTATTATTTTTGTTGTAAATATCTTTTCAATCCAAAGTTTTCAAATTGACACACTGTATGTTTTTGGGAGGCGCCAAAAAGGTCTTATAGTTGATGCCGTATTTACAAGATGTCCAAAATGTTAACTTTTCAGTACTTTTTAGATATAACAAAATCTAATAAAAAATTTACCATTCTTCTCGAAATAGCAAAGTTAAAAACAGCTAACTTCCATGATCAAAACCTAGCTTAACTTTGCAAAAGACACAATTACTCATAATACTTTATCCATATTCACCAACCATAAATAATTTTACTATATGGTAATACCAAAAGGAAAATAAGCAGGAACTACCAAAATTCCAATTACACATATATGCAAAATGTTGGTTTTTTATGATGGTTGTGGTTGTAAGTGCATTTTTAATAAAAGCAAAAAAATGTATTATCAGAAAATGCTACAGGATTTATAATGAAATATTATCTAGGTACTTAAGAAATTTAAAAAAAAATAGGTTATTCTTTAATTACTTGTTATATAAACGTATCGTCCAATATGACGTTTAATGAGTTCTATTAAAAGAAATAATTATTGTTAACGACTACTCCAAATAACGGAAACGTTTATAAATATACTCATTTCCCCAAAACAATAATTACACAAAATTGGGAAATTTTACAATTTAAAAATTAGGAACTTGACAAATAAAATAGTTAGAATCATAATGTGCTGATTTACAAACTATATAAAATTACGTGATTTTTACAATGTTTTCATTTACCCTGACCTAAATGTTTAATACAAGGATTAAGTTGAAGGCATGTTGGATCAAATACGTTCACTTCAAAATTATTTGTCGGTAGATAATTCTTATCTATAGCTTAACTTTTCAATTCATAAAAATTAGTTAAATCACTTATCACTTATCATGATCAAATACAAATTAATATTTTTCTTGGTTTTTTAATTTGCTAAATTTTTAATGAGTTTTGATCTGTAACTAGGATATAAATAAACGGAGTGGCGATTTTTTCATAATTTTCAGTGGATAAATAAGTTTTTGGTTGTAGTATTTGATCGTCGCTTGTTAAGACAAATGCTTAAGTTTTTTTTAATTCAAAAAGTTTATCGAAAACATGCAAATTATTAAGTTGTAACGCAGTGTACTCAGTAGACAGCTTGGATACTTTATACTATGTATGACGAGATAAAGATAGTGATTAATAATGTTTCTACAAATTCTATAGATATCGATTTTTAATTAGTGTACAACCGGAAACAATGATGATTTAGAAAGAAAAATTTTGCAACAGAATTATAATTATGTGAATTAGACGCAACAAAAATATGCGAGCATTTGTATAGGCTTTTTTGCAATGCAAAATCATCATAGAATTTGCTGAATTCTTTCATGCGAGAACAACGAATGAAAAAGTTATAAATTGTATAAAAAGAACATTGCTATTTTAATTTATTTGCTATAGAAACGATACACATAAAAAAACTTAAGCTTCTATCTACAACACCAATGGTACATTTTTTCTAGAAGCGAGACAAACAATCAACCGTACAAAAAAAAAACTCAATGTTAAAAACCAAGACTTAGGCTTGGTCCTAGTCTTTTCTTGAGAGCCAAAACAAGAAATAGAACTTGGCCTTTGCCGTATTGTTGTTCGTGAACTGACGTTTCTCAAGATATTTCAGTTTGCATCTTCAGAGTGGTAAATGTCACTGAAAGAAAAAGTGTAAATGACGAAATTCATACCAATAGCGATTAGCGTGATTATCTTTATTTATTTTTTTACCTTATCTTTCGGTTGCCGCTTGACTGACTTTGTTATTACTCGGAGTAAGTGTTTGTGTCCTTTCCAAGAAGGTTGATCTTTGTCTTAGAGGATATAATACTGGTTGCCAAGATTTGCTTATTTGTCTTAAACCGTCTTCTCGGTTTATATTACATTGCTGTTTTTCTATTTCCACAGCTTCGCGGATTAGTCTGGAAAAGTAGAAAGGAGTTCTAGCCAACACTTTAGTTTGGTCAAAGTTCAGCGTGTGTTCTTGGTTCTACACGTGTTGTGCCACTGCTGATTTAGTAATTCTGCGGTGTTTGCAGTCAGCCATTTGTTCTGTATTTTTCACAATCAAAGTTTGTTTCTTGTTAATATCTATAGTAGTAGAGTTTTTGATGGCAGAGTTTACCTTAGTGCATAAGGAGTTTAAAGGATTTCTCTGTAGACTTATGTAGCAATCTTTTGAGAGTAAGTTCGGCATTTTGTCGTTGTAATCTTGTATGTTCATAACGACTGTAGCGTTTTCTTTATCTGCTCTCAGTACTAAAATGTCCTTATTCTCACGTAACCGCTTAGCTGCTTCTATCTCATGTCTGTTAATATTAGAGCGTGGCGGTTTTGCTTTTCTTACAATGTTGCAAATATCATGTCGAATAGTTTCAGAGATCTCCTTAGGTAGAGTGCGTATAGCAGCTTCTACTCCACATACTATATCTTCTATCAGAATTGTTTTAAGCGTAACGGCGTAGTTAAAACCCTTATTTAGCAAGGATGTGGTCTGTGTATACAGTTTTTACGACTAAGGTTACTTTGAACACCTGGTTTACATCTGCTAAAGACAAACAAGGGGCTCTAAAACATGCAAGAGTTTACAAAATTCCTTGTTCCTGTGGATCAAGTTACATAGGACAGACGGAACGCTCTATTGAAGTTAGAGTAAAAGAACATATGGCTGACTGCAAACACCGCATCGTTACTAAATCAGCATTGGCAGAACAAGTGTGGAACCAAGGACACACGTTGAGCTTTGACTAAACTAAAGTGTTGACTCCTTTTTACTTTCCCAGGGTAATCCGCGATGCTGTGGAAGCAGTAAAACATCCATGTAATATGAACCGAGAATACGGTTTAAGACTCAGCAAATCTTGGCTACCAGTATTATATTTTCTAAGACAAAGATCAACCTTCTTGGAAAGGACACAAACAAAGTCAGTCAAGGGGCAACGGAAAGGTAAGGTCCGTTAATCACACTAATCGCTATTGGTATAAATATTGTCTTTTACACTTTTACTTTCAATGACATTTACCACAATGTCTTGCGAAACGTCAGTTTGTTTGGGTTCAGGAACGACACTACGGTAAAGGCCAAGTTCTACTTCTTGTTTTGGCTCTCAAGAAGAGACTAGGACCAAGCCTAAGTCTGGGTGTTTAACTATGACGCGGTCTAAGCCGAAAGTCGCTTATAATCATAAACATAACAACCGCGAAAGCTTAAGATTATATAAAAACTCAATGACATTTCATTACACTCTTGACGCTTCACTTTAGTGAATTTTAAGAAATCAAATTTATAAAATTCTATGTAAACTTTGAAAAACCAAAATAACAGACCTATGGTTCCATAAAGCAAAGTTGACTATGTTGTTAACTGACGCCGTTGTTAACGAAATTGTAGCTGTTGATTTGACAATGTTGTCAGCAAAACAATCGATTTTGTACCAATAACATCGTCAAAGTAAGCCGGAGGTTAAACTTTTCTTATGTCCTATTAAAGTATGTTGAAAATATAGAGATATAAAATATAACAAAAGAAGAAAAAGTATTTTAGAATGTTGTAGTCATGGGAATGCTTAGGTTGACTTTACCAATGCATCAAACAAAAAACTTTATGTGACAGAATGTAAAATAAAATCTAAAACGAGAACATTTTGACAAAACCGCCATTAACGTCATCACTTTTGTGTTCGTGTTTAGTTGTGTGCTCTAGTCTAGTTCTCGTTAATGTTCTTTGATTCTGCATTGTATGTTTTGACCTGTCTGTCCTACGTATAACATGCTACACTACCACTCCAGTCTTTTGTATATGTCCCAAAGTGTGTAGCCGTTCTTGAAAATCAAATCCTTGTCATTTTTTTGCGATTTGTGGGTAAGTTCACTTATTTTTTTAGAACACTCATGTTGGTCCTAATTTTAAAAAAAAATTGTTGAGGACAACCCGAGAAGAGAACAAAAAAATTGTCATAGTAAATAGCTTAGAGATTTTACAAATGTGGTTTTCAAAACATCTTGTTTTAAAATTTTTGGTCGGTCGCTATTTTATTTGATAAAAAAGAAAATATTTGTAAATACATGTTTTAGAGAACCGGAAGTGTATGATGAAAGTTTTTGTATTTTTTAAATATTTCTTAAAATAAGGTAATAATGACGAAATTTGAACTAAGAACAGTTATTTGTTTCAATGAGTTCTAACTGTCATTTTTGGGTGTTACAAATTAATATTAACACCCTGTATAACAAAGAACATCAGTCTTAGAATAACTTAGCAAGATAGGTACATTTTTAATGTTTTACATTTAACGGATTTTAAATTTAAGTTTTTAGTAGGACTGAATTTTCATTGTGAAGTGACGGCACTAATTAAAATTAATGATTCATACTAGAATAAGAACGTATTTCGAATTTAGACAATGTAGGTTTTGTAGCCAAAGTTACCAACGTTTTGCCTACTTTTGTAAAGAGCTTCATCAAGACAAAAAAAATCAAAGAACTCAAACAAGAAATCGAAATCTAACTATTAACTTTTAAAGAGTTAGGTAATCAACTTGTGAACCAAACCAGATTCTACACTCCATAGAAGCGGGAATCAAAGAAGAGATAGTTAGAAACCGTGGTCATGGTTAAAGCTATTCGCGTTGCCGTTAGCTTAGAGAACGATCATTCTACGAAGACGGGTAAGTAATGCTGTCAAAGAGATTCCAAACATCCGGAGTGTTGATCAACTCAGGATGAAAGTATAAGAATTGTTTAAAAATCGTTGCTAACTCCAGTTTAGTCTGCATAAAGCAGAAATTATGTTGTGGTCACAACAACGACTAAAAAAAGTTAAAGTGCAGAAAAGTTTGATGAGTTTGTGGTAGAGTTTGGAAAGTACGAAGGAGCTTAGAATCTGGTTTGGTTCATAGTTCAGAATCTGACTTATTTTACAAGTAGATTACTTAACTCTTTAAAGGTTCATAGTTAGATTTTAATTACTTGTTTGAGCTTTTTGATTTCTTTAGACCTGATCAAATCCTTTCCAAAAGTGGGCAAAGTGGCAAAAAGTTACAAAATTCACACGGTGCAAACCTGGAAAACACTCTTATCTTAGTATAGATTCTGGTAGTAGACCCTTTCGCTATTACACTTATCTGTTTACTTTTTTTGCATATAACTATTAATTGACATTAAATTGAGTAAAAAAAGCAAAAAATTCCGAAAATGGAATGAATTATGTAGCTAAAGATGCAATATTTATTTGTCCCGCTTTGATTTTTTTCTAAACAATTTTTGAGTCGAAATGAAGTGCTTGGCCAGAGTTTTCATCAAAATTTTTCAACGTTGGAAAAACGTTACCAGGTAAGATGAGAAGCTAATATGTTGAGTGATTACTGTTAGTCACTGATTAGAAAAGACTAATAGATCGTTACAAAAAAAAAATATTTTGTGCTGCCAACAACGCAAATGTCAATATTTGTTCGTTAGCGTAGTTACGTAATAAAAGAAAAAAGCACTAGATTGGCAAAATAAAAAGTAGTAAAACTAAGATTTTAAAGTTAATTATTATATTAGAACGAGTATTCGACAGGTGGAGAAAAAATTTCAGAATTCAGTTAAAATTGAAGTGAAGGTGAGTTTTACCTTAGAATAGAATAGAACTATAAATACGAAATTAAAAGAAGGCATAAGACATCTTCGTTTACTCCAGTTTACTAAGTCTGGCAAACATGCACTTGACACTCTTCATAATATAAGCTTTGAGAAAACCAAAACAATTCCTAAAACAAAGAACTGGAAATCAAAAAAAAATAGAGAAGCAATTAAAATTATTAAATTTCACAACAATTTCAACAGAGACAATGGTTACGAACTATCTGACACCTAGTTACTTGTTACTTCCTAATCTTAAGTTTATATAAAATACTTTACGATACCTGTGGAGTGTACCAAATCCCATGCAACTGTAGCAAGGCATATATTGGTAAAACTTGTAGAACTATAAATACAAGATTAAAAGAACACAAAAGACAGTTTCGTTTACTTTAGCCTACTAAGTCTGCTATTGCCAAACATGCACTTGACACTTTTCATAATATTAGCTTTGAGAAAACCAAAACAATTTCTAAAACAAAGAACTGGAAATCAGAAAAAATTGAAATTATTAAATTTTCCAACAATTCCTACAGAGACAGTGGTTACGAACTATCTGAGACCTGGTTACCGCCAATTACACTACTACTACTACGTCTAGATTTTTCAGGGTAGATTTCATTTAGACTTTCGAGCAAATGCTGTAGCTAAATAAACTTGCGTCAATTATCTATTCTTCTTACGATTTATTGTTTTTAGTTACCTTAGTTTTATAATTGTCAATTTAATTTACCTATACTGTCTGACGAAGAATTTAGCTCGAGTTTGAAAACTTTTAGATTATATTAAATAAATAAATACATTAACACTAAAAAAATTATTGTTATGTTTTATGGTGAAACTTTTATGTCTAAAACGAAAAACAAAATCACACTTTTGGAGGGCGCAATGAGCGAGCGTTATGAATTCATAGCGCTCCGGTTGTATATATGTTTACGTATCTCGTATCACAAGAATTATGAGTAAATTATAACAAATTAAAAAATGAAATAATTTACGTTATTCTCGTCGTTTCGTAGCATAATTCACTCGCGTCGCATTTTATTTTTTATTTACACAAAATGCAATCTGTTACATATGTTTAACACTAAGCAGTATCTATCATCTGCAAACGTCGAAGTTAGGGAATCTTTGGGGGTCGGAAAGTCTGCTGTAAATATATTATATAAAATTGGTCCCAGGACACTACCCTGTGGAACGCCAGCTTTTACATTATAAATATTTGTTACATTATCTTCATATTTAACGTAGAAGTATCTTACTTTTAGCATTGAGTAATAATTTAAGAAGAGGCGCAACTAGTGTGTTAAAAATCGTACTGTAGTTTTATCTCTCTTGTTTCTCTTTTTTTTTACCCGTCTGTACCCCCTCTTTTCATAAACTAATAGGCTAAGACCTGCTGCCATCTGCAAAATCGTGGTTTCTATTTTGCGAACTTACTTATTTCTTATGAAGTACCAGTTAGAACCTTTTGTTATATTTGTGTTTACTTTACCGTTTACCTGTTCAAAACAGGTTAATATCATAAACAATAGCTTGTATTGTTATGACACAACTCAATGTCAAATAAACGTAAACAATATCATGCTTTATATTTAAGAAAACAAAAAAATATGTATATTCAAATATTTATTTATTTTTGTAAAATATAAATCGAAAACATAGAAATAACTAAAACAATGGAAATTAAATTAAAAGAAAATTGTTATGGGGATTTATTGTTATTATTCGTCAATTTTTAAAATTATTCAAATTACCAGTCCACCAATAATAAATTATAAAACTTATAAAAAGTTAAGATTACAAAAAGTTTTTTAACTTACATTTTTTCGAACAATCTCAAATCTAAAAATTTGTAACTAGATAATTAAAAAATGTAAGTTTTACAAAATGTTAAATGTTAATTATTTTAAAAAAGGAAGATGGTGCAATTTAGAAACAAATATAAAAAAATTTAAGTTTAAAATCGTAATTGAAATTGGTTTGCTAGTTCAACAAAAAATGATTTGATATTTTAATATAAATGAACTGCAGCTAAAACCGGCTTTTTTATAACTACTTTAGCTTTTAAAGTTACTCTTTAGAACACTTTTAAGTGGTTTGTGAAAAAACTAAAACCTCCATGAAGCGTTTAAGTAGCTAAAAATTCCTCAGTTATGTTGCTGTTAGGTAGCTCCTTTAATGCATTAAAATCGGGCTTATACAGCTCTTTGTGGTACTAGCAAAGTTTTAAAGAAGCTCTAAAGGAACTGTAAACCACCTTTCAGAAACAACTATACAGCTTAAATAGCTTTATTTTTACTACCTTTAAGTAGCTTAAAAATTAAATAAATATTTCATTAGAAAAAGAAATCTTGAAATCGTTACCTTTACTTAATTTCTTAAAAAAATTGAGAAAAGTGATAAAGGAGAACCCATTGAAAAACCTAGATTTTGTTTAAAAATTGATTATCAAATTTATCACTTATTTTTACTGAAATCTTCTTAAACAATTTAGAAAGTAAATATATTTCTGAACACCAAATTTTCTTACAAAAAATAATATTTTGGAAAAGATATGTTGATGGCATTTTTTGTATTTAAAAGTTGTAAACATTTTTGTAGATTTTCTGAAGATGAGCATCATTATTTTAAAGCTCGAAACATATGTAAACGAATTTGTTATTAGTGGACTCGTAATTTAAATAATTTTAAATTAAAATTAATGTTAAATTTCTCAAAGAATAATTGACCAATTAATCCTTTAAAAGAATTTTTGACGGAGAATCCATTTGTATCACTATGTTGCGTAGTTTAGTCAAAACTTAACGGCTTGACGAATTTGAGAACACACTGTGGTCGTTCCGATATCTTCAAAATATTATAGGACGTATCTTCAACTATAAAACATATATTAAAAAATTACGTATTATTGCTTGTCTACTTATACCTTCGTTTAGTGAACTGGAGCTGTAGAAAGAATAAATTTATTCGTCTTCACGATCGTCATCCATAAATAACAATCGACGTTTTCTTCCATATGTTTGAGAAACTACTACATTTGAGTATCTTAGGTTGATGTTCATATCAACAATTACAGCTTCTGTAAAAATTATACTAAATAAGCCCAAAAAGTAAAAAATTAAGTTGTTAGTATTTTAAAAATAAAGTTTTGAAAATGCAATTAGTATTAGTATTTTCAAAATTTTTGCGATTTTTTTTAAACAATTGTAAAAATATTTTATGTATTGTTGGATTTGTATTGAAGTGCTTTCAGCATGCTAAAATAAACATAAAAAAATTTTGTTTATAATTTTTTTTATTTTTTAAAAAACTAAGTATTTATTAGACAAGGTGCTACAGAAATGCTGCCCTAACATTTACAAAAACGATATTTTTATTCGACATGCCAACATCAACAAAAACATTTAAAGCAATGGCCAGAGCGATTATGCAATTACGATGAATCGATCATTATGCAAAATAATGATCGCGATATCGAGCGTCTGTACAATAACGATCGCAATCATTGATTGCTTATAAAATAACAATTGCGGTTGTGGAAAAGAAATTAATACTTTTAATTGTCGCATAAACAAATAAGACTAATATAACACTATAATATTTACTTTAATAAATGTATAATAAACTTTAAGTATGCAGGTAGTTCACGGAAAATCGTAAAATTTTGTAGGTAAATAACCCTTTGCTCTTTTCCTCGTAAGAATTTTAAACCACATACAGATTTTTAATAAAAAGTAACATGAATTTAAACATTGAATTATATTTTTTTTGTTTACAGAAATTTAACAATGCATTCTTTTCAAAGAGAATTAGAAAACTCTTCTAGGAAAGAACGTTTGTAAAATTTGTGTCACACATTCAGCATTTAGGGAAAAACCTAGCTTTATATAAACACCAAGGTAAATCATAAAAACACAGGAAGTTAAAAACAATAAGCATTAACTACAAATGACAATACGTATTTGAAAAGAATTGCAAATTTATTTTTAATTCATAAATCTTATGTTTGAGACAAACATCAACACGAGTTATGACTAATTACTCAACAATCTTTTCAGGGTCAATTTCAAATAGAAACATTTAATTTACGAAAGAACGACACTTATTTTTTAATATGTTGTTTATTAATGCTTTAAACTATTTGTTCGTAAGTTTGCATCAGAATTCAAATAGCACGTCATGTCGAAAAAAAAACATCACAGTAGTATCTATTTTCTGTGAATTTTTGTAAATATGTATTTTTTTTTAATCTAAATATGAATAAATTTTAATTAATTTATTGTTTAGAAACAATAGTAAAAAATACGTAGATATGTTGATTTTCAATACTCCAAACGTTATTGTATCCCGGAAAACGAAAATCGAATATTTATGGCTAGATTTATGACTAACTTTACACGAGCGACTTTTTAGCAACAGTCGATTACTAATTAATTCTAAATACCATGATTGCGATCATTGATCGTAGAAAATAATAGCGATCTCAGCTACTGATTTACAGTAATTATTTTAAGTTATTGTACAATTAAGTGCAACAAGAAGAAGAAGAATCCGGACAAGGAGATTCTCCGATGCTAATTTAAACCATTTTTAAACGTTTGGTAGAAAAAAATTTAAAAATATTTACCTGATTGAAGGTGTAGAACAAGAACTGCAGTGTGTTTAAAATTTCCTTTTGTTGTTATACATTATCTACGAAGATGCTTCTCACAAATCTTCTTTTGTTTTAAATCTTCCAAGTCCATTGTGGCAATGTTTATATTTCCACAGTTTTTCTAACATTCTTTAGCACGCACTTTATCACTAATATAAAACTTAAGAAAACTAGTACCTTTGTTTTCGGTATTATTATTTTAACAATTAATATAAACACAACCGTGATCTGTAACTTTTCCCATTTTAAAAATAAATCAATAATATATTTACACTTAAACTAAACAAAAGTTCAAACAAACATTACTACTACCAGAATTTCAAAAATCGTATCGCAATGTTAACCCAAGAAAAACTTTCAATTCAATTCCGAAGTTTACAAGTCGACAGACACGCAAGAACTGAAAAATCTCGATCCAATACGAACGTAGCGACCTCTATATCTCGATCCAAGCAGTCGATACGATATCGCCCCTTAAGTTGCATTTCTTCTTACATTTATTATTCAATGCTTTTAGGTAAGACTCTAAGACGATGTAGAGTGAGGGAGAAATGTTTCTTTTTAATTTATACAGTAGACACGAATGCCAGATTCTGTTAAAAGCCTGGCTAACATCTAGGAATACTGCATTACAAAAACTTTTTTTTTGAAAACTTGTTTGTATGTTTTTCACTACTCTATGAATTTGTTCTACTGTACTCTGCTTTTTTTGATATACAGGGTGTTTAAAAAATATGCGGCAATATTAAAGGAGGTGATTGTCCAGGTCATTTTATACAAAAAAGTTCTTATAAACATAGTTCCGCAAACGCTTCGTTACCGATCTACAGCGTGTTTGAAGTTTAATTAAAAAAAATGAGTAAAAATTAGATTTTTTCAAAACGGCCTGAGACATCATAATGAAATTTTAGGCGTGTTAATAGCTGTGGGAGACACATACTTTGCAATGCAACACAATGTTTCAGTCGCACCAGTTGCACGAGTATTGGCAGGTCACAGGCTATTTTTCAAAAACAAAAATAGGACGTCGCTGATTTCTTTAAAAATAAAAATACGTTTTTATTCAATTCAATTGTAAAGCTCTCTTAACTTTTTATCGTATGACGTACCGTTTTTTAGTAAAAAAAACATTTTAGTGCATGTCCATTTATTACAGAAAAAAAATTAAAGAACAAGGGTTTATTCAAGAGCAAAAACAAATATTTTACCAAACCAACAATTTTACCAAACAAAAATTACAAAAACTTTTCAAAGTGACCACCTCGAGCTCG
The DNA here is from genome assembly GCA_035610365.1 of Aquatica leii. Taxonomy (NCBI): domain Eukaryota; kingdom Metazoa; phylum Arthropoda; class Insecta; order Coleoptera; family Lampyridae; genus Aquatica; species Aquatica leii. Next base: position 22,674,932 of record CM069432.1, on the reverse strand, counting down.
GATGCAAGAATCCAATCTTTTCATTGACTGGCGAACTCTCTCTCTAAAAAAAATAGAGTAGTGTAGGATTTAAGTCTGGGGATCGTGTAGGCCATAAGTGAGGTCAACCTCGGCCAATCCAACAATTTTTGTATGCTTGTGTTAAGAAATCACGAGTAACTTGACTAAAGTGGGCTGATGCGCAATCGTGCATGTTCCACATTGCATCTCTAATTGCTAATGGTACGTCCTCTAGAAATCCAGGGAGCGTGTTTTCCAAAAAGTTGCGATACACGTCTCCGGTAAATCTCCCTGATAAAAATACCGACCCAATTAGGCAGTCACCCACAATCCTAAGCCAAACGTTCAAAGAAAACTGATGTTGAAAACGATCTTAAAAAATTTCATGTGGATTTTTGTCACACCGTACATAGTTATTATGGAAATTCCGTATTGCATTTCTTGAAAAATTCTCTTCATCGGTGAACAGAATCAACATCAAGAGTTGAGGGATTTGAACAATTTTGTGCAAAAGCCATTGACAGAATGCAAGACAAAGAGGAAAATCAGCAGGAAGAGTGCTTGAACGCGTATATGGAATGGATACAACAAATTTTCCTTCAGAATGTGCCAAATAGTCCCATTACTTACATCCAAAGCGTCAGCAACATCGTGTTGTATTGCAAAGTATGTGTCTCCCACAGCTATTAACACGCCTAAAATTTCATTATGATATTCAAGCCGTTTTGGAAAAATCTGATTTCTACTCTTTTTTTTAAATTAAACTTCAACGCTGTAGATCGGTAACGAAGCGTTTGCGGAACTATGTTTATAAAAACTTTTTTGTATAAAATGGTCTGGGGCATCACCCCCTTTAATATTGTCGCATCTTTTTTAAACACCCTGTATAAACTGATGTTTAGGTACAACGGAGTTCTTACCTATTTCGGTTTGTAGTCTGTTTGCAACAACCTTTTCTGCAGTTTTCGATATTACAGACAACAAACTAATTGACCTGTATGACTTAATGTCGTCCATAGGTTTTCCTGGTTTAGGGATCAATATAATTTTTGCAAATTTTCATTGAACAGGATGGCATTAATAATTTGTTTCAGAAAAACTATTTTTTTTCTCGGTAAATTGTTTATTATTTCTGCAGTTATAAGGTCATGTCCGACAGCTTAATTTGGAATTGTTAAATCTTCGTATTGTATTTTATTATCTGTATTGTTCTGTTCTGGTAGAAGTTGGAAAACGTCTTTTAAGTATTGAGCAAACGCATCTGTTTTTTTCCTGAACTGTTTTTAGCCATTTTTTATCTTCTGTTTAGATTGGTGGTATTTGATTTTGTGGTCGTTTCAGTTTTTTCATAGTTTTCCATAAAGCATAGTCTGCATCTATACTTGGAGTTAAATTGCTTAGATAATACTCTAATAAGTCGTTGTTATGCTTTCTTATTAGTTCTCTACATTTTTTGTTTTGTTTTATCTTCTGGATGTTTAGTTTGTTGAAATTTTTTCTCAGTTTTTGTTTTTCCAGTATTTTAATTATTAGTATAACTGGAAATCTTTTTTGAACCCTTTTATACCTCTTATTTTGTATTGTTGATTTTCAAGCTGCTTTTTGGATTTGTTTCGTAAATGCCTCGATAGCTAGTTTTAAATCTTGTGGCGATTTTAGTAAAACTTTTAGGTTTAATTATTCTTCTAGTATTTGTTGGCACAATTCCTAGTCTGTTGTTTTATTAACTATCCTAGGTGGTTGTGTTTTTTCTTTTGGTTTTGATATTATGGCAGCAATAATTGGAGTACGATCGGAAAGCAGATCTTCATTTGTTTCAATTTGCAGATGTTCTTTAGATATGCCCTTAACGACGAAAAAGTCTAGTAGATCAAGTAGTCGATTTTGGTCTGTTGGCCAGTATATCGGTTTGTTGCCTCAACTTTTATGTTTCGCATTATAATCTCCACCAGCCAGAAATCTTGCCCGAATACCCTAAAAAGTTTTATAAAAGAATGTTTGTTTGGAGGGTAGTTTGGTGGAAAGTAGATTGCTGAAACACATAGTGGACCTCGTTGCTCTTCATTCATGGTAGCAGCTATATTTTCATCTACCTTCACTATTTCTTCTTCAGATGTCACCAGATCAAAATTAACCGTTTTCGGGAGTTCAAAGTAAGCTTCAATTAATTCAGATTTAAACGTTACATCGTGGCTAATCACAGTTTTATTTTTACTTGCAACATCGATTTTGTAGCCATTCCTGAAAACATAGTATCCTACAAATTTGCTTTTTGCGTCCCACTTCCTTCGTTTCTGTTTTGGCTCATGTATGAAACACTCAGTGCCAAAAACTCTTAAATTCTTTAGATTGTTAACTATTTTGGCAAACCATAATTCCACTGGGGTTTTACCTTTTACTGGACTGGGTCCGGTTAGATTTAAAATGTACACTCCAGTATTGCAAGCCTCAGTCAACAAAAATGTTTATAAATTTCTGATTTGCAACACAGAGCGAGCCGATTCCACAACAGTCCTATTTTCTTTCTCACAAGGATTTTGTTTTGAGCAAAAAGGTGATGCAGATCGCAACCCTACACTATTCTCTTGGGCTACTGTCACAAACTGTTTCGATATAAATTCTGTCCCATTATCAGACGACAGCTCTTTCACAAGGTTCCCAATTTGTATAGTCTCGGCAAGAAATACTTTAAAGAGTTTGAAACTTCACTTTTATGAGTTATAAAAAATATACGACAATATATAATGAAAACATCTTTAAAAAGCACATACTGGCAGTTTCCACCAATTGACTTAATTTCCATTGGTCCGCAGACGTCAGCACTGATCAACTCGCCTACTGCTTGAGGAGGGTTAAGCCTAGAGCAAAATGAATCACGATGTGATTTTCCAAAGACACGCCCTTCACAAGAATAATTTTTTTAATGTATATTGATACCATATTTTACAAGAACTGACATTACATGTCAAAACATCTTGTTTTATTATTAAGATTCATCAACCCCTTAGCAGGAAATACACCTCGTATATTCATAAAATATAAGTTACCCATTAAGTGTCCAGTCATTGTTGTTCTCTCCCTTTATTAATAGAAAATCGACACTAATTACAATCTGCAATAAACATGTGTCCCTTCTGTGTAGCCTTACTAATAGAAAACACCTTCCTGTTAGCCTTTGGCACATAGTAAACGTTTTCTAATTGGGTTGTAATAAAATCAATATTTACTTTAGTTTCAATTACGATCTTTCTCTGACCTACAGCAAAATTTTTACTTGATGCACTAAAACCGTACATTGAACATGGTACTTGGAATGGTTTGTACTCACTAAAATAACTAAGTAATGTGTGTGCTTGCACCATTATCAGCAATCCACTGTTCCGAGTACTTCACACACTCAGAGAAGACAAAACTAAAATTAGATTGGTCCGATTGTTCTGGTTTTTGTTTCGATGGACACTTGAAGACCTTAACTCTTTATTAACGTTAGAACTCTCTTCACAAGTTGGTTTGGTAACATCATCTTTTTGAGTTTCCCATTTCTTCACCTTACTATTTACAAAAAGTTCTGTTTTCTGCAACTCTACATTGTCTCAATAGTTCTTAGCTTCTCAATTAAAGTTTTAATTATTCTGTCTTTTGCGGACATTGCTTCCCAGACATTTCTAAATTGATGTAGACAATATTCTTGCAATTAAAACTCGGTTGCTCAGTTTTGATTTACCTTGTTGCAATAAAAAGTCATACAGTTCAGCAAAATGTTTTTGTAATTTTGCTACATGGGTTACAATATCCTTTGTAGAATCTTTTTCCCAACGGAAAAATTCTTCTAACAGTCTGTTTAGCCTCTGTTCGCTTCTTGCTTATACACTAAAATCAGTGAACCCCAGACTTCATTTGCAGTGGAACAAGTCATCACTAATGTCAAAGATTCTTCACCAAGTGGAGTCAGCATATACAACATACCGTCAGCGTTATTAGATTCCCATTTTTCTTGTTCGGTATCAGCTTCAATTGGTTTTACAAAGTTACCAAAAACAATGTCAATCAGACCATGCCTAATACTAATACTTGAATCAACATTTTCCATTTCGTTCCATTCACTGCACCTTCCAACTCTTCAATTGAAATGTTGTCTACCACCGTTGCCATTATAGTAATTTAATGAAATTACAAAAGAAATTAATCAATAAAGATTGTAACAATGCAGAACACCATGCTAGAATGATTCTTTTTTACTTCTCATTCACCAATATCACTTGAACGTAAAAGTAAAAAATTAACACGTAACTACTGGGCCTATAACCTATTATAATTACGTAAAATAATAGTATATATTCAGTAATTACTTTTTTAAGTTTTAATAATTTGATTTACTCAACTATTTATTTATTTTACGTCAGTAATAAAGTAACTTATCTAATTAATTTTATTACTACAACAATACCTATACAGTGTGTCCGAAAAGTATGGAATATATTATACAGGTCGATAAATATGCACTTTACACGAAAAAGTTGTAAATAAAAATTGTTTATCACTTAGTTATCTACCACCTGGGAGATATCAATTTAAATTTTTGCTGTAAACAAAATCACAACTAATAACACTTACATTTTTTTAAATGGCAAGGCACGTCTTTATTATACTCATTTGATAGAGTCTTTTTTTCTCTTTTCAACCATATGAAACTTGAATACCTTTACATCAAAAAATTTTCAAGAAAAACAAGGACATGTCTAACAAATTTATTTTACTGAGCAGTATTAATCAGGTACGTAATATGTAGCATTGAAACAATTGAATGCGCTTTAGAACACTGTCACACTTTGCTATTTGTTAGTGCTTGAAATATGGCTCAATTATCTGAGAAACATAGAATTGAAATTTTAATGATTCTGGGATATGGAGATAGAAGAAGAACCCAAGACGAAGTATGTAAATTATTTAATAACTTGCATCCAGAATTAAACATTTTGCAGTCCACGGTAAACGAAATTTGGCGGAAATTTCAAGAGACAGGTTCGGTGAAAGATGCGAGTAGAACTGGTAGACCTTTGTCATTAAGTAATGTGGAACGAGAAAATGTGTTCTTGTCTGTTGAGGAAAATCCACAAATTTCTGTTCGGCAAATTGCTAGAAACCATAATTTAAATAAATCGGCTGTACATGACGTTTTAAAAAAAGAAAAATTTCATCCTTATAAAGCTTGTGTAGTTCAAGAATTATTTGAAGACGATTTGGACAGAAGGATTGAATTTTGTGAAACAATAACAAACAAACTTGAACGAGATGCACATTTTCATAAAAATATCCTTTTTACTGATGAGGCCACGTTTTATTTAAACGGCACAATTAGCAAACAAAACACACGTTACTGGTCTTCACAAAATCCTCACTGGTATCTAGAAGGACACACCCAATACCAGCAAAAAGTCAACGTCTGGATAGGAATGATTGGAAGTCAAATTTTGGGGCCATATTTTTTTGAAGGTAGTTTAACGGCGAATATTTATCTCGATTTCTTAAGATTTGAGTTAGTTCCTGCTTTGACCGAGTTATTTCTACATGAAGTAGATCCAGATATACCTCATAACAGAATATGGCTTCAACAAGACGGGGCACCTCCACATTTTGGAATTAATGTCCGCCACTTTCTTAATAATACTTTTCAAAATACATGGATAGGCAGAAGAGGTACGATAGAATGGCCTGCTCGCTCGCCGGATTTAAGTTCACTAGATTTTTTTCTTTGGGGCTATATTAAAAGCAAAATTTATGTAAATAGACCTGATAATGTTGAAGAAAAATCGCATTAGAGTAGAGTTGAGATAAGAGCTATAACTCGAGATATGATTTCAAAAGCAATCGATGGTTTTAAAAATCGAATTTACCACTGTCAAATTATGAATGGTTTACATTTTGAACATTTATTGTAAGTTTAGTTTAAATACATTTTTTTGTTATAACAATTTTATGTAAAGATATTTAAAGTTTAATATTTGCTATTGTGACAGTGCATTCAATTGTTTCAATACTACATATTACGTACCTGATTAATACTGCTCAGTAAAATAAATTTGTTAGACATGTCCTTGTTTTTCTTGAAAATTTTTTGATGTAAAGGTATTCAAGTTTCATATGGTTGAAAAGAGAAAAAAAGACTCTATCAAATGAGTATAATAAAGACGTGCCTTGCCATTTAATGTAAGTGTTATTCGTTGCGATTTTGTTTACAGCAAAAATTTAAATTGATATCTCCCAGGTGGTAGATAACTAAGTGATAAACAACTTTTATTTACAACTTTTTCGTATAAAGTGCATATTTATCGACCTGTATAATATATTCCATACTTTTCGGACACACTGTATATGTATCGTAGCAATTTATGATTATCTAAATTTTAAGAGAAAATTATCATAAAGCTTCAAATATCAGCAGTGAACCACGATTAAATAATATGCAAGATCAAAAAAATTACGGTACCAACAACATTCTTCACAGTACCAACGATCGTTGGTTTGCCAATAATGGTTTCTTGTTATAACCATGTGAAGCTTAGCCCAATGGATTTCTGTCTTTGGTGCGCAATAAATTCAATTCACTTTATTCTCAAGAAATTCAAAGAGCTGCAAATGAAACAAGGCGATTTGTAACAGGAAACTTTTTGAGCAATGGTTGTAAATTAATATTACATTTCTAGTGTGTATTTGTATATATTTTTATTCTTTTTTTTTCATTAGAACGACTTTGTTGTTAAACTTTTTATTTTTTGTTTATTGTTCTTATCTTCTATTTATTTCCTGTTAAGTAATAAAACAACTGAGAATGTCATTTTTTTATTGATTAGTCTATTGGTTACCGGATAATTTCAATATTACTTAAAAACACCTAATTTTATTTAGTAAGTTCAGTATTGTAAATGTTAGTTTGGGAGGACATCGGCCTAGAAAACACAAAATAACAAACGTTTGTTTTTTAATCTAATTTCTTGAAATCGGGTTACTAATGATACGTCTATTGTTTTAAGCTTATTGCCCTTATCTCAAAAACCTATCAATTTAGAAGTAACTAATCAACCAATTAGTAATCGCTTATTTTTTCCTTATTTCGTTTAAAAATAATCTTAGTTTTTTTAAAAATTGATATTGTTTTTCGCGTGTCTATTAGTAGTAACGGATTCCCCACTTGAAGCTACCACTTGACTACAATTTTTAAGAACTTATTGGGGCAATACCGTTTGATTGTTTTTTGCGAAAAAAAACCGGAAAATAACAGTGTGATAAGATATCGTTTAGATATTATTCAGAATATAACTTCGTACGTTCAGACCCACTAAGTTCTTAACGACATTTATTGAAATGGCTTCGCGAGAGGCCGTTGGTTATATTCTTGTAGGATTGTTATTTGTGTTAATGCTTATATTGACATTATCTTCGCTTGGACATGTTTTAAAGTGGATTAAATTTAAATTGTGCGGTAGTAATATTTCAACGTGTAGGGGTAAGTTACAAATAATTGTTATTTTTATAATGTTGAATTGCTTTGTAAAAACTATCATTCTTTAATCAATTTTATCTAATCTAATATTACAACTTGTACTTCGAAATTAGTTAACTATAAACGTGTACAATATATAAAATGTGGTCTACATTCTTATTGGTTGTATTAATCATTATAGGTCTTATAGTAGTGTACTTTTCGGTAAAATATAGACATGAGGATGTTACAATTGGTATTTCTAGATGTCAGAATGGATATAACAGTGAGTAGATACCATTTATTGCATTTACGTGCAAATAAACACGTATGTTTTTAAGGAAGCGGTAAAGACAGGTCTTTGTTAATTATCTAAAGTAGTCTTGTCTTTATCTTGCAAGCTTTATCAGCAAATACTACTGTTGCTTTAAACGTCCATTTTAAATGCATAATGCTATCAGAGTAAAAATTTCTTTTCCCCGAGTTTGAAGACAAATAAAATCAAAGTTAGAAGTGAAAAAATTAACTTGATCAATTGATAGTGATAAATATCATATCAAAATTTTATACTTCTAACTAACGCCGTTTTAATTATATTTAAAAAAATGTTCAATTGACCATTAATTTTAAAAAAATTGTTATGTTTTAAGGTGAAACCTTTATGTATAATATAAAAATTTTGTTTGAATTTTGTCAAATTTCTTGTTCAATTCAAACGATTTCTTTGCTAAAAGCCTTAATAGTTCAAATAAAAGACATTTCCACAAAAAAATATTATACAATTCATTTATAAACAATAAAATAATAACTTTTAAATAATATCTATATTAAACAGAGATGCATAGCTTACATGCACGTGGGAATTCACGTAGACGGCGTAAAATTCGACGATCCCTTGCAATCGCAAGTTATGTTCGTGGTTAATTACCAATAACACAAAAATAATAAACTTATATTAATTTTATTTTATATTTACAATTGATCTGTTTGTTTTTGCGTTACGATTATATATGATGTATTTTGAAGATTTGGTGGTTTTAAATATATATTCTTAAACTAACTATGAAACTTTATCCTAACAACTTAAATGGTTCCTTTTCAGATGCATGAATAAAAATTGAAAAAAATACAAATCGACAGAAGTAACAACTTAATTGGTTCTTTCCCAGATTCGTAAATAAAAATTGGAAAAATATAAAGTGACAGGGGTCATTAACAAACGTGCGTCCAGGCTCATAAAACACATAAATGAATTTTAAGAAATATTTGATTAATTTATGACTATTATATTAGGGGAGAATATAACTCTTCCCTCCTTAAGATTGGACGTCCTCGTTCAAAGTAAAATTGAACTGGTTTCTACCGTGGATCACTAAGATTTTCATCTTTTCCAAGTAACACACGCGACTCTTATTTATAACACATTTTACTTTAATTTTTGTTTGATGAAATTAAAACAAGTCATGTTAAATTTAAAACATTCACTATCACTTCACAAAACTTTTCTTCTTAATATATGTTGATGATGTTTTCATTTCTCACAGAGCCAAATGGGTTTTGATGGATTGGGTTTTTTTTATGTTTTTGATTGGGAGTATGGGAAGTAATGGTATCATTAGGACAAAAATTGTGATACAAAAGAACATCATTCTTTTTTATATAACAGTTTGACGAATTAATAACGCCAATTCAATTTTCCATTTAAAGTTTTTTTTTACAATTGTAAAGTTAAAAGTTTAAAATATCTGGATATCTGAAGCATAATTTAGAAAATATGGCTATTTTAAAGCGATCAAAATAAGAAGTAAAGTTTAGAGTCAAATTTTAATTTTATAATAAATTGATTAATGATCGATTGGTAACACTTATTAATAGTTAAACCGTTCGTTAAGGTTTCTCTTATAATATTTTAATACATTTTTGTTTTATTTTCAAAATAATAGTTATAATAATTTTTTTCTAACTTATATTTAAATTACACTAAAAATGATTTACTATTATTAATAGTCACCGGTTTTTTACTCTCCCCCCTCTCCACCGCCAACTCGATCTTTCGCCCATCGGCCCATCCATTATTAAACATATTATCCTTTATTAAAACCTTTTGTGTCTTTAAAACCACCAAAACACCCAAATTGTTGCCAGTTACCTTTCAAGTTTTAAGAATACCAGAGTCAGGAATAAAAAAAAAGCAATTAAAAATTCTTTAAAACATTAAAACTCTACATACATTTTATAAAATATAATTAAAAGAATCACGAAAAAAGGTATACATTAAACACTAAAAGACATTCGTCTGGCTTTTGCAGGAGCAAATCTTGTGAGTATTTCCTTGAAGTCTATTTTTCGTGCGTCATCGTTTTCAATTGACAGGATGGCCAAAGAATTCAGTCTTTCTTGGGACATAGTTGAGCGTAAATATGTCTTTATGAGTTTTAGCTTACTAAAGCTACGCTTCGCATTTGCAACTGTCACTGGTGTAGTTAACAACACTCTTAGTGCAATCCACAAATTCATAAATAAGTCTTTGCTGCCGGTTTTCTTGATTGATCGCTACACGTCAATAGGTTGAACTTCTGGTTCATTTAGCTCTAAGATGGAATTCACATGTTGCAGTTCACAAAAAAGTTTATAACCGTTGATATCCGATACACTGTCAGTATTCTTTAAATGGGATTCCAGTTTCAAACAACTTTGTTTTAAGTCACCTATTTCTGGAAGTTTAGCCACGTTATATAAAAAACCCCATTGTGAACTATGATTGTTAATTGCAGTTGACCTACTTTTAAGTGAGGTTGAAACCGTATCCACTAAGGGATAAAAGACCTCTTTCTTGAATGTGTCTTCTGCAAATCTAATTAATTCGTCACCGCTTTCATACGAAAAGACACGGTTCTTTTTGCGAATTCTTTTTTCTGGAAAGACTGGTTGTATTTCAAGCTGTTCTGCAATATCTTTGGCTGAAATTACTGCGTTGGTGAATCCAATTATTCTGAATTTGTCTAGAAAGTCCAAGCAATTATTCAACTTTTTCACAGCATCACTAACGTCTTTAGCTTTCCGTTGAAGAATTTTACTGATGATATTGATTTCAGAGAGCAAATCATGCCATAATAGTAAGCATACTAAGAAAGAAAAGTCTTTCATATGTTTGGCTAAGAAATAAGCCTCGCTTGCTGTATGAGGATCGTCCGTTTTCTCACTTAATTCGATCAGAGTATCCCGGACTTCAACGTACTGGTAGCGAACAGCCTGAACCGCAGATATTCGGGCTTCCCATCTTGTCTCACATACTTGCTTTACCGTGAGATTCTTGACATGTTCACTGATCACACACCAGCGTCTTGTAGAGCCTGCAAATATTGTATAAATACGCTGGAAAATTCCAAACAGAAACGTAAATTTGACCAACGATTTCGCTCCATCTGAAATTTAGAGGTTAAGATTATGGAATCCACAAGGTATGAAAAAAGCCAGAGAGAAATCTTTTAGCACACGAGCTTGAACTCCTTTGTGGATTCCTGCCATATTGGCGCCATTATCATAGCCCTGTCTCCGACAGTCTTTCATGTTTAGTCCGCATTTGGCAATTTCCTTAAATATCAAGTCAGTGAGAGCTTTTCCGGTGGTTTCTTCTGCCACCTGATATGCTATGAAACTTTCCTCTATGTTAATATTATCGCCTTTTTAACTAACATAGCAAATCGTTAGAGATGTTTGCTCTTTAGGGCTGATATCGGGAGTGCAGTCAAAAATAACAGAAAAATATTTGGCAGTTTTTATTTTCTTGATGATGCTCTCCTTTACTTTACTACCTAACATGTTAATAATCTCATTTTGAATCGATACACTTAACAAGTAAAACTTAGTTTCTCAGTTAGTTACTCTGCGTAAGTGTTCCAATAAAACTGCATCAAACTCCCCCAAGAGTTGTACAAGCCCGAGAAAGTTGCCATTGTCTTTTGTAAATACCTTTGAAGATCAGCCTCGAAATGCTATGTTATTTTCTGCCAAATACAAAGTGATTTTGACCAACCGTCTTAACACCTCTTCTGAGCGTTGTGTTTCAGTATTGATTTGACTAATAATTACTTGATTTATCGAAGTACTTCCTTTAAGAGTACTTTCAGCCGTGGCCCACTCGATCATGTATTTAAAGTGATCCGGTGATAATTCATGAGATTTAGACCTATCAGTCATGTGTTTCCAGTCATTAAAACCCATTTTATGACCGAATCATTTTGTTCAGAATAAACTAATCATCGTCTTAGTATTTTTTCACCGTTTTCAGCGAAACGGAATCGAAAACAATTTGAAAAATGCCTGTTTTTAGAATTTTTTGGGTACTGATCTTTTTCTATGGAAAAATCGCAACCACAAGGACCTTTTAAAATAAGGTCATTGCGCTGCTCATTAAGGATGAGCTCTGGCCATGTTCCTGGATCTCCAGACAAAGCCAACGTGGTGTCTTTGTCAATATCAGACGTTAAAGCTAAATTTACCTCTTGGTTATCACTTGTATCTTCAATGTTTGTAGGTACGACAGGAATTTCTTCACCAGTTCCTTAAAAACTGGTACTTGGCACTGGCAGGTCACATACAGTAACGGCCTTTGGGGCTGGTGTTAAAGACAAAGTATTGAAAAAAATTGTTAGTTTTGGCACTTTTGATAGTAACGTTTCACGAGCTAATTAATTTCCTTATTTAATTTTTGCCGTTGAGCTCCCGATAACTTTTTCGACATTCTAAACACTAACGTAATTCACATAGGTATCTCATCCACGCCGAAAGAGCGACAGACTCAGACTGGCAGTGGCCTGTGGGAAGGTGGCAGGTGGATGCGACTCGCATCATGCAAAGTATAGGAGCTGCGCCGGGCGCAAGAGGGATAATGTCGAGCGTTGATGTAAGGTGGGATAATTGTCTCAAGGTCGGTTGAAACAAAAATAGAACAACGACCAGCGCTTCACGGCAGCGTGTGTGTGTCAGATAACTTATAAATACAAAGCTATATATTAGTGTCATACATTTAGCGGCGGCGCTGGATTTCAGTTTTATTTTTACTATTTACTACCTTAACTCTATTATGCTCAAGAATTTCGATAATCTTATAAGGTCCTATAAACTTATTATTTTTCTTATTCCTACTTAAAGGATTTTTCTTATATACTAATTGATTTATCTTAAATTAATCATTTGTTTTTTTTTTTTGAGTCGTAATAGAAAACATCCATATGGCAAATTTGAAAACTTTTTGAAGGTGTTTCAGTTAGTACTAAAGGTACATAAGTCGGTGTGTTTTCATATTTAGTTTTTTTACATATCTCACAAGCGTTAATATATTTCGAAGTATCTGCTTTCATTTATTCGTGATAGAGCATCAGCATTACTATTTAGTGTTCCTTTTTTATACATAATTTTAAAATCGAATTCTTGAAGTCTTAAGCGCCATTTGGTTAATTTAGAATTAGGTTCCTTAAGGTTAAAAAGCCAAACAAGAGGTCGGTGGTCAGTCACAATTGTAAAATTTTCTACCGAAAAGATATGGTCTAAAGTATTTACACGACCAAACTATAGCAAGTAGTTCTTTTTCTATAGTACTATATTTTTGCTTTGTCTCGTTCAAAGTTCTGGATGCGTAAGCGATAGGTTTGTCTTTGCTAATTGATCCTTGTGACAAAACGCTGCCAAGTGGAACATTAGATGCGTCTGTCGTCAAAATAAATTCTTTGTCAAAATCAGGATATTGTAAAATTGGGCTATTATAAAGAATGCTTTTACACAAGTTAAAACTATCTACGAATTCTCGACTATGAATCTTTTGCGCCTTTCTTTAAACACATTGTTAAAGGTTTTGTTATTTTAGCAAAGTCCTTGATGAATCTTCTATAATCCTATCAATCCTAAAAATGACTTTATTTCTTTTTGAGAGTTAGAAATTGGAAATTTTTGAACGGCTAATATTTTATCGGGATTTGGTTTTACTCCGTCTGGGGTAATAATATGTCTTAAATATGCAACTGATTTCTGTAAAAAATGTGATTTATCTAATTGAATTTTAAAGTTTGCTTCTCGAAGTCTGTCAAATACAGTTTTTAATCTAGTAAGGTGTTCTTGAAGAGAAGTACTAAAAATTATAATACCATCGAGGTAAACCAAGCAAATTTCGTTATGAAGACCTCTCAGTACATTGTTCATGACTCTCTGAAATGTACTGGGAGCATTTTTTAATCCAAATGGCATACGAGCGAACTCGTAATGACCATTTAAGGTAGAAAAAGCCGTTTTTGAGATATCTTGTTTATCTATTTCCATCTGATGAAAACCAGAGGCTAGATCGAGTGTCGAAAAGTAATTTGCTCTTCCTAGTTTGTCTAGTATGTCGGTAATATTAGGCAGAGGGTATTTATCGTCAATAGTTTTTTCGTTAAGTTTTCGATAATCTATTACAATTCGCCATTTGTTTTTTCCAGAGGAGTCTAATTTTTTTGGTACAATCCAAATTGGACTACTCCATGGAGAGGTGGATAGTTGAATAATTTTTTGTTCTAACATTTTGTTAATTTGATTTTTGACTTCTTGTTTATGAACTTCAGGTAATCTATATGATTTGGTGTAAATAGGTTTTTCATCAGTAGGATTAATTTTATAATTTATTTTATTAGTAAAACTAAGCGGTATTTGTTCGTTGTATAATATGACCCTATAACTATAACATAATTTTTTTATGCTCTTGATCACTTCTTGATTGCAATGCTCTAACCTAATATTTTTTATATTTTCTTTTAAGATATTATCTTGTTCTATAGTTAATTTATTTTTGTTCTCTACTACATCTAAAAAAATTTTGAGGCAATAGCGCTTCTGCATTTTTGAATTCTTTGGCCAAATGATAAATACGACTCATTTCTTAAAGGTCTAGTTATTAATAAATCCTGAACTAAACAATCCAAATTTCTTTGGTCTCCAAAACTTAATCTTAACAAGGATTTTAAATCTATCCAATTGCGAACTTCGGGACGACTACCAATAAGCATAAGAGCATTTCCGGTTAATTTGCTTATGATAGCACGAATTAAGAATGTGTTTATAGAATCGTTCGGAGTTTTATCACAAAAATAAATTTAAAGAAATATTTGATCAATTTATTACTATTATATTAGGGGAGAATATAACTCGCAAAATCAGTTTTAGCTTCACTATAGAGCGGCATACATACACGCCACGGCGTTAAAAATAATATATTTATTTAGAAAGAAATTACACAAATTATTTTTACAGATTTTTTATAACGTTTTTAATTGTTTTTTAAAAAAATGTTAAGAAGTGTTATAAACATATACCTAATTAATCGTTTTCATCACTGACATAATCGTCATCACTATCATCATTTTGTAAATTGATAATTAAAGACTCTACCGCAATATCTAATAAATTTTCTTTTTCTCTGTACTTTTCTTCTATTTTCTTGGTATGTTTAAACAATTGGGCCAAACGGTTATAGGATATTTTCCATTGTTGATTTGCAAAGATCCAAAACGTCCTTTATTTTGAAAGTAGAATTTAATTGTGTTACCATATTTTTAACATAGGCCCTTATTAGTTTTATGGATTAAATTCACAGTGTGCCACCGAAAGCACTGAAATTTCACATTATCTTGTCTCAAATACTTCCCAATCTTTTGCAACAAGTATTTTTTTTTAAAATGATGTCAAGTTAGTTCTAAAAGTATCTATTTTGAACTCACCAAATAATGTTAGTTTTTTTCATGAAGTCGGAAGATTGTAAAATTCAGGATCTAATATACTATATTAAGATCAATTACAATTATTGACTAATTAGGAATAGACGTTAATACAAATCGAATCCATTTCTTATAGTGCTGTTTGTTTATTTTGTCGTGGTAATCAGCCGAATTTTTTTTACCAATAACACATTTCTTGTATCCTTCTAAAAATCCATTTTTGTTACCATCAACATCGCTCGTTTTTTTTTTTTATATAGAACTGTAAAATATGTCTTTTCATAATGGCTTTTAAAAAATCGTCAATTTTAATCTTTTTTTCTACCAGTACTGGGTTTGGATCTCGACACTATACCAGTTTTTCATTGCTTATATAATACTCATTTAACACTACATTCACTTGTGTCCAAGCATTTGGCAGTACATTTTGTAACTTGGGTTACTATTATCTTATTTATACCATTATGTTTTTCATTTTCAAAAAAACTTCTTGCAGCCAATACTCGGCAGACATATAAGACGTATTGCATTTATTCGTGTTGAAGTTAAGATATATAATTATTATTTTTATTTAAAATCTTTTATTTATACAAGAACTGTAATCAACGAAGGGTTTTTGCGGTTTTTCTTTTTCAGTATTTTTTTATTTAAACAGATAAAAAAATCAATATTATTAATTAATTAATAATAATTAATAAACTAAAGAATATTAAAATATTTTTATTACCTCTTCTCTCTGCAGCTGACTAAACATCAAGCCTGTTACACTTCAGTATTGTAACAAATTTTATTACTAACTACTAATTTATTTAAACTAAAAATATTTTTACTTATACTAAAAATATGTACACTTTTAAATTAACCGAACTAATTAAATCTAATAATATTTAATTAAAACACTTACACTAATTTATATCACTTACACGAAGATAACATAAAGTCCGCGGATAGCTTCACACACTTGTTTACACTAAAGTTACGTACAAGATTATTCTCCGTATATTTATCTACACATACGCGCTAACGACTTATTTATTTAGACTTGAATAATCTTCAACACTGCTGTCTTCGCATTACGGAAATAACTGACCTACGATTTGTTTGTTCAGTATTTATACAATGTGACAAAACGTTCCCTTATGTTCTGCATCCTTCGGTGAACGTTCTAGAAAACCTCGCAAAAGTTTCAATATTTTACAACTCATAATTTCTAAAATAATCGAAAGTTTTGTCAATTTAATTAAATAATACTCATTTACCATAGTTTTCGATCGATATGTTCAAATGCTTTAAAATTATTTGTTATAATGTAACTAATTGCAAAGGTGAAAAACATTGTTAAATATATCGTCGACTTGCCTATTTCGCAAACTTTCGTCGTCGTCGAGTCAGATTGTAAGTATCCAATTTTGTGGGGTGAGTCGGTGCCTTGCGCCACCTTTCTTTGCGTGTAGAAAACAATCCTTAAAAGAACGTCTGGGTCACAGAAAGGAAAAACCTCAGAACTTGCAATCCCAATTGAACGTGGAAAAATAAAACAGTTTCTAGATTATCACACTTAAAGTTTTGATTTATACAGATAGACAGACATTACAGCAAAGTTCCCGACTAAATTACATCTAAATTGACCATAAATTTAACAGAGCTATCGTATAAACCAATTAAAGTTATAGTATCCTATACTATAATGACATAATGCTATAAATAAATCACTAAAGGCATTTGCGTTAAACTATTGTTAATTATCAAAATTTCTCACCGGACCGTATGACGTCAAAGGTGCGAACGAGCTTAAGCAATCTGAGTTTTTAATTACTTTTGTTAAAACAACATAAACGCCAGGTAACTTCCAATTTCCTCACATAAGCAAATTATAGCAATACGATGGTAACCTAACTAGTAATGAATTAATTTTTAAATGTAAATGATATCAACAAAAAATTTTAATTTACATAATATCAAATACTTGAAAATTTAACTGAGATAAAGTAGTAACGTTCTCATGTAGTCCGTGACCTCGTAGCACAATTACCATTTTGAATGTTTTTGTACCGAACTTCAGTTATTTACAGAAAATTCGACGCCAAAAGAACACCACCGTGGTGATATAATAGTATTTTGAAAATAATAACTACCTTAAAGTACAGTATTACTCAGAAGTGTATCACTCGATGTCAGCATCTTCTTTTGATTAAGGATTACACCGTTTCTGCTGTTAGTTATGAGTCGAGTAATTAACAATCCAAATAGCGACACCTCCGTAATTAGACACCGTGGAAGCAACAAACAGAAGCTCAATGCAACCTCCAAACAGATAACCCAATAATATTCTTCCATGGCTTCTGTAGAAGTCTAGGTGCAATGCATTAAGAAGGATTCTCAAGTTGTATGTTAAGTCCTATTATAAACACCACATTCAAACAGCAAATGGCGTTCCCATGCCTTCGGAAATCAAACATAGGCTGCGCCGTATTACGACTAGAAGAAATCAAGAAATTTTCTACCCGGCAAATAGTAGTTGTCGTCTAATGATTGTTGTTTATGTCCTAAAGGTGGAAATGCAGCAACATTCTCAACTCTCACCAACGTCTGGAAACTATAAAGTTTGAGCCTCAGGATCTTCTTGTGAGTTTTAATATCACTTTACTTTTTACTAAGAGTCCTATTATTGATTCACTTACCATAACAAAGGTTTGAGTTTCGTTTCTCTTATTGGTAAGTGCTTATCATCCGTTTACTTCCTATTTAATAACAAGTTTTACGTACAAGTTTTGGGTGTTACTATGGTTTTTCCTTTATTTCCTGTTGGTGCATGCATTTTTATAAAATCCTTTGAAACGGTTGCATTGAAATCATCAATATTAAAACCTAAAGTCTAATTTAGGTACGTAAACGACACATTTATTGTTTGGTCTTATGACCATCTTGAATTGTCTAGGTTTCTTGATGATCTACACAATCAACACCTTTAGACGTTCTTGTGACACGTAAATCCGACTGATTTTTATCATTTTGTTTATCGCAAACTTACCTATACGGACAGATATCTTCATGTTTTATCTCATTATGTTAAATAGAAACATTTTGTTATTGAATTTTTGGTACGTTGCTTTTTCTATTTCTTAATCTGAGAATCTACACTCAGAACTCTGTCGTTTTACTAGAATTTTGTTGAACAATGGCTATATGAATATGTTTGTGTAACTATTAATTACTGTATACATCCACGTGTTCAAATTCGAATCCGAATTTAATCCAAAACCGGCATTTCTACTATACATTCATAAGGTCGCAGATCAAATAGAGAAACTCTTTTGTAAAAATGGTATCAAACCCATATTCAACTCAAGAAATAAAATCTCTCAGAATTTTCCTTCTCACAAGTACAAATTTCTTACAGTTTCATTTCAAACTGTATACAAAATTTCTTTACTACGACCAGAACGTCTTCCGGGTTTGGACCGTATTGATGTAACAGAAGTTGCTAAGGTTTTGCCCACTTTTGTAAGGGGCATCTTCAGGGCGTGAGAGAAATCGAAAACTTAAAGAAGTAAACGGTGCTCTAACAAAGAATCACTACAGCGTTATGTAATTAACTTGTAAAATAAGCCAGATTTAAAACTCTTTAGAAGTGACTTTAGAAGAAGTTGGTTTTTGTATTTATAGAAAGAGTTTGGTGAGATCTTTGATACGCAAACGGATTAAACATACCAAGCAAGACTTAAGCGCAATTTCCAAACAACTTTTTTTATCTTCATCTTGAGCTGGTCAATATCCAGATGATTGGAATTTCTTTGATAACATTACTTACCAGCAGGTTTTCGACAGCTAACTATTAAAGCTCATCTCAAAAAGTTTTAAATCCAAAAATCAGAAAGTTTTTTTAACTACTGATTCCGTGAAAACGGTTATCATTCTATCTAGTTTAACTCTTACTTCAAGACAAAAATAGGTGCTAACCAAGGGTTTGCGTTAAGTTAAGTTAAACGCATTCCCAAAGAAGAGATTTTGTGTGCACTGTTGAGTCTTCTAAAAAACTTCCCTGCTACTTTGCAGCTCTATCTACTGATGTCAGTATCTCGGGGGCTTGGAAATTAGCTTAGACACAGGTTGGATGTCGACTTATTCTGTCGTTCAACATAAGAATTTTTTATTACAAAGACGAGTGTTTAGGTACTCCATCTCCGCCTTGATACACACTGCTACTACAACCCCATCCTCTTAACCAGGCATGCGAGAGCTGTTATCGAAGTGCTGAACTGGCCAGTGAAGATTGTTCAGAAATAATGAGTTAAGCACTAAGTTGCCGGTTTCTTAATAAGAGACTGGGTCGTAAAACTCGCGTTAAAAGGGGATGTACAAGATACTGCGCCTAACGTGTAAAAAGAAACCCCGGGTTGCAAAGACCAAGAACTAAAATTTGTTTTAGTGTTTGCAATAGACTGCTCGGCATACCCCCGATAACTTTCCATTTAGTCGATTATTTAGCAAACCGGAGTCTCGTTTGTTATCGGAATTAATCAGACCAATTGTTACACCAACTAAAAACGGCCATGCACCACCATACAACAAATCAAGAAATAGCTCTCAATCTGTCAATCCTTTCGGTGTACGGGCCTAGTTAAGTTTCCTGTGTTGAGTCAGATTAAGCTGCAAGCTCTACTAATGGTAGTGCCCTTACGCCATTCCTTTTAAATTTCATCATTGCAACTATACTTCCCTTGAAACCTGTCTATATCGGTGAAACCGGTCGTTCTACCATCACCCGAAAATCTGTCTTTTCTGAACATCATTTTACCACAGCTTATAATATATATTCACGCTTCGGTGATTGCGAAATCTCTATTCTTCTTCAATAAGAAAATCCGGAAGAGCATAGAAATCATCAAACACCTCAATTATCTTAATCGTGATCACGGTTTCAAAGTATCTCCTTTTTCGTTCTCGATTGTTAATCGTTTATAGAAGACACGTCCCTTTTCGAGCGTAACTCAATCAAAGTCACGCTCAATCAGCCGCGACGATACTGAGGATTCAGAATTGGCTTGGTTTCTAATTTGATTACCTAACTTTGTAATGGTTCATTCTTGGATTGTAGTTTGCTTTTTCAAGTTCATTGAATTCATTCTTACTTTTTCAGAATCTGGTTTGCAATATTATTGCTTAACTTTTTAGAGGTTTTTAGTTAGACTTCGGTTGATTTTTTTACGTTACAAACGTAGGCCAAACGTTGGCTGTTTCGGTTACAGCATTGACAATATCCAAACCCGGAAAACGTGCTTATCTTAGTACGCCTTTTATTAAACTAAAACTGTTTAAAAAAAAACCGAATACTCGTTTACAAATAAAACAACAATAAACACTAATCATTTAAGTAAAGTTTTTAATAACTTGATCTCTACAACGGTGATATAGTTTTATAGAGGACTTTGTTCGTGTGTTATCTTTACCCTTGAGATTCAAATTTTAATGGTATATTTACATGTGTTTATAATTAATTAATAGCCTTTATTTGTCATCAAAATATTTTTTTAACAAAAAATTCGTATTTTTAAACATAACAAATAAAATCCTAAACCCTCCACTGCTAACCAATTCTCTATGTACAAATACATCCCAATATCCATGTTGACACTGCTTGTAATCTTCTTTTCCTTTTTAATACCTCTTCCATCCATATCACTCCTTCTCCCAAAATCTCCAACCTCTCCTCTTCCTTTAGTTCTATACATTCCTTTAACATGTGCTCTATATTTTCCCACCCCTCCCCACATACATCTCCTATCTTCATCTTCCGTCCAATAATTATTCTCTTGCTCTTCATTCCCGAATCTATACCTTGCTACCATTCCTTTCAATCTCAAGCAGTTTTTGCCTTTTATGTACATTGGAATATTGTCTATCATATATTTGTATATCTCTCATTGTATTTCCTCTCTCTCATTCCTGCTCTTGTTTCTTGTTCCTGTATATCTTTATCTCCTCTTATTATTTCATGTTTTATTTCCCTTCCTGTGTCCCTTATTTTCTCTACCTCTTCTCTCGCATATCCAACTCTTTAATAACGCCTTCCTCTTCCTTCTTGTTTATAATTATTTTTTTCATTCTTCACCTTTCTGCTGCACATTTAAAGCAATGTACATTCCTCTCTTTTACATCGTCCTCGCCTGTACTCTTTTTTTTAACTTTATTTCCTGCTCTACTATGTACCCTGGCGTCTCACTTTCTTGTATTTTTTCTAATTCCTACCATTCCTTCCACCCCCATATTTCCGCTCGTACATCATCACACTTTTTATTAATTTGTTAAAAAACATTTTCTTCCAAATACTTTTTTAGTGTTTTTATCATCGTCTACATCTCTTTCTTTCTTCGCTATAATCATTATGTCATCCGCATACGCCAAAACCCACAAATTTAACCTCCCCATTACTATTTCCCCAGTCTGTTGCCCCATCAACTTTTTCTCTAAATCCTTTAAATATACAGCAAATAAACTAGAACTAAGTAGACACCCCTGCATTAATCTTTTATTTGTCAAAAATGCTGCACTTAACTTTCCATATATTCTTACCTTGCACTTTGTCTCATTATATATTTCCTCTATATTCCTAACTAGTTCTTCCCCTATCTGTTTTTTCCTAATATATTCCATAATTTACGTTTATTGGCATTATCAAACGCTGCGTTTACATCCAATAATAACGCAAAAACTTTCCTCTCTCCACTTCTAATTCTTTGCTTGTTATTTGTTTGAATATGAATATATTATCTAATGCCCTTTTTCTTCTAAATCCTGTCTGTCAGCCTGGTAAAATATTTTTTTCTTCCATTTCTCTTTCCAGTCTTTTTTGCAAAATTGTCAAATAAATCTTATATCCCACATTTGCCAAACTTGTATACTTCTATAGTTTTTACCTCTCTTCTGTCTCCTCCTTTGTAAACTGGGCCTACAACATCGCTTCTCTCCAATTACTCGGAAACCCTTCACCTAACCATATCTTATTTAACATTTTTCCTATTCTTTTTTTTAGTTCTTTCTCCTGTATATTTTTATTGTTCTCCTTGCGTTCCATCCGTTCCTTCTGCGTTTCCTTTTTTTAATTTACTTAAGGCTTCTTCTATTTCATCTTATATATAGCCGTTTTGCTCCTCCTGTTGTCATATCTTCTATTTCAAATTCATCATTCCTCTCTTCTTCCCCCTCTAAGACCTTTATGCGCTGTTTTCTCAATTTGTATCCCCCTTTTTTCCAAATTTTTCTTTCCTTATTCAAAAAGCTCCATATTTCTTCTTCATTTTCTTATATTTATTTGATCCTCTAACTCTCTTCCATATTTCTCTTTTCTCTTACAACACTCTTTTCTGTATTGTGATCTTAATCTTTTAACTCTTGCTACTTCCTTCGTGGCTTTCCTGCGTTCCTTATTCCACCACCTCTTTTCACTACATTCTTTTGTGTTTTTTTTTCTTTCTACTGCTTTATCCATTTTATTGATCAGTTCTTTTAGTCCTTTCTCTACTCCTTCCCCAATCCATTGTTCTTCATCTAATTTTCTCCTATAAACCTAAATATTTTCATTGGTCCACACCTTTTTCTCCCCCCAAACTGTGCTTGAATTTTTTCTTTCTCTCCTCCAACTTTTTAGCCTTACTTCTAATGGCTGATGGTCTGAATCTATATCTTCCCCTATTTTTAAACTTTCTATATACTCCAAAACTTCTGCACTAACCATTACATAATCTATTATAGATTCTCCCCTCTCATCTGTATATGTATATTCTTCTCTATCTCCTTCCTCCATATTGCGTTTAGTATAGTCCACCCCTTCCCTTCACATAATTCTAATAGCTCCCTACCTTGTTTGTTTAATGCTTTATCCATCGTTACTCTTTTTATTTCTTCTCTATTCACTATCATACCACCACCTTCTTGAATTCTCGCGTTAAAATCCTCACCTATTATTAATTTTCCTCTCTCCTTTTCAATCAGTAGCTGTTTTAAGTTTCTTATTGTTTGTTTCATTTCTTGACCGTACACTATTATCTCCGTATATTAACTCTCATCTTCCCTTAATATTTGATTTATTACTATTTTTTGTTCTTGTTTTTTATTCTCCTCTTCTTCTACCATCCATTCTTCTCTTACTCCCGATATTATACCTCCTTGCGCTCTTACTTTTTTGTTGTTACTTTCCATCTTTCCCAATTTTTCTCTTCCAGTCACGTTTTAACTAAACCCACAATGTCAAGCCCTTCTATATACTTTCAAAATTCAGCTTCTTTATTTTTAACCCCTGCAACGTTCCAAAATACTAATCCTATTTCCGTCGTTTTTTTAATCGTTTTCTTTGGTTGTGGTTCTCTGGTAGTCCCCATTTTTTTAATCTTTTATCCTCCTTATTTCTAGTTTCTTGACCTCCTTTCTAATTTATTTTTTTTACGTTCCAATGCACCTCTTCTCTCTCAACCCATAATTTCATAAACTTTTTTGTGTCATTTTTGGGTCATATCTTCATCTATAAATATCCTTGTTCCTCATAGCTTTTCTTTTTTCTTTAATGCTTCTAGCTTATCTTCTACAGAATTCAATTTTACCAGTATTAACCCATTCGCTATGTTAATTGCGTTTCTTATACCCAATTCATTTTTAAACAAGTTATCTACTTGCTTTTTACGTTCTTCTCTTCTCTCTTGGCCTTCCGTCCCTCTTATAACTAAGTTCTTTCTTCTTTTTTCCCTTTCCATTACTTCCACCCTTTTTTCCAATTTTTCTATCTTCTCTTCCATGCTCTTGTTTTTTGTTTCTCCTACATATCGCATATCTCTTTCTTTTCTTAACTCCTTCGTGAACTTTTCCAGAATTACTAATAATTTATTGTTCTTTTCCCTCATATGCTTTATTTTTCTAATCATCTCCCTACACATCTCTATTACCCCCTGCTCCTTCTTATCGCTCTACTCCTTTTTCGGGATCCCTTTTGTTCTCTTACTCCTTGCAAAAACTTCTTGCACAATTTCTTGTGTTTTCTTATTTTTGCCATCCTCTCGATTCGGATTCTGACATGATTCTATCGAATTATGTCTAATTAAGACCCGCCATAAATATTAAAAAAGGTATATAAATAAAAATATGCGCGTCACTGTTATCAAAAGCCTTTAAATTAGTCCACGATACCCGCTCGCATGCGCACACATGCGTTTGTAAAACGTTTATTGTAGTAATGAGTTTCAACATTATAAAAACTTTAAATTCTGCTATTAAAGAGTATTGGATATAACAACATAAATTGTAACAAATTTAGTTTTATTTTATATAACTGATTTGCTAAATAGAATTGTAACACTTTATCCTTTACATAATCATAAGTTTTAGAGTGCAGATATTTTGTTGGAAAATACAAACAAAAAAGACTGTGAATGTAACAATGTAATTAACATAACAAAAAATCTAATTTATTATTGACTATAGTACATCTCACCAAAAAAGTCTCGTATTAAATTAGCACATTTTATTAAATAGTACAATTTTTTTTACTGAATAAGAACCCATTACAAACAACTCATTTTGTCAAGTTGAACTTTTGTTGTAAAAAGTTTTAAATGAATATTCTTTAACAAAACCAATATGGAACTTTTTCGACAAGACGAACTGTACCATAACTGCTGAAAAGCATTTGAATGAATTTAATAGTTTTAGTAACTTTACGTTTGGTAATTATGCTTACTCACGTAAACTTTGAACAACAATAATATCCTTAACAACTATTTATTTACGCTATTAATTTACGTGTTTATAACTACCGAACATTTTCTAGACTTCATAATTATAATAATTATACCTATTCGACGTACTAAAAACTTCACAAATAGATACAAAACTTTAAATAATTGTTGTTTATTTCTTGCAGGTAACACGATTTGATTTAGTATAAAGATCTAATTAGAAACACAAATTTCAAAATTTTATAATTTTTAGTTTGCTGGTATGTTGTTTTGTTATTGCGTTTGACTAATATTTAGGTAAACAAATTGAATTGCAAGCAACATTTTATCCATATTTCTCAATATAAATTGTAATCTTTATTTGTTTAGTAACTTCGATAACAGTTTATTTTATTTGTCGAGCAACGTTTCACTACCGTGTATTCTTTTACGTTTACGTTGATATAGGCTTTCGTAATGAATCCTATTTAATTTAGATTTGTTGTTTTAAAAAAATCAATTACTCATTCTCTATTTTTATAAACCGTTTATTTTTAATTTTAATGTTTTTAAATCAAGTGCTTATAATTGTGTTTTATATTAGTCATTGTATTTGCTTGGCTGGTTATTGTTATCCATGTGTCAGTTTCCGTTGATTTTAAATAAACTATAATGCACTTTTAATTGTTATTGAAATTTTTGATTTTCTTTGTTTTA
This sequence comes from Aquatica leii, assembly GCA_035610365.1. Classification (NCBI taxonomy): domain Eukaryota; kingdom Metazoa; phylum Arthropoda; class Insecta; order Coleoptera; family Lampyridae; genus Aquatica; species Aquatica leii. Next base: position 22,649,286 of record CM069432.1, on the reverse strand, counting down.
CACATAGTTTATGTCTTGCTTATATAATAGTCGGTATGTTATTTCTTACATCAGTAGGTAATGACTGACGTAGGCATCTTCTCTTATGGCAAGACCTTTAATCTAATTCCTCAAAAAAATAAAGAAAAAACAATGCAATTAGAAAAAAGGAAGAGATTCTTTTTCATCAGCATCTTAGATTTGGTTGAAATTTGGTACAATTTTAGTCTTTGTCAAAACTAAAAAAAAATACAGAATTTCATTGAAAAATGTTTATCCGTTTAGGATTTAGAGCTATGTAAAGTTCTCAAAAAAGGCAAAAAAAGACTCGTTCGACTTTTTTTAAATTGTAATTGTAGCTCTCGTATCTGACTTAGGGAGATGGAAGTGGTGTCATTATGTTGCTTTTTTTGTGCTCTTTAATTTGATATACAACACAATATACCATATTAAGAGGAAAATATTTTTTCAAATTTGAACCGAAAATTTTGTTTTGAAACTTTAAAAAATGCGTATTTTTGAAAATTTTTAAACAAATATATGTTTTTTATTGTGTTTTTATAAGTGGATTCTCAAAGTATCATTATAGGATTCCAATGAGTTCACTTGCATTTAAATTGTATTGTAAACCCAGTTTTGACGAAAATGCACAAATAACGGCTAGGGTTTTTAGTCAAAGTTTTTTTATAAAACTAATTTATTAAGATATTAATAACATTTAACATAAGCAGAAATAAATATATAAATGAACATTATAATATTAAACAAAGGTTAAAAATGTTTAATTAAGCTGGTCTGCAACTATTTCATTTTATTAATTAAAATACCTAATCCTATTGTTTTAGATTAGTATCAAATTTTAATGCGCTCTGTTGGAAAACAATTATTTTAGTGAATTAGGTGTCTGTTCAAAAGAAGAAGACTTGCACATTTTTAAGTCACAACTGGAAAAATAGGTTCAGATTAGAAAGCCATCAATAGTCAAGACTCTGAGAACAAAAAGAGTAGGAAGAACCTGACCCAGACTTAATTATCTAACTTTTGATGTCCCAACTTCGTCCTCACATATTGTAGAGACTCTTAATACATCCTTAAAAGAACTTGGAGAATCACCCATTGATGTTAAAAAATAAAATAAAAGCATTACTATGGTAAAAAAATAAAAAAGATAGAATCTTCAATGAGGCAAAAATTATTTCCGCATTCTCAAGAATCTTTTGATTATAAGCCAGAAAAACTTGAATCTTCTGTACTCAGTAATCTAAAAGCAAATTTTTGCATATAGCAAAAAAAGTCATGATATTAACTTGTTTACCAAAGACGTGGAGTGCAAGTCAAATAATGCGAGAATTTAATGCACCTTACTAAATGGTAAGGCAAACTTTTAAAAGAAAAAGGAATACTGGCAAGTCCTGATCAAAAACCGGATAAAAGCCTGTCACAAGAAATAGTAGAAACAGTGCGTTTCTTCTACAAAAGCGATGACGTAAGTAGAGTAATACCAACCAAAAGAGACTGTATTTCAGTGAAAGATGAAAATGGATCCAAAAATGCAGTTAAAAAAAGATTGATTTTGTGTAACTTTCAGGAAGCATACATTCTTTTCAAAGAAAATTATTTTGAGATAAAAGTAGGATTTTCAAACTTTGCGGAGTTAAGGTCGAAACAGTGTATTTTGGTGGGAAAAAGTGGTACACACTCAGTTTGTGTTAGTACAATCCACCAAAACGTCAAACTAATGATTGAGAATGCTCGTTTAGAAACATTAACTAATGAAGAATTTGCAAGGTTAAAAATATAACTTTTTGACAATCGATTGCAGTAGATTGGTGTAATCTTGAGACAATACAAAAAAACTCAACCATGATTTTATAGCGAAACAACAAAGCTCGTTTATGAATGAAGTAAAAGAAACATTGAAAGAAAATGAATATGCAGTCACATTAGACTTCTCAGAAAACTATGCTTTTGTAGTTCAAGACCAAGCCTAAAGCTGATGTTATTCTATCTGAATGTCTGGAGCATAATACAACAGCTGTCTACTGCTTTCAAAAAAAACTCATGCAGTTTTTGAAAAGTTACTTTCTGTTGGATGTTGAGAAAATATATTACTTTTCCGATATAACAGCTCAATATAAAAATAAAAAGAATTTTTCGAATTTGTGTTTCCATAACCAAGATTTTGGAATAGAAGCAATTTTCGGCTACAGCTCATAGCAATGAGCCGTGTGACGGAGTTTGTGGTACAGTTAAAAGGTTGGCTGCAAGGGCAAGTTTACAGAGACCTTATGAAAATCAAATTCTCCCGCCTCAACAGCTTTTTGATTGGTCGATCCAAAATATTAAAACTGTTAACTTTGAGCTTTCAAGCAAGAAGAGTACATAGAAACTGAAACGTTTTTGAGTAACTGGTTTGAAAAAGCACACACCATAAAAAGATCTCAACAGTTCCATGCTTTTTTACCAATCAAACACAACATGACCCAAATCAAAGTCAAAGCTTTTTCGTATGACACAAATTACAGCACAGTGACAACCACACAACTGCCTGGCAAAATTTCAATGGCAGACGTTAACGGTTATGTAACTGTTATATATAACAGTAGCTTATGTGTTAGATAAAAATAAAAGTGAAGATGAGGTGAAAGTCACATCTCTCCACCCACCTGGTCCTTCCCCTCCTTTTTCATATTCAAAAAGAAAACCTGACATTTTGTGGACATCTTTAAATGATATTTTGTGTACAGTTGATCTTACTACTCCCACAGGAAGAATATACAGACTTTCTAAGGAAGACATGGCAAAATCGAATGAAGTTTTGAAGCAGTTAGACAAATAATAACTTGATTAGTCAGTACTACTCACTTAAATAAAACTAATGATATTTTATTAAAAGCAAGTAATATTATTAAATGCTGCTTATTAAAATGTTTTGCTGTTATTTTTAAAGACTTCTAAATTCTAAATAAATTTCATACAATTTATTTGAGATGTTAAGAAAATCTAAAACTTCAGAAACTTTATTGAATAACATGAAATAATTGTATACAAACTTCAGTAAAAAGTAAGGTATATTCTTAACCTAAGTTTAATATTATGATTTATATTAGTATATAAAAACTTATTTAAGCTTTTTTGAATTGCTTTTAAATTTTTTTCCTGTTTTTAAATTTTTCCCATTAGTCCAAAAAAAACAGTTTATTTTGACTAAAATGCCAATTATTTGAGTATTTTTGCCAAAACTGGGTTCACAATACAATTCAAATGCAAGTTAACCCATTAGAATCCCATAATAATACTTTGAAAATCGACTTATAAAAACAAAATAAAAGACATATTTTTTTTTAAATTTTCACGATAAAATTTTCAGTTCAAGTTTGAAAAAAATATTTTTCTCTTAATATATATGGTAATATAAATTAAAGGGCGTAAAAAAAGCAACAAAATGACACCACTCCTATCTCTCTAAGTCAACTAGGAGAGCTTGAATTATAATTTTCAAAAAGTCGGCCCAGCATTTTTTGCGCTTTTGAGAACTTAACATAGCTCTAAATCCTATACGGGTAAATATTTTTCAACAAAATTTTGTATTTTTCTTAGTTTTGACAAAGACTACAAGTGTGCCAAATTTCAAACAAATCTGAGATGGTGAAAAAAATCCTTGTTTAATTTGACATGGATTGACCCCGTAAGAAGAAAGTGCTGGAAACCTTTAGTAGCTCTCACGGTACAAAGCGTTGCCACAAAGTTGGAAAATGAAATTTTTAAGGTGCACATATCTCATGAAAAAATCATACGATACGAAATAACGTCTACAACAAGCAACTAGAGCAAGATGTTAATCGAACGATTAAAGGTGAATTTACTCAGCACACAAATATCGTGCTCTCGTAGACCAAATAACGCCGAACTTAAAAATATAAGAAGCGAATTAAACAATATTTATAGCTCAAATTATTACCCAAAATAAAGGATTGGTTGCTGCAGAAAATAAGCAAATGATAGCATGGACTACTCTACGTGGAATTTTTTATGAACAAAGATTGATATACTCGGCACGACACTTACAAAAACGCAAGGAAAGTTGGAAAAATTACAGCAAGCGTTAACAAGCGAAAACAAACGAAACGTAAATTAAGATTACAGCTAAAAAACAAGAACATACGAGAGGTATGACCCAGTCATTGGCGAAGTCAAGTGTGGATGGGATTCTTCCGTTGGATCTGGTAAACTGTTTGAAATGGGAGCTTAGGTATTTAGAAGACGAAGACGCTTTTTTTTCCTTGATTCTTGTCTTCAATTCTTATGGTATTGTTTTAATTTGCAGTCGATTATGCTTGAGTTTTTATGAACTTTTTCATTAGAGCACCCGGTTTTTTCAGAGAAAGCTTTCTACACGTGACACAAATGCACTGTGTGTCTGGATAAAGACACGGAACGGTTGTATCTCCATAATCTAGAAGCAAGAACAATTGCTAGAGAATGTTTTGAAGTTCGTAAATTCACCGCTAGGAGGAACAACTGCTATGAAGAAACAAAGTTTGCGGTATCTCGGAAAGTTGGGCGTTGAGCTATACCTTTGAAAGCATAATTTGATAGCTTGAGTGATACGGTATCATTTTGCTTCATGATATTTTTTTATATCTATTATAATAAGGGAGAGGGGAGCCAATGCATTTTTCAATATTTACATTTTAATATCTCTTGAACTATTCAGCCTATTTGAATATTTTTGATCTTATTTAAAAGAAGATTTTATGATCTTTCGACAAATTTTTATTGTTCAATTGTTTAGTTTAAAAAAAATAAACTAGAAAGCGTTATCTGCAGCAATTATTAATTTTTGTGATTTTTGGTTAAATAGAACGGCAGTATTTGCGTAAAAGACTTTAAAGCCGTCATAATATTAGCTAAATATGATACTACTGTAAGGGAGCTTGAATTGATAAGTAACAGCCAAGAAACAAATAAAAGACTATAAAGTTCTTGATATATTTCTCTATGTCGATGTTCTCCCAGATTTTTTTATTGAAGAACGCGTGCAAAACTCAACTTGGTGACCAGCAGTAAAATAATGACGACATTACGCTTAAAAATATACCTTTTGACAAGTAAAGCGATGTTCCAAAATCTTGTTAGTTTTAAAATGTTAAGATTAGATGCGTATATAACCAAAATTATGGGGAGTTTTACTTAGATTTGGCTGAAAAATAAGCAAACTTTAACGTTTTTTTTTATGCCAGAATAAAAATACTTACAAACTTCTGATTTTGATCATTATATTTGTCAAGAATTTACCAATAAGTAATATTTTTTTGACAATTTAAAAACAAAATGATGTTTTAGAATGGCGGTTTGCATGAACTGCTATTGACACAAAATTAATCCACAACTTTAAGTCCTCGCCCTCTGGTGGTAAACTGAAATCAAAAATATTTTTCGGTATTAAAGTTTATAAATTTCCTTATGACTTATACCTAACTAGAATGAAATTGGACCAAAATTAACAAAAATATGGACACTAGAACATAACATAACATTTTTAACCTCTTTTTTTTAACTTTAAACTCACTTAAAAAATATTGATTAACAATTTATTTCTTTATTTTAGATATAAGTCATACAAAAAAGTATATCCTTTAAGGCATACTTTGCAGAATGTAAATCAAATGAATTATTCAAGCACCTATGCTCAAAGTTGTAGTAAAATATGTAGTTTCGAGAAAAACGCGTTTAAAGTTGTGGTAAAGTTTAGCATGGGATTATTTTCTCGTTTGCACTACAAGTATTAGTTACTATACGTTTTCGGGGTCGCTGAATACGAATCTTAAATCAAATTTGCAAAATTAAAAATGGCGGATCCAACATGACCAACCAAAGAATTTCTGTTCACTATAATTTAAAACAGAATTTCAACTTATGGGTTTCTGCGATCGGCGAAAGTAAATTTATTATTAGATGTGCTAAATTTAAAGTAAAAGATCCTATATGGCGGATCTGAACATAAAAGACTCATTTTTTTAACCGTGAAACATATAGGTTGAATAATATAAGTAATAAAATTAAACTCACATCAGAATCTTAGTCGGCTATTCCTGAACCGTAAAAGATTCCTTCCTCGATTTCGAATTGTTCCTGGTTGACTTTTTCCAGGCGACGTTGAGCTATCCTGGATTTTCGAGCAACGGCCGATATTTTCCGTTCAGCTGCCAGAATCTTCATTTCAAGGCTACGGTGGAGTAGCGGCTGGCTCCGATGCCAACACCGATACCCAGTGCGTTTATAATCCTCAGCAAAGACGATCTTCCTGCGTTGAGGAAGCTCGCAGCAATGTATGTAGAAATTTCGACCACCTTTACTCCGCAATGTAGATGTTTTGGAGCCACTTTGTAGATTTAAAAGACTCATTGCAGTTTTGTGTGTTTGCACCAATGCAGCGTTCCAGCAGGTCATCGGCAGAGAGAGCATTGTAGATTGGCTTGATGGCTTTTTAAACCTTTTCATCTAGAGCCACTTACACCAGCTCTCACCTCCTTCCGGACACAAATGGTGTTGCGGATTTTCATTTGTGGAGCACTTATGATAACAAGAAACCCAAATGGCCTCTTTCATCTTGGCAGCTGAATCAGGGTTGTGTCGAATCGCTAGTCCATAATAGAGCGTCAAATTTCCGATAAGTTTGTCCGTCAATTTTCCAGACCCCTTTCACCAAGCCGTTTTGTTTTCTTTTTCTACTTCTGAACGTGGCCCACGCATTCTTTTTTAGATACCAGGTAGTCATCATATGGAGCCATGTCAACAATAGCTTTGTATGTTTTCGTGTCTCCATAGCCAATGCTATTTTTATATTTCACACCCAGGAGGTCCTCTGATCGCGAAAACATCGCTTGTACGTCGTCCACCTCCATTTTTCCCGCACTGTCCGTGTGATTTGCAGTGCAGTCGTCGATGTGATTTTTGCTCCATTCGTCGTACTCCGGCGTCCCTGGTTTCGTTACCTAATTGAAGCAAGCTTGACAGTAAGATGATTTTACAATCACGTCCACAATTTTCGTCGTGTACTTTCCGATGAGTGAGACGATTCCAAACAACGACGAAAATTCTCGCTTTTTCCACGACCCGTCTCCGGAAACAGTCAGGTGCGTCGGCTCGTTCTCAGCTGCAGCGTTTGCGTTAATTTCTTCCATCACGGCTTTCTTTTGAACCACTTCAAAGATGGTCTTCGATGCTATGTACAAATTGTCCAAGAAGTTGTAGTAAATTGTCGTGCTGACTGAATTTTTTATGTCCAGGATAAAGCAAAACGTCTCTATACGTCTCTATAATATACTCTATACTATATATATACTCTGCAGGCCGCATCTTAAAATGCGGAACGCAAACATAAGTCACCGGTTTATTTTATACACATTCTGGGACATCGGAGATGACAGTATTTGGCGCCTATCGCACGGACAATCCACTATCAATTTAAACCCTACTCCAGGTCCTGCAGTGCGACCGAACTTAACAACACCGAAACACGACTTGCACACGAGGAACTCACTCAAAGCGTTGAAAATCATTAGAAAGTTACATATGACATAACTAGAGTTTGCGTCAATTTCCACATCATCGTAGTCAATATTTTTTAGTTATTTCGCTGATGAACTGACGTAATCCGCGTCTTTTTTTAGCCGTAAATTGATTTCCTTGGAAATGCTTTTTCCGACCCTGAGAAAGTGCTGGCGTCGTTTTTGACATTTTATTGAAATGAGAAAATATGATGGCGAAAAACGTAACAACAGCAGGTTTTCGTCGGTTTTACTTTGTTTAATTATAATAAAAATGTGCACGCTCGATTAAGAAAATAACCGTATAAAACATGAGAAAAAAAAGGTTTTATTGATATTTATTATTTACATCGGTCTCGTAAGCTATAAAATTAGTTTTTTGAAAGAACGTTTGCAAAGTTATTGTCAACTTCGAGAACGTTTACCGAAAGATGTAGAAAATTCTCGAGACAGATAACAAAAATATATAAAAACAATTTAAAGGAAACATAGGTCGTCAGTCGGAAGTATTAAAGAGACTGTTTAAATAAATAAGTGATTAACGCGTGTGTTACGAGATAATATATAACGGCGTTAAGCGTACGTGCCTTTATGTAAACAAGTATCAGTTATAGGTAAACAGAAGTTATCCGGGGACATTATTTTTCGATTGATTGTAATATATAAATTAGTGTAAGTGTTATTCTTAAATATCGTTAGGTTTAATTAGTTACGTGTATTTATAAACGTGTAAATATTTCGTATAAATAAACTAATTTTAAAATTCGCTTCAATACCTGTACACTATTGAAGTGGAAAATTTTTATTTGCGTTGCGGGCAATTACTCAAATGTTCACTTTTTTCTGCATTGGCAGTGAAGTGATTCTGTTGCATTGAGAAGTTACAATCAAGAACAAACAAGGAGATTAAACCTCTTGATTTCTATGCTCTCTCAGATTTTTTCTATTGAAAAATGGACGCTGGCGCGGTGCAAAAATCGACTTTGTGACTAATAGTAAAATAATGACGACAATACGCTTAAAATCACACTATTTTAAATTTTGTTTGATAAATAGAGCAATGTTCCAAAAAGTTTTCCAAATGTTAAGATTAGGTGCATATAGAACGAAAATTATGAATACTTCTGCACTATCTTAGTAGAAAATTTCTACTACCGCAGCGCCAATTTATTCAAATGTATTCTTTTTCCTGCATTGGCTGTAACGTAATACTGTTGCAAACCAAGCTTTGAGAGGTAACAACCAAGAACCAAATAAAGGATTAAAGTTCGTAATATGTTTCTTGATCTCCAAGCTTTTTTCTTATCTTTTTTGGCAATGTTATTTACGTATCTGCGATAAATATTAATTCGTAATAAAATTCAAGACTGCACTGGTTTTTCGACGGCACTGCCACTGATAAAATCTGAAATTGACAGTTTTAATGTAAGGAATCTTACCTGCTCATTTTGTACTTGACTTTCGCTGCAGTTGCTGGCTGTTCTTACGTTTTCCGCTAAATCCAATCATGCTGCAGTAGAATTGGTATGTTATAGCAGGATTTAAGCAATTTGGTAGTTTCTATCATAGTCTAATGATTGATTGGTAAGATGTCACATTAAGTTTAGTAGAGTGCGATCGAGTTTGTAGTTGTGGTGATTATTTAATTTTTTTTTTTTATTTAATTAAAACTAAACTAACAAAACAAAGTGTCAGTTCGTTGATTATTTTGTCTATTATTGAATTCTTTATATTATACGGATTACTGTTCTAACATTAGAATGTCTTCCGGGTTTGGACCGTGTCATATTTGCAACCGAAGCTGCCAACGTTTCGCCCACTTTCGTAAGGGGCTTCATCAGGGCGTGAGATAAATCGCAAAACTCAAACAAGCAATCGAAATCTAACTAAGAACTTCTCAAAAGTTAGGTTAGCTGTTAGTATAGATTCCGGCCGTGGAAGCCTTCGCTATTACGGATTACTGTTACCATACCACTGGTTCACATTCTCGTTTGCTATTAACTTCTTTAAAACTGCTATAATTGCTATTAAAGCATATTCTCTTCTCGCTTTTTGAAGTAAACAAAAAGTGATAGCTTAACTGTTACATTTTCTTAGTATGTTATTTTTGGAAAATCTATATTGCATTTGTTACATTGTTTTTGCTCACTTTACTTTTTGGTCTCTATCCTCTTCCCTTTGGTCGTGGCGTGGTTGTTACCAACGGAGCCTATTAATTAAATATTAATATGTTTAAAAACAAAATTGCATACTAAAAATGAATAGGGTCTTACAGACTGTTTTAAACGATTAGTCTAGGTCTATGATATAAATAATTAGAGTTTAGCTTAATTTCCAAGTGGAACTTCCGTTTGAAAAACCTTAATATTTTCGAACTTTTTTTCATTTAATGTCAAACATGAAAAACCAAAGTTGTGCAATAAAATTTTGTTTTAAAAAGTTTAAAAAGTTGTCAAAAACCCAATCTTGTAAGTAGACGTTACCATTTTTTCTTTTTAAATCAAAAGGTTTTTTGCGCGTTTTCATTAGCAATGTGCGGCAAATGTCATGTTTTTAACAACTGAAGAAGTCAACTTCGTCTATGATTTGTCCGAATTTCCACTGCAGAGGCGCGAAGTTGCTTCTTTCAAAAGAGTTAAACCACCTTCTGTAAATTTGAGCGTTGCAGCTGTCACTTTGTGCGTTATTGTAGCTCGGAAAAGTATTTTTGGCTGCTTCCCACAGACCACCAAAGTGTACACTGCGTGCTGGAATAAAGTGCAACTTCATGCGTTCACTAACAAAGACGTAAGTGACAGAATCACGTTAGATTTAAGAAATTAGTTCAATTATTTAAGTTTGAAATTGACCCTACAAAATTTGTGCTATTATTTGAATACACGTGCATGGGGTTTCCTCGACATGAATTAAAGCGCTTAAATGTCATAACAAATGATTCAATTTCAATTCCAATAACCTGACTTGGTCACAAAACCTACAAATATACATAAACAACATTTAGAAGTTTTTGAATGGCCAACTTTCTGATCTTAATTGAGAAACGGTCCACTGTAATCCAATGCAGTAGTATTAAATAGTGGATCGGGATTTAACCGCAAAATTAGCATGTTATCCATTCTAAAAGATAATCCAAAGCATTTGAGACATTTATGAACTACTTGTTTTACAAGACAGCGTCCTGAACTGATCCAAAATCTACTTTGGAGCAAAAAGAGAAGCAATTGAAGACCTGCATGGAGAAATCAGAGATGCTCTCTGACAACCGTTAGTTTGGCTAGGCAATGTTTGCCTGATATAAGAATAGGATATTTTCTATCAAAATTAAAGTGGGAGTTTTAAAGTTTACTTCCAACACGAACAATGCCGTCGGTATCTAAAAAAGTATTGAAGCTTATTAAAGGCGATAAACTTTTTATTGATTAACCTTACTGCTTTAATTCGTCGGAGAATGATTGTTTATGAGAAAGTTTAATCAAGCAAGCGAGCGCATCCTTAAGCTCATAAATAGTTAAAAGACCAACAGTAAGGATTAAAAACGTATAGAATAGGCAACTTTTTCTAACCGGGTTGTGAAACAAGGTACAAAACCTGCGTGGTGGCAACAAAAATAGTCTTATTTTCCGTTAGCCAAGTTGAGCCATGCCACCATAGTTTAGTAAATTTTAGATTATCGGGCGTAATTCTTCTAGACAGTAGATTAGCAGGGTTCGCTTTGGTTGGCATGTGCTTCCAGAATGCATTAAAAGTACGTTGTTGGCCGTCAACGACTCGATTACAAACAGACGTTTTTAATAGATGTAGATTTGTTTTCATCTATCCCAAAATTATGGTCGAATCAGACAAAATGATATGTGGAGATTTAAAGTCGCGACAACCGACAACCATGAATATGGTTCCCAACTAATCCCAAACTAATTTATCTATCCACAATGGTTAAAGCATAATGTTTGCATTTATAGCGCAAACAGTTAGAACTAGCGTCCAATATTTGAGCTATTTTTGAAAGCATAACTCGCTTGGTCATGATTCCGATTAGAGGCGAAAAAATAGTAAATGTAAAGCAGTCTGCTTAAAACGACCAGATCAATCCTAGCGTACGTGTGTGCTCATCAGCCCAAATTCAAAAACGCTAGAGTGAACGTCCGAATTAGAGACATTGGTTAAGATTAATGGATCATTAGATATCCATTTGCAACGATTAAAGCATCCTGTGCCAGAGCTTCTGAAAGATTGTCAGCGCCAGTAAGAAGATCGTCGACATAAAAATCATTTTCGATGACGCATAAAACTTCAAAATTAGAAAATTCGCACTCAATGCCTAGTTTGTGCAAGGAATGATATTAAGAATGAAAGAGTGAAATGGTTTTGAGGAAGGAGGTCTCCAAAAAATACGCTGAAGCAAACTATTATTGGGTTTAATTAATACTTATCTGTAATCTTTTTGGTATCAACGGCAATAGCATAAGTGTGCTTTAAAAAGAAAACTAAAATGAAAAATTTTATATGGTTTGAATGTCATTCAACGACATGCTTGAAGTAGTGGCAGAAGAACCATTTGAACCAACATAAAGCCTGTAACTTGAATGTTGGCATCGTCGATGCGCAAATTTAAACTTTGACACACGTCAGATTGGGAGCCTGAATCTAGTAAAATAAGAATACTGTGTTCACTTCCGTTAGCATCGAGAATCTAAGCGGAAATTGTAGAAGTTAGAAGTAACCGCAGCACTCAATTCAATATGCAAAAAAAGTATAATCTTGCTTAGGCTTGCACGTGTGGCAAGCAAATTTAGAAAAGCATTGAGGTACTGTACTAGTACTGGTACTGGACCCTTACAGAGACAGTTAAGACTTTCAATTCCTTGGCCATGGAAATTTTTTGACGTGCAAATTAATTCAAATTGTTTACACATACTTATAGAAAGAGAGTTTTTGCAAAGTACAAAAGTTGGCGTGTTTGTTACAAACGATTTTAAAAAATGTAAGTTTTGTTGACCAAGACAATCTTAGCCTCTTGTTTAGACTGTAAGCTGTCTAAAAAAATGGCGTTGTTTGTTAAGAACGTTTTAAATTTGTCCAGTTTCGGTAAGTCACTAGTTGCCTATAAACGATCTTGTATTTCAATCATTAACGGCCTTGAAAGTGAAAGAACGGAGGGTACGCTGAAATTATAATTGAATATTTAGTTCAATTTAAATGCAATATAAAATGACGCAAACTTTATTATATGCAACTAAGATAGGAGAATTCTCTTAAAGAAAATCTGTATTTACTCGTTTACACAATTCCTTTCTCTCTGGTATATGCGAATTAATGGCTTGGTTATTCAGCCCGAAGGACCAAAATGTTAAGCGCGTAGTTGAGCCAAAGTTAATCAAACCAATAACAGTAGTGGACTGTATTGGTTTTAATAAATAATGAGCTTTTTTGATGATGAAAAGGAACCATTTATTCACATATAAAACGATAAAAAACCTTGAAGCAAACAACGTGTGCAACATCTTTACATAAGTGATATTTACAACACACTGGTTAAAAGATGCAGGACCGCACTCCAAAACAAAAACGTAATCTGAACAGATAACGATACTTTTTTATTAGATACTTAAGTTTATCTGTTTTTTTTTAACTACAGGTATACAAAGTATAAATAAGAAATTATTTAACACGTTTTGATAAAACTGTAGGTTTATCTATTGATTTACGTAAGTCTACTCGTATATCAAGTGCAGTTTCTTATCGAATAACCAAATATTTTTTTGGTTTTTCTTGTTTTTTTACTCTCAATGTCTAGTTTATTTTTTTTTATAGTAAAAATGTTTTAAAAACTGCTATTCACAAACAGATTATTTTTAGCATTTGATTTAATAGGAAATAACAATAATTTAATCTAAAATGATAATCCTATTGATTTTTACGATAAGATAATTGTAATTTACTAAGTGCGAACTTTAAAGATATTTGTGTTGTGCTTAATAATACAAATACAGAAGACTGATTTGTATAAAACTTTAGATGGTGAAATCAATAACAGAAATAGACGAAACGTTGAGTCAAATAACTGATTCTTTGCTTCATTCAAAATAACGTAGAACGTTGATCATTAAACGTTATAAAAATAACGTTAAATCCATATTGCATTTTTAATTTTTTATGACCTATTATATTTTGATAACGTATCAAAATACTTATCTGATAGTTTCGGTCATTATTACACGATAAAGCGCAATTGACAGCTTTGGGTGATACAATATCTACAGTTTAGTGTCGTTAACCATTGAATCAGCCATGCTAAGTATCATCGAAATAATAACGATTATAATAGGCATCGGTGCCATTTACGTGTTTTGTCGATGGTGGTGTTCATTGTTATGTAACGGTGAAGCAAAGAATAGGAGTAGAAATGCTGCGGAAAGTAAGTAATTTAAAGGTGCAAAAAATCATTTAAATTTAAATCCGCAATTAAATCTAATAACGTTTAATTCTCCCGTTGGTGGGTACTTAATCACTGCTATGATAAATTATATTATTTGGCATAAAAGTATTAGTTATCTTATCTGGTAATTATCCAATTACTGGAGCAAGGAAAATTTATAAAAACTCTTAGTTAGTTATGGATCCTTATTACAAACCTGGTTTAGTGGCATGTGTTGTCACTATAATAGCTGCGTTAATAGTGTTCCTTATTAAATTTATTTTGAACAGAAGAAAAAAAGGTATGTGTCTTTGTATTATATTGCTTTTTGGGTACTTGACTGGTAGGTACTAAGCGTATTCTTTGTCCTGTCACAACTAATTAAGCTTTTCTATCCATTTTAAGTTTCTGTTTATGTATATTCTTAGACTTAAACTAAAATTAAACTTTTTTAAATTAGTAATATTTGGGTATTTTGAGAAATTGTATGATTTTGTTGTTATTCTAAAAACAATTTTTATTTTTCTCAGATAAGAAATAATTATAATCTACACAGATCCAAGTGCAATTCACATCTGTCTAAATTAGTCAGCCAAATAAAAGTCTAGAGAATTAAATTTTTATATCTGTATGACAGTAGTACTAATTAAAACTATGTGTGAAAATACTTCGGGAACGCTTGAATAATAAAACTAATAAAATGGAGATGATAAACTGATAAACTTACAACTGCTTTACAAATATTATTCACATTAGTATTTTAATACTAACGGTTTTTATTATTTTTTTTAAACTTGCTTCGTTACATTGGTGTCAGGTGTGGGGTGATCTTACGCTCCATAATTTGATATTGCAGAAATAACCAATGGATTAGTAGTTTACTTTAGGCATTTGTTAATAAAGGATCGGTTGTTATTAAAATTTAGTGCATTTTAAAATTACTCTATATTATATGAAACTTTTTATTCGTGTCACAATTTATTTTGGTAACTCGTTAGCAAACGGTAAAAATGGATGCAAGACTTTCAAATTTTTAAACCAATAAATAAAAAAATGGGCGAAAGTTTTCAGAATATTAAAGTTAAGTTATTAAAAAATACTCAGAAAAATATACCATAATTATTGGAAAAGTTTAAAAGAAGAAATGCAAAGAAACATAGAAAACCAAATTAAAATTGTTCAGTAGGAAACTCAAGCAGATAATAATGCAAAATTCTAGAAAACCAAATAGAAGCAATACAGGAGAAATTTGAAGACAATAAAACTGCTTGAAGAAAAATCCCTTTGATTAACATACTCTAAGCAGTTATAAGCCGCAGCTATTGGTTGGAATGAACAACAAACATAAAACGACGTCTTTAATAGTAGCTTTACGTGGAGAAATGTTTTGCAGACAGTTCCTGGCCGCCTTCAAAGAATTTACAAACTCTCAATTTCACGTGTAGATGCTCATCTTCAACAGATCTACCAAGCCCAAGTAAAACTGAGGAAAAAAAGAGTTCTTCTTCTTGCGTTTACGGTTGTCTCAACCTAAAACGTTGGATGTCGTTTTATCCCACACTTTAAAGTTTGAAACAGCAAAACAGGTGTGGCACCAAGACAGCCATAATAATAATAATAGTTCGGGAAGGAAAAGTGAAAAGCTGGAACTGCGGGAAAATGGGCCACGTACGACGACGCTATACTATGCTCAAAATAAGACCAGAAAAGCGTCTAAAAAACTACAAGAAATAGAGCAAAAACCGACCTCAACGAGCCATTCCCCGGAGATTACTATTCAAATAGCATTTTTTCTCATTGGCAAAATTAATGGGCAAAATGTGCAGTTCTGCTTGACTCCGAAGCAACAAAAACCAAACATCATTTATTCCGGCATGTTATCAGAAAATGAGAAAACGTCATCAGTAACATTACAACTTCAAACGGCGACGGGCAAAGAAATACTTACTCTCGTACAAATAAAAGTGACTATTGATTTTGGAAATGGAGTACTTGACCATCAAGTATGATTTCCATTTGGATATAAACAACGATGTCCTTAAGATTGATGGCATGCGAGTCTTATTAAATGAAGATGTGATCTTGCCTGGAAGGACTGCAAGTGCGGTGATGGAACGCCTGGATGGAAATCTATGAAAAAGCTACATATGCGTTATCAAAGCAATAGATGGCGGCTTGCTTAAAAAGAAACTACTAGTTGGCAAAACATTAGTACGAGTAAAAAACATGGTTCTAGTAAGTACCCTAAATGTCAACTCAAATCCGGTAACATTGAAAAAGAAGACCGTGGTAAGTCAATGCACGCCAATATCTCAAATTGTGAGATGCGTAGACTTTAGTAAAGCTACGTCGGTCGCTAAAAAAGTGCCCACAGCATCTATTAGTCATTCTTACCTCCAAGTGTCAAAACCTCAGCCAAGACCAGATGGCTAAAGTTGTTTGCGATGAAGGGCATTTCAAAAAAAAAATTAATATGGTGAAGCACAAAATTACTACTGGAGACGCTTGGCCGATACGACAACATCTACGTCTACTTCCTTTGACAAAAAAAGAAAAAGCTAAACGAATAATTAGGAATATAGAGAGAGAAGATGTGATTGAACCTTTAAATAGTCCATGGGCGTTCCCAATTATACTAATAAAAAAGAAAGATAAATCAACGAAATTTTTCGTAGACTATAAACAGCTTAACGATTTGACCAACAAGAACAGTTGCTCTTTATGTTTGACGATACTTTAGACACCCTGTCAGGTAGTTTTCCACGTTGGATTTAAAAATGGTTATTGGCAGGTAGAATTAAAACTAAAGATTAGAAAAAGTTTGTGACAGTTTACTGTGAAGGCGCAAAGAAGTGCCACGTATTTAAAAAGGAAGGACAGTACCTTAGCCACGTCGTAACTAGAGATTAAGTAGAGGCTGGCCCAGTTAAGCAGTGCATGCATGGCCAAGGCCAATCAACAAACATCAGGGTTGAAGTAAATACGGCGACATAATTAGGAACCATGATCTATCCAAAAAAGTTTCCCTGACCGTTTTGGAAAATGGAACGACGATTCCTTCGACAATAATTTTAGCATGGCCGGGTAACTATCATCTAGACAAAATAAATATGGGTTGAAATTTAATGGGATTTAACCTAAAGCCGTTGAACTGACGCCACTTCAAAATTTCCTCAATGGCTTGCTTCAGATTTGATAATCCAACCTTGGGATTTATTTTATCAACCTCACCATTGACTTGCATATCATCTGCCAACAAATAATATTATAGGTAGAGAAAAAATAATAGAGGCAACATTATTCCTTCCGGTGGTACACCACACACCAATGATCGAAAGGCAAACGATGAATTACCATGCTGGGTTTGTTGAGTTCTACCAGTAAGATAAGAAAACAGCATTTTGCAAGAAGAGGACAGTGAATAGTTGTTATATAATTATGTCGCCAAAAAAGAATAGTCAAGGCGTTACTTATGGCCAGAAGCGTCAATGCCACACTATTGTCCTGGTCAATAGAAGCTCTATTAGGCCTGGTCGATGTAAAATGTGTTCAAATATTTTAAATAGCGGCGGTAAAATTCTGATATGTCTAAAATCAGAAGCTTCCTTGGGGGATTGTATTTTTGGTACTAGAGTAACTTTGGCACACACAACAAGCAGGAAATGAAAAAGATACTAAAAAAATTGAAAGTTTTAGTGATTGTGGGAAGATTAATTGGAAGAGTTACAGCAAAAACAAGAAAAAAATGGCATTGATACCAACTGCTCCAGATTTAACTTTATTAAAAGCTGCTAAAACGTCTACTTCATCAATAACAGAAAAAGAAAAGTTAGCTGAGGATATGACATTATAACAATCGGGAGTAGAGATACCATTGCTACGGAGACCAGAAATTTCTTTATTTTAACAGATAAAGTAAAACTACTGCAGCCAACTATCCCATGCTTCGTAATATTACGCCATAGCGTCTGAAAAGACAGATTAGGTTGAAAATCAGAAACAATATATTCTCTTTTGCCATTTCTAATCGCGGTTTTGCACTTATTCCTTAACATTCTTAATATTTCATAACCGTTGAGATCGTTACACGATTTCCAAACTGTATAAGTCTTATCCTCGTCTTTAGTAATTTTTTATATTTGGAAATTAAACCATAGTACCAGGATCTCTCATCCTAAACCTTTTAACAGAAGCAACTTGATTAAGTAGGTAGAAATAACCATTCCTTTGAATCTGTCCACTATTAAAACAGAATCAACTGACTCACATGCTGCGTCTCATAGAGCTTCAGCAACGTTACAGAAGTTTTTTAGCTCACAAGCTTCACACAATACGTTCTTAATTTTTCTCTTTCTTAAATCATAAAAACAAAATAGCGTGGAGTGTGCTGATACACCAAGGGCATCGAGTTGCTCTTAGAATAAGACGCGGGAAGCGTTTTTTACCAAACATAGATAAAAAAAAAGGGAGAAAATCAGAGAAAAAATGAGTAAATCCAGATGGAAGAATAGAGAACCCAAAAGAAGAGAGAGGCAAACTGCAAGAAGATGAACTTAGTTGGAGATGGATGTTGGAGCATATTTATATTAATGTCATCCAGTGCAGGAAGACAATAGACTACCCAAGTAACAAAGTGGTTTTATAATTCTTAAGTTAGAAAACTTTTCAATTTTATTTCAATTTTATTGTAGTTATGCTCTCTAAATGTAAAATGGTTCTATTAAAGTTGTCTGAAAGATTATTTTGTTATCTATTCAAAATTGTTTTTTAAATCAATGTTTAGAACAACAAAATTATAAAACTGCTTATGAGATAAGTATAAAAGTGTTTTGTAAACGTTTATATAATATTGGTTATAAGACATTCACCCCTTACAAATCATGATTTATCACTTTAGAACTGTTTTATACAACTGTTTTAATAAAGTATGTGACTACGTTATATAATTGTTGTATTAGTAATATTATATAACAATTTTGCTTTCTGCATCAAATTACTCACAACAAAAGTTCCAACATAGCTGTTAATTAAAAGGACACAAACACTGAGTTATAAAATAAGAGAAAAGCAGTTATAGAGCAATACTGCTATTAAAACGCAAAATTATTGTATTAAATATAGTTATAAAACAATTCGGATATACTGGTGTAAGAGAAAACCACCTGATTTGGCAGCATATCTACAATCGTTTGTCTAAGAAACTAAAATAATTTTTTCAGAAGGATTTATAATAAAAGGATCGCAGTTTATTGTTAAGTTACGCTGCTTGATATGTGATTCGCCTGCTCGACCATTTTCATTAACTTTTTATTATTGAATACGCGATTAAAAATTCATCATAATATAATCACATTTGTAAAATACGATCCTGTCGTGTTAACTTTTACATAAACTAAGGTAATTAAATTTGAACGTTTTATAAGTTTTCTATATGCATCATAATTTTTGTATCAGAGTACATTTAGTAATAAAAATGTTCTATTAAAAAGGGACCATTTTGAAAATCTACTCGCATATATTTACATGGCCGCCATCCTCGAGGAACATAATATTAGCTTGTATTTCACTACTTTGACGACAAAAACACATCAATTAAAGCTTCTTCTACCAGTATAAGTTGTGGTTTTATGTTAAAAAATTGAAATTTCAACTTTCTGTTTTTTATCTGATTTTTAAATTTTTTTTAAAATACTCATTAAACTTGCGGCGCACTTGCGACCTATCTACTTCATAATTGACAGTAAAATTTCCTGCGTAGCAAAAAACGACGTCCGTGTAGATCTATCTCATTAAATTTTGTGTAAATGATATATACTTTTATACGTTGCCATTTAATAATATATAAATATAAAAAAATATAAAATTGTTACTTGGGTATTCGAACCAACATGGATGATTCACTAAAGTCTAGCTCGATAATTAGGTACTCAATAATATAACTAGTAGAAGACATTTATATTTAATGTCTAATTTTACATATAGGTTAACACCACATCCTCTGCTTTCAGCCCTATTAATACGAACCAAGGAATAGCCTGAAATAGCTACTAAGCTATTGCGCAAGGACGCACGTAGCCAAGTCTAAGATATTCTTATAATATGTAGAATATATATATATATAGAAAGCAAACTTTGCTTATTAAAATGAGAAGCATTAAACGCGTCTACAACATAGCTTTTTCAATTTGTCAGTCGTAGGCAACGTGGCCGGAGACAGTAAAACTGAGGATTGCTGTAATGTATAAGTAAAACACAAAACGACATAACTATTTAGAGAAGAAAAGTAACAGAAAGCGCGTTTGCTTAACTAGACAAACTAGAGCTTACGCTTCCGCTTAAACAAGCAAGCTAGCCATTAGATTTTATTGTTGTCAGGGCTGAGAGATTTACCCACAAATATGGGTTTTGGTAGGTCAAATGCAACTCTAAGGTTACGTGTAGAGAATTCATGTTTGACTCTCCGAGCTTTGAGAATATCATCTCGAATGAAACGAGAAAAAAACTTAACCCGGATAAAAGTACGTTAGATAAGCTTATTGAAGTTAATTCGCTCAAGAGAATCAAACTGACCGGAAGGTGCCTAGAGCTCTGCATACTTTAATAACATCACTATCGAGACTGTCCTTACTTGATTCAGGGAAACCTATAATGTCAATTGAGTTTGCTAGTACATCCTGTTTGTTGAACCTAGCATTCTAGCTAGGAAATCAGAGAATCGATCATAGCAATTATCTGCTGAATTATTAAAAATTGGTTTTTTATTCATAAAACGATGAAAAGTTTTTAAACAAATTGAGTTTTAACATTTGTACGTTATCCCACTAACCAAATTAAGCTTGGATATAATTTTTTGTCAATTCACATTAGAGAATGTAAGTTATAATCCAAAACGCATAATTTACAGCAAATTTAGTGAAAGCCTAAAAGCTCCCGGCATAACACTTCAATTTTCAAAATTTCCTGCAAGTTATGCATAATTGTTGTGAATAAACTGCAGCTTCCATCCTGAAATTCGATTATAAACTTTCTGCAAGTATACAATTATGAACTATGAGAAATATAATTAAAAAAAATAAATATGCAAATGTACAAATGTAAATTTACAATTAGGATTAAATTATAGGTATACTGCAAAAGATTCATAAAATATTAATTTTTATTGCAAACATTGAAAGAAAAAAATATTAATACAAGCCGTACGTATAGTATAACTAAGTATACTACTTAATTTCTAAATTTTACACATAAAAATTTCTAAAACATGTAATTAGTCAATACTACTCAAGTTGTCTTCATTCATAATAAATAAATGATTTTTGATAAGTACACTTAAATATTTAAAAATTAAAATTGCAATTTTAAAATTCTTTAAAGTCAATCGGTTGTGCATTGTCGTTCTTACTGTGATGAAACTAATTCATCGCTTGAACTGCTTCTATAAACAAAATAACATCAAAATTTACACATTTCATACATGGGTTATCTGTTAAACAAATATTTTTTATGGTAACACTGAAGGGTATATTCATTTAAATTATTTGTATACTAGGCACATGTATAAAATAAAACTTGGTATTATATAAATAAAATAGAATACCAAAATACATTACATGATTCTAAGGATTCAACGTTCATGAAAGCTGATATATAATAAACTTGTTTTTATGAAACTCTAATTTAAGAGTTTGAGTAGTACCATTGAATAATAAATTACTCAATGGTAGTACATACATTCTTCTAATGTTTTGGTAACTTTTGTTAATTCTAATTTAGTATGTATCACTAACTACATCTTTATAAATTAACTTACTTGATTATTATTTTTTCCATTGTATTAGTGCAGAAGTTCCCACGTGGTCACATAATAAAACGTCGATTAAATTTTAGTTTTTAATATTGCAATTAAGCATAAATTGCACTTCATATTTTGATTATACAAGATAACAATTTTTGTATTTAGACTACTGCTTAAAAAAATCGATGAAAAGTTAAACTTTCTGTGCATTTTCTACTAGCAAATTATATATACTGTAGCGATTTTTATTATTATTAAAACTAATTTATTTATACTACAAATATCTACACGTACTACGTTTATAAATAAAACTAACCGAACTAATTAAATCTAAAGATATTTAATAAAAAACACTTACACTATAATTTATATCGCACTATCACTTACAGGAAGATAAAGTCCGCGGATAACTTCTATTTATCTAAACACCGAAACTTGTTTATATTAAAGTTACGTACTCCGTATATTTATCGCACACGCGTTAATCACTCATTTATTTCAACTTGAATAGTCTTCTTAACACTGCCGTCTTCGAATTACGGAAATAACTGGCCTATGATTTGTTTGTACCGTATTTATACACATTTTAGAAATCTTTTTGGAATGTTTCATATCTTTCGGTATACGTTCTAGATGATAGATAACAACTTCGAGAAGGCTCTTGAATTTGAGAACGGTTCACTGCCCCTTCCTTAGAACTGCTCTGTCCCAAAACAGGAAACCGGTAGAAAGGATCGTGGCGATAGTGGCAGCTTCCTCCATTTCGGCAACTTCCTTGGCTATAGAAGTAACAGTCAATGGACTTTTCCTGACCCGATATTCTTCTTGGTCGGTAACTACAGACTAACACTTGAACGCCTGTTCCTCGGAAGAAGACCTCCGACATGTTTCGAACTGTCCTCCGAGTCAGTTAATCTAAGCCACAACCAAGCTTGGGTACTGCCAATTTCTTAACATGGTAGAACTCCATTTCTCTCTTGAAATTCCATAATTTTCGTCACATATTTTTGTATAACGGCTTGGTACGTATGTAAGTATTTCTTGGTGACCAAATAGAAAACAAAGCGTTTGTCACCACGTAGTTCTAAAACTTTTCCGACTGCCGGTTGCTGTCTTCGTAATTCATCTAGCTGCTCAAACTTCTTTTTAAACACGACTGCAACCCCTCTGGACATATCAAGATCCTCGCTCACGCAATGTGCAATGGCGTAATCTTTTTGTATTTGGAACAGGTTTTGTTGTTCCTCGGTGGTAACTCCAAACCTAACTTTTCCAGAACCTCCGTATTAGTTCATAAACTTTTCGAACTCCATTCCTTCGATTTGATTCTTGGTTCTGCTGCTTATTACTCTGGTTCGGACCTGAACTTGCGTATTGTGGTTATCCCCAGCAAACGTGGGTAGACGATCAACGTGGACTACTTTTGGCTTGCCTCTGGGCGGTTTTTGGATGCGATACATGACGTCATTAACATGCTGCACGACTTCATAGGGGCCCTCCCATTGTCTTTGCAGCTTTGGCGACAAACCACGTCTCCTTTGGGGATTACACGACCTGACCATGTCGCCAGGTTAAAACCCACCATTTTGTGCCTTGACGTCATATCTGGTCTTCATTCTATCACTGGCAATTTGTATGTTTTTACGAACCTCCTCATGTACTTCGTCTAGCCTTTTAGTCAGCTTGCTGACGAAGTCTTCTCTAGCAACTTCCGGTCTTCGTCCAAATTGAAGGTCGCATGGCAATCGTATTTCGCGGCCCGAGCATTACACAGGATGGTGTTTGGCTTGTGCTTTCTTGAACAAATGATCGGTATGCCATTAGGAAAAGGTGCAAGTACTGATCCCAGTCTCTTTGGTGTTCGCACACTACCTTGGCTAAATGCTTGCTAATTGTTCGATTCATCCGCTCAACCATACCATCAAATTGAGAATGGAGAGGCGTCGTCCTAGTTTTCTTAATTCCCAACAGTCGGCAAACTTCTTGAAACAGCTAAGACTCAAAATTACGGTCTGGATCGGACTGTAATTCCAACGGAACTCCAAACCGGCAGAAAAACTCTTTTACTAATACGTCTGCGACTGTAGCTGCTTCCTGATTGGGTATGGCGTAAGCCTCCGTCCATTTCGTGAAATAATCCATCGCCGCTAAGATGTATTTATTTTCCGAATCAGATTCTGGAAACGGCCCTGCAATGTCAATCGCTACTCTTTCCAAATGGCTTCCTACGTTGTATTACTTTATGGGTGCTTTGCGCTTTATCGCTGGACCATTTCTTGATGCGCAGACCGTGCATTTACGGCACCCTTTTATGACGTCCTCTTTGCAGTTGACCAAGTAGAATCGTTCTCGAACTTTTCCCAATGTCTTCTTAATGCCAAAGTGTCATCCTGATGTACCATCGTGGAGATGCTTCAACACTTCTGACACCCGGCTCTTTGGCACTGTAGTCTGTTTTCCGTGCCCTCGACACTTTCTAAGGTTCGCTTAAAAAGACAGTCAAAGAGTCCCACTGCGCCTAGTACGCTTTGATGTTTTTGCCCAACGCACTCTTTCCAGTTCAGGAGTAGTCTTATTTCAAGGTCATTTTTTTGTTCGCGACGCAACTGCTCGGGTTCCCACTCGTCATCAACCATAGTCGTTCTCCGGAGGCATTTTTTCTTCTAGTCGCGAACAATGGTTGCAGTCCGTCGGACATGGTCTTCTGGACAAGGCATCACCGTTTCGATGACTGCTTCCGGCACGGTGTTCTGTGTCATAGTCATACTCTTGCAGTTTCTCGATCCATCTTGCCACTTGTTTTTCCGGGTTACGGAACTGCAGTAGCCATTCTGTTTTTAGTAAAAATTTTGGTCCATACAAATATTTGTAGAAATGTTCGATGGCCTTAACGACTGCTAACAGCTCCCTCCTAGTCACGCAATAATTCTTTTCGAGCCTGGACAATACCTTGCTAAAATACGCGACAACTTTTTCTTGTCCATCTTAAACCTGCAAAACAAGCGCCTATGGCCAGATTGCTTGCATCGGTATCCAAAACAAATTTTCCATCTTCTCTTGAATAACTCAAAATCGGCGAAGTGACTAGAGCCTGTTTTAGTTGATAGAAAAAATTTTTGCAGTCTTTATTCCATCTAAATTCTGCTCTTCCGTCAATTTCGTCAAAGGTTTGGCAATATTGGCAAATCCGGGTACAAATCGTCTATAATAGGTTGTGCACCTAATATCGATAACTTCATTTTATCTAAACACCGAAACTTGTTTATATTAAAGTCACGTACTCCGTATCTTTATCGCACACGCGTTAATCACATATTTATTTCAACAAGAATAATCTTCTTAACACTGCCGTCTTCTAATTACGGAAATAACTGGTCTATGATTTGTTTGTACCGTATTTATACACATTTTGGAAATCCTTCTCGAATGTTTTATATCTTTCGGTATACGTTCTAGAACATGGATAACAACTTCGAGAAAGCTCTTGAATTTGAAAACGTTCAAATACTTTTTGTAAATGAACTAAGAGTAAACTGCGAATTGTCAACTTAATTTTGCAAACTTATTCTAAACTTTTACTGAAAACTGAAATATAGTACATTCTAATACTATTCGACAGGAAATTAAAAAGTGCATTTTCTGGTAAATCAGAAAATATGGCGTTCCATTTAAATTAATAAAGTTATATCTATTTCTTAATTGATAAGTATTCATTTTTGTTTTATTATTTTTTATTACAATTGCGATATAAAATATGATCTATTGTTAACCTTAACTGTAAATTTTGCTTATCAAAACATGAAAATTAGGATATATTTTGACAAAATTCATTTGAAAAACTTTAAGGTTTAGGCTTTATAAGGTTATTAAAACACACTCTTATTGTAATAGGAGAATTCAGAAGTGTAATAATATATTTTAACAAAATCAACTTTGATACTTTTGCAACGCCTTGTATAATCTAAAAAATTTAATCTATTGATAAATTTACTTTAGTTCTCTTATAAGGATTTACAGGCTTAGCTTGGTTTTCAAAAGCTTAGCTTGAAATCAAGATTAGCTATTGAAAAACCAAGCCAAGCTTTTAAATAATCAAGCCAAGTTCAATATTAGAAAAGCCAAGCTTTTACAGGTTAAGCTTTCAAAATCTTACCAAGCTTTCAAACTCATAAAAATAATATTATCTTGTCAAATTTATACCTCAAAATAAAGTTTATCGAAGGCAATTTACACAAATCACTTTAGCAAACAGCGTCAACTGAAGAAATCTTAAAAGAAATTAAGCAAGTTGTCGAAATGAATTCTAAGATAGCTGAATTTATAATTTATACTTCTTACATTGCAATTGTTTTTGTTTATTTAGCCTAAGTCTTGTTTTGGTTACAACCGCAGATAAGCATAATCGAGCACACATATATTTTGTTAATTTAGGTCAGTGTAAATACGAAAAAATAAAGATTGATATTTGCTGTAATTATTTTGCTGATGATGTATTTTGTGAATGGTGGATAATTAAAGAGAATCATAATTAAAGCAATACATGAAGACGTTTTAAAATAAGGATCTCACAGCAATTATCACATCATTAAAATCAAAGCCAATCATCACTTATTTAAATGGACAAATCTGATATGTGAACTTTTTAATTGCAAATATCACTTTAGACCAAACCAGGAAAAATTTACTTCATAACTCGAGGTCAATTAGAAGCTAAGCATGAACGCGTGTGCCTATTTCTCTCTCTGCTACACGTAAATAAATCTAGCATTGCTATAAACATAAATTGTTTATTGTGTTTTTCTTATTATCAAATTAATAATTAGATAATTGAGTCAATTTAACTATGAATTTGTGTTTATTTATTAGTTTTTTTATTACACTCACATACATGCATGGATCACATCTGATTCCGTATACTAGACGACGCGTTGTTTCTTTACCTCAGTTCGAAGTTATGAGATAACCTATGCTAGCAGTTGGGTAATTGTTTACATCGTTTATATTGTGACAATGCGGTGTAACACGTGCGAGGTACGTGTTCCAAGGCCATAAACTACTTTTGCGGAAAAAACAGAAAAAGCTTGAAAAAAACTTGAAACACAGACGTCAAGCCAAGTCAAGCTTTTATTTTTAAAAAGTTTGATTTTCAATCCCAAGCCAAGCTTTTACGTTTCAAGCCAAGCTACTTGGCTTGCTAAATCTCTATTCATTTAAACGAAGTACTACTTCGTCTGTTATTGAAATTGTTTTACATTAACTATCCAAACTGACTGTAATACATTTAGTTTTGATTTCATACATATTTACTTATTACTTATTACTTTTAATACACAAACTTTCTTCTATCCTTACAACGCTCAATGATCAAAACAGTGCTGGAAGTTTTCATATGTCAGCTTCAAATTTTAGGCTCTCCTCTAATCAAGTCGATAATTTGTATCGCTACAAATACAGATTTTCAAAAATCAAAGTGTGAACTAATAAAATGTCTGCGCAAACATTCTGTGAAAATGTCTGTGTAAAAATTTTTACTCAGACTTCAAACTCTGTACAGATATCTGTACCACCAACATTCTGTATAGTGTAGAGCCACTATTAGGAAACAGATAGAGGTCGCACAACGCATAATCCGGCGAATAAGGCGGATGGCTCTAACACTTGGTTAGAAACTTCTCGACACACAATGCAAAATGAGCACACATTTTTTGCACGTTAAAATTGTTCTGTAAATTGCTCGAATACTTAACCGACGACAAGATCAAATTAGATTACCGATTTTTTAGATGTTGTCATCTATTTTTGACGTGGATGGATAACCTTAGCATTAATCATCTTGAACGTCTTCTCGGCTATCTTGAAGACAGTTAAGTCACTTAAAAACGCAATAAACAGTCATTGTCATACACTTTTTTGAATAAATTATAAGCTTCAGTAGCGGTTTTTCTAAATTTCATGTGAAAATTAACAATTCGTTGCTCTATTGTTACATTTAACATTTTTCCGGCGAAAGTTCTTCTGTAACAGTGTCAGTCTCGTTATTTAATCGTACATGACAAATTTGCTTGGTTAAATATCAAATCCTCTCAATTATTTATTTTTTCAAAAACCTACATAGGTATACAAGTTCCTTTAATGCTCTGTGTTTCTTCGGGGTTTAATATATCGTCTTCCTTGCATAACAAATTGCAGCTCCTATCCCAACTTCTCTATTGAGTAATATAAGAATATTTTTTTGGTATATTTTTCTAAAAATATCTAATAAAGTCTGTACTTCAGCAAATTGTAAACGTTTCGAATCGGTTTTCAACAATTCCGTAATAAGAGCTTGTGTTCTCTTTCGACTTTTATTATTTATGTATTTTTCAGTGTTTAAATGCTGAATCACTTGAAACTTTTTGGTTGCATTTAAAGGCACTTTGCAAATTAACATGCTTTTCGGTTATACGTATTCATTTTTGGCATCTTAAAAAATGTTAACGTGGATGACAGTAACTACTAACTAATTACAGAATTACAAATACAATTTTGTTAATGAAAAATTAAATTTTAATAGAGTAAAGTAGCCGATTGTGGAATACCATTTTGTTTTAATGGGAAAAAAAAGAAAATATTAATTCTAATTTATGTCGTTTTGAGTATAGATGAACTAAGGGGTTGTTAATTTCTGGCCAAAAGTATAGACAAATTGAATGACGTAAACTTGTTAAAAAAAATTACAAGAAATGACTTTTACTGAACTCAAAAAATGGGCTTGAAATGTGGAATACCAGTATACTCTAAAGTGGGATAGGACTAATTTCAATGTTAGAAATAAATATTGTGTTTATATTTGTTAATAATGAAAATAAAACTTTATTCCTCAATGAAAGTTAACAAAATAACAAAGGTAATTTTTAAATACAGAAATAAACATAATTTTAAAAAACAAAGCCAAATAAAAAAATATCTAAATTTAAACTGATGTATCTACAAAAATGACGAATGTACGGATCTTTTTCTGTCCCGGCACATTCCTCATGTGCCCAACATTGGCACATTGCGCACTTGATCCATATTTCTCCTCGAGTATCATTTGCAAATCTTTGGTCACAAAACAGGCACATGGGGTTTTCATTTGGTTGCATTTTCTCTGAAAAATGTTCATCATCAGAGTCATATTGAACTGAAACGTCGGATGTAGGTTCCGAGTCGGATGAAGAGGTAGTTGAAATCTTTCTCTTCTGTCTTCCTGGTCTAACTCTACTCTGAGTTGAACTGCAGCCTGCTTGTTCTTGTAAGACTTTTCTCGTTACTGCTTCTCTTTTCTTCCTTTCTGATGAATTCAAACTCTCCTCTAATTCTTCTTTGTTTGGTGTAGATGTAATTATCTTTGCTTTTCCATGTGGTCTTCCCCTAGTTGCTTTTTTTTCAAGTTGGGTATTGGTAGGATGTCTTCTGGGGTAATTAAAGGTGAAGTATTTTCTTGTTCTTCTATTGCTATCTCTTGCTCTCCGTTTTCTACTCCTGTAGCTTCTGGATTAATATTCATTTGCTGTTCTACAATCAGAAAGTCCTCATCGTAAAAAATGTCACGCCTCACAGGATACAGACCCGTAGTGGCGAATCCCTTTACAGCTTGTTCACCCGTCTGTATTTTTAAATAAACGTTGCCAAAAAGTTCACATACATCGAAGTGAGTGATCGCACGTTGGTTACTTCTTAAAAAAACTCTAATTTCTTCGTTGTAAAATGTTTTTAGGGCACCCATTACAGTTTTGTCAAAGGGCTGCATTTTGTGGGACGTATGCGGTGAGAAGCACAGAATTCTAATAAAAAGTTTTTTTGGCTTTTACGACAACGTCGAGATTTCTCGTGTGAGTATTATGCCCATCCAAGATGAGAAGAATAGGGTTGCTCTCTGATGGACGCACTTTTTCAACGAAATGATCAATCCAAGCCGTAAACAGGTCGGTTTGAATCCAACCTGACAGATGGAATTTGAATATAGTTCCTGGTGAGACACCCTTCTTTAACTGTTCATTCGCATTTTTCCGGGGAAATATTATCATGGGAGGCACAAATGTTCCATCGGCGCGCATATACATTAACACAGTTATTAAAGACCCTCTTTCTGCCGAGGTTAGACATCCAATTTGTCGCTTTCTCTTTAAAGCCAATATCTACAGACATTTCAACTGCACAATACAAATACCACATTAAAAATCTGACTGGCAGAAAAGTTCTTTTCCTCCATAACCTTCTCCAGTAAGTCGAAAAATTAATTGATGCTTTCTCGATTAAATCCGGAAGCTCTAGCAACTTACACTAATTGTCTCTTTATGCCTACGCAAAAAAACCCCGAGCCAATTTTTTCCTGCTGACTGGTGTAGCAGCGAAAACGAATTTGGAATTTGGTTTCTTCTTGCAACTTGAAATGCAATAGCACACACATCTCGTCTAGTTAAGCCGTAAAATTGCTTTTCCATCTTCAGAATGTACTGTACCAGTTTTGTTTCTAAATCATTGGTCAAGATAGGCTTCCTTTCCAAATATTTTTTTTAATTGCTTCAACATTATTGCCAGTTTTGCAATATCGAAATAGTGTAGATCGTGGTACATTGTAGCGCTTAGAAGCAGTTAAGTATCCCAGTGATTTGTTCCGTATTGCAAGTATTGCATTTTTCATATTCCTTTCGGTCCACAAATGCTCTTTTATGCAACAAAACGTTTATGCACTATTTCAAAAAAGTCGCACCACGATAAAATGACGTTCGTAAGAAAAAAAATAGGTTAGGAATAAACTCTGGTTTGCAGTTTACATTACAAGTAAAGGTACTTCAAGTAGTATATAACTACACTATTGGAATATAGATGGGGCATATAGTTTCCCCAAAACAGGGGTATTCCACATTCGGCAGCCTATTCCAGAATCGGCTACTTTACTCTAATAATCTGTTACGGTCGAATTTTCTTTATGCACGCCTATGTTGCTACGGACGAAATTTTCTTTGCGCACGCCTATGTATTCCCAACGTGGAATTAATTTACGGTTTGGACACCCCCTAACAATCGTTTCTACGCGCGACTGTCATTTTACGACGAGTTTTTCAATTTGAAAACTAGAGAAAATGGCCGGTGAATGGGCGATTGAACGTTGTCTAAACTTATCCACCGTCTTGGGGACCAATCTATAAGTGTATAACACGTATATTTTCGTTTGCGTCGTCACCGGGTAAGATTATAACTCTCATTTAGTAAAACTCCGCTGTAATTTCTCGTAATCTGATAGCCGTTCTCACGACGTGCGAGCATTTCGTTCCTAATGGTTAATTGTTAATGAGGGATCCATTTCGAATAACAATTTCGTCAAATAAATATTCTCTGAGGCATACGACATATGGCAGTAACCGAATGTACCGAGTGTAACTAAAAGCTGTCGAGATTCTACTCAGGCAGCAAATACCTGCGTAAATCACAGAAAAGGGGTATAACAGCATCCGATTTCGGGTTGTGTTATGTGTATACTTTAAAATTTAAGTAATGATTTTGTAGATTTGGATTTCGTGAGATATTAGGTTGACACGAATTGCGATTCAAATTACTTGCAGGGTACGTGTCGAAGAAAGTACTTTCTTCACACCAGGGAAAATTCCTGTATTTGTGGTAAGTGCTTTTATATCTTTTCTTTCGTCGTCAACGAGGTTACTCACGAAACTTTCGCTAATAATAATTTCGTACTGATTACCGTAATTGTAATACCATTTAGTTAGTAAATTTGCTTATACTACGTATGCTGTGTCCTACCCTTAATTATTGTGATAATTTAATGTTAATGCCATACTAATTATTTTTGTCTTATTGTCAGTAATGCCATATTCCTAATTATGTAAACGATATTTACTACGTACTATTCTTTGCTACTTAGTTCATTGGAATTTATTGATGTGATGTGTGCTGCCGATACTACAGGCATTTAGCTAGAAAATTGCTGATGTACTTCTTAATCAAAGTGTACGATAATTATTAATGTGAACCGTTACTCATTGTAGACTTTAAGGTTGGCGGATAACCCAAGTGTGATAGGTATTAATTCTACCTCGAATATATTAACAATCATATCTTCTATTATTATTCCAACGTTAAACCATTAAATCGATTATACTTGTTAGCCTTTCTTTTTCTCTTCCCTGCTCCTGTGATTATCGTTAACGACTAATTACTTTTGACTACTCGAACAGCTGAGTAGAGGAATTACAAACCTAACATAGTGTTACAAGTTTTATACCGTCCTGTCCTGAGCAAGACAGAGAATTACTTTGGGATAAGCTCTGGCGCCCTGCAACATCCTTTCTGTATTTAGTGTGGACCTCCCCTCTCTCCGATTATTGCGAGTTGGCCGTGCAGGTTCGTAAAACCACAAAAGCTTGTAACAAACTTAACTTAATTTGTTTACTTATTAAAATTTAAAACTCTAAACAATAATTGCCAAATAAATGGTATTTCTCTGTAAACAGATTTTAAAAAATCTTTTATTCATTCCATATCTGATAATTGTCAATTTACTCATTCATAGATAATCTTCAATTATTACCGGAAATTATAATGATAATGACTGCTAACAACAAAAAAACTTTAAAGAAAAACGTACTGTATTGTAAAGAAGCTAAAAATTATGTAAATGCAATTATGTTTTAAATCGTAGATATATGCATTTATAAAAAACAAAATGCAAAAATACATAATTATCCAAAGTCTAATAATAGCCTTCTAAAAGTCCAAAGCTTCGGCGAGTTGCTGCGCGTCTTCTTCTACCATATCAAGTTCAGAGCGAGCAAAAATTGCCACTCAAGAAAAACTAATATTTTGATGTAAACTTTCTTTCTTTTTTTAATTAAAAATATTGCATAACACTGACCAATGGAGTGACTACGCTATTATCATTTTATTTTGTAATTTGTTTTGTTTTACAGTGAGATAGAGATTACTCTCGTCTCAAAACACGTGACCTTTAGTGTAGGCAACACAGTAAATATTTCTAAAGAAATAAACAAACAGATCACGTGACTTGCAAATAATCTCGATCACGCGTTATCTACGTTTATATTTCCACTTAGTCTATTCCGGTTAAAAGTAAAGGAACAAATAAATACATTTGTATACGAATCTTAGGTTGGAATGGAATATAACGATGGTAATTTTTGTTAGTTAGCGGTGGAAACTTCATTAAAGTATTTCAGTGCTGATGAGTCCCAAAAAGAGGACAGTACTTCAAAAAACAAATGTTACATATTTTGATAGAAATTTTGCATCTTAAAACTTTGCTTTTTATTCAGGTCTTTTATACACTTGAGGTTAACCAATTTTTACCACACGAATAGAGTCAATGTCGCAAGTTAGCAGTATAATTTTGAACTCAGAAGTTAGAAATAGATTTAAAAACGTGTGACTTTTAAAAACAAACATTTTTTTACTAGCAAATCGTTTGCTATTTTTGTTGCTATCCAAATTTTATAAAAATTCATCAAAACACTTCAGACTAAAAAGTAGTAATTAAAAACTCAACTTGAGTTTTGGCCTAAATACGATAGAAGTGTAAGATTTTAGTCATCATAGTCGACTGTTTCCGGGTTGCAACTTACTCAGTTTTATATTAGTTCTACACAAATTAGACTGTGTGAAAGTGTCAGAGATATTATCGAAAGTAATCATGAAATTACCGCAACAATTTTTTGTATCTATCCTTGTATAAACACGTTAAGGAAAAGCTCAATACATTTACGATAAACAATAAAAGAAGTTAATTAGAATTAGTATCTTATCAGATAACGTAATTCCTTTAAAGCTTTTAACTGTTTCAGTTTAACGTGTTAGAGTGTTTTGTTTTCCTTTATAGATGGATATCAATGCATTGGTCGGACTAATAACAATTATATTTGTCTGTATTTTTCTAACCGGTGCATGTGCAATTAGTTTTGTGAATAAAATTTGCAAAATGTTACACCGTAAGTTTAAGTTATTTAAATTAAGAAATTCCAGTTTCTGACGTATTTTGAGAGACATGATAATGAAGTAGGTCTATTGTTGTTTGAGCACAAAAAAAAATACAAATGACGTGATTGATAAATGATTTTAAGTTTTTTCGTATCTAATCGATTATACATTTTGTTGTAGACGTTAGCCGACATGTTTTGGTTATATTTAGTGATTGTTGTAGTATTTTTTCTTGTAATACTATTTCGACAACTTTTAGTTATAAAAAAAATTGCAAATATATCAAGTATAGTGTCGGTAGTTTAGTTGCACTTCCTAATTTTTGGTTTTTTACAGCACAACAATCTTCTGAAGTTTGGAACATAAGCGGTCGAGTGGCACAAGATGGCGTCATGGCACCTGATTCTCAAAGATGGCCGACTCATGATCATCGGTTGTCAATAGATTCGTTTGTACTTGCAAATAGCGTTCACATATCACAAAAAAATCAAATACCACCGCCTTTGTATTGTGAAGGTAATATTCAAAATAACTTTATTAATTATTAAGTACTAACAGTACTCTATTATAGTTGATTTACCAACATACGAGCAAGCTACTGGCACTTCGTTACCAAAAACCGATGTTCCAACAGTTCAAATATCATCTTCGAGTTCTAGAAATTTAGATCATAGTACTAGTTAATAATATGTATATATTATAGTGAATGTAAATATGTGATATGTATTTATAAGTTTATTTTTAGTATTACATCCTCCAGCTAAACTTAAGTATACATACGAATGAATTATTTTGCGTACATAGGTATACCCTAAGCTTATATGTTTATTTTCGTTTTTTGTACGAAAACCACTCTTCTAAATTTTTTTTTTTTTGACGTTTTGCGATGTATGTTACAAAATGAAAATATTAATAATTATTTTGTAACTTATTTATGTTTTTAGTAAATCAATAGCAAATTTAACTAACGTAAATGTTAAATTGCAGCAGTTTTTAACCGGCGCGGCGTGAATCAGGTGATAGTTTGACATTGTGGCTGAAAAACTACTATATTTTTAAAATACAAAAAATGTACAAAATTTCAAATACTTTTTGGTAAGACAAAATATAGTCAAGAAGATATTCGATGCGTTTTCACGTAAGTATTTTAGTTAATGTTTGCAAATACTCTAAAAAGTTTCGTTGTGAACTTTCCATACCATTATCTAACCACAGAAACTATCTAACTATATTCATTGTTAAGCTTAATGTGTGAAAATTCGTCCCCTTTACAAAAAAAAAATTCCAACACCCCCTTTCACATAATAGTTAATTATACAAATTTTATTTGTCTATTATAATCACAAATTAAAAATTACTTCTCTCTCTCTCTAATCGTGCTCCTCGTGGTCGTGGCAGAGTGTCGTGTGACTATTAATTAATTAAAAATACAAAAACATATAAAAAAAAACATTTAAGACGAAGACCATACAAAGTGTTAGAACAAAATTATAACTTAACCAACAAGACAATACACAAAGCTGGAGCATTCCGCACTGGGGCACTGCACAAACGCAAAGACAAGACGATTAATCAAAATTAGTAAAAAAAATATAATAAAACAACAAAATTCAACAAGAAGCATAAATATCAATGCGATGGTTGAGGCTGCTGTAGTTTTAACAGTTTGTTAATGTCGGGTTTCAATTTAGTTACCATCAGTCGCAAATCACCACGCTCAGTGATCTGCAATCTATTCCTTTTCTTAGACAGTAAATTAACTACTGAACCCACGCTCTGCTAAATATGATGAAGGAAACGCAATTAAAAATGTACTATTTCCCACAATCTATGATGAAGAGCTGATATTGATTTTTGTAGCCAGAGCTGTTGGTGTTCATTTATTAATTTTACTTTTAATCCTTTATTAGTTGTAAGTTCTACGACTTCTTCTTCTAAATTTGATGATTCTGCTGTATCTGCATTTGCGAAAGAATCTAAAACCCAGCTTGGTTTATTCATATTTATAATAATTTTGATAATGTCGGAAAGTGGCTGTATTCACCTCTTTCTAGATTTCGTTTGAATAGAAAAAGTTTTCTCCCAAAATCAGCTATGACGTTTTTTGTTTTTATTAAATCACCTTGCAATTGTAAATTAACGTCATTACATATTTGGAAAAGGTGTGTCAAATAAGCGATGTCATTTTTGAACGCAATCAAGTTTCCGCACGGTTCATCGTCTCTGTTTCCAAGGAAATCTCATAGTCAAATAGATTGAAAAAGCGATTCAGACAAATACCTTTCGAAAGCCATCGTACTTCTGCGTGCAGCAGCAAGCGATTATAGTCTTCATCATTTTCACTACAAAATTGCCCAAATCATCTGTCATTTAATGAATTGCTTCTTATCTTGTTGACTGCTCTAATAACGTAATGCAACCAAATGCTGACGATGAATAACACAATGTACAGCGAGCACATTTGGTACTTGTTTTAAATGCTCCATGAAACCTTTATGATGCCCCGTCATTGCTGGAGCACCATCCGTAGTAACTGATAAAATATTTTGAATAGGAATTTCTATCTCTTGAGAAAAAAACGTGCATGGTATTAAATATGGATTCTCCCTTTGTATCGGTTTTCACATTTTTTGCAAATAATCACTCTTGATAATTTTTTTCTTTCTTTATCAATCGGACGTAAGGCAAAAGTAGTGCTTCGTTATTTGGTAAATTTGATTCATCGAGTTGAATGGAAAATTTGGAAGTTTTCAAGTAATCACATAATGATAGTACAACGTCTTTAGCCATTTCATCTATTCTTCTTTGCACTGTACTATTACTCAAAGGAATTTTTTATGATATCTGCTGGTGTCTTATGATGAAGAATAGTTTAGACTACCTTTCTGACTGCCGGTATAATTATTTCCTCACCAATTGTGCGTGGTTTTCCCGCTTTTGCGATTAATAATGAAATATTATAAGAAGCACGAACTCTATCATTTATTGTTTAGAACACGCTAAAAAAAGGTTTGATATAGTTGTCTGTTTCTTTTTAAGTTCTTAAAAATAGGATAAATATTTGTCTTTTTTATCAGCATGTATTTTATTCAAATGTTTTTGGAGTCTAGAAGACTTGATGGCTTCATTTAAAAAAGCTTTTTGGCAAATTAAACACATGGTTTGTTGGAGATTGCGTAAATCCATATTTCAAATATTCAATATTGTACTGCCGACATTGCTTCTTAGTTTCAGACATTTTAGAATTCACAATTTGTTACGATTTCAATACATTAATTCTCAACCGATTTATAGAAAGTTATAAAACTAATAGCCAAAATGACTTCATTACTTTATCAGTAACGCGCGAGTATGGATCACTGACAAAACACACAAAAACAATAAGACATTAGAAGAGCTATCCCTGCCTTTTAAAGATTTGATTTCGAGCATGCAACGACTTGTATGCCTTTGCTTGTTTGAGGTCCCCCGGTGCACTTGCTGTGCAAACAAGTTGTTACAAGTTTCCGTATTTTTGTCGAAACATGATTGATTGCGTAAATCACGTCTTCATACTTAATGCTTATTTAAATGTTTTAACGCCATAATAATAAGATAAACATTTTAAACGCCTAAATAAAATGTTTTTTCATGAATTTGCCTTTGGGCCCGTTACCGCTCCTACGAAAAGCTCCAGCGCCCACTAGGGTCGGTATCGCTCCCGTTGGGAACCTATGATTTACACATACGAAAAGTGTGCGTGTAACGTTTTATTAGTATGGTCATGTCATGTTTTTGTTCTATCACTTATGTTTTAAAATTTGTCAAGTGGCGTAAATAGATCCATTTACTGAAAA
Organism: Aquatica leii; assembly: GCA_035610365.1. Lineage (NCBI taxonomy): Eukaryota > Metazoa > Arthropoda > Insecta > Coleoptera > Lampyridae > Aquatica > Aquatica leii. The sequence continues at coordinate 22,611,738 of CM069432.1, read as the reverse complement.
AACTATAAAAAAAGCACGAGGTCGTAAATGGTGAACAAACTCAACCCGTAAAACCGGATATGGAAGATGAAACCGAAACGTTGGCTAGGTTAATACTGGTAGATTTAGTTTCTATATGCCTGACTAAAAAAGATACAAAAAAATATTCTTAAAGGTAGTCAACTCATGTAATAAAATAAGAATGCAATACTTGTATGCATGTATGATTGCGTTTTTGTTAACTTTTTTTTGTAACAACCATTAATTAAAAGTTTGTAAACAAAAGAGTAGGTATAAGTTTAACTTTATTCGTTGCCATTTAGCTTACAAATTCATTCGTGTTATACTACATTACATTCTATATTTACATTTACCTTCTATTTACTTTTTTTTTTTTTTTTTAAATACATTTTCTTATCCCTTCTCTCCCCTTAACTTTTTCCTCCTGCTCCATACTTCCTCCATCCATTCCGCTCCTTTTCCGTTTTCATCTAAGATATCCACTATTTTCATCACCTCTTCTCTTAGTTCCCTGCATCTCTTTCTCATGTGGTTAAGGTCTTCCGTTTCTTCTCCACATAGCCTGCACAACTTTTCTGGTTCTTCTTTCCAATATTTGTTCCCTAACTCCTCGTTGCCACATCTGAACCTTGCCACCATTTTTTTTCCTTTTGTTGCTTTTAATCTCTCTATCTTTTAAATATTCCGACACCCCTTCACCCTTGATATCTTTATAATTCCTATTATATCTGCTCTCTTTTATCTTTGTCCATCTTTCTTGTTTTTCGATGTCTCTATCTCTCCTTATTATTTCTTCTCTTGTCCCTACCCCCACTTCTCTTAATCTCTCCACTTCTTCACTCGCGTACCCGTTTCTTTTGTAATACTCTTCTCTGCCCTCCTGCTCGTACTTCACTTTCCCTCCTTTATCTCTTTCCAACATTCTTGCAGAATTTTGCAATCTGTTCTTTCCTCATTTCTTCCTCGTATTTTATTGCTCTTTTTCCTGTCTCAATCCTTATTTTTTCTATCTGAACCTCCTCTCTCACAATATACCCTGGTGTATCCCTGTCCAATCCTAACACCCATCTCCAGTATTTTTCCTGTAGCCCTCTACCTCCCTCCACCCCTTCCAGCCCCATATTTCCGCTCCATACATTACCACCCCCTTTATTAATTTTTCAAACAACAATTTTTTTTTTATATCCATCTCGAATACTCTTTCCCCCCCACCCCACATTTGTCCTATTAACCTGTTTCCTTTCTTCGCCCTTTCCTTTATGTGTTCTCCCTCTTTATTATCCTGTTTCATCGTGTAGCCCAGGTATGTAAGTTTCTTCACTTGTTGCACTTTCTCATCACTCCATATCCACTCCTCTCTTTTTCTTTTCCCCCTCCTTTTGTAAATATCATTATCTTTGTTTTCTCCGTGTTTACTTCCATTTCTTTTTTTTTCAAGTATTTTTCTAGCGTTTTCATCATCTCTTTCATTTCCTTTTCCTCCTTAGCCACCAACACTATGTCATCCGCATACGCCAACGACCATACCTTAGCTTTCCCTACCACTATCTCTCCTGTCTGTTGTCCTCTCATTGTCTCTTCCAGATCCCCCGTATATACCGAGAACAGGCTTGGGCTCAGTGGACATCCCTGCCTCAACCCTCTCTTTGTGATGAATTTCTCGCTCTCTTCCCCATTCACTTTAACCCTGCTCCTCGTTTCTTAGTAGGTTTCCTCTATTCTTTGTATTAATCTTTCATTGATTTTTTTTCTTTTCATATATTCCCACAGCTTTTCCCTATTCACTCTGTCAAAAGCAGCTTTTAGATCTACGAATAGTGCCACCATTTTCCCTCTTTTTTTTCTAGTTCTTTATTTGCTAAGTGTTTCAGTATATATATGTTGTCTATCGCCCTTCTTCCTTTTCTGAATCCCGCTTGTCCGTCTGGTACCAAATTTCTTTCCTCCATTTCCTTCTGTAGTCTTTCTTGCAGTATTGTCGCATATAATTTGTATGCCGTGCTCAATAATGTTACCCCTCTATAGTTCTTGACTTTATTTTTTTCGCCTTTTTTATGGATTGGGCATATTATTCCCTCTCTCCATCTCTCTGGAAATCCTTCTCCTTTCCATATTTTGTTTAGTATTTCCGTCATCCTTTTTGCTACACTTTCTCCCCCGTATATCCACTCTTCTCCTTGTATCCCATCTTCTCCTGCCGCCTTTCCTTTTTTTATATTCTTTATCGCCTCTATTACTTCTTCTTCACTTATTCTATCCCTATCTCCTTCTTCCTGTCTTACTACCGCGTCTTTTCTTTTTTCTTTTTCTGCTTTTGTTCTTCCCCTCCCAACAGGTTCGGAAAATATATCTCCCATTCTTTAATTTGTATTCCCTTTGTCGTCATGTTTTTTTTCCTCTGTTTCTTTAGGTACTTCCATACATCTTCTTCCGTTTTTATTCCCTTGATCTGCTACTCTTGTTTCTTTTTGTTTTCCTCCTTCTTTCTGTCGCATGTTTTTTTGTATATTTTTACTGCTTCTTTGTATTCTTCTTTTTCTTTCCTCCCTTTTTCCACTGTCTCTTCTTGCATTTTTCTTTGCTTCCTTGCATTCCTTATCCCACCATTTCTTCCATCCTGTTTTCTCCCCCTTCCATTTTCTAAATCTGACTCTCTCTGTTGCTTTCTTCATCATCTCTCTCATTTCCTCTACACTTTCTTGTAATTCCTTCCCTATCCATACCGTTTTCCCTATTTTCTCTTTATATCTTTTTATACCCTCTTCTGTCCACTTTTTTTAGTTATGTACTTCTCCTCTTCCTCTCTCTCTTCTCTTTCTCTTCCTTCCATTGTCACTTCCAGTGGTTGATGGTCTGACTCTACCCTTACTCCCACCTATTACAAAATCTATTATTGATTCTCCCTTTCCTCCTATGTACGTAAATTCCCCCTTTCCATCTTCTTCTCTGTTCCCGTTCATTATTTCCCACCCTTTTTCGTTGCACAATTCCAGCAGTTCTTCTCCCTCTTTATTTATCACCTTGTCCTTTGTTTGTCTCTTTCCTGTCCCTTTTTCTTTCTTGTATTTCCCCATCTTCCCCTATTCTTGCGTTGAAGTCTCCTCCTACTATTATCAATCCCTCTTCCCTCTCTTCTATCATCTCTTCTATGTTTTTCCTTGTCTCTTTCATTCTACTGCTATAAACCGTCACTACTTTTATTTTTGTTTTTCCCCATTGTATGTTCCTTTCTACAACTCCTCTTCTCTGTTGCACTTTCTCTTTCTTTTCCTGGCTCAACCATTTTTTTCTTATTCCCGTTATTATACCCCCCTTTGCTCTCCCTTTTTTCTTTTCTCTTTCTGCATGTTGCACCACCTACTCAAATTCCTCCAGCAATTCTTTTTCCCACCACTCCCACTCATTTCTTCCATCCATGTTTCCTGTAATCCCACTACATCCTGTTCCTTGATGTACTTCCAGAAATCATGTTCCTTGTTTTTTATTCCCGCTACGTTCCAAAACAATACTCTCAGCTCACTCACCTCCATCTGTGCTTCTTCCTTACTTTCTTTTTTCTTCCTTCTTTTTCTTTTCCATTTCCATCTCTCATTATTCTTTTTCTTTGCCATTTCGTCAACTTTCTCTCCTTTACCACCCCCTTTGCCCTTTAGTTTTTGCCTTTTGGTTCCCCAATTTCTCTCATCTTTCTCTGCTCAGTCCCCTATCCTTGTCGTTCCATATGTATCTGTCTCCGTCTATCTCCATTTTTCTGTACACTACCCATACTCTTTTTCCTTCCGCTCTTTTTTCCACCGCTATGTTTATTATTTCTCTTTGCACTCTTCTTTTCTCCCATGTCAAATCGTGACTTATATATATTCTTGTATTCTTTAATTTCTTCTTCTCCGCCATTACTTTCTGTTTTTCCTCCCATCCTCCGATTTCCGCCACCACCATCTCATTTTTCTTCTCTTTGTTTATTACTGTCACTTTTTTCACCTCTACTTTTACATTTAATTTTTCTTCCAGCATCACTGCTAAATCTTTTGTGGTTTTTCACTTCTCCACCCCTTTATCACAATATTATTCTTTCTTTTCCATCTTTCCTCGTCTTCCGCTTTTTCTCCAGTTTTTCTATTCTCTCCACGAGTTTCTCTTTTTCTTTCTCCCACTTCTTTTTCTTTCTCCCATTTCTTTTTCATTTCTTTGATTTCTTGTCTTATTCCTTGCATATTTTCTTCCATCTTTTTCATCATTTCTCTCATTCATTCTTTTAACTCATCCATTTCTTTCCTTCCTCCTTCTGTTTTTCCTTCGCTCTCCTCCGATATCTTTTTAATGTCTGGTGATCTTATTGTTTTCTTTCCTTTTTCAAATATTTGTTGCCTTTCTTTTTCCTCTTCCTCTCTCTCTCTCTTTTATTCATCCCTTTCCCCCTTTTTTTATTTCTTATTTATTTTTATTTTTTCTTTATTTAATTATTTATTTATTTTTGTTTATTAATTTTTTTTTAAATTTATTATTTTTTTTTCTTAATTCCTCCTTACCTTCTTTTCTTATTTTTCGTGTTTTAAAACGTCACCCTTGTAGCTAATTCGCTTTAATTTCGCTTTAAATGTAATAATTTCTATTAATGTAGGAGGTTATCTTTTGTCTCTGACCTTTTCGATTACTCTGCTTATTCACCTTAATCACACTTGTTCGTCAGTTTTATAATTTTCCACCACGGTTTCTATTCTTCCGTTAATTTATTTATTATTTTACACCCTTCCTTTTTTACCCACCCTTTTTCTCTCCTGCTTCCCTTTTACTACCATTACTAATACCAGCACCTTCACTGATTATCTTCTCCAACTTCTACACTTGTATTTCTCTTTTACGTTTGTAAATGTAAATACGATCTTCTACGTCGAATGTTACCGCACGAATCAACAAAAGAGTAGGTATTTATAAAGTCGGCAAGTGTTAGATATAGAATAGAGTATTTTATTTACATTAATAATTAGAAATTTTCAAAATTGTCACAAACGACCGTTTTTTTTACTATATTAAACTATAAATAATGTAATCGTTGTAATTTAAGAAAATTTATGCAATGTTTGTTGAAAATTTAAATTTTATAACTGCAGATTACTTCTTATAAACAGTTACCAAATCAAGAAATGTGATTTTGCCTAAAATATTTGCTTTTTATTAAATAAAAAACAATAAGTTAATATCCTTTAAAGTATGTAGATCTCTTAGATTTTCGTAATTTTTAGTAAGAAATTGTTAAATAACATTCAGATTTTTTGATAAAAAGTAACAAGCTTAAATATTAAATTATTACTAATTTCTTACATTGGAAATGACACATAACTAGTATTTTGACAATAATTAATTATTGATTAGTTAACGCGATATTTTATTTAAATAGAAAAAAACTAAACAAATCAATCTGCGAAGTGAAAAAAATATATTATATCTTTATTTAACCGTTTTACATTCAATTTATGTTAGTCGTACAAATTTACATGCAATCAGATCAGATAGAATAATTAACATTTCCGAAAATAAATTAAATATTTATACATTTACAAAAAAAATAACATATAAAAGTGTTGTGGTCGACACCATCTCGTTAACGAGTCCACGTATAAAATTTAACTGATTGGTGCTATAGAGATCGTTGTAAGTTGGTAGTTGGATTTAATAACCGCGTAGTTCGAAAAACTGTATCGTAAAAGACACGATTATAATCTACCAACAAATGTTTAGTGTAAGTAACTATATCAGTACAATTGCAAAAATTACCAACAGAGAGAACCAGTGTACGGCCGTTTCAAATTTTTTTTGGGATAATCAGCCTGGGAAATACATCAGAAAGTATTTCCCAGTGAATCTAAAAGCTATAGAAATATGTCAGAACAATAGTGGAAATATATCAGAGAGTACAATATAAAAAGGACCGCCTACAATTATTTGAGCCCATGCCTTATGTGTAGCAGAGCATTGTAACGTGACTTTGCGACCCCCACAACAAGATTGTCATATGCAAGTTTAACGTGTAAAAAGGCTTACGCTGTTATAGCACGCAGTGCTTTTAAGTTCAGTACTGATTAATTGGTGGAATCTGTACGACGTGTTTTAAGTGAGACGCTGTATTTGTCGTGCGTAATTTTCAAAAGATACAAAAAAATTATGTAATTTATTTGTAAAAATGAATTCGTAAAACTGTTGTTAGGTCTACTTTAAATTTAGAACTAAATCACGCAGATAATACTACTATACGTAATTTTACACGGCATTTTTTAACGCGACTTATAATTTAAAAAAAGTGAGAAATAATTTAATTTAGTTAATTAGTTCAAAAAGTAATTTCATGTTAATAAAAATTTGGTCGTTTAACTGTAAATAAATGAAATTTTAGTGCATTTTATTTAATGAATTTTTTTTTAAATCGGTTTTTAGTGATGTTATAGACACTGAAAACCTTAAAAATGCACATCGTTCAATAGAATTTCATGTCGATGAAAATTTGAAAGTGATCATTTTGTCATGAAATTCATTAGAATTTGGCCAAATTGAAATGGGACCACTACTAAGTTTTTTTCTGATAAAAAAATTATCGCTGAACATACTATACATTAAAAAAATATATTTCAACGAATGGATAACCGCTTCTTGTTTTTTAAGACGGTTCAAAAATAAGTAAGTATATAGATGTGATACGATAAATGCCTTGTTTTGTTTTCCATGTTTATTGTTTTATTTTGATAGAGCCAATAAAACTTCAAAACATTTTTGTAGTTACTCTAACGACGATATGAACAACTCTGCCACCAAAGTAAAGGTCATGTAAAACAATTCTTGAAGACCCGTAATGTTGATGTTCATGTGAAAGATAAATTCTGCAATGGGTGTGCCTGAGAGAAGCAGCATCGTGTAAGTTTTAGAGTACGAACATAGAAACCAACCGTAGCAAGTGAATTAGTGCATGCAGATGCATGCGGTCCCCTGTAGGAAGAGTCGATAGGCGGAACTAGATACTATGTTTGTTTCAAAGATGATTTTGTTTTGTCTAGTATTCTTTCTAAAAAAAATCTGAGGTAACCGATTTTTTGAAAACGTACCTAAATGAAATATCTGAAACAGGCCAGATAACAAAAAAAAATGCTATGATGAGGAGAAGGAAAATTTAATAATTAATTATTCTGTCATAAAAGAAAGGGCATTAATGCACAGAACAATGTCGTATTTTTCGCAACAAAATAAAGCTGAAAGACAGAATATAACCCTATAAAAAGTGCACGCAGTACGATTTATGCAAAAAATCTTTTAATTCAACTTTGGGTAGAGGCAATAAATACAGCTGTGTACACGTTAAATCGTACTGGACCAACGCCAGTAAAAAAACAACATCATTTATGTTGTGATATAACAAAGACACATTACAAAGCAGCATCAAAAATGTTTATAAAAAATTAGTCGGTGTGTTGTTGGCTACAGTAGAGAAAAAAGAAGATTACCAGGTATGGCTTCCAGCCCAAAACAAAGTTATTTAAAACCTTGATTTAATTTTTAACAGTAAAGCGATAGTGAACGAGAATCCACAAAAAGTAATGGTAAAAGTAAAACAACCAACTCGTGAGTGTAATAAAGTTGCAACTATGAATGCCAAAACAAAAGTAAAAGAAATTTAATATTCAGTACCACTGCGTAGAAATCAGAATGAAGTAGGAAAAATACAAGCAGTAGAGAAAGCGCAAAATTAGAAAGTTATTCAGATGCAATTGTAGAAAAGTTGAATGAAAATAATGAAGAAGCTCATACAACAGATAGTCAAAGAGAAGAACCAAAAAAGCTTTAGTATTTGCATGACTATGTTTTACTTCCTGAATGATCAACTCCAAATTCCTATGATGCAACAAAAAATTCAAACGAATCAGCAGTATAGTGTAGACCGATGAATGAGGAATTCACCTCTAAAAGACAACCAGACGTGAGAACTCATTAAAAACCGTTGGATTTTTGAAATAAAAACCAAAGTAGAAGTATTGAATGGTACAAGGTAAGACTAGTTAAAAAAGGATATACACAACAAGTCGGTGTTGATTTTCAAGAAACTTTTGTGTTGCTGCTGAAGGGCTGAAGCTGGTACAGTTCAATACTAAAACTGCTTTCTTATGTGGACAAATCAAAGAGGAAGTCTACATGCAGCACCCTGAGTGTTTCAATGATGGGACTGAGCGAGTGTGCAAATTAAATAAAAATGTAAAACACATGTTTAGATATTTAAAAGGTACGATTAATCATGGGTTGTTGTTTCAAAGAAACTCTAGAAACTTTTTGGTTGACGCGGATAATGATGCTGATTATGTAGGAGATCCTGTAACAAAGCGTTCTCGTACAAACTATCGGGTGTTGCTATTTTCTGGGCAAGTCAAAAACAAAAAAGTTTAGTTCTGTTGACAGCGAAAACAGAATATGTCGTAGCAAGTAAAACAGTGAAGCAACTGATCTGGTTTAACGACAAAGTTAGTTTTGAAAATAATTTTGTATTCAATTCTTGCAATTATTTGTCAACGTTAACATTATTCCGTACATGTACGTACGGTGCTTATCACGCCACGCGGTTACCTATCTTGTAAACGAGCGCGGTTGTCTCTTGCCACCCGTTTACACCAACGCGTGTGTTATTTTGTTTTTGAAAAACACGGTTGCAAAATCTAAACTACTTTTTGTGTAAAAAATTTATTTTTATCTACATAAAATTTTCTGGATTTAGGTGTATATTGTTAACAATTTACAATTTCCTATCTAAATTCCTCGTGATAGCTTAAAGATAGTTTTAAATATAACTTTTAGTCATATTTTATCAATCTGTGTACGCATTGCTAAACCATTTTTTCATCGACTTTAGTTGTAAAATATGTCATCACAAAAAGCCTTTTTATTTTAATAGGATATGCACACCCTAAAATATTGATTAAAAAATTTTTGAAATCGGATGAGTAGTTTTGGAGATTACCTTAGCAAGACGTGATTGTTTAAATTATTATAAACAACGTAAAACTTATCTTTAGACAGAGTTCTTTAGCGTAGCAGATAGTACTAGTTGATACTCTAGTTATATACTTCCGACACTTTCAAGAAATGCAAACTTGCACGATTAAAATTAGCCACCATTGTCCTTAAACACAAACAATTTCTAAAGTAACTTTTACGGTTTAAGTACCTAAACAGTAATAGATAGATTCGATATTAGCTGAAGGCTCCATAATTATACTCGACTGATCGTAAAATATTAGTAATGATCATTCTACACTAAAAATTAACTGAAGGCTTAATACAATAAATAAGGCTGAACGTTTAATATACTTAACGAAACAGAAGATTTGATAAAAAGAAATGTAGATTAATAGAGGAGAAGGTCCGAATATGCGCCCCCGTTTAGTTTTTCGTTAATGATTTTTATATTTTTTGGAAAAAAATTCTAAAATTTGGCATGCACCTAGTCCGAATACTCTTCTTTAATTGTAGAAGCAACGGAGTTTCAAACAGGCAAAATTACTGTAATTTGCAAGTAAATATGAGATCATGTCAATTTCATATAAGAAGGCAGGCTGTGTGAAATATGGACCTCTCTGCGAAATGACACAAAAAAGCTAACAAGTTGCAAAATAAACTTAACTTTCAAGAATAAACTTACATATTAATATATTTTAAATTGAAATGATAAGTTATCTGCAAAAATCACAAACATAATTGTCTTTCTCTGCTCCCGAACATTGCTCATATGCCCACATACTGAACATAAGGCAACGAACCCATAGTTCCCCTCTGTGATCTTCTGAAAAACGACCATCACAAAAACATTTATTATTTGGAACGATTTTGCCTATATCATCTATATCCATGTCATCGTCGGCTGGAACAAATGATTCGTTTGCTGCGTTAGAGTCTTCGTCGCTATTAGCATCACTTTTCTTTTGTTTCATAGATGCCCCCTTTGTCGGTTGTGATTTTGGAAACACTTTCCGTTTTAGGGGTGATTTTTTAGGTGTAGAAAGTGATTGCTCTAAGTCATTTGCATACGGTGAAGTGATAACTTGAGATTTGCATGCCTTTCTCCCTCGATTCGATGCTTTCTTCTTTATAACAGGAATGTATGCAATATCGAATGGAGATACATGCAATTAACAGCCCGTTGGCATTTCCACAAAGGTTCTATTTGACTGAGTATCAACAACAGGGTTATGATTTGAACTGCAAAGGGCTGGTAAAAATGACGCTTCGGTTTTATTCTCCCAAGTGGAGCATCCTGGCTGAAGTGTAATTATCTTCTGTATTTTTCCTAACATCAACTGGTTTCACGTTACAGTTTTTTTCAGTCTCAATTTCTTCATTGATAAAATCAGCATCTGAGAAAATATGGGGGTTGAAAGGAAAAATGCCAGTCGCTTTAAAGCCATTTGCAGCAATTTCACCAGTCTGTGATTTCAGAAATGCTTTCCCTAGAAGCTCCGCTAGATCAAACTGAGTAATAGCACGTTGATTGGTACGAAGCCAGTTACGGATTTCCTCACTGTAATAAATCTTAAAACTACCCATAAAAGTTTTATCTAGCTGCTGAAGTTTGTGCGTGGCGTGGGGAGGCAATGAAGTGATGGAAACGTGATTATCCGTTGCGAGCTGAATGAGATCTAAATTTCTCGTGTGGCTGTAATGTCCATCCAGTAGAAGTAGAACTGGAGATTCTTCAGTAGGTTTGACAAAATCTATAAAATGTCTCATCCAATCGGTGAAAATATTTTGTCACCCAACCACTGGGATGAACGGCGTATATAGATCCTGGGGGAGAACCACGCATTAGTTGATCATTACGATTTTTTCTGGGAAAAATCAACATGGGTGGTACAAACTGACCACCAGCACTCATAGCCGCGATAAACGTAACTAACGAGCCACGTTTTGGGGATGTAATACATGCTATTTGTCTCTTTCCTTTCCTTCCAATTACGTGGGCCACCTTGCTTTGCACAACTGACAAGCCTGTCTCGTCCACGGTGAAGATTCTATGTGGTGAGAAATTTTGTTTTGTATACTCATCTTGCAAATTATCAAAAAAACGCCTTCACATTTTCTTTGTTGAAACCCAAAGCTCTGGCGAACGAGGTACCTGTTGGTCTTCAAACGGAAAGTAAACTGCCATAGCGACGTAAAAATGCATGAAGCCAACTATGCCCGGTAATTCCATTTTTGAATACATTCGCTCTCTTATTTCTAGGGGCTAAAGTATATGCCATTCTTCGAATATCTTTTCTTGTCAATCCGTAGTACTTAGCTTCCATGCTTAAAATATAATTAACCTGATCTTTTTCTTTCTCTTCTCCTAAAACTGTTTTTTGTCTTAGTTGGGTTTGAACTACTTCTTTAGCTTTCAAGTTATTTTCGTCTTTTTAAAAACCTTTGAAGTGTTGATCTTGGTACGTTAAAACATTTACTGCCTTTTTTTAAACCCATACCTTGGTTATTTACATTGTCCACAGCCTTTACCATATTTTTCTTGAATTCTTTGGTGAGTACATTGGTTTACTACGTGGCATGATGCTCCTGGAAAACCCTAAATTCAAAATCAAGCCCGAATATGGGCCCTGACCCATATACGGACCCGCAAAAGGCCCATATTACCAACACAGCATGCCACTCAAAGAAAATGTTATTTTATTTTTTGAGGTTAAGCGACTCAATATGTACGTGAATCTAATAAACCTTAATGTTAATGCAATACCCTGATGTCAATATTTGGAACCTAGTCCGCCAAAAATATACAAAACATTCTTAGGCAACTTACCTCTAAATATATATATTCAGATTTTCGTAAGCACATTCACGAACACCGGTTGACAACAAAATAACATATCTATAGCATACTATCGGCAAAACAGTTGGCTATTCAGCAATTGCATTTTAGGCTAGTTTACATAGACGTCGCATGAAGTACTATTGATTTTTAGAGGGGGCTCATATTAAATGCAGAGCCCGTATTCGAACTATACGCAAATGTGTCTAAAGTCATCACCAGACCTTTATTGCATCATGGTCTAATTAGTCCAAACAGTTTTAAGTATCATTACAATGAGATAATAATTGTACTTCTTGTAATTAAGGTTAAAGGGATAACTTCCAGAAATAATTTGCGCCAAATATGGAAACCGAAAATGACCTATATCATACCACTAGTAGCGCACTCGCCGCTTACAGTGCGTTACTTAGAATTTTGTTGAATTTTGTGAAAATTTATGACTATAAACACTTAACTAAGTCTCCCCAGCAAAATTAAAACCTGGAGAAGAGACAAAAATACTTCAGGCTTAAACTCTAAAAACCAAACCAACCTCCTTTTATAGAAACCCAACCTAGATAAAGAGAAAGAACTTGTCGACGTGTGAAACACCAAGTAGTAAGGTTTTAGAGAAAAGGAGTAGATAAAGCGCCTAGAGAACTTACAAAACACAACCGAGTTATCAAAAAATAAAGGAAAGGTACTTCTAAAAAGCAAAAATTTATGCCAAAAAAAATTGCTCTCAGACTATACTCAACAAACGCACGACGATAAGAGCGAGGAGGAAAAGAGTTTGGTCTAAGACCAGTTAAAACAAGACCCATATACTCCGCTCTATTCTGAAGGTATTTAGAAGAAAAAGAAAAGCCTTATAATTGTTTCCAAGACCTAAATTAAAAGAATTACACACCGCATCAATTAAAATATAGCCGGAAGCGATGTCTCCTGTACAACTACAACATTGTATCAACAACGTACCTAGACATTCAATCTATAAGAAAACGTTAAAAAGAAGTAATTTTAAGCTTTTTACTGCAGTGCAATTAAATTCTTTTTCAAATTCCACAGGCAAGAAGAATATGAACAATGTTTAAATAAATCATTTTTAAGCGATCTGACGTATTGTCATCAAACTTTTTTTGGCAGCGGGTTCCGCTGGTAACAGCCACAACACCACGGCTAGCTAGAATGTCAGTGAGTAGACGTGGTTAAAAATTCTCTAATAAAAAAAAAATAAACAGGCGCCACTACTCACGTACCTGTGGAATTCTTTGTTCGGAGACACCAAGCGTACGTATAAACACTGTCGAAGAAAGGGGAAAAAAAGTAAACAACTTGAAATCAAGAGAACGTAACAACTTGGTTATATCTTTTTTTGCATAGATAAAAGTTTATTCAATTTAGTGAAATAAAGACAAAATCGATCAAACATTAACAAATACATGCAATCGCAATCATTTATTTAAATTATTATAAGTAAAGTAAAGTACCCTTGAATTTATAGTTCCTTAGCGTAACAGATAGTACTAGTTGCTGCTTATCACCGACACTTTCGAGGAGTGCAAGCTTGCATTCGCCAATTTAAGCTAGCTACCAACAGCCCTAAATAGGAACAATTTCTAAGGTAACTCGTACAGTTTAAGGTAACGTAAATTTGATATTAGTTGAATAATTATCCTCTGTTAAAGCCTTAACATAAAAAAATTATAAAAACACTGGAATAAGAAGACTAGTTCACAAATTATGAAGTTTTTTCTACTAATTTAGGAAAGAATAGTGATAAACATGAGAAAAGATTCCATCAAGATATTTCCGACAAATGATATCAATGCAGTTGGGGATCTTGTCATGATGGAAGATTATTGCTAGTTTCTCATTAAGCAACAGCCAACATAGAAAGAAGAAATAACTCTATGCAAAATTTTAATGTATCAACAGATTTTCCTATGTGTACAATTCAATGCTTTTAAATAAATCTGAGGCTAAACGCCATCTTCTAAAAACGGAAACTAAAAAGTTAGATAGTAAATATTATGCCACGTATTGTTCAAATACATTTTTAGAAATTCGCGGTTGTTTTTTACTCTACCAACTTTTTTTATTTATTTTTTTTATCATCAGGAATTTTTACTAGTACAAAACATCCTCATAATGTTTCATTGTGATCGGATGATATCAACAGTATACTTTGAATTGCAATATTTGTTTAAACAAAGTTTTTTGCAAAAACAAGTTGTTTCTAGATTTAATCTGGTTCAGATATAACCGTTACTTTCACATTTTTTATTCCGTAAAGAAGTGTTACATTGCGACATTATGTGCATAATCCCTTTTCAAGATTTTATCTAATCTTAAAGGTTTGTATTCGCGCTGTAAATTTTTATATAAAAAATACGCGAATCTTTTTGTCTAAAAAAACACTGCTTATGTAGACTGAGTTTATGGTTTGAACCTTGAGTACACGTTCTTTTTACAAATTTTTTTGATATTCAAAAAACTAGTTTTAGCTGGCTGCGGTTTTTTAAACATTTTGTTTCATGAAATCGTAATTATCATCACAACTATAATTAGTTAAAACTTGAGATAAGTTAATTTTTACATATTTAATAGAACTGGTTGAACGTAGAAATTAAAACTGTTACGTAATAAAAATTAATTAAAAAAAAGAATCAATAACGAATATAGATTTAAAATTGAGTATATATGTATATACATATACAACAAAAAAATAATTTTTAGTTTTGAATTTGCTATATTTGGAATTCAAGTTTGATATATTTTTGAAGGTACTATACCTACCTATAAATTTTTTTTGCGTATGCTAACATTCTTTATCATTTACTAAATTTACAATGACATTTTTATCTTATTACTTTTATTTAGTCTAGTACAAAAGTTCCTTTTTTAGAATGTTTATCTACAGTCTAGTATTACGTGAATTAATAAATTATTGTGATAAGAAACAATTATTAACAGGTAATATGCTTGTATGTGTATTGAGGATTTATCTCTCGAGTTGTCATGCTTACAAATTAAATTAATTTTTATTTATAAAATATAAAAGCAAGTTTATATATGTAGTTTAAAAAAATTCGAATTATTCTGATTACTGAAATGAAATAGAAAAAGAATATGAGTTTTAAATTATTTGAAGAACTCTTGCAATTACTTCTAAACAAAATGAACTGGAATACGTAACGAAAAAACTAAAGCGACATAATACATATTTCATGTGGAAGAATGTGCTTATTGTTTTCTCAATTCTGATTTTTATTTCTTTTGAGTGATCACAGCTTTCATTCAATTGACATCCAAAATTCTTTGCTTGTTAATACTATGCGTTCTTCATAGTTTGTAAAAAGAGGACGTCTGTAGTTATGGCTAAAATCGGTCTTGATCTTGCCAAGAGTAAGATAACAACGTCATTAGCAAGACCAAGACTAGCTCTGCAAAAACAAGATTATCTTGCAAGACCTTGCAGTTTTTTTCTTATTCCGAACGATTTATCCCTTTTTATTTATCCCACATACAAAAGAAATTTGTTTCCCAAAAAAATTATTGTATGTATACGTGAAAGTAAAAAGTTTTTTGAAAATGTGTTGTTTCGACTTTAGTAAAATGTTTGTTTGAAAAATAAAATTATGCCTAATAAATAATCACTATAATCATGAAGATTGTATTATCCATTATAAAGTCTTTAACACAAAATGAAATGTTTAATTATAATTGTAAATAATTCCTATATATTTCTTTTTTATTTATTAATTATTTGCGGCTACATGTTTCAACCAAACGGTCATCATCAGGCCTCTAAATTTATCAACTTAATAGTAAAATCTAAACCTTCAAATTCTTAATAGACTTACAATTAATAAATAAATTAATAAATTAAAATTAAACAGTTTATGTCAAAATGACAATATAAATTAAACAACATTTTTACGAGAAACGTATATAAAATAATAATACTATTAACAAGAAAATTAAATAAAAATAAAAATAATTTGAATAAAAACAAAAATGTTATTTAAGAAAAAGAGAATAATTTTCAAAATTAACAATTTCATTTAAACATGCATCTGGTTCTAAGTTTTTATGTTTAACAATATCTTTCATCTCCAAAAAATTTAATTTCAGACTTTTATTGCAAATATGAAGAATATTGTAGTTACTTTTATAATTAAAGCAGTGGTTATATTCTAATATATGATTAGCGAAAGAATATTTATTATATAAATTAATACCAACATTATTGTTTTTAATGTAAGAAAAATGTTCTGCTATTCGTGTTCGAAGTTTACGGCCGTTTGTCCAATATAAAAAGAGCTACAGCTACCACAATTTAATTTATAAACACCAGATTTATTCAAAATATCAACTTTATCTTTACTATTGACAAGTAAATTTTTAACAGTTTTTCATATATAATTTTGTAAGTATGTTAATTATTTGAATTATTTTTAGAGTTTCTTATAGAGTTAATTCTTCCTAACAATTTATTCAAATAAAAAATTTTCCTAACATCAACAGTTTATTAGATATTTGATTTATAATTTAAAGTGAATTCCATACATAATCTTAAGTTCGAATCCTGTCTACGGCGACTTTTTTTTGAAGAGAAAGCAAGATACGTTAAAAAATAATAATTTTTTTCTATATTTTTTGACTTGATTATACCGTGTGTCGTGGAAATTTTGAAGCATACAGATTAACATAGGGAATTTGAAATTTTCGAATTATATGTCCCCAAAGTGTTTTTAAAATATTTCCAGTATTAGAGCAAATGACAATGTGTACCAGAAAACGTTTTGCGTAATAATTTTCAAAATTTAATAACAAATATCAAAAATATTTTCAAAAATGTATCGCGTGGTAAAAAGCTTAGTTTAAAATACGGATGTACAGAACATGAGTATGTCACTTTGATGTAGTGAGATCAATCGCATGATTGCGGCAATATCGCCCCGACGCGACGTACGAAGGGTCAAATCCCAATGCGGTTTATGTTTTTTTTTAAATTATATTTTTATTTCAAATTAACGGCGTATAATTTTTAATCAGTAAAGAGACATAATTAAACGTGTTAATTGTTTTTATTAAAATCATATTGGATTTATTATTCCTTCATCATTCCTTATAGAAAAGTCGTGTAGTTTTTTTTATTAAAGTAACTTAATTTTTCTTTATCAATCAAATATTCGTTAAAGTTTTTTTTAACAACATTGACTTTCATTGCAAAGTTTCATTGATAGTACGGTGTAAAAATGCAAGGCTGCAAGAACAAGACCAAAATTCTATATCTAAGACTAAGAGCAAGACCGAGATTAAAGATATCAATACAAGACCAAGAGCAAAACCTATGTGGTCTTGTCTTGGTCTGGCGTTTGGTCGTCACTAGTCGTCTGCGTATCTGATCTTATTAATTTTTGCATTCATAGTAACCAGAAGGCCACATTCTAAAATAACAGTAATATAACAAGATCTTGAACAGTTTACTATTTTTCTTGCATCTAAATTTCAAGTGTATTTTAGAATCAATTTGTCGAAACATAGTTTTGGCATTAATAATATGATTAAAGCCCAGAAACTTTAGCTCAAGAACTGCCAAAATTACGTCGAAACAAATTGTAAAGTATACGAGAAGTTTAGTAGCAATAAATATTGTAGTTAATTTATTAAGATAATGTTATAATTAACGTGATTATTTCCTGAGCTAAAACTATTTCTAGTTTGTGACTTATAAAAAAATATTTATTTATCAAATAATAACAAAGGGCAGTAATCAATATTTTATTATCTATTTAAAATTAAAAGCACAGTTATTATTTATTAAATATAAGGGATACGCCAACTCGCGTCAAAAATTTGAAACTACTGTTGCAATAAAAAATGCACATAATTAACAATTATAGAACTAAGAAGTTTTCCTCAGCGCTGTAAATTGATTGTTTTGTTACAAAATTTTTTGTTTTCTTCCTTTTTACTTTACTATAAGAAAAGTATAGCAATCGCTATTGTTTTGCAAACTTTTTTTTGTAGAATATTACGTTCAAGATTTTCTGAATTAGAAAACTGTATTTTTGAGAAAACAATTTTGGGTGCGCGCGTTTGTGTGTGTGTGTGCGCGCGCGTGTGAGTGTCTGTGTGTGTGTGTGTAACGTTTGCAAAGAATTGCCAAAATATATAAAAGTAAATGAATCATAGGTCATTTTTTTCAGTAATTCGAAGTCGACAGTGAAGATTATTCATGTTTAAATAAATAAGTGATTAACGCGTGTCGAGATAAATACGACGAATTAAAATCGTGCGTGACTTTAATGTTAACAGTAAGTGTTAAACTGAAGTTATCTGCGGACTTTACCTTTCGTGTAAGTGGTAGTGCTATATAAATTAGTGTAAATGTTGTTACGTGCATTAATTTCTGATGATACCTTGTATATTCATTACCTTCAAGTTAGATTTCTGTTTTTGACGCCCTCTGTCGAGTGTAGTTTTATTCCATTTCCTGTCAAGACGTCAAACCGTCAACTACTTAAAATCGTGCTTTAGATAAATGATTCTTAATTTTACAAAATCGGCGTTAATGAATATAAAATTCTAATTTGAGAACGCATTTCGGGTAGGTTATTTATCACAAGGTAAGCTTTTCCTATTAGTTTTTAAAATTCTTTGGTAATTTCCTTCTTAATTTGATAGCACGTCTAGGCACGTTCCGCCACGTTTCTGGCTACATGTTTCGATGCATTATCGATCGATGAGAGATTAATATCGACAATTACCTTCACGGAACGATTATAATTCTAGAAGGCCTATGTTCAAACTAAAAACGAAGTCTCGACATCGATTGCGATACCAACCTTTTACTAATAGCAAAAAACAGCATTCGATACATCGGGTTCTTATATATTATTTCTTTTAGTATTAACAATTTTGTAAATTTCTACTTTTGGGAGTCATTGTGTTGACACGATATGCTATTCATAATTATATTAGGCCTACTCAACGACGAAAACGTTTTCTTCGAACAAGTACTAGATTGTAGGTAAGTTTTATTTAATTATTTTGTCGCTGTCAAAAAAAGTCACTCACGGAATTTAGCTTGTTTTAACTTACGCAATTACAATAGTTGTTTTAATACCATTTAGATATTTTCAGTAGTTATTTCTGTGATATGGCATGCTGTGAACCATAGTTATTTATCATGTAATTTTTCTTCGCTTATCGACACCCTATGTGTAACTTATGTATTGTGTGTTGCTGATACTTCTGGCATTTATGTATTTAAAATGTACTATAAAATTTCTGGAGCTCCATGTTAATAACATATCTTTCTCTTTTTTTGTGGTTACACAAACATCAGTGTAACAAGGATTACGAACCTGAAATTCGTTGTTACAAGCTTGGATCCTCTGTCCTGATCGAAACAGAAGCTTTGCTTATAAAAGATCTGGCGCCCTTTAAATATTATTTATATGAACCTCCCTTATCTCCGACTGTGTGAGTTGGCCGTGCAAGGATTGTAAGCACCTATAAGCTTGCAACAGCGTTTTTATTAAATATTCTTAGGTTTAATTATTTTGGTAAGTTATAAACGTGTACATATTTTTAGTATAAATAAATTAGTTTTAATAATGGTTACAGTATCATATATACAAACATTAAGTTCAAAATGAATATCTCATTCTTTTTCTTCCTTTCTTGTTTTCCTCTTTCCACCGTCTAAGACTTTCTTCATCCATCTTGCTCCCCTCCCATCATTGTGTAGAACCCAGATACCCGTCTGCTTTAACTTCCTACATTGCCATAGTAAGTGCACCATTGTCTTGGAATCATAACCACACAATCTACAACCGTTCTCTTCCTTCTTGCCCCAGTTTCTTTCGCTCTTTGCTTCGTTGCCGCATCTAAATCTAGCTATTAATCTGTAGTTTCCTTCTTTTCCTTTTGTTTTTAGGTATTTTGGTACATCTCCATGTGTTCTTATTTTGCTGTAAATTTATTTTTTCCTCGTTTTTCCTTCTATTTCTTGCTAGTGTGTTACTTTTTTTCTCTCTGTGAACTCAGTTTCTAGCTCCCATCTTCTTTTTTCTCTTCTCGCTTCGTACACTTGTTTTTTATTGTTTGCCGATTTTGTTATTTCGTTCCTTTGTTCATCTTTCTACATACCTCGCCACACTTCCGCCAGGTAATTTCCATCCTCCGCGTTCTTCAACTTCCATTTGTAACGCACTGCTCTTCTGGCTGTGTTAATTTGTATTATGTCCCTGTTGGTTTCCGCCAGGACTATGTACAAGGGTGTATTTTTTTTCAGTTCTAGTGTCCATTTTAGGTACGTCAGCTGTGCAGTTTCTAGCTGCCCCTCAAGTCGCCAGTCCCACACTTTCGCTGCGTACATGAGTATGCTTTTGACTATAGAATCAAACAATATCATCCTGGCTTTCAAGTCATCTTGAAACTTTTGTTTTCTTATTTCTGGTCCATTATTCTGTTGCAAATAGTATCCTAGATATTTAAACTCTTTTACAACTTCTATCTTTTCGTTGTGCCATCTCCAGTCTTTATTTTCCTTTCTGCCGCCACCTCTCCAAAAATCCATTATTTTTTATTTTTTTACGTCTAATGTTAATTCTTTCTTCTGCAGGTATTTTTCTAAACTTTTTATCAAAGCCTTCATTACTTCTGATTTATTTGCCAATAGTACTATATCTCCTGCGTAAGCTAGTGCCAGTACTTTTGTATTGCCCCTCCCCCTCCTCCTGCTTGTTCTCTGACCAAGTGCCTTCCATATCCGCTATGTTAAGGTTCAAAAGGGTGGGACCTAAAGGACATTCTTGTCTCAATCCTTTTACTGTCCTAAAAGTCAGCTCCTTTCTACCGTATCTAATTACATTAATCGTTTCGGCGTAAATATCTTGAATCCTTGCTATTAGGGTCTCACTTATTTTGCATTTGTGCATGCACTCAAACAGTTTCATCCTATTTATACTATCGAATGTTGCCTTTAAGTCTATAAAAAAGACGTACTTTTTTCATTTTTCTTTCTTTAATTCTTTTTTTGACGCATAATTCAATATGTACATATTATCTACGGTGCTCCTCTTTTTTCGAGTCTTCTTTTTAGCTGGGCATCTACGATCATTGCATATATTTTGTACATCGCATTTAACAAGGTACTGCCTCTATAGTTTTCTGGGTCCAGTCTTTAAATATATATTAAATTTGCTCTTTTTCCATTCCATTGGTATATTTCCTTGCTGCAAAATTTTGTTCAAGGTTTTTCTTAATATTTGCTTTTCTATTTCTGATAGGTTAATCCAAGCTTCGTTAGGTACATATATTATCTGTTCCAGTTGCTTTATTTTTCTTAAGTTTATTTATTTGCTCGTCAATTTCCTGATTAGATATTTCATTATTCACTTTCACCTGGTCGTCATTCTTTATTGTTCTTCTTGTATCACTCCCCTCCAGTAATTCCATAAAATACGCTTTCCAGTCTTCTGCTATTATTTCTTGTGGAATTGTCGTATATTTCTTTCTATCGTTATTTATATATTTTTATAGATCTTGTCCTATTGTTATTTCACTTATTTCTTTTAGTTCCTGTTTATTCCAGTCTTGTTTTTTGTTATTACACTTGTCCTTGTATTCCTTCTTTGATTTCAGGTAGAGTTCGATGCTATTCTCTTGTTTCTTCTATCTTCTCAGTGTTTCCTAGTTTTTCTTTTCTTTTGTCTGCAGTCTTAATCCTACTATTTTTTTCTTCCTTCTTTAATCTGTTTTCTTTTACTAGTACTATATTACCATTTTGGTCACTTGTTCTATATCTCCTTTTTGCTGACTAATCGTTCTTGTATCTTATGATATCTTTTTCTTTCCACGTCGTAATCTTCCAAATTTTCTTCTGGTCGTCTGTCTTTGTTATCCTTTTTTCAGTCTTCTGCAGTTCTATTATCAAAGGTTGATGATCTGATTCGGTTCTCTCTCTCACTATAAACTTCTTTATTCTCTGTTCTGCCAATTTGTTTACTATGCTGTAGTCTATTGTTGTTGCTCTTCTAGAGAAGACGTATGTATATTCTTCTGTGTCTATGTGCATGAAGTTTAGCTTTCCTATCCTACCGTTATCTTCTTCAACCTTTGGTTGCTGTATACAGTCATTACCTTTCATTTTTGTTATTGTATCAATATTGTTCTCTCTTGTATTCCTTCTACATTGTGATGAATTGTTTCATATTCTTCTGTAAGTTCTTTTTTAACTCCTGTGATTATTCCTCCTTTATCTCTTTCGTTCTCTTGGTCTGTCACTGCCGCTTGGTAATTCCACTTAATTACTGCCGGTACCTTATCTTTTATTGAATTCTATTTCTTCTCCTCCACCCAGGTTTCTGTTAGTTCTACTACATGACATTAAAAAAAATTTTTTTTTTATTATTGAGGCCGGCTATGTTTATTACCGTCTCTTTTCTTTTTATCCTTTCCCATTCATCCGATTTGTTTGCTAATTTTTGTATTTGTTCTGAGCTGACTTTTGTATCTCTCTCTCCTTCGGCGTCTAGTCGTCATTTATGAAGACTTTCTTTCCTTACAGTAAGCTTTTTTCTTCATGATTCTCATCTTTTTTTCCCAACTATTTAATTGTACAATTACTCCGATTTTTCTATTTCCTGACTTAATGGGGTTGGATTTTTTTATTACGATCTCTTTGTCTAATTTTTTTTCAATATAATCTTTTATGTTTGAGTTTGTTAGGCTTGTGTTTCCTTGCCTGTTATGAATATATTATTGCTCTTCTTCATTCTGTTTTTTTATCCAGTTTTTTTCTAATTTATAAATCCGATCATTAAGATTAGCTTTTTCATCTTTCCAAGATTTTTCTGTGTTTTTTATCTGGATCTTTAGATGCTGTATCTTTTGTTTTAGAGAATTTACTATCTTATTCATAGCCAGAATTATCTGCTCGAATATATAGCTTTAATTTCTTCCATTTCGCTGTTTTATTGTCGACTTTTGTTTTTTCCTTCTTCCTCTCTGTCTTTTGCTTCTTTGTAGGAAAACCGTGAGGTTTCCTGTGCTGATAACTCGTACTATCGACCTGTCTATACCCCGTTGTCGCCTCGTTTTTTGATCATCCCAGACTTCAGAACACAAATAGACACTTTTGTTTATTAAATGTCCAAAACATGTATTATTTATACCAACCGTATGATGCAGTCGTAAATAATCATTTGTTATTTTTTAATTTAAAATAAGCAGCCGTAAATAATCATCTGTTATTTTTCAAGTTAAAATCTATCGTCATCATTAATTCGTTTTTAATGATCCACGCCAGAGGAGGATATAATTTCCAACCATCTGTTCGTGAATTCAAGATAGCGTTAAAACAAGTGATATAAATGTGTTTGAAACATTAATTGTAAATAAAAATTATAGTAATTCAAAAAAAATAAAGTTTTTATACAGACCAACTTCAAAATTTTCAAAGATTGTGTACAATCCATTAATATTGTTTAATGAAGAGTTTTATAAGTTACAAAGAGATTATGGCTTAGTAGCACAAATTAAGCAATAATTAAAAAACAATTTAAAATAAACAGAAAATTCGTGGTTAACTGAATGCAATTCACATAAAACAATAATTATTAACCAACGGATTAAAATGAAAAGCACTGCCACAAGTAAGAATGTTACGACGCTTAAAAAATCTCATCGTAAGATCAAAATCTAATCAATGTAGAGGATGTTATATGTATGTACTGTAAATGTATAAATATTTTCAAATGAGTAATAAAAAAATTAGTAATGTTAATTATTGTATTTGATTGCATGTAAATTTGTACCACTAACACAAATTAAATGTAAAGCGGTTAAATAAAGAAATTATAATTCAACAATATATTTTTTTCCGCTTAAAGCTTTTTGAAAAAGTAATTTAAAGAAAGGGTACCACAATCGACATCGCGGATTAATTTATTTAGCTTTTTTTCTATTTGATACAATATCGCGTTAACCAATGAATAATTAACTATTCTCAAAATACTAGTTATGTATTATTTCCAATGTAAAAAATTAGCAATAATCTAATATCTAAGTTCGTTTTTATCAAAAATGTGAAGGTTATTTAACAAATTCTTACTAAAAAGCACTAAAGTCTAAAAGACCTGCATACTTTAAAGGATATTAACTTATTGTTTTTCATTTAATAAAAAACAAATATTTTTAGTAAAACCATATATTCTTAAATTACAACAATTACTCTATTTATAGTTTTTTTACAAATCCCCAATTATTTCAACAAACATTATTATTGTAAATAAAATATTCTATTATATATTTTTACAAACATCTACTCTTTTGTACACAAAATTTTAATTAACGGTTGTTATAAAACTCTATAATTAATTAATTACCTAATTTTTAATAATATAAATACCGTCCCTTAAATTTTTTTATTCAGTGGCATTTATCACTCCGAAGATGCACGCTGCAATGTTTTGCGAAACGTCAGTTCGTTTGGGTTCACGAACGACAATACGGCAAAGGCCAAGTTCTACTTCTTGTTTTGGCTCTCAATGAGAGGCTAGGACCAAGTCTAAAAAGTCCGGGTGTTCAATTGCGGCGCGGTCTAAGCCGAAAGTAGCTTATAATCGTAACCAAGAAAACCGCGAAAGCTTAAATTCCTATAAAATTATTATGGTTTCTGAGTTCTGAGTCAAAAATATTAAACAAAAAACCGTACAAACTTTTGCAATAAGACATCGAGTCACATTTAAAGATTCAGATGCATTACAATTTTATTTTATTTTAAAAAATTCTTCAAAAGCTTTATCTGTAAGACAAAAACATATCCATACCCGTACTAGCGTATTTTTTATATATTTATTTAAAGTAGAAAATAAATATGTAATTAGGTTCTAATAAGAGATTACTTCTATAAACATGATTGTTATTGTTTGAAGACGCAAATTAGAAAGTTTTTGTAATAAGGAAAGGAAATACATTTTGATTTTTAAATTTTTACGATTTGATATATGAATACATATTTCAACAATTGCGCAACGGTTTAAACAATAGCATATAACAATGCTATAGTTTTATTTACACACAGATAAAGGTGTATTGATTTCACAGACCTAAAACTGTAATAGGTACATATGACAATAACAAATTAATAAACTTCTAAATTTAAAAAAATACTGATAAGAACGTAAGATAGAAAACCTTTGTATTTAGTTATAAGTACTACTACAACAGCAGTGGCCAAATACTAACTGACTGCATTACGAATAAGACAACAGGAACAATGCAAATAGTTTTGTTAGTATTCGTTATTGAATTGTATCATATAACAAAGTAAACATAAAATATTCAAGTGTTTTATAAATTTGTATAACTTTAATGACGCAAATTATTAGTCATCGATTACGGTTTGTTTACAAATTTAATATAAGTCAATTAACCTATAAATTGAAATCACGTTTTGATTATAACTGCAAACACTTAGATATGTTATTTCATGATGTGTAGAAAAACAATGACATTACTAAATTATTGCATTAAGTTAAAGCTAATTTTGTAATCACGTGCTTGATTAAAATGATAATATACGCAGAACTAACAATTGACGTATCCATTAAAAAAAATTAATTTTTAATATTCGAATTTATAAATTATCGTGTGGTTTAATAAAAACTTCCACCAAATAATACATGTTCAACACATTCTTAGATTTCGCATTCGCCAAAGACTAAAAAAATTTCACGGAAGAATACGAAAATATTAGAACTATTTATGCAGCATTACGATGATTACGCTCAGAGAGCAACGTGATGCAGCACCTCTTTTCAACAGAAACTTAATTTTGGTCCCGGCCGTTATTCATAAGAAAAGCATCTTTATAACTGTCTTTTAAGCAGACACTCTCTAGAGGGCAACAATAAATTTTCATAAACGCACAAGTTAAAATTACTTTTACTTTAAAAATATTCAATACATTGAGTTGTAATTATAACGCACCGATCGCCCGCGGTGAAGTAAATCAAAATGGATATTATTTTTGGAAATCATTGTTTGTAAACGAAATGATTACATTTTTTTTGGCTTTGATTAAAGATTTTTAAAACACAATAGGGCCGAGTAACTTTCAAACTTTAAAACTCTTGCAGAATTAGATCCGCGCAAGCTTCCGCCTTGTACGCTGCAAAAACGGTAGAATATAGATAAAAATTGCACATAACCAATTTATTGAGCACAAAATTTACTACAAAAAAGTCAGCGAGAGTGTATAATTATATCTAATAGTTTAAAGGCGGGTTGCACAAAGCAAATCAAAAATGTAACAACTGATTATTTCTCAAAACAATTGCTACATAGCCAATGAAACCACGTTTATTGGTGATGTAACAATTGATTATAGAAATAATCACTTGCTACATTTTTGATTTGCTTTGTGCAACCCGCCTTAAGCGTTACAGAATTTTAATGTAAAGTGAGACATTTTCGTGCAACTTTGCACACTTGTATCTTTTAAACTTCTAAACCCTTCCGCCGACTTCTTTATATTAAATTTTCTCCTCTATAAAAATGTTTATGTGCAACTTTCTTCTTGTTTAGACGAGGTGGTTTAGAATCTATACGGACTTCCCAAAATTCACAAACAAGGTATTCCTTTTCGACCTATCGTTAGTACTATCCAATCTCCTACCTACAAGCTAGCCAAGTTCTTGTCCAACATTCTTTCCGAGTTTACAGGTAAAACCTCTTCTCACATCCTCAACTCCCAGCATTTTATTCAACGTCTAGAAACTATAAAACTTGAACCCCAAGATCTTCTCGTGAGCTTTGATGTTACTTCACTTTTTACTAAAGTTCCTATTAAGGATTCGCTTATTAGCATCAAACAGATTCTGTCTCAACATGGCAAGGACTTGAGTTTGGTCCCTCTTATTGAAAAGTGTCTATCCTCTACTTACTTCCAATTTGATAACAAGTTTTACGAACAAGTTTCTGGTGCTGCTATAGGTTCTCCTCTATCACCTGTTGTAGCTAACATTTTTATGGAATCCTTTGAAACGGTTGCTTTGGAATCATCAATATTAAAACCTAAGGTGTGGTTTAGATATGTTGACGACACGTTTATTGTTTGGTCTTATGGTCATCTTGAATTGTCTAAGTTTCTTGATCATCTTAACAATCAACACTTAGATATCAAATTTACTATGGAAATCGAAAGTAATGGTTCTCTTCCATTTCTTGACGTTCTTGTGACTCGTAAGCCCGACGGACTTGTGGGCCATTCTGTTTATCGCAAACCCACCCATACGGACAGATACCTTCATGCTTCGTCTCATCATCATCCTGCACAGAAACGTTCTGTTATTGAATCTTTGGTCCATCGTGCTTTTTCTATTTGTCAACCTGAGAATCTAGACTCAGAACTCCGTCATCTTATTAGAACCTTAGTGAACAATGTTATGTAAAGCGAGATATTCATAGAGTTATTAATCGTCGTTTACATCCACGTACTCGATTACCTAAGGACATTTCTACTCCCAAATCCAAACCGAAATTGGCCTTTTTACCCTACATTCACAAGGTTACAGATCAAATAGGAAAACTCCTTCGTAAGAATGGTATTAAACCCATATTCAACTCGACAGGCAAAATCTCTCAGATTCTTTCTTCTCCCAAAGACAAATTTCCTACACTTTCATCTCAAGGTGTATACCAAATTCCCTGTTCTTGTGGTTTAGTCTACATTGGTGAAACCGGTCGTTTCGTCATTACTCGCATTTTAGAACATGATCGTTGTATAAGGAAAAGGTATACTTCCAAGTCTGCGGTCGCTGAACATCATTTTACTACAGGTCACAAGATAGATTTTGATAATGTTACGTTGATTGCGAAATCTCCATTCTTTTTCAACAGGAAATTCCGAGAAAGCATAGAAATCATCAAACACCCCAATAACTTCAATCGCGATCATGGTTTTGAATTATCCCCTCTTTGGTTCCCGGTTATTAGTCATTTATCAAAAACACGCCCCCTAGCAACCGTAACCCAATCAGGATCAAGCTCAACCATCCGTGACGATCCTTTTCCTTTAAATACGGAGACTATTTCTTCTTAAGTCACTTCTACGGAGTTTAGAATCTGGCTTGGTTCACAAGTTGATTACCTAACTCGGTAGTGGTTCTTTGTTAGATTTTCGTTTGCTTTTTCAGGTTATCGTTTTCTTTCTTACCTTTTCAGAGTTTGGGTTATGGCTTGTTTCACAAGTGGATAACCTAACTTTTGAGAAGTTCTTAGTTAGATTGCGATTGCTTGTTTGAGTTTTGCGATTTATCCCACGCCCTGATGAAGCCCCTTACGAAAGTGGGCAAAACGTTGGCAGCTTCGGTTGCAACTATGACACGGTCCAAACCCGGAAGACATTCTAATGTTAGTATAGATTCCGGCCGTGGAAGCTTTCGCTATTACAATATTATTTTTTCTCTTTTTAGCGCCCTTTCCTATTAGTTACTCACTTACTTCCCACTCCGCAAAATTTTGAACTACCACTGCTTCCTTTATGGTGTTAAATTATCGTTAAGTGATCGCACTTTAGTCTAGTGCAAAGTCTACGTTATACCAAAACAAGTTTTTAGCGCCCAACGTGGACTTTGATTATTGTTTGTGCAATTATAATTCTTTCTTTCTTTTCTTGATTTTCTTACTTATACTTATTAATTGGTTTTGACTAACTTAAAGTTTTGCTGTACTTTTTTTATCTTGTTGTAAAACCTTGGTTTGCAGTGAGTTTTGCTTATCTTTTACTGCTTCTTATTGCACTTCACTGATGTTACACTATTTATTGACTAATTGATACCGTAATTTCGTTCCTAATTTTTTTTTCTAACGTTTCCACTTTCTGTTCTTACTGGTAAGCATGTTTCGTTTGTTGGACTTCAGAATGTCAAACCGTTTGTGATTTTTTTATTTTCTTTTGTAGTACAGACTGATGCTTTGGACTTGCGGTTAGTGAGAAGGTTGTTAGTTACCTCAGTCAATCGCTCATTAAAGCGGAGCGTTTAGTTCTTTTGTGGGTAGATCTTATTTTTCTTTGATAATCGATCATCATTCGTTGCTGTGGTTAAATCGTTTGCAGAGTCCTTCAAGACAATTAGCTCGTTGGTCTATTTGGTTACAGCAATACGACTTTTTGGTCATCCATCCAAAACAAAAAAAAATACTACGTCGGTCCTAATGTGTTATCTCGCTCAGTTTCTATAGTAGAAACTGTCCATCAGCATGAAATTTCTTCTGTCTTGACGCTTAATTTGCCGACTACTGAACGTTGGTATAAGAAACTTCTTAAATCTGTATTGCATCTTTCTCATAAGTTTCTGAAATGGTCTGTGAAGAATGATGTTATTTATTTTTGTGTTAATCTTTTCTGTTCTAATTCTTCTGATAATTGGGAAATAGTAGTTCCTGCTAAACAAACAACGTACGGAAATGACTCGTAACCATCACGATCCTTCTATGGCACGACATTGCGGTGTCAAAATTACAGCAAAAATTTTACAACATTATTATTGGCTGTACTTGCGTATAGATGTCGGCGTTGCATGCTATATTTGTCGTTGTGGTGTGTGTGCGGCACATAAGATAGAACAAGTTGCTTCAGCCCCAATCATTTGTATTCGTGATTGCTGATTATTTTACTAAGATTCCTTTGTTCTTTCCGTCACGTTCATTTCTTGCTACATTTATTTGTAAAATTATCAAAGAACACATCTTTCTTCCTTTTAGTGCTCCTCAGTATCTTATTACGAATAATGGTGTCCAGTTTCGTAGCAAAAAAATTGCAAAACCTTGCGTTACTTATGAGACAACTATACTTGTTACGGCCAAATATCACTAATCCCACAGAATGGATTAATCGTGTCTTAAATACACTGATTTTTTCATACGTCAAAAAAAATTATCATTGAAATATGAATCTCTCAAAGATTGACTACGCTATTAGTACTGCAAAACACGAAATTATTGACTGTACTCCTTTGAGCCCTTTAGACGTGAGCACGTACTTTCAATTATTTTTTGTTTTTCTTTCATGTTCTTATTTCCAAACGTAAGGTTTCTCGGTTATTGTCCCATTATGAAACTATCAGTATGATTATTCTTAAAGGATTCTCTAGAACGCACACTAAAACGCAAAATAGACAGAACTTTCGTCGTCGACACGTTCGGTAGATGGTTGAAGATTCGATATGGCGACGTAATTAAGCGTTTTTTGTTATTAAAACCGGTAAATTCCTTTGGACGTATGAGTTCGTCACTCCTACTAGACAATCGGTTATTGAACAATTAATTTTACGTTTATTTTGAGTTACTCTTTTTTCTTGTTCTTTTGGCTTGTTTGATTAAATATTTGGCAAATATAATGTCAGTCTTTGTTAATATCTATTGTGGATGAGTAAACTCGTAGTAGAGAATTCGGTTTTTTTGTTGTCCTTCTAGTCATTGGTTCAAAATATGGTGACTGATCGGATTGCTGGTTAATTTCTTTACTCAAGGTAATACGACTAAGTGTTTGTTGACTGTCACCAGATTTCTTGTTAGTAATACTCCTTTGTTGGTTTTAGTTTTGTGAATAATGATACTGTTTAGACCTCTTACAGTTTTGATTTCTTTTTCTGAGTTTAGTATATTTGGAGGTTTGAGTCCTTTCATCTATCAAAGACTACCCGCTATGAGTTATTATTTTGGTTATAGTTATATTTTTGAAAATGATGTTGTACTCTCTTTAGACGACTAAACACACAATGTCTCTACGTCTAGTTTAAATTAGCTCTCTTTAGTATGTATTGTATGTCTCTTTTTTTTCTTTTTGTTTCTTTCTCCCACAAGAACATCGTACGCTCTTACTTCTCTTCTTTTCTTGTCTTTCTTTTTTTCTAGAAATTTGACCATAATGACCATGAGTGGAAAAGAAGGGCGCCTGTTTTTTGAACCCTAATGGTTACGTGTTCAGGAAGGTTAATTGTCTTCGACTTGGTAGTCTCAAGCTCTAGACCAGGTACAATACTTTTCGGGAGCCGTTCTACGGACTTGATGGAGCTTGGCGAGGGTGATTAATTTTTCTTAACCAGCACGGAGAATTTTGTGATTGTATAGAGAGCACCCGCTTTTGCTTACAGTCAAGCGATTGCAAACTGCAGTCCTTTTTATTTAGATCTGAGCAAAAATTTTGGGATGTTTTTTTTTATTTTTCCATCTATTTACTTTTAGGGTAGGGAAATTTTCTGGGTCTTGTTCCTGCTGGTGTTAGATCAGATTCTTTTTTGGGTGAGAAAACTATTGTGGTCATCGAGTACTAATTGCGGTGACGTACGCTTGTGCGGACTAACGTAAAAAGGCTCAACAACGTGCTGTTTCATCTAGACGCTAAGGCTTGAGATGTGGTTAAGACTTTAACGCCATACAATCGTTTTGCACTTCATCTAAGGAACCTTAGACTGTGATAGGATTCCTGGGATAACTTGCTAGTGTTGGGAGTTCGAATGTCGTTCTTCTGTTTTCCTATAGTACCTTAATATTTTCCCTAATGGGTTACTTAGAAATTATATTTAGGTTTAGATTTGCGTGGTTTGATTTGATTGTCGTTTCATAATTTCTATGGGACTGCGTTGGTTTTTCTTGCTTAGTTAACGTTTCGACTACTGTCAATTCTACGAGTATTTTTTTTGTTGGTTACAGTTTTTTAAATCCTTGGAAATACCATTTATGTAACTTTTGGAATCATTCCGTTAGTGATACTTAGTAAGCTGGAAGATCATCTTTTGTTTACGTTTCTGTTATTGTATTGAGTAAGGTTTACATTTTAGGGTTCTGTTTTTAATGTATGCCTAAATGATTATTGTTTATTTTAGCAAATGTCTACTTACCAAGTTTTTATATTATTTGGGAAGGAAAGTGGTATTTAAAAATGTTAAAAAACTTTGGTATGGTATGGTTTCTCGCGTGGTATAAACTTTTTTCATTGTCAAAATACGTTTTACGAGGTTGATTTCCTCATATTTTATTTTCCATTTTCTTCACGCTAAGGAAACAATACGTGTGTTAACGCAATGTTCAGTGATTTTCACATTTAAGCAAATTGAAACATTCACGTTATTAATGTATACATCAGTTGGGGTTTCGATGTTTTGCATGTGAAAGAATTGCTAGGGTAAGAATGCATTTTTACTTTACGACAAATTTAATTTTCTCGCCTTCACGTGTTAGTGACTTTATAAAAATTTAGAAGAAAAAACACGCGTTTCAAAAATATTGCCATAGTATTAATAGTAATAAAATTAGAAAAATAATATATAATAAACGATATCGTCTAAGAGTACTTTTTGTACAGAGTAAACGGCAAAGTTCGCCTGTAAGTAATTTAAATTTAAAAACTTATACTTTATATTAGTTATCACTTAATCCTAGTTTTTTAATGATCTTTTCGTTAAATAAAGGTTAACATGTAAATTCTGTGATAACATAAAACTCAACTTGAAATCTTTAAAATACACAAAAGTTATAATTGTAATTGATGTTTTATTCTATTATTTTATTGCTCATCAGAGACGCTCCCAATATTTAACGTGTTTTTGTGTAAATCGTGCGTTTTTTTATACGAGTACAGTGGGCATTTTAAAACCCAAGTAAAACGTGAGAATTAAAAGTCCACAAAGAAAAAAATTTATAACAGTTAACAGCAAAAAAATTCTTTTTTTAGGAACGAAATACGTTATTCTGAAGTTGACAATCCGATTGGCTTTAGTCGATGTTAAAATCATTAGAATAATAATAAAAATGTCAAATATTTTCAAATTTTAAATCAGACATATGCTGATCACTGTTACAAACTATAACATATGAAAAATTTTTGCTGAACATGCTATATTACAATTTTATTTGAAAAGTAGTATAGAAACCTTAATCATGTAGTCAGATAAATCACACACAAAACAGAAACATTAAAGTTGTTTTATTACTAAAAAAATACTAAGCCGCCATTTAAACTATTTATGTTAAATACTTAATACCTGGAAACAGCTATCTGCCAAATAACTCAGAATTTTTGGATATAAAGTAATTAAATAAATTGCGTCAACATAATTTATGCAATGAAAGATTACTCCATACAAAATTGTAAGCAAAAACCTACTGATTATAGCAAAAATGAGCGCAAAACATTTTTTATCAGTAGCAAAATTGAAATTAAAATAATTTCCAAAAAAATAAACACGTACAAAAACGAGATAAACTGAGCAAAGTCAGAACAATCAAAATTAAAAAACAATTTTCAAAATCAAAAAATCTCAATCGTCGCGTAGTCGTACTGTAGTAGTTTTGTTGGGGTTTGCTACAAGCAATTTTGGATTATTTGGTTCATCAAAATTTCAAGATTGCCCAAAAACCGCAGAGGACCACGGGGTCTGCGCTAATTGCATAAGATACGGCTATAAAGGCGATGTGATAAAACACAAGGCATCTTCTAACAACTGCCCCAAAAAGCTTCACGCCAAGATATCTCATACCGATTATAGACAGTGAAGACGTTTTTATCTTCACCTTTCTCGTGCTGCGACCTTGGAAGACATGAGCTACTCCTCCGACAATGGCATAGACATTCTACTGACTCAAGAGCCATATGTATATATTTCTGGTTCAAGGTATAAGTGCGGCCTTGTTCTTCATTAAGATCACCGCATCCATTTGTATGCGGTATTTCTCGGCTATTATTTACAATAGCGCGAAGCCCATAGGAGTAGTTACCCTCAGTCATGTAACTAATGACTGCAACTCCGTATCTATGATTACAGTTGGTAGCACCTCCTTGCGCATCGTCAGCGTTTATTGGCCACCAAGCAAAGATGTTCCTATTCATCTACAGTATCTAGAAAAGTTTTGGACATACTGAGTGGCGTCCCGATTATAATAGCAGGAGATTTCATTGCAATATCGCCGTTTTAGCATTCCGTACTGACTGACAAACGAGGCAGTAGTGTAGAGAACCTCGTAGACGAACGTGACCTATATGTTGTAAATAAGCCTGATCAACCTTTCACCTTTGCTAGTCACCAAGGTAATTCAAATATCGTTGTCACTTTAGCATCACAAATTTTAGCTAGAAAAAATTCTAACTGAAAAGTTGTTCCAGAGGTGATTGAAAGTGACCACTGACTGATACGTTTTGATTTAACCGTCAAAAATCATCAATCGGTTCCAATCCTTAAACGTATCCTCGATATCAAACGCATATATCCTGTCGAGCTAAGCACAGCTGTCAGCGCCCTACTCCCTGCTTATCTTCTACGTGGAACTAAGTGTCACGATCCTAATTCTATAGATGTTTCCATTGATAAGCTAACCAGGCTGATCTTCGAATCTAGCCAAATGGCTTAAACCGAATTCGCTAGAATTCTAGAGCTAGTGTACCGTGGTGGAGTCCAAAGCTAGATAGGTATAAACTGTCAGAATGCTAAATTTAGCATATGGCAAAGATTTGTAGAGAGAAGTTTGGCGGCGTGTCCGTGGAGATTAGTTTGTAGAATATCCTCACAAAAAGTTCCTTGCTATCCAACCATGCTCCAACCTCTAAGACGGTGACAGATACACTCTCACAGAGCTTGTCAATAGTTAGTTCTTTGTTCCTAGACGACGATCCAACAAACGACGATCTTTACCAAGCCCGAATTAGATCCCGATCTTTTGCAAATATTCAGTCACGACATGACAAAAACGGATATAGTCTCGGTGGTTAACAGAATTGCTAAGAATAAAGATTCCCATAAAACTAAGTGTTCATAGTCAATTTAATATATTAGAACAATTATGAGACAGGTGGAAAAGCCAATTAAAAAATCTTAAAATGCAAATGCAATTAAGTCACCCTCTATTTAAAATCTTAAGCTTTTGCGGTTGTTATGTTTAGGATTATAATCGACTTTCGGCTTAGACCGCGTCGTAGTTAAACACCAAGACTGTCATTGAGTCAGTGAAATTTACCACTCTGAAGATGCAAGCTGGAATGTCTTGCGAAACGTCAATTTGTTTGGGTTCCCGAACGACAATACGGCAAAGACCAAGTTCTACTTCTTGTATTGGCTCTCAAGGAGAGACTAGGACCATGCCTAAGTCTGGGTGTTTAACTACGACGCGATCTAAGCCGAAAGTCGCTTATAATCACACCTTCTATTTGCTGTAAATTCCTCTTCTACGTGTTTAACCTTATCGTAGAATTTAATAGATTTTTTCTATAGCATAGGTTTACTTTTTAGACTTCCTTTGCTTTGGAACTGTGTAAAGCACATAAATAAGGTACTTGAAGTTTTGTCTTGTAAAACATTGACAACGAAAATTTCTAAAAAAGTAGCGATATGCCCTGTTTCCATGCATAGGCTAGAAAAGTTCAGAATCGTCGTCGACAAGAAACTGGGAGACGGAGGCAAACAAATAAGATGCAAGACCGCCATCTTCGATTTATGGCAAAAAGAAACTGATTTTCCAGTACCAGATCAATCATCGATCAATTGGTTAGGTAATAAAGAGCATCCTATAAAATCTTAAGCTTTCGCGGTTGTTATGTTTAAAATTATAAGCGACTTTCGGCTTAGACCGCGTCGTAGTAAAACACCCAGACTTAGGCTTGGTCATAGTCTCTTCTTGAGAGCCAAAACAAGAAGTAGAACTTGGCCTTTGCCGTATTGTCGTTCGTCACCAGTGACATTTACCACTCTGAAGATGTAAGCTGCAATGTCTTGCGAAACGTCAGTTTGTTTGGGTTCACGAACGACAATACGGCAAAGGCCAAGTTCTACTTCTTGTTTTGGCTCTCAAGAAGAGACTATGACCAAGCCTAAGTCTGGGTGTTTTACTACGACGCGGTCTAAGCCGAAAGTCGCTTATAATTTTAAAGAGCATCCTGTAATTTTTCGGTTACCGTCGTATCAAAAATTGAGGATTGCATTCTTATCGCCCACACTGACGGCTGAACACCGACATCAACGCAGGTTGTGATTTCATTCGAATCTGGTATGCCATAGAGTAGTCTTTAATGATGAATCCCGATTCTGCTGCAATATTCAATTTTTTATTGATCGGCATATGCACCACACTGTGGGCATTATAGAATGTAGTAATATAGCATATGGGAGTAAGTCTCGTTTCAAGTACTGTAGGTTACGTCCTCCTTTTATATTTAATTAATGAATAGGTTCTAGAATACTCTTCACTAGAAGGGGCAATTTAAACCACTTAAGATTTTTTATATGGCTCGTTTGTTATTTATCCAAAGCATTATGAACGCTCGGTGATATGTTAACGAGGTCTAGATAGAACCTCATATTCTTTCATTCCTTCAGCAGTTGGAAGACTCACTTTTCGAGCAGGATAAGCCCAATTCTTACACAGCAATACTTTCTATGAACTAATTTAAAAGGGCCAATGTTAATCTTTTACGATGACCACCCAGATCTTCCGACCTTTCACCTATTCAATACGCATGTGGAACATTATCGGTAAAAGACTGAGACTAAGCGCATTCTGTACCAACACAAGAAGCTTTCCGCCATGAATTGCAAGTTACTTAGGATATAATAACTCAAGAGAAAATCGGCCACCTGCTGAAATTGATACCACGAAGAGTGAGGGAATGTGAAGCTAATAAGAGGGGGTCTACATATTAAATAAAAATTGTGTTCATCTTTGTTCATTTTCTTTGAAATTTAAATCATTTGCTACTTCTGAGTAGCTAAAATATGGTACCAATATTAAATTTGTTATGTTTACAATTTTATTTTTTTTAAATTTAAGTTTAATTTTCAAAAAACAGCACAAAAAATAACTTATGTAACTTCCGTCGAAAGTTTTATAGTGTAACACCCCGTATTTGCCGACACGGTTTGTTCACTTATGGCCTTTTAAACTGCAATCAACCACGTTGTCAGTATTTACAAAATATATCGCAATACGCTGTTGCCATTTCCGAAATCGAACAAATGTCAGTAGATGCCAAATTGATGTTAGTTTGAAGTTTGAAAGTAGTTGTCCCTTTAGACGGGTAGTAACACCTATCTCTCCCGCATTTGAGTTCCTCATCTCTATATAGAATTAGTTACTCTTTAGTATAACTAATAAACTTGACCTACGACTTTGTGTTGCATTGACATTCGTTATGCTATGGATCACTTCATTATAGTTCACTCCTAATTCCTAAGATATAATGAAAAGGCGTTATGCATTTATTATGCCTTCAAAAATGACATTTTTCTTCTTTTTTTTGTTTAGATTTAGATGATAACAAATTTTCTATTGTTTTTTGTCCATTTTTTTCCAACATATTGGAGTATAATTTTTACACATTTATTATTATTGTAAAACTAACACTAAGAAATAAAACATTAAGCATCAAATTATTTACTATATAGACTACTAGATATACTATAAGTTTAGTAAAATAAAAACCACTTTCCTTCCAGAAGCTCTTGGGCTGTATCAAGTTGCTCTTCAGGCTTAATCGTTAAAACTAAGAAATATTCTAAGACTGTTGATTGAAACTAGTAGCTAGCATGGTTTATTCTAATGTTAGTTTTTGCTGAGATACAAACATTTAAAATGGAAGAGCTAGTTCGCGGGACAGTGAGACTAAGGATTTTAGAGCCTAACAGTACATACGCCAAAGTAAACAGTATAGTTCTCTAAATTGTCTATTATCTTTATTAAATATCACGTGTACAATATTTTACCTTGGCACGTGTATTATGTCATCGGCTTATAGTAAATGATGAATGAACGTATAATGATACTTTTGAACTTATTTCCGATAATCCATTAAATTGTATTTGTAGCTTTGGCAATAATTAAACTTTTTGGCATTTAGTATTCCTAATAGAAGTTTTCAACATTTTCTGGAAAAAAAGTAGTATACATAATCATAAATATTTTGACAACTTTTTTTCTTTGAATCCAATCATAATTTAACTTTTATAGTAAAACTCGTACATATCGTAATACTTAAGATTAGTACTATCCAAGGTTTTTTCTAAATCAACATTAATACGATATTAACTTAACTCATTATTAAATAATTATTTCGCCGTTATATTAAATATAATTAAAAGTATGTTTGCTGTTTTTTTCTAAATTCTTAGAATAAAGCAGGTGTAAATTCATTTATATTTTGACTGATTCTAAGTTAGTAGTTTAAAACGTAGTTGTAACAATAAACAATTAATTGTGATAAAAAAAATAACAAAGTACGACGTTTTATCATTTTGTACGTCATATTGTTAATACCTTTTATCAGTAATTAAAATAACTTAAGTAAAGTCAGAAGATTGTAGTGATAAAAGCATGCTAATGTAGTGATTTAAACCAGTTTTATTTTTGTAGATCATGGGCTAAGAAGTGTTAATATTTTTGTAAAACAAGAATAGTTAGATCGGTAAACGATGTAGAAAATAATTCGGTAGTGAAAAATTTTAATTTGGAGTATTCATGAAATAACTCGATCAAATCAATAAATACTTCACTATCTAATCTAGCCCTTAACTACATGAAAAAAATAGTGCACGATTTCTGGCGCACGAAAATGTGCAAATAATAAGGTAAGAATCGCGTTTAAATAATATTTTTAAATCATTTTTTAATCAATAGGATGGAGGTGGAACTTTTTATAATAATTGTTTTAATTATATTAGTTTTGGTATCATGTTGTGGGCTTTTACAAAAAATACGAAAAAGTTATGAAGAAAATCCGGGTAAGCAAATTTAAAAAAAAAAACGAAATTCTTTTAATTTAGGATAATAATTTTTAGGACACGTAATTTCGGTTACTCAAATTTCTGTACCTAATTCTAATATTTATCAATCAGATCCGTACTCAAACAGTGTTTTTCCAGCTCAATTCTCACCGCCTCCTTATTTAGGTATTGTTAAAAAAAGTATATTTTGTCTTTATGCTGGTTTTTTAATCTGTAGAATATATGGATCCTCCGCCTAAATACGAAGACTTAATTAAACAGAATCAAATTGGAATAGAACTAGTTGAAAACCAACCAACTCGAAATGCACCATCTCGTGTGACAAACACGCAACAGTCTTTAGTTTAATAAGTACAATAAACAATAATTTATTTTTTTTCATTTTAACTGTAGGTTATTTACACGTTTAGTCTGTTTTTTTTTTAACTACGTTTAGTGTTTTACTTCTAAGATTATTTTTGTATTTTTTATTGAAGACTGATAAAAGTAAGAAAACTTATATCGTTAATTTATTTATGTTGTTTTTTGAAGATGAAGTACCAATAAAGACGAGAACGAAATTGATAACG
This sequence comes from Aquatica leii, assembly GCA_035610365.1. Taxonomy (NCBI): domain Eukaryota; kingdom Metazoa; phylum Arthropoda; class Insecta; order Coleoptera; family Lampyridae; genus Aquatica; species Aquatica leii. The sequence continues at coordinate 22,572,568 of CM069432.1, read as the reverse complement.
TAAAACAAGCAACCAAAAATTTAACGACTACACAACGATTAATTATTTTTTTTGTCATAGTAAATATCTTACCAACAACTTCGATTACGACTTTGACAATATCTAAACTCAAAAGACGTTCTTGTTTAGCAGGTTAAGTTATACAAACGCCAGTATGCTACAATATTAAGAATTTTGAAGCAACCGAAGTGTCCAAATAAACGTTCTTTAGAAGAAACGTGAATAACGAGAAAATATAGCAGGAGCTACGTTAACTTTTAATTCACGTACACTCGTTTTGAAAAAAAATGAGACAATGATTTTGCTACAAACAGAGGTTTTAATTACACTGGTCTGCATGAAAATCGGCCCTGATACCATTCTTGACGATGCTCATGTAAAATAACCTCCTGAATCCAAAAATGAGCTCCGTTTTTACCCATCACCCACCTATTTTGGGGGGACCCCATTTTTATTTTATTTTTTGCATTTTTTTTTAGAATTTTAACTTATAGCCGTTCAACATCCCAAAGCAGGTAATAAAATTTATACCAAAGTATATGGCAAAAGTTTTGCTATAAAATGTATATAGAAACAACAATAAAATACAAATATATAAGAACAGTAAAAAAATATCAATAAACAGTTTAGAAGATTCACTGCACGACGCTGGCGATCTCAATACCACATGCAGGTTTGAACAGGAATTTTTGACAGGCTTGAACTTGCATTACTCTTCTCATTACAGTATATTACATTGTTTGCTTAACTGCTTCGATCAGTACATCTATAGCTGTTGCAGAATTAACTTGTCGACGTTTTAAACGTGCTGGATTTTGTGTTCATTTTTGTTCATTTGTGTAAAACAGTAAAACTACTTTTACTACGGATTTTTTCAAGTGACTAAGTGTGATTTGAGGTTAATGTCGGGCGTTGAATTACTGTTTAATTATGCCACGCGAGTGTAAAAATCATCCCGATAGCTTCTGCAATGTCTGCGGGGAATTAACTTTAAAAGCGCAACGAAAACCCGTTTCTCAGCTTGTTAAAACAGCTTATAAATTGTACTTTGATGGTCAAGTTGGCGACCAATAAACCAATAACCAATAAAAAAAAGGACAATACTTGGGCTCCATCAGTTTGCTCTACGACTTGTTACAGTAGTTTGACCAAATGGCTCAAAGGTACCCGTAAATCAATGCCATTTGCTGTGCCCATAATTTGGCGTGAACCTCGCTGTCATCTTACAGATTGTTACTTTTGTATGACTTCCACCGTCGGGTTTTCGAGCAAAAGTAAGCATACAATTCAGTATCCCAATATTCCGTCAGCTCTAAGACCTGTTCCTCATAACGATACTTTGCCAATCCCAGAGCCCCCAAACACTTTTACTCTAGAGCCGGAAATTGATTTAAAAGACTCTGAGCCACAACCTGGGGCTTCGAATCATACGTTCAATGATGATGAAGAGTATTCCGCAGATTTAGTTTCTCGGCAACCTCACCTCCTCACTCAATCGGAATTAAATGATTTTGTCAGGGATTTGCAGTTACCCAAAACTAAATCTCAGCTTCTAGGATCGCGACTTCAACAGTGAAATCTCTTAAAAAAAGGAGTAAAAATATCTTCTTACAGAACCAGATAAGCAACCCTGAAATGTCATGCTACATGCCATGTGACCCAGACAAATGGAGACTGTTTATAGACTCATCAAAAACAAGCTTAAAAGTTGTCCTGTTGGCAAATGGGAATGACTTCCTATCAGTTCCAGTTGCATACTCTGTTGATATAAAGAAAACGTACGAAAACATCTTCAGAATCCTTGATAAAATTAGTTATCATGATTATAAGTGTAAACTTTGCGCTGACTTAAAAGTTGTTGCTCTACTCACGGGCCTGCAATCAGGATTCACAAAATATTGCTGCTTCCTTTGTGAATGGGATAGTCAGAAAAATGTCGCCCACAATCCTTTGGTTCCGACAGAAAATATTTACTTACCACCTGTACACATCAAACTTGGATTGATCAAGCAGTTTGTGAAAGCAGTGGACAAGACAGGTGGCGCATTTCTCTCCTCTCTGTGTGTGCGTCTGATGTTCTTTCAGTCTAATGTCAAGTGGTCTTTTGGTTTCCCCCACGTATGACTTGCCACATTCACATGGAACTTGGTAAATACAGTTTTGGGAATCTCGACTTGTTTGTGGCTTTGTGTTGGGAATTATACTCGTAATGGTGGTCGATGATTTGAACACTGTATTTAAGTTGTAGCTTTTCCCTATACGTTTTATTGATTCTGATAAACCTTTGACATATGGGATGCTCAGCAGTGAATTGGGCAGTTCTTCTGTTTTAGGTTGTTCCTTGGTGTTCAATTGCTTTTTCCGTAAAAGCTCTTCTACAATCTTTTTTGGATAACCATTCTGCCTTAGATCGTTTCTAATGTTTTTGATTTCTTTTTGTAGCCCTTACTCTGTGTTGCACAACCTGTACGCTCTGTCGATTAGAGATTTTACTACTCCCTTCTTCCTAGATGTAGAATGGTTGGATATAAAGTTAAGATATCGACCGGTGTGTGTCGGTTTCCTGTAGACAGTCGTTTCCATAATTCCCTTGCTCTTTGTTACGTGAACGTCTAAAAAAGGAAGTGAGTTTTCCTTTTTCTTTTCCATAGTGAACTTGATGGATGGTTTGATGTTGTTCAGATGTTGTAGAAAAAGGTCTAGTTACCGATTACTGTGGTTCCAAATTATGAAGGTATCGTCAACATATCTAAACCATGTTTTGGGTTTGAATTTTGATTTGTCTATGGCCTGGGATTCAAACCAGTTCATGTAGATGTTGGCGACTACTGGTGATAGAGATGAACCCATTGGTAGTCCTTCGGCTTGAGTGAAAAATCTGTCTTTCTCCTGAAAGTACGAGTTCTTGCGGCAACATTCTAGAAGCTTCATTATTCCTTCTACTGGCAGCGTGGTTTTTTCCTGGAGTTTTTCATCTTTTCGGAGCTTCGTTTGGATGATTTTCAATGCTTCTTCAACTGGCACATTAGTATAAAGACTTTCTACGTCAAAGCTGACTAATTGATCCCGTGGTTGTAGCTCTATCGTTTTCAGAATCTCAACGAAATGTTTGGAGTCTTTGACAAAAGATGAGCTGTTCTTCTGTAGTGGTTGCACAATTGGTAGTAGAAATTTGGATAGCTGGTATGTGGGTCCATTACGAGAGCTGGTTATCGGTCGAAGATGCATGTTGATTTTATGTATTTTTAGTAGTTCATATAGATGCGGCGGTTTGCTGTAGTGTGGTGTTAGCATCGTTCTCATCCTTGGTGTTAGATGTCTTTCGTAGAATTTTACTCTACGACCAAAAAATTGAAGACGTCTTAAATCAAGGGAATTACCGCAGACTGAAGAAAGGTCCGACAGCAAGCTTGGAGAGGAAGATCTATCAACTACCGAAAATACATAAAAACAACATGCCTCTTCGACGAGATCAAAATGCGGACAGTAAATATCTAGGAATAGTATTATATAAATTAATGTAAGTAATTTTCTTAAATAGCGTTGCATTTTAGTAGTGTTAGTTGAATTAAATCGTATAATATTTAGTTTATAAATAAATTAATTTTAAAATTCATAGTATTGGTGATACGAGTTTAAATAAACAAAGAACTGTTTAGTTTGCGATTTGTGTGTGTTTGTTTATAGAGTGTAATTATAGCTGCTCTAGTTAGTTAAACTAGTTTATTTAATAATAAAGAATCAAGCGTTATTAAAATTTAATGTTGTTAAACTTTTTATTGGCGTTATAATTTATGCCGTTAACGCGTTTACAAGCAGTGAAAATAGATGCAAAACTATTTGAATTTTTTAAATCAATAAATTGCTAAATAAAAATTTTGAAAAAAAAATCTAGAAAAATTGAAAAAAATGTGCAAAAATTCTTAGAGAATACAAAAAAGGATGTTCAAAAATTTTTAGAAAATTGAAGAAAAATCATTAGAAAATACTGAGAAAAATTCTAGAAGTTTAAAAGAAGAAATACGAACGAACATAGAAACTAAATTAAAATGGTTTAAGAGAAAACTCAAGCAGATATGTTAAATTTAAGAGAAGAAATATACGAAAGTTCTAGCAAACGGAAAACAATCTATGAATAACAAAATAGAAGCAATCGAAAACAAATTAGAAGACAGAATAAAACTACTTGAAGAAAAAATAAACAAAATGAATTGTCACGGTAAAGAAAGTGTTACAAGCAAGGATTTGATAGACCACCGAGAAGAAACCACGCACAAGTTTAAGCCGATACGACAAAATCCACGCTGACTTTCTTTAGGGAAAAGAAAATAAGCTGAGCTAATCATTACAGATATAAAGAGACAAGGTGTGATTGACTCTTCAAATAGTTTATAGGCGTCTCCAGTACTGGTAAAAAAGATAGTTGGATCAACGAGATTTTGCGTAGATTACAGACACCCTGTCACGATTGGAAGTTTACTGTAATGCCCATTGGTTTGTGTAACGCTTCTGAGAGACGTTCAAAGTTTTGATGGAGACCATCTGGCGTGGGCTGTCTTAGAAAACGTGATTGGTTTATCTAGGCGACAGAACCGTAGTTGGAAGGTGGTTTGAAGAACATTTGAACAACTGGAAAGAAGTGTTTTAAAAATTACGTGAGACAAGCCTAAAACAGAATTCAAAGAAGTGCCACGTAGTCAAGAAAGAAGTGTAACACTTTGGTCACGTCGCATCTAGAGATAGAGGAAAAGCCGACTCAGACAAGGTTTGAGCAGTGCATGCATGGCCAAGAAAAATTCACAAACACCAGGTTCAAAGTTTTCTTGAGTTGTGCACCTATTATCAACAATTTGTACCAGGGTTTGCCATTATTAACAAAATTTATCGAAAAAAGAGCAGAATTTAGATGGAATGAAGACTGCAAAAACGCTTTTTATCAACTAAAACAGGCTCTACTCACTTCTTTGATTTTAAGTTATTCAAGAGAAGAAACTTGTTCTGGATATCAATGCAAGTAATCTGGCCATAGGTGCAGTCGTTTCACAGGTTCAAGATAGACAAGAAAAAGTAATCGCGTATTTGAGTAAAGTTTTGTTTAAGTCAGAAAAGAATTATTACGTTACTAGGAGAAAGCTGTTAGACGTCTTTCAAGATCTCGTGAACTGTGGCGCTGTAGTCTGTATATGTCAAAATATTGTTACTATCCGTCTTACAAACATTCACCGGTACATTTTTTTTAACTTATTTTTGCTTGTATTGTTGTATTTGTTGTTAATAAGTCTTTAGGTATTATTATAAATAAATTAATTTTTGCTTAATAAATAAATATCCGGTTATTATTAAATTTTATTAACGTGAGTGCCTTTTAAATAGACTAACGTTTTTGGAATACAGACAGACTTGTCAAATTTTTGACTTTTACTATATTAATACCAATTTTCGACTCAAGGTCACAGTTCACGACATAATCAAATGCCTCTAGCAGTCATCAAATCCGTATACTTATATGGCCAAATATTTTTACTAAGGACGGACCACGCCGCTTTGAAATGGTTATTAAAGCTTTGTAACCCAAAAGGACAAGTGGCAAGATGGATCGAAAGACTGAAAGTGTATAACTATGACACAAAACACCGTGTCGGAAACAGTCATTGAAACACTGATGCCTTATCCAAAAGATTATGTTCAGAAGGCCATGTCCAGCAGACTGTTTGCGACTTGAAGAAAATATCAAATGTCACCAAAAAACTGCTATGGTTGATGACTAGTGGGAACCTAAGTAATTGCGTCGTGAACAAGAAAGCAATTCTAAAATAAGAATAATCCTGCACTGGAAAGTAAATGACCTTTGAGCAAAAACATTAAAGCATACTGGGCGTAGCGGGACTCTGAAAGTGAAAGACGATTATCTTAAGCAATCCCTAAAGAGTGTTGAAAGCACAGAAAATAGATTTCTTTGTAAGAATGGTATCAAACCCATATTCAACTTGACAGGCAAAATCTCTCAGATTCTTCCTTCTCCCAAGGACAAATTTCTTACACTTTCATCTCAAGGTGTATACCAAATTCCTTTTTCATGTGGTTTAGTCTACATTGGTGAAACCGGTCTTTCCGTCATTAATCGCATTTCAGAACATGTTCGTTATATAAGGAAAAGGTATATTTCTAAGTCTGCGGTTGCTAAATATCATTTTACTACAGGTCACAAGATAGATTTTGATGACGTTTCGGTGATTGCCAAATCTCCATTATTTTTAACAGGAAATACCAAGAGAGCATAGAAATGATCAAACACCCTAATAACTTCAATCGTGATCATGGTTTTGAGCTATCCCCTCTTTGGTTCCCGGCCAGTAGTCCCTTTCAACCGTAACTCAATCAGAGTCGAGTTTAACCAGCCGTAGCGATACTTCTTTTTTATATACAGAGACTATTTCTTTTTAAGTCACTTCTATGGAGTTAAGAATCTGGTTTGGTTCACAAGTTGATTACCTAACTTTTGAGAAGTTCTTAGTTATATTTCGGTTGCTTGTTTAAATTCTTCCAACTCTCTCACGCCCTGATGAAGCCCTTTACGAAATTGGGCGAAACGTTGGCAACTTCGGTTACAACAAGACACGGTCCAAGCCCGGAAAACGTTCTCATCTTAGTATAGACTCCGGCCGTGGAAGCCTTCGCTATTACATTTTTACTACTATATTTTTAACTTTATTTGTGTTTAATTTAAATTTAATAAATATTAAATAGTTAATTTTGTAAAACGCTTTTATATTGTTGGTCTTCGCGTTTATAAAATAATTTTCATATTACAGATTGTGTTCATCAAGTGTGGGTTTTTTGGTTTAGAAGCCTTTTTTGAACTATAAACCTTCCTGGCGCACTTTTGTTTTATTTTGCGTTTTGAGTTTTGAAAACATTGCAACATTGTTTTAACAAAAATAGACAAGATAAAAAAGCCGCAGAAATACAAAACATGTCGCAAATAAATGTTAAGTGAAAGCCAAAGGTAAGTTTTTTGTGTAGTTTTGATAATTGTCTAGAATCAAGTAAAGACAATTTTTAAAATAGTAATCTATATTGGTAATCTAATCTCATATATTGATTAAGCTCGGTATTAAATGCTAGAATATATAGTTAACTTAGCACTCGGCCATCTAAACCGACTACTGAAAAAATTATTATTTTATGAAATTAAAACAAAATCATTAACAGGGCTGGTATTTAAATACGCTCAACAGACGAGCATTGTATTCATTATGTCAATCTATTGTGTTCATAAACACGGGTAGCACCCTTGAAACCTATGACTATTTCTAGGTTGGAATTATGCGGTGAAGTAATTCTCGTTAAATTAGTTTCACAATTCATCGATGCTTTGGACATTCAATGTGATGACGTGATCTTATGGACGGACTCTACGATCGTTTTAGGATGGTTGAAAACTTTGGTCAGTTCCCTCAAACCCCCCGTAGGTAATTGTGTGTTCGATATATTGGAACTAATTCTCGAAGCAAATGAGTCAACTGAAACGAATCCCGTGGATATTCTAACTCGTGGCATTACCGTCACAGCTGAAAACTGGTGATTTATGGTGACATGGTCCCTTTTGGTTGGTCAATGATGGCCTTCTTTTACTGAATCTTCTCCAAGTTCACCGGAATGAAACCTGCTCAAAATTTTAACACTTGCTTTCTAACGAAATATTATTTGCTCGCCCGTTTTCAGGCTCTTTACTCAAACTTGTTGGTCCTCTATCGAGCAAAGAACTGCAAACTTCACTACTTGGTCTTGTCAAAATTGTTTAAGAAGAATGTTTCTCATGCAATACGTTCAATTATACATTTGCGATGACAACTTAAAACTATATAAAAAATTCGAATACGAAAAGTTAGCATTAAAAACATTTTAATTAGGTATCTCAGAACCTTATCGTAGATTATTAATTCATTTTGAACTAAAGCTTTAGAATAATGTCTTAATAAATGCAAATTTTATGATAATAGAAAACAAGAAAAACACTATTATGATTATATGATAGAACCAAACATAAAATCTTCCCCTCGACCAAACCAATTTTCAAAACCTTTCAAAAGATTTTTTTTCAAATCAGAATAATCATTTTCAAAAGTATATACCCCAAGCTTCAAATCAACAACATTTTACACTAAAATTTGAATCAAAACCATTTCAAGTTTTGATAAACAAGCCTTTATTTCAAAGTCCTAGATTATTTTCTAACAGACAAGTTTTCGGAAACCCAAGACCAGTTAATACATCACAGGACATTTACTAATAAATGTCAACATCGTCAAGAAAGTTTCAATCGATCTTTCAACAATTATTTCGAACATACCGGCAAATCAAATTTTACTTCTCAAGAATTAAACAATGTACAATCCCTTTATTAAATTTTAGTTTTGTACTCGTAGTTAGCAAAGATAGATAAATTACGCCAATCATAATGTTACGTATTTATTTATTAAAAAAACTAATTTATTTAAAACGACTAAAACTACGTTTACTTATTATAGAAATATGTATACTTTTAAATTAACGGAACTAATTAAATCTAATAATAAAAAAACACTTACACTATAATTTATGTATAACCGTTGTATAACACTTAAGATAACTAATACGAGATAAGATAACGTCCTCGGATTTCACACTGTAAGTCACGTTCACTCGATTTATTTAAAACTCCGCACGTGCTAATCACTTATTTATCTTCACTTGCTTAATCTTCTTAATACTGCATGCATTCACATTCCAGCAATAACTGACCTACGATCTGTCTCGTACCTATATATAGACATACGGAAATCCTTCTCGATCGTTCCTCACTTTTCGTTATAACTTCTAGAAGATAGATAACAGCCTTCTAGAAGGCTCTTGCGTTTGCAAGTAATTTCTCGACCGTTTCACTGCCCCCTTCTTAGGACTGTTCTGTCCCAGAACAGGAGACTGGATGCGACACCGGTAAAAGGGATCGTGGCGATAGCGACAGCTTCCTCCATTTCGGCAACTTCCTTGACCATAAAAGTAACAGTCAATGGACTTTTCCTGACCCAATACTCTCCTCGGTCGGTAACTACAGACCAACACTTGAATGCCTGTTCCTCGGAAGACGACCTCAAACATGTTTCGAAGTGTCCTCCAATTCAGTTGATCTAAGCCACAACCAAGCTTGGGTACTGCCAATTTCTTAACATGATGGAACTCCATTTGTCTCTTGAGACTCCATAATGTTCGCCACAGATCTTTGTATAACGGCTTGACACGTGAGTATTTCTTGGTGACCAGATAGAAAACGAAGCGTCCGTCACCACGTAGTCCTAAAACCTTTCCGACTGCCGGTTGCTGTCTTCGTAATTCATCTAGCTGCCCAAACTTCTTTTTAAACACGACTGCAACCCCTTTGGACATGTCAAGGTCCTCGCTCACGCAATGTGCGATGGCGTAATCTTTTTGTGTCTGGAACAGGTCTTGTTGTTCCTCGGTGGTAACTCCGAACCTAGCTTTTCCAGAACCTCCGTATAAGTTCATAAAGTGTCAATATTTAGTTATTTACGACCTTGCTAGGCATTTATTATTCTTTTATAAATACATATATCTTACCAAATAACATCACAAAAAAAGTTAAAAAATTGTACTTTTGTCCATTGGACTTTACTCTGTGGGCCAGTTCGAATTACTGGAATGTTCGGATTACGGAAGTTCGGATTATGGATATTGCACTGTACATAATTCTCTATATTGAAATTAAAATTTTGTATTATTGCTAAAGTGGAACCAGTAAATTTTTACACATGACAGTCAAATGTACGTAGAGATAAATCGCATAACAATTTGTTATTATTATTCGTTGTATAATATTTTATTTTATCATTTTTTGTCATGTTACTCTCAAATTTCCTTAAAGTTGCATCATATCAAAACCTTAAGTAACATTCATAACATTCCCCTTCTCACATTCATTTATAATGGCTGTACGCTTATGCCTGCCATAAAACATAAGACCATACGATTTAAATTTGATTTTGATTTTTTAATATACAGCTGCTGGACTTTATGTCTTATTTAAATAAATTAAATTTGCCTACAGATGACTAATGCGCCATGTTTGAATCTAAAAAGAAATGTAGACAGTACAGTGTTGATTATTTGAAATTCGGCTTCATTCCATCACTGTCGGACAAACAATTGCCTATGTGCTTTTTATGCAACAAAGTTTTGGGCAATGACGCTATGAAACCATCTGAGCTGCAGGATCATCTGAGAAGATGTGACTCTGATAAAACAGATAAAGATTTGAAATACTTTCAAACACTCAAAGATAAACTTCAGAAGAGACCCATGCTGGACAAAATGTTCGCTTCGACGTCACAAAGAAACGATGATGGTTTGTGGGCGGCTTTTTATTAATACATTGCAAGTAATACATACGCGCAAACACCACCATCTACTTATATTTTATATGGTACTGTTACCCATGCATCTGCCATCCGGGTTTTAAATTGACGCTTTGTTCAGATTAAAATACAATGATTGCAAACATTGATTAAATCGGGGCCATTAAATTAGGCGGGTCATATTTGTTTATTGAACGCCGATTATAAATATTATATGGCCCTCCGCCCTAGCTATAGTTTTTTTAACCAAGAACATTGTTGTGTTATAACATTTATTTTTATTAATAGGCTAGTATTTCAATCGACCCTAGTGACCCTGGCCAACAACCCCAACAAGAGACATCTTTTGTCGCAGATGAAGAATTAAACAGAAACCAATTATCGGAAGTTAACACTGACGATGAAACCTCAGATCGCATTTTCCCAGATCGTGATTTTGGACAACTTTTGAAGAGTCGGGATGTGCTATCAACCCTTACAGATGTCGAAAAATATCAATGGCTCAAAAAAAATTGGGTACCCCCTCAAAACTACAAATTCCTGTGGTTCGAGAAAAAAATAAGAATCGCTATTTTCAGCAAAGTTGGCTACAAACATATGAATGCTTGACGTACACCAAAGAATTACATGGAAGTCTGTGCAAACTTTGTGTAATGTTTGGTCGTCGAGAAGATGGAAATAACGTAATAAAACTTGGAAAATTAGTTGTTGAGCCAATGGTAACTTATAAGAAAGCTTTTGAAATTTTAAAACACCATTTCAATACGGAATATCATAAAAAAAATACGGTACTCTATCACAACTTTTGTATGACTCACGAGGGCAAGGCAAACAGTGTAGTAGCTAGTATAAATGCAGCAGACAAAAAAGCAATTGAAGAGAACCGTAGGAAGCTTATTCCAATAATTAAAACGATCATTTTATGTGGTGCCCAAAACATACCCTTGAGGGGACACAGAAACGATGGTATTATTGAGACAACTGGGAGCTGTTTCGGCGAAGGAAATTCCAGAGCATTGCTAAAATTTAGAGTTGACGCTGGTGATAAAGTTCTAGCCTCATACATAAAAAATTGTGGAAGGAATGCCAGTTACATCAGCAAAACCAGAATTGCATGCTGTGGCGAAGTCATCACTGACAATATTATAAATAAAATAAAAGAGTCTAAGTTTTTCACAATAATAGCAGATGAGACAGCAGATTTGTCCGTTAAAGAACAACTTACCATTTCCATAAGGTATTTTAGTACCAAGGAATACAAGATTGAAGAAGATTTCATCAAGTTTGTTTATGTGGTGGATCTCACTGGTAAAAACTTAGCTCGTTCATTTTTGCAAGAACTCGGTAAGCTTTACCTTGATTTGGCTAACTACAGAGGACAAGCTTTCGATGGAACCTCCAATATGAGTGGAATATTTTAGGGTGTACAAGTCCGCATTTCCCAGATTCAACCTCTTGCAATCTACAGTCACTGTGCCAACCACAGGCTGAACTTGGTTATAAGCAAAGCTTGGTCTGTTGCTAACATCAGAAATGCCATGGGAGTAATATTTTCGCTGGCAATTTTTTTCCGTGACTCCGCTGCAAGGTTTAAAGCTTTGGAAAAAGAGATGCGAAAAAATCATGACCTTAAGCCAGGAAAACATGGTTTAAAAAAACTGTATAAAACAAGATGGCTAGAAAGACATGAAGCCGTGTTGACGTTCGTAGAACACCTTCCTGCACTCCCCACGCATCTAGAAGCTATTGCTAGTTCACCGGAAGGTAGAGGATGTAATGCATTTTCTTTTCTGCACTCTATTTTGTCATCGGAATTTTTAATTAGTGTAGTAATATTGACTGAGGTACTTGGAGCAACTTTACCTTTATCTCGCAAACTAAAAGCAGAGTACAGGGATGTGCTGAATTTTTTGCAGCTTGTAGAAGCGACAATACAAAGCATTCAAGAAAAACGAGACAACAGCACGTAGACTTTCAAGGCGCTTTATAACAATGCGGCTAAGTTGGCTGAAGAAATGGGCACAGAAATTCAAATGCCTAGGACAACAGCTCGACAAAAAAACCGATCTAATGTGGAGACAGAGTCAGCTAAAAACTACTATCGCATGACAGTGTACAAACCGTTTCTTGATTTCATTATAAATGAACTGACGGCAAGGTTTCCCAAGGAGGAGATGGAATGCGTAGGCAAGCTGCAACACCTGTTATTACCAGATCTAAATGATACCTACATTAGTGACATTTTTCAAGGGTCGATCAAATTCAAAAAAGATTTACCATGCTTTTCTGCCTTGAAAGGTGAGCTGCAAATTTGGAAACAAATGTGGAAGTCAAATCCCGAAAATAAGATTCCTAAACACCCGGCGCAAGCTTACAAGTTTGCCGATGCTCTACCAAACATTAGGGTGTTACTGCAGCTGTTGTGCACTCTTCCTGTAACTACCTACTACAGCAGAGCGAACTTTTTCAGCTTTGCGCCGTTTAAAAACATATCTACGCAGCACAATGACAAAAGAGAGACTAAATGACTTGGCTTTACTGCATGTACACCTGGATATTTCCAACGTGATGAAGGCTGAAGAAGTCTTAGACGTTTACGCGCAAAAACATAAGAAAAAATTATCTCTGAAAGTCTTGTAAAGAATAGACAATTATACATGTCAAAAATATTAGTTTGATTTAAAAATGCATCATCATGAACGTTTTAATTCATTATTTCTGTACCTGAAAAACTCTTCACGCAATGGTACCTAATTATGGTTGGTAAGGGTTATTTTTAATAGGTAGGTATACATTTTTTACTTAGTTGTAATACAATATTTAAAACAACAAATTTTCATTTCTTTAAATTTTTTTTCCTGAAACTTTCCATCAAATAAAAAAGCTCCGTGAACTCGGTGCTTTTTGGAGTGGTATTCCGGTATAACATACCCCTAGATGACCAGAGCCTAGGTGTTGTAAACTGCTCCCCCCCCCTCCCGAAACTATTTTCTGGATTCGCCCCTGGTTTACGTATATTTGAACTTTTGTGTAAAGCTAGGCTAATCATTAGAATTAAGAGTATGAACAAAAACTCTGAAGATCAAGAAATGTCTTTTCTTCCAAAAACTGTATTGTACCCGCAACTGAATGAAAAAATTCAGACCTAAGGAAAGAGGAATTATGATCTTTAAACCTACCAAGTTCTTTCTAATATTCCCTAATTATAATTAAATGTATTAGAATTAGTATAAATACATATAAGAATTTGTGGATCGATAACATTATAACACTTATAGTTAAGCTAGTGGTTGTGATGTTCAATAAATATTTTATCAAGATTCATACTTCTGAATTATAATTATATGCATGTTAAATTTATTAAAAATTGCACAACGGTTTAAAAAATTGCAAAAATCAAAATACGTAGGTACATAGATTACGTCGACATAGTTATTTTAATCCCTCTTTAATAGAATACATTTGAAATACGCTAATTTTAATTTATAAGAAATTTGTAACACTTACCAGTAACTAATGGGGTCATATAGAAATTCCATTTCACCCTGTAAAATTACAAGTGTGTTTAATAATCTGACTAAAAACGCAAAACTGCGTTGTAATCTTTTATAAATTCTGTAGATACAAAATGGCTGAATTAAACAAGAAACGTACCTACCTATCAGTTATCATCCTGCTATGCTAACATCCGAAAATTCAACACCCCTAATTACCAAAAGCGAACGCGTACACTCGAAAAACAAACCGAAATAAATAAGTACTAATGAAATATATAATATTTGAATAAATGAACACTAAATCACACTAAACACAACGCGTCCGTAACTTTATTCTTTAACCGACATTAAACAAAAGCAGTATCAAGGGTCCGCTGTAATATATTTCCATGGTCACTTTGATCATAACTTTAAGAAAGGATTTAGAATAACGAATGTTGTACAGAGTGATTTGTTAAAAAAAATTAATATTTATTAGTAAACGATTTTTAAAAACACACATGAGAATAAGACAATAACGTTTTTTTAATATATAGACACTTTCGAAAATACCGAAAGTTGCTATCGACTTTATTTCAAGTAAAATCGTAATTCTATTTTTATTACATTTTATTTATTTTTCGTTTTAAATTATGAAAAAATATTAGTAGAAACGCTTAAGATTTTGTGATTTATGAGCATGTTTGGTACTGAATACATAACCTCAAAGTAGTTTATCTGATAGTTAATTCAAAAGCCACATATTCACTTATATTAGAATAGATAAAAGTGTTTAATCTTCGTCTTCTCGACACATTCCACATTTAGGGTTGTTTTTTACTTTTATACTAGTATCATAAATGTACAGTATGTTGTAAGTAATTGAGCACAATCTATATTAAATTTCACTTCCGCTCTAGTATCTACTTTTATAAGAAAAGTGTAAAATCTACTAAAATTGTTGGTGCTGTTGTAGATGTCGTAGACCACACTTCTGGCAAGCCTTTATAGTTAGTTTAACTTTGTTACGGATTGTTCCTCTTAGATTTATGTTCTCAGATAACTGGTCAATTATGAAGGAACGTCGACTATAAGTATATGAAGAGTCCGGCAGTGAGTCAATATAAATTAGATATTATTAGATTATAACTGACTTTTAGCTTAAGCCGCGTCGTAATAGAACCTGGCCTACTTCTCAAGTGAAAGTGTACATCAAAAAACTTCTTCTCTGTAAAACTAGAAAAGTTACAGATTGTATGTGTGCATGTCGTTCTGCAGATTGATGACCATTACCTTGGCTACGTTCTAAAAGAGTGATATATTTTAGTTTTTTATTTGTTTTCATTATCCGGTTGACTACATGTTGGCTAGTCATATTTACTTTATATAGCTTTGTTTGATTTGGTTTTACTTGAAAATATAGAAGCTTTGAGATCATTCAAGATCATTTGAGGTGATGACCGGAATTTTCGCAAAGGTATCCGGAGAAAGTTTAATTTAATATAGTCAGAAGTGTGAAGAATGGCTTGGGCCAGTGACAATAACTATCAGGTTAGAAAAAATAAAATTTGCGATTTGTATGCGGACATATAAATATCGAGTGATAGTCATATATAAATTGTAAGTTGTTTTTCTTAAATATCGTTAATTGAGTTTAGTAAAAATTAGTTTACAATAATCCTATCTAAATTACGTATAAATAGATTCAAATAAATTTAGTTTTAAAATTTGTTACATTGGTGTCAGGTGTGTAATTATTGATAAAACATTTTGTGTTAAACAAACAAGTTAGTTCGTGTTTCATGTATGCTTTCAAACTTAGTTTATAAAATCTTTTTTTTATCAGTACAATAATTTAGACATTTAATTATAAAAGACCGTTTGTTATTAAAATTTATTGTTATACATAAATTGCATTTTAAAGTGACTGAATATTTTGTTAAACTTTTTATTCGTGTTATAATTTATGCCGGTAACGCGTTCGCAAACGAAATCAATGAATAGAAATATGTAAAAAAATTCTAGAAAGATAAAAGAAAATTTAGAAAATCGAAGATTGAGATTCAAATGAAAACCATCGGTGAACAAATACAGGCTAATCTAGAAAACCAAATTCAAATTGTTTAAGAGGAAACTAAGGAGATATGTTAAATGTAAGAGAAAAAATATGTGAAGTTTTAGAAAACGAAAAACAATCTATGAATCACAAAATAGAAGACAGATTAAAGCTGCTCGAGAAGAAGATAAATCAAATTAACTGCCGTGGTAAAAGAAGTGTCATGAGCAAAGATTTAATAATGGACTATCGAGAAGAAACCACTTAAAAATATAGGATTGTACCTTCAATTTTTATTGGAAAAACTCTTTGGTCAACGTACTACAAGCAGTTTGAAGCGCTAATGGTAGGAGCAATAAGCAAAAAGCGATGTCTGTAATAGGGACCTTACGTGGAGAAATTGGAATTTTCCAGACTGTTCCTGGTCACTTCCAAAAAAAATTACAAACTCTTAAGTCTTCAAGAAGTTGAGACTGACACTGCTAGATTGACATGATTTGCGTATCGTACAACACCAGGCACCTTCTTGAAGCAGTTGGCTATTTAAATTTTTGTAGACGGTCTGTAAAACAGCAAAACACAACAAACTCTACCGTCGACTTACGACGTTGGATGACGCTGTAACCTATGTCTTGCAGCGAAACAAACGTTACACCAAGACAACCATAAGATAAGAAGGCATCGAGAGTGTAGTGCGACGTGTGTTCCGCGAACAAGTAGCTCGTGGAAAAGAAATGACTTGCTGGAACTGCGGTTAAATGGGCCAGGTACGACGAAGGAAGTAATGACATTCAAATGGCATCGCATATAGAGCAATTGCACAGCTTTACCGAAAATTGACGATACTTTAGACACCCTGTTACAAGCTTTTTGCTAGTTTACGAACCTGCACGGCCAACTCACAATAGTCGGTGAGAGAGGAGGGTTTCTAGATAATAACGAAAAGATACTTAAGGGCGCCAGAGCTTATCCAAAGTCACTTCTGTCCCGCTCAAGACAGATGGTATAAACTTGTAACAAGATGTTAGGTTCGTAATGCTGAAAGAAGCGAAAGAAAAAAAACTAAATCGTTAATAACAATTTCCCTTTAATTCCTCTATAATGATAAATAGATTAACGTTCGACTGGATAACAATTGGATAGCATGAGCAAGAATAATTTTAGTCCGAGTATAACTAAATATCCGAAGTATCGGCAACACACAATACATACGTAGATTACATTGACATGACTAGCGAAGAGTAGATGGTAGTAAATTTCGTCTGCATACAATATGCGAAGTACACAAAATAATTTAGTAATATGGCATTACTAACAATCAAACACAGTGATAATAAATTACTACGTTAATGTTAACTTATCGTAACAAAGCGTGCGGAATTAATATAGCACTAACGTTAATCAATCGTTGGTAGTACACAGCATGCGCAACTCAACATAAGTAAAATTTACTACCTAACTGGTAAACAACCATATCGATAATTACAGACTAATAGCAAAAGTTTCGTGAGTGACCCGGTTGACTACGAAATAAAACATATAAAATCACTTACCATAAACACAGGAATTTCCACTGGTGTGAAGAAAGTACTTTCCCCGACACGTAATCCTGTAAGCAATTTGAATCGCAAATCGTGTCAAACTAATGTCTCACGAAATCAAACATCTACAACAATCGTTACTTAAGGTACAAGAAAGCATAAATAATATAACCCGGTTGTCGAATGCTGTGGTACCCCTTGTCTTTGGTTTAATTAGTTATAACCATAAGCCTTATAAAGAAAAAGTTAGCATCGTCCCATCCAAATATTTGTCGAGGTTCATCCCTTCGTAAATTGGTATCGACTACTGAATATAGTGGGACCGCAAATAGGTGGTTAATACAGGTCACGGCGTGTCATCCACGTGTAGCACTCTTTGCCCTGGAAGGCTCCGCAAGACCCCAATTTCGTGGCGTGGAAATCGCCTTACGCTGGTACCCGTGTACGGCAACGTGCTGACGTATTTAGCAGTCGTTTACGATAGCCATTTATCGATAAGGTACCAGATGTAAAAGGAAGGAACGCAAAATGGCTGTTAAAAGGAATAACGAATTATGAACGAATTTTTACTAAAAGACGACTGTAGCTTACCCTGTAACGCTCCAAATAAATTAGCTAATTAACTAACTATAATTGGTTTTCCATTCTTTTCCAGATGGTAACGGATATATATCAATATTCAATAGTTACAGACCATTTTATATCCTTCACGTGTGACGAATTTCCGCCAAATCACAACTAATGAGAAAAGGATCGTTAGAGGGCGTCAAAACCCGAATCTAATTTCACGTCGAAACACATAGGCGTACATAATGAAAATTTCGACCGTAACAACCCTGTCAAGATCCCAACAGTTTGTCAAGTTGGATTTGAAGAGTGGTTACTGGCAAGTAGAACTGGAAACTAAGAACTGTGAAAAGACAGCGTTTACGATTGTAACTGGGTTGTGGCAGTTCACTGTTATGCCCTACGGCCTGTGTAACGCTCTTACAACGTTTAAGCATTTTAAAGCGTCTTAAAAGACTTGCCTGGGCTATCTATGCGACGTGATTGTGGTTGGAACAACGTTTGAAAAACTTGAACGAAGTGCTTCAACGATTACGTAGAGCAAAATTAAACTGAGCCCAAAGAAGTGCCGTGTATTTAAAAAAGAAGTGCAGTATCATGGCCACGTCGTATTTATAGATGGAGTAAACACTGACGCAGACAAAATCCGAGTAGTGCAAACATGGCCAAAACCAATCGACAAATATTAAGCGCACAGTTTCTTTGAGTTATGCATTTACTATAGACGATTTTTACACAAATTTGCCAGCATAGCCAAACCTTTGACAAAATAGATCAAAAAAAGAATAGAATTTAGATGGAATGAAGACTGCGAAAACACTTTCTGTCGACTGAAACAGGCCTTAGTCATTTCGCCGATTATAAGTTATCCAAGAGTAGATCGAAATTTTGTTTTGGATACCGATGTAAGTAATCCGGCCATAAGTGCAGTCCTCTGACATGTGCAAGATGGACAAGACAGAGTCATCGCTTATTTTAGTAATATTTTGTCTAGGCAAGAAAAAAAGTACTGCGTAATTAAGAGAAAGAGTCGTTAAGTCTATAGAACACTTTTACAAATATTTGTGTAGATGAAAATTTTTACTAAGAACAGACTATGCCACATTTTGATGGCTATGGCAATTTTGTAATCCGGAAGAACAAATAGCAAGATGGATCGAGGGATTCTAAAAATATGACTATGGCATAAAACATCGGCAATGGCCGCAGTCCGCCGCACATGGTCGTTCATAAGATCATATGCGGCGGACTACAGTCAAGTTAAAGAAAAGATTGAATTGCTATCGTTGATGACAAGTGGGAACCTAAGCAGTTGCGTCGTGAAAAAGAGAACAATCCCTAAATAACATTACTGCTAAACTGGAAAACAAACAGCTGACGATCAACCTGAGAAGAAGTGAGTGGTTTGTGTAGAAACATGAAAGCATACTGGGCGCAGTGAGACTACTTGATAGTCTTCTTAGAGGATTTCTAGAGAGTGTCTAGGGCACGGAAAACAGATGGGTAGTGTCTAGGAGCCAAAATCAGAAACATTACAGAAAGTACGAGAAAGATTCTATTGTGTGAACTACAAAAGAACGGCTTAAAATAGTACCGTGATCTACGCATCTCAAAATGATCCATCAAAAAAGCGCACAGCACCAATGAAACAGTATAATGTAAAAAGCGATATACTAGAGAGAATGGAGATTGAGATCACAGGGTCGTTTCCAGATTCTAATTTAAGAAACAAATACATCTTGGTAGCGATGGATTATTTTACGAAATGAACACCATATTCAATAAAGAAGCAGCTGCATTTGCAGACCTTTTAGTGAAAAAGTTTTTCTGTCTGTTTAGAGCAACGGTCAGCAACAGGCGGACCGCGGTCCGTTTGCGGACTGCCAGTCGGTCAGTCGCAACGCAAATCGCGGAGCAACCATTCATTTGTTTTGTGATTTGTCGCGTTTTCGTTCGTTTAATAAAAAATCTTTTTCTACGTTAATATGGATCTTAAAAAGCAAAAAGTGGACAGTAAAAATAAGAGGTTGATGGCAGAATGGACTGAACAATATTGTTTTACGCTGCCTGATAGGCCTGAAGCGGTTCCTGTGTGCCTTATATGCAATAAAACTGTCGCTATTGTTAAAAGTGGAAATTTGAAGCGACATTATGAAACATCTCATCAGCAATTTCACAAAAACTTTCCTCTTGGCAGTGAGACTCGTAAAGAAAAACTTCAAGCATATCTTAGTTATTACAATAAAAGCACAAAATTACTAGTTCGTTGCATGAGCGAGCAAGAAAAATTTTTAAAAGCAGCGTTACGGGTGTGCTGGACGCTTAATAAACACCAGAAACGATTTTCAGATTCTGAGATACTGAAGGCATGTATGTTGGCAGTAGTCACGGCACTTTTTGAAGAAAGAAAAGATGTCGCTCCAATTCAAAGTATTCCATTGTCAGCGAGAAGTAATACACGAAGAACTGAAATTGTAGCTGCTGATATTAAAAACACTCTTCTCAAACTTCTGCAAAAGACACCTTGCTACGTCAGAACACTTGATGAATCATGTGACATTGTTGATGAAAAACAGATGTCTATTTTCGTAAAATTTCTTGACATTGAGTGTGAAATTTTTAGGAAAGAGTTGCTAGCAATATTGTCTTTGAAAGGTAACACTCAAGGAGAAGATTTGTTCAAGGTCATTGATGAATTTATTACTAAATCTAACATCAGTTACGATAAGGTGGTGTCGCTTTCAACTGAAGGGGCCCCAGCAAAGATTGGCAAAGAAAAAATGTAGTAAAGGGAATCGGGGATAAAAATTCTGGTCTAATATCGTATCAGTACATAATTCACCAGCTAGCCTTTTGTGGAAAACTTAGTGCTACACTGAAAGAAGTGATGGGACAGCTTGGTGAAGTTAATTAATTTTATGAGATCTCATTCAGTTCTTCAGCACCGACATTTCAAGGAGTTTCTTTTTGAATGTGATTCAGCGTATTCTGACTTACTGCAACACAACAATGTTCGTTGGCTAAGTAAAAGTCAAGTTATTAAACGTTTCTAGCTAATAAAAGAACAAGTAAGCTCCTTCTTGCAAGAGCCAGGAAGCACTTTGAGTTCGTAACAAATAAGCGTAATATGCTGGTTGTGGCTTTTCTAAAAGATATTTTGAAATATTTAAATGCGCTCAACACAGAGTTACAAAGAAATAAAAAATTAATATGTGATCTGATACAAAGCGTGTCTGCTTTTCGTCGTAAGCTTTGAAAAATATATTGCAAGACAAGAATTTATTCATTTTCCGACAATTCTTGAATACAAAAAGGAGACCTCTGAAGAAAAAATTACAGTGTTTGTAAAATTTTTGACCGATCTTATCAACAAATTTGCTACAAGATTCCAAGACTTTGTAGAGATGAGTAAGCTATCTCCGTTTTTTAAGTCGCTATTTGAAATTGATGTAGCGGCAGAATGGGCAGATGTGGCTGCCAACTTGTTTAATCTGTCAAAACCATAACTTTAAATGGAAATAATTGATATGCAAGAAGATGTGTTTTTGCGAATATATACAATAAACTGTATCCACTGAAAAATTTTGGGCCAAACATATCCCAGAAAAATATAAAAATTGCAAAAAACTAACTATCAATTTGGCCACTATGTTTGGCTCGACATATGTATGTGAAACATTTTTTTCAAAGATATTTTTTTTTAAAAACATATTGAAACGTTCTCAAATTCAAGAGCTTTCTCGAAGTTGTTATCCATCTTCTAGAACGTATACCGAAAGATATAGAACACTCGAGAAGAATTTCCAAAATGTGTATATATACGGAACAAACAAAACGTAGGTCAGTTATTTCCGTAATGCAAAGACTGCAGTGTTAAGAAAATTATTCCTGTCTAAATAAATAAGTCGTTAGCGCGTGTGTGTAGATAAATATACAGAGAATAATCTTGTACATGGCTTTAGTGTTAATAAGAGTGTGAAGCTATCCGCGGACTTTATCTTATCTTCGTGTAAGTGATATAAATTAGTGTAAGTGTTTTTATTAAATATCCTTAGATTAATTAATTCGGTTAGTTATAAACGTGTATATATTTGTAGTATAAATAAATTAGATAGTTTTAATAATAAAATTCGTTACAATATATTGTTCGAGATTAACGGACGCCCACCTAGAAGACACACTTCGAATTTGCTGTTCTTCTCGAGAACCAAACTATAAAAAACTGGCTCAAGACCGTCGGTGCAGTTTCTCACATTAATTTTAGGTTTTTTATAATTCAGAATTTTATTTGAAACCATACAATAAATAGGAAGCAATTAATTATTATCAGTTGTTCTTTTTTTTACAGTATCCGGACCCCACCTAAAACTACTTGCCGACCCTTGGTTTAGAGTTTTGTTGAAATTACTTTTTCACCAAGATTTGAGTTTGCGCTATTTTAAGAAGTTTGCCGACTGTTAAAATTAAAAAAACTAGGACAACGCTTGTTTACCCTTAATCTGATGACATGATTGAGCAGATGAATCGAACAATAGTAGTCAAAGTAGTGTCTGAACACCGAGAAGGTTGAGATCAGCAGTTACACTCTTTTCTAATGGCTTACCGATCATCTGTTCACAAAACCACAAGCCAAACACAATTCTGTGTATGCTCGGTCGCGAAATACAACTTACCACCTACTACCTACAATTTGAACGAAAACCGGAAGAAGAAATTGTTATAAAAGACTACCATAGCAAATTGGTGAAGAGGCTAGTCGAAGTACATGAGACACCTAAACACCTAAATTGCCAGTGACAGAATGAAAACCAAATATGTCGTCAAGGCACAAAACGGTGGGTTGTAGCCGAGCGACATAGTGCGGATTTATAATTTCCAAAGAAGACGTGGTTTGTCGTCGAAGCTGCACCCTCATAAAGTTTTGGAGCGTATTAATGGCGTCATATATTGTATTCGCAATCGTATTGGCAATAACAACGTTACCCAAGACCAGGGCCAAACCAGAGTAATAACAAGCAAAACCAAGAATCAAGTCGATGAAATGCATTTTGATAAGTTTATGAGCAAGCACGGAGGTTCTGGAAAACCTAGATTTAGAATTACAACTGAGGAGGTACGAGGCCTGTTCTAAATACGAAGAAATTACGCCATTGCACATTGCGTAAATTAAGATCTTGAAATGTTCAGCAAAGTTTGAAAGCTACCTGATGACCAACGCTTCACTTTTTCTGTTTGGTTACGTTCATGCCGTTATAGGAAAATCTGTTGCGAGTACTCAAGCTTGAAAAGTAATCTTCCCAGAAACAGACGTTAAGTAAAATATCGGGTCAAGAAAAGTCCATTGACTGCTACTTTTATGCTCAAAGAAGTCTCCGAAATGGAGAGAACTTCTGCTATCGCCACGATTTTTTCTACCGATTTTAAGAGGGGGATGGGCAGTAAAGTGTTCCCAAAGCATTTGAAAACTTCAAGACGACGGAATGTTCTAGATCGAGATAACGTAAGATTATAAAAAGTATCCGAACAAAGTTGAACTTATTCTAGTCAAAACTCGAAAATGTAAAGAATCAGTGCAAATAAATAGTATTTAACGCGCGTGGCCGGTAAAACTAAACACCAGTTTAAGATAAACCAAAATTAATAAATATCGAGTGATAGTCATATATAAATTACTTGTAAGTTGTTTTTCTTAAATATTAAAACGTTCGAGAAGTTATCCGCAAATTAAAGAGCCTTCTCGAAGTTGTTATCCATCTTCTAGAAGATATACCGAAAGTTAGGGAACACTCGACAAGGATTTCCAAATGTGTATAAATACCGAAGAAACAAATCGTAGGTCAGTTATTCCCGTAATGCGAAAACAGTGGTGTTAAGAAGATTATTCAAGTCTAAATAAATAAGTTGTTAACGCGTGTTATAAATAAATCTACGAAGTACGTGACTTTAGTGTAAACAAGTGTGTGAAGCTATCCGCGTACTTTATCTTATCTTCGTATAAGTGATAGTGTTATACATTAATTAGTGTAAGTGTTTTCATTAAATATTATTAGATTTAATTGGTTCGGTTAATCTAAAAGTGTACATATTTCTAGTATAAGTAAAAATATTTTTAGTAGTTTAAATAAACATATGTTAAATACATTTTGAAAGATTGAATTTTTTATTATTGGTAGACTGATACTTTAAATAATATTAAATAAATTAGTTTTAATAATAAAATACGTAACAAATTGGCGTCAGTGTGGGGTATCGTTCGCGAATTTTAGTGTAAATATCATTAAGTAATATCGCTCTCGTAATAAAAACATTGATTGCGTGAATAAATAAAGCTTTAGTTCGGGATTCGCGTGTTTGGTTATAGCATTTAATCTTAGCTATTAAACCAGTGTCGGGCATTATTAAAATTTAGTATTATTAAATTTTTGTTTTAAATTATTATTCGTGGTTAAATTTATGCCGGTGACGCGTTTGCAAGCAGTTAAAATGGATTCAAAAATATTTGAAATTCTCGAATCGATGAATAAAAATATGGAGGAAAATAATACGAAAATGGGCGAAAATTCACAGAAAATTGAAGAAAAGCTGTCGGAAAATTCATGAAAAATGGAAGAAAATTCAAGAAAAATGGAAGAAAAACTCTCCGAACATTCTCAGAAAATGGAGAAAAATTCTAGAAGTTTAAAAGAAGAAATACGAACGAGCATAGAAAATCAAATCAAAATTGTTCAAGAGGAAACTCAAGCAGACATTAAATTTAAGAGAAGAAATATGCGAAGTTCTGGAAAACGAAAAACAATCTATGAATGAGAAAATAGAAGCAATAGAGGAGAAATTAGAAGACAGAATGAAACTGCTTAAAGAAAGAATGAACCAAATGAATTACCATGGTGAAGGAAGTGTCACGAGTGAAGATTTAATAATGGAGCGCCGGGAAGAAACCACTCACAAGTTTAAGGTTGTACCGCCAAATTTTGATGGTAAAGTTCCATGGTCAACCTACTACAAGCAGTTTGAAGCCGCAGCTACAGCTAATGGTTGGAGCAACAAACAGAAAGCAACGTCTTTAATAGTGTCCTTACGTGGAGAAGCGCTTGGAATTTTACAAACTGTTCCTGACCATCTACAAGAAAATTACGAACTTTTAATTTCACGTTTAGAAATGAGATACAGAGATGCTCATGTTCAACAAGTGTATCAAGCTCAAATTAAAAGTCGGGTTCAAAAAGCTGCCGAAAGTCTTCAAGAGTTTGAGGCTAACATCACCAGACTAGCACGGCTTGCGTATCCTACAGCGCCAGATACCTACTTGGAGCAGTTGAAAATTCAAACCTTTGTAGACGGCCTCAGAGACAACGAAACGAAGCAGACTCTCCGGTTAGCTCGACCGAAGACATTGGATGACGCTTTGATGCATGCTTTGGAGTTTGAAGCAGCAAAACAAGCATCGCAACGAGATGGTCATAAACTCTACTGTGCTGCAGAAGTACCCACGCAGACACAGGAAAGCATCGAGGAGCTAGCGCGACGAATACTTCCGGAAAGAGAAGTGACAACTTTGAACTGCGGTGAAATAGGCGATGTACGACGGCATCGTACTAAACCTAAGAAGAGGACAAGAAGAGCGCTCGAAAATTTGGAAGGAGGCGAGCAAAAGAGACAAAAAGTAATCTCGTCTAGTCAGACTCCGGAGATTACAATCCAAATGGCATCGCCTAGGGAGCAATTGCATAGCATTTATCTCGATGGCAAGATCAATGGAAAAAGTGTTCAGTTACTAGTTGACAATGGTGCGACGAAGACTACCATTCGTCCTGACATGTTATTGGAAAACGAGAAGACATCACCAGTAACAGTACGACTTTGAACGGCGACAGGCGACGAAATACCTACTCACGGACAAGTCAAATTAACCATTGGTTTGGGAAATGGAGTACTCGACCATCAAGTACTGGTAGCCGACATCACGGAAGAAGTTATCCTGAGAATGGACGTGATAAAGAAGTATGGGTTCCATTTGGATATGAAGAATGATGTCCTGAAGATCGACAATGAAGAAATTCCTTTTCATTCGTCAGAGAAGGCAGCCGTGCGAGTCTTATTAAGTGAAGACGTGATTCTGTCTGCAAGAACGAAAAGTGTGGTGATGGCACGCCTGGATGGAAATCTCCGGGAAGGCTACATACGCGCGTTTGAACCAATAGAGGGCGGTTTAGTTGAAAAGGGACTACTCGTCGGCAGAACTTTAGTACGAGTAAGGAAGACGATGCCAGTAAGGATCTTAAACATCAACTCAGATCCGGTAACGTTAAAGAAGAAGACCGTGGTTGGCAAATGCACACCAGTATCTCAAATTGTGAGATGCGTGAAGTCTGACAAAGAAAGGTCGCCGAAAAAGTGTCCACAACATCTATTGGACATTCTTACCACCAAATGCCAAAACCTCAGCCAAGACCAGCTGGCTAAAGTTAAAGTGTTGATCGAAGAGTATCAAGATGTGTTCGCGCCAGAGAGTGGTTCCAAAAGAAGAACTAATGTGGTGAAACATAAAATTAATACTGGAGACGTTTGGCTGATACGACAACATCCACGCAGACTTCCTTTGGCGAAAAGAGAAGAAGCCGAACAAATAATTACGGAGATGGAGAGAGAAGGCGTGATTGAACCTTCAAGTAGCCCATGGGCATCCCCAGTGGTACTCGTAAAGAAGAAGGATGGATCAACAAGGTTTTGCGTAGACTACAGACAGCTAAACGACGTGACCAAAAAGGACAGTTACCCTTTACCTAAAATTGACGATACATTAGACATCCTGTGAGGATCCCAGTGGTTTTCCACGTTAGATTTAAAGAGTGGTTACTGGCAGGTAGAATTAGAACCCAAGGATTGTCAAAAAACAGCTTTAACGATCGGAACTGGTTTGTGGCAGTTCACTGTGATGCCCTTCGGCCTGTGTAACGCTCCTGCAACATTCGAGCGTTTGATGGAGACAATCTTGCGCGAATTGTCTTGGAAGACGTGCTTGGTTCACCTCGATGACTTGATCGTGGTTGGAAGGTCGTTTGAAGAACACTTGAACAACTTAAAAGAAGTGTTCCAGCGACTACGTGGGTCTAACCTCAAACTGAGCCCAAAAAATGCCACATATTTAAGAAGGAAGTGCAATACCTTGGCCACGTCGTATCTAGAGATGGAGTAAAGGCTGACAATCGGCAAAGATCAGGTCCGAAGTTTTCTTGGATTGTGCACTTATTATAGATGATTTGTACCCGGATTATATTGCAAAACCTTTGACATAATTGACCGAGAAAAGAGCAGAATTTAGATGGAATGAAGACTGCGAAAATTCTTTCAACTAAAACAGGCCCTAGTCACTTCGCCGATTTTGAGTTATCCAAGAGAAGATGGAAAATTTGTTTTGGATACCGACGCAAGCAATCTAGCCATAGCCGCGGTCCTTTCGCAGGTTCAAGATGGACAAGAAAAAGTTATCGCGTATTTTAGCAAGGTTTTATCCAGGCCAGAAAGGAATTATTGCGTGACTAGGAGAGAACTGTTAGCAGTCGTTAAGTCTATCGAACATTTCTACAAGTATTTGTATGGACGAAAAATTTTACTGAGAACAGATCACGCCGCTTTAAAATGGCTACTGCAGTTCTGTAACCCGGAAGGACAAGTAGCAAGATGGATCGAGAGACTGCAAGAGTATGACTATGACACAGAACACCGTGCCGGAAGCAGTCATCGGAACGCTGATGCCTTGTCTAGAAGACCATGTCCAGCGGACTGCAGCCATTGTTCGCGACTGCAAGAAAAAGTCGAACGCCTACGGAGAACTGCTATGGTTGATGATGAGTGGGCACCTGAGCAGTTACGTCGCGACCAAGAAAACGATCCTGAAATAACACTACTTTTAGAGTGGAAAGAAAACGGCCGACGACCAACCTGGGAAGAAGTGAGTGCTTTGGGCAGAAATATCAAATCCTACTAGGCGCAGTGGAACTCTTTGATAGTAGAAAACGGTCTTCTTAAGCGATCTCTAGAAAGTGTCGAGGGCACGAGAAACAGACTACAGTTGATAGTGCCGAAGAGCAGGGTGTTAGAAGTGTTAAAGCATCTTCACGATGGGACATCAGGAGGACACTTTGGCATTAAGAAGACATTGGGTAAAGTGCGAGAACGATTCTACTGGATGAACTGCAAATAGGACGTCATGAAATGGTGCCGTAAGTACACAGTCTGCGCATCAGGAAATGGTCCAGCAAGAAAACGCAAAGCACTCATGAAGCAATACAATGTAGGAAGCCCTTTAGAAAGAGTATCGATTGACATCGCAGGGCTGTTCCCAGAATCCGATTTGGGAAATAAATACATCCTGGTGGCGATGGATTATTTTACGAAATGGACGGAGGCTTACGCCATACCCAATCAGGAAGCAGCTACAGTCGCAGACGTATTAGTAGAAGAGTTTTTCTGCCGGTTTGGAGTTCCGTTGGAATTACACTCCGATGAAGGCCGCAATTTTGAGTCTGGGCTGTTTCAAGAAGTTTGCCGACTGTTGGGAATTAAGAAAATTAGGACAACGCCTCTCCATCCTCAATCTGATGGCATGTTTGAACGGATGAATCGAACAATGGGCAAGTACTTAGCCAAGGTAGTGTCCGAACACCAAAGATACTGGGATCAGTACTTGCACCTTTTTCTAATGGTATACCGATCATTCGTTCACGAAAGCACAGGCCAAACACCATCATGTGTAATGCTCGGTCGTGAAGTACGATTGTCATGCGACCTTCAATTTGGACGAAGACCGGAAAAAGAAGTCGCTGAAGAAGATTACGTCTGCAAGCTGGCCAAGAGGCTAGAAGAAGTACATGAAGAGGTCCGTAAAAACACACAAATTGCAAGCGACAGGATGAAGACCAGATATGATGTCAAGACGCAAAATGGTGGGTTTCAACCTGGCGATATGGTCTAGTTGTATAATCCTCAAAGGAGACGTGGTTTGTCGCCGAAGCTGCAAAGGCAATGGGAGGGCCCCTATGAAGTCGTGCAGCGTATTAATGACGTCATATATCGCATCCGATAACCGCCAAAAGTGGTCCACGTCGATCGTCTAGCTCCGTTTGCTGGCGATAACTACAATACGCTGGTTCAGATCCGAACCAGAGTAGTAAGCAGCAGAACCAGGAATCAAATTGAAAGAATGGAGTTCGAGAAGTTTATGAACTTATACAGAGATTCTGGAAAAGCTAGGTTCGGAGTTACCACCGAGGAACAACAAGACCTGCTCTAGACACAAAAAGATTACGCCATCGCATATTGCGTGAGCGAGGATCTTGACATGTCCAGAGGGGTTGCAGTCGTGTTTAAAAAGAAGTTTGGGCAGCTAGATGAATTACGAAGGCAGCAACCGGCAGTCGGAAAAGTTTTAAGACTACGTCGTGACAGACGCTTCGTTTTTTATCTGGTCACCAAGAAATACTCACGTATACAAAAATCTGTGGCGAACATTATGGAATCTCAAGAGGCTTAGATCAACTGAATTGGAGGACGGTTCGAAACATGTTAGAGGTCGTCTTCCGAGGAACAGGCGTCCAAGTGTTGGTCTGTAGTTACCAACCAAGGAGAATATTGGGTCAGGAAAAGTCGATTGACTGTTACTTTTATGGTCAAGGAAGTTGCCGAAATGGAGGAAGCTGCCGCTATCGCCACGATCCTTTTTACCGGTGTCGCGATCCAGTCTCCTGTTCTGGGACAGAATAGTCTTAAGAAGGGGGCAGTGAAACGTTCGAGAAGTTATTCGCAAATTCAAGAGCCTTCTCGAAGTTGTTATCCATCTTCTAGAAGATATACCTAAAGATAGGGAACACTTGAGAAGGATTTCCAAATGTGTATAAATACCGAATAAACAAATCGTAGGTCAGTTATTGCCGTAATGCGAAAACAGTAGTGTTAAGAAGATTATTCAAGTCTAAATAAATAAGTCGTTAACGCGTGTTATAAATAAATCTACGAAGTACGTGACTTTAGTGTAAACAAGTGTGTGAAGCTACCCGCGGACTTTATCTTATCTTCGTGTAAGTGATAGTGTTATACATAAATTAGTGTGTTTTCATTAAATAGTTCGGTTAATCTAAAAGTGTACATATTTCTAGTATAAGTAAAAATATTTTTAGTAGTTTAAATAAATTAGTTTTAATAATAAAATTCGTAACAATATCAAATGGTTACGTTTATAAAAATTATCTCTAAATTACGTGTAAATAGCTAGTTTTAAATAAATTAATTTTAAACCTTTTAGAATACCTAAAATATGTCTAAAAAAACACTGTCATTGGATTTGATTATAACAATTTTCTGAAATAATATCAACAGATATTCAAAGTACACTAATAAAAACACAAATATTACAAATAAGGTTAAATTGGTAATCATTTTAGAACATTATGTACTTTCTTGTTTTTAGTTTTATAACAAATTAAATAAAAGCTTGGCTTATTGGATAACGACAGTTTTTGTATGCTGTTCAGATTCTAAATAGTTTTCATCTTGAGAAAATATTGTTATATTTTTTATTTATATTTTAGGCAACCATCACTACACAAGTGTATATGAAAAAACGTCGTAAATATTTTTTTTATTTATGTGCATCCTAA
This sequence comes from Aquatica leii, assembly GCA_035610365.1. Taxonomy (NCBI): domain Eukaryota; kingdom Metazoa; phylum Arthropoda; class Insecta; order Coleoptera; family Lampyridae; genus Aquatica; species Aquatica leii. The sequence goes on along the minus strand of CM069432.1, from coordinate 22,541,860 downwards.
ATTATTCTTTAATTCAGATTTTGTAAAAAAATTCAAACTATTTCACTATAGCGAAAACAGGTTTAACAAGCTTGATAATTTGAGTTGCGGTTAACGGAGCGTTTTGAAATCGTTCAAAAATGAAACTTAACGTATCACATGCATGTATAATAATTATTGTTTCAATAAAATTTAATTGGTTACAGTTCGATAAACTGACATTCGAAGGAAGGTAAATAAATTAGTGAAAGGCTGAAAAGTTCAATGTCGATAATGTGAAAATGTATAGTTTTTATTGTCTAATTTGTTTATGTTAACAAACGGAATGATTGTATCAGTGTATGCACGGTTTTGGATTTGAACTTGACCACACTTCATTAACTTCGTTAGTGTTTGTAACAAATTACTCAGCGTCGCGTTTTTTAATTTCAAAATAAAACATTCGTCCCCCGTATAAAACGTGTTGCAAGAGAAACTGCATTCTACGAATTTCTCCAGTTTTTACTCGGGATTTCCGCGTAACGGCCTTAACTAAGTGCAGCCACTGAAAAATATGCATTTCAATGTTACACAATTTATCGCTAAAACTCTCGTTTAATCCAAGTACTTAGTTCTTTTGAAGTGAGCGCATCTGTACGCTGTGTCTGTGCATCTATTTTTCAAAATTTCGTCAATTATAATGACGTAGCTAAGTACACGGTGGGAGTCGAAAGCCTTGATTTAGTTGCCGAGAAAAATTTTGTAATTTTTAATATCGATTTACCTCCAAGGCTTTGTGTAATTAAAACACGAATTTTTCACATGACGTTAACTTTTATCCACATAATAAATTACACATACATGAATTCTAGTGAAAAACCTTGGCTTACGTGATATTTTCTTAACACGGTGGAAAAACCGTTTGTTTTTGCTATACAATTTAATTCGGTGATAGTGTATTTGTTGTGGACGTTTTATCAAATCTGTTAACGGCGTTTAAGAGACTTGGCATGATCCGCACGTGTTGTTTAGTACCACTTAGAAGTAAACGTCATAACAAATAACTACTTTGCTAATGTTTAATTATAACGGGTCGATTTTTTAAAAATCTACGCACATTATTCGATACAAACCGCGACGGCATGTCGTTTTCGTAACCAAGTGCAACTTGACAGGTAAATAAAGAAAATTTAGTGTTATCTCGTAAATTCTGTTAGATAAGTGAACACCGACGACGCTCCAGCGATAATCACATTTAGTTATGTAAAAAGAGTGAAACGAAAGTGAATTTTCCAACAATGTGCAAAGGGTGTCAATAGTAAGTTTTCTTTATTATTTACACACATTAAACTAATTTTCTTTAAGTAATAATGTGTACTCAATTTTATGATATTTAATTAGTTTTTAAGATTATTACTGCGTATTAAATTAAATTAAATTAAAATTATCTTAATTACAGAAATAGTAAAGACAAATATTGAAGTTGCGAGATATAAAGTTTTTTGAATTTTTTCTGTGGTTTGTTAACGCCATCTATACTTTGTAGAATTAATATTAAAGCAGAAAAATAAAACAAGACATTTAAATTTACGCAATTTTCAGCCAAGGTACCCCTACACACATCTTGTAACATTTTGGCTTTTTTCATTGTTTGATATTTGCTTTCAGTTATTTTTTTTATTAAAAACTATTCGAAGTCATATCTTTGATGGGGCACCAGACCCGTATGGGAAAGAAAAGAAAACGTCCCCTTGTTGTTTTTTTCGAGGAAAAGTGAGAAGATAATTTTCACCTTCTGCACTTTTACAACGTCGAGTTTCCTTTTTAATGAAGGAATTCTTGCTAGTATAAAATCGTTTATTGAAGGAGCAGTCCTTTGGCTTTCTCGGTCATTTCTTCGTCCGAATGAAATGAGTTGGATGATTTATCAAATCAGTTGATGTTATCCTTAGTTGCAAAATTATCTAATAATAACGAGTCTGTATCGGTATTGGAATCGAAATCATCTGGCGTTTTCTAGATTTTTGTACACCAGACGTGGACAGCGTATTCTCTGGTAGTTCGCTTTCGACTTCAAACGTCGATTGTGCATTTATACAGGGTGTTAGTGTTAAGTTGTAACATCTGAAAATAGCAGTTAGAATTCATAAAAACACACAACTTTTCTATGTTCAAATTTTTTATTTGAAGCCCCAGTTCATAAAACGAAATACCGTTTTTTTTTGTTTTTCAAAAAATCGTCATTACTTCTTTATTTTAAAGAATATTTATAAAAATCAAAAACTTTTAGCATTTGCTTTCGGTTCTATAAAGCAATTGTATTATTTTTTATTTTATCAAATAAAATTGTGACCAATCAAAAATTTCAAAACAAGATATTTTAAAAATCACTCGAATTTATGAAAGTAATTTGATGCCTCTGTTTTTTAGTTTGTACGTTCAAATTTAAACACTTTTTTACTTTCCCATAAGGAAAGTATAGTGATCGCATTTTGTTTTTCAAAAATTTTTTATTGCATAATTTTATGTTTCAAGATCATCAAAAGATGGATCTGATAAAGAAACCGGAAGTGGGTGTATCCGCTATTTTTAACAGTTTTTCTTATATAACTTTGTAAGTATGTAAATTATTCGTGTTATTTTTACAGTTTCTTATAGAGTTAATGCTTCGTAACAATTTATTCAAATTTAACATTAGCCGTTTATTAGTAATTTGATTTATAATTTAAAGTGAATTCCATATATAATCCTAGGTTCGAATCCTGCCTGAGACGATTTTTTTTTATAAAAAAAATTCATATCTTAAAGGGAAAGCAAGATGCGTTAAAAAATAACAAATTCCCTTTATATTCTTTTGACTTGTTTATATACGGAGTGCTGCACTCTCGAACCAAAAATTCTAGTAACTTGAAATTTGATATGGAGCTGACTTTTCATATTTTCTCAGTTTTATTAAAAAATGGGTCTGATAAAGAAACCTTCGCTATTTTTAACAGTTTTTCTTATATAATTTTGTACGTATATAAATTATTTTTACAGTTTCTTATAGAGATAATTCTTCCTAACAATTTATTCAAAAAAAAATTTCTAACATTAGCAGTTTATCAGATATTTAATTTGTAATTTAAAATGAATTCACAAATATAATATAGTTTTGAATCCTGCCTGCGAAGATTTTTTTACTGATTTACTAAAGGGGTAAGTAATATCAAAGCGCACAAATATAAGGGTTAGTCGATATGATCTTAAAGAAATCGAGAAGAAAAATTTCAAAAAAATTATAGCATGCTAGAAAATCAATACAAACGTCTACTTATTACTTCAAAATGGTTTTATGACAACGTAACCTTAAAAAATATGTAGACATCCCTTCATCGTTTCTTATAGGAAAGTCGTGTGATGACCACACGAGTTTTTTTAATATTGTTCTCTAGAAATGTCTTTATTTTCAAAAAAAAATTGTTTACTAGTTTATCTAGAAAAGTTTCCGTCACGTTTATCTGCGTGTTTTGCATAATTTGTATATAAAAATGCATAGTTATCAAAACGCTGAACTTCTTGGCCTGCTTTTGTTTTTTTGGATACGCAAGACGTAATGCACTAGAAACTTGTACAATTCATCGGAGAAGATATCCAAATCGTCGCATTTTTAGAAGAATATGTAGACGTTTCCACTTAACAATTGGTGGGATTTCCAATAGATTTTGTCGAACCCGTGCATTTGAAGAAACTGTTCTTAATATTATTGAAGATGAGTCATCGATGAGCACAAGAGTAATAGTAAATAGATTAGACGTAAATCACGTGACAGATTGGCAAGTACTAAAGGAACATTATTTGTATCTATTTTCTAGACAAAAAAGCAAGATTTGGAATTTGAAGATTTCATCAACGACGTTTTTCAGCAGATGTATGAGCTGGAATCCTAAAGGAGTACGCTGTTGGGTTCGACATTCTCTCAGTCCAATTGAATAGTAAAAATTATTTTAGTTTTGTTAAATAACGTTTTGCCAGAGCTTTTTAATGACTTACCGCTAAACCTTAGACGAAGACTTTGGTTTTAACATGATGGAGCATCAATTCACACAGATAGCACTATTAAATAGAAAAGATCCGAATAAGTAGATTGAGTGAGAAGGTCTTGTTACGTGGCCTAACTTCTTTAGATTTTTTTTTCTGGGGTTAGATGAAAACTACTAAAAAACGTTGTTTGTTTCAATTAGTTTTAACTGCCATTTTTAAGTGTTACAACTTTCCTAGTTAAACACTGGTCCGTTTGCGCCTATTCGGTTTTCTTTGTACTTCGGGGTTTCCGTTCTCTTTGAAACTCGAGCAGGGATCTATCTATTTCAGCTCCTTGTAGACTATCGTTAATCATAAGTCTTTGAAGCAGACGTTTTGAAACTTTCCTTGTATACTAAAGGTGCGAAATGTCTTTGAATTTGTTTCAACTGCCTCTAAGATTCTCTTAAAAAATTTTCTCGAGTTTCTCTTCTGAAATGGACCTTTACGTTTCGACTTCTATTAAGTCAGATTTCTCCTCCATGTTTTTTTAAAACACGTCAAAAAGGGCTGACAGAGATGTGTAGAGTTTGGTGAAAGTAAAACACACTTAATATTCTGACGTTCACATTCCTCAATTACTTAAGTGACTGAATAAGTTGTCACCAATTAAATTTTTTTTCTGAAATAAGGTAAGGCTAACTGGCGATACCATTTCAAAAAAGTTCGACATCATTACACTTACGCTAGATTTAGAAGAATCCATTATGACTCTCTTTTAAATATCACCTTGGCATTACGCAGGTCATCACTAAAATTACTCTAGTCCTAGCAAACTATAAGAAATAGATCAACGTTCTCCAGAAATATTAGGAACTCACTAAAATATTCCGTTAGAGAGGTTTTACTTATCTCTTAATATTTTGACAAAATCTTGTCGTAAGATAAAAACGACTTCCCCCAATCATGACTTGTAAAGTTATCTCAGATTTTTTTTGTATTCGCTCTTTTCTGTCGAGGCATTGTTTAACTATCACTCGGACATCGTACGGAGAAAGGGGAAATCCCCATCATGCTGCCATCTCAACGACCACAACCACTTTTTTTTCTTCTTCTGGCCTCCGACTGTTTTAACATTAATCTCTTTAATTCTGTCACTAATAGAGGACTTTGGAACACTATAAAACTCGGCAGCTTGAAACTAAAGGCTAATAACAATTAACAAATATCTTTTTTATATCCATTCTGTCCCAGAATAAGTTCAAACTTATGGCATCTGTAAAATAGGTCATAACGGTAAGCACAATTCTGTCCATTTCTGCATCGTCTTTGTTGATAGAAATAACAGTCCACGGTCTTATAGTTCCCGGTCGTGTTTCTTAAGTTATAGCTGCAAAGCAACACTTGAGCTCGTGTACCCCGGAAAATGATTTCTACCATATTCTACACCATCTTTCCATCCAGTTGATCTAAACCGCAGCCAAACTTGGGGACAACTAGTTTTCTGATGTTGTTTTGCATTCTATTAGTCTCTGTATTCAGGCTTCTGATAACACAACTCCTTGGTAAGTAAGTACTAGATGGACCGTTGTTGATCTTGAATCTTCAAAACTCATCATACTGTAAGTCGCTGTTTTCGAAGTTCATCCAAGCGTCTAAACTTTCTCTTAAATACCACGGTCTTTCTCTGGGCGTGCGCAAGTTTTGGGCAACACAGATCTTGTTGTACTTCTGTGGTCCCTTCAAATCTTGCATTTGCGGTTCCGTTATAGGTAAACATGAACCACTCGAAGTCTTTCGCATCGTTCTTATCTGTCATCTTGTCGACCACTTTCGTGTCTTTATCGTCGTCCGTATTGTTGCCGTATTGCCGATTGATGTGTACTACCATCGGTTTGCCCGGTAGTCCTGTAAACGAATGATCGAGATGCCATTAGGAACAAATGTAAATATTGGTCCCAGTCTCGTTGGTGTTCGGGAACCACTTTGGCAAGATACTTTCCCATCGTTCTATTCATCCGTTTCACCATACCATCTGATTGAAGATGAAGAAGTGTAGTCTTGGTTTTTTTTGATTCCCAGCATTCGATAAAAGTTTTGGAACAAGGCAAACTCGAAGTTACGCTCCTGATCTGCAACAGTTGTGGCTTCTTGATTTGTTATCGCGTACGCTTCCGTCCATTTGGTGAAATAATCTATGACCACCAAAATGTATTTGTTGTCTTGTGCCGTTTCTGGAAATGAGCTTGCGATATCAATTGTTATCTTTTTGAATGGACTTCCGACGTTGTACTGTCTCATAGGAGCCTTGCGCTTTCCAATTAGTCCGTTTCCAGACGCCCATAAATTACATTTTCGACACCACTCCTTTACATCTTCTTTGTAGTTTACATAATAAAACCTTTCCCTGACCTTTTCAAATGTCTTCTTCACACCGAAATGTCCTCTAGAAGTTTCGTCCTGCAAATGCTGCAATACTTCTGACCATCGTCGCTCTCCAGAGATCGCTTCAGAAGACCATTTTCTCAATTCAAGGAGTCCCACTGTGCTCAATATGCTTTCACCGTTCTACTTTGCGCGCTAATTTTTTTCTAAGTTGGTTTTTGTCCATTCGTTTTGTAATTTATTATCAATTGTAGTTCTGGATCACTCTCTTGTTCTCGAAGTAATTGAACTGGTTGCCAATTATCGTCAATCGCCGTTGTTCTTTGAAGCATGTTAGTTTTCTCTTCTAGTCGAGAACAATGACCACAGTTAGCCGGGCATGGTCGTCAAAATAGGGCGTCTACGTTGCGATGACTACTTCCAGCACGATGTTCTGTATCAAAATCGTACTCCTACAATCGTTCAATCTCGCAACTTGACCTTTCCGGGTTTCGAAATTGAAGAAGCCATTTCAGAGCAGCATGGTCAGTTCGCAGAAGAATTTTTCGTCAATATAAATATTTTCAATATGTTCAACGGACTTGATATCGGCTAAGAATTTTCTTTTAGTTACGCAATAATTTCTCTCAGGCTTCGACAGGACTTTATTGAAATATCCGATCACTTTCTCTTCTCATTTCATGATTTATGAAAGTACACCTTCTATTTCTGTTTTGGTAAATCTTATCATCGGTTTTGCAATGTTGGCAAATCACGAATTTACGATAATACGTGCATAATCCAAAAAATCTGCAAAGTTTGCGTTTATCTCTTGGCATTCGCTAATCTTAGACTGCTTTAGTTTCATCAGGGTCGACCATCACTCCCATTCTGGATACAATGTGTCCTAAATGCTTCACTTTTTTCTGAAGATATGTAACTTCTTTGGACTTAATTTTAGGTTTGCATCTCGTAATAGTTGAAACCCTTCTTTCAAAATTTGCCCTTCGAACAATTTTCCAAGCAACATCACGTCGTCCAAATACTCTAGGCACGTTTACCAAGACAGTACTCGCAAGATCGTCTCCATCAAACGCTCGAAAGTCGCAGGAGCACAATTGCACAATCTAAAGGGCATAACCGTAAATTGCCATAAACCGGTTCCAACCGTAAACTCCGTTTTCTCGCGGTCCTTTGGTTCTAAGGCCACTTGCCAGTAGCTTCTTTTCAAGTCCAAAGTGGAAAACCATTGTGAACTAGATAGGGTATCTAAAGCTTTGTCAATTCGAGGTAACGGGTGAGGTCTTGGTGATCTCTTTGAGTCTATAATCAACACAAAATCTCGTTGACCCATCCTTTTTCTTTACCTTGGAGATGCTCACAGACTGTTAGATGGTTTGTTGACAGTGTGAGTTTTTGTTTCAGCGATTAGCTTCTCGGTTTTTTCTCGCTTGGTCAAAGGAAGCCGCCTTGGATGTTGCGTTGGTTAAACATCGCTAGTATAGATTTTTTGTGTTTTACGACGTCAGTTCTTCTTTTAGAGATACCATTTTTAGTAACTGTTAAAGACATTTTTTTGCTAATGGGTTTTCAACAATGTTTGCACATTTCAGAATGTGAGACACCGACGTAGATTGTCTTATCACAGTATTCTTCCTCAAAGTTACTCGGTTTGGACTGGTATTCATGATTCTGACTGGTATTACGTATTTGACCTTCACTAGAGCTTTACCAACTAGTAGTCCTTGAGCATATATTTTATTTTCGGTTAGTTAGATGGTAATTTGACCTAGTTCACCATTTAGGGCCTTGACGTACACGACTTGTTTGGTTAAGGAATACTCGTCGAAGTAGCTCTTCAATGCCTTCCTGACTTTCTTCTTGATGGTTTACCATATTACGAACACGATGACTATCTCTATGAGACACCTGCTTTGCTGCTTCAAACTCTAACGCATGTACCAGCACGTCGTTGAGCGTCTTAGATCTAGTCGCAGCGTTTGTTGTGTATCGCTGTTCCTTAAACCATCAACAAAAGTTTGTACTGCTCGTTGTTTCAGAATACTACACGGAGCTGTAGGGTAAGCTAGTCTCTCCAAATGCTCAATATCCATTTCAAATTCTTGAAGGCTTTCTGTCGACTTTTGACAACGATCCTTTACCTGCGCGTGGTACACTTGTTGAAGATAGGCGTTTTTATATCGCATCTCCAGACATGAGGTCAGCAACTGATAATCCATTTGATGGTCTGCAAGATGTTTATCGCTTCTTCTCGGAGGGCAACAGTCAACGAAGTGGCTTTCTTTTGGTTGTTCTATTCGTTGGCCATTTCAGCAGCTTCAAATTGTTTGTAGTATGTCTTGCCGTCGAAAGTCGGCGGTGCGATCCGTATTCCTGTTATTACTTCACTATCATTTTCAGGTATTACAATCGTTCTTGGAGTCACCTGTCTTTTGTTATTAATTTTAATCTTTCTTCTATCTTTCTTGTTACTTTTTCTAAGCTTCTAGAATTTTCTAATCATTTTTCTTCCATAATCATAGAAGTTTCCATCAATTTCTCTTCCATTACTCTTGATGTTTCTACTAGTTTTTTTTTCAACTTTTATCTCTAAATGAATGGAATCTTCTTGTTGTTGTTTTATGTTCTCTTCAAGCGTTCTTGAATTTTTCAACAATTTTTTAATCGAATTTATTGGAATTATCCATTAACTTTTCTAACAGAATTTTACTCGTACTTTCCATTAATTTTCTTTCCAGCGTGCTAGAATTTTCTTCTAAATTAGTAAAATTTTGCAAAACGAAAATCGCCATAATTGGAAGACTGCGACGAGCGACAACTATTTTTCTCTTGAAAAGAATTTTTTTTCTTTTCGTTTTAGTTCTGTACGGAATTTGTGAAAACGTTTTATTTATAGCACTTTATATCAAAATTTTGAAAATAAAAGTTTTTTCGAATTCTTTTATAGACATTTTTTACTTTTACTTTCTTTATTCATTAAAGATACTTTTGTAGTAGGAAATTAAGTATACTATACTAAATCTAAATATTTTTGAACAATAAGATAGTATTTTCTAAGATTATTTGGATGTAAAAACAAATCTTGTTTCTGCTGATCATTATAGATTTTGCACGTATATTCCGCAGTTTCTTTTTAAAACTTCCAATTAGTACAATTAAAACAAAAAAATATTTAAATGGTGTTACGTTAACTACTCTTATAAAAAGTGTGTTATATATTTTTCTAATTAGTTTTATTGTCTACATTCTTCTAGGAACCAAAACATTTTATTGTTAAAGCTTTAAATAACATTAAGTAAACCAGTTTCATTAAATTTGTTTAGTAATTAAACAAATTAATGCCAAGGAAGACGGGTATAAGTAATTTCCAAATTCCATATCTGATAAAATTAGACCGATAAAATTTTTGAAAGTTTTATGAATATAAAAAATGTTAATATTGGGTGTGCTACAGTTTATGGTAGTAATTAGAAATAATCGATCACACAAACCACAGTTTTATGTTGTGTTTATTGCGAAAGATTATTGAACTTAACAGACGAGATAATCTAATTGACTATGATGGTAACGAACTTAAGAAACGTTTTTACTACACGCTGAAAGAATCTTGCAACTCGAGTTTGCAAATTTTAGCTCAACGACCATGTATTTGGTCATTAATTTTTCTTTATTAATAATTTACATATTACTACTATAAGCTTCCAGGAAAAAATATCCAAAGTTGCATATTCTTTTTTCTTATATAAATATATTTGAAGCTTGTATTTTATTAATTATTACAGATAATTATATTGGAATTACCTCTGATACACATATTAATAGAAACTTAAAAAAAAATTAAAGTTTTATTTTCTGTTGATAATTTAGATTTTCTTCCCATTAGCCAATTTGTTCACTTGTTTCTATATCTATTTGTTTCTTCTTTTTCTTAATATGTTTCTTTCATGTTAACTTGTTGTCTAAGTGTATCCCTAAGTATTTTGCCGTTGTCATTTGTGGTATTTCTACATTATTTATAGTAACTACTGAGCGTAATTGTTTGCGGATTGTGAAAGTTACGCGTACCGATTTGTTCTCATTTACTTTAATTTTCCATTTGTTTAGCCACTGTTAGAGATTGGACAGGTGAATTTGAATATAATCTGATGCTGATGAGGGTTTTCATGTCTGAATAGAACTGCGGTATTGTCTGCAAATGTTTCTGTTATTGTATTTTCTGTGATTGGCAGGTCTGGCGTATATAAAACGTAGAGTAAAGGCCCCAGCACGCTACCCTGTACTACTCCGGAATTTATCGGAGAAAAATCTGACGTTTCACCATTTACTTTGGTTTGGAATTCTTCTTCTTTCGTTTAGGTATGATTTGAGTACATTGAAGTAAGCTGGGGGTAGTATTTGTTTGATTTAGTAGGTACATTAATCTTATATGCCAAACTTTATCAAACGCTTGACTTATGTCAAAAAAGACGGCTGAGCAGTATTGTTTATACTATGATAAGAATGTTTTCCGGGTTTGGACCGTGTCATTGTTGTTGTAAGCGAAGTTGCCAACGTTTCGCCCACTTTCGTAAGGTGCTTCATCAGGGCGTGAGATAAATCGCAAAAACTCAAACAAGCAACCGAAATCTAACTAAGAAATTCTCAAAAGTTAGGCTATAAACTTGTGAAAGAAGCCATTGTCCAAACTCTGAAAAGATAAGAAAGAAAACGATAACTTGAAAAAGCAAACAAAAATCTAACAAAGACTACTACAGAGTTGGGTAATCAACTTGTGAACCATGCCAGATTTTAAACTCCGTAGAAGTGACTTAAGTTTCATACATGTTTTATTCACTTCTACAATGTTTAACATTTCTAAAGTTTAATCATATTTGATAACAATATAGCTTACATAACCCCATTGGATCGGTTTTCCACCTCCGAGTTACCTCTTTGGTTTCCAACTTTTCCGCTGGGTTGAACATTTCATTCTAACTTAAATTAAGATGACACACTTCGGCCGCTTGTGCCAAGGCATGTCATCTTGATCGTACTCCCAGAGCCGCCGGATGAGGGGGTTGGGATGGGCCGCGAGGTTTGCATGGAGCGCAGCTGCGGATTGGCGGACGAAATCAGCGATCTTCGGGATGTCGAGTTCTTGGTGGAGCCGATCTGTTCGGAAGAACCAGGGGGCGTCAGCAATCATTCTGAGGATCTTGTTTTGGAAGATTTGGATCCTGGTGGTGTGAGTTTTGGCAGCGTAAAACCATACTTGTGCTGCGTACGTCGTGGCGGGGCGGATAATCGTCTTGTAGATAAGTAATTTGTTGTCGATGCTGAGGCGGCTGTTGCGGCACAACATCGGGTATAACTTGACCAGTAGGCCGTTCGAAGAGGCGAGCTTCTGGGTGATGTGCGATTTCCATAGCAATTTCTTGTCTAGGGTGAGGCCGAGATATTTGGTCTCGTTCACCCAGGGGACGTCGTTGCCTTTGATGTGGAGGCGGCTTACGGGATCGATGTTTCTTCGGTTGAAGAGAACGGCGGCGCTTTTCGTCGGATTGACTTTTATTCGCCAGTCGTCGTACCAGTTGTCGAGCGAGGTGAGAGCCATTTGAAGATTCCTCTCGGCTTGAGCGGGCGAGCGGGATGTTGCCAAAACGGCGGTGTCGTCGGCGTAGAGAGTGTACGTAAGTCCGTCGATTTTTGGGACGTCTGCGGTGAAGATGTTGTATAGAAGTGGAGATAGCGTCGATCCTTGAGGGACGCCGGCTTCTATGTGACGTGGAGTGGATTTGGCGGTGCGAAGTTTGATCGCAAACGAGCGTCGATTGAGAAAGGAGCCGATGAGCTGTACCATGGGGACGTCGATGCCTAGACGGTGCATCTTGTAGAGCAGTCCGCGATGCCAGACCTTGTCGAACGCCTTCTCGATGTCGAGAAAAACGCCGCCGGTGACGTCGCGGTGGTTGAAACCGTCGGTGATCTGCTCCACTACGCGGAGGGCTTGGTGGACCGTTGAATGTTTTTTACGAAAACCGAACTGTTCTGGTGGGATAATTTGATTGATGTCGACCTGTTCCTGTAAACGGGTTAGGATTATTCTTTCCAGTAGCTTACCGAGAGTCGGAAGTAAGCTAATTGGACGATAGTTTTGCGGCATGACGTGATCTTTTCCGGGTTTGGTAATGACTATGACGTCCGCGGTTTTCCACTGATGTGGAACGTGACGGAGTCTTAGACAAGCGTTGAAAATCGCGGTTAAGGTGGCTATACCTTTTTTAGGGAGAAGTTTGATTGCTTTGTTGGGAATGCCGTCGTTCCCGGGAGCTTTGCGCGGTTTGAGATTTTTGATTTCCGCTTCGATTTCTTTGGGGGAAGTGTGCCTGATGGGCTCGTTTGAATTTGCTGTCAGGATGCTTCTGACTTCGCGGTGGATGGCGTTCGTGCGACGGAAGTCTTCGTCGTCTGGATGGTTTGCTCTGAATTGGAGTTCGAGCGTGTCGGCAAAAGCTTCGGCTTTGTCTAGGTCGGTGAAGACCAGACCTCGGAGACCGTTAATGGCGGGCATGGGAGGATTATTCCTGTTTTTAAGGATTTTGGTCATTTGCCAGACGCTTAGGTCTTGTGAATTTAGCGACTGAAGTTTGTCGTTGAAAAGGAGATTCCGATGTTCTTCGATCTGGGTTCGAATATTGTTTTGAGCTGCGTTGAGAGCTCTTTTATCGTTTGGATGGCGGGTGCGTTGCCATCTACGTCTAAGGCGGTTTTTCTCGGTGATCAGGTCACGAATTTGAATTGGGAGTTGAAGGGGATCGGACTTGACTTTTGTGATAGTTTTTGTAGCTTTAGAGATGCATCTTTTTACAAGATCTGTAAAACTGGCATCCGCGGCTTGAAGTTGGACGATGTTATTTATGACCGGGACTTGAGTGAAAAGTTTAGTGGCCTCGAATTGGAAAGTTGGCCACATGGTGATGTTCGTGTGCCAGTCTGGATGTTTCGCGTTAAAGTCTCCTGCGAGAATTGTGGGGGTCCTTGCGTTAAAAATTGCGTCAAAATCTGCGGGAATGACGTCTTTGGTGGGTGGGAGATAAGCAGCGCAGAGAATTATGTCTCCGTTGGCAGTCGTGTTAATGACGATTTGGGTTGCTTCAAGGTTTTGAAGTTGTGGTGTCGGAATGTGGTGGTGGGAGATAGACCGTTTTACGTAAACGGCCGTACCTCCACCGCGACCTGTAGTTCGATTAGTATTGTATCTCGCATAATTAGGAATGTTTGGATTGTCGCAGTTCCGAAGATGAGTTTCGGAAACAAGAGCGACGTCGATGTTCCGGCGGTAGAGAAATTCCTGAAATTCAAGCTTTTTGTTAAGGATACCGTTGGCGTTCCAAAACGCAATAAGAAGGGAATTCGGTTTTCTTCTTGTAGCCATTACTGGTTGCGGGAACGGAGTTGGGCGAGGAACTTTCTGATGAGGGCAGTGACTTAAGAAGAAATAGTCTCCGTATTTAAAGGAAAAGGATCGTCACGGATGGTTGAGCTCGACCCTGATTGGGTTACGGTTGCTAGGGGGCGTGTTTTTGATAAATGACTATAATGACCGGGAACCAAAGAGGGGATAGCTCGAAACCATGATCGCAATTGAAGTTATTGGGGTGTTTGATGATTTCTATGCTCTATCGAAATTTTCTGTTGGAAAAGAATGGAGATTTGGCAATCAACAAAACATTATCAAAATCTATCTTGTGACCTGTGGTAAAATGATGTTCAGCAACCGCAGACTTGGAAATAAACCTTTTATGCAACGATCATGTTCTAAAATGCGAGTAATGACGGAACGACCGGTTTCACTAATGTAGACTAAACCACATGAATAAGGAATTTGGTATACACCTTGAGATGAAAGTGTAGGTAATTTGTCTTTGGGAGAAAGTAGAATCTGAGAAATTTTGCCTGTCGAGTTGAATATGGGTTTAATACCATTCTTACAATGAAGTTTTCCTATTTGATCTGTAATCTTGTGAATGTAGGGTAAAAAGGCTAGTTTCGGATTGGATTCGGGAGTAGAAATGTTCTTAGGTAATCGAGTACGTGGGTGTAGACGACGATTAATAACTCTATGAATATCTCGCTTCACATAACCATTGTTCACTAAGGTTCTAGTAAGATGACGGAGTTCCGAGTCTAGATTCTCAGGTTGGCAAACAGAGAAGGCACGATAAACCAAAGATTTAATAACAGAACGTTTCTGTGCAACATGATAAGACGCAGCATGAAGGTATCTGTCCGTATGGGTGGGTTTGCGATAAACAGAATGGCCCGGAAATCCGTCGGGCTTACGAGTCACAAGAACGTCAAGAAATGGAAGAGAATCATTACTTTCGATTTTCACAGTAAATTTGATATCTAAGTGTTGATTGTTAAGATGATCAAGAAACTTAGACAAATCGAGATGACCATGAGGTCAAACAATAACCGTGTCGTCAACATACCTAAACCACACTTTAGGTTTTAATATTAATGATTCTAAAGCAACCGTTTCAAAGGACTTCCATAAAAATGTTAGCTGCAACAGGTGATTGAGGAGAACCCATAGCAGTACCAGAAACCGCTTCGTAAAACTTGTTATTAAATTGGAAGTAAGTAGAGGATAGACACTTATTAATAAGAGGAACCAAACTCAAGTCCTTGCCATGTTGAGACAGAATCTGTTTGATGATAATAAGCGAATCCTTAATAGGAACTTTAGTAAAAAGTGAAGTAACATCAAAGCTCACAAGAGGATCTTATGGTTCAAGCTTTATAGTTTCTAGACGTTGAATAAAATGCTGAGAGTTGAGGATGTGAGAAGAGGTTTTACCTGTAAACTCGCAAAGAATGTTGGACAAGAACTTGGCTAGCTTGTAGGTAGGTAGGAGATTGGATAGTACTGACGAAAGGGAATACCTTGTTAGTGAACTTTGGGAAGTCCGTATAGACAAGGTGGTTTAGAATCTGAAGGGGTAAGTCGACATTTAGTTTTAAGAGGTAGATTGGAATATTTGATGATTTGGCTAACCCCACGTTCAATCCTCGAAGTGGGATCACGAGTTAGAAGAGCGTACGTTTCTTCATACAAAATAGAATGGAGTGTCGCAACATAATCAATTCGGTTCAAAACGACAGTAGCGTTGCCTTTGTCGGCTGGATGAATAATAATATCAGGGTTCTTACAAAGACTTTTTAGAACTAACGCTTCCGACTTAGAAATGTTGGGTTTAGGAATTTTAGATGATTCAAGGATTTTGCCAGTGTTAATACGAATGGGATCTGAGATGTGGCGAGGAACATGTCTTATAGAAGACTCAACAGCACATAAAATATCTTCTTGAGGAATACGTTTGGGAGCAACCGCAAAATTCAAATCCTTAGAAAGCACCGATTCCTGTTCTGTGGTGAGGACCAAACTAGATAAATTGACAACCGTCTTTAACCCTTTCAGGACGGCTGCATTTTTACTTCTTTTGCTGTGTAGACGGCAGTTTTTTGCATGCCGGATGGACTGGTGTCATATATATCGACCACCTAGTATTTAGCACAAAATAAAAAGATTTTTTGACGAAAATGAAATAGAACTTTATTGAAGTCAACGAAAATTTACAGATATTGCATATCGATGCCCAAAAATAACAACTCAAGCTAATATTGCATCAAAGCTAAGTACTAATTAATTGAAAATACTCAAAATATCACTTTAATGTGAAATTCTTGGAAACATGGAAACACGCATCAGCCTACGTTACATTCTTTGTACATGTATCTAGAAGTGCTTTTCTTCTTTTGTCGTAGTTTTGTCTGGGAACAGACAGTGCACCTTCTTGAAGCATTTTTGGACTTCTCAGTCGCAGGTACAAGGGATGGAAAGTGCCTTTCAGTCAATCTTGAAGTTGTTGCAGCAGACATATCTGTGGGTTTATGCACATGTCCGTATCTGAAATAAATATAATACCATTATCAAATTATGTACAATAGGTATCAAAAAAACACAAACCTTTCCAAAAGTTGACGTATAAGATTCATTTGAAACTTCGCAAGTGGATATTTCATAGAATGTTTTGTAGAGAACATACACAGATATCCAGGGTGTGCACAAACAATTTCTTATACCATTTGATAGGTTTACGCAGGCTGTCGATGCTACTCATCATCATGTCCGATCGATCCACGGCACCCATTTTCTCATTATAGTCAACTACACACAATGGTTTCTTGGCACTCTCGTTTGTTGCACGGTCGATATTGTCCAAAATTACAATTTTGTTTTCGTGCATAGTAGTGATCATCGTGACATTCCATCTATCTTTCCATTTCGTCACTAAACAAATATCTGAGCTTCTCGAAGCAGTTTCTACTTTTTTGAGTTTTTCTTCAAGTTTCGGCATATGGAGCCTATTAGACCTAACGGTCCCACACGAATTGGTCATTCTTTCAAATAAATAGTGTGACAGTATTGGACTACTATAAAAGTTGTCAGTGTATAGCGAATGCCCTTTGTTTAGATACGGCTCCATAAACATAGCCACAATATTCCCCAAGGTTCCCAGGCCAGTTATATTTTCTTGTTCAACGTAGGTGTCTTTGCCAATATACACAATGAAATCCAACACAATACCACTCTCACAATCACATAGATACAGCTTTATGCCGAAACAATGACGTTTGGTCTTTATGTACTGTTTGAAGCTGAGTCTACCCTTGAACAGTACCATGCTCTCATCAATCACCAAATTTTGAAATGGATAGAACTCTGATTTGAATCTTTGCTTGATTTCTTCTAGTACACACTGGACCTTGTGCAGACGGTTATTAGCTTCTGCCTCCTCATTATTTGCAAAATGAAGATTTCTGAAGATTTTTAAATATCTGTCTCTTCCCATGTACTTACTGAAAGCTGGGGTGTATAGTAATGGATCTACTGACCAATTTTCTTTTATTTCCAATTTTTTATTTCTGGACATTAGTATAGTCAATGCAATGAAAGTAAAAAATTCTCCGTCTAATAATTGTTTGCACTTTTTCTCATTTTGTTGTATTGCATATCGGTTAGTTTCTACTACTACATATATACCGAACAATATCTTCAGTGAAAAGATCTAAGAAAAATTCAATCTCCAGTGAATCTTCAGTCAGATGTTCATTCGTCACTCCACTATAACTGTCATCAAATGCATGTACTTTTGGCACAAAGTCGTGTTTTGTCCATGTAATAATTAGGTTTCTATAGTCTGTTACGTCGGCGTCAAGATTATTGTCGTTAATGTCAACATCTGGCACTGGCACATCTCTGTCTTCGAAGCTTATTTCATTTACCTCACTTTCGTCACTTTCTTGATGGCCCATGTCATTGCCACTTGGTAGATATCCGCTCCCGCTATCAATAAACGGCTCTTCATCACTATCAGAGCCGAATATATCATTGTTTTCAAGCAAACCATTGATATGGCAAAGCTCACGTTCATCCAATCCGCAATAACAATTCTTAAAATCACTCTCCACCCTAACACGCTTTTTTGAAGGCCCTGGCTGTTCCTCTGTCGACATTTTAAACGATACTAACCACTAGTTACGCTGGCTACCCACTGACCGTGCCACGTCGACGACTGTCGTGTATATCCGCCGTCCGCAAATATATCGGTCGTTCGTCGGTATGGCACGGATTCTATCCGACCGATATTTTGGTCAGTCGTCTGTGCGGCAAATCAATTTTTTAAATTTGTTTGAAATATATGAGATTAGTCCATGGAGCATGAATAACTCGATGTCACATATATCGGTCAGCCGTCTGTGTGCCAAATTTGTATGTGGCAGATATATCGGTCATCCGTACTGAAAGGGTTAAGGAGTTAGTAGTGGATGAAACTTTACGATTTTTGGATTCCAATAATTGAAACTTTTTGAGATGACCTTCAGTGGTTAGTCGTAGAGTAGTATCAGACTGCTGGTAAGTAATGTTGTCGAATAGATTCTAATTATCCGGTGATAGAGTGTTGGCCAACTCAAGATGAAAATAAAAGAGTTGTTTCGAAATGGTGTCTAGCTCTCGCCTAGTTTGCTTAATCCGTTCGCGTATCAACGCTAGACTAGCACGGTGTAGGATGTTTTTAGAAGAACGTGTCTGAATGTGGAACTTGATTCTGAGGAATGCAGGAATGATGTTGCGGTTACGACAGCGACTAAGAAAGGTTAAAGTGTACAAAAGTTTGACGAGTTTGTGGCGAAGTTTGGAAAATACGGAGGTTTTAGAAGAAATATTCTCCCCGTAGAGATTGTTAATGTAATAGCGAAGGCTTCCACGGCCGGAATTGTTGTTGTTGTTGTAACCGAAGTTGCCAACGTTTCGCCCACTTTCAACGAACAGGTTTCTGGTGCTGCTATGGGTTCTCCTCTATCACCTGTTGTAGCTGACATTTTTATGGAATCATTTGAAACGTTTGCTTTGGAATCATCAATATTAAAACCTAAAGTGTGGTTTAGGTATGTTGACGACACGTTTCCATATAGAATTATGAGTTCTAGTTAGTTTGGATACATATTCTTTAAATTGTTCGTTTCTTACTTCCATAAACTTTGTTTTCAATTTTTTATCAAATTGTTGTAAGCATTTTTATCGACGGGTGTATGACTTCGTTGCCATTTTGCTCTAGCACGTCTTTTTTTGCAATCATTTTTCTAATTTTTAGTGGAACGTCATTATTTGAATTTTTTTGATGAACTTTTGGTGTTGCTTGTTGTAGCTTTGTTACAAATTCTCATGTGACTGTTTCTATTTCTTCAGATTCTTTGAGTCGAACTTTTAAGTCTATGTTTTCACTTAATGCACTACGGTATGTATCCCAGTTTGTTTTACTATTGTGTAGCCTTGGTGTTGGATTTTTGGGTATAACAGATGTGCCTACTGTTAGTAATCTAGGAAAGTGGTCGGAAGATAAGTCAAAACTGGGTACTACGTTTGTAACAAAGAATTCTAATAGGTCAGGTATCTTATGAAGATCGGTAGGCCAATAGGTTGGTGTTCCTTTTGAGATGTTTGAGTATCTGTTGTCCTCTATCGTTTTTTGAAGTTCTTTTTCTTTAGTTGTTATTAAACGTGAGCCCCATCTAGTGTGCTTAGTATTGTAATCTCCGCCGACCATGAAATTTGATCTGTCTGCCTTTTTTATGTTGTGCTGAGGTGGGCAATATACTCCAGATAGTATCAGTTCATACGGTAAAGTTGTTACTTTTACTGTAGTTGCCTGTAAACAGTTTACTTAATATTTTAATTCTTCGGGATAGCAGTTTCACCGTCCCGGCTACAAAAAGAAAATGCCGGCCTTTTATAACAAAAATTAAAAGACTTAAACCCGCCTCCTACGCTTAGTAGTAAAATAAAACTTGAGCAAAAAAATTGCTTTGATTTTCCAAAAATACAATATTTCTGGATTTATGATAGATAGATAGATGGTTTATCGTACTTTTTTTTAAATAAAAATACATTCTACTGTAAAAAAACTGTACATCTGTATCATATAGACACACATTAAGTTCAAAACGAATATCTAATTCTTTTTCTTCTTTCTTTCTCCTCTTCCTCTCTAGACCGTCTAGGACTTTCTTCGTCCATCTTTCACCCTTCCCATCTTCGTGTAGAACCTAGATACCCGTCTGCTCTAACTTTCTATATTGCAATAGTAGGTGCACCATTGTCTCGGAATCATAATCTATCTATCTAATTCTGTGGTTTTCTTTTTTTTTCTTTTGTTTTTAGGTATTTTGGTACATCCCCATGTGTTTTTATTCTGCTGTAAATTTCTTTTTTCCTCGTTTTTCCGTCTATTTTTTGCCAGTGTATTTTTTTCTTTCTCTCTATGACCTCCCTATCCAGCTCCCCCCTTTTTTCTCTTCTCGCTTCTTCCAAGTTCTCCGCCCATTTTGTTATTTCGTTCTTTTGTATATCAGGTAATTTCCATTCTCCGCGTTTTTCACGATCCATTTGTAACGCACTGCTCTTCTGACTGCTTCAATATGTACTGTGTCCGTGTTGATCTCCGCCAGGACTATATACGAGGGTGTAGTTTTTTCCAGTTTTAGTATCCATTTTATGTACGTCAGCTGTGTAGTGTCTAGCTGCCTCTCAAGTCGCCAGCGCTACACTTCCGCTGCGTACATAAGTATGCCTTTGACTATGGAATCAAACAATATCATCCTGACTTTGAAGTCATCCTGGAACTTTTGTTTTCCTATTTTTTATAGTTGTCCCATTCAATATGTAAATATTATCTATGGTGCTCCTCTCTTTTCTAAAACTGATTAGGTTCTTCGTTAGGATGTTTTTTTTTCGAGTTCTCTTCTTAGCCCGGCATCCACGATCATTGCATATATTTTGTATTTTGTTCAAGGTTTTTCCTAATATTTGCTTTCCTATTTCTGATAGGTTAATCCAAGCTTCGTTAGGTAAATTATCTTTTCCAGTTGCTTTATTTTTCTTAAGTTTATTTATTTGTTCGTCAATTTCCTCATTGGATATTTTATCATCCACTTCCACCTGGCCGTCATTCTATTGTTTTTCTTGTATCACTCTCTTTTAGTAATTCCATAAAATACGCTTTCCAGTCTTCTGCTCTTATTTCTTGTGGAATTGTCGTATATTTCTTTCTATATTTATTTATATACTAGCTGTACCCTGCCACGCTTCGCAGTGGCACATTGTGATTGAATGGTTGACATTTAATGTAATTATATTTATATACATTAAAAGTGAGGTTAATCCAAAATAAATAATATAATTACTAAATAATATAATTACGTCCACGTGTTAGATGTAATAAAAAAGATATAACCACTCACTTCTGTTAGAAATTCACTTGAATTATAATAAGTCTTTTTATTTTGCCTGTCAGTTAATAATATTTTTACTGTCCATCTTTGATATAAAATATAACCTCTACTTACGATTTGGTGAAAAGCGCAGTTCGATCACAACACTATCACACCAAAAAGTCTTGATTTAAGTGAATATTTAATTCAGATTGTATAATAATCAGAATCAGATGCAAATTTGTTTGTAAATAAACAATGTAATTGGGAACGAAATTGTTTCTCATGTGACTGCGTCATTACTATTGCGGTTGTCAGCGAGTGTTTTCCTCGCTTATGGCAGATGGCGCGGTCACTAGTACACAGCTGATCGTTAAAAAAACTGTTTTCTCGCGGTCGCAGATATGTGACTGAAGCAAAAAATAGATAAAAACAATCCTTGATGCGGATTTTATATCATGTTAAAATTTTAACTCAATCGGTGCAAAACTTTTTGAGTTTTTGAAGCGTACACAAACCAACATAACATTTTTGTATATATAGATTTCTATAGGTCCTGTTCTTTGGTTATTTCACTTATTTCTTCCAGTTCTTGTTTATTCCAGTCTTGTTTTTTGTTATAACACATGTCCTTGTGTTCCTTCTTTGACTTTAAGTAGAGTTCGATGCTGCTCTCTTGTTTCTTCCATCTTCTCAGTAGTTTTTTTGTTTATTTTTTCTTCTGTTTGCAGTTTTTATCCCACAATTTCTTTCTTCTTTCTTTAAACTGCTTTCTTTCACTAGTCCTATATTGCATTGACTTTACTACCGTTTTTGTCACTTGTTCTATATTTTCTATCTCCTTTTTGCCGATTAAGTCATCAAAAGTGTTTTTGTATCTTATGATTTTCATGTCGTAATCTTCCTAATTTTCTTCTCGTCGTCTGTCTTTGTTATACTTTTTTCTGTCTCCTGCAGTTCTATTATCACTGTAATGTACTGTCGTTGTTCCTCTAGGGCCGATGTATGTATATTCTCCGGCCTCATCTCCTGTGCAAAACCCATTTAATATATTTCATCTACTTTCATTCGTCATGTCTATCAGTTTCTTTCCTTCTTTATTATGTACTTTGTTTTTTAACTTGCGTGAACGCTCTCTTTTCCATGACTCTTCTGTGTCTATGTGCATGGAGTTTAGCTTTCCTATCATAGCGTTAAAGCCTCCTCTAATTAGGAGGTGTATGTCTGTCTCTTGTGCATCTTCTGTTCTTGCAGTGGCGGATCAAGGAACGTCGGGGCCCTAGGCGGCAGAAACACTTTGGGGCCCCTAGATAGTCAACCCAAACCAGAAAACCATACTTAGAACGCTTTATAATGATCATTTTTAGCCATATTTGACGCATTATTGTAACTTTGTCTTCTACATAACTTTATATCAAATCGAAGAATAGACTATGTTTTTGTAGAATGTGGTCTTTCAAGTATAGAGCTGTTTGGTTTGAAATTGGTGAAAATTGTAAAAATCTCTCTTTACTATCATCATTTCTATGAACGTATCTTATAATGAATGTCAGTTGGTCCACATGAGAAATATCAGGTGTAGAATCCACGATAGAATTGTAAAAACTAGCATCCTTTATTTCCTGTACAATTATTTCTGGTAAATTTTTTGCAATTATTGAAAGAAACACATTACAAATATTATGAGATAAGTAATTTGTGTTACCTTTTCCACGGTAATTGTACTTCTTCTAGTGCATTTTTAAAAACTCTAAACATCTTTTTTTGTTGACATTTCACTTTTGTCATGTCATCTAAATGAAAGACCAACGCGTGTCAAAAACTTAATAGTAGAAACCACTCGGAGCAGAACCTTCCGCCAATAATTTTCTTGAGAGACGATCTCGTTTGCAAAACTATCGTCGATGCGATTTATTGTTACTGATTTCTCATAGGCAATGCACATGGATGCCATATACTCTTTCGATTGCTCATGTTCTGAAACTTTGTGTGAGCTGAGAACACTAACCATTCTCTTTTTCCTTAGCACCACTAGATAATCTACGGTAAAAGTGTTCATTTGTTAGTCCTCGATAGTAAGTTTGATCGCTTTCATTGTAAAGACATTTTAAACTTGTGATATCGCCAATATTTTTTGGAGGATATTTAATGACAAAGTCAATCATTGTGTCAGTTAAAAGAAATATCTTCATTAACCGGCGTAAGCTTGGGCATGTTAAAATCATTATTTTCTTCAAGATCAACGCGTTTACTAGATTCACAAATGTTCGATTTCTTTTCATCATTGAGAGACTCAGGTACTACTTCCTCAAGTGGCGCTTCTTTTGCCTGCACTTTATAAGACGTCGAAGAAGTGAAGGAAGGAATTAAAAAAGTTCGTATGGATCCGCGCAGTTTTTCTGTAACTTCATGCTTTCTCTCTGCTTTTTTTCTTTTCTCTGCATCAGGTTGATACCGTTACATTTTATTTTCGATAAAAATTATTTTAGTATAGTTATCATCAACTTAGAGTGTTCGTGTTTGTAATTCAACTGTTGAAGCAAAGACAAAAAAATGTTGGGGTTCGATACAGTGACACACTTACATTTTAAGTAGATAATCCATTGAAAAACTAGATTAATAATATAAAAATAAACGAATTTCTGCTCAGAAAATTATTTTCTACAAAATTGTTTTCACTCGGTACTCTGATTGTACTTTGTTAAACACGATTGCTATCGCGTACCGTGTGTTTCTTGCACATAAATCTTTCCTGTATTATCTTTTGCTTCGTTCTATAAGACCCTAAGACTTCTACTTACAAATAGCCGGAAGTGCAGCATTGTCACCCACCACGCTCTCGGTAGTACCTCTGAACAAACGCGTTACAGTAAAGCTACACGACGTGAATCCAGAAATCGAGAGCTACAGTGGCGTAAGTACAAAATTTATGTGCTTTTGGTCTCTTTGGGGCCTTTTGCAAGCTGGGGGCCCTAGGCGGCCGCCTACTCCGCCTAGCTTTTAAGACGCCACTGTGTTCTTGTGACTATCTCCGGTGTTATTTTTTCTAACCTTTGGTTGCTGTATACATTCATTATCTTCCATTTTTGTTGTTGTATCAATATTGTTCTCTCTTGTATTCCTTCTACATCGTGATGAATTGTTTCATTTTCTTTTGTAAGTTTTTTTTAACTCCCTTTATTATTCCTCATTTAGCTCTTCCTTTCTCTTTGTATTTCACTGCTGCTTGGTAATTCCACTTAAATACTGGCGGTAGTTTATCTTTTATTGAATTCCATTTCTTCTCCTCCGCCCAGGTTTCTGTTAGTTCTACTACATGAAATTTCTTTATAAAATCCCAAAGGTTTATTATTGAGGCCGGCTATGTTCCAGAATAGTATTTTAACGTTATTACCGTCTCCCTTCTTTTTGTCCTTCTCCTATTTATCCGATTTGTTTGCTAATTTTTGTATTTGTTTTGAGCTGACCGAAAATCCTCTGTGAGTTTTTCTTCAACCTTTCTCTAGCATTACTATTTTACGTCTATCTGGATTTTTTGATAACCGGTTTCACTTGCTTTTTTTTGTCTCGTTCTTCTTGAGTCTTGGATAGTATCTTCTTTTCTATCTCTCTCTCTCCTTCGGCGTTAAATCGTCATTTATGAAAACTATCTTTCCCTTCAGTAAGCTTTTTTTTATGATTCTCATCTTTTTCTCCCAACTATTTAATTGTACAGTTATTCCAATCTCTTTACTTAATGGGGTAGGATTTTATATTTTATTAAGATCTCTTTGTCCAAATTTTCTTTAATATAATTTTTATGTTTAAGTTTGTTATGGCTTGTGTTTTTTCGTTTGCTATAAAGTATGTCTCCTCTTCATTCTGTTTTGTTTATCCATCCATTGTTTTCTAATTCCAAGATTTTCCTTGTTTTCGATCTTTAGATCTTTAGATCTTGTATCTCTTGTTTCAGAGAATTTTCCATCTTATTCATAGTCAGTGCTATCTGCTCGAACATAGCTTTAATTTCTTCCATTTTGCTTCCTTCTTTTTTGTTTAAAGGTTTTTTTGTCGATTTTTGTTCCGGTAGTCTACTAAGTCTGGTGCTTTTGCTAAAAGCTTTTGGTTCTGCTTCTAACTCTTTACTGTTTTTTTCTTCTTTCTCTTTCCTCTTTTGCTTCTTTGTAGGAAATCAGTGAGGTTTTCTGTGCTGTTAAAACGTACTATGGACCTGTCCACTATCTGTTGTCGCCTCGCTTTTGACCATCCCAGATGGCTTATGTTTACACAAAAAGTGGTAGACAACGCGGCACCCAAATGACAAAAGAACTTTAAATCAAGTTACTGCTAAATTTAATACTTTTCTATCCAATTTTCGCAATCAAGATGTCTAACCATATTTAAAAAACGATTACTTCTTTTAGAAGGCACGCCGGTACAACAACACCTATCCGCACTCCAAACAACTTTTGGGCAAAAAACGACAGAGAGAAGGCGCTAACCTAAAGTGTTCACACCATTTCCGACAGTATCAGATACTGAAGACAAAATTTTTAAAAATACTGTATCAAATGAACCTCCCAATCGAGCTCTTCAAAATCGTCCAAGTAGAAACCACCATTCATACAAAACTAAATCTGCAAAAAGCACCGGGTTATGACTTAATTACTAACCATATCCTTAAACAGCTGCCTCTAAAAGGCAAACTTTCTTCTTCAACGCCTTATTACGCCTTCGCCACTTTTCTGGTCCATGGAAAGTAGCAATTACAATCCTAATCTGATAACCAGCCTGCTTCTAAAACTATCCAAAGTGTTCGAAAAAAAGTTTCTCGAAAAACTTACTCCAATCTTACCAGATAACTATATCACTCTTAATCATCAATTTGGATTTAGAAAACAACATGCCACAATAGACTTTGAAGAACGAAAATACCGTGTTGCAACATTTCTTGATGTTCAACAAGCCTTCGATAGAATTAAGATATTCTTACCTCCAGACTATATTGAAATCTTTCTACCTTTTAAATAGACAATTCATACAAAACACACCTTGATGAAATACATGCTGCACCAAATGGTACATCTAAATCAACAAGACCAAATCAATGGATGTAAATTACGCCTTAAGAAGAGGAACTTGCGCATCCCTGACATTTATTAGCTACTAAATCTTGGCATTTACCTTAACGGAAACTTAGAAACCCTATATCTGGACCAAGCGCAAACAACTTGAACTGAAACTTCAGAAAATGTACTGGCTGATAAGATGCAATTTTCAGCTTTCTTAGTTAAAATAGTGTAATCAATAGATGCATTTCCTACATATTGAATTATGTGTATGTTAAACGATCTACTAAATGTCACATCAAGACAGATTGTAGAAACAATTAAATAAATTTTAAAAAAAGTTTTATGTAATAGAATAGACTAACCAGTTACGCATGACTTTTTCATTTTTTTTTCATGGTGCTAAATCTTTGACCGGTATCATTATACGGAAAAATGTATTCTTTTAATGGTTGAAGTAGTCCTTTTACTAAAAAGTATATTTTGGCTTCTGATAAGCTAGTTGGGCAACTACCCAGATCTAAATTTATTAACTTAGCAAATGTCTCTTCTTTAGATGTTCCTGGAGTAGGTTTAGTAGACGTCTCTTAAAAAGTTTCTTTGGTTGTTTCTTAAGTAGGTTCCACTTGAACAATATCGGTATCGTTCTTTTTCGTGACATCTAGGTAACTTAACAAACTTCTTGCGTGTTTTCTAATTTAAACTTGCTTTCCGACTCTTTTTCTTTTGTACCGAACACCCGATAATCTTTTATATCCATCAGACTAGAACTACATCACTAACTTGAGAATCACGGTTATGTTGAAACCATTTTTGTTTATTGAGTCAAGGTATAATGTATAATGCTGTTTTGATGTCGCCAGCGTTGTTTGAAAGTAAAGTGTTTCTATAAAAAAAGGAGAAAAAAGCAAAGGCTTACTAATAACAAAACAACCTGAACTCCAATAGTTTGCAGCTTCAGCGTGATCAGATGAAAGGGCGCACAACGGACAGCTATGTAATACTGCTTCGATTTGATATGGTACAAAGTTCTTCAAATATAAAAATTGTGTTACCGATTGTGCAATATAACAGACGCTTAGCGGAGTTAATAGCTGCTTCCCAAAAGCCTCTAAAATGAGGAGCATACGGAGAGTTCAAAACCTATTTAATACTACAAAGTGAGAGACGTTCGCAAAATAAATGATTGTTTTTGCGCAAAAACTCATAGAGATCAGTAAGCTTTCTAGCTCCGCCAACAAAATGCGACCACAGTCTGATTTAATGCAAAATGGTATTCTCCAACGTGTGATGAACTTGTCTAAACAGGCAAAGACAATTTCTGTAGATAAAAGATAAAGCAAACTCAAGAAATACAGCTTTATATATATATGAGAAGGACCTTAATAGTAAAATGTTCTACATAATCTATGCCGGTTACGGTGAATGCCCTTTTCGGATAAACCCGATTTACCAATAAAGGCGTCATTATTGGCTTAAACATGTTAACTCTAAAACGATGACACGTCATGCAAGACCGATGTGTTTTCTCAGAAGACTGCGCAACGAAATAATCAAGAAGGTAGATTGTAATAGAGATAGAACAGTCTGAGGACTAGAATGAGAAGAGACGACATGATAGTAAAAACACAGTAGAGCGGAAAGATGAGCTTGCTTGATGAGGTAATAAGAGCGGATGACGAGAAGACAACGCGTCGCGACGGCAAGACGGAGAAACCCAGCCTTTTGCTTACCCTAAAGAAATCTCCTTTGTCAATAAACGGAGACAACTGTTGTAAAAAAACAAAGCAGGCGTTTACCTTGACGATGCAACGAAATCTCTTCTCTATAATAGGCGGTGTAATCTTCTGTAGTTTGACAAGAGAAAGAGGTGATCAGGAGAAAAAGTAGATTTGCCTACTTGAGCGCTTTGGAAGAAACAAAATATTCAAGCAAGGTTCGTTTTTTTAGAAAAGAAGAAAATCGTTCGTTTACTGAAAGCAAAAGATAAGAAGGTGTAACGCGAGTAAGAAAAAATGCGCTAAATTAAAGATCAGGTAACAACACTGTTGGAATATCAAGAAAAGGCCACTGCAAACGAGACTTACTTGAAAAGGTCGTACCGGATATCCAGAGAAGCGCTACTCATAACTTTATGAGTAGCACCACGACAAGCTAAATCAACAAGATTTTAGGTAGTACCAACGTGATACCATTGATGTTGTTCAGTAAGATCAAGAATAGTTACAGTACGATTAGCGACAAAGATGCGGAAAGAGTCAGGTTACGCAAGAACTACTTGAGCGTCAGTATAAAAGCAAGCTTTTGCAATAGTCATAGAAGCAAAAAGAAGTTTAATCAAATGGAAAAGGCGCGTTAACAAAAGCGATCTACAGAATTTAACTCTTGGAGTTGACAGAATCTTTAAAGGGGATGGCTTTGACATAGCGATTATGAAGTCGCACGAAGACTCATCAGAACTAGAAAACTAACAACGTTTTATATTTGATGAGAAAAAGGGAATATGCATGCATATTGGAATGCGTACTTGAGAGATATAAGGTAAGTTATCTACCAAGTTAGCCGACTGGTAGGCAAGAAGGGGGTAAGAACGTCATCTCAACAAAGACTTTCGGTCAATATCCGCTGTAGAACAAGCTTTATTGTAAAGACAAGAGAGGAGAGGAACATGTTTCGACAAAAATAGGGAAACTTATAACAACCTGTTTGCAGAGCAAGTGCACCGTGGGCACCGCAAACAAACAAAAGCATACAACTTGTTACTTGCTTGAAATCAAATCTTTAAAAGGCTGGGATAGCTCTTCTAATGTCTTATTGTTTCTGTGAGCTTCGTCACTGATCCATACTCGTGCGTTACTGATAAAGTAAAGAAGTCATTATAGCCATTTGTTTTCTAACTTTCCATAAATCAGTTGAAAAGTTAATTTATTGAAATCGTAACAAATTTTGAATTACAAAATGTCTCAAACTAAGAAGAAATGTCGGCAGTACAATATTGAGTATTTGAAATATGGATTTACGGAATCTCTAACAAATCATTTATTACCTATGTGTTTAATTTGCCAAAAAGTTTTTTTTCTTGGCTCCAAGAGCATTTGAATAAAATATATGCTGATAAAAAGGACAAAGATTTATTCTGTTTTCAAGGACTTGAAAAGAAACATTTAAAACAAGCAACTATATCAAACCTTTTTGCATCGTGTTCTAAACAAGAAGACGACGGACTTCGTGCTTCATATAATATTTCATTATTATTCGCAAAAACCACACACAATTGATAAGGAATTAGTTATTTCGGCAGTGAGAAAGGTAATCAAAACTGTTCTTCATCATAAGACACCATCAGATATAAGAAAAAATCCTTTGAGTAATAATACAGTGCAAAGAAGAATAGATGAAATGGAATGGCTAAAGACGTTGAACTATCATTATGTGATTACTTGAAAACTTCCAAATTTTCCATTCAAATCGATGAATCGATTTTACCAAATAACGAAGCACTTCTCTTGGCTTACGTCCGATTCATCAAAGAAGAAAAAATTTGTCAAGAATTATTATTTGCAAAAAATTTGGAAACCGATACAAAGGGAGAATCCATATTTAATACCACGCACGTTTTATTTGGAAGAGAAAGTAATTTTTATTAAAAATATTTTATCAGTTGCGACGGGGCGTCATAAGAGTTTCATGGCGCATTTCAAACAAGCAGCACCAAATGCACTAGCTGTACATTGTGTTATTCATCGTCAGCACTTGGTTGCAAAAAATCTTAATGAACGCCTGCATACGTCGCTTCATTACTTTATTAGAGCAGTCAACAAGATAAGAAGCAATTTATTAAATGACAAATTATTTGGGCAACTTTGTAGTGAAAATGATGAAGACTATAATCGCTTGCTGCTGCGTACAGAAGTACGATGGCTCTCGAAAGATGTTTGTCTGAATCTATTTGACTCAGTACGGAACTTTCTTGAAAACAGAGACGATGAACTGCGCGGAAACTTGATTGTGTCTAAAAATGACATTAATTTACAATTGCAAGATGATGAGTGGAATTTAATAAAAACAAAAAACGTCATAGTTGCTTTTGTGCGAAAACTTCTTCTATTCAAACGGAATCGAAGAAGATGTGAATACAGTCACTTTCCGACATCATCAGCATTATCGGTAAAACAGGAAGATTTACTTACTTACTGCCAACATCTGGACGCTCTTCGTGCTGATTTTACAGAGCAGGATATTTTAAATATGAATATACCAAGCTGAGTTTTAGACCTTTTTGCAAATGCAGATACAGCAGAATCATCAAATTTCGAAGAACTCGTAGAACTCACAACTAATAAAGAATTAAAAGTAAAAATCAGAAATGAATACCAACAGTTCTGGCTCCAAAAATCAATATCAGCTTTTCATCCTGGATTGTGAGAAATAGTACCAAAACTTTTAATTACGTTTTCTTCATCATATTTGGCTGAGTGTGGGTTCAGTGCAGTAGCTAATTTACTGTATAAGAAAAGGAATAGACTGCAAATCACTGATCGTGGTGACTGATGTTAACTAAATTAAAATCCGACGTTAACAAATTTGCCTTTGTGCAGTGCCCCAGTGCGGAATGTTCCAGATTTGTGTATTGTATTGCATTTGTTGGTTAAGTGATAATTTTGTTCTAACACTTTGTATGCTCTTTGTATGAAATAAATGTTTTTATTATAATATGTTTTAGTGTTTTTAATTAATTAATAATCACACGACACTCTGCCACGACCACGAGGAGTACGATTAGAGAGAGAGAATTAATTTTTAATTAGCGATTAAAATTTTTTTCTCATAAAAGATTGGGAACCTATGTTCTAGAGGATCAAATATAAGTAAGAATTGTTTTTTTAGTGCAATCGCCACTAAATGGTTGAACTTGAAAGGAAAATGTGGCTAAACAATTATTCTAGCACAAGCCAAGAAATTTTAGAGACTTATCCTCGTCAAAAAACATAAGAGAAGTTTCTAAATGATCCTCAAAAAGAAGGGACGTTACTTGACCAAAACCTCCTTTTTCTAAAAAATCACTAAGCGTCTTAGATGGAGCCAACACTAGTTATCACGTCATCAATGTTTTTTTAAGGATGGCAATGGACGCCGCCGCGTTATAAGAATCTTCGTCTTCAACTAATTGTTGAAGATATCGCTGAGCTAGGTACCGAAGAAGGTAAACCCTATGTTACCGTATTCAGTCCATACTCAACGACGAAATTATGAATGTATTCGCGTCAATAATGTGTTGTAAACAGTCATCTTCACGACGCATCAAAATTAGCCTGTAGGTCATGAAAATGCCGCAACATGACCGACCGGATATAATCCAAAAGTTATCAGAATGGCAGAAATGTGCTTTTGTAACTTTAAAGTTGATCTTTTAATGACGCGACGTACCATGAAAAGAATAAGAATTGTTAAAGACAACACGAATCTTAATTCTCTGGATTTGGAAACACAGTGATGGAGTAGCACATAACACGTAGAAGAAGTAGCAACAGACATGACCTATGAATTGTTGATAAGCGACATAACGGGAAGGATCTTAAATTAAAAGTGTTTCTAAATTAAAAAAAGCTTTGAATTAGCAACCACCTTGGCAGCGTTGGCCTTAGAGGTAGAGCAACGAAATATTGACATTTGGAGGTTCCTGTATAAGTATTCCTGAACAAACGTTCGCACAATTCTTTACCATTACTGATCTATGCTACGGGCATTTCCTCGATTTTCCAGAACTGGACGAGCATGTCTGAAGAATTGGACTGAAGAGTTAGAAGAGAGACAAACGAAGAAGTTAACGAACTCAGACTTACAGGACCTACGATAACGTCGCCTAATATAGTAGGAAGAATTGAAGGATTACTTTTAATTACGGAGAAACCTTCTCAAATGACTGTTTGAAATAGATCAGCTCCGATAAGCATTTCTATCTTGCCGGGTGCATGAAAATATTTGTCTGCGATGTTTTAGACTAGAGTAGACTTGTTCGGAAAGACGAGCCGAAGGGAGATTTTGAGATATTAAAGAAAGTACGTAAGGTAGACGTGATAACTTCAGAAGAGTAGCGAGATTTCATTACACAGTCAACAGTACCGATAGTACGAGAGCCCATTGTCCAATTCCTGCGTGGAGTTAAATCCAGAACTGCTCTAACAGGGCGAAAATTACCGCAACCATCTCGGAGTAAAGCCTGAATAGTAGTACCTAACTTAACATTATCTTTAATGGTACTGAGAACAGTATGATTGGAGTAAGTAAGCGGAAGACAACAAGACGTTATTTGAGCAGCTGGAAGATTAATTGAAGATGTAGTCGCTTTCGAAAGTAAAGGATGAGGAATAGTGAATATAAACTCATAATAAAAACCGTTTGTTTTATGTTAGTACAGAGAATTATACAATAAAGAAACCCGAAAATTATAAGTAAAGTGCTAATAAAGATGATTCATAAGATATCGTATAAAACATAAAGTTTTGTACGGTTAAGGCTATAAAAATTACCATTACCGTATAAACTTTATTTTAATTGTTCTTGAAACTGTAGCTCATCTGCAAAGTAAATTTTTCTAAACTGCGAATTCCTAGTTGTGTCTGTTCTATGTTCTGTTGTGTTCTGTACGTTTCATACCTTATATTTTATTCTTTTATTTTTTTATTAACAATTTCTCACCATTATTTGGATTTTTCCAAATTGTTTTAATAAAACATTCGTAATCATAATTAACATAATTTTTTCGTGTCTGGGCTCTTGAAACATATTCGCTATGAAATTTTCTAAATTTGGATAGGTTTAAGCAAAGGTTTAAGGACGTATTGAACAAAGGTATTGTCTAACAGTACGCGCGGACACGTAATGTTTACTACACGCGAAGAAACGCACTGGTATGCAGTTTTATATGACAAATTGCTATTGTTTAATTTACTTGGTATACCGTATGTGCCGTAACAGTAAACTCCTGGTGCGATTATCGTTTTGCGTAATTTAAACATATCAGGAAAAAAATAATTAAAAGCAATTACTATTCATATACTTTTTCAAACCAATAACAAAATAGTAATAATAAATGCAAGAATTTTTTACGAATTTTCTATAGAATATACTGAAATTCCAAATGTTTTTGTTGTGTATTACATTTTTTTAGAAAACACTTTCCCATTGACGTAACTTTGTTAGATATGTAAACATAAAGAAAAACTATTTTTGTCTTTTTTTATAGTTTTATCTAAAAATTTGGATTATACTGTACCTAATGTAGAACATAAATCGCCAGAAATGTTATTAAATCATCAAGGTTTAACCTCGTTACTATATAATTTATGATTCTTAAAGGTAATTCCTTGTACTGTAAAGCGTAATGCCACTATATTCGCCTCAATTTAGTTTAATTAATCCAAGTAGGAGTTGAAGGACGTGATCACAGTCTAAGAAATAAACCGTGCAACATTTTAATCTTCTAGGTAAATCAATAAAGTACATTACATTTTTACCTTACACCTTATTTAATTTTCACATGCTGATGTGATTAAAAAACCGATAAAAAATTATAAAAAACGTTAAGATTTGTGAAATGATGACCCATATAATAAAGTAATTACAAATAAATATCTACATTAATACGTAGGTACTGCTGGTTAATTTGGATATTTAGTAACTGCATAAAAAACAGTAAATTTATTTAGACAATATAGTTAACGAGTAATTTCCGGGAAAGTGCCGATTTTGAATGAATTATTATCATTGAACAAGTATTTTTCAAATAAATAAAATATTGTAACTTTTTGTTTGAAGAAACAAATGTTACAGTCTTTGGAATACATAGCACAAACAGTCTTCTAAAATTGTCATGTAGGTTTTTGCGTTAAATCTTGGAGATGTTATTTGCACAATTTCAGCTGGACAACTCTTACACATCCACCAAAAAAACCAGCATTGATAGGTTTACTTGTTCTTTTAGGGAGTACATTAATTAAATTGTGTCTGCTTTCATTTCGTCTGTATGATTGCATAAAGGGCATGCGATGACGAGGAAGTTTTTTTCGTAACAAAATTGCAACCTTATTCAGTGACATCAACATTTTTTTGACTTTTTGACGACAATGTGTTTTTACATTATGTAAGTCGGTAGATTATTGTTTTTCCACTACACGCTAATTGCAAATTTTCTTTAATTTAAAGAGTTGATAGAAAACGTTCATTATTAGCCAGCTCCATAATGGTATTGTTGCGAATTTACAGGTCTTGTTGTTCCTCGGTGTTAACTCCGAACCTAGCTTTTCCAGAACCTCCGTATAAGTTGATAAACTTTTCGAACTCCATTTCTTCGATTGGATTCCTGGTTCTGCTACTTATTACTCTGGTTCGGACCTGGACTTGCGTATTGTGGTTATCGCCAGCAAACGGGGCTAGACGATCGACGTGGACCACTTTTGGCTTTCCTCTGGGCGGTTTTCGGATGCGGTATATGACGTCGTTAATACGCTGCACGACTTCATAGGGGCCCTCCCATTGCTTTTGCAGCTTGACGTCATATCTTGTTTTCATCCTGTCGCTGGCAATTTGTATGTTTTTACGGAACTCTTCATGTACTTCGTCTAGCCTCTTGGCCAGCTTGCTGACGTAATCTTCTCCAGCAACTTCTTCTTCCGGTCTTCGTCCAAATTGAAGATCGCATGGTAACCGTATTTCACGACCGAGCATGACACAGGATGGTGTTTGGCCTGTGCTTTCGTGAACGGATGATCGGTATGGCATTGGAAAAAGGTGGAAATACTGATCCCAGTCTCTTTGGTGTTCGGACACTACCTTGGCTAAGTACTTGCCCATTGTTTGAGTCATCCGTTCAACCGTGCCATCAGTTTGAGGATGGAGAGGCGTTGTCCTAGCTTTCTTAATTCCCAACAGTCGGCAAACTTCTTGAAACAGCCCAGACTCAAAATTGCGGCCTTGATCGGATTGTGATTCCAACGGAACTCCAAACCGGCAAAAAAACTCTTTTACTAATATGTCTGCGACTGTAGCTGCTTCCTGATTGGGTATGGCGTAAGCCTCCGTCCATTTCGAACGAGTAGTCCCTTTTCAACTAAGCCGCCCTCCATTGGTTCAAACGCGCGTATGTAGCCTTCCCGGAGACTTCCATCCAGGCGTGCCATCACCAGACTTTCAGTCCTTGCAGGCAGAGTCACGTCTTCACTCAATAAAACTCGCACGGCTGCCTTTTCTGACGAATGAAAAGGAATTTCTTCATTGTCGATCTTCAGGACATCGTTCTTTATATCCAAATAGAACCCATACTTCTTTATCACGTCCATTCCCAGGATAACTTCTTCCGTAATGTCGGCTACCAGTACATGATGGTCGAGTACTCCATTTCCCAAACCAATGGTTACTTTGACTTGTCTGTGAGTAGGTATTTCGTCGCCCGTCGCCGTTCGAAGTCGTACTGTTACTGGTGATGTCTTCTCGTTTTCCAATAAAATGTCAGGACGAATGATGGTCTTCGTCGCTCCCGTGTCAACCAGTAACTGAACGCTTTTCCAATTGATCTTGTCATCGAGATAAATGCCATGCAATTGCTCCCTAGGCGATGCCATTTGGATTGCAATCTCCGGAGTCTGACTAGATGAGATTACTTTTTGTCTCTTTTGCTCGTCTCGTTCCAAATTTTCGAGCGCTCTTCTTGTCCTCTTCTTAGGTTTAGTACGATGCCGTCGTACATAGCCTATTTCGTCGTAGTTCAAAGTTGTCACTCCTCTTTCCCGAAGTATTTGTCGCGCTATCTCCTCGATGCTTTCCAGTGTCTGCGCGGGTACTTCTGCAGCACAACAGAGTCTATGACCATCTCGTTGCGATGCTCGTTTTGCTGCTTCAAACTCTAAAGCATGCACCAAAGCGTCATCCAATGTCTTCGGTCGTGCTAACCGGAGAGTCTGCTGCGTTTCGTTGTCTCTGAGGCTGTCTACAAAGGTTTCAATCGCCAACTGCTCTAAGAAGGTGTCTGGTGCTGTAGGATACGCAAGCCGTGTCAATCTGGCGATGTCATCCTCAATCTCCTGAAGACTTTCGGCAGCTTTCTGAACCCGACTTTTAATTTAAGCTTGATAGACTTGTTGAAGATGGGCATCTCCATATCTCATTTCTAATCGTGATATTAAGAGTTCGTAATTTTCTTGTAGGTGGTCAGGAACAGTTTGTAAAATTCCAAGCGCTTCTCCACGTAAGGACACTATTAAAAACGTCGCTTTCTGTTTGTTGCTCTAACCATTAGCTGTAGCTGCGGCTTCAAACTGCTTGTAGTAGGTTGACTATGGAACTTTACCATCAAAATTTGGCGGTACAACCTTAAACTTGTAAGTGCAATCATTCCGGCGGTCCATTATTAAATCTTTACTCGTGACACTTCTTTCACCATGGTAATTCATTTGTTTTATTCTTTCTTCAAGCAGTTTCATTCTGTCTTCTAATTTGTCCTCTATTGCTTCTATTTTCTCATTCACAGATTGTTTTCCGTTTTCCAGAACTTCGCATATTTCTTCTCTTAAATTTAACATGTCTGCTTGAGTTTCCTCTTGAACAATTTTGATTTGATTTTCTATGCTTGTTCGTATTTCTTCTTTTAAACTTCTAGAACTTTCCTCCATTTTCTGAGAATGTTCGGAGAGTTTTTCTTCCATTTTTCTGGAATTTTCCGACAGTTTTTCTTCAATTTTCTGTGAAGTTTCGCCCATTTTTCTATTATTTTCTTCCATATTTTTATTCATTGATTCTTGACCATTTTTTATTGATTCAAGAAATTCAAATAACTTTGTATCCATTTTAACTGCTTGCAAACGCGTCATCGGCATAAATTTAAATATAACACGAAAGTTTAAATACACTACTTTTTAAAATGCAGTTTTTGTATAACACAAAATTTTAATAACGATCCACTTGTTAATATTAAACCACTAGTGTACGGAAGAGAATTTAATTTATATCGCGATCACGCACTTGTTAAAAGAAAAAGTTTAATAAACACTATTTTATACTATATAAATAAACACGCGTATCGCAATCTTAACATTTATTTACGCAATCAATGTTTTTATTACGGGAGCGATATTAGATTACTTAATAGTATTTACACCAAAAAAATCGCGAACCCCACACCGTGACACCAATGTTGCGAATTTATTTATTAAAAACCAATTTATTTAAACGACTAAAAATATGTTTTACTTATACTAGAAATATGTACACTTTTAAATTAACCGAACTAATTAAATCTAATAATATTTAATGAAAACACTTACACTAATTTATGTATAACCGTTGTATAACACTATCACTTACACGAAAAACTTCTATTTATCTAAACAGTCTATATTAAAGTCACGTACTCCGTATCTTTATCGCACACGCGCTAACGACTTATTTATTTCAACTTGAATAATCTTCTTAACACTGCTGTATTCGCTTTACGGCAATAACTGACCTACGATTTGTTTCTTCGGTATATATACACATTTTAAAAATCATTCTCGAGTGTTCCATATCTTTCGATATATCTTCTAGAAGATGGATAACAACTTCCAGAAGGCTCTTGAATTTGCAGATAACTTCTCGAACGTTTCAGTATTATCCTGAGTCATGTAACGCGTGGTGCATTGGGTCGATTGGTAGCCAAATCTTCAGTTTTATTAAGGCGGATCCAATGGCTTACAGTTTGCTTCTAAATTAAAAAAAAATACTTTTTTTGAATGGCCACAACCAAAAAACCTAAAAAAATTGAATGTAAGAATCAAATGCGATTTATCTATTGCTTACTAAACAATTTTAATCCGTCAGTTATTAAATGTATTAACATCTAATTAGATCTAATAATATACTATCTGATTATAAATTTTATTCGGAAAAACAAAAGAACTTAATGAAAAATTAATTCTTTGACAAATTCTGTTAATCGACTAACCCGCTTCAAACAAAGCAACTATACGTGTCCGGTTTTCTACAGAACAATCACTTTAATTTTAAAAAATAAATTAAACTATTAATAAATTTGAATTTTATGTACCCTTTTTCAAAAACGAAACAATGTAAAATATTAAAATAGTTATTTTAAATGTCATTCAGCAATGAAGAAAATTTATAATTAGTGCGTGTGCAGGAAGTACGAGCACTAAGCTGTTTTGTGGAATAACATTCTAAGTAATCGTAAAAAAGAATTTTTTTTACATCGGGCAATTATGGAAAACTATTTGAAATAATGATATGCCGATGTTAAGTATTATGTTTGACTAGTGGACTAATTAAAATTACTAATTGTTTATATTCATCATATTCAGATTTTGATTAAGAGCACCCTAGATTTTTAAAAGTTTTACTTTAAATTATAATTTTGTTACTGTTATAGGAAGCAGCAAAATGATTTTTATTTAACGAATTATTGGTTTAATGGACGTGTTACTACCATTTTCTTTATATCATCATTTGATTTTAGTTTTTTTAGAAATATATGTTTATAGATAAATGTTAATTATCCATTTGAGGGCAAGAGAGTTTTGAAGAATATCTGCTAAATCCTTAGGTACTGACGGAAATAAATTAGAATAAATTTTTAAGAGATATGCAAGATTTAATTAAGATCCCATTTTAGCTAACAGTATAAGGAACATAAAAAAAATCTTGATATTGTGCAAATACTTAGTAAGTACTTAAACTAAAAAATATTATTTGTTCAAAGTTATTTTAAATTTAAGTATTCCTCTGCGTCCAGCAAAACTTGTTGGTGATAAAACCAGTTCAATGTCATGTTTTGATACCAAACATTCATCTTCTTGCTCTGGCCATGCAACAGTCGCTTCATCATCTTGACCTGAAGTCACCTTAACCTATATAATATTTGGAAGTCTTTTTAGTAGAGAATTTAACTAATACCCAGTCATCAATGGCAGCATCAGTCCCTTCTTTATTTAATACAGTATTCATAAATTCTTCTAAATTTTGTTCTTCTTCAATATCGCCCATAAAATCATGGTCACTGTCTTAATAAATGATGTCGGTATATGTTGTCGAAATATCACGTGAAGTGCTAGGTTGTGCTAAAATTGATTTCTTCTTATTATGTTTGATGACTTTTGAACAGGTTGTATTTGGACATCCATCTGTTAAGTTTGTGAGATGTTTTGAGGCTTGGGTATATCACCCAACTGCTCCTTTTGACACACGCTTCCTCTTGGTTTGAACAACAAGGCTATTTTGCTTCACTGTTTCTTCTAATAAAAGATTTTCAAAGTTAACCGTAGATGCTTCGTTATTTGAGTTTGTTTGATTTTGACTTAAAAATCTTCTATAGGTTGCCGGGTCATAAACATCTTCTTTAATCACTTTTGGACTATGGTGCAATCCGTTTGTGATTATTTCAGACTTGATATCTAGCCAGATTTGACCATACATAGCGTTGAATTGCTTTTTAGATAATTTTTGACCAACATGTTTTTTTGCCGCTTGACGCGCATTTCGTCCTACGAACTGAAAAGGTTGTAAGATAAGTGTGGCAGCAATTTAAAAATTATTATGTTTTTCTTAACGGCAACTTTGATAAGCCTCTCGTCTATATGAGAGGTATGCCCATCAAAAATTAAAGACACAGCTCTCTCTGGACCAATGTTTAGTACAAAGGTGTTGTCATCAATCATTTAAGAAGAGATCTGCTTCCATCCAACAATTTGATGTTGCACCATATTCTGTATTCGGAAAACCTGTACCCTCAAGGGGCAGTTTATCTTCTGTGGCGTTGGCTGCTAGAGTACGAAAATGTTTTTTCTACCCGGCCCAAATGTAGTCCTTGAGGATGCTACTCCTTTGAATCCAACGACTTTTGTTTTTGATGGGTCTTAACAAAAACTAGACTTATCCAAATTAACAATTCTGTTCGGGTGTTCGTGTAAGTTTTGTTGATCAAGCACTTTTTTGAGTATTTTAAAAAAATTATTCATCGAGAAGAGATCCATACGTTTTTTTACAAGCATACTCGACACTTTGAAGTTTTTTTAAAGAGAGATGTTGTTTTATAAATGCTAAGAACGAGTCCTTTCTAGGAATATTATCCTTAAACGGCACTTTCATATTGTTCTGTGTCACAAACTTGGCTGTGATTTGTAACAGCTTTTTCTTACTAAACCCCCATTCCCAATTCTTAATTACCTTTAAGTAGTTGGCAAGTTTCTTCTTTTTATCCAGAGGTATCACTGTAGGCCTTCCCGTTGTCTGGCTTTTTATTACTTTTCACTTACTTTACCGTTTAAGGTGCTTAGTAGAATGTTGTAAGTTTTACTAGTCGCGTATGTGGTTATTATACTTCGTCTTATATCGGACAATGCTCTTTCTAGCTGATCTTCTAATATAATTCCGTACCATTTTCAATCTGAAATACAAAAGGGGCAAGTGAACACATAATAGGTTGCACTTTCCTAAGAGTGTGTTTTACAAGAGGAAAGTGTAACCTATGGGCAAATTTAACAATATAATTATGATATTCAAAAAATATAAGGCTAAACTATTTATTATGACCATATACTTACCATAAAATATTAAGTTTTCGCGGTTATTTTGTTTATGATTATAAGCGACTTTTGGCTTAAACCGCGTTGTAGTTAAACACCCAAACTTTTGGGCTTGGTCATAGTCTCTCCTTGAGACCCAAGACAAGAAGTAGAACTTGGCCTTTGC
Source organism: Aquatica leii (assembly GCA_035610365.1). Taxonomy (NCBI): domain Eukaryota; kingdom Metazoa; phylum Arthropoda; class Insecta; order Coleoptera; family Lampyridae; genus Aquatica; species Aquatica leii. Next base: position 22,500,914 of record CM069432.1, on the reverse strand, counting down.
CTTATTGTCGTTCGTGAACCCAAACAAATCTTCTGCCATCGCTGATTTTGTAATACTGCGGTGTGTGCAGTCAGTCATTAGTTCTTTTACTCTAACTTCAACAGATCGTCCCGTCTGTTCTATATAAGTTGATCTACATGAACAAGGAATTTTGTAAACTCCAGTTTGTTTTAGAGGCTCTTGTTTGTCTTTAGCAGATGTAAACTAAGTGTTCAGGGTATTCTTAGTAGTAAAGATAGTTTTGATATGTTTTTTAGTACTCTGCTTATTTTGTCTGTCGGACCCATGCAGTATAGTAGAGAAGTGGTGCTAGTACAAGATGATAAGTCTTCTTAGAATAATGAAAATCTACAAAAGGAAAACGAAACACTGTTGGAGTCCCTACAACAAAATAGATATGGGTTCAAAAAGATCCAAAAGGCATGGGAAAGAACAATAAATCCAAAGTCAAAGTTGCGGATTTGGTCGGAGTGTAATTCTAACGAAACTCTAAATCGGCAGAAAAACTTTCACTAATACGTCTGCGACTGTAGATGCTTTTTGATTGATTATGGCGTAAACCTTCGTTTATTTCGTGAAATAATCAATCGCCACCAGAATGTATTTGTTTCGCAAATCAGATTCTGGAAACGGCCCTACGATGTCAAATGCTACTCTTTTTAAAGGGCTTCCCACGTTATACTGCTTCATCGGTGCTTTGTGCTTTTTTGCTGGACCATTTCCTGATGCGCAGACCGTGTTCTCTAATGTCTTCTTTACGCCAAAGTGTCCTCCTGATGTACCATCGTGGAGATGCTTTAACACTTGTGACACCCGGTTCTTTGGCACTACCAACTGTAGTCTGTTTTCCGTGCTCTCGACACTATCTAGGGATCGCTTAAAAAGGCCGCCTTCTACTACAAAGAGTCCCGCTGCGCCCAGTATGCTTTGATGCTTATGCCCAAAGCACTCACTTGTTTCCTGGTTGGTCGTCGGCCGTTTTCTTTGGAGTTCTGGAGAAGTTTTATTTCAAGATTGTTTGCTTGACGCAACTACTCAGGTTCTCACTCCTCATCAACCATTGCAGTTCTCCGGAGGCATTTGAATTTTTCTGCAAATAGTCGCAAACAATAGCTGCAGTCCGCCGAACATGGTCTTCTTTTCAGAAGGTAGATCCTTGCTACTTGTCTTTCCAGGTTACAGAACTGCAATAGCCATTTTCAAGCGGTGTGGTCCGTTCTTAGTAAAATTTTTTTTTTAATACAATTATTTGTGTTCTATCGGTTTGCTAACAGTTTCCTACTAATCACGCAATAATTCCTTTTTGGCCTGAACAAAACTTTACCAAAATACGCAATGATTTTTTCTTGTCCATCTTGCACTTGCGAAAGGACTGCGCCTATGGCCAGATTGCTTGCGTCGGTATCAAAAACAAATTTTCCCTTTTCTTAAAAGCGGCAAAGTGACTAGGGCCTGTTTTAGTTGATGGAAAGCATTTTCGCAATCTTCATTCCATCTAAATTCCGCTCTTTCTTTGGTTAATTTGTTAGAAGCTTTTAGGGTTTTACGAACCTTGCACGGCCAAACTCGTAATAGTCGGAGATGGGTAGGTCCACAAGAAATATATAACAGATGTTTCAGGGCGCCAGAGCTTATCCAAAATGATACTTCTGTTCGCTCACAACAGAATGGTTCAGAACTTGTAACAACTAGACGATTCGTAATCCTTCTACTCAGCTGTTCGAGTAGCCCAAATTGGTTCCTAGGGAACAATAATCACAAGAGCAAGAATTAACAACTTTAATCGCTTTCGGTCTATCACTAACATTTATCACAGTTGCATTTATAATAATCAAAAGTCATTATACATCGAAACCGGAGATACTAGAGACTAGAAGAGCTTACACTAATTATTAACAACGGTATTAACCTTTGATTTTTTTTGTAACAAATCAATTTAGAGAATTATAGAAAACAAGTTAAGATCTCGATGCCTACAACATCGGCAACCCACCACACACAATTACAATGATCCGAAGTACATGTCCTTCAACTACATACAATATGCGAGACAGTAATTTCACTGATTGTAAATACCCTATTGGTAGCTACACGTTATAAGTATTTACTAACGTTAAATTGTAATACAAAAGTTTGTGAGTAATTGTTCGTGACTACGATATACCTAACATAAATTCAAATCACTCACCCGTATTCCAGCATCCACTAGCCCGAAGAAAAACGTTTTTTTTCTTCAGTGGCCTGTAATAAATATTAGCACGAATCGTGTCACAACCCCCAACTCACAACTGATAGTTCGGCTAAAACAATTTCGTATTAAGTAATTCATGAAATCTATCTCACAAACAAAAAAACGTGCATCGACTACTGTATATAGTGATGACCACAAATAGGTGGCTGATAATATAATTAACGTCGTGTCATCCACGTGTAGCACTCTTTGCCCTGGGAAGGATTCGCAAGACCTCAATTTGGTGGCGTGGAAACCGCCCTCCACCAGCGCCCGTGTACGGTAACGCGATGACTTATTTAGCAGTAGTTTCCCATATCCACTTATCGCGAACGTAAAAAAAAAACGTAAACCCGAATCTAATTTCAAGTCAAAATACATGGGCGTACGTAAAGAAAATTTCGTCCGTAACAAATTTTGTCAAAGGTTTGAGAATATTGGCAATTCTGGATACAAATCATCTATAATAGGTGCACAATCCAAAGAAACTTCGGACCTGATGTTTGGCAATTAGTCTTAGCCATGATTGCACTGCTCGGATTTTGTCTGGGTCACTCTTTACTCCAATTCTAGATACGAGGTAGCTAAGGTATTGCACTTCTTTTTTTTCAATCTTGTCACTTCTTTGGGGTGCGTTTTAGATTTCCCCCACGTAGTCGCATGAAACACTTCTTTCAAGTAGTTTAAGTGTTCTTTAAACGACCTTCTAACCACGATCACGTCGTCTGGGTAAATCAAACACCCGTTTTAAGACAGTCCGGGCAAGATGGTTTTTATCAAACGTTCGAACGTTGCAGGAGCGTTATACAGGCCGAAGGGCATCACAGTGAACGGCCAGAAACCAGTTCCAATTTCAAAAACCGTTTTTCACGATCCTTAGGTTCCAATTCTACCTGCCAAGTACCGTACGCTTAAACTTTGTTATATTTATCTCTAACACACGCGTTAATCACTTGTTTATTAAAACGGCCTTCTCAATACTTCCGACTTTAAACAAAACTGACTTATGATTCCTTTAACCCGTTTTTATATAACTCTGTTATCTTATCGAAAATTTTCTACATTGTTTGGTAAACGTTCTGGAAGTTGACAATAATTTCGCGAACGTTCCAATAATATAAACCTATTAATAAACGTAACGTAAAAATGTAATAGACCTTATTTATTTACCTGGAAGATGTTTATTGAACACGCATACTTAAGTTAGGTTTATTTCTCAGACTGTGACTACGTCCTTCAATTTCTATCTGTACATGTTTATTTTCACTGTCCATGCCGTATATTAAATATGTATGCAAAACATTCTTGATTGCTAATTGCGTACCAATTTACTAAAATTGTGAAAAAACCTTAAGTTAAAACAAATTGAAACCATTTCACGCAGTGCAGCGTTCTAAATATTTAAAAAAAAACAATATTAGTAGATATCGTTGATCATATATCAAAATAATTGAGCAACTCAAAAAATCACTAAATTTTGGCTGTCAAAATGTCTATTTAATCAAACGGAATTTAACTTTTTTAAATTTGGTTTTAAATAGCATAACAAAATAGAACAAGAAGGATTGACAATATTGTACTGCGTCTAAATTATTAGTTGAACACGAAGACAATTTCCAACAACAGCAGTATCAGTAAAAAAACATCAAATTATAATAATAGAAACAAACCTACCAGATGCAACTAAGATGTTGAAGGTCAAACATTGTCTGCACATACTTAGAGTAAATATCTAACTAAAATTACTTAGATTATGAGTACTCATACAAACAAACCATCAGGGACTACTAAAATAAAAACATAAACGATTTCACTGTAAGAGTCTAAGTAAGAAACGCTTTAATACGCAAAAACTTGAAAGTAACAGATCTTTTACAATGGATAAGACCCAGATTCTTAAGCACTAGCTTAGAAGATTGAAAACTGTTATGTTAAAAATATTTTAGTGTGGTTTTCATGGTGTAGGAGTTTTGCCCTATGATATGTCTTTTTGTATACGGAGGTTCGATAAGGACATTTCCGCTTCGTGCGTTAAGGAAGCACGTGTGTGCTAGTGTCAGGCGCTGATTTTGAACAGATAAATTACGGTTTTGGATGTGGTTTCCGTAAAAAAAACGATTAAAAATTATTTTTGCTAAAGATTTAACTGTCGTTTAAGTAACTTTGCCAACGTCGTTGCGCAAGGACAAGTTTTTCGCCGTCAGACGCATCCTTCAATTTTCGGCGGAATACGAAACATTTTCATTTGTTACTGACGTGCGGTACGTGTCACTAGCAGTCGGACACAAAGGTTTGAAAATGATGCTGGATGATTCGCACTTAAGCAATAAAAGGGGTTTCGGACATATATTTTTTGGGTTACTTGGTTGATGTTTGTTTTGGAGGTTGGTACTTACTTGATTTATACGTGGTTACGTTTTGCAAACTTCGTTATTTCTTTTAGCTTTATTTGTAACCCCAAACGTTTACCTAATTACGAGATTTTGTTTGCCATTGGAGTAATCATTCCAATCGTGGCTATTCGGAAAAAAGTACGCTGTGTACGACAGCGTGTTGTAGTAAAGCACTTATCGAAGCTCGCCTTTGACGAAATGAAAGATTGTTCGGTGAAATAAACACTACTAGCGCGCGTTACTAATTTAAATTCTTTATATATGAGGATCGTTAATTTATACTGACATTAGAATGTCTTCCGGGTTTGGACCGTGTCATTGTTGTTGTAACCGAAGTTGCCAACGTTACAACAACAATGACACTGTCCAAACCCGGAAGACATTCTAATGTTAGTATAGATTCCGGCCGTGGAAGCCTTTGCTATTACATCGTTCATTTAAATCTAGATCGTCCATTATTGTTTTACTTATTTCTAAAAATTAATTTTTAAGTCAGTTACTGTCGTACTGCAATAATCTATGTAATGGACGCGAGGCTTATGAAAGCTCAAAGAGTAATTAAAACCCGAAATTATCGCATCTCACTCATACACTTGACGTCAAGTGGTTAGAGGGAGGTTTTGATCTATAACTATAATGTATCGCGAACGCATTTGACTTTTACTACTACCGTTTTTTAGTGGTTATTACGTTAGATGAAGGTCTACCATACCTGTAAATTAGGCACAATTTACTTGATATTCGATTAACAAAACTGTAACTATATTAGTAAAAAAAAACGAATTTTGAAGTCTGTTATAACTGTAGATTGTTTTATTTCTTCACGTATAATTAGGATTGGGAGTTCTGGGGATTTCCTTTTTCTACCTCAGACAATTTTTTTTGTTCTACACGCAAAGAAAGGTGGCGCAGGGCACCGACTTACCCGAACGTATTGAATATCTACAATCCGACTCACGGCCATCTACGACGGAAGCTAGCCAAAGATGATTTGACTATGTACTTAATCAATTTTTTTTTTACTACTACAGTTTGTGCGTTAGAAGGGTAACCATGCGTTTTTATTTTAAAACGCAATTTTATGTATTATCATTAGTAACTTTGGGATACCTTTCGTCTTAGAAAATTTCTATGAACAATTAATAAGACACGCGTGGATTATTAAGAATTGTTCCAGATGCGTATTCTAAGAACCTATGTTAGATAGGGGCATTGAAACAACAGTTTTGATTTCTATGATTGCAAACAGCCTTACGACCACAGTTACTGAAATATCTTCACTAACTTTGGAAAGCTTAGCGCACTTGGGTTCTTTAACATATCGTATGAAACTGAACCATTTATTTGTGGTAACGGTGTATATATGTATCAGTTTAATTTTCAGAAATTTGTGTTGGACTTGCCATTAGCTAATTATATATTTGGGAATCCAAAATTGTTTTGTTGCTTATATAAATTTTTTTTTTACTTCGAGGTCAGTCGTATACACGCACGACTCAACGTACATATTACGCTTGTTGTCACAATTAAGTATAAAACTTTTTTGCATGAAATAAGTTAAACGGCGCTCTTTGTTTTGTTTAAGCCAATTATATGTGCAAAAAATCTAACATATTTGAGATTGGGAGAATTTGCCTGTTATATAAAAATTGCATCCTTAAACGGTTTTTTTTAATTCACTATTTTGAGGAGTAATTAATGAAAAAAAGTACCAAAAAAAATCTATATTGATCGTTTTAGTTTCTTGAGTTTTATATTTCTAATTTTTTTATTTTAGCAGTAATTAAACTTCTGTTCGCAGTCCGATAATAGCAACTCGTGATAATGAACCAGATATTAGCACTAGCGTGAATAAGTGCAAAAATTAAATAATTTCTTATTTTAGCAACAATGCATGAAATGGAACAATTTATACACAAAATTATTACTTGTAAAGATATCTCTTGCAAAATTCAATTAACATAAAAAAAAATTAATACTAGAAACACCTACGTGAAAAACAAACAATATTATTAGCTATTGTTACGTTATCTCTTTTATAAAGAAATTTATAAAACCTACATTTTAACGTTATATTCTTGTGACACAATACTGTGGTTTGCTCTTAAAGCAAAGAGTATATAATGAAGCTATATATTATATAATTTTTGATTTTGAGGTCTTTGCTAAAAACAAAAATATTCTAGTTTTAGAAAGACGCTTTGAATGAGGCGCGGAAATAGAGGAAAGCAAAAGGAACATTTTTTTTTAAATAGGACACTTTGTATATTAATATGTTTTTTTGGAATCCTATTGAGGTCTACTTTACAATAAGGCTAAGACAATTTTTACAGAATTATACAGGGCTATTCACGGTATACGGCTTGGAATATTGTGGCCAAAATACGCGACTTTAAAAACATTTTATTTTTGGGATATATAAAAGTTTATTATGGTTATTTTTTAAAATTAAACGATTATTTAGTGTGTTCTCTAATAACAAGAAGGCTTTGCTAAAGAACATTCTAATACTAATCGATAGGCAATTAAAAAGCGCATTTTCTGGTAAATTAAGAAAATATAGGGTTCTATTTAAATTAATCAATTTATAACCATAAATGTTTTAATTGATAAGTTTTAATTTTTGGACACCCTGTATAAGATGCGAAGTTTATTGTAATTCGGATATAAAATCATAAAAGTTATTGAAAAACACCGTTATTTTCATCAAAAAATCTAAAATGTAATAATATACAGAGAGTTTTATTTAAAAAAACATAACTTTAATACTTTTACGGTATTTGCAACACCCTGTATAATATAATGAAACGTTCGAGAAATTATTTACAAATGCAAGAGCCTTCTAGAAGCTGTCTAAAAGATATAGCGAAAAGTAGGGAACGCTCTAGAAGGATTCGCCGATGTCTATAAATGCCGAAGATGGAAATCGTAGGTCAGTTATTGCCGTAAAGCGAATGCATGCTGTATTAAGAAGATTAATCAAGTGTAAATAAATCGATAGCACGCGTGTGTCTACATAAATATACCGAGAATAATCGTGTACGTGATTATTAGTGTAAACAAGTGCGAGGCTATCCGAGGACGTTATCTTATCTTCTTGTAAGTGATATAAATTATAGTGTAAGTGTTTTATTAAATATTATTACATTTAATTAGTTCGGTTAATTTAAAAGTGTACATATTTCTAGAATAAGTAAACGTATTTTTAGTCGTTTTAAATAAATTAGTTTTTAATAAATAAACACGTAACAGTGGTGTCGGTGTCGGGTACGCGATTTTTATTAGTGTAAATACCATTAAGTAATCTAATATCGCTCTAGTAATAAGTTCGCGGATACGCGTGTTTATTTATAAAGTATAAAATAGTGTTTCTTAAACTTTTTCTTTTAACAAGTGCGTGATCGCGATTAAATTCGTTTCCGGACACTAGTGGTTTAATATTAATAAGTGGATAGTTATTAAATTTTGTGTTATATAAAAACTGCATTTTAAAAAAGTAGTGTATTTAAACTTTATATTTGTGTTATATTTAAATTTATGCCGGTGACGCGTTCGCAAGCAGTTAAAATGGATTCAAAAATACTTGAAATTCTCGAATCGATGAATAAAAATATCCAAGAAAAACAGTCCGAAAATTCTCAGAAGATGGAAGAAAATTCGCAGAAAATAGAAGAAAAGTTTTACGAAAATTCACAGAAAATTGAAGAAAAACTGTCCGAAAATTCTAGAAAAATGGAAGAAAATGCTAGAAGTTTGAAAGAAGAAATACGAGCGAGCATGGAAAATCAAATAAAGACTATTGAGGAACAAATACAAGTTAGTGTAGGAAATCAAATCAAAATTGCGCAAAAGGAAACCCAAGCAGATATGCTAAATTTGAAAGAAGAAATTTGCGAATCTGTGAATGAGAAAATAGAAGCAATAGAGGACAAATTAGAAGACAGAATAAAACTGATTGAAGAAAGAATGAAGCAAATGAATTGTCACGGCGAAGGAAGCATCACGAGTGAGGATTTAATAATGCACCATCGTGAAGAAAACACTCACAAGTTCAAAGTTGTACCACCCAATTTTGATGGTAAAGTTCCATGGTCAACCTACTACAAGCAGTTTGAAGCCGCAGCTACTGCTAATGGTTGGAGCAACAAGCAGAAAGCGACGTCTTTAATCGTGTCCTTACGTGGAGAAGCGCTTGGAATTTTACAAACTGTTCCGGACCACCTGCAAGAAAATTACGAACTCTTAATATCACGATTAGAAATGAGATATGGGAATGCTCATCTTCAACAAGTATACCAGGCTCAAATTAAAAGTCGGGTTCAAAAAGCTGCCAAAAGTCTTCAAGAGTTTGAGGCTGACATCACCAGACTAACACGGCTTGCGTATCCTACAGCGCCAGATACCTTCTTGGCTATTCAAACCTTTGTAGACGGCCTCCGAGACAGCGAAACACAGCAGACTCTCCGGTTAGCTCGACCGAAGACGTTGGATGACGCATTAACCCATGCTTTGGAGTTCGAAGCGGCGAAACAAGCGTCGCACCGAGGCAGCCACAAGCTCCGTTGTGCTGCAGAAGTATCCTCGCACACAGAAGAAAGCATTGAAGACATAGTGCGACGGGTATTTCGGGAACGAGTAGCTCGAGGAAGAGAACTCACGTGCTGGAACTGCGGAGAAGTGGACCACGTACGACGCTGTTGTACTAAGCCCAAAAGAAGACCTAAAGAGCGTCCGGAAAACTAGAACAGGTCGACCAAATGGGGCGAAAGTCGACCTCAACGAGCCATGCCCCGGAGATTACCATTCAAATGGCATCGCCTAGGGAGCAGTTGCATAGCATTTATCTCGATGGCAAGATCAATGGGAGAAGCGTCCAGTTACTGGTTGACACGGGAGCAACGAAGACCATCATTCGTCCTGACATCTTATTGGGAAACGAGAAGACATCACCAGTAACAGCACGACTTCGAACAGCGACGGGCGACGAAATACCTACTCACGGACAAGTCAAAGTAACCATTGGTTTGGGAAATGGAGTACTCGACCATCAAGTACTGGTAGCCGACATCACGGAAGAAGTTATCCTGGGAATGGACGTGATAAAGAAGTATGGGTTCCATTTGGATATGAAGAACGATGTCCTGAAGATCGACAATGAAGAAATTCCTTTTCATTCGTCAGAGAAGGCAACCGTGCGTGTCTTATTGAGTGAAGACGTCACTCTGCCTGCAAGGACTGAAAGTGTGGTGATGGCACGCCTGGATGGAAGTCTCCGGGAAGGCTACATACGCGCGATTGAACTAATGGAGGGCGGCTTAGTTAAAAAGGGAGTACTCGTTGCCAGAACTTTAGTACGAGTAAAGAACACGATGCCAGTAAGGATCTTAAACATTAACTCAGATCCTATAACGTTGAAAAAGAAGACCGTGGTAGGCCAATGCACGCCAGTATCACAAATTGTGAGATGCGTGAAGTCAAACGAAGATACGTCGCCCAAGAAGTGTCCACAACATCTATTGGACATTCTTACCACCAAATGCCAAAACCTCAGCCAAGATCAGCTGGCTAAAGTTAAAGTGTTGATCCAAGAGTACCAAGATGTGTTCGCGCTGGAGAGTGGCTCCAAAGGAAGAACTAACGTGGTGAAACATAAAATTAATACCGGAGAAGCTCGGCCGATACGACAACATCCACGCAGAGCAGACTTCCTTTGGCGAAAAGAGAAGAAGCCGAACAAATAATTACGGATATGGAGAGAGAAGGCGTGATTGAACCTTCAAATAGTTCATGGGCATCCCCAGTGGTACTCGTAAAGAAGAAGGATGGATCAACGAGGTTTTGCGTAGACTACAGGCAGCTAAACGACGTGACCAAAAAGGACAGCTACCCTTTACCCAGAATTGACGATACGCTAGACACCCTGTCAGGATCCCAGTGGTTTTCTACGTTAGATTTAATGAGTGGATACTGGCAGGTAGAATTAGAACCCAAGGATCGTGAAAAAACAGCTTTTACGATCGGAATTGGTTTGTGGCAGTTCACTGTAATGCCCTTCGGCCTGTGTAACGCTCCTGCAACATTCGAGCGTTTGATGGAGACCATCTTGCGCGGATTGTCTTGGAAGACGTGCTTGGTTTACCTGGACGACGTGATCGTGGTTGGAAGGTCGTTTGAAGAACACTTGAACGACTTGAAGGAAGTGTTCCAGCGATTACGTGGGGCTAACCTTAAACTGAGCCCAAAGAAGTGTCACGTATTTAAGAAGGAAGTGCAATACCTTGGCCACGTCGTATCTAGAGATGGAGTAAGGGCTGACCCTGACAAAATCCGAGCAGTGCAAGCATGGCCAAGACCAATCGACAAACATCAGGTCCGAAGTTTCCTTGGGTTGTGCACTTATTATAGAAGATTTGTCCCCGGATTTGCCAATATTGCCAAACCATTGACAAAACTAACCGAAGAAAAAGCAGAATTTAGATGGAATGAAGACTGCGAAAATCCTTTTAATCAACTAAAACAGGCCCTAGTCACTTCGCCGATTTTGAGTTATCCACGAGAAGATGGCAAGTTTGTTTTGGATACCGACGCAAGCAATATGGCCATAAGCGCGGTCCTTTCGCAGGTTCAAGATGGACAAGAAAAGGTTATCGCGTACTTTAGCAAGGTTTCGTCTAAGCCAGAAAGGAATTATTGCGTGACTAGGAGGGAGCTGTTAGCAGTCGTTAAGTCCATCGAACATTTCTACAAGTATTTGTATGGACGAAAATTCTTACTGAGAACAGACCACGCCGCTTTAAAATGGCTACTGCAGTTTCGTAACCCAGAAGGACAATTAGCAAGATGGATCGAGAGACTGCAAGAGTATGACTATGACACAGAACACCGTGCCGGAAGCAGTCATCGAAACGCTGATGCCTTGTCCAGAAGACCATGTCCGGCGGACTGCAGCCATTGTTCGCGACTGGAAGAAAAAGTTGAATGTCTCCGGAGAACTGCTATGGTTGATGATGAGTGGGAACCTGAGCAGTTACGTCGCGAACAAGAAGACGATCCTGAAATAAGACAACTCCTCGACTGGAAAGTAAGCGGCCGACGACCAACCTGGGAGGAAGTGAGTGCTTTGGGCAGAAATATCAAAGCGTACTGGGCGCAGTGGGACTCCTTGATAGTAGAAGACGGTCTTCTTAAGCGATCCCTAGAAAGTGCCGAGGGCACGGGAAACAGACTACAGCTGATAGTGCCGAAGAGCAGGGTAACAGAAGTGTTGAAGCATCTCCACGATGGGACATCAGGAGGACACTTTGGCATTAAGAAGACGTTGGGTAAAGTGCGAGAACGATTCTACTGAATGAATTGCAAAGAGAACGTCATGAAATGGTGCCGTAAATGCATAGTCTGCGCTTTAGGAAATGGTCCAGCGAGAAAGCGCAAAGCACCCATGAAACAATACAACGTAGGAAGCCCTTTGGAAAGAGTAGCGATTGACATCGCAGGGCCGTTCCCAGAATCCGATTCGGGAAATAAATACATCCTGGTGGCGATGGATTATTTCACGAAATGGACGGAGGCTTACGCCATACCCAACCAGGAAGCAGCTACAGTCGCAGACGTATTAGTAAAGGAGTTTTTCTGCCGGTTTGGAGTTCCGTTGGAATTACACTCCGATCAAGACCGCAATTTTCAGTCTGGGCTGTTTCAAGAAGTTTGCCGACTGTTAGGAATTAAGAAGACTAGGCCAACGCCTCTCCATCCTCAATCTGACGGCATGGTTGAACGGATGAATCGAACAATGGGCAAGTACTTAGCCAAGGTAGTGTCCGAACACCAAAGAGATTGGGATCAGTACTTGCACCTTTTCTTAATGGCATACCGATCATCCGTTCACGAAAGCACAGGCCAAACACCATCCTGTGTCATGCTCGGTCGTGAGATAAGATTACCATGCGATCTTCAATTTGGGCGAAGACCGGAAGAAGAAGTTGCTGGAGAAGATTACGTCAGCAAGCTGGCCAAGAGGTTGGACGAAGTACATGAAGAGGTCCGTAAAAACACACAAATTGCCAGCGACAGGATGAAAACAAGATATGAAGTAAAGGCGCAAAATGGTGAGTTTCAACCTGGCGATATGGTCTGGTTGTATAACCCTCAACGGAGACGTGGTTTGTCGCCGAAGCTGCAAAGGCAATAGGAGGGCCCCTATGAAGTCGTGCAGCGTATTACCGAGGTTATATACCGCATCCGAAAACCGCCCAGAGGCAAGCCAAAAGTGGTCCACGTCGATCGTCTAGCCCCGTTTGCTGGCGATAACCACAATACGCAAGTCCAGGTCCGAACCAGAGTAATAAGTAGCAGAACCAGGAATCCAATCGAAGAAATGGAGTTCGAGAAGTTTATAAACTTATACGGAGGTTCTGGAAAAGCTAGGTTCGGAGTTACCACCGAAGAACAACAAGACCTGTTCCAGACACAAAAAGATTACGCCATCGCACATTGCGTGGGCGAGGATCTTGACATGTCCAGAGGGGTTGCAGTCGTGTTTAAAAAGAAGTTTGGGCAGTTAGATGAATTACGAAGACAGCAACCGGCAGTCGGAAAAGTTTTAGGACTACGTGGTGACGGACGCTTCGTTTTCTATTTGGTCACCAAGAAATACTCACGTGTTAAGCCGTTATACAAAGATCTGTGGCGAACATTATGGACTCTCAAGAGAGAAATGGAGATCCATCATGTTAAGAAATTGGCAGTACCCAAGCTTGGTTGTGGCTTAGATCAACTGAATTGGAGGACAGTTCGAAACATGTTGGAGGTCGTCTTCCGAGCAACAGGCATTCAAGTGTTGGTCTGTAGTTACCAACCAAGGAGAATATTGGGTCAGGAAAAGTCCATTGACTGTTACTTTTATGGTCAAGAAAGTTGCCGAAATGGAGGAAGCTGCCGCTATCGCCACGATCCCTTTTACCGGTGTCACATCCAGTCTCCTGTTCTGGGACAGAACAGTCCTAAGAAGGGGGCAGTGAAACGTTCGAGAAATTATTTACAAATGCAAGAGCCTTCTAGAAGCTGTCTAGAAGATATAGCGAAAAGTAGGGAACGCTCTAGAAGGATTCGCCGATGTCTATAAATGCCGAAGATGGAAATCGTAGGTCAGTTATTGCCGTAAAGCGAATGCATGCTGTATTAAGAAGATTAATCAAGTGTAAATAAATCGTTAGCACGCGTGTGTCTACATAAATATACCGAGAATAATCGTGTACGTGATTATTAGTGTAAACAAGTGCGAGACTATCCGACGACGTTATCTTATCTTCTTGTAAGTGATATAAATTATAGTGTAAGTGTTTTATTAAATATTATTACATTTAATTAGTTCGGTTAATTTAAAAGTGTACATATTTCTAGAATAAGTAAACGTATTTTTAGTCGTTTTAAATAAATTAGTTTTTAATAAATAAATACGTAACAATAATAATTTTACAAAGTAACTATAATAGACACTCATATATTCCAAAAGTAAAACTGCTTATTATCTTATATCGTTGTAAAGTTAACTTTAAAAGGATTTCAAGAACGTATTAATATACAGGGTGTTTTATATAAAAAATGTAGGTTTGTGTTGTCCTTATATTATGGGATACCATCTATAGTTGAAAATAATTTAAAAATGTAATACTTTAAAAACTTTACAACTTTTATAATTTTTTTTTGTATGTTGTATAATAAGCAAGATATCTTACTTTAACACACTTTTGGTCCACTCTGTATATTCTGATCAAGAAGTAGAAAATTATATTATACACATTTTTATGTGTACTTATATAATTATAGCATCCGTGTTACTTAAATAATTTATTTTAAAAATCAAAAAAATAGCTAATTTAGATTTGATATATTTTGATTTATTATTATTACAATATTCTTTGAAATTGTTTTAATATTATCATAAACATGTTTACGGTTTAATTGTTTGCCTATGAGTTTAGTACATTCGTTTCATAACATTGGTACTAAATGTGGCAATAAAACTTTTAACAATAATATCAATATTTTAAAACGTGAACAAGCTATTTAATTTTAGATTATTATTACGATAAAAAAGTTTCCTTTACGTAAGTGTTTTTCTGTTACATTGTTAAAAAAAATGGATGTCATTATATCTCTGTACTGTTTACATATTTTGTTACTATTTTGCCCTATATTACTTTTTTTTGCTAACGTAGAAATACAAAGGTTTATTTTATGTTAGATTTCCTTGAAAAAGTTTTCACGTTATCAATGAACGATAAGTGCTATAAAACTGTTTCCTGCAATTACATCGAAAAAGATTATAAATAGACATTTTCATCATACTTTATTGTAACGAATTTTAGGAACTTATTTATTTAAAAAAAACTATTCACATGATCATTGATTAACTACAAACAAAATACAGTGTAAAATAAAATAACAAATAGAAACAACACTTACATTAATTTATTCATTACTGTAACCGTATACCGTCAGTGGATAAGAAAATTAGCCACTTAATGCATTTGTTAATTTGTACTTGACACCGCGTTCAACCCTTTTCAAACCACACTATTTATATTTTTACGTTTTAAGATGCAAATAATTAGTTAGTTTTATATACTTGCGACCTGATAATTTTCTCTGATAATTTTTGCTGCCGTCTGATCAATTCTAAAGCGTTCCGTATCATAATGGTTTAAACTACGGCTTAGGTAATCTTTCTTTAATTTAAAAATGCCTTCATAGTATTGGTTTTATGATAACCAATAATATAATAACTATTTGTAAGATTTTGCCATGATTTTCTAACGTAAAAAGACTTTTAAGCTTTGAGGTGCGTTCCATATTTTCACATTTTTTGTTTTGACAGTCATCTCACTGATATAGGATCCAGAGAAGTCTTTATATTGCGCCATTTGGGTCAATGGTTCGTAGCAGTTTTGATTTAATAGTCTTACGGAACATGCTTCTCCATACTGGGGTTAGGTCGATACAATTATCTCTGTTAAAACTATCGTATTTCTCCTTGTATAGTCTGGGCCAGAAATTCCAAGATTTAGCCAACATTTTTGTTTCTTTGAGTTTTATGGCGCGTTCGGTGTCTTGGAAGTGTTTTGCATTAACCGATCTTGTATTGCGAATCTTTGTGTTTGCTATATGTTTTCTTATCCGGGTAACAATATTGCTCCCCGTTTGTCCCACATATGCCTGTCCACATGAACATGTGATAGACTCTTTGGTGCTGTTGTTCCCTTCGATTTTAAAAAATTGGTGTCTATTTTATTTGTTGCATTGAAAATAACTTTGATGTTTCTAGCTCTAAGTGTACTGGCTTCTATCTATGTCTGCTTTTCTGTATCCGTTTTTTCTCAAGGCCTCCATTAGGTGGCTTAACTCGGTTTTTAACGTTTTGGGTTCGCTGATGTTTTTGGGGCTGTGTACTAAGGTTTTTAGCACTGAAAACTTATAAGCTGAATTATGGTGTAATTCAGCATTGAGGTGTGTTTCAGTTTTCTGTATACTTGATGCCCGAGTTTCCGAGTGGGCAGTTCGTTCAAAAACGAAATGTTTCTGTTTGGTTCGGTTTCCATGGTGAATTTGATGTTAGATTTTAACTAGTTGATATGGTCCAGGAAACTGTCGAATGTTTCTGCTTTGTGAGGATGACAGTATTATCTACGTAACGTATTTTGGATTGAGGGTAGCGGTTTTTAACTTGTTTTTTCAAAATTCTTCATAAATATATTGGCGAAGACTGAAGAAAATGGAAAAGAAAAACACGTAATATTTAAGCATAGTTTAATTACTTTGTTAAGCTTTTTATATAATTTGATCTTGATGATGTCTAATGTTGTTTGTAGTAGCACTTGTCGATCTAGTACATATTAACGATTACATACAGTCACGACAATATAGTTATTAAAAAGAATTAGCAGTGAACATCTAATTATAAAACTTACACCAAACCTAAAGTTTCTTAACGCAGACGAAGATTGTAAGCTTACATTAATCGACGTATGTTTGCCAAACTATGGCTTTGACTACGAATACCAATAAAGCTGCAGGTGGTATAATGTACTCAACTAGAAATAATGATCTCAGTTATACAAAAGAAAAACAACTGAGAGTTGAACATAATTAAATCACTGAAGACTAAGTAGAAAATAAAAATATAGTTTATGACTTAATTAACATAAGACAAATACATACAACATATAAACTTGATACACATTAAACTACACTTAGGTGGTAGAAGAAAGTTAGTTATGTTGAAGACAATATTCCCAAATTAGAGACAAAATTACACTGAAGTCTTAGAATGTACGCAGCCATGTTACAAAAGAATATTTCAAAATTAGCGATGTTTGATTACGGTCAAGGCCCTTTGTTGTCACGTATATCATCCGCTTAAACTACTTCTTATGATCTGATTCAGATGCTTATAAAGTAGTGCATTTTTTTACCTTTGTTAAATAGGAATGTAGATAGCGACTCTCGATCTATCTTGCTGTAAAACGTTAGAATTTAGCAAAATGAACGATGACGTCAAATCGCCATTTTGTTATTTGCACGCAATTTTTAATTTTTGTGGATAATTTGCTCCCCAAAGGCTTTTAATGAACATAATTCTACATTCGTAATTCACTTTGCTAAAAATGTAAAAATAAAGGACGGATAAATAAGTGAAAATGAAAGTACTTACAGTTCAAAGATTTTGAACAATTATAGATAACGTGCAACGAATCGATCAAGGTATTTGATGAACCACCCCCCACCGGAATATCGATTTACGTCGAATCGGCGTATCAGAGACGTGCCAAAAATTTAACATACTGAAACGTTCAAGAAATTACTTGCAAACGCAAGAGCCTTCTAGAAGGCTGTTATCTATTTTCTAGAAGTTATAGCGAAAAGTGAGGAACGATCGAGAAGGATTCGCCGATGTCTATAAATACGTAAGAAAGAAATCGTAGGTCAGTTATTGTCGAAACGCGAATGCAGCTGTATTAAGAAGATTATCAAGTTGAAATAAATAAGTATCGTTAGCACGCGTGTATGTGATTATTAGTGTAAACAAGTGTGAAATCCGAGGACGTTATCTTATCTTAAGTGATATAAATTATAGTGTAAGTGTTTTTATTAAATATTATTAGATTTTATTAGTTCGGTTAAATTAAAAGTGTATATATTTCTAGAATAAGTAAACATAATTTTTAATCGTTTAAATAAATTAGTTTTTAATAAATAAAAACGTAACAATACGATTTTCTGGAAAATTAATAATTGACGACTCGTAACAATGTTCTAGGATCATGCTTGCGGAGAACAGGTATCGACGAGATGCAAGGATTCTTGAAATGTCATCCAGAGACTAGCATTTGTCAGCTGGAAGAATGCAGTATATCTAGTTTTCGACGAAACAACAACAAAACCAAAAAAATATTGACGGTCAGAGGTCAAAAACAAGTCACTTGGTGCAGAAGCGGTGAACATGAAGCACTTGCTGCAATATGCTGCATAATTAGTACAAGTAGAAACAGTTTGTCTCCAGTTATGAATTTTTCCCGCAAACACTTTAAATTGGACATAATTAACGGTGTTTCCCCATAAACTTTAGGTCTAGTCTGTACAAAAAGGTGGATGACTGGTGAGTTGTTTTCTTCGGTAATAAAATATAGCAATTCAGCAAGGGACAATTCAAGTGTTCATATATATGACAACCATAGAAATAATTTACGTTTCACTGCCCATTTCATAAGACGGTTTTGTTCTAAAACAGGAAACCAGATGTGGCACCGGTAGAAAGGATCGTGGCCATAGCGGCAGCTCTCTCCATTTTGGCAATTTTCTTGAACATAAAAGTAGCTGTCATTGGATTTTTTTTTACCCGATAATCTACTTGGTTGATAGCTGCAGACCAACACTCGAACGCCTGTTCTTCGGAAACCGACCTCCAACATATTTCGAACTGTCCTACAATTATGTTGCACTTGCGAAAAGACCACGCCTATGGCCAGATTGCTTGCGTCGGTATTCAAAACAAATTTTTCCTGTTTCCTTGAATAACTTAATATCGGCGAAGTGATACCATCTAAATTCAGTTTTTTCTTTGGTCAATTTCATCAAAGGTTTGGCAATATTGGCAAATCCGGGTATAAATCGTAATAGGTGCGCAGCTCAAGGAAGCTAATGCCCGACTGCGACGTGTTTTTTAAGCTATACTTAGTGCTAAGTAAGTCTTAGTTACCATAGAAATATTTGTTATAGCAATTGTTTCTACAGTAATTAAGCGTTACTTAGCACTAAGTATAACTTAAAAAGTATGGTGCAATTGAGCATTAGTACCTGATGTTTGTCGATTGGTCTTGGTTATGTTTGCACTGCTCGGATTTTGTCTGGGTCAGCTTTTACTCCATCTCTAGATACGACCTGACCAAAGTATTGCACTTTTTTCTTAACTACGTGGCACTTCTTTAGGCTCAGTTTTAGATTTGCCCCACGTAGTAGCTGGAACACTTCTATCAAATGTGCTTTAAACGACCTTTCAACCACGATTACGTCGTGTAGGTAAACCACTGTTCTAAAACAGTCCACGGAAGATGGTATCTATCTAACGCTTGAACGTTGCAGGAGCGTTACACAGGCAAAGGGCATCACAGTGAACAGTTTCAATGATAAAAACCGTTTCTTCACAATCCTTGGATTCCAATTCTATCTGCCAGTAACTTCTCTTTAAATCCAACGTAGAAAACCACTGGGATCATGACAGGGTGTTTAACGTGTCGTCAATACTCGGTAAACAGTAGCTGTCTTTTTTGATCACGTAGTTACGCTGTCTGCAATCTACACAAAATCGCGTTGGTCCATTTTTCTTACTTACGAGTACCGCTGGGCTATTTGAAGGTTAAATGATACCTTCTTTCTTCGTATCCATAATTACTTGTTTGGTTTCTTCTCTTTTTGCCAAAAAAAGTCGAGGTGAATGTTGTCGTTTTGGGCGAGCATCTCCGGTATTAATTTTATGCTTTACCACGTCAGTTCTTCCTTTGGAACCACTCTCCAGCGCGAACACATCTTGATACTGCTGGATTAACTTCAATTTTAGCTAGCTGGTCTTGGTTGAGGTTTTGGCAATTGTAGGTCCAGTAGATGTTGTGGGCACTTCTTCGGCGACGTATCTTCGTTAGAATTCACGCATCTCACAATTTGAGATACTTGCGCGCATTGGCCTACAACGCTTTTCTTTTTCAACGTTACAGGATCTGAGTTGACATTTATGATCTTTACCGGCATTGTGTTTTTCACTCGTACTGAAGTTCTGCTAAAGAGTAATTCTTTTTTAACTCCATTGGTTTAATCGCGGAATGTAGCCTTCCCGGAGGTTTTCATTCAGGCGTGCTATTACCACACTTTCAGTTATTGCAGACGGAGTCGCGTTTTCACTCAATAAGACTCGCGCGGCTGCATTCTCTGACGAGTAAAAAAGAATTTCTTCACTGTTGATCATTAGGACATCGTTGTTCATATCCAAATGGCACTCATACTTTTTATAACGTCTATTCCCAGGATAACTTTTTATGTGATGTCGGTTACCAGTACTTGATGGTCGAGTACTCCATTTCCCAAACAAATATTTACTTTGACTTAAGTATTTCTTCGCCCGTCACTGTTCCAAATCGCACTGTTACTGGTGATGTCTTCTCATCTTTCCTTAATATGTTGGTACGAATGATGGTCTTCGTCGCTCCCGTGTCAACCAGTAACTAAACACTTCTTCCATTGATCTTGTCATCGAGAGCTCCATTCGGTCGACTTGTTCTAGCTCTTCTGGTCTTCTTTAGGGTTTAGTACAGCGTTGTAGTACGGGGCCCACTTTCCCGCAGTTCTAGCACGTCACTTTGCTTCCTCGAGCTACTAGTTTCTGAAATACACGTCGTACTATTTTTTCAATGTTTTTTTGCGTCTACGCGGGTACTCTTGCAGCACATCGGAACTTATGGCTGTCTCGGTGCAACGCTTGTTTTGCTGCTTCAAACTCCAAAGCATGTAATAAAGCGTCACCTAGCGTCTTCGGTCGCGATAACCGAAGAGTTGCGTTTCGCTGTCTCGGAGGCCGTCTACAAAGATTTGAATGCCAAACTGCTCTAAGAAGGTATCTGGAGCTGTAGCACAGGCAAGCCTTGTTAATCTGGCGATGTCAGCCGTAAACTATTAAAAAGTTTCGGCAGTTCTCTGAACCCGACTTTTAATTTGAGCTTGGTACGCTTGTTGAAGATAAGCATCTGCATATCTCATTTCTAAACGTGAAATTAAGAGTTCGTAAGGACACTATTAAAGACGTCGCTTTCTGTTTGTTGTTTCAACCATTAGCTGTAGCTGCGGCTTCAAACTGCTTGTAGTAAGTTGACCATGAAACCTTGCCATCAAAATTTAGAGATACAACTTTAGACTTGTGAGTGGTTTTTTTCCGATGTTCCATTACTAAAGCTTCGCTCATGACGCTTTCTTCACCATAAAAATTCGTTTGGTTTTATTTTTTCTTCAATCAGTTTCATTCTGTCTCCTACTGCTTCTATTTTGTCATTTATGGATTTGCATATTTGTTCTTTTAAATTTAACATATCTGCTAGGGTTTTCTCTTGAACAATTTTAATTTTCATTAGTCTTTATTTGATTTTTAATGCCGGTTCGTATTTCTTTTTCTCTTCCTTTTTTCTTGAATTTACTTCCATTTTCTGAGAAGTTTTTCTTGCATATTTTTATTTACCGATTCTTGATCATTTTTTATTGATTCGAGAAATTCAAATAGTTTTGATAACGAGTTACCGGCATAAGTTATAACACGAATAAAAAATTTAAATACACTACTTTAAGGAACTGAAAAACTATAATTACACTCTATAAACAAATACACCAAGCGCGAACTAAACAGTTGTTTATTTACACGATTTCAGCTGGTTTCAATATCGTACACCTGTCACCAATGTAACGAATTTTAAAACTAATTTCTTTATAACGAAATATTTACACGTTTTCTAACTACATGTAACTAATTAATTCCAACGATATTTAAGAAAAACACTTACACTAATTTATATATTACAATCACTCGAAGAATAATGTTCGCGGTTAAAATTCTGTTTTTCTGAAACTGACACTTCTTTACATTAAAGGCACGTACGCGTGAACTCCTTTATATTTATCTTGAACACACGCGTTAATCACTTAATTGTTTAAACATCTTCTTAATATTTCCGACTTCGAATAACTCTTATGCTCTTTTCGAATCGTTTTTATATATTCCTGCTATCTATCCCGAGAATTTTCTACATCCTTCACAAACGTTCTTAAAGTGTATAATAACATCGTGAACGCTCTCGAAGCTGACAACAACTTCCCGAACGTTTCAATATCGTCGTCTAAAGAAGAAGTTGCCACTTGAAGTCCGTTAAAAGAGGATTCATATGGTCACCGGCATGAAATCTTTATGGGTTTGAGGAATTGGATAGGAAGCCCATATACGTGGTGATTTCGTGTTAGTGCATTTCAAAACAAAAATATCACTGTTTTCCATAGGACAAGTCGTTAAAGAGAAACATCTTGAAAACGATCTAGAAATTAATTTCCAAAGAAAAAGTATAAAAAATGAACACCACTTTATATTTCCTCTTGTTCCATAGCATCAGTTTCCTTAGACAACATAAAAATAATTGTACCAGCACCCACTTGTTTGGGGAGAACAAATTGTTTCATTTCAAAGGATTCACTTTTGCATTGTATTGAGGTTTTGTAAGCAACGCTTAATTTTTGATTTATTCGAGTTAGCTATTATATATATATAAGTTTAACTTTATTCGTTGCCATTTGGCTTACAAATTAGATCGTGTTGTCTATACATATATACTACATTTTCTTATCCCTTCTCCCTCCTTAACTTTTTCCTCCTGCTCCATACTTCCTCCATCCATTCCGCTTCTTTTCCGTTTTCATCTAATATTTCCACTATTTTCATCACCTCTTCTCTTAGTTCCCTGCATTTCTTTCTCATGTGGTTAAGGTCTTCCGTTTCTTCACCACATAGCCTGCACAACTTTTCTGGTTCTTCTTTCCAATATTTGTTCCCTAACTCCTCGTTGCCGCATCTGAACCTTGCTATCATTTTTTTCCTTTTGTTGCTTTTAATCTCTCTATCTTTTAAATATTCCGGCACCCCTTCACCCTTGATATCTTTATAATTCCTATTATATCTGCTCTCTTTTATCTTTGTCCATCTTTTTTGTTTTTCGATGTCTCTATCTCTCCTTATTATTTCTTCCCTTGTCTTTACACCCTCTTCTCTTAATCTCTCCACTTCTTCACTCGCGTACCCGTTTCTTTTGTAATACTCTTCTCTGCCCTCCTGCCCGTACTTCACTTTCCCTCCCTTTATCTCTTTCCAACATTCTTGCAGTATTTTGCAATCTGTTCTTTCCCTCATTTCTTCCTCGTATTTTATTGCTCTTTTTCCTGTCTCTACCCTTATTTTTTCTATCTGTACCTCCTCTCTCACAATATACCCCGGTGTATCCCAGTCCAATCCTAACACCCATCTCCAGTATTTTTCCTGTAGCCCCTCTACCTTCCTCCACTCATATTTCCGCTCCATACAATACCACCCCCTTTATTAATTTTTCGAACAACAATTTTCTTTTTTTTATATCCATCTTGAATACTCTTTCCCCCACACCCCAGACTTGTCCTATCAGCCTGTTTCCTTTCTTCACCCTTTCCTTTATGTGTTTTCCCTCTTTATTATCCTGTTTCATCGTGTAGCCCAGGTATGTGAATTCCTTCACTTGTTGCACTTTCTCATCACTCCATCTCCACTCCTCTCTTTTTCTTTTCCCCCCTCCTTTTCTAAATATCATTATCTTTGTTTTCTCCGTGTTTACTTCCATTTCTTTTTTTTTCATATATTTTTCTAGCGTTTTCATCATCTCTTTCATTTCCTTTTCCTCCTTAGCAACCAGCACTATGTCATCCGCATACGCCAACGACCATACCTTAGCTTTCCCTACCACTATCCCTCCTGACTGTTGTCCTCTCATTGTCTCTTCCAGATCCCCCGTATATACCGAGAACAGGCTTGGGCTCAGTGGACATCCCTGCCTCAACCCCCTCTTTGTTATGAATTTCTCACTCTCTTCCCCATTCACTTTAACCCTGCTTCTCGTTTCTTCGTATATTTCCTCTATTCTTTGTATTAATCTTTCATTGATTTTTTTTCTTTTCATATATTCCCACAGCTTTTCCTTATTCACTTTGTCAAAAGCCGCTTTTAGATCTACGAATAGTGCCACCATTTTCCCTCTTTTTTTTCTAGTTCGTAATTTGCTAAGTGTTTCAGTATATATATATATGTTGTCTATCGCCCTTCTTCCTTTTCTGAATCCCGCTTGTCCGTCTGGTACCAAACTTCTTTCCTCTATTTCCTTCTGCAGTCTTTCTTGCAGTATCGTCGCGTACAATTTGTATGCCGTGCTCAATAATGTTACCCCTCTATAATTCTCGACTTTATTTTTTTCGCCTTTTTTATGTATTGGGCATATTATTCCCTCTCTCCATCTCTCTAGGAATCCTTCCCCTTTCCATATGTTGTTTAGTATTTCCGTCATCCTTTTTGCTACATTTTCTCTCCCGTATATCCACTCTTCTCTTTGTATCCCATCTTCTCCTGTTGCCTTTCCTTTTTTTTATATTCTTTATCGCCTCTATTACTTCTTCTTCCCTTATTCTATCCCTATCTCCTTCTTCTTGTCTTACTACCGCGTCTTTTCTTTTTTCTTTTTCCTGCTTTTGTTCTTCCCCTCCCAACAGGTTCCGAAAATATATCTCCCATTCTTTAATTTTTATTCCCTTTGTCGCCCGGTTTTTTTTCCTCTGCTTCTTTAGGTACTTCCATACATCTTCTGCCGTTTTTATTCCTTTAATCTGCTCCTCTTGTTTCTTTTTGTTTTCCTCCTTCTTTCCGTCGCATGTTTTTTTGTATATTTTTACTGCTTCTTTGTATTCTTCTTTTTCTTTCTTTTCTTTTTTCCACTGTCTTAATGCTCTTCTTGCATTTTTCTTTGCTTCCTTGCATTCCTTATCCCACCATTTCTTCCATCCAGTTTTCTCCCCCTTTCATTTTCTAAATCTGACTCTCTCTGTTGCTTTCTCCATCATCTCTCTCATTTCCTCTACACTTTCTTGTAATTCCTTCCCTATCCATACCGTTTTCCCTATTCTCTTTTTATATCTTTTTATCCTCTCTTTTGTCCACTTTTTTTAGTTATGTACTTCTCCTCTTCCTCTCTCTCTTCTTTTTCCCTTCCTTCCATTGTCAATTCCAGTGGTTGATGGTCTGACTCTACCCTTTCTCCCAACTTAAATGTCTTTACCTTTTCTGCGGCCTCTTCATTTGTCATTACAAAATCTATTATTGATTCTCCCCTTCCTCCTATGTACGTAAATTCCGCCTTTCCATCTTCTTCTCTGTTCCCGTTCACTATTTCCCACCCTTTTTCGTTGCACAATTCCAGCAGTTCTTCTCCCTCTTTATTTATCACCTTGTCCTTTGTTTGTCTCTTTCCCGTCCCTTTTCTTTCTTGTATTCCCCCCTCTTCCCCTATTCTTGCGTTGAAGTCCCCTCCTACTATTATCAATCCCTCTTCCCTCTCTTCTATCATCTCTTCTATGTTTTTCCTTGTCTCTTTCATTCTACTGCTATAAACCGTCACTACTTTTATTTTTGTTTTTCCCCACTATATGTTCCTTTCTACAACTCCTCTTCTCTGTTGCACTTTTTCTTTCTTTTCCTGGCTCAACCATTTTTTTCTTATTCCCGTTATTATACTCCCTTTGCTCTCCCTTTTTTCTTTTCTCTTTCTGCATGTTGCACCACTCACTCAAATTCCTCCGGCAACTCTTTTTCCCACCGCTCCCATTCTTTTTCTTCCATCCATGTTTCCTGTAATCCCACTACATCCTGTTCCTTGATGTACTTCCAGAAGTCATGTTCCTTTTTTTTTATTCCCGCTACGTTCCAAAACAATACTCTCAGCTCACTCACCTCCCCCTGTGCTTCTTCCTTACTTTCTTTTTTCTTCCTTCTTTTTCTTTTCCATTTCCATCTCTCATTATTCCTTTTCTTTGCCATTTTGTCAACTTTCTCTCCTTTACCACCTCCCCTTTGCACTTTAGTTTTTTGCCTTTTGGTTCCCCAATTTCTCTCCTCTTTCTCTGCTCAGTCCCCTATCCTTGTCGTTCCATATGTATCTGTCTCCGTCTATCTCCATTTTTCTGTACCCTACCCATATTCTTTTTCCTTCCGCTCTTTTTTCCACCGCTATGTTCATTATTTCTCTTTGCACTCTTCTTTCCTCCCATGTCAAATCGTGACTTATATATATTCTTGTATTCTTTAATTTCTTCTTCTCCGCCATTACCTTCTGTTTTTCTTCCCATCCTCCGATTTCCGCCACCACCATCTCATTTTTCTTCTCTTTGTTTATTACTGTCACTTTTTCACCTCTACTTTTACATTTAATTTTTCTTCCAGCATCACTGCTAAATCTTCTTGTGGTTTTTCACTTCTCCACCCTTTTATCACAATATTATTCTTTCTTTTCCATCTTTCCTCGTCTTCCTCTTTTTTCTCCAGTTTTTCTATTCTCTCCACCAGTTTCTCTTTTTCTTTCTCCCACTTCTTTTCTCTTTCTCCCATTTCTTTTTCATTTCTTTGATTTCTTGTCTTATTCCTTGCATATTGTCTTCCATCTGTTTCATCATTTCTCTCATTAATTCTTTTAACTCCTCCATTTCTTTCCTTCCTCCTTCTGTTCTTGAGGTTTTTCCTTCGCTCTCCTCCGATATCTTTTTAATGTCTGGTGATCTTATTGTTTTCTTTCCTCTTTCAAATATTTGTTGCCTTTCTTTTTCCTCTTCCTCTCTCTCTCTTTTATTCATCCCTTTCCCCCGTTTGTTATTACTTAGTTAGCTATTAAATAAACATTAAAAACTTGGTTTTGTCTTACTGTCCCTTACTTGGTTACACTCTTTACAATTAATTTTATAATTCAAAAGTGTTTGATGGCAGAGCCACCTCATAGTGTGATTTTACTATGTGCCTAAGGTTTACTGTAAATAGCTATAAACGGTGATGACACGTTGAAATTAGTTTAACACCCGCGAAATTCAAAATATGCTTTGAATAATGCGTCGGGATAAAACCACAACGTAAAAAGACATTGGGGGTAAGCAATGTCAATCCTCCTACTGCTGATGAGCCCCAAAAGGGCGAAACGGCCGTCCAGTAGTTCACTCTGGTGGCGTTTGCACAATTGCATTGACATTGCTTACCCCCAATGTCCTTTTACGTTGTGGTTTTATCCCGAGGAATTATTCAAAGCAGATTTTGAATTTCGCGGGTGTTAAACTAATTTCAACGTGTCACCACCGTTTATAGCTATATACATTAATTTTATATATTTCTAGTTTATCTTAGATTTTAGTTTTTAGGATCGCTCAAGATTTTTTTGAATGATTTACCTAACTTGTAGGTGTGTTTTCTTTTTTTTTAATACTACGTTTTTATCAGTTTTACACAAGTTTTGTTCAGTAATCATGCTACTCCTAGAAATTTAGTACTGTTTGTGAATAAAAAAAATTTACGTTTTGTAAGTGTTTTAATTGATTTAAAATGATGAAGAGGATTTTAAGCAACAGATTTATTAGATAAATTTTAGTATAGAAAACAAATGCTAAAATACACATAAATAAAGGTTTACTGTACACTTAGGTTTTAAAAAACGTGTAAAAATAAAAAAACTCGATTTAAAAGTAAGCAATTTAATTCAATGTATATAATAAACGTTTCAAAAATAGAAATTATTACCATACAAACAGAAATGATCGAACTTAAGTGGGTTTTATTTTATAATGCTAAAAGTAATAATTTTGTAATCTTAAACTTAATCACTGATTTTATTATGTACTTAATGCAGTTATTTTTTCAACTGAAGTTAAACAAATAATAAATCGTTGAGCAATAGTGATTGCGTATACTTTATATGCTGATTACAGTCTATGAATGTACTGCATATATTTGCTTGGTTTAATACTATTGTCATACTCGATCCTTGGAGTTAACAAAGAAAACAAAGATATACAAAATGTTCTTTTTTTTTCTAAACGCATCTGTTATTTATTAGATCAAAAGATGTGCGAATGTATTTATTAATAATTTTTTTATAGATCCATTTGCATAAGTTATTCGCATTTTTTTAAATATGTAACGATGTCCTCGAAATGCTGTAATTTAATTCAACTGTATTGAAGCGTTGAGATGGAATTTAACCTACCGCAGAAAAAAAATTTACAAAAGAACGATTTCAGCGTTGAAATTTTAAAAATAAAAAAAAAAGATGAAATAGCGCAATAAAAGAGCAATAGAATTTAAATATCCGGAAATCATTGCGGATTTCAATAGCATTTGAATTTATTAGCCGCCTACGATATTTGTTTCTAATTATCTAATATATGTAAGTATGTCATGTATAATATAATGATCCGACTACAAAGAACCTTAAGGTTGATCAATTAATCTCTATGCAAAAATAAAATACATAGATCCGTCATATGTGTTGTGTTTTTCAGTAATCGCACAACTTCTGATTTTTTAGTTTTGTTAAAAAAACATTTGTGCCATATAACAAAACAGTAATTTTAATTCATTTAAAGATTGTTAATTTTATTCCTCGTATAACAGTGCTGTCTCTAGAAAGTGTTACCAATCGTCACCACGGCTAGCTGAGATATCAATAAGTGTGCGTAATTGAGAATACTATAATAAAGAAGAAAAAATTAACGCCACTTCATTTTACTCCAAATCTAAGTTCTTTATCGCAGATAACTGGATGTCAGCTACATAAATAACGTTACTCTAGAAACAAGCGAAGATTGTAAGCTTACATTTATCGATGTGTGTTTGTTAAAATCTGGCCTTGACTACGTTTAAAAATTTAAGGATACTGGATCGGGATACAGTCAACGTACACAACAATTGTTCAAATACGAATAAAGCTGAAGGGGGCATAATGTACTTGACTGGAAGTAAAGATTATATATTATACAAGAAACAAACAGCTAAGAGCTGAATATAATTAAATAGCAGCAGGCTAACCAGAAAGTAAAAATAATAATAACAATGCGGCTATCTTGAAGAGAAAATTTCTAAATTAACGATGTTTGATTACGGTCAAGGCCCTCTATTTCTACCGGTATTATCCGCCTAATCTACGTTTTGGTGAACACGATTTAAATGATTGCGAAGCGATGCATCTTTCCACCGTGAAATACAGAAATGTAGATAACGACTCCAATCTGTTTTTGCTGCAAAACGTTAAATTTTATTCAAAATAATGATGGCGTCGTATCGTCATTTTGTTACCTGCACGCAACTTTTAAAAACTCGCTCCAAGGACTTTCAACAAACAAAATTTTCCAAGTAATTAAAAAAAGAGTTATTCGTAGATGCATTGGTGTATCATAGACTCTTGGGTGTTGGATTCAAACGCCATCGACCACATGTGTTATCAATGTGTCGAGCACAAATATCATTGCTCGAAAAAAAGACGACATCAGTATTCTCGCATGTAGTAGTAGTCAATGGATTCGTAAACGTCGACGGAAATTCATGTGAATTCATTTTTGCCATGGTTCGTGGCTATCGGTTGCAATGACGCTGCAAATTGCTGAAAGGCAGTAATATTTTTGCAGCGAAATGCTGTTTCAAATGCTATTCAAAGTTTGAGGAATCATCGGAGGTGAATGGAGCCAGTGCAAATGTAGCAATTAAGACAATTTCGTTTAGTATTTGCGTAAACGTCTTGGACATCAAAATGCCGCATATCTGAGAAAATTTTTACGGGGCTGCGATATTGAATTTGTAGACGATGATTTTGCGTGCTTCGCTTGTATGAAAAGCATCATTCTGGAATTTTTTTTAAAATTAATTCAAGAGGTGGGTGGTTGGTCTAGCGCTCCTGCTCTGCGGTCTTCTTGGTCCTTTTGTGCACCTCTGATTTATTACTCCCTCATCACTTCTGTTTCGTCAATGACGTCCAGAAGTTTATTCCAAAGGGCTTTTTTCAACTCATCATTGGTTAGCTTTGGTTTTCCGAGAATCGTTGTGCGTTGCATTTGATACGCATTTGCACAGCAGATGTTGCGGGGTCTCGTCGTCTTCCAAGCATCCGCGGCATAAGGGGCTACTTTGCAGTCCCATTTTATGCATATGTTTGTTAAGGCCACAGTGCCCTGTAATTAGTCCCGTGAGTTTCCTTAATTTTTGTCGACTCATGCTTGATAGTGCAGTTTGAGTGTTTAATTGTAGCTCTGTAAGGAAGAGTTTTGTGTGCCTCATCCCTGAAGAATTTTTTCATAGTTTTTTATGCTTCGCTGCAAGTTTACTGCGAATAATTTTTTTACCGGTCTCGTATGCGATTCCGAAATCGGGTTCAGGTCCGATAGATGTCCCTGTTGTGCCTTTTTTTGCTAGTGCGTCCGCCATTAGGTTACCCTTTACATTCTGGTGTTTTGGTATCCAGATAAGCCGTACAGGTTGCCGATTTGCCAATATTTCCAGACTGTTTATGCATGCCATAATCAGTTTGGTTTTTATTACTGGTGATCTTAGCACCAGTATTGCTGCTTGGTTGTCAGACATGATCGATATCGGCCCATTTGTGAATGATTTCGAGTCGATAATGTTCCACACACTAGTCAATAGCAGCAACTTCAGCATGAAAAGCCTCCATATACTCCTGCTCTGCTACCGTTGAGATTTTTGCCCCATCTGTGTACCAGATAGTTCCTTTAATCGCGCCCGGGTAAATGTTTTTTGTCCACTCGTTTCGTGGCGGTATTATCACTTCAAATTTCTTTAAAATGTGATAATTTTTTGTGAAGTCGGATCTCATAGTTTAGATTGTTTCGTCACGCAGCACGTTGTATATACTCGGTTTGTTTTTCCCGGTAATTGACGCCTGTTCATTAATCTGCAGCCTGTATGCTGCTTGTCTTGCTTCCATCATTACAACGAGGTGTAATGGTGGAAGTGAAAGTAGTGCTTCCGTGGCTGCTGTGGGCGTGGTTCGCATCGCTCCTGTTATCAATAGACATGCCATTTTCTGTACTTTGCTTAGCTTTGCAGCTGTGCTTTTCAGGTTGGTTCTCTCAATCCATACAAGCGCGCCGTATGCGATGATGGGTCTTGTTACCACAGTATATAACCATTTGGTCATTGTGGGTTTCAATCCCCATGTGTGCCCGACCATCTGTTTGGTTGTATTGAGAACCCTGGTGGCCTTGGTTGTGACTTTTTCTAGATGAGTATTGAAAGTCAGTCTAGTATCAAGAGTAAGTCCTAGATATAGGTAGTTTTATGTCATCTGTTTTCCGTCGTTTGGTAAACGGAACAGTTGCCGTCTTAGTTGGGTTCACTGATTGTCCCTCTGTTTTGCACCATTTTTCGACGGTGTTTAGTGCACTTTGCATTATGTTAGATACATTTGCCCCAAACTTCCCGTTTGTGATAATGGTGAGATCGTCGGCGTAACCTAACGCAAACACCCCGCCGTCTTCTAGTTCCTGTAGTAGGCCGTCCATGACAAGGCACCACAGTAGGGGTGATACCATCCCGCCTTGTGGGCATCCGCCAGCCACTTTGGCTCTCACAGTGCTACCGTACCGTCCGATTACTGAGTTGATCCAGTTTCGGACTAGAGGTGTGATTCCTTTTTTCTCCATTGCCCTTGCAACTGAGGTGAAGGTAGTATTGTCAAATGCTCCTTCAATATCTAGAAAACCACCCAATGCAATACCATTGTATTCGATTGCATTTTCGCACCTGCTTACTAGTTGGTGAATTGCTAGCTCGCAAAATTTTCCAGATTGATAAGCATACTGGTTTCGGTGCAGAGGCAAAGCTGATCGGTCTGTAGGATTTAGCCTGGGCGTACGTCGATCTCCCTGGCTTTGGTATAAATACTACCTTGACAATCCGCCAGCTGTTTGGTATGTTCAAAAGTGCTAAGCTGGCTCTAAGAATTTTGCATACAGCGCTTCGAAGAGCAGCAAATCCTGTTTGCAGCATGATGGGATAAATTCCATTGGCTCCTGGAGACTGAAAGGGTTTAAACGTATTGATTTCCCATTCTATATTTTCAGGATTCATTATTTTTCTCGCTAAGTCCCAATTTGTTTTGGGTGCCTGTTTGTTTGGTACCTCCAGGCCCTGGTGCTTAGGAACTTCAGTTAACGACGAACC
Organism: Aquatica leii; assembly: GCA_035610365.1. Taxonomy (NCBI): domain Eukaryota; kingdom Metazoa; phylum Arthropoda; class Insecta; order Coleoptera; family Lampyridae; genus Aquatica; species Aquatica leii. Next base: position 22,468,936 of record CM069432.1, on the reverse strand, counting down.
CGGGAAGTGTTTTTGCAGTAGTTCTTGCAAAATACTTTTAACCGAGTCTGTAAACTTTCCGTTTTTGGTCAGCAAAGAACCAATGTTTCCAGTGCCGTCTTTGCTCAGAGCTTTTTGGAGTTGAGAACTTGTAGGTTCGTTTTCTACGTCTCTACAGTACCTTCTCCATGAGTTTCTCTTTGCCTTTTTAATGGCATTGTTGTATGTTGTGAGGCTGGTTTTGTATTCATCCCAGTCTCCCCTTTGTTTGGCTGTATTAAATAAATTTGTCAAGTTCCCTGTTGCACCAAGTTATTTTGTTGGGGGTTTGTTTGACAGTTTTTGGGCAGCTTGCTTCAAATGCGGATTTTAATGAATTAACAATACTATCCGTCATTAGTTCTAGCTCATGCGTTGATCTTGCCACTGTCCCTGATTTGGCCCGCTATAGTTTCGTTGAACAAATCCCAGTCGTTTTTCCCTGTCCGATTTAATGTTGAATCGAATGTATCTATGATCAGATAAAGAAGGTTTATCTAATACAGGCCACATTTTTATTACGTTACTCGTTTTTGGACTAGCAAGCGTAAGGTCAATAACTTCACTGCGCGACACGGTTATAAACGTAGGCGCATGTCCGTTATTTATTATGTCTAAATTGCCTTTTAAAGTAAATTCTAAAAGTTTTTCACCTCTTGGATTTTTCTTTGTGCTCTCCCACAAAGTGTGGTGTGCATTAGCATCACATCCAAGAATCAGCGGTTTGTTGGCCCCACTGTTAATCAGCCTGTGGATTTCCTCCGACAGCGGCGATCCTGTCTGGTCGTAGGGGAGGTAACCGAATCCGATAATGAACTCTCTCCGGTTGCCTTCCTCTACTACAGATATTTTAGCTGCCGGTATAACATAAATCCCACAATGGCATTAAGTTTAGTGCATTTTTACAATAATGCATGTGCGAGGGTTGTGCACAAGCTGGGCCGCAAGCAGCTACCTACCAGGACAGTTCAACCCTTTTATTGTTCCCTTGTGGATCCATGGCGAAAGGGCGATGTCAATGTCGTGTGTCACGATATAAGCACCGAGGGTCGCTGAGGCTGCCCTACAGTGATGTATGTTTATTTGAACCACTTTCAGCATTATATTTGCCGTCAGCAAGTTCTTTCTGGTTCTGGATTTTTATCCATTGTCTCGTGGACATCCCTTGTAGCATCCGGTTTTTTGCTGTCCTTTTTGGAGGAGAGTGATCCTTGAAAATCCAAGGTACAATTGGGTGGTTGACGCTTCCAACTTCTCCCAAGACCCCTTGTTCATAAACAGGACGTATTGGGTTCCTTTAGGATCTGGTTTAGAGTTAACCACCCGCCACGTTTCGGTACTGATGTTGTTCTGTACCGATATTCTTTTCAATAAGGTGGCCGGTTCCAATACTTTTCCCGGGACCCAAGTGATAACATTCTTGGATGCAGGAAGGTCTTTGAGATAGATAATCTCTAGTTTCCTATCCTCCCCCAGTGATTTCTTAATATTTAACGTGCCGACTAGCCACTCTCTGGTTGCTTCGTCTGCGCACGTTATTTTCAGAAATCCCCCTTTTGGGTACATTCCTGAAAACGCGGAGAAGCTCGTTCCTTTTCCAATTCGTCAATCCATCCAAGTGTCGGTTTTGGAAGTTACAAAAATGATGACGAACAGTCAAAGAAATTCGGAAAAATCATCCATGCGAACGTTTATGGACCGATGCAAACAAATTGTATTGCCAGTGCCAAATATTTTTTGCTTCTTAAAGACAATTTTTCACATTATCATCTTGTGTATTTTCTGAAGCAAAAATTAGAAGCCGCAAAGGTCAAGGAAGCGGGTGATACGAATGCGCCAGAACGGACATAAGGTGCGCTATTGTCAACGAAGTGTACCGCACGATCGTCCAGTCAACGCAAACTATTCAAAGCAAATGAATTACAAATTTTGGGCGAAATCTGTCAATTTGACAGTGTATGTGCTACATCGAACTGGGACGAGCGCTGTTCCGCCAAAGTCGCCGTATGAATCGTGGTACGCATCGATGGTGGTACGACAAGAAGGCAAAAATTGAGTTTTTGCAAATTTTTGGATTTGATGTTTTTGTACATAATCCGAAAGAAAGGCAACAGAAGCTTGTCCGAAGGCAGTCAAGTGTGTATTTGTCGGATACCATAATCGTTCCAGATCGTATCGAGTGTGAAATCCAGTCGAAAACAAAATAGAGGTGGCTTTTGACGTGGTTTTTCTTTTGGAGGAGTCAATGCCTGCAAGAGCCGATAAAAACCCAAACGTGACGGTTAATGAATTGGAAGCGGATGATGCAATAATAATGCCGGAACAACCAACCGATCGTGGTGCAGTGTGCGATATCGGTTAACGGAATATTATTGAACGGCGTTTGCGCGATCGAAACAACATTGCGGCAGCAAAGCGTTTAACGTATTTCGCATCAAGAGATCACGTTGCCATATTGACAATTAGCGAAGTCATGTGTTGGCAATTAGCAAAGAGCTAAGAACGTACAAGCAAGCAATTGAATTGAGTGATCACAAGCAATGGGAGCAATCAATGAACAAAAAGTACGATTTGCTTATCAAAAATCGTATATCGAATTTGGTCTTCCACTGAAGGATTAAAAGGTTTTTTAATTGAAGCGAAATTCAGATAGAACCATTGATCGCTGCAAGGCGCGATTGGTAGTGCGGAGATCCACAAAAGAACATGGTATCGATTATTAAGACACGTTCAGTCCTATGGACAAATTTACATTGATTCGGGCGATTTTGGCGCTGGCAGTGTCAAAACAAATGAAATTATAGCAGCTTGATATAAAAACGGCATTTTTAAACGGCGATTTTGAACAAATTGTTTACATGAGTCAACCGATCGGATACGAGGATAGTAACGGACGAGTATGCAAGCTATTCAAGGATTCGCATAGTTTGAAACAGGCTTCATAGTGTTAGATGTCAAATGTTTTTTGGGCTTTAAAATTAAACAGCGATCGGCAGGTTTCATTCACGTGAATCAACAGGCGTGTGCACATAAGGTACTCAATTGTTTTGGATTCAATACCGTGGCGACATCATCGAACAGTGCACAAAATCTTGGGGATTTTTACGCAGAAAGAGAAACAGATTTTTCATATCGTGAGGCAGTAGATAGTTTGATGTACTTGACAGTAGAAAAAAAATATTAATCTGATTTTATTTGTTTCTCAAGCCATATTAATTCATCTCTGGTCATAGGTTTCTCTCAGCTTTTTCCATTCTTCTTTGTTTTGTGTCTTGTGGGACCTACATTTTTTTATCTATTTATTTGAGTTTTGGTTTTCCCACCTAGCGCCATTTATATATGTTCATGTTGTGCTTTTTTTAGCTAGTGCGTCCGCCTTTAAATTTTTTTTTGCACTCTGGTCCTTTGGTATCCAAACTAACTGCAATCGTTGGCTAGTTACCAATACCAATGTTTCAATATTGTTTATACAATAGTGCTGCTTGACTGTCAGACATGATCGATATCGAAAATGTAATCATGGAAGTCAAAGTAATGGCTCCATAGCTGCTGTGGGCGTAGTTCTCATCGCTTCCGTTATTAGCAGACATGCCATTCTCTATAATTTGCTTAGCTTGGAATCTGTGTTGGTTCTCTCACCACATATAAGCGTATGTGATGATAATTCTTGTCACCACAGTATATAACCATTTCATCATTGTAGGCTTAAATCCCCATCCTTTTAATTGCATCAAAAATTCTTTGCTGTAATTGTTTCTAGAAGAATGTTAAAAGTCAGTCTGGTATTAAGCATAAGTTTCAAATATTTGACTTTGTCATCCGTGCATTGTAAGTAGTTTTATGTCATTGGTTTTCCGTCGTTTAGTAAATAGAACGATTTTCGTCTTGGTTAGATTTATCCTCTTTCTTAACATCATTTTTCAACGGTGTTTAGTGTAAGGAAAGAGTAAGGAAAGCGGGGATTATCAAGTTATGCTTGCGCCTCTTATACAAATTATAAATTAAAATATTTACATTATTTACATGTTTATAATTAAAGCAAAAATAAATTTACGGATTCTTACATATAACCTCTTCTTAGGTTCAGCGTTCTCTCTTGGTTATAAAAGAATTATTTCTAACTATTTGGCGTTCGAGTATGGGATTTTAATAGCATTGGTAACTTCTACCGTGATATAGACCATTCTATGGTTTCTTTTCCTTTTGGCCGCTGGGAAGCTTTTAAACCGTAGGAAGAAAGAGCGATTGTTCTCTCTTAAAACTGGAGTTTTTTTTAGAGATACAACAGGCGGAGATGGAGTAGGTTTGAGTGGCAAAGAGCAAGTATTGAGCACTTTTCTTTTTAAATGTTCCTGTGTGGCGGAGGTTTTTGGAAGTATCATGTAACGAGGTTTTATGGATGTATAGCATTTGGGATGTTTAAGGTTGGTGGATTAGCGGTGTGCATGGCTTTGGCGTTGACGGGGAATTTAGGTTGGTTTCCGGTTTCACTACTGGATCGGGTTTTGAAGATTCTAGGGGGCTGCAGTTCATACTCAATATTGGATATTTTGGCGTCAAGCCTTTTTAGGTACGCTGGGCAAGTGTTCCAGATCGCCCTGTGCAATGGCAATTTGCTTTGTCTTTAAGACCAAAGCGGAAATGAACTTTTAAATGTTCATTGGCAAGATGAAGCACTTGATCCAAGGCGTCGTGGAAGCTCTGGGAAATAATGGCTTGTTTCACCTGCTCAGGTTACAAGTTACAAGGAACGTCAGTGGTAGAAATGCGGGCTAACGACTTATCTTGCGGCTTAACCACAATGCTGGCTTTATCAAAGATGGCCGCAGGTATTTTTATTTTAGATTTGAGTCGAACTGAGTTTTTGCTTGTGTTGGTTACTCGGTCTAGTCTAAGGCCGTACTTTTTGGAATCTAAAACCTTCATGAAAGTCGTTTTTGATTTGTCAGCGCTCTTTAAGAGGAGAATCAGCTTTGGATACAATAACGACAGTCGTCCTAAAACAGGAGCGAGTAAAGTGGAAAGAATAATCTTGCACCCAGAGATTACTTTAGTAAGACGCAGGATATTGGAGTCGAATGATTCTTCAATGCTGTCTGGCAAGGTATCGTTAAGGATATCTTTACGACGACGCTTAGAGGAGACTGATTTAGTAGTTCTCCATAGTGGAGAAGACTGAGAGAGTGGGGGAGGTAGAGCGACAGCTAAAACGAAACACACACGTGTTATTTAATAAACAATTCCTACTTTGCCACCGCTGTTTGCAAAATAATAAAACTTAATTACCATGCATAAGTTAGCAAATCTAAAGAAAGTATTTTGCTCTGGTCTTTCCTTGCACAAAGGCAATTTATATGAGGCACCAATCTAAGGATGGCCTGAGGGGATTTGGGATAAGGATTGATCGTGGCAAACAGGTCACCCCAAATGTCATCGAATTCGCGATAAGCGAGAATTTGATGTGCTGGGGTGTCAGAAACACCACACGACGACCAAAACACTAATCCGTTTTAAATGACAACGAAATCCGCCGTGTGAAAAAACGATTTGAACTGTTTTTCGTTCGGGGACGTCGGACATTCTGACCAAAGTAAGGATATCCGGAATAAGAGACGTAGGGGAGGATGCATGGATATGACACAGAGTGTGTCTACGGGAACGGTGCGATAAGCCCCGATGATACTTCTAAGGAATAGGGATTGGAGCGAAACCAGTTTCCTAACCACGTGGGAATGTCGAAGTGGGTATAGCTGCACTGTTAAAGATATTCGCAAGAGATTTTTTGTGTAGGTTCTATTTCAAGCGTGAGTATTTGTAGAACAAGTGCAAGGAGCTCTTACATTTGTCAACCACGAATGCGCAATGTTTTGCAAAACTCAATCTGTCGTCATGCAAAAGTTCGAGGTACTTGAAGGCAAAAACCCGAAGGACTGGAATGCTGTTGAGGCGCAATGAAGGACCTCGTTTTAAATTAGGCCGAAAATCATGTACTTAATTTTATCCGCTGAAACCGTCAGTTTGTTGTTGCCAGGTCACCTTGTCAGTATGTTTAAGCACGTGTTGAATTTTACCTGTAAGTCTCGTCTATAAATCGCGGACAACGTGACGGTCATGTCGTTCGCGTATGCGAAAATGTCGCAGTCTGCTGATAGTTCTGTGATAAGCAAATCGTTTGCAACCAGATTCCACAAGGTCGGCGCGAAAACCGAGAAATAGGTTTGGGAGCAACAGCAAAATTCAAACCCTTAGATATCACCGATTCCTGTTCTGAACAGAAAGTTTTACGAACAGGTTTCTGGTGCTGTTATCGGTTCTCCTCTATCACCTGTTGTAGCTAACATTTTTATGAAATCCTTTGAAACGGTTGCTTTGGAATCATCAATATTAAAATCTAAAGTTTGGTTTAGGTATGTTAACGACACGTTTATTGTCTGTTTTCATGGTCATCTCGAATTGTCTAAGTTTCTTGATCATCTTAACAATCAACACTTAGATATCAAATTTACTATGAAAATCAAAAGTAATGGTTTTCTCCAATTTCTTGACATTCTTGTGATTCGCAAGCCCGACGGACTTCTGGGCTATTCTGTTTATCGCAAACCCACCCATACGGACAGATATCTTCATGCTTCGTCTCATCATCATGCTGCACAAAAAACGTTCTGTTATTGAATTTTTGGTTCATCGTGTCTTTTCTATTTGCCAACCTGATAGTCTAGATTCGGAACTCCGACATCATACTATAACCCTAGTGAACAATGGTTATATAAAGCGCGATATTTATAGAATTATTAAACGTCGTCTACATCCACGTACTCGATTATCTAAGGACATTTCTACTTCCGAATCCAAGCTAAAATTGGCCTTTTTACCTTACATTCATAAGTTTACAGATCAAATAAGGAAACTTCTCCGTAAGAATGGTATTAAACCTATATTCAACTCGACAAGCAAAATCTCTCAGATTCTTCCTTCTTCCAAAGACAAATTTCCTACACTTTCATCTCAAGGTGTATATCAAATTCCTTGTTCATGTAGTTTAGTCTACATTGGTGAAACCGGTCGTTCTGTCATTACTTGCATTTCAGAACATGATCGTTGTATAAAGAAAATGCATATTTCCAAGTCTGCGTTTGCTGAATATTATTTTACTACAGGTCACAATATAGATTTTAATGACGTTTTGGTGATTGCCAAATTTCTATTCTTTTTTAACAGAAAATTCCGAGAGAGCATAGAAATTATCAAACACCCAAATAACTTCAATCGCGATAATGGTTTCGAGCTATCCTCTGTTTGGTTCCTGGTTATTAGTCCTTTATCGAAAACACGCCCCCTTTCAACTGTAACCCAATCAGAGTCGACGGAAACTTCTTCTTAAGTCACTTCTATAGAGTTTAGAATCTGGCTTGGTTCACAAGTTGATTACCTAACTTTTGAAAAGTTAAACTTCGGTAGCTTGTTTGAGTTTTTCGATTTATCTCACGCCCTGATAAAGCCCCTTACGAAATTGGGCGAAACGTTGGCAACTTCGCTTACAACAATGACACGGTCCAAAGTCGAAAGACATTCTTATCTTAGTATAGACTCTGGCCGTGGAAGCCTTCGCTATTACGGTGATAAGTTTACTTGCTTTCCAGCTGGTAGAAAAATAACCAGATTTAACGGATCTATTAAAAATGAACGATTATACAATGTATTCCGTCAGGTTTGGAAGCCTTGTTTTTAGTAATTCTACTAGCCGCCGCTGCTACATTCTCGCTAGTGACTACTCAGTTCTGTTGGGATCTTATTTGCAAATTAGTGCCGGATCTTATTTGAGCATGCACAGGACTATCTGTCGTCGGATATTCGTCAGAAAACAGGGAGCAAACAATAGCTTTAATCGTCTCGTATTCTGAGATAGTGTCTCGGACATTGGAGCACAGTTGGATCGAGAGGAACTTACGAGAGAACATACTAAGATAAGAACGTCTTCCGGGTTTGGACCGTGTCAATGTTGTAACCGAAGTTGCCAACGTTTCGCCCACTTTCGTAAGGGGCTTCATCAGGGCGTGAGAAAAATCGAATCGAAATCGAAAACTTGTGAACCAAGCCAGATTCTCAACTCAGAAAAGGTAAGAAAGAAAACGATAAACGAAAAAGCAAACGAAAATGTAACAAAGAACCACTACAGAGTTAGGTAACCAACTTGTAAACCAAGCCAGATTCTAAACTCCATAGAAGTGACTTAAAAAGAAATAGTTTTCGTATATAAAGAAGAAGTATCGTCACGGCTGGTTAAGCTCGACTCTGATTGGGTTACGGTGGAACGAGGGCGTGTTTTCGATAAAGGACTAATGGCAGGGAACCAAAGAGGGGAAAGCTCGAAACCATGATCACGATTGAATTTATTGAGGTGTTTGATAATTTGCATGCTGTTGCTTGTTTGAATTCTTCGGTTACAACATTGACACGGTCCAAACCCGGAAGACGTTCTTATCTTAGTATAGACTCCGGCCGTGGAAGCCTTCGCTATTACATTACGAGAGAACAACCTGTAAACTAATCCCCATGGACTCGTTACCAAGCTTTTTAACAAATCTTTGCCAGGAGCTATACTTTGCTGTATTCACTGCTAATTTGTACCGGTAAAGCGCGGCCTTGTAAGAAGCAAGCCATTGAGGTTTTAAGTCTGCTGGGTTTTTTTTGGTGGTGTTTCCGTAAACAACGCACCGCTCGCTTTAACCTGTCTAACTTAGAACTTCACCACGGTACACCGTCTCTAGAACGTATGCGTTTTAAGTAACGTTGGGAAGAATCGAGGATCATCTTGGTCAACTTACTACAGATCTAGAATTGTGGCACAAAACACCACGTGAAGATAAGCAGGAATAAAAGTTGTGATTGTCATATTTAGGCGAACGGGATCTATACGTTCATACTCAAGGATTCTCTTAGAGATAGGTTCTAGATGGGGGGCTTCGACCGTATCAATCCGTGGTCGCTTTCAATCACTTCTGGAACAATACGTCAGTTTAGAATTTTTCTGGCAACAGAAGGCGACGCCAAAGTGACGTCGATGTTTGTCTAGCCTAAGTGGCTAGAAAAGGTGAAAGGTTCGTTGACAACACAGAGGTCACGTTCACCCACGAAGTTCTCCACGCATCGTCTACGCTCGTCGGTCACTAAGGAGTGCTTAAGCGGCGATTTCGAATTAAAGTCACCTGCTTTTAGTTTATCAAGACTGTTATCAAGGTGTTGGATATGAATGCATACATCTTCACTCGGCGGCCAATAAACGCCGACAATTGCCAAAGAGGTGTTTCCAACCGTAATCATTGATACTACAGTGCAGTTATTCGTATGACTGAGTTTAACCACTTCAGCAAGCTTCGAACTATTACAAACAATAGCCGAGTTGTTGAAAAGAGCAACCGCACCAGCGAGCTTGTACCCTGAACCGGAACTAAACACGTATCGTTCTTGTGTCAGTAAAACGTCAATGTCATTGTCGGAGAAGAAACTCATAGCTTCAAAAGTCGAAACTCGTGAATTGCAAAGATTTACTTGTGCAAACCTCAAAGTTAATTGAGTGTAATTAGTGTTTGCTATTTTTGCGTCGAGCCGTTTCATATATGCTGGGCAGGTATTGGTGGAACGACGACCTAGCAAATCTTAAAAGGGAATGCCAGCGCGCCAAAAGATCATCGGCGAGAGCCAATAAGAAAACCAACGGCCGATTAACCACAGAAAACCACCACTACAAGGAGTGTAGGAAGGAACTCCGAAGAGCCATATATGCCGCCAAGCGAACGCCATGGCTGAAGCTCTGCAAAAGCGTAGACCGTGGCCCTTGGGGTAAGGAGTATAGGATAGCAACGAAAAGGTTGAGGAAAACACAGCCCGGTGCTCAACCCAACCAGCAGCAACTGCACACAATAGTTAAAGAGTTATTCCCAGAGAAACCTTCAAGGAATACCTCCAAGTCTCCGATCGCATACCCCACATCCCCATTCACAGATGAGGAAATAATTGCCGCGGCCAAGAACTTAAATAACAGAAGGGCCCCTGGCCCAGACGGCATTCCGGCAGAAGCTCTGGCGGAGATCGTTATTAACAGCCCTGCATCAATTGCCCAACTAATGAATCACCTATTGCAAACACAAACATTCCCGGACATATGGAAAAAGGTCAGGCTCGTTCTACTTGACAAAGGGAAAAGAACCTCCAATGAGGCTATCTCCTACAGACCCCTATGTCTATTAAACACATTTGCCAAGATGTTCGAGCATCTTATACTTGAGTGACTAAGATCCAGCATCGATGCGTCAGGGGGGCTATCTGAGCACCAATATGGCTTCATGCGAGGCAAGTCCATCATGGATGCCTTAGAAAGGGTTGACCGATGGGCCAGAACGACCCGAGCAGGCACCTGGAGAACGAGAAGACTATGCGCCCTACCACGCTAGATGTTAAAAATGCGTTCAATTCGCTAGCGTGGCCAATCATTATAGAACCCCTTAAGAGCAAGAAGGTAGATACATATCTTGTGAACATTATAGAAAGCTACCTGGAAAACAGGATTCTAATGATACAAGAGCCTGATGGCGTGGAATCTGTCCAGGTGACCTGCGGGGTCCCGCAAGGGTCAGTACTAGGACCTACCCTATGGAACATCACGTTTGATGCCCTATTGAGGCTGGACTTGGGTTCATCGGCGCAAATCATCGCCTTTGCGGATGATGTCGCAGTCATGTCCAGTGCAAGATTCGAAGAGGAGCTCACGATAACAACTAACACGGCGGTAGCTCGGATCGACAGATGGCTCTCAGACCACGAGCTAGAACTGTCGCCAAACAAGACGGAAGCAATAGTCTTCTCAGGCAGACGCCGTGTGGGTCCCATCACTTTTGCCGTCCACAATCAGTCTGTTGTGCCACAAAACCACGTCCGCTACCTTGACGTCTACCTAGACAAGTATTTAAACTACGGACACCATGTAAAGATGGCAGCCATCAAAGCTGCCAAAACGGCGGCGGCTATATCTATCATCATGCCAAACGTAGACGGACCGAGTATGTCGAAGCGGCGTCTCGTATCATCGGTTGTAACATCAAGCATACTATATGCAGCGCCCATATGGGCCGGGGCCATGGAGATAGGAAAGTACCGGGGTATAATCCAAAAAATGCAAAGAAGAGTTTGCATTAAAATCGTTATGTGTTATAGAACTAGGCAAAGTGGTCTAAAGAGCAAATGGACCCGGCGCTTGATTCCCAACATTGTTCCGTGGCTAGAGAGAAACCACGGGGAATTAAATTACCACCTATCGCAAACGTTGACAGGGCACGGCTGCTTTGCCAACTACCTGCACGGTATTTAAAAGAAAAGCGACCCAATCTGCATTTACTGTAGGGAGGTAGACGATGTGGAACACACGGTGTTTACCTGCCCACAGCGGACCAGCCTAAGGTACGACATGCCAGACATGACACCGGAACTCCTAATCCTACAGATGCTGAGTTGCAGGCAAAAATGAGAAAGCATAAACTCAACAATTTTTAGAATAATGAGCATGAAAGAAGCAGACTACCTTAGGCTGGAGAGAAACGAAACTACCCCAGGCCAAGAGTAACAACGACTGGGATTCAGATACCGTATTAAAGAGCATCAAAATACCAAGTACGCTATCCCACATAAAAGGTTTTAATCTGACCATTAAGTAATCAACTTTATGTTTGTGTTCTTCTCTATATTTGTACCATCGACTCATACACAACAATTTTAAATACATGTACAAGTTTTTTATTATACTTTACTTTTATTATTGAGCACAGGACTATATACAATATTTTAAATACATGTACAAGCGTTTTATTATTATATTTTACCTATATTAATGAGCACAGGACTGATTCCATCTAGCTAGCAAGCCGGTAGAATAACTGGCGATGCAGCTATAGCCTCAGAGCGACCGACGAAAAAACTTGATTGTGTTCCGATCGCTCTCTAGAACAGGCTAAACCAGAAGGTATTAAAAAAAAGGTATTGGATAAGGCTCTATGTCTAATGACTTTACCTTTATGGTCAAAACGAGCGCAGTTTGCGCATGAAAGGTCTCGCTTAGTTTCGTGCTTTTCAGCACAATGGCCACACTGTAGTTTACTTTTACAGTCGTTTGAATGATGACCAACCTTTTGACAATTAAAGCAACGCGGAACACGGATATGGTCATTGACCCTATGTACATACTAACGATGCCACCCGCCGCTCAACGCTCACCGCTCGTATAGGAACCGAAGCCTTAGTCAACCGTTGGATTTCCTCCAGCGGCGGTGGTGGTCATGCCTGGTCGTAGGGCAGCTAACCGGATGAGATAATGATTTCTTTCGCGATGCTTTTCTCTACTACGGATATTTTAGCTGTCACTAGGTCTCTAGAACCAACATGTTTTCTTTTTCTTTTGCAAAACGTTACCGTATAAATTAGTTTTTAAAACGTTGGCGACGCATAAACAGCATTTTTTGACTCAATTTTCGACTCCTTGCGGTTAAATTACATTAGCTAAGTTGAAGTAAGAGAGTGGTATTTATTTTGCTTGGAATATAAATGCATGTCTTCCGTATATGTTTTATACCCTACGTTTTATAATATGATAATTATATTAATACTTTTGCATTCAGCTGAAGTAACAAGAGGAAGACCTAATTTCTTAATGATGGTTTTGCAAACCGTGCAAAATGAAAGTTCAAATTCTTTCTACAATGGCAAATTAATTCATCAAGAACGTTATTAATAAGTTCTGCATTCATATACATATATTTATACTTTGCTGCCACTGTTTATAATATAAACAATTTTCTCTTTTACTTTATTAGATCAAGGTAAAGTTACTTTTCTGATTACCCATGTTTTGTACTCATCGATTATAAAGTCACATAATTAATTTGACATTATAGTAAAAATAGTCTTACATTTTGTACAACAAATTTAGTATTTTAATTTGATAATTCTTTATCTAACCGCAGTTTCTTTTATAGGTCAAAATAAACGTTAAAACCAAAAATAATTCTTTTAGATAAAGAAATTTCGCTTTTTTAGTGATGGCGTTCGTAACAATTATATCGATATCACCGATTACTTATCTATAAATTCCTTACAATTGCATTTGTTAATAATAGTAATTGTGTGACTTATTATGTCGAATTGAGTACTTCGCATTTTAAATTAATTGTTAGTCTTCATTTCCTATTAAATTAAATTATTCTCTTTCGCGCATCTGAAACTACATCATAAAACAAACGTTATCAGAAATTCTTATATTGTTCTGATTTAAACTACAAAGTTTCTGTAATTATGATCACTATCTTATCTATTATTGACGTTAATAATCGATATTGGCTCAAATCTGTATTAATCCTCGTAGCTTGCGATACTCCACTATTATGAAGTACAAAAATAATTTTGAAAAATTTCAGCACTAATTCTATTTTTTGTTGCAGTTGTTTGGAAGCTTGTTACTGGCATTTAATCGAGAAACGGTTCTGCTACGATGAAAGCATCGCATTGTACGAAGAACCTGGCAGAAAAGAAGAAAAATATCCGAATGTATTTGAAAATATCGCTTTTTACGACCAAGTGGCTCTGATTGCTGGTCGATCGATCGTAACTATAGACGCGTTGCCGAAAGAACCAAAACCGATTGCACATCAACCGCGACCGACAATACGTTGGTGGGAGGATGATGTAGTCGAACAAAATAAAGAAAACGAATATAAATGCAGCGAAGTTAAAAGAACAGCTTCTATTTTAAAAGCAAGTAACAAAGACATATCTGTTATTACTGTGGAAGAAGAACCCCCGAAAATTGATCAGCCGGTGAGTGATAAACCGGAACCACAAAACATGAACTTGTTGCAAGTTGAGCCTGTGAAGTTGCGTAAGAAATCTTTAGCCGAGCGCAGAGCTTCGCGAAGTCTTACGCTAAATATTGATAGAACTCTTGAACTTCCGATTATACGACAAGTGTCAATGCCAAAGTTTTACATAGATACTCCTGAAGCTAATCAAATGGATCCGAATTATTTTAAAGAACCAAGTTCAGTGCTGACTAGTCCAGTCATCAAAGATCCTTCGGATCTTTACGATTTGCGCTCGATCGTTCAATTAGAAAAGGACAATCGTAATAATTTACAATCTAGCAGTGTTGTTCCTGTTCATAAGCAACAAGTACCATCTAGTGCTCATTCCAGGTTATCGTTAATAAAAGAAAAACTCAATACTACGAAATTAAAAAAGCAAGCGTCAACATCGAATTTACCACACAGTATACAACACATATAAGCGTGTTTCTTGTAATTATTTTGACTACCGAAAATACGGCTTTTAATCTCAACATTAGAGTAATTATTTATTTTCTTAGCACAATTAAATATAATTTATAAATTAATGAGATGTTCCTTTTTTTCTCAATGACCAAAGCAGTATGTTGTAAAGCAAAAAGTGAATCATTATGATGTGGTTTTAAAGTCAAATGCCTACACGAGGATGTTGACCAAATACTAAGAAAAATTTCATTTGTATTATTAATAAACTTTAACCACATCGTACTTGCACTTTTAGCCATAATTGTAAACTAATGTACTTAAGAATTAGTCACAAAATACATTTAAATGACCAATCAAAATAATTAGCATTAAACAAATTATTTTAAAATGAGACTTTTCTAGTTTTACTTTTAGATTGGATAATTATAAATAAACAATTTAATGATCAGTGTGTAATTTCAATATTTTAATAATCATTAGTTTATATAACATATATAATTAAAATGTCTTCTTTTATTTCATTTATCTAACGATTACTTTCTTTTGCTTATTTGAATTCAGTATCTGATATTTTCACTAGTTTTGCATTTTTGAGTATTTATTTTTTATTGTGATTTATTGTGCATTGCTACCAACTTTTTGCTTTTTTTATTTAAGTCAAGAGGCGGTTCGCCCCTGCAAGGCGATCTCCTTGATCCTTTTGTGTACCTCTGATTTATTATTCCCTTGTTACCGCGAGGGGTCGTTTGATCACAATCGCGTTCGCGCACAACACGGCACTCGCGTCGACAACTTAACCGTAATAGTCAAAATAAGAAAAGGACTGATTATAACCGATTTATTACTTCCAGTTGTTGAGATAATGTTAATCAGCTAGTAGAACGCAGGTTGGTACTGTTCAGGAAAACCGTGTTGAATTTCGTCCATCTTCGGTGGCGCGGTGGTAGTAGATGTTTGAGGTTGGGACCAGTATACCGTGTGACACGTTTTAGCGCAAAGTGTACGCAGTTTCGTCCATGGTGCAAAATCGCCTGGTGCTCTCGCAGCCACTCTTAGCCAAATATGACGGGGCTCAAGAGTTCTGGCACGACAAAGAATGGTGAATGTAGCCGTACTTGGTCCACGTCGTGCTCGAATATGGTTTCGCTAACAATTGTCAATTGGTTTCCCGGCAATGCGAAACGCGCGGGTGGGATGTGTTCTTTGCGTTGATAAGACATTCCTGCGTGGATTCGAATAAAATTTTGAGTTGATCCGGCGTCTAATAACGCTTGGAGTGCGTGTTTTCCGATTCTAATAGAAACGGAGGGCAGTTGGCCTGCTTTATGGAGACTGTTTAGTTCGGCCAAGGTTGCAAACGTTTGACCGTCGAGTCGTTTCCTTGGTCGTTTCTTGTTAACGTGGGACAGTCCCGGTTAAAATGACGTCTGGGGCAGTAGTGGCATCGTGGTAGGTCGTTGTATCTTGGGCGTAATGGTTTAGAAGCTGGTTCTGGTCTGTTTCGCCAATCGGATTTATTGGCTTTGAGCGCCGATTCGATAGCTGTTGCTTTTTCCACAAAGTCTAACAGCGAAGTTGGCAGTGGGTGTATGAAATGCGCTTGAATATGTGGTGCTAGCGTTTCTACGAACAACTCCAGGTGCTCGGCAGGATTCAGTTTTTATCTTCGGGCCAGGTTACTTTTTGATCGTAAGAACTCTGCTTTTTGCTAACACTGATATGCCATTGTACTTTTTAAGAAGTAGTGACTTAAACTGGTCGTAGGTTTCTACTAAGTCGATGTCAGTTTTCCACCATGACGAAGCCTCCTTTTTTATGTTTTTGATCGCAGTGGGTAGCTTCTTGTTTTCTGGAATACCGTTGGCGTCAAAGTATTCCTCTAGGTCAGATAGGAATTTTTCGGGGGTTTCCAAATTTGCAAGTGCCGATTTTAAGTCGATCAGCGCTTGGTGAACTTTTTTTACTGATGTTGGTTGGGCGCCACTGGATGGTTGGCCGGCATCCAGACTGGTTTCTGTCTTCGAGCTTCGGGTTTCCGGCATTTTGTATTGCAGTCTCTTGAGCTGGGTCGTGTAGTTAGGTGCACCTTGGAACTCCACAAAGCCCCATGCTCAGGGCGTCAATTGTTACCGCGAGGGGTCGTTTGATCACAATCGCGTTCGCGCACAACACGGCACTCGCGTCGACAACTTATCCGTAATAGTCAAAATAAGAAAAGGACGGATTATAACCGATTTATTGCTTTCACTTAACTCTAACAATGTATAAAAGCGATAAAAGAAACTACTACTAAAACGGATGAACAACTTAACATTAAATATAGGTATTAATAATTAAATGTTTATAAGTTCTACTACACGCACTACCACTAGCACTACTACCGGTGGCGTCAACCGTAGCGACGAAGTGCGAGCGTAGTAATGCCTTTAGTTAGCCGAACACCCAGTCAAGGTGCCCTTTAAGCAAAGTTAGACATGTGCAGCTCAAGTGAAGTTTGGGTGTTCGGGGCTCTTCTTTTAAACCCTTTCCGGGCCGTAAACCTACCCCCAGTGTTGCGCAGTGGGGTTGGTATGGGGGCGTCGAGGTAACACCCTCAGCAGTTCTGTTTCCTCAATGAAGTTCAAAAGTTTATTCCAAGGGACTTTTTCAACTCATCATCGGTTGGTTTTGGTTTGCCGGGAATCGTTGTGCGTTGCATTTGATATGCCTTGCATTTACACATCAGATGCTGCGAAGTCTCGTCGTCCTCCAAGTATCCGCGGCATAGAGGGCTACCTTGCAATCCCATTTTATGCATATGTTTGTTAAGGCCCCGTGCCCTGTTATTAGTCCCGTGAGTTCCCTTAAATCTGTCGACTCATGCTTGATAGTGCAGTTTGATTGTGGCTCTGTTAAAAAGAGTTTTGTGTGCCTCATATCTGAAGAGTTTCGTAAGCGATTTTGAAAACGGGTTCACGCTTGATATATGTCTCTGCTGTGCCCTTTTTAGCTAGTGTATCCGCCACTACGTCTCCCTTTACATTCTGTTCTTTTGGTATCCAGACGAGCTGCACTGGTTGGCTAGTTGCCAATATTTCCAGACTGTTTATGCATGCCATAATTAGTTTGGATTTTATTACTGGCGATCTTAGCGCCAATAGTGCTGCTTGGCTGTCAGACATGATCGATATCAGACCATTTGCGTATGATTTCGAGTCGATAATGTTCCTGACACACTCGTCAATAACAACAACTTCAGCTTGAAAAGCGCACGCATATTTACCCAAGGTCAGCGAAAATTGCTTGCGATAATGCTTCCGATACCGTTGCTCCATCTGTGTACCAGATGGTTCCTTTAACCGCGCCCGGGTAAATGTTTTTTGTCTACTAGTCTCGTGACGGTATTGTCACTTTAAATTTTTTTTTTAAGATGTGATACACTTTTGTCAAGTTGGATCTCATAGTTAAGATTGTTTCTTCACCCAGCACGTTGTATATACCCGGTTTGTTTTTCCCGGTTACTGACGTGTGTTGATTAATCTGCAGCTTGTATGCTAATTGTCTTGTTTCCATCATTACAACGATGTGTAATGGTAAAAATAAAAGTACTGCTTCAATGGCTGTTGTGAGCGTGGTTCTCATTGCTTCTGTTATCAGTAGACATGCCATTATCTGTACTTTGCCTAACTTTGCAGTATATAACCATTCGGTAATTGTGGGTTTCCATCCCCATGCGTGCCTGACCATCCGTTTGGTCGTGTTAAGAATCCTGATGGCCTTCGTTAAAACTTTTTCTAGATGAGCATCGAAAGTCAATCTAGTATTAAGAGTGAGTCCCAGATATTTGACTTCTTTTGTCATCGACAGCGTGAATCCGTACATCGTAGGTAGTTTTATGTCATCGTTTAGTAAACGGAACGATTGCCGTCTTAGGTGGCTTCACTGCATTATGTTCAATACAGTTATCCCAAATTTTCCGTTTGTGATAATGGTGAGGTCGTCAGCGTATCCTAAAGCAAATGCCCTGTCGTCTTCTAGTTCTTATAGTAGAACGTCCATGACGAGGCAACACAGTAGGGGTGACAGCACCCTGCTTTGTAGACACCCGCCAGCTACCTTAGCTCCTACAGTGCTACCGTACAGAGTAGCTGTTACCGTCTGATTCTTGAGCATTAAGTTGACCCAGTTTCGGAACATATAGAAGTGTGATTCCTTGTTTCTACATTGCCCTTGCAATTGAAGTGGAGGTAGTGTTGTCAAATGCTCCTTCAATGTGCAGAAAAGCACTCAACGTAATATCATTGTATTGGATTGCATTTTCGAATTTTCTCCTTACTAGTTGGTGAAGAGGTAGCTCTCAAGATTTTCCGGATTGTTAAGCATATTCGTTTTGGTGCAGAGGCGAAGTCTTTAGTGCTCCATCCCGTATATAAATGTCGACTACTTTTTTAAATAGTTTTAAGGTGAAAGAAGTCAAGCTGATAGGTCTATAAGATTTTGCTTGGACTAGTGCTAAGCTGGCTCTGAAAATTTCGCATACTGCCTACAAATCCTTTTTGCAGCATGATGGAATAAATTCCATCGGCTCCTGGAGACTGAAAGAGTTTAAACGTATTGATTCCTCATTCTCAGTTTTTAAGATTCATTATTTTTTTCGCTAAGTCCCAGTTCCTTTTGCCTGCCCGTTTGTTTGGTACCTTAGGTCTTGGTGCTTAGATACTTCAGTTAACGATGAACCCGGGAAGTGTTTTTGCAGTAGTTCCTGCAGAATACCTTCAACCGAGTCTGTAAACTTTTCGCTTTCGGTCAGTAAAGAACCTTTTTGGAGTCGAAAACTTTTAGGGTTGTTTTCTACATCCTTACAGTATCTACTTTATGAGTTTCTCTTTGTCTTTTTAATGGCATTGTTGCATTTTGTGTAGCTGGGTCTGTATTTATCCCAGTTTCCGGTTTTTTTTTTGGCTGTGTTAAATAGCTTTCGGGTGCGAGCCTTGCTTTGACATGCTCCCTATTCGTCCAAGTTATCCCGTTGAGGTTTCGTTTGACAGTTTTGGGACAGCTTGCTTCAAATGCGGATTTCAATGAATTAACAATACTGTCCATTATTAGTTCTAACTGCGTTAATCTTGCAACTGTGGGACAGTCAATGATTTGTTCCGCTAAAGTTTCGTTAAACAAATCCCAGTCGTTTTTCCTCGGGTTTCTATATTCCATTACGAGTTTCTCGTCTGATTCAATGTGGAATCAAATGTATCTATGATGAGATAAAGAAGGTTCATCTGATACATGCCACATTTTTGTCACTTTGCTTGCCTTTGGACTAGCAAGCGTAAAGTCAATAACTTTAACGTGCGACACGGTTATAAACGTAGGCGCATCTCCATTATTTATTATGTCTACATTTTCTATTAGGATAAATTCTGAAAGTTTTTTACTTCTTCGATTTGTGTTTGTGCTCCCTCACAAGATGTGATGTACATTGGCATCGCATCCAAAAATCAGCGGTTTGTGGGTCCCACTGTTAATCAGCCTGTGGATTTCCTCCGGCGGCCGTGGTTCTGTCTGGTCGTAGAGAAAATAACCGGATCCGGTCCGAGGGTTGTGCACAAGTTGGGCTGCAAACAGCCATCTACCTAGACAGTTCAACCTTTTTATTGTTCCTTGGTGTTTCCATGTCTCCTGGACAAGGGTAATATCAATATCGTGTGTCTTGATATAAGCACTGAGAGCAGGCGCGGCTTCAGAGGGGGGCGGGAGGGCTATGCAACCCCCCCCCCGGAATTGAGAGCCGCTAAGGCTGCCCTACAGTAATGTATATTTATCTAAACGACTTTGAGCATTAGATATGCCTTCAGCACGTTCTTTCCGGCTGTGGATTTACATCCATTGCCTCGTGGGCAACAATGGTGGTATCCGGTTCTTTGCTGTTCTTTTTGGAGTCGGCTAGCGCCTGGAGAGTGATCCTCGAAAATCCGAGGTGCATTTGGTTGGTTAACGCTCTCACCTTTTCCCAGAACTCCTTGTTCATAAACAGGACGTATGCTTTAGGGTCTGCTTTAGTGTTAAGCACCCGTCACGTTGCGGTACTGATACTGTTCTGTACCGATATTCTTTTCAGTAAGGAGACCGGTTTTAGTTCCCAGGACCCACGTGATAACCTTCTTAGGTGCAGGAAGGTCCTTGAGATAAATAATCTTTAGTTCCCTATCCTCCCCCGATTTTTTGTAAATACTGAATCCCGACCAGACTGGGTGGTTACAAAAGAAGAGCCGGTGGTTAGCAGAATTCTCAAGAATAAAGCTCCCAGATCCGACGAAGTACACTGTAACGTTCTAAGAACAGTCGTACAAGATTTCCTCTCTTCTACGTTCATTGACCTATTTAATTCTTGTGTTCAATGCGGGTATTTTCCAAACAGTTGGAAAACTGGTAAGCTAATCACGATTCTCAAGCCTGGTAAGAGGGATCTCGCCAGCCCTAATTCGTACCGTCCGATAACGCTACTTTCAGAACTAGGTAAACTTTTCGAACGTATATTGTTAAAGAAATTACATGACACAACGACTATTCCGTCCTAGTCAATACGGCTTTGTTCTTGGCAAATCGACGACAGACATCATTGTTAAATTAACGACAAAAGTACAGACGAACGTCTCAAAGTATAGATTCTGCATTTCCGGAGCGTTCAATAACGTATGGTGGTCATCAATAATTGAAGCTCTTGTCATCAAGAGAGCACCTGCAGACACAGTGTGCGTCATTCGTAGTTATTTATAGAGTCGCTTGATCACGTATTTTACGAACGTTTCTGGTTGTTCTTATACAAAATGACTGACAAAAGGTTGTCCCCAAGGCTCGCTTTCCGGGCCGACCTTGTGGAACGTTGTTGTTGATTCCTTACTTGAACGAAACTTACCTGATAACGGCGACATTTTCGCCTACGCGGATGATATTACCATCACAATAACCGCAGACAATAGACGAGACCTAGAGGCAAAATCACGACAGTGCCTAGACATTCTGATTCGCTGGGCTGCCAACAACAAATTGACAATCTCAGGTAACAAGACGAAGTACTTGGTTTTTGGCTCCCCGTTGTCAAGATATCCCACAGTTCGACTAAGCAATATTCCAGTCCCTTAGGTTTTCAAATTCAAATACTTCGGACTTTTGCTTGATCACAAACTGAACTTCGTCAAACACTGTTCCTATGTAGTTAACAAGTGTAAGAGTGTCTTGCGCTTGTTTTACAAGTATTCTCGTCGTAGATGGAACTTACATAAAAAATCATTAATGACTATTTTCAACAGTGCAGTCATCCCCATAGGGCTCACATATGGCTGAGACATTTGGTACCATAGACTAAAACATACCCATATTGTCAGAAAACTGGCATCTCTACAGTCCTTATTCGTACGATCCTCGGGGCATACCGTACAGTTCCTATCAATTTCTTATGCGTCATGGCAAAGTATCCCCCTCTGCATCACGTATTGCAAGAAACATACTGCATCAAAGTTCTCTCAAGGGCTGGCACTTGTATCTTTTTAGACCAGCAAGTTTTGACCGCAGATTTTCCTTTCTTTTCGGCCGTCAAGCGTCATCTCAAGACTTTGATCTTGGATGAATGGCAGCGGTTGTGGGATACAACACATAGGGAGCGTAACGCTTATTCCATGATACCCAATGTCCTAAACTAAATCAACATGTCTCACGATCCGGCACGAGCGGCCAACCAAATTCTCACATCGCACGGCTGGTTCCGTTGCCATCTAAAACGCATGAGCGTTTCGGATGACGACTAATGCCTGTCGTGTGGTGTTCCTCATACTCCGTCACCTAGGATTCTCGCTTGTTGGAAGTTTGATGATGACCGGAGTACCCTAAGAACTAGAGTGAACCCGTTTCCCAATTCCCCCGTGTCCATCTTTAAACTAGTGTCCGACGTTAACGAACTCATTGTATTCGCTAGAAGAGACCAGAATCAAACGTAAAACCAGAGTCTAACTTAATTTATTTTTACATAGCATTTTGATTTATTTATACAGTGAGCTACAAGAAGTATGGTATTTATTTAGTTATTTAATTGCATGGGGGTTTATTATTTTAAAGTATTTTATTTTGATTATTTTTAGTTTTACTAACATTTTCAGTTTGTTTTTAGCCTTAGCTGACTTGACTAACTGGCCTCGTCCTGTCCATTACAATAACGTTTCCTTTTTCCGCTTACTTGGTTTCTAGTCTAAGAAGCGAGGATAAGCCGAAAGGTAGGTGCCTCGCGGAACCTCGTGCTCTCTAAGCACGAACCTGTAATATAGCCCATTCAATTCGTCTAAACAGATGATCCTCAAATTTTATATCCTAAATCGTTCAATCCCCTATGTGGCGAACTTGAACTAAGCAAGTTCGGGTGGTTGTTGGGTCCACTTCCTCCTCCTCCTTCTTCTTCCTTCACCAGTGGTTTCTTAATGTTTGACGTGCCGACTAGCCACTCTCTGGTTTCCTCATAAGCGCACGTTATTTTCAAGAATCCCCCTTTATGGGCACATTCCTGAAAACGCGGATAAGCTTGTCGCTTTCCTAATTTGTCAACCCATCCGAGTATCGAGGTTTTTATGACCTCAGATTCTTTAGGACTGAATGTGCTTTCAGGGAACCCTTTTGGTATTATTGCAAGAGCGATTCTCGTCAGTGTCCCTAAGTGTTTTTTTTGGGTTCCTTCGACCCCTTGACTTCGCTTTACTGGTCGTTTATGGGACGCCGGTGTGCTACTGCTGGAGAGGTTGCGTTTTTGCGCACCTGTTGTTCCGGCAGTCGGTACAATTACGTGCACCGTTTAGTGTCGCTGTTTCGTTCCTGACGTGCTAACTTTTGCTTCTTGCATAGGTGAGTTTTGCTCTCGCGTTTCCACCATTGGAATGGAACCGGTTGTCTGAGCTCCCAATTCTCTTTGTATTTTACGTAACTCAACCCACGGGAATTAAATTTAAAAGAACCTTTTGCTTTAGTGAGTTCTGTTGGTAACAACCCTGTCACCACAGCTAGCTACAATGTCAGTGCGTGGGCGTGGTTGAAAAAACTATAATAAGAAAAAGAAAAAGATTAAGATATAACAAAAAAAACAATCAACTAGAAAACGTAACAAGCTTATATAATATATTCAAACAATAAAACATAACTATACGATTTAACAATAAGTAAAGCAGACAATTACCGGTTACATAATCTAACATTGTGAACAACTTTCAACACGACAATACCAAAATTCAATCACCATAAACTTATATCGTAAAATGAACTATAGTCCTCGCAATTTTACTTTCGATGCACGTCATTAACGTCAGTGACGTAGTTATTCAACCATGTTGTCGGTATTATCATGTAAACTTACTCTTTTCGTACATTCTTAATATTACATTGCGAATTACGTTTTCATTAAATGTTTCTACATTCGTAACAGATGTACTACGCTTACGTTTTGAGGAGATCTAAGAACCTCGTTCTTAGCAACCGCTGTACATACAGAAATAACTGTAGAATATATGTATGTATTACCACAATTTAAATATTATGTAAAAGGGTACCTCTCGCACAGCATTTAGTGATATCAATGGACCACCATTATCTCGTTCAAACTCAAAATAGTACAGTTTTGTATCAAAAATAATTATAAAAAACAATAAGCCGTTTGACATATTACTTTGACGTAAAAAACACAAATTAAATTTGACAGATGCCAACAACGCTGCAACTTTAGTAAGCACACCAACAACGCGACAAAAAAAAATTCCATAAGACAATTCGGTATTTATTTATTTTTTGCTATAAATAGGGTGGTATGAATTTTACGTCATTAATGACGTGCATCGAAAGTTAAATTGCGAGAACTATATTATGTTTACATTTAGTTGCGAACAAATTAGTAATTACCAGATATAATTGATAGCAATGTTTAAATGAGTATAAATAAGAAAACTTACCCCACCGAAGTTTTTTAAATTAGTAGCTACTGGTCAAATACTATCCCAAAACTTGCGTATGTAAGCTTACATGCAACGACGTAAGTTTTCCAAAATTTGGCTTTGGCTATGGTAGGTTGAAAACAATTAAAGAAACTTGAATGGAATACAATTAGCGTACTCAAAACAGTTTCATATCAATAAACTATAAAAGAAATTAATTTTGATAGCTAAAGTCTGACGTAAGTAGTACGGTATAAACAAATTAACAATGCTTAAGACTAAATAGAGAAAAAAATTAATACAATTACGAGATTTAAATACAAAATAATTATAAGTAAAATTATAGTTAGGCACGAGTCATCTACCGCCTTTAGGAAAATTCTTAGCGGTATCCACAGCTGTGCCACGTTCGACCCAGATAACACAGATCCAAGAGGTTATTAGATATGTTACATTATTCTCGGAAAAATTACTCTTTCCGCAGCTTGATGACGCTTGATTGCCTCTACTCCACCAAACTCGCTATAAGCATTTTAAATTACTAAAAACAACATGCCGACGATCTTTTACTTGTAAATGTTTACTCAACCAAAGAAATTGCCTTAATCCTGCCAACAATTCTTAATTCAAGTAAAATATCTAAAAGCGTAATAGAAATAACCGACAATAAAAATTAAATAGAAAGAAGAATTACTTACAATTAAACAAACAGGCGCTTTATTAAAATCGACTGTTACAACAACTTAAATTATAACAGTGAAAGTACAAATGGCTACAGTCGCAATCCCTTCTCGTAAATAAGCAATCGCAACTTATCACATCTAGTGGAGTTCGCAAACAGCAAAGTAGTGAAATTTAATTACAACTATGACTTTTAGAAAATGAATAAATAGTGACACGTAACAAATCTCTCTTAGCAACATTAAAACCTGGAGAGGACAAAGTAGCTTAAAAGAAGACAGAAGTTTAGGCATACGCCAAGAATCAAACGCTAACAACCACAACCTTACCTACGTCCATAGGAAAACCTAACTCAGATAAAGAGAAAGAACTTACCGACGTGAGGAACACCAAGTAGTGTCGCCAACGCGCCTAGAAGACCTATGAAGCACAACCAAAAAAGAAAAAGTATTTCTAAGAAATGGACGTCTTCCGCATGAAGCGGAAATGCCTAAGCACCAGAAAATGAAAAAAAAGTCATCCCCAGAGAACACCCATCGCTCCTTGAACACGTGATGATAAGAGCAAAAGCTAAAAAGTTTTGGCAAGCGTCAAGGATCAACAGCTCTAAAAACCAAATCAAACCCCAACTCCTAGTGCTCCTTCTTAAACGCAACTTAAAAAAACGAAACGGTAATATAGGTGATAGGAAAAAGAAGCGACACCCAAACCTCAGAAATCAAATTGTAGTCTCAGGTCTCTTCTATGTAATGCTGGACAATTGTGTGGTGTTAAGGTTTTAACACACTTCACGTCATAATAGAAACACGCACTCAGGAAATCTCCTCACCTTGAGAGTATATAAAAAGAAAGAAAAAAAAACATCTCAGAATTTTGTCCCAAAGCCTACATAAAAACAATTACTCTCTGCATCCGCTAGATTGTAGCCGAAAACTGTAAAAGCACAACATTTTTCGTGCAGGTTAGGTCAAGGATTGCTCACCCTTGACAAGCTCCAACAAAAAAGGTATTATGCTTAATCCAGAAATTGAGACTACTGGGACGAAAACAACAAACCTTCCTAAACACGTTACTGTTTTGTTTCTACAACAAGCGCTTTTCTACTCATGGTGACAGATAAAAAAGAGACAGGAAGGAAGAAGGAGAAAAAATAGTACGATGTTGTACGGCTCAATTACCTTTCTTTATACAACAAAACCACAATGACCTACTCTACTGCACAACCAACCACACAAACAGCAGATAAACCGCACAAGTACCAACGCTTAAGCAAGAGTTTAAAATTGTCAAAAAACGGAATAATATTTCTAACAAACAAAAAGCCAATTTATTATTCATTTTATTAAAAGCGCAAGTCTTAAATCTTGATTTCTTAATGTTATTCTTAAACAATACTTGCTCCGAATATTTGAAACAACTCGACACCAAAATAGCAAACGCCAATTATGAACAATAAGGACACTCAATTAACTTTAAGGTTTGCGCAAGTGAATCTTTGGAATTCACAAATTGCGAGTTTCTTCTTTGACAACGACATTGACATCCTACTGACCCAAGAGTCATACACGTTCAGTTCTAGTTAAGAGTACAAGCTCGCAGGCTTAGTTGCATCCTTAAACAGGATTTAAGCATCCTTCATCTGTATTAAGGTATTTATGTAGCATTACTTTAATCACAGACTGGTGGAATCGCGAGAGCGCCATTCAACCTACGTTCGTCAATCGAAGGAGTCCGCTAGCAGCAAAGTGTAACACGATGTCTGCAATTTCTAGACGATACCTAAAGATAAAATCCAACACGTGCTTAGGCATTGTCTCCTACACCTCCTCTTTTGCAAAAAAATTACTGCATCAAAGTTTTAGGCAAGACTGGCTCGTACACATTCCTGAACCAGCAGGTTTCAATTTACGACTTTTTGTCTTTTTTAGCAACCAAACGTCACTCAAAAGTCTTAATCTTGGATCAGCAAGCCTTATGCCTATTATCTTATCCCAAATATCATTACCTGTATCAAAATGTCACTTCTCTGGGCGATAGATCAAGCAACTTTGGGTTGCTTGCTGGGTCCATGTCCTACTCTTTCCTCCACTTAAACAAAAATCTTTTAAAGCATATACTAAAATAAAAAAAGTTTTAGGTTTAGACCGTATCAATATTGTAACCGAAGTTGCTAACGTTTTGCTCACTTTCGTAAGGGCCATGGTTTGAAAAAAATCGAAGAATGTAAACAAGCAATCGAAATCTAGTTAAGAACCTTTAAGAGGTGGGTAATCAACTTGTGAACCAAATCAGATTTTAAACTCCATAGAAATGGCTTTAAAAACGTAGTACATAAAGGAGAAATATTGTCGCGGTTGGTTAATCAAAACTCTGATAAATGAGTAACCGTGGTCACGATTGAAGTTATTGAGGTGATTATTGCTGTGTTCTCTCGGATTTTCGTAGTAAAGAAGAATCACCGAAGCGTTGTCAAAGTTTATGTTGTAAAATTATATTCAACAACATCATATTCAGACATGCGTATGATTACGGAACTATCATTTTCACGGATGTTGACTAAACCAGATAAGCAAGAAATTTGGTATACAGTTTAGGAGAAAGTGTAAAAAAAATATATTTGGGAGAAGAAAAAATCTGAGAAAAGCATATCAAAATCTCGTTTGCAAAAATTACAGAATTCTACCTTCTTCTAAAACATACGTAATGGTAGGGTCATTAGAAAACAGACTAGTGGATATCTAAGTCAATTAAACGAATACTCAGATATCATAACAGGTTTCAATTCTAACACATATAAAGACTTGCACAAACATCATTATTTTAAACAGAAGAAGAATTAGTTAAGTAACGGCTTGCCAGTAGGTACTGAGGTCCAAGTTATGGAAGCAGTCCAGCTATTAATTGATTGGTCCGGACAAACAGACAAGAGCTCAAAATACACAAAAACATATTATTTTTACATAATAAACACACAATAATATACGAAACGAATGTTATAAAGATATAGGGTTTATATCAGGAAACAACTTACCGTGACTTTAATAAGATACTATTACACATAAAACACAAGCAGGGTTCGTAACTAAGAAGTAACCTTCGATCTCAAGATGCTTTCCTTTTAGGGTAAATAATATAATAGTTGCATTCGATAAGTCAGTTTGTACAATAGCTCTGATACTAGCTATTTTACCTACTGTTCCGCCATTGGCGTATAAATATCAAAGAATAAAACTTTTAACGATTTGAGCAACTAGTGAGATCTACAAACAATCACCATATAAAATAAAGTTACAATAAAACGTGTTCTATCATTCGTGTACGCGACTCAAACAAACATACATTTAATAGTAACTAAACAATTGCAATTCGCAATAAAAATAAAATCGTTTTATCTTAAACATAATTTTCAAAAAAAAGCATAAATTGACACAAAGAAAAAGTAAAAAAACAAAACAAAGTAACGCGACTATAAGACTACCCACGCCAACATAAATACCAAAGCAGTCAAAGACACTCATGTATTAAGATGGTTTGAATGCATACTATAAAGCAAAAAAGATTGACAAAACAAAAAAATTTGCAGAAAGCACAAAAGAAATCAAAAAAGTTTTAATCTTAAATCATATTGCTACCTCAAACAAGGTTTACAACATGATCCTAACCGCTTCCGAACTTCTTACTTTTATAGTCTACAACTCCTCTAAGAAATGCTTGAGCGCTGCTTCGCACCCGTACACCTGTAAATTTGAACTTAAACAGGGCCATCTCAATTATCACCTCAGTTCAACGAGTTCGAAATAAGACCTATCGTCATTGAGGTTTGTCTATAAGATGTGAGAGACATTAGGTTCAGTTTTAAAATATCAAGAATCATAGTGTAGGCATATTCCAATCATCCAAATCGCGTTTTTATCACATCACTTTTACGTTATTAACGTACCTTATAAAACTATCACTAATTAATTTGAGATTTACGTTTACACTATTACAATTACAAAACGATCGTAACAGTAAATGGCGTACAGTTATTGCAACTGTGTAAAAAAACTATAATTTGACCAATAAGATGACATAAATTTAATAAAGTTACTCTCAAGAAATAATAGTTACGTTAATTTAACGTCATTAGTTATGGTTAAGATTAAAAGTTAAAGATGGCGCTAGAAATCTAAAAAATAGAGAATTAGCGATTTAAAGATTGCTATTCTAAAAATGTTTTTAAACAAAAACAGTAAACGCACCAGGCTCTTATTTCAAACCTAAAGTGTTGGAGTTTAAAAGAATTTTGTTTGAATTTAATTTAAAATACTATAAGAAAGTATATATGTATAATAGACACTTATTTAACGTGTATAAAATATGAGAAAATCAACATTAAGTTATACCTGTTGATTGCAGGTTTGATAACAAAAAAAACAGTGTATGCATGTGATCTAACATATTCCTGATTTGAATCTTGTATGTGTAATGGCGCAATTTTTATCGATGATATGGACCCCACAATATTATTGTGTATTTGTTATATGTGTATAATTTTCGAACATTTAACTAGTAACTGAGTTACTATCGTACTGAACACTTTTTTATGTTTTTACTTTATGTTTATTGATTTCTTTGATTAGGAATCAATCGCTTTATAAATTTAAATGATGTAATTAATCATCTTGCTTTTCCTTCCAGAACTTAAAAGGTATCTTTACCATGTTCTTTCCTTCAATTTCAATGTTTTAGCAAATAGAACGTGCAGACAAAAGAAAAAAATGTGCAAAATTATAATATATTATTATGTAAAATCAGAAATCAAACATTTTTTTTTTCAAATTTCGCAGTTTCTTATTTACCAACTTAACAATTATCCAAATCATCAAAAGTTCCAGTACAAAACTGTACAGTTGGCAAGCCTGAAAAAAATTTTAATTTTGTTTTTATTCAACTTCATTTCAGGTCGCGTTTTGCGATAGAATTAATTTTATGAATCGGTATATACCGTAAAGAATACAATTAAGCAGAAACATAAAATTAAAAAATGGCTTTTCATTATGTTGTAACCGCACACAAACCGACAGCGGTAACATCTTGTGTCACAGGTAGGGAATAATAAACAATCTATTCCTCAATCACAATCCTAACCTTTTAGGAAACTTCACATCTTCAAACGATCTTAACTTAATAGTAGCTAAAAACACACGGTTGGAAATATATTTAGTCACTCCTGAAGGCTTACGACCTATTAAAGAAGTTGGTTTGTATGGGAAAGTCGCTGTAATGAAATTGTATAGACCACAGGTTAATAT
Source organism: Aquatica leii (assembly GCA_035610365.1). NCBI lineage: Eukaryota > Metazoa > Arthropoda > Insecta > Coleoptera > Lampyridae > Aquatica > Aquatica leii. The sequence goes on along the minus strand of CM069432.1, from coordinate 22,438,693 downwards.
CTTTCTTTCAACTTCGGCTTCTATTTAGCGTCTGTTTTAGCATGAAAAAAAAGATTTCTTGTTTATAGTAACGATGCGATACCATGCTATGATATTAGAGTGTGTCAGTGACGGTGATAATTTAGAAATTATCACTAAAGCACATGGTAATGTTGCTGATCGAATTGGTAAGCCGTCCGATACTGGTATTATTGCTATCATTGATCCAAAAGCACGAGTCATTGGACTACGACTATATGATGGGTTGTTCAAAATTATACCTTTAGATAAAGATAATAACGAACTAAAGGCATCTAGTATTAGGTACACATTGATTAATAAATTTCTTTACATAATAATGTTTACTTCAGAATGGATGAGTTGCAAGTTACTGATGTAGAATTTTTACACGGCTGCGCCAATCCCACAATCGTTCTAATCCATCAGGATGTAAATGGTAGACATGTAAAAACACATGAAATTTCTTTGCGGGATAAGGAGTTTGTTAAGATACCTTGGCGACAAGACAATGTCGAAACTGAAGCTTCAATGATTATTCCGGTCCCGTCACCTCTTTGTGGTGCTATTATCGTCGGACAAGAAAGCATTTTGTATCATGATGGTATTACGTCAGTTGCCGTGGCACCTCCGGTTATAAAAGTATGAAACTACTCTATAATTGGTACGATCTAATTTCAAAATTTTATAGCAAAGTACTATAATTTGTTATGCAAGAGTTGATCCCGGAGGATTAAGATATTTATTAGGTGATATGGCCGGGCATCTCTTTATGTTATTTCTCGATGTCGAATCTAGGGGAGATGGAGCTGATGTAGTTAAGGATCTTAAAGTCGAGTTATTAGGTAAGTCTTCAACTCATTTTTATTATGCAGTGTGTTGAGAGTCGAGTGATGGTCATCTACACCATGATCTTAATCGCGCTTTGCACCAAGGACATTAAGTTTGCTTGGTCAACACGTCACTATGAGGAAATCATAAGCTTAGAGCAGATGAGTTTCTTTGTTTGTTATGTTTAGGTGCATAGAGTACTAATCTCAACCCTTAGGGTTTTGTGTCCTCGATTTTTTGGTCATGTTAGGGTGGGTGGTTAACCAAAATCAAAAACAGTAGACTAGTTAGCTTCTGAAGAACGTGTTTAAAGTTTTCTCGTTGGGATACGTCGATATTTCCGTGCTGTCTGACGGAGTAAATAGTGGTCATCTGTAGATCTCGGTGCAATTTGTCGTTTCTCACAAACCACGATGTAGTTCTTTGCCGTGAGTTACTACTGACGCTACAACGTTATAGAGATGCTTCTTCCATAACAGGCGCTGGTTGAGAACCAGGCCTGGGTATGTTGCTTCATCCTTCCACGAAATATCAATATCTCAGGTTGACTCGACGTCTCTGTCTAAGTGTGCTCTTCTTCGGGTTAACGGTGATTCTTCAGTCGGCGTATCAACCCGACCCAACAATCTGTTGTATGCATCCGTTTTTGGATGCTTCGAAGTGTTGGAAGTATAGACGTTTATTCGAGGAAGTATCCTGTTTCAATTCTTCTCGGATTGGGTTTGGATGACTTTAACTTTACTTAGGTAAGAACGGATCATCGGTAGGGAGATGCTATTGTAGAGTATCTTCAGTAAAACCACTCTTGTGTTTCTTTTTGAATCCCATCTCGATGACTCGCAAAGTCTGGTGCGATTTCTGAAACTCGGACTGTTTTTTCGTATAGTAGCGTCTGAGTAAAGATTGCTTGCTCCAAGAATTTACCTAAAGTCGAGAGCAAGCTGATGGGACGGTAATTTTGCGGCGTCGTAGGTTTTTACGGGAAAAAACCGGCTTTGGAACGAGAATCACGTGAGCAGTTTTCCATTCGGTTGGAAATAGGCGTTGAATAAAGCAGAAATGATGACCACGCCCCTGGCTGGGAGGAACTGAATCGCTTGGTTGCTGATCCCATCTAGGTGATTTTCTTTGGTTTCTTTAAAATTACTTGAATCTGTGTTAAACCGTGTTCAGTTTCTTGTAAGCGGCAAGTTTATTAGGCTCTGTAAACACGATTGGTTTTCCATTCGATTGGAAATAGGTGGCGTCTAAGAGAGGCTTTGAATATAGCAGTAAGGATGACTACGCCCCTGGCGGGAGGACTCAAATCGCTTGGTTGCTGATCCCACCTTTCTTTTTTTCAAGCTCAAATAATCTGTCTTAGAGCTGGACTGGAATGTCGTAAGATATTTATGAGCAATTTGATCGGTTTAAAATCGCGTGGTGGGTAAATACAGTAGCGTTTTTCCATAGTTTTTTTATGCTCCCCTGCAAGTTTGCTGCGAATTATTTCTTTTCCGGTCTCATATGCGATTCCGAAAACGGTCAGATCCGATATATGTCTCTGTTGTGCCCTTTTTTGCTAGTGCGTCCGCCATTAGGTTACCCTTTACATTCTGGTCTTTTGGTATCCAGATGAGCTGCACAGGTTGGCGATTTGCCAATATTTCCAGACTGTTTATGCATGCCATAATCAGTTTGGATTTTATTACTGGTGACACACCAGTCAATAGCAGCAACTTCAGCTTGAAAAGCGGATGCATATTTACCCAAAGTCAGCGAAAATTGCTTCCCATGGTGCTTGCCTCCATATACTCCTGCTCCGGTACCGTTGCGATTTTTGGCCCCATCTGTGTACCAGATAGTTCCTTTAACCGCGCCCGGGTAAATGTTTTTTATCCACTCGTCTCGTGACGGTATTATCACTTTAATTTTTTTTTAAATGTGATAATTTTTTGTGAAGTCGGATCTCATAGTTAAGATTGTTTCTTCACGCAGCACGTTGTAAATACCCGGTTTGTTTTTCCCGGTAGTTGACGCGTGTTCATTAATCTGCAGCCTGTATGCTGCTTGTCTTGCTTCCATCATTACAACGAGGTGTAATGGTGGAAGTGAAAGTAGTGCTTCCATGGCTGCTGTGGGTGTGGTTCTCATTGCTCCTGTTATCAGTAGATATACCATTCTCTGTACTTTGCTTAGCTTTGCAGCTGTGCTTTTCAGGTTGGTTCTCTAACCCCATACAAACGCGCCGTATGTGATGGGTCCATTTGTGATAATGGTGCGATCGTCAGCGTAACCTAAAGCAAATACCCCGCCGTCTTCTAGTTCCTGTAGTAGGCCGTCCATGACAAGGGACCACAGTAGGGGTGATAGCACCCCGCCTTGTAGGCATCCGCCAGCCACTTTGGATCCGATTCTTGAGCATTGAGTTGACCCAGTTTCGGACTAGAGGTGTGATTTCTTTTTTCTCCATTGCCCTTGTTATTGCGGTGAATGTAGTATTGTCAAATGCTCCTTCAATATCTAGAAAACCACCCAATGCAATATCATTGTATTGGATTGCATTTTCGGATCTGCTTACTAGTTGGTGAATTGCTAGCTCGGAAGATTTTTCAGATTGGTAAGCATACTGGTTTCGGTGCAGAGGCGAAGCCTTTAGTGCCCCGTCCCGTATACTTTGTCAAGTAGTTTTAAGATGAAAGAAGTTAAGCTGATCGGTCTGTAGGATTTAGCTTGGGCGTACGTTGATTTCCCTGGCTTTGGTATAAATACCACAATCCGCCAGCTGTTTGGTATGGTCGAAAGTGCTAAGCTGGCTATGAGAATTTCGCATACAGCGCTTCGAAGAGCAGCAAATCCTTTTTGCAGCATGATGGAATAAACTCCATCGGCTCCTGGAGACTGAAAGGGTTTAAACGTATTGATTTCCCATTTTAGGTTTTCAGGGTTGATTATTTTTCGCGCTAAGTCCCAGTTCCTTTTGGGTGCTCGTCTGTTTGGTACCTCTAGGTTCTGGTGCTTAGGAACTTCAGTTAACGACGAACCCGGGAAGTGTTTTTGCAGTAGTTCTTGCAAAGTACCTTCAACCGAGTCTGTAAACTTTCCGTTTTCGGTCAGCAAAGAACCAATGTTTCCAGTGCGTTCTTTGCTCAGAGCTTTTTGGAGTCGAGAACTTGTAGGTTCGTTTTCTACGTCCCTACAGTACCTTCTCCATGAGTCTCTCTTTGCCTTTTTAATGGTATTGTTGTATGTTGTGAGGCTGGTTTGGTATTCATCACAGTCTCCGCTTTTTTTGGCTGTACTAAATAGCCTTCTGGTGCTTGCCCTTGTTTGTCAAGCTCCCTGTTCCACCAAGTTATTTTGTTGGGGGTTTGTTTGACAGTTTTTGGACAGCTTGCTTCAAATCCGGATTTTAATGAATTAACAATACTATCCGTCATTAGTTCTAGCTCGTGCGTTGATCTTGCAACTGTGGGACAGTCCCTGATTTGGCCCGCTAAAGTTTCGTTGAACAAATCCCAGTTGGTTTTTCTCGGGTTTCTGTATTCCATTACGAGTTCCCTGTCTGATTCAATGTTGAATCGAATGAATCTATGATCTGATAAAGAAGGTTCATCTGATACATGCCACATTTTTATCACTTTGCTCGTTTTTGGACTAGCAAGCGTAAGGTCATTAACTTTACTGCGCGGCACGGTTATAAACGTAGGCGCATGTCCGTTATTTATTATGTCTACATTGCTTTTTAAAATAAATTCTAAACGTTTGTCATCTCTTGGATTTGTGCTTGTGCTCCCCCACAAGGTGTGTTGTGCATTAGCATCACATCCAAGAATCAGCGGTTTATTAGGCCCACTGTTAAGCAGCCTGTGGATTTCCTCCGGCGGCGGCGATCCTGTCTGGTCGTAGGGAAGGTAACCGGATCCGATAATGAACTGCCTCCGGTTGCCTTTCTTTACTACAGATATTCTAGCTGCCACTAGGTCTCTAGAACATAAATCCCACAATGGCATAAGTTTAGTGCATTTTTTACAATAATGCATGTGCGAGGGCTGTGCACAAGCTGGGTCGCAAGCAGCCATCTACCTGGACAGTTCAACCCTTTTATTGTTGCCTTGTGGATCCATAGCTCCTGGACAAGGCTGTCACGATATAAGCACTGAAGGTCGCCGAGGCTGCCCTACAGTGTATGTTCGTTTGAACTACTTTCAGCATTAGATTTGCCGTCAGCAGTTCTTTCCTGGCTCTGGGTTTTCATCTATTGCATCGTGGACATCCCTTGTAGCATCCGGTTCTTTGCTGTCCTTTTTAGAGTCGGAGAGTGATCCTTGAAAATCCATGGTACAATTGGTTGGTTGACACTTCCACCTTCTCCCAGGACGCCTTGTCCATAAGCAAGACGTATTGGGTTCCTTTAGGATCTGGTTTAGAGTTAACCACCCGCCACGTTACGGTACTGATGTTGTTCTATACCGATATGCTTTTCAATAGGCTGGCCGGTTCCAGTGCTGTTCCTGGGACCAAGTGATAACCTTCTTGGGTGCAGGAAGGTCTTTGAGATAGATAATCTCTAGTTCCCTATCCTCCTCCAGTGGTTTCTTAATATTTGACGTACCGACTGGCCACTCTCTGCTCTTCTATCCAGTCCGCATCTATTGGCCTCTCCACCTTAGATTTAGGTTTTTGATGAGGTTGTCTTCTCTTGGTCCAGACAATTAAGCCAAGGCCCCTCAGCACTGTTTGTTCGTAAGACATGTTCACAGCAGCAAGAAGTTTGGGTTTGGCTGCCGTGCTTGCTGATCAAAGTCAGCAGAGCAGCGACAGGCATCGTTATCCCAGAGTTGGCTCTTGCCACGACACTACAGCTTGAGCTGGGAAAGCTGGTTCGCGTGACAGTAGTATTGGAGTACGCACGGATTTTAGACCGCGACTCCAACACCTGCCAAGGGAAACAGGGTGTCCCGGGTCAGCTGATGAATCTGCGTACCGTTACATTCTATTTAACCTCCTATCCACCACCTGGAGACGCGCCCGATAGGTAGCTCAACTCACGGGATTCGCATGATTAGACCCAGACCCAATAATTCTTGTTCTAAGCTGTTGACGCTATAAATCCGTGCCGTTTTGATCGTGTCGTATGTAGGGCTGTAATGAACCTTCAAGGTAGCTTGGAGGTACATTCAGCTTCTCGTAACGGCGCAATCCAGAGTTCTTCAGCGCTTGAACCGTCTTCCAAGCAATTTCTGTCTTCGGTAAGCGATTTTTAGTGTCTCAGGTGCGTTGCCATGTTCGACGCTGTCGGTTTTTCTGCACTTATGGGCTTTAATACGCACATGTAATGTCGCTTTTTGTTTGCTATTTTATCGACAAGTTTATTGCACTCTATACCAATACCGATATGGCTTTCATTGACATAATATGAACATCCTCTGGACGACCATTTATGCATGTTTTATGGATTACCGTTAGATTGCATCCGATGGACGTCCTTTCCAGGTCCAGGTTTCAGGATGTTCTGGTGCGGTTTCCAGTAGATGTCTAATTCTGTGATAAAAATACTTCCTATGGATTTTTCTCTAATATTTGACGATTAAAATTTAAAAAATGACCATGACCTACTTAAAAAGAAGAAAAACACGATTGGTTTTTCAATCCGTTGGAAATAGGCGGACTCTAAGAGAGGCGTTGAATATGACAGTAAGGACGGCCACAGCACTGGCTGGGAGAAGTCAAATCGCTCGGTTACTAATCCCATCTGATTCGGGTGATTTTCAAGCTGCTAATAATCTATGTTACCATACCGCGTCTGGGGTAGTGTATTCTGGGGATTGAAGCCACACTCAATCCTTCTCGGACTAACCGGTTTGATGGCGTCGTATATAGGACTGGAGTGTGCTTCCAAGGTGGTTGCGAATACTTCTGTTTTATCGTTGATGAAACTCTAGACAATCCAGAGTTCTTTAGCGCCTTAACCATTTTCCATTGGCTGGCATTTTTGACGTTAGTTGATTACAGATTTGCTTTTAATGGACGGCGATCTCTGACTTCGTTCCTTTCAGTGTTTTGCTATTCTCAGAGTTTTGGGTGCTTTGACGTTATCGGTTTTTCTAACAGATTTTCTCTTTACTCGATGACAATTTGGTATATCCGTCGGTCTAAGTCTTCTGGAGAAGTGTGTAGTCTTTAACCGGGAGTCGGATCGTTTGTGCAGACAATGATTCTGTCTTGTAGACTATTGGTAGCAGGCTGCTCGGACATAGTCTCAAGCTACGTAGCTGAAGATTTATTCCAAAGACAATATTACTGAACTCATAACCTCGTTATCCGCTTCCAATCGTTTTAGACCGCGACTTCAAGGTGATCGAGGTTGTTTAATTCTAATTCTAACCGCTTAGTGTTATACATCAGTAATATCATTTTTAATAATAGGTGAAATATCAACTCCCGAATGCATTACATATCTGGACAACGGTGTGCTATACATTGGATCTCGATTAGGCGATTCCCAACTTGTAAAATTAAACACTAAAGTAGACGAAAATGGTTCATACGTAACGGTGATGGAATCTTTCACAAACTTAGCTCCAATCATGGACATGTGTGTTGTCGATTTAGAAAGACAAGGTCAAGGACAATTGGTTACTTGTTCGGGTGCTTACAAAGAAGGATCGTTGAGAATCATTAGAAACGGGATTGGGATCCAAGAACACGCTTCTATAGATTTACCCGGAATCAAAGGAATATGGGCGTTAACTGTAGCGTCAGACGGAAAGCAAGATAACACGCTTGTGCTTGCGTTCGTCGGTCAAACTCGAGTTTTAAGTCTAAACGGTGAAGAAGTTGAAGAGACTGAAATTTTGGGGATCGCGTCTGACCAACAAACGTTTTATTGTGGAAACGTGATTCACGAACAAATCATTCAAGTTACTTCTATATCGGCTCGTCTAGTTTCTGCCCAAAGTAAAACTTTGCTGGCAGAGTGGAAACCTCCAACCGAGAAAAATATCAGCGTCGTTGCCTGTAATTCGGAACAAATAGTTGTATCTACCGGTGCGGATTTATACTACATCGAGATTCATCCGAATGAGCTGATAATGAAAGGGCATAAAACTATGGACGTCGAAGTTGCTTGTTTAGACATCAGTCCGATAGGAGAAAATGCCACATCTTCCCAACTGGTCGCCGTAGGATTATGGACCGATATTTCCGCATGCATCTTAAGGTTGCCAGATCTTTCGGAGGTTTTTAAAGAAAATTTAGGCGGAGGTTTGATATTTACAGCGTGTTCAATAATTTGTTTGATTATTTTCGTTTGTAGAAATTATTCCAAGGTCGGTCTTAATGGCTTGTTTCGAGGGCCATAGTTATTTGTTGTGCGCGTTAGGCGATGGCTCTATGTTTTACTTTTTACTGCATAAAGATTCTGGCGCTTTAACAGACAAGAAAAAAGTTACGTTGGGTACTCAACCAACAGCGCTTAGAACTTTTAAATCGTTGAGTACCACAAACGTGTTTGCGTGTTCAGATAGACCAACTGTAATATATTCTTCAAATCACAAATTAGTATTTTCTAACGTAAACATGAAGGAAGTTAATCACATGTGCTCTTTGAATGCCGAAGCTTACCCTGATAGGTAAGGTCCCAACTAATATCGTTTTGCCAGAAAATAAATTTTGTTTTTTACAGCTTAGCTTTAGCTACAGATACTTGCGTGACAATCGGTACCATGGATGAAATACAAAAGCTACATATTAGAACAGTGAATTTACAAGAGTCGCCAAGGCGAATAGCGTATCAAGAACAATCACAGGTAAATCCGTGTGTTCCATTAGTGTTTTGTTTAAAAACTACTTGTTGCAGACGTTTGGAGTTTTGTCTGTTCGAATGGATATTCAAGATTCGACCGGTTTAAATCCGGCTCGTCCCAGTGCGTCAACTATGACCCAATCGGTTACTGTTTCGAGTAGTGTAGGTTCATTATCGTTAGGAAAATCGGGTGTGAGTGGAGTGTCGGGTGCAAATACGGCTCCGGAGTATGGACAAGAAATCGAGGTACACAATTTGTTAATCGTGGATCAGCATACTTTTGAAGTTTTGCACGCGCATCAATTAATGCAGCAAGAATACGCGATGTCTCTTATTTCCTGTCAGCTCGGAGATGATCCCAACATGTACTATATTATAGGTAAGCGATATTTTTTGTTTTATAAGAGCTTCTTACAGTTTCTGTATGTTTAATTTGTATTTGTTGATGGTTTTGAATTTAATGTTTAACGTTTTTATTGACAATTGACAGTTTAGATAGAAAATATAATTTTGGTAAGTCGAGAGGATATAAAGCTGAATGCTGAATTTGTTGCGTAACAAATAGATGAGAGTCTTTAATCTTATTTAAGTTTCGGTTTCGTGGTAAAACACGTAGCTACCTATAACGCGCTTTAAATGATGTATGTAAGGACTTCATTACTGCTTCTCACAAACCACCAAAATGATGAGATGAGTCAGTTGAAGTTGAGCACTAACGTAGTGAGAAGTTGTCCATGAAGAGGCATTTTCAGCATGACACTGAAGAATAACAATTGGTTGCTCGCGATGGGAGATCTACGAGATATGATTTAGTGACTCACGACAGATTACCACTGACTTGATTTTTAAGTTAACGAAACGATAAGACAGTTAATAGGAATGGGAAAATGTTAGTGGAGATATGTGAGGAAAAAGGGTGGTCAATTCTTAATGGAAATATAGAGGAGGGGGACAGAGGTGACTACACTTATATGGGAGGGAGGGGAGAATCGGTGATCGACTACGTAATAGTGAGTGGAGAGATGTGGGAGGACATAGAAAGTTTTAAAGTGGGGGATGAAGAGGAATCGGATCATCAGCCACTGGAAGTGATTTTAAAAGGAAAGGAGCAAGGAATTAAGGAGGGACAAAGGGGATGGGGAGTAAATAAGGTGTGGACTGAGGAAAGCATAGTAAGATATAAGATGAAGTTGGAACAAGTGATTTGGGGAGATGTAGGGGGGGAAGAAGGACTAAAGGAGTTGACGGCAGAAATGGAGAAGGCAGTAAAAAAGAAATGGTTTGAGAAAAGACAAGGAAAAAAGAGGAACGAAAATAGGTGGTGGAATAGAGAATGTAGAGACGCAAAAACAGAGATGAGAAAGGCTAGAAGAAGATGGAGAAAGGTAAAATAGAGGTGCAGGAGTATAAGGAGAAGAAAGTGAATTTTAAAAATGTATGTTCTGAGAGAAAGGTGTCGTATAAAGAGGAAATGGAGAAACAAGTAAAGGAAATAAAGAAAGAAGGAGAAGTCGGGAAATTTCTAAACAAGGAGAGAAGAAGAGGTAAGAAGAGAGGAGGTTTAACGGATATAAACGTGTGGTTGGGTTATTGTATGGAGCGTTTGGAGGGAACAAGAGAAGGACCAGGGCAGGTGATATTGCAAGAGGTAAATACAATACAGGAGGAGAGGGAGATAACGAAAGAGGAAATGGAGGAGGCAATAAATAGACTAAAATTAAGAAAGACGGCAGGAACGGACGGTACGCAAGGAGAACAATGGAAGTATGTAGGGGAGAGAGTAAAAGGGAATGTAAGAAAAATTTTTAATACAATATGGAAAGAAGAGGAATTGCCAGGGAGTTGGAAAGAAAGTTGAATTCTGCCGGTTTATAAGGGAGGGGATAGGAAGGAGGTAAAGAATTATAGAGGGATTAGTGTCACTAATGTAAGCTATAAATTGTATGCCATGATTATACAAAGGAGGTTGGAAAAGGAAGTGGAAGAAAAAAGACTATTACCAGATTGGCAGATGGGGTTTAGAGTGGGAAGAAGGGCAATAGACAATGTCTATATATTGAAACAGTTAGTAAATGGAGAGCTAGATAAGAAAAGGGGTCAGGTATACGCTTTGTTTATGGACATAGAAGCTGCATTTGATAATGTGAATAGGGAAAAGCTATGGAGAGTGTTAAGGAAAAAAGGAATAGAGAAACAACTAGTGAGGAAACTGGAAGGGATATATAAAGAGACTAAGAATAGGGTAAAAATAGGGGATAGTGTTAGTGAAGTGTTTTGGACGAGGAAGGGGCTAAGGCAGGGGTGTCCTCTTAGCCCTATTTTATTTGCACTGTATATAAGTGACATAGAAGAAGTGTTGAAGGGTGGTCAATGTGGTGGGATTGTTATGGAGGGAGGGATTAAAGTGTGGATATAGGCATATGCAGACGATATGGTCATAGTGGCAAAAAATGAGTTGGAGATGAAAGGTATGATAAATACGATTAAGAGGTGTCTGGAAAAAAAAGATTTGGCTTTAAATGTGGGAAAGTCTAAGATGATAGTTTTTCAAAAAGGGAGAGGAGGGAAGAAAAAGAGGAGTTAAGTTGGGGAGAACAGAAGACAGAGGCAGTGAATGAAGTGACATATTTGGGATATAGGCTAAGGTATGATAATAAAGATGACGCGCATATAAGAGAGTTAGCAAAGAAGGATAACAGGGTATTAGGGCAGGTATGAAGTTTAGGGGAAAGAGTATTTGGGAAGGAGATCGAGAAGAGAAGATGGCTGTTTGAAAAATTGATTAAAAGTGTGATGATGTACGGGGTGGAGGTATGGGGTTGGAAAGAGTGGAACCTATTGGAAAGGGTACAAATAAAATATTGGAAATGGATACTGGGTTTAGACAGGGAGACGCCGGGTTACATAATAGAGGAGGAGGGGAAGTTAGAGAAGATTAGAATAGAAGCAGGGAAAAGGGCGATGGGTTATGAAGAGAAAATTCAGGAAAGGAGAGAATGTAAAATTTTGCAATGTTGCTGGAGGACGGTAAAAGATAGTAAAAACATATATGGGCAGGAAGAAAGGAAACTTTACTACCAACGAGGAGGTTTCGCAATAGAACAGGTAGAAAGAAGGAGAGAGGAAGGGAGGTTAAATACTGAGGAGATAGTAAGAAGAGATAAAGACTCGCAGGTGCAAAAGAGGGAAGGAAAGATAAGGGAAGGAAAGTACAACTTAAGGTATAGGAATATAGTGTCCAGGGGGATTCCTAAGTATCTGATGGGGAGGAGAAGCTTAGGAGAGAAACGACTTATAGATTCAGATGCGGAAATGAGGAGAGTTTAAATAAGTATTGGAAGGAGGATGTAATGAGGAGATGTAGATTATGTGGAGAGGGATGGGAGGACATAGAACACTTGAGTGGGGAGTGTAGCGAGCTAAGGGAAGAAAGGAGGGGGAGGAAGGCTTTGCTTGGGGAGGGATTGGATTGGATGAAAGCAGTAAAGAAAAGGAGGATAAGAGGGGAGGGTTAGGACTATCGATTTAGAATAATAAGATGGTGATGGGAAGATTTTAGGGAATAAAGTTTTTTTTTGTATTTGTTTTTTTTTTAGTTTACAAATTTCTGTACAAATTATATTAGTATGATAAGAAAATGTTGTAAGGCAAACGTAACCCATTGTAGGGCCGAATGGCTAGACAATTAACTAACAATAAATAAAAAAAAGTTAACGAAACGAAGATTCTATATGCAAGCACAGTAGACAACAAGTAGGATGTCACGTTAGGTCTTGAATGCTAAATAAAATCGGGGTCATCTCAAGATAATTTTTCCAGCGACAGTTGATACAAAATTGATGAAGACTAGTCGCGACATCGAACTGTTCGTCAGAGAAAGGCCAAATGAGTCCAAAGGTGAGAACCAAACTAGAATACACCTTGATGAAGATTCCATTTAGGAATATCTCGAGAGAACGGCTGAATTGTTCGAGACTCATTTTTAATTCCTAAGTTATTAAAATGCCCGAAGTATAAGAGCAAATGTTACTTAAGTGAAATAGATAATTACGACCGCACCGGGGGTATGGTTTTACACGCCAAGAGTGCAATCTATCACAAATACTAAAGCTATTCTCAGTTCGTGGTCTTCGATCCCCGGATTTCTGTTACACTGTAGGCGCAGTAGCTTGTACCCTCTCTACTCACGTGTTTCACGACTCAGTTTCTTAATAAGAAGTCTGAAGTTTAGTGCGATCTTAGCTGGCTACTTCAGACACCCGATAACAGCTTTCGCACGTTTGAAAATGGGGGACACCAGTGTATACGGAGGGGGGGATAGAGTGCCTAAGTACCCCTTCTTCAGTAAGGGAGTCTAATTTCGCACGATGGAATAAATCGACTGTTCTCAAGCCCCCAAGAGGCTAACAACAGTAGACAGAGCACCAGATAGCGGAAGTCCTCGGTGGGACTCTATCTCCCTCGGACATTCGTGTTGTTGTCGGGCCACGTTTCACGAGTCACTGTCGCAATCTCCTCCATTTTACAAAATGCATTATTCTGAAACCTTGCAAAGTTCTTAGAGGGGATACTAGAATCGGGTAGATTCCGTTTTATGGGTCTAAGGAGCAAGGCAACTCGCATAGGCCCTAGACGTATTGGACCGCGTACGGCTACCACAAGACCTTCCGTTACTGGAACGACAAGTTCCTTTACCTTGCTTCTCTGCAATAGGAGTCGTCCCTTCCTCTCTTTCTCTCTCTCTATAACTAGGTCCCGATTTACCGTATCTTCTGAAACCCTTGATATCAGACCATGGCTCGATTCCTGTATGAATTTTGAACGTAGCTTCGGAATTCGAAACTAGGTCCGGATTTGCCGGCATGGAAACCAATCGGACGACCATGGTTCAGCTGTGCCTCCAATTTCTCGTCAACACCTATTCTCCGAATTGGGTGGAGTCACTATTGCTCTACAGACAGCACTCACGTAGCAGGCCGTTTGGATTGTACATAATTAAGTCCACAACTCGCCGCCGTTAGAGAGAGCCACGTTGGGATTTGGTATGCCTCGGCTTTGTAATCGCGTGGAGATGTGTAGCGACATGGTGGAATGTAGGCCAGTCCTCGTCGTCAGCGTAGAAAAGAGATGTTGGATTAATCGAGCTCATCGGCTAACATGAACCTGAAATGGTGTAATTAAAGCAGTTTTTTTCGAAAAATTAGATGGATCAGCTCAAACGTAGTTGTTCGATGCCGATTGACACGTCGATTTGTACCGGTTAGTCAAAAGCAGGGTCATATAAGCGAATGCTAACTACGACTGGTAAATTACAGCGATTTACTCGAAAAGAAGGTAACATAGCTGTAATTTCTTTATGTGGAAAAAAACGCAACTAAAACGTTTGTTCCTCGATAGACAAATTCAAACGACTACACAAATTTACTCTAACAAAGTTTGGTAAATCAGTAACACGAATAAACACGCATCGATGATCTTGCAGTAGGAAAAAGGGCCTTTATTTTGTAGGAATCAAAGATCAGTCAACATGTTCCTGAACTTTAAGGAGCATTGCGACAACATGTGATTCTTCCCTAAGCAGTTAAAGCGCTCTTTCAACTCTTTACTTGAGGGTCTGTCGCTAAGACCCGATTCTTCCATCGTTTATTTTTTGTTCTTTAATTACGCTCAGAGTTAGATAAACTTATCACGAACGTCCACCAGTGCTCTAAATGAACCAAATATTTATCTTAGTCTCAAATCTCGATCGATGGTAGCTCTGTCACACAAGGTGAACGAATCGTTTCTGATTCATTCACTTTTTTTTCACAGAATTTATTAGTGCGTTCAGTGACTCAATGATTGACCATTGCGTTATTAAAAACGTTTAGCAGTAATGTAAAAGAACAAAATACTAATCTAAGTCTCATTAACCTTATCCTAAATCAAGGTCGCTAATCGTACTTTCACACAAGGTGAAGGAATCGTTTCTGATTCGTTTACTTTAAAGTATGATTTTCTTCATCGCTAGTGTGTTTGATAGCTGTCGATACTTGACTATTAAAAGAACATCCAGCAGTGCTCTAAAAGAACTAAATATTAATCTTAAGTGTCATTAAATTTATCTTAAATCTAAGTCGATTGCCCTTGCACACAATGTGGACGAATCGTTTCTGATTTGTTCATTTTAACGAACGATTTTGTTCATTGCTGATGCGTTCGGTAGCTGTCGATGATTAACCATTGAGTTATTAAGAACGTATAGAACTTAAGTATCGTTAAACTTATCCCAAATCCCGGTCGATAGCTGCCCTTTCACTCGTTAAAAAAAGAATTTTGTTCGTTTCAAGGTACTGCGTTAGTAAATTTTGGGAAATCTGAACCAAAGCTATTAAATTATTGAGAACGTCCAGCAGTGCTCTAAAAGAACCAAATATTAATCTTATCTTAAATCTTGATCAATAGTTGTCTTTTCACACAAGGTGAAAGAATCGTTTTTGATTCATTCACTTTTAAAGAACGATTTTTTGTTATTGCGTTCAGTGTATCTCGATGATTGACCATTGCGTTATTAAGAACGCTTAGTACTGTTCTAAATAAACCAAATATTCATCTTGAGTTTTAAATCTCTATCCATAGTTGCTCTTTCACACAAGGTGAACGAATCGTTTCTGATTCGTTCACCTTAAAGAACTATTTTGATCATTGCTAGTGTTAGCGTTATTAAAAACACCCAGCAGTGGTCTCAAAGAAACAAATATTATTCTCAAATCTCGATCGATAATTGGTCTTTCACAAAAGGTGAACGAATCGTTTTTGATTTGTTCAAAACGATTTTGTTCATTGTTATTGCGTTCAGTGGCTCTCGATGATTGACCATTACAGCAGTGCCTTAAAAGAACCAAATATTCATCTTAAGTCTCAAATCTCGATCGATAGTTGCGCTTTCACACAAAGTGAACGAATTGTTTTTGATTCGCTCATTTTATAGAAAGATTTTGTTCATTGCTAGTGCGTTCAGTAGCTTTCTATGGTTGCTATTGCGTTATTAAGAACGTACAGCAGTAGTCCCAAAGAAACAAATATTAATACTAACTGTCATTAATTATATCCCAAATCCGGATCGATAGTTGTCGTTTTACCCAAAGTGAAAGAACCGTTTTTGATTCCTTTGCTAGAAAGAACGATTTTGTTTTTTGGTAGTGCGTTCAGTAGCTTTCGATAAGTGACTATTGCGTTATTAAGAACGTCTAGCAGTACTCTAAAAGAACCAAATATTCATTTTGAGTCTCAAATCTCTATCTATAGTTGCCCTTTCACACAAGGTGAACGAATCGTTTCTGATTCGTTCACTTTAAAGAACGATTTTGTTCATTGTTATTGCGTTTAGTTGATTATTGCATTACTAAAAACGCCCAGCAATGCTTTAAAACAACCACATATTCATTTTAAGTTTCAGTCGTTTCTGGTTCGTTCACTTTAAAGAACGATTTTGATCATTACGTTAATAAGAACGCCCAGTAGTGTTCTAAAAGAACCAAATGTTCATATTAAATTTCAAATTTTGATCGGTAGTTACCCTTTCACACACAAGGTGAACGAATACTTTCTGATTCGTTCAATTTCCAGAAAGATTTTGTTCATTGCTATCGCGTTCCGTAGCCTTCGATGGTTGACTATTGCATTATTACAAACGCCCAGCAGTGGTCTTAAAGAAACAAATATTAATCTTAAGTCTTATTAATCTTATCTCAAATTCCGATCGATAGTTGTCTTTTCACCCAAAGTGAAAGAACCGTTTTTGATTCATTCGCTAGAAAGAACGATTTTGTTTTTTGGTAGTGCGTTTAGTAGCTTTCGATAATTGACTATTGCGTTATTAAGAGCGCCCAGCAGTACGCTAAAAGAACCAAATATTCATTTTGAGTCTCAAATCTCTATCGATAGTTGGCCTTTTACACAAGTTGAACGAATCTTTTCCGATTCGTTCATTTTAAAGAACGATTTTGTTCATTCTTATGGCGTTTAGTTGACTATTGCATTACTAAGAACGCCCAGCAGTGCTTTAAAAGAACCAAATATTCTTCTTAAGTCTCAGCTGTTTCTGATTCGTTCACTTTAAAGAACGATTTTGATCATTACGTTAATAAGAACGTCCAGTAGTGCTCTAAAAGAACGAAATATTCATATTAAATTTCAAATTTTTATTGATAGTTACCCTTTCACACACAAGGTGAACGAATCATTTCTGATTCGTTCATTTTCCAGAAAGATTTTGTTCATTGCTAGTGCGTTACGTAGCTTTCGATGGTTGACTATTGCGTTATTAAGAACGCCCAGCAGCAGTCTCAAAGAAACAAACATTAATCTTAAGTGTCATTAATCCCAAATCCCGATCGATAGTTGTCTTTTCACCCCAAGTGAAAGAACCGTTTTTAACTCATTCGCTCGAAAGAACGATTTTGTTTTTTGGTAGTGTGTTCAGTAGCTCTTGATAATTGACTATTGCTTTATTAAGAACGCCCAGCAGTACTCTAAAAGAACCAAATACTCATTTTGAATCTCAAATCTCTATCGATAGTTGCCCTTTCACACAAGGTGAACGAATCGTTTCCGATTCGTTCACTTTAAAGAACGATTTTGTTCATTGTTATTGCGTTTAGTTGACTATTGCATTACTAAGAGCGTCCAGCAGTGCTTTAAAAGAACCAAATATTGTTCTTAAGTCTCAGTCGTTTCTGTTTCGTTCACTTTAAAGAACGATTTTGATCATTGCGTTAATAAGAACGTCCAGTAGTGCTCTAAAAGAACCAAATATTCATATTTAATTTCAAATTTTTATTGATAGTTACCCTTTGACACACAAGGTGAACGAATCATTTCTGATTCGTTCATTTTCCAGAAATATTTTGTTCATTGCTAGTGCGTTACGTAGCCTTCGATGGTTGACTATTGCGTTATTAAAAACGCCCAGCAGTGGTCTCAAAGAAACAAATATTATTCTTAAATCTCAAATTTCGATCGATAATTGCCCTTTCACAAAAGGTGAACGAATCGTTATTGATTTGTTCAAAACGATTTTGTTCATTGTTATTGCGTTCAGTGGCTCTCGATGATTGACCATTACAGCAGTGCCTTAAAAGAACCCAATATTCATCTTAAGTCTCAAATCTCGATCGATAGTTGCGCTTTCACACAAAGTGAACGAATTGTTTTTGATTCGCTCATTTTATAGAAAGATTTTGTTCATTGCTAGTGCATTCAGTAGCTTTCTATGGTTGCTATTGCGTTATTAAGAACGCACAGCAGTAGTCCCAAAGAAACAAATATTAATCCTAACTGTCATTAATTATATCCCAAATCCGGATCGATAGTTGTCGTTTTACCCAAAGTGAAAGAACCGTTTTTGATTCATTTGCTAGAAAGAACGATTTTGTTTTTTGGTAGTGCGTTCAGTAGCTCTCGATATATGACTACTGCGTTATTAAGAACGCCCAGCAGTACTCTAAAAGAACCAAATATTCATTTTGAATCTCAAATCTCTATCGATAGTTGCCCTTTCACACAAGGTGAACGAATCGTTTCTGATTCGTTCACTTTAAAGAACGATTTTGTTCATTGTTATTGCGTTTAGTTGATTATTGCATTACTAAAAACGCCCAGCAATGCTTTAAAACAACCACATATTCATTTTAAGTCTCAGTCGTTTCTGGTTCGTTCACTTTAAAGAACGATTTTGATCATTACGTTAATAAGAACGCTCAGTAGTGTTCTAAAAGAACCAAATATTCATATTAAGTTTCAAATTTTGATCGGTACGTTCCCTTTCACACACAAGGTGAACGAATCATTTCTGATTCGTTTAATTTCCAAAAAGATTTTGTTCATTGCTAGTGCGTTATGTAGCCTTCGATGGTTGTCTATTGCGTTATTAAAAACGCCCAGAAGTGATCTCAAAGAAACAAATAGTATTCTTAAATCTCAAATCTCGATCGATAATTGTCCTTTCACAAAAGGTGAACGCATCGTTTTTTATTTCTTAAGAACGATTTTGTTCATTGTTATTGCATTCAGTGGCTCTCAATGATTGACCATTGCATTATTAAGAGAGCCCAGCACTGCTCTAAAAGAACCAAATATTCATATTAAATTTTAAATCTCGATTGATAGTTGCGCTTTTACACACAAGGTGAACGAAACGTTTCTGATTCGTTCACTTTAAAGAAAAATTTTGTTCATTGCTACTGCGTTCCGTAGCCTTCGATGGTTCACTATTGCGTTATTAAAAACGCCCAGCAGTGGTCTTAAAGAAACAAATATTAATCTTAAGTCTCATTAATCTTATCTCAAATCCCGATCGATAGTTGTCTTTTCACACAAAGTAAAAGAATCGTTTTTTAATTCATTCACTCGAAAGAACGATTTTGTTTTTTGGTAGTGCGTTTAGTAGCTCTCGATAATTGACTATTGCATTATTAAGAACGCCTAGCAGTGCTCTAAAAGAACAAAACATTCATCTTGAGTCTCAAATCTCTATCGATAGTTGTCCATTCACACAAGGTGAACGAATCATTTTTGATTCGTTCACTTTAAAGCACGATTTTGTTCATTGTTATTGCGTTCATTGGCTGTCGGTGATTGACCATTACATTATTATAAACGCCCAGCAGTGCTTTAAAAGAACCAAATATTCATCTTAAGTCTCAATTGTTTCTAATTCGTTCACTTAAAGAACGATATTGCACATTACTATTGCATTCAATAGCTTTCGATAGTTGTTACGTTATTGAGAACGTCCAGTAGTGCTCTGAAAGAGCCAAATATTCATATTAAATTTCAAATTTCGATCGATAGTTGCTCTTTGACACACAAGGTGAACGAATTGTTTCTGATTCGTTCAATTTGAAGAATGATTTTGTTCATTGCTAATGTGTTCAGTAACTCTTGCTGATTATCCATTGAGTTATTAAGAACGTCTAGAAGTCAGGTCTCATTAATCTAATCCCAAATCCAGAACGATAACTGTGCTTTCACACAAGGTGAAAGAATCGATTCAAATTGTTCACTTTAAAGAACGATTTTCTTTATTGTTCGTTCGTTTAGTAGCTGTCGATGATTGACCATTGCATTATTAAGAACGCCCAGCAGTGCTCTTAAAGAACAAAATAGTCATTTTAAGTCTCATCATTTTTTTTTACCAAATACCTTTCAATATTTGTCCCTTCACACAAGATGAAAGAATCATTTCTAATTCGTTCACTTTAAAGAACAATTTTGTTCATTGCTAGTGCGTTCGGTAGCTGTCGTTGATTGACGTTTGAGTTATGAAGAAGGCCGAGCAGTGCTCTAAAAGAATTAAATATTCATTTTAAGTCTCGTGAATTTTATCCCAAATCCTGATCAATAGTAATAGTTTTTTCATGCAAGGTGAAAGAATATTTTCTGATTCGCTCACTTTAAAGAACGATTTTTTTTATTGCTAGTGCGTTCAGTAGCTCGCGACCATTGACCATTGCATTGCCTAGCAGAGCTTTAAAAGAACAAAATATTCATGGTAAGTCTTATTACTCTTATCCCAAATCTGGATTCATAAGTAGCTCTCGGTGATTGACCATTAAATTATTTAAAAAATCCAGCGGTGCTCTAAAAGAATGAAATGTTGGTCTTAAGTGTCAAATCTCGATCAATAGGTGCTTTTTTATACACGGTTCTGATTCTGATTCGTTCACTTTAAAGAACGGTTTTGTTCATTACTGGTGCTTTTAGTAACTCTCAATGATTAACCATTGAGTTATAATAACGTATATAAGTCTCATTAATCTTATCCCAAATCTCGATCAATAGCTGTCTTTTTACACAAGGTGAAAACAGTTATTGATTCATTCACTTTAAAGAACGATTTTGTTCATTATTGTTTCGTTCAGTGTATCTCGATGATTGACCATTGCGTTATTAAGAACGCTTAGCACTGCTCTAAACGAATCAAATATTGATCTTAAGTCTCAAATCTCGATCGATAGTTGCCTTTTTACACAGGATTTGTTCACTTTATAGAACGATTTTGTTCATTGCTAATGCGTTCGGTAGCTGTTGATGATTAACCATTGAGTTATTAAGAACGTATAGAACTTAAGTATCGTCAAATACTTAGGTATAGTCTTTGGTATCGTTAAACTTATCCCAAATCCCGGTCGATATCTGCCCTTTCACTCATGGAAAAAAGAATTTTGTTCGTTTCAAAGTACCGCGTTAGTAAATCTTGGGAAATCTGAACCAAAGCTATTAAATTATTAAGAACGTCCAACAGTGCTCTAAAAGAACCAAATATTAATCTTACCCTAAATCTCGATCAATAGTTGTCTTTCCACAAAATTGAAAGAATCGTTTTTGATTCATTAACTTTTAAAGAACGATTTTGTTCTTTGTTATTGCGTTCAGTGTATCTCGATGATTGACCATTGCGTTATTAAGAACGCTTAGCACTACTATAACTGAACCAAATATTTATCTTAAGCCTTAAATCTCGATCGATAATTGCCTTTTTACACAAGGTGAACGAATCGTTTCTGATTCGTTCACTTTAAAGAACGATTTTGTTCATGGCTAGTGTTAACGTTAATAAAAACACTTAGCAGTGGTCTCAAAGAAACAAATATTATTCTTAAATCTCAAATTTGGATTCATAAGTGCTCTTTCACAAAAGGTGAACGAATCGTTTTTGATTTGTTCAAAACGATTTTGTTCATTGTTTTTTGTGTTCAGTGGCTCTCGATGATTGACCATTACAGCAGTGCTTTAAAAGAACCAAATATTCATCTTAAGTCTCAATCGTTTCTGATTCATTCACTTTAACAACAATTTTGATCATTGCTAGCGCATTCAGTAGCTTTCGATCATTACGTTATTAAGAACGCCCAGTAGTGCTCTAAAAGAACCAAATATTCATATTAAATTTCAAATCTCGATCGACAATTGTCCTTCCACAAACAAAGTGAACGAATCGTTTCTGATTCGTTCACCTTCAAAAACGGCTGAGCATTGTTATTACGTTAAATGACTCTCAATGGTCATTGCATTATTAAGCAGTAGTGCTCTAAAAGAACCAAATATTTAATTTAAGTCTCAAATCTCAATCGATAGTTGCGCTTTCACACAAAGTGAACG
Organism: Aquatica leii; assembly: GCA_035610365.1. Classification (NCBI taxonomy): domain Eukaryota; kingdom Metazoa; phylum Arthropoda; class Insecta; order Coleoptera; family Lampyridae; genus Aquatica; species Aquatica leii. The sequence goes on along the minus strand of CM069432.1, from coordinate 22,416,936 downwards.
AATTGTTTCTGATTCGTTCACTTTAAAGAAAGATTTTGTTCATTGCTAGTGCGTTCAGTAGCTTTCGATGGTTGCTATTGCGTTATTTAGAACGCCCAGCATTAGTCTCAAAAAACAAATATTAATCTTATCCCAAATCCCGATCGATAGTTGTCTTTTCACCCAAAGTGAAAGAACCGTTTTTGATTCATTCGCTCGAAAGAACGATTTAGTTTTTTGGTACTGCGTTTAGTAGCTCTCGATAATTGACTATTGCGTTATTAAGAACGCCCAGCAGTACTCTAAAAGAACCAAATATTCATTTTGAATCTCAAATCTCTATCGATAGTTGCCCTTTCATACAAGGTGAACGAATCGTTTTTGATTCGTTCACTTTAAAGAACGATTTTGTTCATTGTTATTGCGTTGACTATTGCATTACTATAACGCCCAGCAGTGCTTTAAAAGAACCAAATATTCATCTTAAGTCTCAGTCGTTTCTGATTCGTTCACTTTAAAGAACGATTTTGATCATTACGTTAATAAGAACGCCCAGTAGCGCTCTAAAAGAACCAAATCTTCATATTAAACTTCAAATTTTGATCGATAGTTGCCCTGTCACACACAAGGTGAACGAATCATTTCTGATTCGTTTATTTTCCAGAAAGATTTTGTTCATTGCTAGTGCGTTACGTAGCCTTCGATGGTTGACTATTGCGTTATTAAAAACGCCCAGCATTAGTCTCAAAAAACAAATATTAATCTTATCCCAAATCCCGATCGATAGTTGTCTTTTCACCCAAAGTGAAAGAACCGTTTTTGATTCATTCGCTCGAAAGAACGATTTAGTTTTTTGGTACTGCGTTTAGTAGCTCTCGATAATTGACTATTGCGTTATTAAGAACGCCCAGCAGTACTCTAAAAGAACCAAATATTCATTTTGAATCTCAAATCTCTATCGATAGTTGCCCTTTCATACAAGGTGAACGAATCGTTTTTGATTCGTTCACTTTAAAGAACGATTTTGTTCATTGTTATTGCGTTGACTATTGCATTACTATAACGCCCAGCAGTGCTTTAAAAGAACCAAATATTCATCTTAAGTCTCAGTCGTTTCTGATTCGTTCACTTTAAAGATCGATTTTGATCATTACGTTAATAAGAACGCCCAGTAGCGCTCTAAAAGAACCAAATCTTCATATTAAATTTCAAATTTTGATCGATAGTTGCCCTGTCACACACAAGGTGAACGAATCATTTCTGATTCGTTTATTTTCCAGAAAGATTTTGTTCATTGCTAGTGCGTTACGTAGCCTTCGATGGTTGACTATTGCGTTATTAAAAACGCCCAGCAGTAGTCTCAAAAAAACAAATATTAATCTTATCCCAAATTCCGATCAATGGTTGTCTTTTCACCCAAAGTGAAAGAATAGTTTTTGATTCATTCACTCGAAGCAACGATTTTGTTTTTTGGTAGTGCGTTTAGTAGCTCTCGATAATTGACTATTGCATTATTAAGAACGCCTAGCAGTGCTCTAAAAGAACAAAATATTCATCTTGAGTCTCAAATCTCTATCGATAGTTGTCCATTCACACAAGGTGAACGAATCATTTTTGATTCGTTCACTTTAAAGCACGATTTTGGTCATTGTTATTGCGTTCATTGGCTCTCGATGATTGACCATTACATTATTATGAACGCCCAGCAGTGCTTTAAAAGAACCAAATATTCCTCTTAAGTCTCAATTGTTTCTAATTCGTTCACTTAAAGAACGATATTGCTCATTACTATTGCATTCAGTAGCTTTCGATAGTTGTTACGTTATTGAGAACGTCCAGTAGTGCTCTAAAAGAGCCAAATATTCATATTAAATTTCAAATTTCGATCGATAGTTGCTCTTTGACACACAAGGTGAACGAATTGTGTTACAATTTAAATCCTTGTGTGTGTTGTTTGTGGCCTATTATTAAGGAAAGCTTGTGACCTTGTTTGTTTTCTATTTTTCAAATTGTATTTTCCCAGCTGTTATCTACTATCATTCCTAGCTTTTTTACTTCCTGTTATTAGCCATTTTGGAATTCACATATAAAGAGTGTTACTAAGCGCATGGTCGTGCCGATTCACAACCTCGATATTATATCGCTTTAAATTTAAAGGATCTTTGCGAATTGGTGCCTTACTAAGTAAAAAATCGGTCATTATTTTGTGTGATGTGGGTGTATGAGTGACGATTTTCTCGCTTCTGCGGATTTGAGGGCCTGCGTCTTAGAACCACATGCTAGCTCGCACACCACCGAGGAGCTTGCTCCGTACCATTAGCCTACAATTATTATTATTAAATTACAAATATTACCCCTATCTTATCAGTGTACGTTTTGGGAATCTCGTCAAGAGAATACCTGTGTTTTTCGTAGTCCGAAGAAATAGTGGCCAATGCATGTAACTGTGGCCCCCGTTCGTATATGGGTGTAGGTGTTAGTCGTGGGATCATCAATTGTCCACGTCACTTATAACGTTAGACCAATCATCATTATTGTCTACTGTTGCGGAAGCCTCCAATTACCACACAAGAATCGATAGCTGTTATCGAAGAGGTATCATCATTGATCAGGTCAGACGTGATTGTTGTGTTGTCCAGTGTCCGTTTGTATGATAAACATTATATTTTGCATCCTGTTAACGCCGTCTCCTGTTGTAAATGTCTGAATTAGTTAGGTAGAAGAAGTGAAGGTTACCGTTGTTAAATATTACCTGTACATATTTAAATATTAGCCCTTCAGGTTCTCAACTGTTTGTTTGCACATTAATTTAATTAGATCAATTCATTTACGTCAATAAAATTTACCATTTAGCATAGAATATTATCACCATTAATAATCACATGTAAGTTTTGTAAATTCATAAAGTTATTCACTTAAAGAAAGGTTATGCTGCCTTGTACGCTTGAACTACTGTTGCAAACTAGACCTACTGTGTAAGGTGAAAACAAGAACTACCCCAAAAATTTACTAGATATATCAGGTACTATACCGAGTACCACACTGGGTAGATCTAAAGGAAGCGCTTCATTTAGTCCCTTGCCCTTGCAGTCACAAAACTTACTTTTGGCCAATTTTATTACTGTTTTTTTTGTATAGCAGACATAATTGAAGGTAATCTTGTTAAACCAAATTTAATAATTATTCATACAGTTTGTGTAATTACCGTCATCACCGACCTCATCGTTATCATCCTTCTTATCACCCTCATCTATAGTTACTTATTAATAGATACGTCAAATTATTTATGTAGTTATATACACGTTAGTCGTATTGAAGGCAATCTTGTTCAATCAAATTTAATCATTATTCATACAGTTTGTGTAATTTCCGCCATCACCGACTTTATCGTTATCATCCTCCTTATCACCCTCATCTATAGTTACTTATTGATACATACGCCAAATTATTTATGTAGTTATTATATGCACGTTTGTTATTACTATATTTCGAGGTTATCAATATATAATTTATCTTTAATCGTATTTTGTTGGGATTGTTTAGTGGGTTTGTTTTGGGTATCCAACTGGGTCTTGGTTGCCGTTAGTGTTAGTGTACCGATTCTCAATCTTGTTGTTGCTTCTAGAGCGAGAGCAACCATAACTCCTAAAAATTGGCTACTATTTAAAAATTAACTATCGTTCTTGGCGCCCTTATAGTCACCCTTTTGTTTTCGCATTGATGGTTGATGGTTTTCTTGATCCACGACCACGAACTAGTCCGGGAGTAGCACAATTGATCGTTAAGAAATATTGAGAACTTACGGTAGAGCATTTGAGATTTATTACTAAAACGTAATAATTGTTTCTGATTCGTTCAATTTGAAGAATGATTTTGTTCATTACTAATGTGTTCAGTAACTCTTGCTGATTATCCATTGAGTTATTAAGAACGTGTAGAAGTCAGGTCTCATTAATCTAATCCCAAATCCAGAACGATAATTGTGCTTTCACACAAAGAATCGATTCAAATTGTTCACTTTAAAGAACGATTTTCTTTATTGTTCGTGCGTTCAGCAGCTCTCTATGATTGACCATTGCATTATTAATAACACCCAGCAGTGCTCTTCAAGAACCAAATATTCATTTTAAGTCTCATCATTCTTTTCCCAAATGCCGATCAATATTTGTCCCTTCACACAAGATGAAAGAATCATTTCTAATCCATTCACTTTAAAGAACAATTTTGTTCATTGCTAGTGCGTTCGGTAGCTGTCGTTGATTGACGTTTGAGTTATTAAGAAGGTCAAGCAGTGCTCTAAAAGAATTAAATATTCATTTTAAGTCTCGTGAATTTTATCCCAAATCCTGATCAATAGTAATAGTTTTGTCATGCAAGGTGAAACAATCTTTTCTGATTCGCTCACTTTAAAGAACGATTTTCTTTATTGCTTTATTGACCATTACGTTGTTAAGATCGCCTAGCAGAGCTTTGAAAGAACCAAATATTCATTGTAAGTCTCATTACTCTTATCCCAAATCTCGATTCATAAGTAGCTCTTGGTGATTGACCATTAAATGCTTTAAAAAATCCCGCGGTGCTCTAATACAATGAAAAGTTAGTCTTAAGCGTCATTAATGTTATCCCAAATCCCTATCGATAGTTGTTCTTTTAGGGAAGGCGAAAGAATCGTTATTGATTCGTTCGCTTTAAAGAACGATTTGTTCATTGGTTGAGTGTTTAGTAGCTATCGATGATTGACTATTACGTTATTAAGAACCCCCAGCAGTGCTCTAAAAAAAGCAAATGTTAATCTTAAGTGTCAAATCTCGATCAATAGGTGCTTTTTTATACACGGTTCTGATTCTGATTCGTTCACTTTAAAGAACGGTTTTGTTCATTACTGGTGCTTTTAGTAACTCTCAATGATTAACCATTGAGTTATAATAACGTCTATAAGTCTCATTAATCTTATCCCAAATCTCGATCAATAGCTGTCTTTTTACACAAGGTGAAAACCGTTATTGATTCATTCACTTTAAAGAACGATTTTGTTCATTATTGTTTCGTTCAGTGTATCTCGATGATTGACCATTGCGTTATTAAGAACGCTTAGCACTGCTCTAAACGAACCAAATATTGATCTTAAGTCTCAAATCTCGATCGATAGTTGCCTTTTTACACAGGATTTGTTCACTTTATAGAACGATTTTGTTCATTGCTAATGCGCTCGGTAGCTGTTGATGATTAACCATTGAGTTATTATGAACGTATAGAACTTAAGTATCGTCAAAGACTTAGGTATAGTCTTTGGTATCGTTAAACTTATCCCAAATCTCGGTCGATATCTGCCCTTTCACTCGTTGAAAAAAGAATTTTGTTCGTTTCAAAGTACCGCGTTAGTAAATCTTGGGAAATCTGAACCAAAGCTATTAAATTATTAAGAACGTCCAGCAGTGCTCTAAACGAACCAAATATTAATCTTACCCTAAATCTCGATCAATAGTTGTCTTTCCACAAAATTGAAAGAATCGTTTTTGATTCATTCACTTTTAAAGAACGATTTTGTTCTTTGTTATTGCGTTCAGTGTATCTCGATGATTGACCATTGCGTTATTAAGAACGCTTAGCACTGCTCCAAATAAACCAAATAGTCATCTTGAATTTCAAATCTCTATCGATAGTTGCTCTTTCATACAAAGTGAACGAATCGTTTCTGATTCGTTCACCTTCAAAAACGGCTGAGCATTGTTATTACGTTAAATGACTCTCAATGGTCATTGCATTATTAAGCAGTAGTGCTCTAAAAGAACCAAATATTTAACTTAAGTCTCAAATCTCAATCGATAGTTGCGCTTTCACACAAAGTGAACGAATTGTTTCTGATTAGTTCATTTTAAAGAAAGATTTTGTTCATTGCTAGTGCGTTCAGTAGCTTTTGATGGTTGCTATTGCGTTATTAAGAACGCCCAGCAGTAGTCTCAAAAAACAAATATTAATCTTATCCCAAATCCCGATCGATAGTTGTCTTTTCACCCAAAGTCAAAGAACCGTTTTTGATTAATTCTCTCGAAAGAACGATTTTGTTTTTTGGTAGTGCGTTCAGTACCTCTCGATAATTGACTATTGCGTTATTAAGAACGCCCAGCAGTACTCTAAAAGAACCAAATATTCATTTTGAATCTCAAATCTCTATCGATAGTTGCCCGTTTACACAAGGTGAACGAATCGTTTCTGATTCGTTCACTTTAAAGAACGATTTTGTTCATTGTTATTGCGTTTAGTTGATTATTGCATTACTAAAAAACGCCCAGCGATGCTTTAAAACAACCACATATTCATTTGAAGTCTCAGTCGTTTCTGGTTCGTTCACTTTAAAGAACGATTTTGATCATTACGTTAATAAGAACGCCCAGAAGTGTTCTAAAAGAACCAAATATTCATATTAATTTTCAAATTTTGATCGGTACTTACTCTTTCACACACAAGGTGAACGAATCATTTCTGATTCATTCAATTTCCAAAAAGATTTTGTTCATTGCTAGTGCGTTATGTAGCCTTCGATGGTTGTCTATTGCGTTATTAAAAACGCCCAGAAGTGATCTCAAAGAAACAAATAGTATTCTTAAATCTCAAATCTCGATCGATAATTGTCTTTTTACAAAAGGTGAACGCATCGTTTTTTATTTCTTCAGAACGATTTTGTTCATTGCTAGTGCGTTACGTAGCTTTCGATGGTTGACCATTGCGTTATTAATAACGCACAGCAGTAGTCCCAAAGAAACAAATATTAATCCTAACTGTCATTAATTATATCCCAAATCCGGATCGATAGTTGTCTTTTTACCCAAAGTGAAAGAACCGTTTTTGATTCATTTGCTAGAAAGAACGATTTTGTTTTTTGGTAGTGTGTTCAGTAGCTTTTGATAAGTGACTATTGCGTTATTAAGAACGTCCAGCAGTACTCTAAAAGAACCAAATATTCATTTTGAGTCTCAAATCTCTATCTATAGTTGCCCTTTCACACAAGGTGAACGAATCGTTTCTGATTCGTTCACTTTAGAGAACGATTGTGTTCATTGTTATTGCTTTTGGTTGATTATTGCATTACTAAAAACGCCCAGCAATGCTTTAAAACAACCATATATTCATTTTAAGTCTCAGTCGTTTCTGGTTCGTTCACTTTAAAGAACGATTTTGATCATTACGTTAATAAGAACGCCCAGTAGTGTTCTAAAAGAACCAAATATTCATATTAAGTTTCAAATTTTGATCGGTACTTACCCTTTCACACACAAGGTGAACGAATCATTTCTGATTCGTTCAATCTCCAAAAATATTTTGTTCATTGCTAGTGCGTTATGTAGCCTTCGATGGTTGTCTTTTGCGTTATTAAAAACGCCCAGAAGTGATCTCAAAGAAACAAATAGTATTCTTAAGTCTCATTAATCTTATCTCAAATTCCGATCGATAATTGTCTTTTCACCCAAAGTGAAAGAACCGTTTTTGATTCATTCACTCGAAAGAACGATTTTGTTTTTTCGTAGTGCGTTTAGTAGCTTTCGATAATTGACTATTGCGTTATTAAGAGCGCCCAGCAGTACTCTAAAAAAACAAATGTTCATTTTGAGTCTCAAATCTCTATCGATAGTTGCCCTTTTACACAATTTTAAAGAACGATTTTGTTCATTCTTATGGCGTTTAGTGGACTATTGCATTACTAAGAACGCCCAGCACTGCTTTAAAAGAACCAAATATTCTTCTTAAGTCTCGCCCGTTTCTGATTCGTTCACTTTAAAGAACAATTTTGATCGTTACGTTAATAAGAACGTCCAGTAGTGCTCTAAAAGAACCAAATATTCATATTAAATTTCAAATTTGTATTGATAGTTACCCTTTCACACACAAGGTGAACGAATCATTTCTGATTCGTTCATTTTCCAGAAAGATTTTGTTCATTGCTAGTGCGTTACGTAGCTTTCGATGGTTGACTATTGCGTTATTAAGAACGCACAGCAGTAGTCCCAAAGAAACAAATATTAATCCTAACTGTCATTAATTATATCCCAAATCCGGATCGATAGTTGTCTTTTTACCCAAAGTGAAAGAACCGTTTTTGATTCATTTGCTAGAAAGAACGATTTTGTTTTTTGGTAGTGTGTTCAGTAGCTTTCGATAAGTGACTATTGCGTTATTAAGAACGTCCAGCAGTACTCTAAAAGAATCAAATATTCATTTTGAGTCTCAAATCTCTATCTATAGTTGCCCTTTCACACAAACGAATCGTTTCTAATTTGTTCACTTTAAAGAACGATTTTGTTCATTGTTATTGCGTTTAGTTGATTATTGCATTACTAAAAACGCCCAGCAATGCTTTAAAACAACCACATATTCATTTTAAGTCTCAGTCGTTTCTGGTTCGTTCACTTTAAAGAACGATTTTGATCATTACGTTAATAAGAACGCCCAGTAGTGTTCTAAAAGAACCAAATATTCATATTAAGTTTCAAATTTTGATCGGTACTTACCCTTTCACACACAAGGTGACCGAATCATTTCTGATTCGTTCAATTTCCAAAAAGATTTTGTTCATTGCTAGTGCGTTATGTAGTCTTCGATGGTTGTCTATTGCGTTATTAAAAACGCCCAGCAGTGATCTCAAAGAAACAAATAGTATTCTTAAATCTCAAATCTCGATCGATAATTGTCTTTTTACAAATGGTGAACGCATCGTTTTTTATTTCTTCAGAACGATTTTGTTCATTGTTATTGCATTTAGTGGCTCTCAATGACTGACCATTGCATTATTAAGAAAGCCCAGCACTGCTCTAAAAGAACCAAATATTCTTCTTAAGTCACAGCCGTTTCTGATTCGTTCACTTTAAAGAACGATTTTGATCATTACGTTAATAAGAACGCCCAGTAGTGCTCTAAAAGAACCAAATATTCATATTAAATTTCAAATTTTGATCGATAGTTGCCCTGTCACACACAAGGTGAACGAATCGTTTCTGATTCGTTTATTTTCCAGAAAGATTTTGTTCATTGCTAGTGCGTTACGTAGCCTTCGATGGTTGACTATTGCGTTATTAAAAACACCCAGCAGTAGTCTCAAAGAAACAAATATTCTTAAATCTCGTTCGATAATTGCCCTTTCACAAAAGGTGAGCGCCTCGTTTTTTATTTCTTCGAAACGATTTTGTTCATTGTTATTGCAGTCAGTGGCTCTGAATGATTGACCATTGCATTATTAAGAAAGCCCAGCACTGCTCTAAAATAACCAAATATGCATATTAAATTTCAAATCTCGATTGATAGTTGCCCTTTTACATACAAGGTGATCGAAACGTTTCTGATTCGTTCACTTTAAAGAAAAATTTTGTTCATTGCTACTTCGTTCCGTAGTCTTCGATGGTTCACTATTGCGTTATTAAAAACGTCCAGCAGTGGTCTTAAAGAAACAAATATTAATCTTAAGTCTCATTAATCTTATCTCAAATCCCGATCGATAGTTGTTTTTTCACCCAAAGTGAAAGAATCGTTTTTGATTCATTTACTCGAAAGAACGATTTTGTTCATTCTTATGGCGTTTAGTTGACTATTGCATTACTAAGAAAGCCCAGCAGTGCTTTAAAAGAACCAAATATTCTTCTTAAGTCTGAGCCGTTTCTGATTCGTTCACTTTAAAGAACGATTTTGATCATTACGTTAATAAGAACGTCCAGTAGTGCTCTAAAAGAACCAAATATTCATATTAAATTTCAAATTTTGATCGATAGTTGCCCTGTCACACACAAGGTGAACGAATCGTTTCTGATTCGTTTATTTTCCAGAAAGATTTTGTTCATTGCTAGTGCGTTACGTAGCCTTCGATGGTTGACTATTGCGTTATTAAAAACACCCAGCAGTAGTCTCAAAGAAACAAATATTCTTAAATCTCGTTCGATAATTGCCCTTTCACAAAAGGTGAGCGCCTCGTTTTTTATTTCTTCGAAACGATTTTGTTCATTGTTATTGCAGTCAGTGGCTCTGAATGATTGACCATTGCATTATTAAGAAAGCCCAGCACTGCTCTAAAATAACCAAATATGCATATTAAATTTCAAATCTCGATTGATAGTTGCCCTTTTACATACAAGGTGATCGAAACGTTTCTGATTCGTTCACTTTAAAGAAAAATTTTGTTCATTGCTACTTCGTTCCGTAGTCTTCGATGGTTCACTATTGCGTTATTAAAAACGTCCAGCAGTGGTCTTAAAGAAACAAATATTAATCTTAAGTCTCATTAATCTTATCTCAAATCCCGATCGATAGTTGTTTTTTCACCCAAAGTGAAAGAATCGTTTTTGATTCATTTACTCGAAAGAACGATTTTGTTCATTCTTATGGCGTTTAGTTGACTATTGCATTACTAAGAAAGCCCAGCAGTGCTTTAAAAGAACCAAATATTCTTCTTAAGTCTGAGCCGTTTCTGATTCGTTCACTTTAAAGAACGATTTTGATCATTACGTTAATAAGAACGCCCAGTAGTGCTCTAAAAGAACCAAATATTCATATTAAATTTCAAATTTTGATCGATAGTTGCCCTGTCACACACAAGGTGAACGAATCGTTTCTGATTCGTTTATTTTCCAGAAAGATTTTGTTCATTGCTAGTGCGTTACGTAGCCTTCGATGGTTGACTATTGCGTTATTAAAAACACCCAGCAGTAGTCTCAAAGAAACAAATATTCTTAAATCTCGTTCGATAATTGCCCTTTCACAAAAGGTGAGCGCCTCGTTTTTATTTCTTCGAAACGATTTTGTTCATTGTTATTGCAGTCAGTGGCTCTGAATGATTGACCATTGCATTATTAAGAAAGCCCAGCACTGCTCTAAAATAACCAAATATGCATATTAAATTTCAAATCTCGATTGATAGTTGCCCTTTTACATACAAGGTGATCGAAACGTTTCTGATTCGTTCACTTTAAAGAAAAATTTTGTTCATTGCTACTTCGTTCCGTAGTCTTCGATGGTTCACTATTGCGTTATTAAAAACGTCCAGCAGTGGTCTTAAAGAAACAAATATTAATCTTAAGTCTCATTAATCTTATCTCAAATCCCGATCGATAGTTGTTTTTTCACCCAAAGTGAAAGAATCGTTTTTGATTCATTTACTCGAAAGAACGATTTTGTTCATTCTTATGGCGTTTAGTTGACTATTGCATTACTAAGAAAGCCCAGCAGTGCTTTAAAAGAACCAAATATTCTTCTTAAGTCTGAGCCGTTTCTGATTCGTTCACTTTAAAGAACGATTTTGATCGTTACGTTAATAAGAACGCTCAGTAGTGCTCTAAAAGAACCAAATAATCATATTAAATTTCAAATTTTTATTGATAGTTACCCTTTCACACACAAGGTAAACGAATCATTTCTGGTTCGTTCATTTTCCAGAAAGATTTTGTTCATTGCTAGTGCGTTACGTAGCTTTCGATGGTTGACTATTGCGTTATTAAGAACGCACAGCAGTAGTCCCAAAAAAACAAATATTAATCCTAACTGTCATTAATTATATCCCAAATCCGGATCGATAGTTGTCTTTTTACCCAACGTGAAAGAACCGTTTTTGATTCATTTGCTAGAAAGAACGATTTTGTTTTTTGGTAGTGCGTTTAGTAGCTTTCGATAAGTGACTATTGCATTATTAAGAACGTCCAGCAGTACTCTAAAAGAACCAAATATTCATTTTGAGTCTCAAATCTCTATCTATAGTTGCCCTTTCACACAAGGTGAACGAATCGTTTCTGATTCGTTCACTTTAGAGAACGATTTTGTTCATTGTTATTGCGTTTGGTTGATTATTGCATTACTAAAAACGCCCAGCAATACTTTAAAACAACCACATATTCATTTTAAGTCTCAGTCGTTTCTGGTTCGTTCACTTTAAAGAACGATTTTGATCATTACGTTAATAAGAACGCCCAGTAGTGTTCTAAAAGAACCAAATATTCATATTAAGTTTCAAATTTTGATCGGTACTTACCCTTTCACACACAAGGTGAACGAATCATTTCTGATTCGTTCAATCTCCAAAAAGATTTTGTTCATTGCTAGTGCGTTATGGAGCCTTCGATGGTTGTCTTTTGCGTTATTAAAAACGTCCAGAAGTGATCTCAAAGAAACAAATAGTATTCTTAAGTCTCATTAATCTTATCTCAAATTCCGATCGATAATTGTCTTTTCACCCAAAACGTCCAGTAGTGCTCTAAAAGAACCAAATATTCATATTAAATTTAAAATTTTGATCGGTAGTTACCCTTTCACACACAAGGTAAACGAATTATTTCTGATTTGTTCAATTTCCAGAAAGATTTTGTTCATTGCTAGTGCGTTATGTAGCCTTCGATGGTTGTCTATTGCGTTATTAAAAACGCCCAGAAGTGATCTCAAAGAAACAAATAGTATTCTTAAATCTCAAATCTCGATCGATAATTGTCCTTTCACAAAAGGTGAACGCATCGTTTTTTATTTCTTCAGAACGATTTTGTTCATTGTTATTGCATTCAGTGGCTCTCAATGATTGACCATTGCATTATTAAGAAAGCCCAGCACTGCTCTAAAAGAACCAAATATTCATATTCAAATCTTGATTGATAGTTGCCCTTTTACACACAAGGTGAACGAAACGTTTTTGATTCGTTCACTTATAGAAAAATTTTGTTCATTGCTAGTGGGTTTCGTAGCCTTCGATGGTTGACTATTGCGTTATTAAAAACGCCCAGCAGTGGTCTTAAAACAACAAATATTAATGTTAAGTCTCATTAATCTTATCTCAAATCCCGATCGATAGTTGTCTTTTCACCCAAAGTGAAAGAACCGTTTTTGATTCATTCACTCGAAAGAACGATTTTGTTTTTTGGTAGTGTGTTTAGTAGCTCTCGATAATTGACGTTATTAAGAACGCCAAGCAGTTGCCCTTTGCACACAAGGTGAACGAATCGTTTCTGATTCATTCACTTTTAAAGAACGATTTTGTTCATTGTTATTGCGTTCATTGGCTCTCGATGATTGACCATTCCATTATTAATAACGCCCAGCAGTGCTATAAAAGAACCAAATATTTATCTAAACTCTCAATTGTTTCTGATTCGTTCACTTTAAAGAACGATATTGATCATTACTATTGCATTCAGTAGCTTTCGATAGTTGATTATTACGTTATTAAGAACGCCCAGTAGTGCTCTAAAAGAGCCAAATATTCATATTAAATTTCAAATTTCGATCGATAGTTGCTCTTTCACACACATGGTGAAGGAATTGTTTCTGATTCGTTTAATTTAAAGAATGATTTTGTACATTGCTAATGTGTTCAGTAACTCTTGCTGATTAACCATTAGGTTATTAAGAACGTCTAGAAGTTAGGTCTCACTAATCTAATCCCAAATCCAGAACGATAATTGTACTTTCATACAAGGTAAAAGAATCGATTCAAATTGTTCACTTTAAAGAACGATTTTCTTTATTGTTCGTGCTTTCAGTAGCTCTTGATGATTAACCAAATACTCATTTTAAGTCTCGTGAATTTTATCCCATATTCTGATCAATAGTAAAAGTTTTTTCATGCAAGGTGAAAGAATCTTTTCTGATTCGCTCACTTTAAAGAACGATTTTTTCTATTGCTAGTGCGTTCAGTAGCTCGCGACCATTGACCATTGCGTTGTTAAGATCGCCTAGCAGAACTTTAAAAGAACCAAATATTCATTGTACTCTTATCCCAAATCTGGATTCATAAATAGCTCTCGGTGATTGACCATTAAATTACTTAAAAAATCCAGCGGTGTTCTAAAAGAATTAAATGTTAGTCTTAAGTGTCATTAATGTTATCCCAAATTTGTTCATTGCTTGAGTGTTTAGTAGCTATCGATGATTGACTATCACGTTATTAAGAACCTCGAGCGGTGCTCTAAAAGAAGCAAATATTCATCTTAAGTGTCAAATGCTCTTTCATACACGATGAACGAATCGTTTCTGATTCTGATTCGTTCACTTTAAAGAACGATTTTGTTCATTACTGGTGCTTTTAGTAACTCTCAATGATTAACCATTGAGTTATAATAACGTCTAGAATTCTGATTAGTCTTATCCCAAATCTCCTTTTCACCCAATGAAAAAACATTTTTTTGTTTCAAGGTACCGCGATAGTAAATCCTGAAGAATCCGAACCAAAGCAAGGTCGTCTATTAATGTTCCAATGGACGGACAATAAATTAATCCCAATATCGGAGAAGGAAATTAAAGGATCGTGCTATTCGTTAGCCGAATTCAACGGAAAATTATTAGCCAGCATAAATAGCACGGTAAGATTATTTGAATGGACGGCCGAAAAAGAACTACGATTAGAATGTTCTCATTTTAATAACATCATCGCGCTGTACCTGAAAACAAAAGGCGACTTCGTATTAGTCGGAGATTTAATGAGAAGTATGACTCTGTTACAATACAAAACGATGGAGGGCAGTTTTGAGGAGATCGCTCGAGATTACAATCCGAACTGGATGACGACAGTAGAAATTTTGGACGATGATGTGTTTTTAGGAGCCGAAAACTCTTTCAACATTTTTGTGTGTCAAAAAGATAGTGCCGCCACAACGGACGACGAACGATTACAAATGCAAGAAGTGGGACAGTTCCACGTCGGGGATATGATCAACGTGTTTAGGCACGGGTCGCTAGTAATGCAAAACCTTGGAGAAACTTCAACTCCTACGTCTGGGTGCGTATTATTCGGTACTGTAGGAGGCGCCATAGGTACGTTTTAAACACCATTTGTGATTGTTTCTAAATCAAATTTCTTAGGCTTAGTAACACAAATATCATCGGAATTCTTCGATTTCTTATTAGAAGTACAAAATAGGCTTTCTACAGTGATTAAATCGGTTGGTAAAATAGAACATTCGCATTGGAGATCTTTCCATACAGATATCAAAACTGAACCTTGCGAAGGATTTATTGATGGGGATTTAATTGAGAGTTTTCTAGATCTTTCTTCAGATAAAATGAAAGAAGTTGTTGATGGATTACAGGTTTGTTGTTTGCTTAACCTTTGACTCGCTTAATGCTTTATTTCCAGCTTGTCGGAGAAGGTGGAATGAAACAAGAGTGTACGGTGGACGATTTAATTAAAATGGTGGAAGACTTAACTAGAATACATTAATTAGAATTACGTTTGTGTATTTTATATTGGTAATAAATACATCAATTAATCGATAAGATTAATATTAGTTTGTTTGGACCTATCCCAAATTGGTTTATTTATTACCAATTAAGTATAAAGTTCCATTAGCGAATGAACCAGAACAGTTTTCTATAGATTGCGTTACAAATGTTTGAGTAATTATATGTTTTAATGAAACGTTTACAATGTGTAAATTCATATTGGATTTTATTTATTTGGTCCTTTAAATATTTTACATGTTTACATATTGTTTATTATTGCAAATACTCCACTGTAAAAACAATAATAAATCACGTTATTTTTAATGTGTGAGTAACTACTAATTTAGAAAAATTTTGTTTCAATTCGGGGCGTAATTTTTATCGCGCCTATAATCAATCTAATATATTAAATTTGTTTCTTTAATAAATATGTCTTATTTACGCAAAGTGCGTCTTTTGTATTAATTTATGTTGTTGTTTAGACGAACGACTTAATTTCGTATCAAGACCATTTCGAGACAAAGTCCTCCGCCGATCGAGCGCCGAAGTTACACGGAAGGGTTTGGATCACGTGTACCAAGTAAGAAATTTTCTTAGATTTGTTACGTTAATAAAACCGTAACGTGTAGTAGGCGGCAGCTCAACGCTTCGGAAAGTGGCTCGTCGATGTGCTGATTATGACAAAATTAAAAGAGCGCCAAAACGGTAGAAATATACACCACAGATTCCGTTTACATCTGTTTAACACTGAAGGTAAACGAATATATTTATTTCAACAATAATGAAGGAGTAGAATAAAGAAAATAGATAACAACTAAGGGTTCGTCAACAAATATTGCAATACAAAACCGTTAATTATCACGAGCTTATGGTGATTGAGCAACTAGTGAAACAAAGCGCACCGTTTAACTTATTATATGCAAAAAAAAGTTGTATACGTTAGTCGTGATAACAAGCGTAATACGTTTGTTGAATCATGCGTGGATACGACCGACCTTACAACAGTGTTCCGAATATGCGATTAGCTAATGGCACATCTAACAGTAATTCCTTACAATCTAACGTAAATTATCTCTATTGTGATCTCAATGCGGTGTAGAATTCGGATCCGAGAATCATTCTGTCGTTCCTGTCTGAACTACTTTGATACTTTGAATTCCAAATGGTTGGTTTTGTTGATAAAAATTGTCTATTTATTCTTGCGGAACGCGTTTTTGCAAAATTTGTCGCACATTGACACGCTGCGTCAAGTATGGGCGCCAGACCTATCACATGGCGCAAGTTCCGCTTTTCGACCAGGTTATCCCATTTGCTTTAATCATCTCATATTTTATCATTTGACTTTTGTTTCTCTTATTACATATTGGGCCATCCAATAGGAACGCTCGAAATTTGTTAGGCTGCGGCTACTTCAGTTGCTGTTTCGAGGCCACTGCGGTTGCTTGTTTTATGTCGACGGCAGTGATGATGATCGGTACTGCGGCTATTCTCCGTGACTTTTTCAGAGACGACGTTACTCTTCTTGACGTGTCGTCGGTTTCTCGGGCAAAGCCTTAGCTCGCTTAGCGACCGTAGACGTCGGTGAAATTGCCTTCTTCTACTTCTTGCTGGCCGCCGTCTTCTAATAGGATTTTGAATTAGCATATTTAATTTTTTTCTGTGTTGCGACATTGCGGTTGACGTACGGTTTTTTGGTTCCCGTGGTCGATCTCGAGTTATGTACTAATACGTCGATTGGAGAACGTGCTCATTGTCTGCCATTTTATTGGCTAAATTCCAGTTTTAACGTTTTCTAACTTCCACAACGTGTTCAAATCGTCAAATTTATTATTATGTGATTTTTATCTTCGCAACAAGCGTCAGGGCGAGTCGACTGTTCTACGTTTACTGACCAAATTAGTGTCAACCCAGTTCAATAAATAATCACTTAGGAGATTAAAGTAAACACCTTGTCTTTGCTGAGCAATTGAAAGCCATCTTTAGCGATGAAGATGAATTCAGGAGTGAATAAGTTAAAATGAACGATTTGGAGACGATAGCAATCCACACGAGATACACCAACACCACCAAAGTCATCCCTAAAAAGTCACTGTTTGGAGCGGATTTTCAACTGGCGGATCATTTACTTCTTCTAAAATGAAACTGGTATCGTCATAACCCTTAATGGCTAGCGCTACAAATCAGTGATAAGCCACTTGTGGTCTAAACTGGATAATGGATACCGACGACAGAATGGTACGCAGAGCATCTCACTGACGCGTTTTAAATGAAGAATGTGAATGAATTCGGCGGGAGTAACTATGACTCTTAAGCGCCACCTGACACCTACCCTACACCAGTGTATTCATCTCAGATCTATCTAGTTTCACTAAGCTGTAAACCGTACCTTCGTTATAACATGGTTACTCCGCTCTGTTCGCAATATCGGCGTTCAGAGTCCAAAGGGCCAGCTTGCTCGCCCAAGGCATTGTCGCCAAGGGCGCTTACACAGCCTGGCACTGCCAAGACCGTACTTCTGCCTTCTCGTGGCGGCGCTGATCTTGCAAGAGAAGACGGATCGACAATCTATGAACCTTCCATCCCTTCCCATTTCCCCCCCTCCTCCTACCCTATTTTCTTCGTTTCTTCATCGCCGCTGTTCGGGTTACCAGCCCGCCAGCCTTCGGCTTCTTGGTACAACTCGACCACGATTTGCCTCGGATCGAGGGGAGGATATGGGTTCGTCCTCCCCGGGACCTTCCGGAACCCAAGACGCCGACCGCGTAGTCACGGTCCCACCCGCATCCATCGATGCACTTGAAGGGAGGCCACCAAACGATAAGGCTCCCAATCCAGGATCCCGTCCTGGCATCTCTACAGGCGCCGTCAAGAAAACGTTAGTTAGAACGAGAGCCGAGAATGTTTCTGGTCCCTCACGGCGCCCACCCTCCAGCCAAGTAGCTACTCCTTTCCAGTGTCCTTCTTGTGACCGGACTTATCAACTGAAATCTAGTTTAGCACGCCACGTGCGTGACTGCGTCAGCAACCAACGAAGATCGTGTAACTACTGCGACGCTTCTTTCGGCTCGTTTCCTGCCGTGCGACAGCATGAGCACCGGGCTCACCCCATCGAGTACCGGCAAGAGCTCGAATCGAAACTACCTACCTCCGAGGCAGTACTAATGGCCCAGATCGCTAAGCTCGAAGCGGCTTGCCGAGGAGGAGTAATTTCCTATAAAGCGATGACTGCAGCAACCGGCTTGACTCAAATGCAAGTCCGAGGGCGTCGTGAACGGCAAGAATACAAGCAATATCTTGAACGGGCTAAAGAAGAGCAAAGAACAGCCAGCAAAACCCTCTTCTCGCGGCTTTCTCATGCTCCTCCCCACGACCGTTCAACTGACCAACCGCCGACCACCACGGCCCCAACCGTCGCTCTCCATCCCGCGACTTCATGCCTGCCAACGATGCCACCACCGCTGCGTCCAACCGTCTCTCCATACACGAACTCGACCGTTGCTACACACTTTCACGCCACCACTTTGGCCCCACCATCTGTATCGCTAGTTAGTCCGGCACTAGGACCCAGAGGAGAGAAACGTCTGGCCTCTCCCCTCTCTCCACCGCTACTATCACGAGCCAGACTCGCTGACTCCTTTGAAGCTTCTGATAGCTCTATAACACCGACATGTGAAGAAAGAATCTGAACTGCTTCTCGTCCGGGGGCGTAGAGCATTTGGCCCAAGTTAAAATGTCCGAGATGAGAGAATAGGTGTTATGGTTTTTCTGGAAGGTGTCGCATAGCCGCTGCTATTCACTCATTATCAAGATCTTTAGGTGACGCTTGTACACAGAAAAGGGCGGAAAGTCGTCAGTCGAAACGTATTGTTCCAAGTATGCGCACGAACAGGGCCGGCTTCATGCGGTGTCGTATGTTTCTACTATGCTGAAAATTACAGTTAAAATCCTGTTCGGGCGCTGACAAACACGGCGAACATAGTGGATTTATATGAACTATGACTAGAAGACTCCGACGAGACTGTGATGGAATAGTATCTGGGGCGGAATGTCGTGATGTATCTTGACAAGTACACGGTTCGATTAATTTGCCGAATTCGGATAGCGAAGTTGTCGGACGGTACGAGTTGGGATTTACGAGATCCTTTTTACCAGAAGGTAAAATAGTGATAGTGGTTCAGGAGCCTTGTTTTTATGGATCCACCGCAGCTAAATCGTCGCTAGTGACCACTTAGTTCCGTTGGGATTTTATTTGAGCATGCAGGGGATTATCTGTAAGGGCCGGAGCAATGCAGATTCAGCGTGTTCGCCGGAACTCAGCCCCGCGGTTTTGAACCCGACATTGGTGGAGTTGAATGGACAGAAAGTTCCGAGAGGGACAACCTGTGAACTAACCCGCACCGCCTTGTTGTGAAGCTTTTTTCCACGAATTTTTGCCTGGAACTATACTTTGCTGTCTTCACTGCCAGTTTAAACCGGTGAAGCGCGGCCTTATAAGAAGCAAACCATAAAGGTTTTAAGTCTGCTGGGACTTTTTGAAGCAAACAACGCACCGCTCGCTTCAACTTATCTAACTTACGACTTTACCACGGTACACTAGCTCTTAAGCTTACGCGTATATGATATAGGTTATTTTGGTACGAATCTAGGGTTATCTTGGTTAACTTGATAATGACGGCATCGACAGATCCAGGATTGTGGCACAAAAGCACCACGGGGAAGATAAGTAAGGATTGAACTAGCAATTTCCGTATTTAGACGAACCGGGTATATTTGTAATACAAAATTCTCTTGGTGTTGGGCGAGACCTTTTGACTCAAACCGTATCAGTCGGTGGTTACTTTCAATTGATTCTGGAACAAACCGCAAAGACGCTAAAGTGACGTCGAACCTAGTTACTAGAGAATGTTGGTACCAGTACCAAAGCGGTGATGTCGAATTGAAGTAAATTGCTATTGTGATAGGAACGTCTCATACTTCCTTAATAGATGTTAAAAATGAATACGTACATATTCACTCGGCAGCTAATAAACACTGACGATTGCCAAGGAGGTGTTTCCAACCGTAACCACTCTGACAGGCTTCGAGCTATTGAAAATAATAGCCAAGCAGTACCTCATAGCAGAGGATGCAGAAATCCTATTGAAGGGTACAGTCGCACCAAGGCGAAGATTAACTTGCGCAAAACTAAAAATTAATTGAGTGTCCTTATTGTCAATAATTTGTGTTAGTTATCTTGGCGTGGAACCGTTTAAGGTACGATGGGCATAGAGGATGCTTTGTGTTTAACGATTTCACCTTTTGGCTCATGAAGAGGTTTGATCCGTGTTTGGACATGTCTTTGTCTTGTGCACAATGTCTGCACTGCATCTCGCTTTTACAAATTCGTCGAATGATGGTCAAACGGATCCTTTACCTGCTCAGGAGTGAGGAGGATGTGGACCCACCAAACCACCCAAGCTTGCTTGATTCAAGTTTGCCACATATAGGATAGAGCGATTTAGGATATGTTACGAGAAGAAAGGATTGCCTGGTTAGATGAGTCGGATGGAATCTGTATCAGGTTCGTGCTATGTAAGCACGAAGTTCAGCGAGGCACTTACCTTGCGGCTTATCCTCGCATGTCGGGCTGAAAACCAAGTAGGCCGGAAAAGGTTACAATGTTTTAATAGACGGGGATAAGGTCAATTAGTCAAGACAGCTACAACTAAAAAGAAACTGAAAATGTTAGTTAACCAAACATAATCAAATATACCTTTGACTCTGGTCTTTTCTAGCGAATACAATGATTACGTTGACGTTGGACGCTAGTCTAAGGATAGATTCAGGTGTTATGTAACTTGTTGATCCAGTCTAGGATGTTTAGAATCGAAGAATAAGCGTTAGGTCTGGTTACGTCCTTTATAGGATGTATCTCACTGCCGTCATTCATTCAAGATCAAAGTCTTGAGATGGCGCCTAACGGCCGAAAAGGAAGGAAAAACTGCGGTGAAAACATGCTGGTCTAAGAATGTGCACGTGGCAGCTCTTATAAGAACTTTGGTCCAGTAAATTACCTGCAATAGGAGATGCAGAGGGGGATATTTTGCCACAACGCACAAGGAATCGATATGAACAGTACGATATGCCCCGAGGATAGTACAAATGTCGGGACTCAATATCTGCAAAAGAAGGAAGAAGGAACTAACTATTGACTTCATTGTGTCGAACTCTGTGAGAGTGTATCTCTCACCGTCACGGACGTCGGAGCATGGTTGGATAGCAAGGAACTTTTGTGAGGATATCCTATAAACTAATCGCCGCCAAACTTCTCTCTACAAACCTTTGCCATGAGCTAAATTTAGCGTTCTTCACTACCAGTTTATATCGGTAAAATGCGGCCTTGTACGAATTTAGCCATTGGGCTTTTTGATTCTGCTTTCTTAAGCAACGTACGACTCGCTTTAACTTATCTAGTTTTGGACTTCACCACAGTACACTAGCTCTAGAATTTGAGCGAACTTAATTTAAGTCATTTTGTGTAGATTTGAGGTTCAGCTCATCAATGGAGACGTCTATAGAATTAGGATCGTAACACTTAGCTCCATGTGAAAGATAAGTAGGAAATAGGGCGGTGACGCTTAGGGGTCAGAACCGATCAAGGATTTTTGACTCTTAAATCAAAACGTATCAATCTGTGGTCACTTTCAATCATCTCTGAAATAACCTTCCAGTTAGAAATTTTTCTACCTAACACTTGTGATGCTAAGTGACATCGATATTTGAATTACCTTGGTGACTAGCAAAAGTTAAAGCTTGATCAGGCTCATTTACAATACATAGGTCACTTTCGCCTCGTTCGTCGGTCTGCAAGGAATGCCAAAGCGGCGATTTTGCATTGAAATCTTCTGCTATAATAATCGGGACGCCACTTAGTTCGTCTAAAACTAAATACGAACATTCTCGCTTGGTAGCCAATAGACGCCGACGATAACTAAGGAGGTGTTTCCAACTGCGATCAGTTGGATCACAGATACGGCAGTGCAGTCATTAGTTAAATGACTGAGGGTAACCACTCAGACAGGCTTTGCACTATTGTAACCAATAGCCAAGAAATACCGCATAGAAGTGAATGCGGTGATCCTGTTGAAAGGCAGTGCCGCACGAGCAAGCCTATACCATGAACCACTATCTCATATGGCTCTTGAGTCAATAGAATGTCTATATCATTGTCGGAGAAGAAGCTCGTGACTTCCAAGGGTTCCAGCACGTGAACGCTGAAGATTGCGCAATCCTAAAAGTTAGAGAAGTGTCCTGAATGTTCATAATGGGTAGAAAATATCTTGGCGTCAAGCTTTTTTACGTACGCCAGGCAGTTATTAGAGGACGCCTTGTGTTTTATCACATTGCCTTTATAACCATATATTATGCAATTAGCGCATTAATCTCCTCGCTCTTGTAGTCACCGTGTTGTTGACCGAACTTCTGGCACTTGAAGCATCTTAAGATGCACGCATGGTCATTGACCGCGCATAAATTCTAGACTACGGAAACTCGATGGTTGGCCATTAGGTACTTTCGTACCTCCGAAGTTACTTCAATAGTGTAATTAGTATTTGTCCGGTCTCTAGGCTCGATTTTTGTTATAACCTTAAGATGTTCTTTACCTTTACCAAAATTTTGCTTCAAGATCGTCTCTTTCAACTGTTCCTGGGAAAGGTCTGAGAGAGAAATCCCAAGAAAAGCTTTGCCTTACAGTCTGATCACAAGGCCGGCATTTTTAAGGATATCCGCTGGGATTTTAGACAGGTCTGTCTTTTCGGACTCCAGGCGAACGGAGTTTCGTCCAACTTTCGTCACTCGGTTTAGTCGTAGACCAAGCGTGGTAGGATTGGGCATACGATACATGGTCAGATGTAATCTGCTGGCTAGGAGCTGGCATCTTGTCAGTTACGGACGTTTGTACGCTCCGAAGAGCATTAGAGATGTCCGAATGTTGCGTAGACATTCTTTTGGTCAAAGTGGGTTTCCGAAATATGGGTTGGATGCGGGACAATACATCCGTTAACTCTGTACGTCTGGCAACAGATTCTTTACTGGTAGATATTAACCAGGACCTTTGCTTCAAAGGATTCTTCCAGAGTAGTTAGTTGGGAAATGTCGGAATTGGCATCATCGTCGTCGTCTTCACGACGATCTTTGGAGGAACAGGATTAAACCTTCTTAATGGAGGTTGAGAGAGTAGGAGAAGTTGCTTTCTAGGATTACGACCAGTCGGCTATTGCCGACTTACCCTTTTATCCGTGCAACAGAAGATTATTATCGTATAGGTCTTATTACCTGAGCTTCGATACCCACTTTTAACGTCGAGGAGGTAGGGTTCTAAAGCTTTCCGTGGTAAAGAACTCACACTAATAGAAACTCGCAATATACTAAATAAATAAATACAACCTGGTCTTTATACCAGCAATCGTAGTTTACTCACAATTTAGAAAATATCTATTACCTGAGCTTTAACCACATGTGAAAGATTTATTCGCATATTGAAGCGAAACCAGAGTTGCTCAGGCGAAAGGATACAAGAAACGTCAATCTTCGAAATTCTCGGTAAGATTTGCTTAGTGCTTTGCCACAGTTATTTTAGACAAGTCAGTCCGCTCGGATACGAGCCTTATTGAGATCTTTGTAACTTGGTCAAGTTTTAGGTCGTAATTCTGAGGATTAAGGATCTTCATTAATGTCGTTCTAGTTTCATCTGCAGACTTTAAAAGTGAGTGAGGTTTTGCGACTACAGTTAATCTTTAGATAAAAATCACGGATTTTTTGGAAGGATCATTAACTTTTTTGAACCAGCTGCTTGAACATACATAAACAGAGTCTTGGCAGGAAGAACCCATTTTTATCAAGGATAGAATTTCAGTATCAGAGGACTCTTCGACACTGATCTTGGAAAGCGTCATTATTTGGTCAATAGAATGGCATAAATTTTGCGACGTTACTCTCAGGGGATAAAAGTTACGTTTATTTAACGTCGTTGATTATTTATAGATGCTTGGGGTATTTGACAAAATAGTTATATGCTTTTTAACTTTTGAGCGGGCTTTTAGAATCTAGTCATGTCCATTGTATGTCTATTTCTGGTATATCTTACGTACATTTTTTCATACACGTAATATGTACGTACATCGAATGTGCAAAGATTTTGCTTATAAACATTGTGATATAGTGTCGTTTTAACTATATTTAATTCTATATTTTGATTGACAATGTAAAATTCTTTTTTCAGTTTATTACTCCGGGTTTTGAGACTGACCACAGTCGATCTGGAAGAGAAACGGATTTTCGAAATGTAGGTATAACTAAATAATTGTTCAAATTTCTCCAAACATATTTTTGTAAGATAACAAAACCTGACTTTATCAATACAAAATAAATGCCAGAAAGAACTTAACGAATATTCAAAAATAGCTGCATGTTTTTTTTAGGGGCGACGCTTATGCCTAATCTACACCACTGGTTATTTAAACCATGCAACGAAATATATTATGCAATATTACGAAAGTAACAGCATTTTAGAAACAGGTAATAAAATTTTTTGTGAAACGACATGAATTATTCAGTAGGAATTCGCCGAAAAATGTTCAAAGGAGCCGTGCCGCTTTCGCGACCTTGATCTGAACCTTAAACTTCGCCACCACTGGCGCGTTCTAACCATTATAACAAAAAGCTTATTCAAATAAAACACGATCTTTGTTACACCACTTAAAATCATTATTTGCGAGTTTATTAATTATAGTGTTATTAATTATCGCTCAGGGACCTTACAAGTAAGTAATTTTTAATTAAATGGTAAACTTATAATCAATAATCATTTAGTAAGTAGGCTGTTACAAATGCTTTAATGTAATACAGTGCAACTCGTGAGCCATTTTTGTTGGTAATTTGTGGGCACATTTCTTTAAAGGCGCCAAAGGTAGATAAACAGCCGAATTTTAGGTTAGGACATTAGTAATTTTGCGTCAATGTCAAAACTAATCAGGGACGTACTAAAAATGTTTGCTGTAAGCACATGTATTTTTTTCTAAATAGAAAAGCACCCTATCTTTTGTCGCCAAGAAAATAATACAGATATTCATGTTACAGAATGATAAAATCCAGTGTCGTAACATAGGTCGAATAGATTTTTGTTTCTATACATTTAAATCAAAAGAGTGCTGTTCCTAAGGACTAAAACAAAACACATTCTAACATGCGCCATTTGTATAGAAGATGACGTTACTATCTGTTTTTTGATTGTAGCTTACGAACATCGTTATCTTTCTTTAGTTACATTGACAATTATTCTTTCCTTTTGATTTTCATGTACTTTGTCATCTCTGTAAACATCTCTAATGTATTTTTATTTGATCCGCGTAGGCCACTGGCGATGTTTCTTTTATTATTATGTTCTTCTTTTACTTCTACTCTTGTTGGTCAATAACATTTAGTATAATTTTAATTGTAACCTGACCGAAACTACATTAAAGAGTATTACAAGGTTTATTTTTGATAAGTTACAACACGAATGTAATGAGGAGGCACACCATTTTGTTTAATCCGTTTTGCATCCATTGTACTTTTTTTGTTGGTGCAGTACGTAGTAATTACTGAATGTTTTATGTTTAAAACTTATTTTGACACGCGTTTTTAAAGGTACAAAAAATGCGACGTTCCATTAGAAATACAAAACGATCAACAACTGCAAACAGTACCGCCGCCGAACAATTACCTAAACCGACGACAGCCAAGAAAAAACATAAAGAAAAACAGGATGATTCTTCTTCCGAAAGCGACATCGAGAACTACTTACAACCAGCCGATCAAATCGATTTAACATCTAGTTTTTTCCAAGTTGGAAAGAGCGACGCAATAAAAAGCTTCGATGATATCGAAAACGACATCTTTGCGGACACAAACAGACTTAGCGATTCCGAATCAGAATCCGATAAAGAAATATGCGTGGAATCTAAGAAAGAAGACTCAGCAACAAAAGTTGTGCCGCACTCTTCTAAACTAAACTTTGAACAACTACATAATTACACGAAACAAATCGAAGAGGCAAAGCAGATGGTACAAAAATATGAAGCGCGTAAAAAAGAAACGCAGAAACTTCAAAACGACTCAATGGACGATGATATTACAAATTTGCTTTCTTTGGGAGAAATGAAAGTTAACGAACCCGAAGGGTTTCGGAAATCTATTCATTCGAGCGATTTTGAATCG
The DNA here is from genome assembly GCA_035610365.1 of Aquatica leii. NCBI lineage: Eukaryota > Metazoa > Arthropoda > Insecta > Coleoptera > Lampyridae > Aquatica > Aquatica leii. The sequence continues at coordinate 22,390,542 of CM069432.1, read as the reverse complement.
TGTTCCGACTCGGATAAAGAAGATTGGCACGAAGTGGAAGAAGCCGAGGCGAAACCTTCTTCTTCTGTGCCTAAAGAGGGTGTACAAATAACGGTTGCGATGCCCGATACTATAAAAAAGAAGAAAGGAGTCGATTTGGTCGCTTCCATGAAACGACGTTTGAACAGGATCAAAAAAGAAAATCAAATTTTAATCCATAAGGTGCATCTACTTTGTTGGATCGCCCATGGCAATTACATTAACAAAGTGTTAAACGGAGAAGGTCTTCTGGCACTTTCTTTATCTCTGATTCCGTCGCAACATTGCTATCCTCCACAAAGAACAGATTTGAGTTATTTGGAACAAATCGTAAATTGGTATAAAAAAACGATCTCCGTAGTGGATAAGCAAATTTCGAAACAATGGTCCTTGGAAAAAGTCTTAAAATTGCAGTTAACTCGTAAACAAGCTTACAACAAGAAAATGTTAGTTTACATATTTATTTGTATCTTGCGTTCTCTTGGAATTCAATGCAGATTGGTACTATCGTTTCAAGTGTTACCGTTACGACCACCCAACAGCGAGCTCCATTCGTTAAGTGCAAAAGCTTTAACAAATTCTAGCGATAAAATCCCAAAACAAGAAGTAAAAGATCTTGATAAGAAATCTCCTGATGCAAAAAAAGCTGAGGAAACAGTTGAAGCAAAAGATAAAACTACGACGAAAGGGAAAAGGAAAAGCAACGTGGTTTCTAAAAATGACGCTAAAGTTAAAAAAAGTAACACCGCAGAGAAAACAGTGACCGATGTTAAACAAAAACCTGCAAAAGAACCTGTTTTTAAAAAAGATTCCAAAGACGGTCAAAGAGTAAATACGAAAAATCCTTTAAGTAAAAACGAACTCGATGTAAAGAACAAGAAGCCTAATTTAAGTAATCTCAAAGTTGAAAAGGTCAAAAAGGATGGCGAATCAAATACGAAAAAATCCGAGAGGAATAAAAGTAAGGAACCTCCAAAGCGATCGTCTCGAAACCGAAAAATTACACAATTGGATGGAGCGGATGATAGTAGTGACGACGAAACAACAAAGAAGAAACCTAATCTAAAGAGGATAAAAACAAACGAAACTCCGTGCGTTAAAAATCACCCTAGGAGATTAAAATCTCTTCCGAATTATAAAGATGCGGAGGAAGAATCCGATGACGATTTTAAGGCGAACTCTAAGAATAATAAAGATTTGAAAAAGGGCGAATCTAAACGAAGTTCGCTTTCTAGTACGAAAACTCGAGGTAAAGGCGATGTAAAAGACGACATCGTGTCGATTATGAAGAATAGGATAAAGGAGGAAAAGGAGAGGGGTCGTGCTAAGTTAGCAAAAAGTCGTAAATCCAAAAAAATGTCTGATGATGACAGTGATTATGCTCCAGAAGCGGTTCAGAAGAAGTACCACAGCGATGAAGAGTTTTTGGAAGAGAAGGTGAAAGTAAAACGCAGAGTCAATCCGAAGGGTGCTAGCGAACCAGAGGAGAAGAAAAAGAAGGGCGACGATGTTTGGATTGAAGTATTCTTAGAAGCAGAGGAAAAGTGGATTAGCGTTGATGTAGTCAAAGGAGCGGTGCATTGTGTCAGTGGGTTGTACGTAAGTACTTCCGTGTGGTGTACGGTACCTACTCTATAAAAAAAAAACAATTGCAGTCGCGCGCTTCGCATCCAATTTCTTACATAATAACGTGGAACAATAACCACGCTATCAAAGACGTAACGCAAAGGTATTGTCCTAACTGGAACACTACTACCAGAAAATTGAGGATCGATTCCAAATGGTGGACAGAAACTTTGAGGCCATACATCGGTCAGAAAACTGCTCGCGATAAAGAAGAGGATGAGGATTTAGCGCGATTACAATTAGAGAAACCACTTCCTACTACAATCTCAGAGTGAGTAGCTTTTAAAAACAATAACTTTGTTAGTTTTTGTGTTTTAGATATAAAAACCATCCGCTGTACGTTCTAAAAAGGCATTTATTGAAGTTTGAAGCATTGTACCCACCGGACCCACCTCCTTTAGGATTTATTCGAAACGAGCCTGTCTATGCACGGGAATGTGTGCATGTGCTGCACTCCCGAGAAATTTGGATGAAGCACGCTAAAGTTGTTAAGCTTGGGGAAAAACCTTACAAAATTGTTAAAGCGCGACCAAAATATGACAAAGTAATTAAATAGTTTCAACGTTGCTCGCTTCTATAATATGCTTCATCAGGACGCGTTTCTTCTTGGTTGGGGGCTTGGTGAAGTTTCTTATAATCGGGGGCGAAACGTTGATGCGAACCAATTTCCAAGAAACTTGGGAAACTATATATTTTTGTTTTAGTTATCGGGAAAAACGATAACGGATCTACCTCTAGAAGTGTTTGGAAATTGGCAAATCGATGATTACATACCTCCTACCGCAGAAAATGGAATTGTACCAAAAAGTGCGTACGGAAGCGTCGAATTGTTCAAACCGTGTATGTTACCGAAAGGAACAGTCCACTTAAAGTGTAAGTATCTCCTACGACTATTTCTTTGGTTACATTCTGTGAATTAGTACCAGGATTAAACAAAGTCGCCAGGAAATTAAACATAGATACAGCACCCGCTCTTATTGGTTTCGATTTTCATTCGGGATGGAACCATCCTATATATGACGGTTACGTGGTCTGCGAGGAATTCGAAGAGACTTTAGTTGCTGCGTGGCATGTGGTATGATAATCTATTTGATGCCATTCTTTTCTAACAATTTTAAACAGGAACAAGAAGAACAAGAAAAGCGCGAGTTGGAAAAACTCGAAAAACGAGTATACGGTAACTGGAAGAAACTAATTAAAGGGTTATTGATCAGAGAGAGACTAAACGCAAAATACAATTTTAAAGAATCGTCACAATCGGAAGTCAGTAAAGGGACAAAGAGAAAAACGAAAGGTCCCAGGTTTGTTTCCAAGAAGCGTCGCATTTGTAGCGATTCCGAATCCGATTAACTAAGTTACCTGCTATGTTTTTTTTTATTGTTTTTTATCAGTATTTTCATGTTTTTATGTATACCTTTTTTAATAGAAATTTTTTTTAAACAAATGATTTTAATCGGGTCTTTTATGATCGCGCATGACGAAACAGTCAAGGTGGCTGAAATGGTTTTTAAAATTGATTATAAATGTTCTTTAATTACGCGTGAGCTTTGCCCCACCTCTACGTTTAGAAGCACGCAACTCGTCCCGCTCAAATGCATCCAATGCGTAACTAGAAAGTAACCTTGCTTCCGAAACCCGTTTCCAGAAAGACCTTTCTTGCACGACCTGTTCCTGGTCATTTGTCAATCACCGCTACGTACCCGGCTTAATTCGTTTTAACTGTGAACGGCTGTTAACTTTAGCTAAGTTGATTCGTAACCAGGACCCTAGTACTCACTGGTGGAAGAGCCGGTTATATAACTTCTTTAGTTAAAAATGATGTTTGTGCACGTGTTTATATGTGTTGGGATTTAAATTTGTTATCATATCTGTGTATTTGTTTAATTGTTGTGCTAACTTTCCGACGTATATAAATAGGAAATTTCGGTTAAAGCTTAACGAGTTACAGTAGAATAAAAACTATGCGATTATTTTTTTTAGTGTGTTTTATTTAACTTAATACAGGGCGAAATATCGCTACATACTTTTGGTTCGCGAGTTTTAATTTTTAAATACTTGTGGGTTACATCACAAATTTTGGTGCCGTAACCAGGATAACAGAGCGGATAACAACCGAAAAAGTTCCAGGGACACTAGGAAACTCTGGTACTGACACACTGCCCTCGCAGAATAAGAAAACTTAATGCACGTAAGAGGTCCGGACATGACTGCGTGGTGCGTATGTAAAGGAGCTGAATATCGCTAAACGGTAACGACTTGTCAGCAATAACTTTTACAATAGACTTGAGCAACACAGGCGTTTTTCGACGACCGGGAAGGCACAGCAGACGGCGGGACGCTAAACAACTGCGGTAAAGGCGCTATATCGCGCATGGTTTGTAGCCGAACCCGTTTGCTAGCAGGAACCTTTTGTCTTTCAAAACGCTAATGCGCCCGCTAAGTATTACAGTCCATAACGATTCTGTACGTCCAGGCAACTGTTTCATAATTTCAGAATACTGTTTCAGAAAAAGGGAGGATCAAAAAGTTTGTCTGCTTCAAGAAATTATTCATCCATAGAAAAAGCATAGCACGTAAACGTTGTCTTTCCAATTACTGTTGATTTTCAGACCAATAATGAAACATAAAATCATCCTTAAAACAACGGAGCCTTGGCCAGGTACCTTGTTTTAAATTGGCCCAATCAGAAGCGCTACCGCGTAGATACTCTATAATAATATTTACCATTTCAGATAAAGAAATAAAGTATCGATCGAAGCGACGTAGAAAACTTTTAAGATGAATTTACCCTAGCCGAAAAAACAGGTTTGTCAACTGCAGTTTGTAACGGTGCCTCGCTTAACAGATTGAACGCTACAGTTTTCAAAGAGCTATCTAAATCTCGGTTGGGTGACGATGGGGTTACCTCAGAATTAAGCAAAATGCGGGTAACCAGGCTAGTTGACGTGGCGATTGGAGTAGAGGCAGCGGCAAAACGTGCATTAGATATCTGAACAACGGATGGACCGTCGTTGTCCAATCGAGATGATGATTCCGATCCAGGACTTCGAGTGACTGAAGCCAACAAGCAAATCGTTAACAGATCGTTGATTTGTCATGAATTCCGTCAACATCTGTTATTGCTCAATTAGCATCTTCCTCAACTGCAAAACTTTTCCAAAATTGCTATTCTCGATCTGACTTAAAACACGGTTGATAGCAATCGTTTCTAATCTTACTTTGCTTTTTTAAGTGTACCTTCGAAATAGCATGCGTGCTTTTGCGTAATTTCTAACCTTTTGCAATCAACAAGTTGGGATGTCGGTTTAACCTCCATCGTAATTAATGTTATTTGAATTTAAACTGGCTCATCTCGTTCGTCAGGGTAATCCCAATTTTAACCCTTATAGCAGTAAAACATCTAGGTTATCTTGGTGTGGACATTTCGGTGTCCATAAGATATCCATATTAAGTACTATGGACTTCCATTGTACATCCATAGGACGTTCAGGTGTCACAACCTTGAATGTCCATAAGACACAAAAATTACTTATGGACAAACATGTTCTAATGTATATCCGCACAAACACGACCTATGGAGATCCTCACTAAAGTGTTTTGTTTCTGTCGACATCCACACAAGAATGTTCTAGGCACATCCGCTCAAACACGTCCTATGGACATTGATACAAAAATGTAATATGGGCATTCACGCAAAGATGTTCTCTATGCACATCCGCTCAAACATGTCCTGTGGATATTCACACAAAGATGTCCTATGGATATCCACACAAGAATGTGCTATAGACATCCACACAAAGATATTCTATGGACATCCCCACAAGCATGTTTTATGCACACCCGCTCAAACATGTCCTATGAACATCCACATAGAGATGTTCTATGGACATCCCCACAAAGATGTTCTATGGACATTCCCACAATAGCATGTTCTATGTACATCCGCACAAACATATGGTATAGATATTCACACAAAAATGTTCTATGGACATCCACACTAAGATGTTCTATGCACATCAGCTCAAACATGTCCTATGGACATCCACACAAACATGTTCGTTGGACATCCGCACAAAAACGTCCTATGAATACCCACACAAGAATGTGCTATGGACATCCCAAGCATGTTCTATGTATATCCGCACAAACATATACTATGAACATTCACACAAAAATGTTCTATGGACATCCCCACAAAGATGTTCTATGGACATCCCCACAATAGCATGTTCGTTGGACATCCGCACAAAAACGTCCTATGAATATCCACACAAGAATGTGCTATGGACATCCTTACGAGCATGTTCTATTCACATCTGCACAAACATGAACTATGGACATTCACACAAAAATGTTCTATGGACATCCACACAAAGATGTTCTATGCACATTCCCATAAGAATGTTCTATGGACATCGACAAAAAGATGTTCTACGGACTTCCGCAGAAAAACGTCCTATGAATATCCACACAAGAATGTGCTATGGACATCCCAAGCATGTTCTATGTATATCCGCACAAACATATACTATGAACATTCACACAAAAATGTTCTATGGACATCCACACAAAGATGTTCTATGCACATCCGCTCAAACACGTCCTATGGACATCCACACAAAGATGTTCGATGGACATCCGTACAAAAACGTCCTATGAATATCCACACAAAAACGTGCTATGGACATCCCCACAAGCATGTTCTATGCATATCCGCACAAACATGTACTATGGACATTCACACAAAAATGTTCTATGGACGTTCATACAAAGATGTTCTATGCACATCCGCTCCAAGCATATCCTATGGACATCCACATCCGCACAAAAATTTCCTATGAATATCCACACAAAAATGTGCTATGGACATCCACACAAAGATGTTCTATGGACATCACCACAAGCATGCTCTATGCAAATCCGCACAAACATGTACTATGAACATTCACAAAAAAATGTTCTATAGACATCCACACAAAGATGTTCTATGGACACCCGTACAAACATGTCCTATGGACGTCCACACAAAGATGTTTTATGGACATCTGCACAAACATATCCTATGGACATTCACACATAAAAAAGGCTGTTACCATAAATATCTGTGATCATTGATCTCTTGGCACAGTTATCACATCTCGGATTAGAGTTCTGTTACGGTCGAATTTTCTTTATGCACGCCTATGTTGCTAGGGACGAAATTTTCTCTGCGCACGCCTATGTATTCCCAACGTGGAATTAATTTACGGTTTGGACGCCCCCTAACGATCGTTTACGCGTGACTGTCATTTACGACGAGTTCTTCAATTTGAAAACTACATAAAATGGCCGGCGAATTGACGAGTGAACATTTTCTAAACTTATCCACCGTCATGGGGACCAATCTATAAGTGTATAACACTTATAATTCGTTTGCGTCGTCACCGGCCGTTCCGCCACGTGCCAGTACTTCGTTCTAATTGTTAATTGTTAATGAGGAATCCATTTCGAATAACCATTTCGTCAAACAAATATTCTATGAGGCATACGACTTATGGCAAAAACCGAATGTATCGAGGTTAACTAAGAACTGTCGAGATTCTACTCAGGCGGCAGATACCTGCATAAATCACAGAAAAGGGGTATAACAGCATCCGATTTTCGGGTTGTGTTATGTGTATACTTTAAAATTTAAGTAATGATTTTGTAGATTTGGATTTCGTGAGATATTAGGTTGACACGATTTGCGATTCAAATTACTTACAGGGTACGTGTCGAGGAAAGTACTTTCGTCGCACATTGGGGAATTCCTGTATTTGTGGTAAGTGTTTTTATATCTTTTCTTTCGTCGTCAACGAGGTTACTCACGAAACTTTCACTAATAGTATTTCCGTACTGATTACCGTAATTGTAGTACCATTTAGTTAGTAAATTTGCTTATACTACGTATGCTGTATCGTACCCTTAATTATTGTGATAATTTAATGTTAATGCCATACTAATTATTTTTGTCTTATTGTCAGTAATGCCATATTCCTAATTATGTAAACGATATTTACTACAAACTATTCTTCGCTATATATTTTACTGTAGTTTACTTATGTACGGTGTGTTGCCTATACTACTGGCATTTCTGTATTGAGAAGTTTTATATTCTGTGATAATCATCAGCGATTCTACATTAAAATTGTTATTGTGGTTAGTTATTCTTTTATGACAACATACCTGTCTCCTGTGACTATCGTTACCAACTAATTACTTTTGACTACTCGAACAGCTGAGTAGAGGAATTACGGACCTAACATAGTGTTACAAGTTTATACCGTTCTGTCCTGAGCAAGATAGAGAATCACTTTGGGATAAGCTCTGGCGCCCTGCAACATCTTTCCTGTATTTAGTGTGGACCTCCCCTCTCTCCGAATATTGTGAGTTGGCCGTGCAGGTTCGTAAAACCACAAAAGCTTGTATCAGTTCTTAAGAATTACTCAAGGGATACCTCTACTGAGCAATTCACGTATTGGTGGCATAGCAGCAAAACGCGCCTCCCAGGGACGTTTGTAAAATAGTGAAGTCGTTAGTGACCGCAATTTATAGAAAACAAAAGTAAAAGCCAAAAACAAATTTAGAAAAAAATACTCCATTCGCCGTTCAAGTACCAGTCAATCTAGCAAAAATCGACTGGTACCTGTTCTCTCTATTAAATAATTGTGTCGATATAGATTTGTGTTTAATTATAAATCCTTATCCTGCATACAAAAGATACATCATTTTTAAGACACTACAAAATTATTTTTTAAGAAATTTATACGTGTTTTTTGAAATAACATAACTTAGTCCACCAGCTATGGTAGTGACAGCAGTAACATACCTATAATAAATAAGATTAAACTAGTGTTTACCAAAATGTGAGAATTTACCATAACGACTGCAACATTGGATGACCGACGTAATGAAAAACTGGTGCAGCTAGTGTAGACCCAACCAATAACAATTGAATTCCAGTATTGACTTTACTAATAAGCGTAGGAGCTAGTTGAGCGGTCGCATGCGTTAAATCAAAGTACCGGGTAAAAGTACGCTGGAAATAATCGATGTTTAAGTTTTCCAGAAAATGACATACTTACTGGTGGTGGCAATGATCTGTAACGTATTATAACCCCAGCTGTCAATAGCAGTATGTCTCTAGCAACAATTAAACCAGTTAAAGCTACAGGTATTAGACCCGCATATGTTAAAGATAGGAACAAAGTTGCAATTAACACTTTATCAGCCATCGGGTCTAAAAAGCTACCCACTTTTGACGACTGACTTTCCCAAGTTCTAGCAATCCAACCATCTAGCTACAAAGAGATTTTCATAAACATTCGGGTAATATTTCTAAACTAACCAAATCTGTAACAGCAGCAATTCCCAAAATTGCCAAAGCAAATTGAAAGTCTGCTTGGATTATCAGCATACCCAAATACGGGGATAAAACTATCCGTGAAACACACAGAAGATTTGGTATTGTATAAACATTCTCCCTCTGTAATTCTACAAGTAAATTTAACAAACTGCAGAGTTACTATCCCACTACCTCGATAATTTCTTCGACACGTTCTTTAACTTTATTCTTAGTTAATTCGATATCCCTAAGTAAAACGTTACCACGCTGTTTAATAATCCGTTCTGTGACTTTCAAACGTTCTTTCTTTTGTCGAATAAACGTTCGTATTTCTTTTTGAACATCTTTTCGATTATCCGACGTCGTGCATAGATACTGAAATCTAAACTTTTGCACATTTCTAAACACGTTACACGTTTGCATACCACATTGCTTCACGTTCTTTATATATTTATTTACGTACGAGTAAGCAGATTCATTTTTTGAGTTATAACTAGCAACTAACAAAGAAGTACATGCACGGAACTGACATTGGCACGTTCGATGGAGCATTAATCTTTTTAGGTTATTCATAATTTTTGTTTTTTATTCAAAAGATTATTTAATCCGCCATTTATTTAAACAGCTGTGGGTTTAAATTCTTTCGAATTTATTAGAATAAAGACAACATAATTTCGATACAAATACAAATTAAATAAATTCTTGTAGAACGAAAGTGACACCTATTCCACTGAATCAAAAAATTTGTTTCCATTGTTTTCCCATTTTTTAAATATACACTTAAATCTATATACAATATATTGCAAAAAATTGGTTTATTCATTAAAGTTATTTTTACGTCATTCATGATCATTCATTCTATGGTGCTACGTAATTTTGCTAAAAACAAATACTAGAATTGTAAATTTAGCATACTCAAGCTCAAGTATTGATAGTAGTTTAGAAACAAGACTCGCAGCAGTTGTTGATAACGACCGACCGAACAGAAGCAATATCAGTCAGAGAAAACTGCTGTATATGATCAGCGAAACGTTAATCATAATAAGAAGAATACGGCGAGCATGGCATAATCCAGAAGAACCTATTTCAAACGAGAAGTGAATGAACGAGTATAAAACAACCAGCAATTAAAAAAATTTTCTTTTCAGATAACTGATTAAAAAAAATTTTTTGTTTCTTTTCAAGCAACTGTAAATAACCAATGACGTTAAATAAACCACCGTAATTATTAATCTCTAAGAATAACACGTTGCTAAATCCTTTGCAAAAACTTAACGCCATTTTCTGTACTATCGTTATTTATTATTTGATTTTTTTGTATTTACGTTGTATAACACCGTGCAATCAATAAAATAAACAAAAATATCTCGATTAAGTTTTAACAAATTACTAAATCAAACTTAAAACTTACATATATTTTGCTTATTTATACAAAAAAACTAGTGGTTATATAAGGTATACGTTGCCAAGATACTCTAGTAACGTAAAAATGATGAAATAAAAACGCCATTTGGTTGGTTGGACTCTGTATCTGAAAGCTTTTTAATTTTTTTTTTGATAACATCCATGGTAAGTTTACAATCTGTTTAAACACAAAGAATTAGTAAATGGTTTAACAATTGATAAAGATTGACATACTATGAGATAGTCCTGTAAGTTCTTAACATAAATAATGTGTAAAAAGTACTATGTAATTATATTAAAGTTTGACTATATGGAACAAAATTTAATCGCACTTTATGCTCTATTCGGGAGGTCCAACGGATCGAATCTTTTTAGTCTTTTAACCGTTGGTACATTGAGTAGCGCTCTATTTAACACGTTGGGATGTTCTTGAAGCCGATCTTTGTATTTAGCTCTAAGAATTTTAATTTAACTTTTCACTGTTTCTGCATTAAGGTCATGGTGTATCACTGAATTTAGGACAAACCACGGGGCATCCACAATTGAATGCGGCACTTTCGATTGAAACCTTTGAAATATGGAGATATTTCATTCACAAGCTGAGTCCTACAACTGTATTCCGTATGTCCATTCTGGCTTCGGGATTGCTTTGTATAATTAGAGGCTGATTGGACGGTAAGAGCTTACTTGTTCTGTTGGTTTACCAGGTTTCTGGATCATTATATAATTGGTGCCACTTTCTACTGTGATGGAACGTACCCCAACTTGAGGATATCATGGTGATTTGTTATTAAATCATATCCAGGCGCCTTTTGGGTATGAGTATGTTTAATGATCTTTTTTGTTGACTTTATCCAATTTGAATTCCATTTGAAATGCCGCTTCAAGCATTTCATGAATCTGTGCTTCTTCCTCAGTTGTGAGTTGTAAAGGGAACGGTTCAAACACATTGACCAGATATTTAGCGAAGGCATTCACTTTTTCGTTGTTGTCCCTTGCCCAAGTGTTATCACTTTTACGAATGGGCGGTATTCGGTTTTATGGCTGATTTAATTTTTTTGTCGCCTTCTATAAGGAGTAATCATTTGCTTCTGTTGCAGAAAGTCCAGCTAGATATTCTTGGATTTCGCGATTTTTGTTATTAGCTAATAATACTTTAACCATGCTTTGTGGCTTGATTTAGTTTTCTTTTATCTTCCGGGGTTCTGGTAGTTTGCCATCGTCTCTTACGTCTACGTTTTTTCTTTTATGTAAGAGGGACACCGTTTAGTGATTTATTTTATATTGATATCTGAAGTTGCTTTCCATGCTGCTTGTTGAATAGAGCGGTTGAAGATTTTTATTGCTTCATCCATGTCGTCTGGTGTTTTTAGCGGTAAGTTTAATGGAAGGTTTTTGTTTATCTCATTCCTGAAGATTTCCTAGTCTGTTGTTTTATTGTAAAGCTTGGGGGGAGTGCTGTTATAAATTACTTGTGTACTAACATTCGCTAGTAACGGTGAGTGGTCAGAAGACTTTGGTTACACAGAAATCTATGGCATTGGAAGCCTTGGTCAGATCTGAGGGCCAATACGTAGGTTCCCCAGTGGCTAGGTGATGTAAGTTACTGTTTCTCATTGCTTGGAATAGTTGACGTCCCCTAGGTGTGGTTAATCTCAACCCCTAATAAGGGGTGATTTGCATTATAGTCACTTCCTGCAATAAAACGGTAGCCAAGCGTTTGAAAAAACAGCTTAAACTGTTTTTTTTTATTATCGGATTAGGTTGACAGTAGACGCAGAAATGACTAGAGGACCCTTCCAGTCTTCTATCGCGACGCTGGTGGCTTAGAGATGCTTTTCATTATATTTGCTCAGCTCGTAATGATACTATTTTTAATAAGTATAAGTACTTCCATGGCCTATTTATTATATACAGCTAAAAAGTTTGTGGTCTCTAGGATATGGTTTGTTAAGCCATTAGCGTTCTAGACTACAATTTTTAAATTGTTTAGAGCCGTTATGGGAGCTTAGCGACAACAGAGGTGAGGAGGTTTTCTCCATCGTTTTGTTAGCGTAGTTTCTAAGCTATTGTTTGACAATTGTGGAGGGGGAACGAAGGTTTGACTGCTTTGACACTTTTCTTGATTCAGTAATTGACTGTTGCTACTAGCAATCTGGGAGTAAGTATAACGAGGCTGTCGAAGTGTTGTATTAAGATGATATGTTGGTTGCAGGGCAGGAAATTTTTTGTAGTTCCTTATATACCCTACATGTTTTGTAATTTGCGGTCTGATTTTCTCCACAGTTGGTGCATTTTACGTCGTTGCTGCGTTTTTTCCTGGAATACTAGGATGTCGCATGATTTCCGGTGCATTTAATACAACGTGGGTTTCTGTAACAGAACTTCTTCGTATGGCTATAGCGCTGGCAATTCATGCACTGTGACATTTCACGTTTTGGGCGAGGTGGTTCAAATTTGAATATTGTGTGTAAATATAAATACAATCAAAGAGAAAGAGATAGAAATTACATAAGAAATGGATAACAAAATACAAATATTGGGACTGAGCGAAACAAAGATGAAGGGAAAAGGAAACACATAATATACTACGTCGGAGTTGATGCAGGAAAGAGAGCAAAAGAAGGGATGGGAATAAAATGGAAAGCCGCACACTCAAGAATAATATTAGTGGCAATAAAACTCCAACAGAAAATAAACATTATACCAATTTACGGGCCGATAGAAGCGTACACCAGAATAGAAAGTCGAAGAATTCTATAACAATTTACAAGAAGTACTGGATGAAGCAAGAGAGGAAACAGAACCATCTATAATAATGAGCGTTTGGAATGCAAGAGTACGGAATGACCATAATAGAAGCATGGGATGAATGGGGAAATATGGCGAACAAACTGTAAACCGCAACGGGAAGAAAATGATCGATTTCTGTCAAAGAAACGATATCTTAATAGAAAACACGCTACGGAAACAAGATATGGAAGACAAGTACACTTTCGTAGCAGAAGAACGCAACGCAAAAAGTCTAATAGATTATATAGTATTCATACAAACAATAAGAGAAACAATACAAGACATAGAGACAAGATAAGAGGCGCAAATATGTTCAAACCATAGACTAGTTGTTGCAAAAATAGAAGAAATAGTAAATAAGAGTGAAGAAATAACAAACAGAAGAATAGTCCTATACAAATTAAAAAAGCAGGAAAAACAAAAAGAGTACCAAGAAAAGACAAATAAGCGATTTCGTAAATTATTACAGAAAACAAAGAAAGAAGACAAAATGAGAAAAATTTAAAAAAAATAATTTTAAAGGTAGCGGAGGAGGTATGTGGAAGAAGAAACATCAACAAAACCCTAAATATAACAAGATGGTGGGCTGAAGAGATTAAATCGATAGTGAAAGAAAAGAAACTGGCTTGGAACAAATATATCCGAACAAAAGAAAACCAAGAAAGATAAAGACAAAAGGAACAAAGTAAAAAAGAGAAATCAAAAAAGCGAAAAAGAAAAGTTGGAAAGAGTTTGAACAAGAAATAAGTGACAAACACAAGACAGACACAAGAAAGTTTTGGACAATAATAAAAAGATTGAGAGGGACTAAAAGCAAAGAAATAAAAGCATTAACAAATAATCAGCAGGAACTCAAAATGGAAATAATAGAAATATTGGAGTCTGGAAAGAGTTCTGCTCCGAGAAATTTAGAGGAGAATTAAATGTAGAAAATCAAGACAAAGAAGACACAGTAGAAGTACCAGAGATAACAAGGGAAGAAGTACAGGAAGCGATAAAACGAATTAAAATAGGTAAAGTGAGTGGAGAAGACGAAATAGCACCAGAAATGCTTAAATATCTAGAGGAAGATGGAACAGAATGGCTACATGAAATAGTAAAAGGGGCGTGGAAATGGAAGAAGATCCCCAAAGATTGGGAAATAAATCTAATAATTCGTATACATAAAATAGACGATATGCCTAGCCCAACCAGACTAAAACTATATACGAGAACACTGAAAAAAAAAGACTGAGAAAATACATAGATTACAAACTTGAAGAAGAACAAATGGCATTCAGAACAGGAAGACAGATAAGTGACAACATTATTTATACACTAAAAACGCTAATAGAAAGAGGAGTAGAAGAGGATAAAGAGATATTCATTGATTTGAAAGCAGCTTACTATAACTATAACTTACTATAAAGAGAGGTGGAAGTTTAATAACTTTAGTTGTAGTTTCCTGATCATTGTCTGTTTATTCCTAATCTTCTAATTCCTTGTATCTGTTAGAGGTTTTGCGGGGTTGATTTAGCCAGTAGTCTTTCAGACTTGGCTGTTTTATTATTCCCATAGTCATAAAAACTTAAGAACTGGGTTAACCGTAAACATAAATTGGTTTTTGTAGGAATAAAAAAAAAGAAATAAGAAATGAGCAATAATTGTTTTTACGCGTATTTTTGATACTCTTAGAAATCAAAAACTTATTTTTTTGGGTCAAAAGTTTTATCATTTTTTGCAGATCAAGAGCTATTTTAGAATCAGCTTTGGATCTTGTATTTTATTCTACTGTTAATTTTTAATTTACACGCAAAGCTTTTTACGTCAATGACGTTAACTAAACGTAACTGTTATTCTCTAAAAGTAATAACCTCGCTATATTTCTGTCGTGTTATTGCTAAATGTTCTAGATGGAAACGGGGGTACAACCCAGACCTAGCCTTCGTAAGCAACAACATCGCTGACCTCTGCAGTAAAGCCGTGCTGGAACCCATACCACACACACAGCACAGGCCGATATCCATTAGCGCATCACCACCAGTCACACCAATCACGGCCCCATTCCGCCGCCGTTTCAACTTCAAAAAAGCAGACTGGACAGGGTTTGCAGAGGACCTGGACACGAAAGTGGCAAACATCGAACCGTCACAGACCAACTACAACCTGTTCGTTGACGCCGTACGTACTGCATCCAGAAAGAACATACCACGAGGATGTAGAACCAGCTACGTGCCAGGACTCTCCCATGAGATGATAGACAAATATCAGAAGTACCAACAGCTATTCCAAGCAAATCCGTTCTCGGATAGCACCATTGCATCTGGTACAGAACTAGCACTAAAGATACAGGAAGAAAGACAGAAGTCATGGCAAAACATGATTGAAAGTGTGGACATGACTCACAGCAGTAGGAAAGCCTGGCTCACCATCAAGAAGCTAAGCAACGACCCCAAAAAGGCTGAACAACACCATAATGTCACTGCAAACCAGGTTGCAAGCCAACTCCTTCTAAACGGGAAAGCCCCAACTAAACAACCTAAGATGAGGATCAAGCGACAACCTGGCAAAGAAAACAACAGCTTCAATACCACCTTCACCATGGAAGAGCTCAACATCTGTATTAAGAACCTGAAAAATGGTAAAGCGGCTGGAATGGACGACATTTGCTCAGAACAAATAAAACACTTCGGACCAAGGACAAGAGAGTGGATATTAGAGCTGTTTAAGAACTGCTCTTCTTCATATAACATCCCGAAGCTATGGCGGCAGGCACGCGTCATTGCCCTTCTAAAGCCGGGCAAAGACGCCTCGGACCCCAAAAACTTCAGACCAATATCACTTCTCTGCCACCTCCACAAACTCTATGAACGTCTCATCCTGAACCATCTGTCTCCCCTGATCGAAGAACACCTAATCCCAGAACAAGCTGGCTTCCGCCCGGGCAAATCCTGCACGGGACAGACACTCAACCTCACCCAGCACATAGAAGATGGTTTTGAAAAAGGGAAAACCACAGGCGCAGTATTTGTAGATCTCTCAGCTGCATACGATACTGTGAACCATAGGATGCTCCTCTCGAAGATCTACGACATGACCCACGACTACCACCTAGTGCAAGTCATCAAATCGCTATTGGAAAACAGACGATTCTGTGTAGAACTCTGCAAGCAGAAGAGCCGCTGAAGACAGCAACAGAACGGCCTCCCTCAGGAAAGTGTGCTAGCACCGACCCTCTTCAATATCTACACCAACGATCAGCCCATCCACCCTAATTGCAGGAGTTTCTTATATGCTGACGATCTGTGCGTCACAGCACAGGAGAAAGAGTTCACCACCATCGAGAGAGTCCTTACATCTGCTCTATCGAACCTCTCAACCTCAGGCGCGGCTTCAGTGGGGGGGCCGTGGGGGCTATGCCCCCCCCCGACATTGAAAATAATACTAAAGTTTTTCTCACTTTGTATTTAATACATAACCTTTTTTTAATAGTTGTTTAATTTATGATACTTTATTGCTTGCAAGTAAAAGCTTGGTTCATAACGAAGTACTATTCAATACCGATTTAATATTTTATATTAACGCCGTATTCAATACATTATTATTTAAAAATGTGATGAGCACTACCCCGTCCCCCCCCCCCCCGCTTTAAACTGATGGAGCCCCCACCGAAAGACGCTGCTGGAGCCGCGCCTGCAGTCAACCTACTACAGCAAGAACTACCTGAGACCAAATCCGACCAAAACACAGGTAACTGCTTTCCATCTGCGCCATCGGGAAGCAAACCGGAAGTTACGCATCACCTGGAATGGTACGGAAATAGAACACCACCCGAACCCAGTGTACCTGGAGTCGTCCTCGACCGGACTCTGACTTATAGGGCCCACGTGGAAAAGACGAAGGGAAAGTCAGCGCTCGGAACAATATCCTCAGAAAACTGGCCAGCACCAAGTGGGGCGCCAACCCGACCACCCTGCGCTCTACTGCACTCGCACTCTGCTACTCCACAGCAGAATTTGCGTGCCCAGTTTGGGAGCGGTCATCTCATGCCAAAAAAGAGGGCCCCAGACATCCATTGTACGGCCATACCAACGTCGACAAACGCTTAAAATCCCGAAAAAACTTCATACCCGAGAAACCCCTGGACTCAACAGCTAAAGCAACGAGGTTGGATTCATGGCGCGAACGCGTTAAAAACACCGACGCAATCGACGGTACCAGCCTAGAAGTGGGAGAACACCTACCCGCTGGCGGTGATCTGGACTGGACTACGTGGAAAAGCCTAAACCGCCTACGCACTAGAACTGGCAGATCCAAAGTCAACATGACCAAGTGGGGGTACTCTAGCGACAGCGATCTATGCGACTGCGGGGAAAGACAGACTATGGAACATCTTCCGATCTACCGACTCCTCGACGAAAAATGCACCATGGAGGACCTCACCGCAGCCACTGACAGGGCCATAGCCTGTGCTCGCCACTGGAAGGACATATGAAACTTTTGGTTTAAGGACTCGAGAAGAAGAAGAAGATTGGCTAAATTACAGTTTTACGCAGTCGCAAAAACTATACGCAAATTTCCGTATTTTTCTTGTGTTTAAATTACTTCATGCAACCAAAAAATAGTGTAAACACTGATGTTTCAATTAAGTTTTAAGAAATTACTAAATCAAACTATAAGAATTTACATGTAGAAATTATTTTATTGCTGACGTTAAGTTCACATACTCAATTTTAACGTAAAAATGATGTTATAAAAACGTGATCAACACTGTGAAAAGATCGTACTTTAGATAATTTTCTATTGCTATTGCAGTTATTAACTCAACATTTTTTGTAATTGATTTTTGGCAAGGATAAACAATTGGTGTCTAGCAATTGTATTTTATGTCATGTCTTAAAAACCAATATATAGCCTACCAGATTGCGTTTTTATTACATCACTTTTACGTTATTCAAATACATTTGTAAGCATCTGTATGTTATGAGTAGAAAAAAACTATAATTTGGCCAATAAAATGGTAAAAAATTAAGTGACGTTATTCTTACAATATAACAGTTACTTTTATTTTTCTGTAATGACGATTAAAACAATGCTTTTGGATACAGTAGGTAAATTTAATAAATATTTTTCATATAGTGAAGACATTATGCACCCAAAAGTTTTTTTTGCAAACACCTTGTATATAATAAATGGTGGCGTATAATTTTTTCGTTTGATTTTTTGGCAATTTATTCTAAAGAAAAAAAGTAATTCATCAACACATTTTTTAAAAATTTTATTAATTTTTAGAAATATTCTTTAGTTTATTATTTTTTTTTAAATTTTCCGTAATAGTGTTTTAGGGGAGTCGATAAAATGAAATGTCCCATAAGTTACGCTAGTGTTAGTGAGATTGAAATTTTTTTAAAAAATATTCTAATATTTTTTGAGTCACCCCGAAGAATACATTCATTTGTAGGTAGGTTCGATTTCTTTTTTATCGGCTTATTAGTAAGAGTATCATCCGCTATTCTTTTTGGCGCTGTTAATTTTTGCTCTACTTGATTCTTTATGACCCAGACGCTAACAGAGTTTTAGAAAATGGCGTTTGTAAGCTTGATGGTGATTTGTGTTGTGGCAAAACATTAAAAAATCTTAAGAAAAATTAAAAAATCCGAGTTCATTGTAATGTGGCTGTAAGAAAGTTATTGTGCTTATGTGTAAAAAATGACAGCAAACATGTATAGGGTCGGAGGTAAGAATTTAATTATAATTACCCGGCATCGCCGAAGAGGAAGAGCACCTCTGTATTAACGATACATTAAATTAATTAGTTTTTCGTTCGTTGCTTATTTAGATGGTTTGGAGTTGAATGCGAAATCCTCCACATTTTATGCGGGAACCTAACCTCGCGTTATTGTTTATTTTCTGATTTAGTTTTAGTTTCGCGTACGATTTTGTAGAAATTATTTGGTTTAATAACGCGAAACGAGTGGTGTTTGATTAAACGAAATTAGTTTTAAAAGTTCAACTTTTATCTCTGGTTTGTGGCTGTTTGTTATACATCATGATAAGAATCACCTCCACACATTCGTTCGCTTACGAATACCAATCAACAGTTGCTAAATTATTTTTGTAAAATTGACGATAAATCAGCTGTTGAGGACGACGCGGAATTATGTAAGATTTGTTGTTTTCAAAAGGCAATTGTCCTCAGATTACGTGTACTTCGAGACGTCCTCGACGTCTCCGTACCAAATCCGGCGCATAGAAGAGTTGAATAAAACCACATCGGGAAATGTAGAAGCAAAAGTGATGTGCTTTTATAGACGAAGAGATCTGCCAGGTCCTCTAATTCAACTCGCCGATAAACACCAGTGTAAGTATTATTTTTTTCTCTTATTAGGGGGGTGTTTTAATTAGGCGTTCGGGACCGACATTTCCTCGCTTTTCACGCATTCAAAATGAGTAGAGGGGGCAAAAGTCTTGATTAGACGATCGATATTCGCTGACTGTACCTGTCTTGTCACCGACGTGGTGCGTTGTTTCGTAAACTCATGATACAACTGTACTTGATCAGACCGCGTCGCTATGACAACTGGGAGTTGCGTGTTCTTTCTGGCAGACTGTACTTTTTATAATTATACGCAAAAACTGGACCCGGCTAATACCATACGTTTTCTAATTATTAACGTTATCGTTATTAACTCGTACTTTTTCGATATCCGATATCCTTCTCTAACTCCCAAGTCCCCGCTTTTTTATCTCATTATTTTTATAATCCCAACTCTGATCATTCCATAAAGTAATTCCACCCCTCCTTTCTTACATATCGATTCACATCCCCGTTTGAATGAATAAATACATTCCACACTTATTCTACCAATATTATAACAAAAACGTAAGCGAATGCAAACAAAAATCTTAAATTTGTCCCCTCCGGCCGTCCCCCCGCCCCGCGCGCTTCGAATAAATACGTACCAAAAAATTCTACATAAAATATAACTTCCGCTCTATACGAAATTTCTATTTAATTAATTGAAGGGATCCATTGCACATGCGCTCATTTATTTATATTACTCTAAAATGTATTGAAACTCCCAATTATTCTCTTTTTTCCAACTAATGAAAAAAGTTCTGGCTACAAAACGTACTTTATTCCTCGTTTAAGTACATCGATTTTTTTTCTTTAGGACACGATGTTAATTTCTTCAAAATTACACACGTACACCTTCGCTGTCAATTGATTAATTAATTTGGTAAAAAGGCTGTGGGAGATTTTTCAAGTACTTTTTTTTTTAATTTTTAATAAAACTCAGATTGAATCTAAATAATTAACATATTTGATAATCTAAATGTTAATTACGTATGGAGGTATGTCGATTTATTCGAAAAGGGGACATTTTGCGCGTTTTATGCTCATTTCTTTGTTTGCAGCGAATTGTACGAATTATTAAAATTAGGTTTCGAGCTCCCCGTTTTAGACCGAACCTCACCCTGGTACTAATTTTTTAAACCTTTTTTTCTAAAGGTTCGAATCTTAAAGTACCAGGTGTGTTTCAGCGTTTCGTTTTTTTAATTCAATCGTCTTAGGAATAAGGAAATACAGAAATTGGGGTGTTAGTTGACGAGTCGATTCGCTGTACAACCAGGTAATAGGTAGGCATGATTTGATTTCGCGTGAACCCGGAAAATGAAATTGTTGGAAATTTGTCCGGGAAAGGTCGGGATAAATACTGGTAGTGAGATGTTCCTCGTTTTCATTCAGACGTCTGTTTTGTGCCAGAATCAAACGAGAGTATCCTCGACGTTTAAATGTTAATAATTAAAAACTTTTTTTTATTTGTCACGTGTTTTATAGAATAAATTTTGGATTAGCACTTATCATTATATAAATTCTACGAGGAACGTCTGAAGAATTAGGCGACTTCAGAATATATCGCTATTAGTTCTTTACGATTAAGCATTGCTAGCCTTGTGGTTTAACTACAGCTTTCCTGATAAACTCAGCAATGGTCGGTATTTGATCTTTCTGTTCCGAACGAGCCACGAGTTGCTGTCTGTTACCTTTAAATTTTTGCTTGGAACTACCATATTCTGGATGTGTGCGACGTAGCGATGAGAAGGTCCTGAAGTTAGTTTCCGCTGTACCCAAACTTTCTAGTACTTTATTTCTGTCGTGCATCTGCTTCGTTTAGTACTTTCTACAATCTTCTTATTACGACGTCGGTGCTCCACTGCGGAAGCGTCGACGTACAGCAAAAAGAATTGACGATAAGACCTATGTAGATTAATAGCGGTTAAATTTGTTAGGGGAATTTGTTTTTTGTTACCTCCTAATAGTGTCGAATTTTCTGACTAAACCCGTTTTGCTTCTTTATTTCCGAACGACATTGTCATTGTAACGATAAAGAATTTGGCTTTTACACTTCTCTGTTACTAAATATTCTAAGCTTCAATGTGTCGATTCTTCCGCAGGAGCGATTTGGTTTAGTTATAAAACAAATGCATTTATACAATTTTAATTACAGCTTTTTTTAGTTCTGCGGCTTCGATTTTTATATTAATTTTTCTAATGTAGGTTTGATTGCAGTCTTTGCTAGAAATTTCGTATACTCCTGGTTTTTGCAACTTTCAAATGCATTTTTTATCTCTTGGTTGTGAAACCCATTTATGATTAATGCCTCTCGAACTTTTGATAATACAACTTTTGTTATCAACGTCGCCTATTAGTCAAAGTCGTAACGACCCCTTTTAATTGGATTGAATTATGATGAGGATTTTAGTGTCTTTCCTGCGGTGACACTGCCTCTGTCTACCGTGTCTGTGAAGTTAGCAGGACATTCTACAAATGGAAAAAAAATGCTAAGAGTTCTAATGGCTCTTATAGTTTCTGATAAAAATTTAAAAAACTTCGTTAACCCTTATATTAAAGAATAGAAATTATAATTTTTTTCCAAAACGCGTTTATCATTTTTGGCAGAAGTTCTTACTAGTTTCGTCCAAAACGTAAAAGATGCGGAACTTTTTTTAATTTTTAGCACAAACTAGAACTACTAAAAGTGGCATTAGAACTTTTAGAATTTTTTTTAAATTAATTTGTAGAATCTCGTGCTAACTTCACAGACACTTGTTGTTCACAATTTTCTTTAGTTATTTTACTACTGGGCTTTCTTCTCAGGATAAATTATTCTATTACATTGTTTATACTTTCCTCTTCAAGACAATACTCTAACGAATTTTAAAAATAATTTATTTATAACGAAATATTTTACACGTTTTATAACGACACATAACAAATGAATTCTAACGATATTTAAGAAAAACACTTAACACTAATTTATATATTAGAAACATTCGAAAAATAATGTCCTCGAATAATTTTTGTTTATCTAAAACTGATACTTGTTTACATTAATGGCACGTGCGCTTGAACGCCGTTATATTTATCTCGAACATACACGTTAATGACTTATTTATTTACATAGTCTTCTTAATACTTCTGACTTCAAAAAACTCGTTTGAACCGTTTTTATATATTTTTGTGAGGTTGTCTCCTCTTGGTCCAGTCGATTAAGTCAAGACCCCACAGCACTGCTTGTCCGTGAGCACAGCAGCAAGAGGTTTGGAATTGGTTGCCGTGTCTGCTGATTAATGTCAGCAGAACAGCGACAGGCATCGTTATTCCAGTGCCACTACACTTGAGTTTGGACTGGGAGAGCAGGTTCGCGTGGCAGCAGTATTGGAGTAAGTACGGATTTTAGGCAGCGACTCCAACACCTTTCAAGGTAAACAGGGTTGTCCTGGCTCCGCTAGTGAAGCTGCGTACCGTTACTTTCTATCTACCCTCCTACCCACATGGAGACATACGCGATAGGTAACTCAACAAAAAAGCTATGAACCCATTGAAACCTGTTTCATTTTGTATTTGTCTCTATTGGTTTCTATGTGCCATTGGGTTTTAGAATCAATTGGGAATAATTTATCGAGTAAATTATTAATTAACAATTTTAAAATGATTACCCCTGGCTTTAATCCCACGGTTTCTTAACAACGTGTTTTTTCTACGCGTTTATAAATTTGATACAAAAGCCTGTCAAAGTTTTTGGTCGTAACCTTGTACTTTTGCTATGTGTAATGGCACAAGTTGCTTCCATGCTACGGACTCTTGCACATTTGTGTGTTTCGCCGTAGGTTGATTTCATAGTATGGGACCCTACATTCTCGTTCACTTGTTTTATGTATATTTTTTATTATTTGTACTACTGATTAATATATATGGTTTTAGTCTTACTTGTGGTTCCAAACTGTTAACTTTAGCTGAGTGGATTCGTAGCCAGGACCTTAGTACTCACTGTTTGGTTACAAACCGATTGCTTTATAAACCTAAGTTATGTAATTACCTTGAATTTACATTCAGTTAGAGGATCGGAGGAGTTTCTTCGCCTGTTTTTTTTCTTCTACTGCGGGTCCCACCGAACAGAGGAAATTTCGGTTAAAGTTATACTAGAATAAAAACCATACGATTTATTTTCTTACTGTGTTTTATTTAACTTAATACAGTCTTCCCCCATATCGAGAGGAAGCAGTGTATAACGAAATTATTGCAACGTAAAGGAGGGGGGGAACTTAGCTTAATGATCAGTAACAGCGAAATGTCGCTAAATACGTTTGGTTCGCGTGTTTTAATTTTTAAATACGAGTGAGTTACATCACCGATTTTGGTGCCGCGGCCAGGATAACAACCGAAAAAGTTCCAGGAACACTAGGAAACTCTGGTACTGACACACTGTCCTCGCAAAGAAACATAAGAAAATTTAATGCACGTAAGACATGACGGCGTGGTGCGTATTTGAAGTAGTGTCATTCTCCCAACCCATCTTCTGTAGCATTTTCACGCCGCTAGGATAAAGGCGCTGAAGATCGCTAAACGGCAACGACTTGTCAGGAATAACTTTTTCAATAGACTTAAGCAACTCGGGTCTGCGGGCTTTTTTCGACGAGCGGGAAGACAAAACCGACCGCGGGACGCTAAACGACTGCAGGAAAGACGCTACATCGCGCGTGGATCTTTTCGAGAATTTTCTATATCTTTTGGTAAACGTTCTAGAAGTTGGCAATAAGTTCGTGAACGTTCTAGAAGTTAACAATAACTTCGCGAACGTTTCACGACTGTTCTGTCTCAGAACAGAAAATTGGATGCGACACCGATAGAAGTGATTGTGGCGATAGCGGCAGCTCTTTTTATTTCGGCAACTTCCTTGTCCATAACAGTAGCAGTCAATAGACTTTTTTTGACCCGATATTCTACTTGGTTGGTAACTGCAGAGCAACACTTGAACGCTTGTTTCTCGGAAGACGACCTTCAACATATTTCGAACTGCCTTTCAATGTCTTTTTGACGCCAAAGTGTCCTTCTGATGTACAATCGTCGAGATGCTTCCACACATGTGACACCCGGCTCTTTGGTACTACCAATTTAGTCTGTTTTCTGTGCTTTCGACACTGTAGGGATTGCTTAAGAAGACCGTCTTCTACTACCAAAGAGTCTCACTGTGCCCAGTACGCTTTGATGTTTTTGCCCAAAGCATTCACTTCTTCCTAGGTTGGTCGTCGGCCGTTTTCTTTCCAGTTTAGGACTAGTCTTATTTCGGGATCGTTTTCTTTTTCGCGGGTTCTCTCCATATCTATAATTATTTGTTCGGCTTCTTCTCTTTTCGCCAAAGGAAGTCAGCGTCGATGTTGCCGTATCAGCCGATTACTTCATTGTTGATCTTCAGGACATCGTTCGTCATATTCAAATGGAACCTATACTTTTTATAACGTCCATTCCCAGGATAACTTCTTCCGTGATGTCGGCCGCCAGTACTTGATAGTCGAGTACTCCATTTCCCAAACCAATGGTCGCTTGTATTTGTCCGAGCTTACCGAGCGCTCTTCTTGTGTTCTGTTTCACCGCAGTTTAAAGTGGTCACACCTCTTTCCCGAAGTATTCGTCGTTCTATCTCCTCGATGCTTTCTAGTGTCTGCGCGGGTACTTCTGGAGTCTGTTATGTTTCGCTGTCTCGGAGGCCGTCTACAAAGGTTTGAATAGTCAGTTGCTTCAAGAAGGTAATTGGTGCTGTAGGATACGCAAACCGTGTTAATCTGGCGATGGCAGCTTTCTGAACTCGACTTTTTATTTCGGCTTGGTACACCTGTTGAAGATGAGCATCTCCATATCTCATTTCTAAACGTGAAATTAAGAGTTCGTAATTTTCTTAGAGGTGGTCAGAAACTGTCTGCAATATTCCAAGCCCTTCACCACGTAAGGACACTATTAAAGACGTCGCTTTCTGCTTGTTGCTCCAACCATTGGCTTCAAACTGCTTGTAGTAGGTTGACCATGGAACTTTATCATCAAAATTTGGAGGTACAACTTTAAACTTGTGAGTGGTTTTTCCCGATGGTCCATTATTAAATCTTCGCTCCTCAATAGTCTTTGATTTTCAATGCTCGTTCGTATTTCTTCTTTTAAACTTCTAGAACTTTTCAACAATTTTTCTTGTGCTTTAGTATTTTCTTCTATTTTTCTAGAATTTTCTTCCATATTTTTATTCATTGATTCTTGACTATTTTTTATTGATTCGAGAAATTAAAATAGGTTTGCATCCATTTTGGTTTGACAACGAGTTACCGGCGTAAGTTATAAGATAAGTTTAACAACACTGAATTTTAATAACGCCCGACACTAGTTTAACGAACTTGAACAGCTAGAATTACACGCTATAAACGGACACGCGATTTAAACAGTTGCTTATCTACACAATATCAAAAACGGGGGCGATATTAAATTACTGCTATGTACACTATAATCGCGAACTCCACACTGACACCAATGTAACGAATTTTTAATTACATTTTAAAACTAAGTCTTCTTATCTTTTATCTTTTCTAAAATTTTCTACATTTTTCGGTAAACGTGCTGGAAGTTGACAATAACTGCGCGAACGTTTCAATATCAAAAAACATGTTTGTTTAAATAGAGGTTTATATTGACGCTAACCATTGTTCCAAACCTTCCTTATTTATGAGGTATAGGACCAAGTACTCTACGAAAAAATAGATACTACAGGAGGGATATTCTTAACGCGATCCGAAGACAACCGACCTAGAGACCAAAACAAGATGATATCAAAACAACAGCATTCCCACGATGCATTCAAAACTTCTGAAGACAAATGAAAGTGCTCAACCTTGTTTCTAAAAGTCAAAGAACTCAAGAAGAAACTACGATTCTGGAGTCTACAGTATTTCTTGTTCTTTTGTTAAAGTATACATAGGACAGACCCGAAAGAAGATAAGCATTAGGCTGAACGAACACACGGCAGACACGAGAAGGAAAGGTATGAGATCGGCGCTAGCGGAACTCTCTTAGACCACTGGGCGTGCAATCGATTTTGACAGAACCAGGGCACTTGCCAGTCAGAAACTTTTGGGCAAGAATCTATAGGGACGACGGAACGTCAACCGAAACGTCACGGACCAATAAACAGGAACGAAACAGTTTCAGCCACGAAATGTCAAAAAACAACGCGGAAACGAAAACTTCAAGGTACAGAACTCGACAACTGCAGAGGAAGATGTGGGATTATCGGATTACGCCGACAGTCAGATTCCAAAGGTCAACCACAATAAGTAGGCTAATTTCTGATTGTGGACACTACGTCATCAACAACTGAAGTTTGGTTCGCGTTTACCATCTTCATTTTTTTTTCAGAGACGTTAGTAGAACTTTGAAAGGAACTGGCTTCATAGTTAGCTTTTTCTTTTTGAAATTTTGCCGTTTGCCATAAAATCGGATTCTTTCCCGCGTGTTTACTTAGTAAACGATAGAAACTGAAGTGCTCCCTTTGCAGATTTGCACTGGCATAATATTCTTGAGAAACTTAACGCGACCTAACTATTATCGTATCGATAAAACGAACATTGCATACGAGGATGGTTTGGTAACTACGAGACCTAACACAGAGGTGGCGCGAATTCGCAGGAATCTTCTTTACCATTTTGTAGAATCATTCTTTTATAGGTTAAATATGACAGTACAGAGCGTTCTGTCAATTAGTCTGTTTTTGACAGTGCGCTAAAGTGAACGTCTCGTATGATTTTGTAAACAATGGAAGAAACTGTGTGAGAGCAGTAATAAAATACATCGATTTGAAAGGCTTAACCCAACCGAATCCAAAGCAGAGTTCCTTTGTTTTCAATGGTCAAAAACTGGGTTGTCGAATGTAATTATATTAGATTCATGTTCATGACGTCATTTTTGTGTTCTTCCTTTGTTCTGATTTTTTATTAATTTGTCCAATGTAGGTTCGATTGCAGTCTCCGCAATAAATTTCGTATACTTCTTGGTTTTTGCAGAGTAATTTCATCTTTATGATTTTGTAACACCGTGCTAATTTTAAGGTGTGATGTAAAAGTTGTAGTTGTCCGTTATTCTATAAATGGATCTTCGTCGTTATAACGTGGATTTTATCTCCGGGTTATACAACTCTTTTATTTAGAACTTTTGGTAATACAAATTTTGTTTCTTCGATTTTCTATTAATTTGTCCAATGTGGGTTCAATTGCAGTCTTCGCAAGATATTTCGTATATTCCTTAGTTTTTGTAAATTTCCATGCATTGTACGTTGTATTTTTTTTCTGAATCTTTGTGGGTTTAACGTATTCTTGGACTTTTGATAATACAAATTTTGTTATCGAAGTAGGTTATGAACTAAAGTCGTAATGATCGCTTTTGATTTGGTCGAATGATGGTGTGAATGAGTTTTTCTACCGTTAGGGGCAGCACAGGCTATATATAGATACGGATGTGGCCGAATTCCATTCTTACGTTTGATTCTCTGCATTTCGGAGTTTTTGCGACATGGTTCGGTAAGGGTAAGATCTTCCAAACATCCACCTGCACAATTCGCGTGTTACAAATTTTTGACACTTGCAACGTGAGGTCTCGATATTATCGATGTATACGCATTCTACAAGATCTTTTACACGTCTGCATAAAGATCTTATGCTTTCTCTTTTGCGTCGTTCTTCGATTATGCTTTATTGACTCCTTCTAATCGTTCGTTTCTTTCTCATCGGCGTCGCAAGCGGCGCAAATTCTGACTGCGCTTGTTGGGTTTTGGTTTGTGACTGTTCGCAATTTTCTTGGTTCTTGTTCTCGTTGGCATCGGCGTTGTTGTAACTCAGATGCTATCCGTTTGCTTTCTCCTAGTTTGCTGTCACTGCTTTTATTTTCTCTTGCTTAAGTTTTCTGATAAATTTCTTCTTGGGTTTCTTATTCCGCTTGTCGGCATTTAAGTTCCTCTTTGGGGACAGCATTTGGTACACATTCGTTCTACGGCTAACTGTGGTATGTTTTCTCATTCTTTTTCTTTTTTTATATTGGGCGGTAGGTGGGACACCGTAGGGTGGTCACTCTTTTTGTTCTTCGCGGGGCGAAGAACGAATCAGACATCTACATCTTGTCTTATCTTTCACCGTCTGTCTATATCTGCTTTTCCTACTTTTTATTTCTTTCTTCGATCTAGTTATTCCTCTGTGTCTGTCATTCTTCTTTTGTTTTTTTTTAAGGTTTGCCTTTGGGGTAGTAAGGTAGGTCACTTTGATTTGGATATCTCTTTTCTCCTTCTTTCTTCCTGTTTTTCTTTTTTCTTTTGTTGCTTGGACACGCTCTTTTTGGTAAACTTGTTTCTTTAGTGTTCACTGCAACTATGCCTTTTTTAGTTTTAAGTTTCTTCTTGATCGGGTCATCGTTTTGCTGTGTAGGTTTGGAACTTGAGACAACTCCGGTTTCTGTTTGTACGTCAGCTTGGTCGATTGCTTTGGATGTTATTAGTCATTCTTAAGGTATCTCTTTTGCAACTTTTCTCTTGGGGTACTTTCATTGTTACAATCTAGCACAGTGAACAATGATTAGCGAGTGTTCGATAAGGAATTGATAATTGCGTTTTCTTATATCTTCTTTTTTCTTTCCTTCTCGTGGGATTCTTAGTACTTGCATTTTTTTTTGCTTTTTGGGTTTTTTTATTTGGGATTATACTTGCATTTGTTGGTTGGGGTTTTATTAGGGTTTTTGTGTCCTTGTCTAAATTTCCTTTCTTTCTATTTCTCATTTCACTTAGTTTCTCTTTGGTCTTCTTACCTTGTAATGGTTCAAAATTTCAATTTGCTCATAAGTTTTTCTACCGTAAGGGACAGCACAGGTTATAAATACGGATGTGCCCGAACGTCATTCTTACGTTTGATTTTGAGCATTTTGGAACATCGCTCGGTATGGGTAGGATTTTCTTCCATAAGCATCCACTTTTGCATTTCGTGTGTTACGCTATATTCGATGACCATTATAGCAGTTGATAAGTGTTGATAAGAATGGCAAAGAGACAGTTTTTTTCTAATAGGAAACGCACCTGTCTGCGATGCAATGACTAAAACTAAACAACAGTTCAAAAAATGGATACAGATGCTCCGTTCTCCATTGAGATCGGTTTGCTGATTATCTTTGCGTTACCTCCTCGTTACGGTTCCGTCGAATTTAAATCACCGTGTATATCGTTCGTAAAAGATTCTTTTGACCAACTGTAGTCAACTGTAGTGAGTTTGTGCAATAACTGCTGCAGCGTATCATGAAAAGTTAAAACGTTTTGTATTGTGTCTTCTATTTTATTTATGCATTACACAATTGCTTGCACAAAAACATTGAATTAAGCTTCGATATCAATTATTTTATCGGAAAATCACGTTGGTGTTGCTTTGACGACACGCGAAAGCAAAGTTGGAATTAAATATTTACGAATTTAAAAAAAACGCTATGTACATCGTTACAGCATGAACTAACACGTGTTAAAACACACGAGAGACGAGCGTTGCATGTTACACATCCCTTATTACTGTAGTTTAGTTACAAAAACCCTCTCCAGCGTCCTATCATGTACAATTATGTACAGATTCGGAACGTTATTACAAACTGTAAACTAAAAATTGTTTTTGATCGTTCTAATTAAAGATACGTTTTCAGGTGCCTTAGATGAGTCGAATGGAACTAACCAAATTAGCGAAAGAAATGATAATTTTACACCGAAGCAGCGTCATCAAATGAAACATCGAGAGTTGTTTTTATCTCGTCAAGTAGAAACATTACCCGCAACTCACATTAGGGGCAAGTGCTCGGTGACGTTATTTAACGAAACTGAATCTTTAGTCTCTTATTTAAATAAGGACGATATGTTTTTTTATTGTTTGGTGTTTGATCCCACACAAAAAACTCTGCTGGCAGATAAAGGGGAAATACGTGTAGGTAGTCGTTATCAGTGTGATGTGACTTCGCTACTTAAAGAGGGTGAAAGTGATGGGAGGGAACTGTCTGAACTTGAAACTCTAGTGTGGACTCCGGAACATAATTTAAGTGACAGACAAATTGATCAATTTTTAGTCGTTGCGCGATCGGTCGGTACATTTGCGCGAGCTTTAGATTGCAGTTCTAGTGTTAAACAGCCTTCCTTACACATGTCGGCTGCAGCAGCTAGTCGCGATATTACATTATTCCACGCCATGGATACTTTACACCATCATGCATATAACCTTGCCAACGCTTTGTGTTCACTTGTACCTTCCAGCGGCCCAGTGCTGTGCCGAGACGAAATGGAAGAGTGGAGTGCTTCAGAAGCGAATCTTTCGAAGAAGCTTTAGATAAATACGGGAAAGATTTCAACGACATACGCCAAGATTTTCTACCGTGGAAGACGTTAAAAAACATCATCGAATACTACTACATGTGGAAGACGACAGATAGATACGTGCAACAAAAACGGGTCAAGGCCGTTGAAGCGGAATCAAAATTAAAACAGGTTTACATTCCTAATTAGTAAGTATTCTACAAGTTGTATTTGTTGTACCTAAGGCGCGTGTGTTTGTTAATTTAGTAATAAACCAAATCCTGCAGCACTCAATAATAATAAAGGCGGAGTAGTCAACGGCAGTAGTAATGGCAGCTCTGAGCCCGTTGTGTCTCTTGGTGGAAAGGCTTGTGAATCGTGTAGCGGTAGGTATTTCTATAATTGGGTTTAATTTATATTGCGATTCTTTTTGTAGTGACTGTTTCGAGTCAGTGGTACGCGTGGGGTCCAACGCATATGCAATGCCGGTTATGTCAAGTCTGTTGGAATTATTGGAAACGTTACGGGGGTCTCAAAGTACCTACGCGATTTGGAGAAGGCGATTTCGATTCTCTCGGTAAGAAGAAATCGGGTAGCGATGTAGATGAAGATAAAGTTTCTCCGATGATGTCGCATCGGCCACATCGATGTAACATCGGCGGTTGTGGGAAAGAATTCAAACTGAAAGCGCACTTAGGACGTCATTACGCTACAGCTCATGGAATTGTAGTGCGTTCGGGATCTCCTCGACCTATAATGAAAACCAGGACGGCTTTTTATTTATGTACAACGCCGCTAACGAAAATATCTAGACGTTTATGTAGACATATTATGAGACCTAGACACGCCGCTCGTGCGCCATTCTTCTCCATAAATATACAAGCCGTGAAACAAGAATGCGGCACACAAATGACGGGAAAATCGCTGGTAGAACTTAGGCAATTGTTAATTTATCGAAAGAAAGATAGAGGTAGTGTTACTAATATTGCTACTAGATTAGGCAATCCCGGCAGTGTCGTACCACAGTGGCTTATATTGACTGATAAGGATAGTTTACCAAAACCAGAACGTGTGGCATTTCCCAAACCGCCAAAAGCGCCCGATGGTAGTTTATTATATGAAAGAGTTCCTAATAAACCGGAAGCTGAGAAGATTCCGCTGAATAATATGTCTCCTTCGTTAAAACGACGAGCGTTCGACGAAATGAATGGTATAGATGGTGAGTATTATTTATTTGTTAAAGAAATTACCGTTTATTTTGAATTTATTGTGTCCGCTGGCTTTTATTCTGATTTGGATTGGGACGATGGTAAGTTAACTAATATTCGAGTTTTATTTTTGCACAGATTTGAACGATTTGTTGTCTTAGGTGCTGTGTTGGCCGGGCCGCCTACTAAAAGGCCCAGTAAGGATCCCATGCCGCAACATCGGTTGGTGTCGGATCAGTACGCCGCAGCCATGGCTGCGGCTATGACTTCTGGACAGACTTTACCGAGGCACATTGCTCAAATTAATGGTAAACCGAAAATAGCTCATATGACCCGAACGGGGTCGGGACGAAAGCAAGTCATTAGTTGGATGGATGCTCCGGATGATGTATATTTTAGAGCCACGGATGGGAGCAAGTGAGTTTTTAATTTTTTCTTTTGTACAGTCTATGCTTGTTATTCGTGGTGACAGATACAACGTTCTTCTCCTTTCAAAATTTGATTAAACACAGCGTATTATTGACCGGCTAGTACTCATTTTAATAATGATTTTTTTTACAAAACAATTGAAGACGTTTCGGACACGTTACTTCATACGTGGTACTGGTAAGCGGTAACTAGCGCTAGGTAAGCTTTTTGAAACGTTACGTTTATTCATAGCAACAAATTGAGAGTTTTCTTGAAATAAAATCTTGTAGTGACGTCATCGCCCATATAACTAAACCATAAATTTATTAAAGGCTACTATTTTTAAATAAAATATACTTACACAACGGCTCAAGCGCTTAAAAATTAAGGACTGATAGTCATTAATATGGATTATGACGTCACAGTGTACTTTGCTATCATTTCAATTATAAATAATGCAGTGATTTTATTCGTGCAATTAATCTAGGTTTATACGTTTTTGGTTAAAATAAGGATCTAACATAATTCTGGTCTGTAGAAATACGAGACCCAAACCCTTAACAGTGGTTAGATCTGTGATCACTTACGCTTTATTAATCTGACCAAATACTACTTATATTCAAAAATTCAAAAACTGTCTTATCTGGTGTTACGTACACTATATGCGCTAAAGTTTTCGTTCCCAACAGAGAATGCACTTGGAGGTGTGCGTTTATGGCTTTATTTTTTCATTGCCTTAAACTGACACTCTCACTATTGAGGTCTATGAAAAAAATATATTTGTTTGGACACTCAGGTGCTCTGCTTAGAGCATTTTATTTTCTATTGCATGAACCCACAAGATATTTACGTACCATCCTACGACGATCGCCTTGATATGATGCCATTTTACTTGAAAGACTGCTTTATCCCTTCTTAAAAATTCATTGTCACACGTCCGAGTTCTTTGTTAGAATAAATGAAACCACCCTCATACGTCCGAGTTCTTTGTTAGAATAAATGAAACCACCCTATGTACCTAACCCGCTCAAAAGGCTGATCTGAAGAACGAATAGAGAAGAAAGAAAAGGTAATGGAGTGGAAAGCGTACGTCAATGGTATAATGGAGGAAGGGATGTTGATCGGGAGATTTTTTTTAACCTTTGGAAAGTGTGCCTGTGTGAACTCAGGTGGTAAGTCAAGCTGCTCGACGCTGTTGAGGAGAACCTTGTAACTCAAAATGTCAAAGGCTTTAGACACGTCGACCGTTATAATGTGAAAACCGCCTGACCACTATCGACGAGGAACGCTTTCTATAGACGGGAAGCGAAAATGCGAAACCACTATTCAGCATGACCGTGTTGAAGAGGAGCAGTCGAAACGTCGAATTAAACGGTATGCCACTGTGTTGATATCATTCAATCTAAACCGGGGGTATAAAATCCGAAGACTTGCGTTACTTTTAATATTTCACAGGAGATGGGGCCTCTAATGAAGCTGGGTGAAGTATTGGGTAACTGTCATTTTGCTAAGAAATCTAACGGATGGCGTTTTATAGTTTCTGCCAGTATGCAACAAAAGGGTTCAGATTCTGGCAAACATCCTTTGAACCGCTCTGGATGATATTCACCGCCGTATCACATTAGCTCACCGATTGCGATGCGATTTGCATCGTGGCGTACTCTTTTACACTGCTTTTTTTCGTACGCAGAGGTTCCTCGTTGTGTAGATCCCGTCTGACTTGGTAGGCGTCTCCAGATGAGACTCGATACAGTTAATAATTATCTTAGACGTATTTCTACCTTTGAAGGGGACATCATCGACACAAACTAGGTGGTACGCACTCTGCGTCCGAATTTTAGTTCTAGTAGTTCTTTGGGAAAGGTCAAATACTGCTGCCGCTGTAGGTAGTGCTTCAACAACTTCATTTGGAGTATTGAGTGACAATGGTGGTAGAGTGACCGGGACGTTGCGGCTCGTCTCTATTCCGCGCTTTTTCTTGTTTCTAAGTTTTGGAGCCTATTGGGAGGCTGTTACAACAGGTTAATGCTTTTGCTTATAAAATTTAGAATCGATCGATGGCCGGTCACGTGGAATTTGACCGCTAGCATTAGCTAAGACAGCGTCGCTACGTGAACGCTGCTAGACGATCTAGATGAGAGAGAGGCTAGGTCGGCATTATCTGACTGTAATGGCATCATCTTATCTTATAACATATTAATCAACTTGAACTGTCCGAATAAGGGCAGAGTCTTCTTGACAATTGTTTGTTGACGCACTGCCGACATGGTTACACCGTCATTTACCGGCGCTTACTTGAATATCTTTACGTTGACATTCAAACCACTCAGCAAAAATCACATTGCGTCAATACATTTTCGGGTCATGGACAATGCTTTGTTTTAATTGGACCCACCAAACCATCCAAATTTGCTTGGCACAAGTAAAGGATAGGTTCATTCAGAAGGATCGCCAGGTTGGACGAGACGGTGGACTACGTTACAGATACGTGCGTGAGTACGAGGTAGGTAAGAAATACGATTTGTTGTAGTAGACGGGGATGAGGCCAGTTAGTCAACACAACAACTAAAAAGACACAGAAAATGTTAGTCAAACTAAAATTAATCGAATCATATACTCTAATATAAACTTGTTACCAACATTTTCTTATAGTGGGTCCCGTTGGTAACAAACACGTCATCACGGCTAGCCACGATGTCGGTGAGTGGGCGTAGTTGAGAAAACTATAATAAAAGAAAGGAAGAATAGGCGCCATTCCTTCCACTGGCAAGATCCTCGGCTCGGAGACACCAAGGGTACATGTGAACCCACTAACGAAGATATTAGGATAGAGAAAAAATAGAATCAACAAGAAAACGTAACAAACGTATATAATTCTTTGAACAATAACATTTACTATTTAAGTAAAATTATAGCGATCATTCACAGCAACTTAACATATCAGTAAAATAAAATTACCAATGGGTAGTGTCGTGTAATCCGAAATTATACCATCCAGTGAGGTCCGCAAACTAGCGGTGTAGTTAAATTTAATACAGTTGACTAGAAAATTAATAAGTAACGACACGCAACAAATTCTTTTCAGCAAAAATAAAACCTGGGGACGACAAAAAAAGTTTAAAAGAACACAGAAGTTTAGGCATACGCCAAGGATCAAACCGTAAAAAGCACAACCCCACTTATTTTCTTAGAAAAACTCAATCTAGATTAAGAGAAAAATCTTAACGACATGAAAAACACCACGTAGTGTGAGGTCTTTGAGAAAAAAGTCGCCAAAGCGCCTAGACGACCTTCAGAATACAACAAAGGCATTCCAAGAGAGAAAAGAGACTTCTGAGAAGTGGATATCCTTCCCAATAGTCGCATTAAGCGAAGATGCCTAAGCACCAGCTCCTTAGACAACCCTCATCACTCAACGAGCCCACGACTATAAGAGTAAGACGATTTGACAAGCGCCAAAAACTAAATGAAAGTCCTACCTCCAAACTAAGAAACTTAAGAAAGAAGAAAAGCAAGTATATATCGGAAATTGAATATGGACATGCAGAATCAGAAAGGAACAAATAAAAAAGCTTTGTTAGCTGTGCCAAAAAGTCTACAGGTAGTATAAGATTTTCCCACTAAGCAGACTCTACAAATCTAAAAAAACTAACGAAAGAAAAGGATTCTGTTTGAAAGTAGGCGTACCTAAAAGGCAGAGAAACCAAAGGCCACAACAACAAAGTCCAAAAAGCTAAACACTACTCGAATGTACCAAAGAATCTAAATTTCAACTCCCATAACCGCATAAACAAAATCAGAAGTAGGAAAAAGAAAGAGTAAGAAACTTGGCTGGCTAACCTTGTTTATCATGTTGGAATATTACCTAGAACGTAACAGCCGAAGATCGAATTAGAATACCTTAAGACCAAAAGAAACCCAAAGAGAAAAGAATATTGTAACAGGAACCAACAACATCAAAAATGCCGACTAAGCGGAAGAACGTCCCGGATCGTGGGACATGATTCAGTCGAAGATATTTGGTATCAAGGAATATGCGTTATGCTCCTGATGGGAGGATAATCCTAGCTTATCAATAGAGACGTCGATAGAATTAGGAACTCCACGTGGAAGATAAGTAGGAAGTTAACAGCTGTGTTCAGCTTGACAGGATCTATGTGATTGACATCGAGGATACGTTTATGGATCGGAACCTTCAATCATTTCAGGGATAACTTCCCAATTAGAAATCTCCTTACATGCAAAATATGGTAATAAAAGAAATGCGGTAAGGTGTGGATTCGTGACTATTTCGGAAATCTCAAAATCGGTGGATGCCAATCAAGAACACAATGAAATTAGCTTCTAGATCTTAGATCATTTAGAAGCTTATCTGGTGGGTTAGAACCTATCTTTGGGGTTGTAACGTCACAAATCTAAGACAATTTTGTTTCTCGACGAAAGCTGCGGGTGACTGGACCCAGAAGCTAAACGGCAATCTTAGATTTGAACGTGGTAAAACTTACTCAAGGAGGTGGTGACAGGTTAAATGGGTATAATTTTTATTTAACTGCAAATTTGGAGTATATTGACTTCTACGATAGAAAATATCACCCAAACATATCCCTTAACGAAAACATATATGAAGTTAAAGAACTAAATTTGTATATCCGAACTCGGGTATTTTCAACTTGTTACAAGCTTTTGGCTTGTTACGAACCTGCACGGCCAACTCTCAACAGTCGGAGAGAGGGTAGGGTTGCTAGAGGTAAATAAAAGATAATTAAGGGCGCCAGAGCCTATCCAAAGTAAGTTCCTGCTTGCTCACCACAGGAATGGTAATAAACTTGTAACTATGATGTTAAATTCGTAACGGCTGAAAGAAACGACTAAAATGGAAAAGAAACTCGATCATTAACAACAATGGTACTTTAATTCCTCTATAAAAATAAATGTATTAACAACTAAATAGTCAAATGTACACCGGTACTGTATAGAATATAAAGAAACGAGAATAGCAGTAGGATCGGCAACTTACACTACACGTCGACCAAAAGTGCAGCCACCAAAACATATATAAAATTTATCAATAACTAACATGAATAATAATACTTTACGATGGATATAAGCAGCGAGCGATAAGTCATTTACTTAACTTAACTTAGTAACAATCATAAGCAACACGTAAATTTGCACGTACAGGTAATAATTATAGTAAGTCGTGAATATACCGTAGCGACACGAATAAATAAGAACAAGAAAAAGTGACTTACCAAAAATTCCAGGGCGCTCTTCAGAAAAACGTTTTTCCTACGGGCTACCTGCAATTTAACTTCCTGAAAAATAATCGTGTCTACCTGGCGACTCACAAACTACAAATAAAGACACATTTAAAGGACAGTAATCGAACCGACACTTATCGTCTGCTGTTACATTAATGTTACGCCTCTGGTGGTATTAAGTAATTGCCTTCGAGTAGAATTCAATCGTATCCAATAATTATGATCTTCCGAACAATGTGATAGTTATTAAGGTTAGGATATTGCCTCCGAATAGAATTCAAACGTATCCAGTAATTAAGATCTTCTGCTTTCGCTTAGAATTTCCCCCTTGAGGATTTTATGTAACGATACAAATATCCGTAGTCATGAAGGTGGCACATGGTGCTAACCAAAAGACATAGAAATTACGTTTAAGTAAAGAAATAATAAAAACACTTACTCTGCGGGTATGAAATCAATTATTTAAGAGAAACTACTAATTTCCATCGTGTCCCAGCACGTGGATGATTCTTGAAAACGATATTCAATTCACGCAGACATAGATATTAACAGGTACGAAGGTAAAGTGCAAAATGCCGGTCTGACACCGGATGCGCAATACAAAGTGACCAACGAACCCAATAGATGGCGTCAAGAAATATCAAAGTAGTTTTTAATTAAATTGATGTACAGGGTAATGCAATATTTAAATTTATGCACGTAACAGAATTCCCCCCCCAGCAAGATAAAAGCGTGGAGCGGAGATAACGAAACAAAAGCTAAAAGGAAGACAGAAATCTAGGCATACGCCAAGGATAGAACCCTTAAATCCAAAACCAACCCAATTCCAAGAAGCCCAACCCCGTGTAATCTCATCAGATTACCACAAATACAGAAGAGACAGAGGTTTTCCAGAATCTTAAGAATGCCGACAACCAAAACTGTAACAGAAGCGCACGAAGCGAAAGGTATCTCCAAGAAACCAAGAGTAATTTGATCTAAAAGCAAAGAAGAATACCAACATGGTTTACTAATTTCCGAAGCGCATAAGGCGATACCAAAAAGTAAGGTACAAACAATCAGTAACCCAATACAGTAAGGACGTAAGTATCGAAAGAATTCCAGAGAAAAGAAAAGAATATAGGAAAGGTAGAAGTTTAGACAAGCGTCCAGGACTAAGTAGCCCTAAAATCCCCTTAAGCCCCAACCCTTAAGTACAAATATCAAAATAAGTAACCCAGAAGCCCCAAGTACTAATAATCCCCAGAACTAGAACTCGAAGAAAAGAAAGAAGAGGAAAGAAAAGAACGTAAGAAACTATCAGTTGCTAAACGAACAATTGTCAATTATCGGTCACTGTGATGGACTGTAACAATGAAACTTACAAGCCGATAAACGGAATAGAATATCCCAAGAAAACCCAAAGAGAACAGTAGCAAAAGAGATATCCCAAGAATGACTAACAACATCCAGAAAAGCCGAGCAAGCGGAAGTACATAAAGTACAGAAAACGGAGTTGTAGTCTGTTTCAAGTTTCAGACTTACACAGCAAAACGAATAATTTACTAAGCCCAATGTAGCAAAAGAAAGAATTAGCAAAAAGCGAATAAAGAGAAAAGAATATGGTTGCAGAGGCTCCAAGAAAATAAAGATAGACTAAGCTTAAGCAGAGAGAAAAACTTTCAAAGCAACCTCAAACAGAACCAGAAGAAAAAAAAAAGAAAGTATGAGTCAATAAAGAACAGAAAACTTCACTTGCCAATTAAGCATCGTGAGTCAGTGCTCGTTGCGTTGGGATGTCGCATTGGAACCTAAATGCCGAAGAACGGATTAGAATACTCCAAGAGCAAAAGAAACCCAAAGAAAAGAAATATCCTAACGGTGACTAACAACATCAAAAATGCCGACTAAGCGGAAGTACAAAGTACAAGAAGCGACGTTGCAGTCTATTCCAAGTTTCAACCCAAAACCAACAAAACAAAAACCCCCTAACCCCAATAAAGCGAGAGAAGTAACCGAGAAAGAAAAGCAAAAGAAACGAACCATAGTTGCGTGAATACTAAAGAAAGAAGTTACTAAAAGAAAATACCAAGAAAGTATTCAAGCAACAAATCCAGATAAAAGAAAAAGCGAAAGAGATAATTGCCCTAAAGACAAATCCCAAAAAGCGAAAGAAAAAAATCAAAAGTAAGAAAGACAAGAAAGGATAAAAAGAGACAGACGGAGAAAGATAAGACAAGATGTAAGTGTCTTATTCGTTCTTCTCTCCGTAGAAGAAACGAAAGGGAGTGACCAGCCCTTCAATGCCCAACCAACCGCCCAAAGAATAGAAAAACAAGGTATGAGAAAATGTATCACTATTAGTTATAGAACGAATGCGTACCAATTGCTGTCCCAAATTGGAAAGTATACTTCACGACTTTAATGCCGACGAGCGGAATAGAAAACTCAAGAAAAGAAAACCAAATCCAAAAGCAGAAAAGAGAATTCTATATATGACGTACCGATCCAAAAATGCCGACTAAGCGGATATAAATATATACAGACGGAAAGGTAGTCTGTCCTGAAGTAAGATGGAGAAGGAAAAAACCAAAACAAAAGTACTAGAAACTTAAGCAAAGAAAAGAAAATCGGTGACAGCAATATGAGAAGAACAATTGGGTAGTATCCAAGCTACAACCAAAAAGATACCGACGACGTATCTAAAGACTCGAACCACTAAAACCGAAAGAAAAAACCAAAAGAATAGCAAAGGTCGAAAGTCGAAAGCCCAAAAAGTGAACTAGCACTTACGACGCTTGCGACGCCGATGAAAGCGAAGAGAACGATTAGCAGAGGGAGACAACAAAGAATAATTAGAAGCGACTGAAGAAGGAGATGCAAAAGCAATAGCAGCGGCTTTTACATCCGGAGAAATAGCACGATCCTTATGTAGACGCATAGACCTTGTAGCAACACTAGTGTTGGAAAGCTTCATCGTTGCTGGCAGAACGTGACATGACCTAATAGGATTGCTTCGCTGTGCGTTCGAACAAGAACAGTGACGTATGAACTCAGCAACCTTGGGTCTCATATGAGGCCAGTAGAAGTGATAGCGAAGAGCTTCCAACGTACTCCTAACACTGCGGTGTTCACGCTCAGATGGAAGATGGTGATCGTGGATTAATTGTTTGCGTTGTTCCGAAGGAACAACTAATTTCCACACGCAAGAGTCAGATGAAGATATGCGTACACGTTTACATAGAAGACCTTTCACAAGACACCAACGAGAGAAACGACGAGGACAAGCAGAAACTCTAGAAACCAAACCTAAGTACCAAGGATCGTTAGTAGGCCTAATAATCCTAGAAACTGAAGAAAAATTTGGAGGAAGAGAAGCTAAAGAACGAACAGGACGTACAAGTTTCTCAGTTTTAGAACGAC
Source organism: Aquatica leii (assembly GCA_035610365.1). Lineage (NCBI taxonomy): Eukaryota > Metazoa > Arthropoda > Insecta > Coleoptera > Lampyridae > Aquatica > Aquatica leii. The sequence goes on along the minus strand of CM069432.1, from coordinate 22,349,399 downwards.
AGTGTATACACGTATTAGACTCAGTAGTTATAGAAGAAGGAAGGGGAGGAGTAGTAAGAGAATCAGCAACCGTATTAACAGAAACTGCGGTAGTAGCAGTATTAATCACAGATGATTCTAGAAGTAAGTCATTCCTTTCGGATGTTATAAGACTACGAGAATTGCTACGGTTAAAGTTCAACTCCAAACGTTTGCCTAAAGAAATCAATTGAGAAAAGGATGTAATATCCACCAGTGCAAAATGAGATTGATACAAAGGAGCCAAGTTGCGGCGTACGATTTTAAGCTGCGTCTTCTCCGAGACTGGTTCTAACAATTGCATAAAAAGATATTGCATAGTAGCAACGTACATCACAATAGATTCCTTAGGTTCCATCACTCGATTACGAATAGTATCCATTAACCTTTCATCATAATCTACAGGCAGAAATTCAGCTTTCAGCATCGCAGTAACCTCTTTCCAAGAACGCAAAGTATGTCGTCTACTTCTAAACACAAGAAGAGCTTTACCCGATAACACATCAGAAGCTGAAAGAAAAAGTTGGTGTTGAGAAACTTCACGAGACAAACACAACTCATCAATACGAATAAGAAACTCCATTAGTACAGACGGATCTTCACCAGAGAAAGTAATATTCCAATTAGCCAAGTCCATTTCCGAATCAGAGTCTGATGAAGTAAGAAGTGGTGGTTCTTTATCTGAAGAATACATAGCTACAACAATAATAAGTAAACAAGAAACTAACCAAAGCAGTTAACTACGACGGAAATCCGTCACCATGTGCCTGACAAAATTCAAAATAACAGTAAGTACCAGCCGTATTACTATCCAGTAAGTAATCCAATAAGAAAACAAATTAATCGACGTAGTCGAGTCAATCCAAAAATCAAAACGAAGGTCCGATTAAAAGAAACGTAAGCAAAGTGCTAATCTACAGTCAAACTGCAGCACTAAAGAAAAATACAGAAAAAGTAAAAGTTAATGAAGTAACTCAGACGTCAAGTCTAGTAGCAATAACTAAGTGAAGAAAGCAAAGTAAAATCGAACCCACGTAAGACTAAGAAAAGAATCAATAAAGCTAGAAGAACTTATGATCGCACACACTAAATCGATAGCAAGTAAACAATAACATAAACTACCTATTCCTGCTAGTAATTCTACAGTAATTAGAGAAAAAAAAAAATCTAAACAGCAGAAAGAATTATATCGAATGAGAAATTCAAAAGAAAAGAATCGAAAAGTCAGGTAGCCAATTTGCTACACACTAAGTCGAGAGAAATTCAACAGTATAAGTTAATCCTACGCTAATCACAATTAAAGCAAATTGTTAAAAGAAATATAGAGAATGAGAAATTCGATATGAGATAATCGAAGCCCCAGTCAGTTGGGCTGCCAAATTTGTTACAAGCTTTTGGCTTGTTACGAACCTGCACGGCCAACTCTCAACAGTCGGAGAGAGGGTAGGGTTGCTAGAGGTAAATAAAAGATAATTAAGGGCGCCAGAGCCTATCCAAAGTAAGTTCCTGCTTGCTCACCACAGGAATGGTAATAAACTTGTAACTATGATGTTAAATTCGTAACGGCTGAAAGAAACGACTAAAATGGAAAAGAAACTCGATCATTAACAACAATGGTACTTTAATTCCTCTATAAAAATAAATGTATTAACAACTAAATAGTCAAATGTACACCGGTACTGTATAGAATATAAAGAAACGAGAATAGCAGTAGGATCGGCAACTTACACTACACGTCGACCAAAAGTGCAGCCACCAAAACATATATAAAATTTATCAATAACTAACATGAATAATAATACTTTACGATGGATATAAGCAGCGAGCGATAAGTCATTTACTTAACTTAACTTAGTAACAATCATAAGCAACACGTAAATTTGCACGTACAGGTAATAATTATAGTAAGTCGTGAATATACCGTAGCGACACGAATAAATAAGAACAAGAAAAAGTGACTTACCAAAAATTCCAGGGCGCTCTTCAGAAAAACGTTTTTCCTACGGGCTACCTGCAATTTAACTTCCTGAAAAATAATCGTGTCTACCTGGCGACTCACAAACTACAAATAAAGACACATTTAAAGGACAGTAATCGAACCGACACTTATCGTCTGCTGTTACATTAATGTTACGCCTCTGGTGGTATTAAGTAATTGCCTTCGAGTAGAATTCAATCGTATCCAATAATTATGATCTTCCGAACAATGTGATAGTTATTAAGGTTAGGATATTGCCTCGAATAGAATTCAAACGTATCCAGTAATTAAGATCTTCTGCTTTCGCTTAGAATTTCCCCCTTGAGGATTTTATGTAACGATACAAATATCCGTAGTCATGAAGGTGGCACATGGTGCTAACCAAAAGACATAGAAATTACGTTTAAGTAAAGAAATAATAAAAACACTTACTCTGCGGGTATGAAATCAATTATTTAAGAGAAACTACTAATTTCCATCGTGTCCCAGCACGTGGATGATTCTTGAAAACGATATTCAATTCACGCAGACATAGATATTAACAGGTACGAAGGTAAAGTGCAAAATGCCGGTCTGACACCGGATGCGCAATACAAAGTGACCAACGAACCCAATAGATGGCGTCAAGAAATATCAAAGTAGTTTTTAATTAAATTGATGTACAGGGTAATGCAATATTTAAATTTATGCACGTAACAAACTCTAAACGCAACCCCCTTAGGGGGTCACGCGCCAACTTTTAGTTCCCGATATAATTCGTTCTGAAATTACTACATCGTCCTCACAGGATTAAAAACAACCGCTTTGTCTTTTATAAACTACACGCCATCAAAAGAAATCACATGTGATCAAAATGCAATCAACATAGATGCAAAAGGTACAATGAACCTGAGCATCAAAAAATTGTTCTCACAAGAAACGCAACATCATCAAGTGATAACAAAATATAAATTAGTAAAGCAAACGAGCGTACTAATCTAAATCTTTAAAACCAAATAATAATAACTGTCTAAAATAATAAATAATAAAGTGCACTCAAAACACACGACAATAAAATCGGCTTAAATGATCAAATACGTACTTATAAAAATGTGAAATAACTTCGATTAATTAATGCGAAATTGCTCAATTGGTCTCAGAGAAAACGAAATCAAACCCAAATATCAGGTCTTTCATGAAAGAATACGTCTAGAAATCAAACGACGGTAACAATTTTTGGAGGTAAAGCTTGCGATGCTAGACGTAACATCACTGTTTGAAGAACCTTGATAACTAGCAAAAGTGAACGGGTTGATTACGTTTAATTACAAAACACATAGATCACCTCGCTCACAAGATTCTCCACACTTCTGCCTCGTTCGTCATTGCAATGAATGCCAAAGCGAGTAACCTGCTATAATAATCGGGACGCTTCTTAGCTCGTTCGAGACTTTATCTAGATGTAGATGAATGCGAACATCTTCGCTTGGTGGCAAATATACGCTAAGTAGGTGTTTCCAATTTTCGGCGGCTTTCGCGCTATTGGAAACAATAGCCGAGAAATACCGCATAGAAGTGGATGCGGTGATCCTGTTGAAGGCTAAGATCGTTTAAGCAAGTCTATACCTTGAACCAAAACAATACACGTATGGCTCTTGGGTCAGTAAAATGCTTATGTCATTGTCGAAGGAGAAGCTCATGACTTTCAGGGTGACCGAACTTTTATAGCACTTCTGATGCGTACATGGGTCATTGATCCTACATGCGTTTCATGCTACGTAGACACAACGGTTAGCCATGAGGCACCTATCATTATTCAGTGGCAATTTGATTTTTCTCTCGATTTTCTTTAGGCTTGTTGTGCGATGTCGTTTGTGGCGGCGTCAAAATTCTGGTCAACGATGCTCGGGATATCCGCTGAGATTTTGGAAAACTGTCTTGTCAGACTTCAAGCGGACGGAGTTTCGTTCCATTTGCGTCACTCGGTTTAGTCGTAGACCGAGCGTTGTAGGATTTAGGAGTCTCATCGGCTGCCTACGTGTTTGTCCCGGGCTTAGGAAGGATCACAACTGTGGACCGTTTAATTGGCGCAACGGATTTTCTGGAAGGAATTTTTAGTCTGTCTGCCACTCTGCTAGACCGAGTTACTTGAGCATACAAAACAGGACTAGTTGTGATTTGTTGCCCATTGACTTTAAGGTGGATTGAAAGCTTCTAAAATCTTCGGATATAGCCGAATGAGACATTCTTTTAGTAAGTACGGTTGGGAGGTATAGGAGTCGTCATCAGATGTTTGGAACTGATTCAATCTCGAGAGGTTGATGAAACGGGAGATAGTGCACAACCTCTTAAGAGTGTGACCAATAAACTAATTTCGACGTAACTCTTTGTTACGGTAAAACAACCGTAACCTACAGTAGGCGTCAGCTCAGAGCCTCGGAGAGTGAGTCGTAGGTGTATAACTGATAAAATTCAGCTTGATCTTTGATGTGGTAATTATCTAATTAAAAGAGCACCAAAACGGAAGTAATATACACTAGGGATGGCCGTTTATATCTGACAAAAAATGAATTTATTTACCACCAGGAATATCTAAGATACTTAACATTTAGAAACCCCTGTGTATGGCGTTAACACAAATGTTGTTTGCTTAACGTTCGAAGCGGAAATATGACATCAGTGGGCGAAATTCATACAGCATGAAAACTATACCAAAATATTTTTAATATACATTTTATTCGAGCACAAAATATTATTGGCGTACCGACTTCGCTGCCCACCTTTAACCACGAGAGAGAAACTCGACACTATAATAATGAAAATGAGTTTTTAGTTGGACAGTCGCGTTTCCCGGATCCGTGCCAGTTGTGAGTTGTCTTGTCTGTCTGGGGTCGATTCCGCTAAGGGAAGAAGCCGCCAACGTACGCGTCTGCATAGCTCGACGGGGTCTCGCAATGTGGTGACTGTTGTTAAATTTTGACGAGTTTTTTTTTGAATTATAAGTCGCTGATAGGCGATGTTTTCCCATAATTTGTATGTCACAGGCTGTAGTTTATATAAGGGCGCCAGGTTCTACAACGTTGAGTGTTATATCTTTGAGTAATTTCAACTAGCGTAGTTGTCGCAAAAAACGATCGTGTACTGTCATCTCGAGTAAAAAGAACACCGCACCGTGAAATAATTAAAATTATTTTTATTTTAGAAAAGTTAGGAGACAGGTGACATCTTCCGAATTGCGAAGGGCGGCACGAAAACCATGGAGAGCGTTGAAAGCAAAGAACGAGGATCTTCAAGTAGTAGTACTCGATTGACAGTAATTGAAATTGTTTTTTTTTTCGTGCTAGAGCACAAGTTATTGGAACTTACGAATGAATCACCGCTAGCAATATCACAAAAAAATCTACGGTACAGTGAGTTTTGTAAGTTTGTAATTTATTAGCGGACTTTTTGAGCTAACGATTTTATATTTATATATTCTTCCTATTTCTCTTTTTGCCTTTCACCGCGCACACACTACAATATTATTTGTACATTTCAACTTTAGTGTTGTGAAGTGTTCCAATTAATTATTATTAAAACCAGTTACAACACGGTGATCTCGTTATTGTTTACGCGTGTGTTGTTGGAAGATTGAACGCATAAATTACTAAAGAAAAATGGGCCGGATTATTTTGTTTGCAAAGAACATGAATTTTTTACTTACATATTATTGAACGCCTTTCGATTCTTGCTTGGACGGTGTTGTGCACAAAACGAGACCTATTCAACTGAAATGTAAAAATGATGTAAAGATTAGTTTTAAGATTACCGAGTTGGTTTTCGAAATCGAAGCAAAATTGTAATAAGTTTAAGCTAAGGCAATTTTCTTACATTAATTGTTAATAGAGCATGTAAAGAGTTGCGGAATAAATTATGTTACCGTTAATGTTTGTTATTAATAATGTGTATAGTAAATGTGTGATAAATTGTGTTCATTGGCTTAAAGCCATTGAGTTAATCAGTTGTACCTGAAAACCTGGCCCATTTTTCGTAAACGTAAAAAAAATTGTTGTAATTGAACCCCTTTCTTCTCCCCCCTCATTTTTTAGGTTGTCTTTTTAATGATTAGTTCACAATTTTAACATATATGATTATACCAAAATATAAAATAGCGTGTAATTAAGTACAATAAAGTATTAAAACTTAAGGTACATTTTAATTTCGTCGATTACAATGTTAATTGTAACGTGTTTTTCGCAAATTTTGTTGCGTTGAAGATATATGGTGCTTACTTTTAACGTAGTCATACATTATCGACTTTTTCAATTTACATTGAATATCTGTAATATTATTTATTGATTTTTGAATACTTAGATATAAGTTGACTTTTTGTAAATATATAAATAGAGGTGATATTGTTAGGAGGTGATTGCGAATGTAAATTGTATTATTTGTATAATGGCAATAATTCAAAATGTGACTACTTAAGAATATGTTACGACCTGCAGGAATTAGTTTAAAGTAAACGATTTCAGGATCGATCGCAAAATTGTGTAGATATCATTAACATAATTTATGGATGGTATTTCTTACTACTTTAGAGAAGATTATGATACTATATTATGAATGGTAGTTTAATTTACATTTTTTTCATAAATAAAAGATAAAGCACTTTTATTTATTTCATTTGGTTTTTACCAGAATTTATGTTTACCAACATGGTCAAAAAATTGGTTTCTTTTCTAACATTGAACGTATGTGTTTGGCACAACATGTGACGTATTTATACCTATTCCTTCTTCACTGGTCCGTAACGGTTTGGTTGACCGGTCTCTGAATAAATACTTCCAAGTGGAAGGAAGCTTATTTCGTTGGTCCCTATTAAAATTGTCGCCATTTCTTCTCGTCTGTTCTTTACAGAGGAGCACGGAATTTTGAGTTTCTTCTTGGGTCCTTCGGCTTCAGCACTAAAGACTTTCACTTCATTTCTCTTGAGTAGTCTCCCTATTTTATTCGTGCATCGTTGAATGTATGGTAGGGATGCTGTTCTGGTCTTGGTCTCTTCGTCGGTTGTCTTTGGATCGCGTTAAAAATGTCTTGTGGTATCCATTCTTTAGTAAAGCACTTTGTAAATGTTTCAATTCCTCCTGCAACAATTTCTTCGCCAAGGTGTGGAGCATCAGTTTTTACATCGGATGGTGGTGTGATTTAGATACGTGTTTTGTACAAATGAGTCGTTGCTGTTTTCCACCTCCAAGGTGAATTAGATGTTGGTTGTTGAAATACACCAGACTCGTGGGACCATACTACAAAAGCGTCCATTTGTTTATAATATGATCCCTGGAAAGTGAACACTGTAGACCTCGCGCAAATACTAAAGCAAATCTTACTCTTGGTCCTCGCACCCCGGGTTTCCGTTACATAGTAGGCGCTGTATTATGTAGCCCCACATTTCACGGGTTTTACGACCGAGTCTTTTAGTAAGAAACCGGCATTTCAGTGCTTAACTCGGAGTTGCTTCTTTTTTCTAATTCTTTCTAGACGATTTTCGCTGAACAGTTCAGCATCTCGAGAGCGAGGCGGGGATACAGGATTTTGTTTTAAGGAGGAGGGGGCAATTTTTTATTTTACTTACACTGCAGAAACACATTTGAAAAATTTTAGGATTGGTTAAAATAAAGTGCTTTAGTTGTGAATTAGGGGGAGTGGAGCAATGACTCCGCGCCTGACCTAAGTTTGTTACCAAGCCCCCGAGAGACCCACATCAATAGATAAAGCACCGTATAGCGAGCTCCCCGGGTGGGGTATTCTATCTCCCTCGGATACTCTTCTTGAGGACGAGTCACCGTCGCAGTCTCCTACAAAATGGATTCTTCTGCTACTTTGCGATGTTCCTACAGCCCTTGTCCTTTTCACATAAATGCATCAGTATACTGGAATTAGGTGGATTGTTGTTCGTTTTATGGGTCTAAGGCCCAAAGCAATTTGCATGGGCTGTGTGCATGGTCCCGTTTTACCGGTGCTGTTAAAACCTTCGTGCCCAGGCCGTGAAAACGAAACGAATAAAACAAACTCAAACGACGGTAACAATTTTTCAAGGTAAAGCTTGTTTACTTGTCACTGTTTAAAGAACCTTGGTGGCTAGCAAAGGTGAATGGGTTGATTAGGTTTGTTTACAAAACACAAGTCACTTTTGCTCACAAGGTTGTCTACTATATATATCCGAGTTAGAAGTGGATGCGGTGATCCTGTCTAATGCAAAGATCGTCCAAGCGAGTCATTGTCGGAGGAGAAGCCCATGACTTTCAAGATGACCGAACTTCTGGCATTTATAGCACCTCATGATGCGTACGTGGTTATTTAGCCTCCATGCTACGTAGACACGACGGTTAGCCATAAGGTAGTACTTTCACTATTCAATCGCAATTTGATTTTTCTCTCGACTTTCTTAGGCTTGTTGTGTGATGTCGTTTGTGGCGACGTCGAAGTTTTGGTCAAGAATCTCGATATATTCGCTGGGGTCTTGGAAAAGCGTGTTCGTGTTTGTCTCGGGCTTAGCAACGATCACAACACAACTGTGGATCATTGGCGTAACGGATTTTCTGGAAGGAGTTTTCAGTCAGCCTGCCACCCTGCTAGACCGAGTTACTTAAGCAGCAGGCGGGGATGTTTAAGTTAGGTGCAGATACACGATTTTGTTTAGGAGGGGTCAATTTTTGTGTTATTTTACCTATATTGAAAAATTTTTAAATTTGTTAGAATATAGTGCTTTAGTCGTGAGTCAACGAGAGTGGGGCAATTGTTCTCTCCCCCGGCACGACCAGCTAGGTGAATGCTTTGGTCGTGAGTTAGGGGGAGAGCAATGGTTCCCCGTCCCGGATTCGCGCCTTGCCTAAGCTAGTTTTCAAGCCTCCGAGAGACCGACACAAGTAGATGAAACACCGGATAGTGTCCCCGGTGGGGTTTTCTATCTCGGATACTCGACGTGTTTCCGACAAATTACCGTCGCAGTCTCCTACAAAATGAATTCTGCTGCTACCTCGCAATGTTGGTACAGTCATCATTTTACATAAATGCAGGAGTATACTGGAATTGGGTGGATTGCTGTTCGTTTTATGGTTCTAACGCAACTCACATGGATGGGTGTAGTCTCACTTTACCGATGCTGGTAAAACCTACGTGCCCAGACCATGTTCCAAATTTCTGTCTGAAGATTGGACTGAGTTTTGAAATCAGAACTAGGTTTGGATTTACAGGCGTGGAAACCAATCGGGCGACGATGGTCCCGTCGTGAATCCAGTTTCTGTTCAAGACCGACTCATGTAATTTGGTGGAGTGACTAAGGGCAGCTGCCACACGCTAAACAGTTCTTGTCAACATGACTACTATCACGTTAGGATAGGATTCATCTCGGCCGTTAACTAAGCGCACGCTTTGGACTTGGGATTGGGTAGAAACGTATCTGTTATAAAGACAATAACATCACATGATACAGTGTAGTCCCGTGTCAATCATTTAGTTCACGTCTGTACTAGAATCTAGCACAGACGCTATTCAGAGTGCACCATGAGGAAGGGACTAACATTACACTTCTATTATTTGAGACCTTTTCCAATCTTTTGTTTGGGTTTTTTTGTGATCTTCTCGTAGGTCTGGTCCTTCAAAAAAGCGTTTATCTTGGCCATGTAGTTCACTGTATCGATAACTACTGTAAGGGTAGTTTCTTGATTTTGTTTTAGTTTTTCTCCGCTAATGTTGGATTTCGTTGGTTTAACCTTCTTTAATATGTCGGCTGTCTTGATTCTTATTTCTGGAGCGCTCTAACCGTGGTCTTATTAGCGCTGACGATGTCTTTATTCGAAATAGCCTTTGGGGCTATGGCGAAGTTTATTCCCTTGCAGTGTACTGCCGTAGATAGTTTGTCCAGTGTAAGCGTGGAGAAGTTGGTAACGGTCCTGCATGTTGTATCAGGTCGGTCCGTGTTTCATTCTTATCTTCTTCCTCCAGGTGTCGATGAATGAGTTCCAAAGCTTAGTCCATGGAGAATTCGCTGCAAAGGGAAGTAACATCAAAGGATGTCGGTGGATTGCAATCCCATACCCTGCATCTTGTCGATAGAATCAGGTGAGAGAAGTTGCTATCTGATGGTAGTACCTCTGCTGTGCTGTTGGTATCGAAGATACTTTGATGGCACCTGAAACCTTATTCTCCAATCTTATGTTTAGCTTTTTTGTGATTTTCAGTAGGTGGGGTTTTCTTAAACGGGCGTTTAACTTGGCCTGTCAGACTACTGCAGCTTTTTCCTTGTCGACTGGACGGACGGTGATTCTTATCTCCGCTTATGTTTGATTTTGGTGGTCCGGTTTTCTTCAATATGCCGCTGTCTTGATCCTTATTTCATCCTAAAGCTACGCTGGGAGCGCTCTAACCGTCGGCTCGATAGCACTGACGATGTCTTCATTTGGAATAGTCTGAGGCTATGGCGAAGTTTATTTCTTTGGAGAGTGCTGCCGTAGATGGTTTTTCCAGTGTGAGCGTGGAGAAGTTGATGGTCTTAGTGGGTCCTAAATGTTACTCTCTGCGAATTTGTAGATTTCGCGCAAACGCGTATCCAGTCGGTCCGTGTTTCATCCTTGTTTTCTTCCTGCAGGTGTTGATGAATGAGTTCCAAAGTTTGGTCTATGGAGATTTTGCTGAAGAGCGAAGTAACATAAACGTTCGCCAGGATGTCGGTAGATTGCAGTTCCATACTCCGAATCTTATCGATAGAATAAGACTTTGGTGTCAGATGGTAGTATACCTCCCCTCTGCTTCTTCAATCTGTTGTTTGGCTTGCTTGTGTTCTTCTCGTAGGTGGGGTTTATCTCGACCATGTAATCCACGTTAGCATTCCCTTTGTAGACAGGATTTAATATGTCCTTAAGGAGCGCTCTAACCGCGCCCTCGATAGCGCTGGCGACGGAATAGTCTTCGGCGCTATGGCGAAGTTTATACCATGTGAGTGTGGAGAAATTGATGACGGTCCTGGTGAGTTCTGGATGTTGGGCTGCGTCTAGTTTCTCGAACTTCTTCTTTTGCACGTTCGTTGATATTTCTGCTATCTGGGTTGCCTTGACCATTCCTTCCACTTGGAAACATTAATTAAAACAAAAGTGGAATCATCGGATGGTGGCATGTTTAGATACTTATATACCTGGTGACCCAATGAGACGTCGCTCTTCCTGGTTACAAATACACCTAGAAATGGTATATTCCGGTTGTTTTTCACCTGTCCTCCTTCTGCGCTGCTGTTGGTGTCGAAGATACTTTGATGGCATCTGAAACCTCCGATCTTTTGTTTAGCTTTCTTGTGATCTCGTGGGTTGAGTTCTTCAAGAGAGTGTTTATCTTGGCCATGCAGTCTAGTGTATCGATGACTACTATAGCTTTTTCCTTGTCGACTGGAAGGACGGTCATGTTGGATTTCGGTGGTCTGGCGTTTTTCAATATGTCCGCTGACTTGATTCTTATTTTTGGGGTCCCGTTAGGGCTGACGATGACCTTCTATGGGACACTTTTCGGAGTATGGCAAAGCTAGCTAGCCGTAGATGGTTCCTCCAATGTCAGCCTGGAGAAATTCATGACGGTCTTGGATGTTGTTCTCTGTGGATTTGTATAGACTTTTCAGGCAGCACATCACGCCTTTATTGACGTCAAAATTACGTAAAAGACCTGTCAATGTCGTCATATGATGTCAGTGTATTCGTACAAACGCGGATCGGGTCTCCTTTGTTTGGTTTTTTTGTGGTCTCGTAGGTGGAGTTCTTTAAGAGAGTGTTTATCTTGGCCATGCAGCCCATTGTATGGATGACTACTATAGATTTTGCTTTGTCGACTAGAAGGACGGTCATGTTGGATTTCGGTGAACTGGCTTTTTTAATATGTCCGCTGTCTTGATTTTTATTTCTGGTACCGCTCCAACCGTGGTCTCGTTAGCGCTGACGCTGTCTTCTTTTGGAATAGTTTTTGGGGCTTTGGCGAAGATAATTCTTTTGGAGAGTGCTGACGTAGATGGTTCGTCCAATGTGAACGTGGAGATATTGATGACGGTCTTGGATGTTATTCTCTGTGGATTTGTAGACTTCCCAGGCAGCACATTACGTTTTTATTGACGTCAGAAAACGTAAGAGACGTCATTAAGACGTGTCAATGTCGTTATATGACGTCAGTGTACTCATACAAACGCGGATCAAGTCTTCTTTTGTTTAGTTTTTTTGTGATCTTTTCGTAGGTGGAACACTTTAACAGAGTTTATCTTGGCTATGCAGTCCAGTGTATAGATGACTACTATAAGCTTTTCCCTTGTCGACTGGAAGGACGGTCATCTTTTCCGTTCATGTTGGATTCCGGTGGTCTGGCCTTTTTCAATATGTCCGCTGTCTTGATTCTTATTTCTGGGGTTGTCCAACTATGGTCTTGTTAGGTCTGACGAGGTTCTCTTTGGAATAGTTTTCGGAGCTATGGCAAAGCTAATTCCTTTGGAGAGTGCTGCCGTAGATGGTTCGTCCAATGTGAGCGTGGAGAAATTGATGACGGTCTTGGATTTTGTTTTCTGTGGATTTGTAGACTTTCCAGGCAGCATATTACGTCTTTATTGACGTCAAAATTACGTAAGAGACGTCATTTTTTCCTTGCTGCCTGGAAGGACGGTCATGTTGGATTTCGGTGGTCTAGCCTTTTTCAATATGTCCGCGCTGTCTTGATCTTTATTTCTGGGACCGCTCCAACCGTGGTCTCGTTAGCGCTGACGATGACTTTCTTTGGAATAGTTTTCGGGGCTGTGGCAAAGCCAATTCCTTTGGAGAGTGCTGCCGTAGATGGTTCGTCTAGTGACTTTTTTCAATATGTCCGCTGTCTTAATCCTTATTTTATCTTAAAGTTGCGCTAGGAGCGCTTTATTTGTGGTCTCGATACCACTGACAATGTTCTCTTTTGGCAAAGTTTTCGGGATTATGGCATTCTTTTCGATAGTTCGTTTATTGTGAATGTAGAGAAGTTGATTACGGTCCTGGACGTTTTTCTCTCTAAGTTTGGGTTGCGCGTAGTTTGTCCAACTTCTTCTTCTGCACTTTCGTTGATATTTTTATCTTGGCTGTCTTGTTCGTTCGTTCTACCTGCTAACATTTATTTAGAGACCGGTCAACCAAAATGTTATGGACCATAATTACTGTAATGTATGGAAGATTCTGTAGGACTAACAGTGACTGACAGTACTATTAATACATTTGAATTGTCAAATTTCGTTTTCTTCACAGTATATACTCGGTTATTTTTATCTTAAGCCTCGTATGCTATGTCAGATTTGCAAATCTTATACACCGCAAACACAAATAAATTTATAAGCAGAATTTGATAGATTATATTTCGGTAGCTATTTAAAAAACTACTGTATTACGAAATGTAACTGAATTTATAGATAACATATAACGCGTTTACATCAATTTACAAGAAAAATTAATATGTTTGGCAACAGCGCGCATAACCTCAAAAATATTTAAAAATAAAATGAACTTAATAATAAAACAAAGATTATTTTCTGTACATCGAGTTAAATCAAATTTGCAACAAATATTGGGGTTTAAAACGAGCTGCGCTTTAAATTTATTTTACGAACGAGACGACAAAGGTGGGTACTCTGACAATAGAAAGTATCCATCCAAAATCCAGATGATCCGAGATGGTTTGAAGGAATTAAAACAAGAAATCGCTTTGTGGTCTGAAGAGATGAAAGAGTCGTTTGAATCTGATCCGTGCTTGGAATTTCGGCAAGGAGAAACCGACGTCGCTTGGAGATTTGAATCGGAGAAATCTTTAGAAAAGTGGGTCGTTACAAGCGATAGCGATCACAACGAAGGTTTTAGTAAATGCAGTTTGACGTTGAGTAAGCACGGGAAGGGGTTATTTTCCGGTGTGCTGAATACGGAACTTCCTAAAGATGGTCGTATTAAAAGAGCCGGATATTGCAACATGAAATCTATGAGAGCTAGAGTAAGTGAACAAAACCTAGATCACATTACGTATAATTAATTTTTAGACAATATTGTGAGTCGAAATTTACTTGTAGAAGTCGTTCAAAAGGGATACGCACCTTGACTGGACTCCTTATAATATATTGGTCCTGAAAGTGAAAGGTGATGGACGATCTTACATGTTAAACATCTCGACGAAAGGTTTTTTCGATATAACGTGGAACGATACTTTTAATTACGTTTTGTACACTAGAGGAGGTCCTTATTGGCAAGTTTCAAAGGTAATGTCGCATTTAATTACACTCGTACAACTACGAAAGTCTTTTTTTTAGATTCCTTTTTCTAAATTTATTTTTTCGTCTAAAGGTAGAGTACAAGATAAACAATTTGCAATACCGTTAAATCGAATAGCAAGTTTTGGTATTTCGGCAGGCGATAAAATTAATGGTCCGTTTTCTTTAGAAATAGATTATATCGGATTGGAGTTTAATCCAAATCACGTGGAAGAGTTTGCTTATGAAATGTATGAAACGGATAGATATATAGCTGGATCGTGATGTATTTTATTTGGAATAAATTTGTACTGTTAAGTTTATTTTAATTTTTTTACCGTTTAGTCAGAAAAAAGTTAAATATTTTGGTTAGTTTAGTCCATTAATCTCATATTAATTATGTATTCTTGTTTTTGCACTACTCTGTATATTTTTTACGGGCATGAATGAATCGTTTTCTCTTAACAGGCGAAAATGGCGCTGAAATTCGATTTCAAAATAAGTGTTTGCGAAAAACTTCTTGTTACTTAAGAAAAGCCGTTATTTAGACGTTGGGAAAGTTTTCGAAACGAATTGAGCATTCGTTTTTTATTTTTGTTTGTTAATTTAGCAGTTGGTGTAAATAATTGTAGAAATTTATTTAGGACACCGTCATGGTGAATGAACTTTAAAATCTCTAACCGATCGAGCCATCGTAACTTCATTACGTTTTTGACAACGGTACGTATAGTGACTGGTTACGTTTTTTATTGCTCGCTCGAAATGGTAATAATGTAACTAAACAAAATGTTAATTTATAATCAGAAATCGAACGATTTCTTACAATTAATTTCGATTTGTTTAAATGTCGGACGCGTAGATTATGTGTAGTGTGTGGCGGCTTAGTGTTGTGTCAGCAGGTGGAGTAGAATGAAGCACATAGTTGTGAGATTTCGATAATGTATGATCATACAAATGAGACCACGCGGGCGTTCGCCCTTCAATGGATATTATGAGATGCGTGTCGTCGATTCGCGAGAAGCCTCCACCATCAACAATTGGACAAAATGTTCAAAAATGACGGAAGAAGGACACAGAATATACGGAATAAATGGCAACACTGACGGGGGCGCAGTGGCACCTAAAGAAGAAAGCTCCAAAAACGCTTACAACCAAGGAGGCCGCTTGAAATTCTTTAAAGGTAACTTATTCTTAATCTTTCCGAAACCAATTTTAAGGGTGTGTCATTTTAGATGGAAAATTCATTTTGGAATTGGAAAGAGCCAGAGATGGCGAAAAAGTGTCGTGGGTATCGGTACCTCGCAAAACTTATTGGCCCCCGCAAGGTAACGCAACTTCTACTCCCACTTATCGGCAAGAAAGCAGCACTTCGCTCAGCGGTATGTAACCTATATAATATGATATTTAATTTATATTTTGAAATGTTGCATATTCAATATAAATGTCATTGTGAGATATTTGTTATGGCACACTCTGGTTTAATTGTGCTATTGCGACATCCTTAATTAGTTTCTTACATTTGATGATAATCTTTCATTCTGGTTGGGTTTTGGCAGCTTTCTAATTACTTTTATATTTATGTTTCTACTTAAATCTGCGTCGTTTTATGCAGGATGCGTGTATTAAATTTTTGCTAGCTGCTGGTTTCGATTTCACAACCAAAAATACGTACTCGTTGCATGCGTTACTTTACACAGACGTTCTGTCTTTATGGTTTCAAGTGGGTCATTGGGTAATGTCTCCTAATAGGATTCAGGGGGTCTTTTTCTAAGCTGTAGTCACGTGGTTCAGACTTCAAAGACCAGCTCCAGGAAACGCTAGTCAATGATTTTAGCTTGACTCTCGAGAGTCAGTTACGATTTCCTTGGTTTCAGGTACGTTCAGCGTATGTTCGATAGATGTTCGTCCTCGCCGAAAACAGCACGAAACCTGCTCCCCCGATCCGTGGGTCGGAATGTCTTCTTTGAGTTGGTAGGATTTGAGGTCTACTCGAATCTTTTGTCTTGTATATCCGATTATTTCTCATTTTATTTTCTTTGAAGTACGTGAGTTCCATCCGGGTTGCGACGATACTGTCAAGGACCTTGCGAGATGTCTCGAGTTTCGTCATATTCTTCTTCCTCAGCTTAGGAATAACTATTCCTCAGAATAGTGTCTTTTCTCAAATAGATTGAACGTGCGCGTTGTCGTTTTTAGCTATCAATGACACTCCATCGTATTCGTAGTTTTTTTCGGATTCATGTTGCTGAGTGCTTTCGTGAATTCTTCGTTCGTGATATCTTGATCTTACTGGGTTTTGTCTGCCCTTCAGGGATTTTCATAGGTTCTTTGCGTCCACCGCCTCGTCGGGATCGATTTTTCCTGTAAGGTTTCTTCGAACCAATATCATAAGTTGTGCGTCGTATCGTAACGTTGCGGTTTTTCACGATTATTTTGTGATCGGACGAAGTTTCTTTCCGACCGAGTTTCTATTCGGTAACTTTTTAGTAATCGCGTTTCGAATCATTTGCACAAAACACACTGACAGTTTTGGTCCTCCGAGAACCTAATAAGTTTCTCGCAAAAGACTGAGACTCCTTGAACTCCAACGTGGCAGGAACGTTTGTGTAAATCAAAAATCAGTCTCCTCATAACACAACTGGAAATCTGAAACATTCCATATCGTTTATGATTATAAGCGACATTCGACTTAGACCGCGTCGTAGTAAAACACCCAGACTTAGGCTTGGTCCTAGTCTCTTCTTGAAAGCCAACAAGAAGTAGAACTTGGCCTTTGCCGTATTGTCGTTCGTGAACTCAAACAAACTGACGTTTCGCAAGACATTGCAGCTTGCATCTTCAGAGTGGTAAATGTCACTGAAAGAAAAAGTGTAAATAACGATACATCGTTTTACTACGACGCGGTCTAAGCCGAAAGTCGCTTATAATCATAAACATAACAACCGCGAAAGCTTAAGATTTTCATTCCATATCGTGTCGTCTCGAGACACGACTTCTCAATCGAATGAGTCCGTTATCGTCTCTGAAAGAAGGGGAGGTCCCTCAGTGCTTGTTTATTTTCTTGGGCAAAGCTTTCTGCTTGTATCACCGTGTGAATGAATGCTCAGTATCAGTGAGTTCACTGGCGGTCAGCTCTCTCCTTTGTGTGTTACCTGAATGCTTTCGATTCCACACAAATCCCTTCACCCAGTCCATCGTTCGCACGATTTTCTGATACTGGAAAAACGCCTGACATGCCAACTATTCGAGGGCAACGTTGATAGAAGCGTTGTCACGCGTATTATCTTCTCTTCTGAAATCTCTGCTTCATCACACATGAAATTCTTCACCCACACAGAACTCTCCCACTATTCTAGTTCTAATAGTTTCTTAGACATACAATCTCTGGAGGACAGGTCTGCTGGATTATGAGCACCTGGCACATGTCTCCATGCTTTTGCAGATGTAAGTTGCCCGAATCCAAACAAACGTACTCCATTCTTTCTTCCTCTGTATCCAGCAAACGACGGTGGAGAATCGCTCTAAAAACACGAGCATTATGGAATTATAACGTTCTTCAGTCGTTGCTGCCATCAATTCGAGTCTAGGCAAGGTAGGTAGACTTGATTTTGCAACAATGAAATGCAAGGACACAGCACATTTTTTTACAATTCAGTTAAATAACACAGGCAAAAGCGTTTTTACTGGCATCGCAAAATACATGCAAATTCTTGTGAAGTGAATCGCCAGTTCCAGCGTGCACCCATCTGGGTGTCTTGATCCTCCCAACGTATACTGCAGCAGCAGTTTGGATTAGTCTTGCTGGGCAAGTATAGTCGAACACTTTCTGTGCCAAAGACAGTATCAGTCTCTTAGTCACCGAGACGTTACTGGAGTCGCAGCATTTCAAGAATTCATTACTGAGGGACAATACATCCCTCATTAGCTACCATCTGAAACTAAGCACCGAAATTACTTCGATTCATTGTCAGAGTTTTGGAAAACTCGCACTCTCTCAGATCGAATTTGAACCGTTTGAGCGTAATCTCATCTTTCTGCGTCAAACACTGTGAAAAGAGGTATAGGATGGTGGTGCCCAACAAAAAGAGGAGTACTATTAACTCCAAACAGCACTCATTTGTGTCTGAAGGTTAACTGGTTCCCAGCAACGTCAATTCACAAAAAAACGCAAAAATCTCTTATCTTTCTTGTGCACACTGATCTGCAAAAATGCTTGTGCTTCTCTCGGAACCCCAATAGAATTGAAGGGATCAACTCAATCAAGTCAGGTCTTTTCTGAAGCAGTCGGTCTTTTCTCGAACAGAAGCATCAAACACTGGACGTATTTTCGTAGTGATGCTACTCTCTTTTATTACAGGTCTATACGGTAAGTAGTGACAGTGGTCAGTGGGCCTTTGACAGTCCACTTTTTCAATTACACCCTCTGACAGCTAATCCTGAAAAACTGAATCAATAGGTCTACAGCCCACCATTTTATACCTTCCAACCAAGGTAATCTAACTTTATATCGACCGTCTTCGTTGACTTCGGTATTGTGTTCGACAAAATCCTTTACCGCTCCTTTCAATTCGTCCTTAGATTGCCTGACCGAAGGCTCTTTAATTCCGAAAATATTTAGTTCTCTGGGAAACATCCTTAACAAAGACATTGTAGTCGCAACTAAAGTGGTGTCCCTTACTGAAACTTTTCCCCATCAGGGTCTAATCTAAAAGAGTCTCCACGGCAACACGATCACTTTTCAAGACACGTACATCACCAGTATACAATTTCTCAGCAACATCTGCGCTAATTAAAAGTTCAATAACAGACTATTCTTCTGTGTCCCGAACTTCGATGTTCATCTCATCGATCCATGGACCAGAAAAAATAGTGGGAACTGCACTACATATCTCTGGCTGGCCCGAAACTTCAAACTTGTAAGAGTACACATTCTGCTGTAGAGTCAATTTGTAACGTTGATGCATCCGCTCGGACTGAGCACCTTAATTCGTTCCGCGCCGACTGCCAACAGCCATCTTACGTGCAGTCGATCTTAGTAGATATGAGCGTGCGATCCAGTGTTAATCAAAGCTCGCACGTTACAAGAGACTTCACTTCTCACCAGCTTTGCTATCAAGCTTTGCAAGAACACATGCGTATTGTTGTGGTTGGTAACATTCACATTTTGCCTCATCTGTGCATCGTCACTTGATGTTTGTTATCCATTTGGCACCCTAGGATTCAACTCCAGATCAGGACACATCAAGGTCATGTCTTGCATATCAAGCGCGTGATGCGAACTCGACGCCTCTTGGAACGATGGCTCACCCGATTTTTGTGACTTCTAGACCAGAATCAAATCCAAATCCTTCAGAGACTAACAAAATGCGTTTCTCATTTTCCTCTTCATCTAGCCTTTAGAACGGTTTCCTAGACTAATACTTGCTCCATAACATTGCTCAACCCTTGCTGCAGAAACTATCCGTTCCATCGGCCTTGCGCTCTTGTGTGAATCTCATGCACAAATCCACGGAGGATCGTTTCGATACACGTAGTAAATTCTCAGACAGACATCACTCAATCAAAGGAAAAAGCATGGAAGAAGCAGTTACTTCCAACGACTTCGCTCTGAGCTACGTTTCAATATGATCGTACAAGTAATAAATATCTGCTTTTTCCCTGGTTGAAGCATTATTTAAGTTCTCGAACATAGACTTCGATTTTCAAGTAAGTTCCTTCGGTAACTGGAAAATTGCTAATCAACTGTCGCGCCCGTCTATCCGGTACCGTAGCTTGTATCAAATACTCTACTTTATCTACATCCTCAATGTCGGGATCATCGTGCACCTTCTTAAATTGTATTACCAGAAGCTTAAATTTTTACTTATTTGGTATTAGTGGTGTATTTACCGACTTAGTCGTCACAGAAATATGGTCTCCATCAACAGACTTGGGCAACACCTTAGCGCACCGAAGATTCGGTTTCCTATAACGCCTCACATATGTCAGATCGATCTCTGTCGGCAAGCAAATCTTCTATACTAGCATTGTTGCTTAAAATTAGATTGAAGACGTCAGAGGTAACCACCTGCAATTTAGTGAATTCGACATTGAAGTTTTTCCTCTCAGCTTGACTTGTCGTGAAAGTTTTCACACGCATGCGTTAAGTTTGGTGCTTGAGCGGGTGAGCAGGATGTTGCTAAGACGGCGGTGTCGTCGGCGTAGAACGTGTAGGTGAGTCTATCGATTTTGGGGATGTCTGCCATGAAGATGTTATATAGAAGCGGGGAGAGCGTAGATCCCTGAGGAATGCCGGCTTCTATGTGGTGTGAAGTGGACTTGGCGGTGAAAAGTTTGATCGCAAACGAGCGTCGGTTGAGGAAGGGTCCGATGAGCTGAACCATTGAGTGGTTCAGACGATGCATCTTGTAGAGTAGCCCGCGATACTAGACCTTGTCGAACGCCTTCTCGATGTCGAAAAAGACGGCGCCGGTGACGTCGCGTTAGTTGAAACCGTCGGTGATCTGTTTAACGACGCGTAGGGCTTGGTGGTCAGTGGAATGTTTCTTGCGAAAACCGTACTATTCTTGGGGGATGTCGACCTGTATTTGTAATCTGATTATTCGTTCCAATATACTTACCCAGCGTCGCAAGTAAGCTGATTAGATGGTACTTTTAGGACATGACGTGATCTTCTCCAGGTTTGGGGGTTACTATCCGTCCATTGACGTGGAAAGTCTTAGACATGCGTTGAAAATGGCTATACATTTGGAAGGAGTTTGAGGGCTTTGTTGGGAATGTCATCGTTCCCTGGAGCTTTGCGCAGTTTGAGATTTTTGATCTCCGTTTCGGCTTCTTTAGGAGAGGTGTGCGTGATGGGCCGTCACGATGCTTCTGAATTGGAGTTCGAGCGTGTCGAGGTGAATGTAGACTAGACCTCTGCGACCGTCAATGGCAGGCATGGGTGGCTTGTTCCTGTTTTTAAGGATGTTGGCCACTCGTGGTCGGAACTGAGGTCAGAAACGGTTGTTAATTCGTGGAGTAGTTTAACGTTGTTAAAAATGGCTATGTCGAAGACGTCTGAAAGTCCGTTATGAGGATGGATGGTGGGTCGTAGGGTCAATCTACGACAAAATTTTGGATGCTGGAGAGGTCTTGCAGTAGTCGACCATTGCGGTTCGTTTTCTTGTTGTGCCAATCTGGATGCTTTGCGTTAAGTTCTGTAGAGAGTAGAGTTCTGGCGTCTAAATGTGCGGGCAAAACGTCTTTATTTGGCGGGATGTAGGCAGCGAAGGTAACCATGTCTCCGTTGGCTGCCCTGTTAATGACGATTTGGGTAGCTTCTAGATTTTAGAGTTGTATCGTCGAGACGTGGTGGTGAGAGATGGACGGTTTGACGTAAACGGCCGTACCACTCCGCGACCTGTAGTTCGATTTATGTTGTACAAGGAGGAATCTTGAAATTCAAGTTTTTTGTTTATTGGTGTTCCAAATCGCGATGAGAAGGGAGTTCGGTTTTCTTTGTCGTGCTGCCATTGATTGGTTGCGGGAACGGAGTTGGACAAGGAATTCCCTGATGAGGGTGTTATTCTTCCCTGGTAATCTCTGTGTGGACGTATCTCTAGGTCTTCGTCTGTTACGGTTTGGCGGACATGAGTAGCGCAGGGACGGTGGACTCAACACGTCTCGTCACCTGGGCAAACGAGTCGATGAGGTTCACCGGTCTGGCGGGGACTCGATGGGATGCTGAAAGTCCGATATCAGTGACATCGAAGATCGTCTTTGCCTGTGGAGTTTTTCTAACCTGGACCAGGAGGAGCTGGTCGTTGGTCGCTTGTATCGGCCTGAAATCATTCTCGTTATCTTAATGACCTCCATACTTTTGCGACAAAGGTAGGCGGCGGTGTCGTCAATCGACGTGTCGCATAACGGCATCCCTTTGAGGACGGCCTTCAATAGTTGGTCTCCCTTCAGTTGGTACGAATGGAACTTTTGGCGGGCCTCTTCTAACGCGTGCGTCGTAGTCCGGAAATCCTCGGGAGAGGCGACTCCGTTCCAGGAGGTTTTCGCCAGGACGATTGGAGGGATTCTATCCTTGTGGGTCGTCTCGAGAGTGTGATCATCGTCTACCTTTCCTCTTGTTGGACGCCGCGGTTCACTCTTGATTCATTGTTTCTTCGTTGGTGGATTCGGCAGCGGGCTCGGTGGTGAACACCGCGGCGAGTTCGGTTACTTGAAATTTGGTATGGAACTGGCTTTGCATATTCTCTCGGTTCAATCAAAAGATAGGTCTGATAAAGAAACCGGAAGTGGGTGTATCCGCCATTTTAACAGTTTTTTTTAAATATAATTTTGTACGTATGTAAATTATTCGATTTATTTTTACAGTTTCTTATAGAGATAATTGAAATTTGAGCGCCTTACTTTTGAATTGGTATATTTTAAATGGAACGAACTCGAATGTTAGAACAAATTCGTTGTTTTTGGTTTATACGTTATCTCACAATATTAAATTTATTTTCAGTTTCCGACGACAATAGTTCGATCCAGTCTTCTCCGTGGCAGCGCGATCATTCCTGGAAACAGACAACACCTCGTCGCAACTTATCGAAAGAAATGGCTTTCTACTACTGCCACCGGAGGAACGTGCGAGTTTGGAGAAAATGTAAAAATCGTCGGCGCCCTTACGCAATAATTCCTGTAGATAACACTTTCTTAGTTGTAAAAACCGAGCGGAACAGTGTGTGCAATAAAGTGACAAATAAAGTACGAGTGCGTCCGCCCGTTTTATCCATAGTGCAAATGCTCGTCGATAAAAGCGTGTCGAATACGCCACCTCGTCCCGAAGTGGTTGTGTCGCCTCGTAAACGTTTTCTGCGCGAAATGGAAAAAGACAAAGTTCAAGTTGACGACGCTTGTCAAAAACGAAGTAGAAATAAAACGCAAAGTAGTGGTACACCGCCGGTGACTATTAAAGTCGAAAGTCCCATTAGGTTGAACGGCATTACCGAAGACATGCGTGCACCGCGTAATTGCAGTTACAGCATCACGTCTTTACTAGCCGAAGATCGTAGTGCGAGACGTTCTCCCGATCACTTCTCGCCTGTGACACAATATTGCACACCGTCTGAAGATCCTATGTATTCCGAAAGCGTAGATAGACTACGTTCTATAGAATTATCGGTGCGTTAATTAATTATTCTTAGCTACGCTCTGATTTTTCTTAACGCTCTACTTAATCTAAACAATTTTTACAGCAGGTCGAGAAACGGACTTTAGCGGCGTACACATCATTTCCATACATGCCACCGTACATGTACCCTTATTCTCTACCACCGTATTATTCTTCGGGAGTGTATGGACGAAACTACATGGTGCCTCCCGTATATCCCGCTCTACCGATGCCAGTTTCGATACGACACGAAACACCTTCGTGCTCGTGGTCCGCCGATGCTCCAAAAGACGAACACCGGGACGATGGCATAACGGGTAAGTAACACAAACGCAAACACGCAACATCCTAACCCTGATTTTTCCAGATATGCCGTTGAACTTATCTAAACATGCTGGTTGAGAGAACTTCCGTGCCTTCCTTTTTAACAAAATATTTTTGTACATAAGATGCATTGATATTCTTATAAGCTACGATTGATTTGGTATTAGTGGTTTGGCAGCAGATCACGTTTGTTTCAAAGTTAGAAACATGATTTTTATTGTGCAATGCGGATTTCAAAGTTTAATATTAGTTTGTATATAGATCTGGTTCGAAACAAAATCTCAACGATTTATATATAAAAAGGAAATCTCGCTGTAGTAATTGTTTTTTTTTTTTAATAATCATTTGTGTATATATTAATTTGTAGACCTGGGCCAAACTAAACAACAGCGGTTGTTTGTATAATTGTATTTATAAAGGATATGTATATAATTTAATCAAAAAAAAAAATTTTTTTTTATTGGTACTTATAAAAGTTTTGCTCGATTCTAGTAACTCTTGATTTTATTATTAAAATCTATGGCGGGGTAAAAAGTTTGATATTTTTATTGGCAGGTTGATCTTTTCGTAGACTGAGAATTCATACTATGATTCGTTTTGCATTTGTGCTTCCACAGAAATCTATACATTTTTATAAAGTATGTAAAAAAAAGACAATAGAGTTTATTATCGCGTAATTTAGTCTTGGTTAAGTCAGAATATTTTTAGAATGTACTGGTCGACTTAGAGTATTATTACTTTGTGCCATTAACCCTTAATGTTTGACTGAAGTTTATTTAACACGAAATATTAGGCAGTTTTCTTTGTAACGTGTACTTACAAAATTTTTTACCTTTGTTGATTGATTTTTTTGTCGGACGATTGCTTCTGTAAGATATCAATAGTACATATGGCACTTGTTTATTGTGATACAATCATTTTTAAGAAATTTGGTTATAATAATATTAACAAGAGTCCAATTTATGAACTGACTATTTATATCATAAATACAATTGTATGTGTGTCTTGTACTGTCAAATATACGTTTAATAGGTAAAACATTGTAAGTAATACACATATCCTTCTCATTCCTGTTCTTGTGAGATAAGAACCAAAACTCGTGACCCGTCAGAAATACCAAATAGTGGTTCAACCCCGTTACTTCCCATTTCATCCACTATGCTAATGTGCTGTGCGTCCATCTGCCAACGCTTGCCCTATCCCATCTTTCTTTCTCAATCCTCCATTATCTTGTCCGCAGATGGATGATCTAAATCCTCCTACTCTCCTTCCTATATTCTCCCTAATAGGCATTATCCCAGCTATAACCAGAATACCTTCCGTCGAAAGCTTCCTATGGGCCGCAGGCATTCTACAGGCAACTCATCTCTAACATATTTAGGTAATGCTTCGACCTTAGTCTGGTTCCCCAAATAGGGGACCCCATACAGGAAGATGGAGCTGACCAACTTCACATGCTTTCTTCTCTGATCGGAGCTTGGTCTTCCCACGCTGGCATGAGAGGATTTTCTCGTCATTCTACCGTTCTCTCCGATTCACACGCTCAAGTACCTCGAGACCTTCCCACTTTTAATGTTCAAACCTCCAACTTTTATGGAAAAAATCTTCATTCGTCTGTGTTCGATCAGGACCGCCATCCCCGAACCAGCTCTTTATTATAAATCCATTCTTCTGCCCTCCTCACCAGATCTGCGGTTTTACTGTCGTTTACCACTCGTCTGCATATGTCAATAGCGTAACACCTTTCGGCATCGCCAGCTACGGTTCATCGTAGAGATATCACAGAAGCAGCCCCAAGACAGACCTCTGCGGGACCTTTGTGTTCCATGGCCCTGACAATTCCTGAACATGGCACGTTGTTTGACGCATGCGCATTCTCTGTTTTGGCGTCTTATCCCTCTTACATACAATTTTTAAAACTCCTTTCCCTCCCAATTGCGTTCAGGGTGGACTTGCCTTTCCTAAAACCGAATTGGTTTTACCCCTTTTATTATCTCTAACAATTTTCTTAAAACCGGAAGAAGGCATATCGCTCTAAAACCCCGGCTCAGTTAGGTTTTGGGTCCAGCGATAAACTCCAGGTCTTCCAACCTCTTAGGAAGGAACCGTTTCCTAGACATTTATTGACGCATGTCGCCCACAATTACTTGACAGGCCGGGCGTAGAGTTTCCATTTTTTTGGTTTGTGTTTCCTCCCACTTCTCTAACTGTAAAGTCTGTGTTTTTGTCACCTCCTTTAGTAACTATCTTATGTATTGCCTCTTTTATTTCTTCTTTCCACATTGTATCAGCCACAACCAACAAATTTTGCACCACTTTCTTTTCACTCGGCATTCTTGCATTGTTTCCAACTATTCACTCACGCACTTTTCATCATTTCATTTCCATCTTTTCTATACAGTATTTTAATTGCCAGTTCTTTTGCATTTTGAGAATCATAGTTACAACCACACCGATAGGTATGGTGGAGCAGGCTGGTTGCGTCCCGGAGTGCCGTGCAATATATCTTATTACTAAAGCAAATCCTAGCTCTTGGTCTCCTCACCACGGGTTTCCGTTACATAGTTGGCGGTTGAACTAGTATAAAAGTACTTCAGCATATAACTCGGAATGGCTCCTTTTTTCTGACTTTATTTCTGGTCGATCTTCGCTGACCAGTTCAGCAGCTCTATACCAGCTCTCGCACATCCGGTTATAGGGGATAGCATATGTATCTAGGCGGGGATAGAGTGCTTAAGCACCTCCCCTCTTCATTAAGGGACTAATGTCGCACGAAGAAAAAAGTCGGCGACCAACTTGTGCCCACGCTCCCGAGAGGCCGACCACTTGATAGAGTACCGGACAGCAGGTTCCCGGTAGGACTCTCTATCACCGTCGGATACTCGTGTTGCTGCCGGGCCACGTTTGACGAGTTTCCTCCATTCTACAAAATTGATTCTTCTGCTACCTTGCAATGTTCGAAGAGACTTTGCATTTTTCACATAAATGCACCAGTATACTGGAATTCTATGGCCTAAGGCGCAAGGCCACTCATAGACCCCGGGCGTATTCGACCGCAAGACGCTTCCTCTGCAGGACGTACTAGTTCTCCCTGTCATGCTTTTGTATAATAGGCTCGATCTTTCCTGTTTGTTCAGAAGTAAGTCCCGGTTTACCGGCACAGATGAAACCCTAGGGCCCATCAAGCCGTGTCGCGAGTTCCTGTCTGAAAATTGAACCGAGTTTTGGAATTGGAATTACGTCCGAATTTACCCGCGTATTAACAGACGGACTACGTTGGCCAGCCGTGATTCCAGTTCCTGTTCAAAAGCGTCCATCGAAATCGGATCAAGTCACTATTATTCTAAGGGTAGCAGCGACAAGACAAACCGTTCTCTCCCGTATAGATCGTACACAATTAACCCAGCAAACACAAGGTGCAGTGCAAAAGTTTAAATTTGAATTTACCGCCTGCTTAGTGGCGCTGACAACGATCGTTCCGGAAAGCTTAGTTTTGATTCCTTCTCATTCTCGTTGCATACGCGCAACCTTAGTTTAGTTTTTATTTAGTTATGTTATGATTTTATGGAGCAAATAAAGTACAGTGTTTTTGTACAATTCGTTTATTAAAAAACTTATAACCACCTGACATTTATTACTACAAAGGTAGCTTAATTTAGTAGTTTATTGGGTATTGAAAAGTAATTTATAAGTAATTTAATTTTTTTTCGTAATTTAAGAGTAGTCTAAGGTGACTTTTAGCAGTAATTTAAATGGTTACTAGTTTAAAAGTAGTTTAGGAGTATTTCAGTATTGTGGTAGCATAAAAGTAATTTAATAGTAATTGAGTCACCATTATACTACCCGGTAATTAGAAAGTAATTAAGGAGTAATGTAATGGTGCGTAGCTTAAGAATAGTTTAACCAGTAACTTAAGAGTAATTAAAAAATTGAACGTTGTAGTTTAATGGTAATTGAGTCACCGTTATACCACACAGTAATTAGAAAGTAATTAAAGAGTAATGTAATGGTGAGTAGCTTAAAAATAGTTTAACCAGTAACTTAAGAGTAATTAAAAAATTGAACGTTGTAGTTTACCGCTAATTGAGTTACCATTATACTACCCAGCAATTCAAAAGTAATTTAGGAGTAATGTAATGATTGGTAGCTTGAATAGTTTACTCAGTAACTTAGTCGTAATTCCAGAATTAGGTTGGGGAGTTTAATGGTAATTGAATGTCCGTTAAAATACAAGGTAAATTAATAGTCAGTAGTAATAGAGTTGCTATATAAATGTTAAGCTAAATTATTTTTAAAATGGTCGTTATATTTGCCAAACAGGTCTGCTATCAACTTGAAGAATGCATAGAAAGAAGGAAAGTGGCAATTGTTATCGACAACTAAAAAGATTTCGTACAGTTTACGAAAATATTAATATTGAAAAGTCAAATAGCATTGGTCAATAAGTTACTCTATTTTGTATTCAACATATATAACGTGTAGTTAGCATTTATAGTATTAGGTCAGGTAGAGTAGTGGTTAACACGTTTAGGTTGCAAGGGATTTTCCTGATGTTCGTGGGATCAAACCCCAGGTAAATACTTAAATTAAATTCTAATTTAAAAAAAATCCCACAATTTATCAATGATGTGCGTCAAATTCTGTAAACGAAATAAATAACAAAATACAGAAACAAATAATTAATTAAAAAAACTATTTTTTTAAATGTGTAGTGGTTTTAATAATAATTTAATAGTTTTGCTAGTAGTTCAAAACAGTAGTTTAACAGTAATTCAATAGTAATATAACAACAGTATTTTAATGGTAGCTTATTAGTAATTTAGAAGTCAATGAATTTTTGGTAGTTTAAGTGGTTGCTTAATGGCGCCCTTTTTACTGTTTAAATTACTACTTAAATTACCGTAATTTAATGGAAATTCAACAGTAATTTAAGTCTATCTGTGTTTGCTGGGAAGTCCACAATCTGCGGACATTAAGAATGACATCAACACGACGACTACCACATTAGGATACGGTACGTTTTGGCCGTTGATTCAAAATCCAAGCTAACGCGTGGACCCTGAAATTGGGTAGAAACGTTCCGTTTTAAGAACGTTTCTGACCTCGGCGACCTTCACCCCTATATCTTCAACATCTACTTCTTTATTTAGTTTTCTGATTGTGTCAGCGATATTGACGAACATTGTGTTGGGTCTCGCCTTTTTTTCCTGCTTTACTTTTCCATTTTTCTCCATATATAGAGCTGTTAAAACCGCTTTCCTTACTTCGATACGACATCCTTTTACGCCGGAGGTTTTTACATGTATTTTCTTAATTTGTTAAGTGTCCAAGCTCTTCACCACTTCCTCCATCTTTTTATAAATTTGTTCTATAGTCCTGCCTTCTTCCTGTACCTCGATTTTAAGCATTTTTACAATATCCATTTCCTTATCTCTGTCTTCTTCTCCTTCTATTGCTTTGCTGCGTTGTCTTTTAATGCTTCTTCTCTACATTCTCCTCCTCAACTTCGCTCCCTACAACGCACACTATGTTTTTTCTTCTTATTCATTTTCGTCCTCCTTTGAATTTAACTGTAAAGGCTTTCTACGGTCATTTCCCTACTCCATTTAGCCTAGAAAAACGTTCTATAGTCTTTTTCGTTACTATTCCACTGTTCATTTTTTTTAGTCTTTCTTCCCCTTCGTAGGTCCGTGTTCCTATCTTTTTTGTTTTTGGTTCTGTTTCCTTTGTTTCTACAGGAAATATTTCCCTCGTCATACCGGCTGCTTCTTCGTAAGCATTCAACATTTCGTTCGTGGTCAGCATGTTGGCAGCACTGCTTACACTTTCAATTCACTCCCTTAGCTTTCTTCGGGTGTTATTTCTCACCTCGTTACTCATTTTTCCGCATCCGATTCTAGTCTTAAACTTGGGCAGAAGACGTCTTTCATTCATAGACAGTTATGGCGTAGTGCAGAAGTATTCGTCAATTTTTTTTGGCAGAATTTTTTTGTCCTTCGTCTCAAGTGAGATCCAGTGCCCTTATCTTTCTGTCGTCAGCGGCAGCGACATCTGTATTGCCTGCCTTTTTGTTCCTGATGCTTTCGAGGTCCGATCGTCCAGGTATCTCCTTTCACCGATATCTTTTCCCTGTTTAACTTTTACTTTTCACCGGTTTATCTTTTCCATCCAAACTGATCGTGATTTAAAACACGGGTTTACCGCATTAGGGTTTTTATGGGATTTCTTCCCCTTGAAACTTTCGGCCCTCTATATATCGGTACCAAAGATTTTTGTCACAAGGAAGGCATTTCTTCGACATCAATTTAGCTCGTGCATTGCTTTACCCTCGACTCGACAGGTATGAGAGCTTTCCGGTCACGACTGACCTTCCCATCAACTTTACGACGCTTAATATGTTAAGTCTTATGCTACTTTTAGTGCATCTAGGATCATTATTAATATTTTATTTTTAGTCGAGTAACGTTAGAAATTATTTGTATTCAAAGCCGGTGTTCGCTAATTTAAATTGTCGAATGCACTCCTCGAACGTGTCGGGGGTATATTATTAACCCAGCAATGATTACTATCTGCTACACTAAGTAAATCCAGGTCTACGGACAAGTCTTACGTTTTATAATGATTTAAACGATCACATCTCGGTATATTCCAGAACATAATTCTTGATTTGATGGATTTTGCTTTATGTGACTGAATTTTGTTATTGATTGATTGTGCTTAAAACTTACTGAATTTTAATCTACTGGAAAATATACAACCAATTTGTTGCGTTCTCTCCTTTACCTAATTTATTTGACAATAAGTTATAAACCCTTGGTGTTTCCGAATTTTTTTTTTTTTATATTTTCTGTACCTATTCTGGTAAATTTTTCATTTTTTGATACCAAACGTCTCTAGCACCAATAACGTTTTGTTTTCTTACTTCACCGAATTCTAGGCATTTCTAGACGTATTAGGGACGCCGGAGTGCCCGACAAGAATACTTATTTTTTTTTTCGTTGTGGATTCCGTATATTTTAATTTAAAACGCTATGACACAGTTTTTGTAAGGTCTGTTTTTTTTGCACAAATAAATGGTAAAGTAAATTTATAACCCTCTAACTTGGAAACAATTTCTTAAACTCTGTGTGTATAATTTTACAAACAACCGTGTATATTTAGATGGTAAAACAGGCAACTGTGCATAAATCCGCCATGTTTTATTAACTATGATGCGTGGTTGATCTTGTACCATTTTTCAGGGTAAAAGTTTTCTAAATAAACTGGGTTAATAGAAGCAACTTCTTTCGTTTGTACCTAGTTGAATCCCCAACAATTTAAAATGGCGAAACAACGCCCAGGAGGCACCCTCGAAGATTTATCGAATGTTGAATTCGAAACCAGCGAGGGTGTAGAAGTTATCGACAAATTTAAGAATATGGGACTACGCGAAGAGTTAATGCGTGGAATTTTCGCATATGGTGAGTCGAAAACAAGTTGAATCTTTTTCTGACTTACTGTTTTAGGTTTCGAAAAACCTTCGGCTATCCAACAACGAGCTATCAAACCCATCATGAAAGGCAGAGACGTTATTGCACAAGCTCAGTCTGGTACCGGTAAAACCGCAACTTTTGCTATTTCGATTTTACAATCTTTGGATTTAACGATGCGAGAAACACAAGTGCTGTGTTTATCTCCGACTCGTGAATTGGCGGTGCAAATTCAAAAAGTAATTTTAGCTTTGGGAGATTTTATGAATGTGCAATGTCACGCTTGTATCGGTGGAACGAATCTTGGCGAAGACATAAGAAAGCTAGATTATGGGCAACACGTCGTTAGTGGAACACCAGGAAGGGTTTATGGTAGATTTAACATTAATTCTTTAAACTTTTAGAGTATATCTAATCCTTTGCAGATATGATAAGGCGACGTGCTTTAAGAACACGAGCAGTGAAGATGTTAGTACTTGATGAAGCCGACGAAATGCTGAATAAAGGATTTAAAGAACAAATTTATGATGTTTATCGTTTCCTTCCACCATCGACACAAGTAGTGCTTATATCGGCTACTCTTCCTCATGAAATTCTCGAGATTACTTCTAAATTCATGACGGACCCTATTCGTATATTAGTTAAACGGTAAGTAAAGCTCCAAGTAGTTTAATTAAATTTCATTCCTCGATTTGTAGTGATGAATTGACACTGGAAGGTATAAAACAATTTTTCGTTGCTGTGGAACGTGAGGAATGGAAATTTGACACTCTCTGTGACTTATACGACACATTGACTATAACACAAGCAGTAATTTTTTGTAACACAAAACGTAAAGTCGATTGGTTGACTGAAAAAATGCGAGAAGCTAATTTCACAGTTAGCTCTATGCACGGTGATATGCCACAGAAAGAACGTGACGCTATAATGAAAGAGTTTCGTTCTGGCCAAAGCCGGGTGCTTATTACGACAGACGTTTGGGCTCGAGGAATCGACGTCCAACAAGTTAGTTTGGTCATTAATTACGATTTACCGAATAATCGTGAATTGTATATTCATCGTATTGGACGTTCGGGTCGGTTTGGACGTAAAGGTGTTGCTATTAATTTTGTCAAGTCAGACGATATTAGAATTTTAAGAGATATCGAACAATACTATTCGACACAGATTGATGAAATGCCAATGAATGTTGCTGACCTCATTTAGATGAATACTTTCGGTTACAGTTTTGTAATATTTATTTAGTTTAACTTCAAAACTATTTTGTATTTTAATTGAAAAAATATATGTTTAATGCCTGTTTTGGTTTAATTATTTTTAAGTAATGTTAGATCAGGAGCATACAGAGATTCCAGTTTAATTGAAATCTTGTTAAACGTTGTCTACATAATTTTTCTAACGTTATTTTCACGTTAAAATCAATTATGATAAGTGATTGAGAGCGTGAGCACATCTGTGTGCTTTTGTATGTACACCCACATGAATATCTAAGGATCTTTTGACTTGAATGCATTTTTACTAGATAAATTCACAATGTGACGGATATCATTAAAAGAATTCTTTGCAACTCGGCTGACAAAACCGAATACTTGGTAAAAAGTATCGTGGAATTAGCAATTTGGCTAAAGATCAATATTAACATCTCCAAGGCAAACAAAATCATTATGTGATAAGATGATATCTGGAAATACATCCTCTATGAACTCAAGGAAATGTTCCACATTAGCTGAAGGCGGTCTATATAAGACACACACAGCAAGTTTGGTGTTACTTAAGTGAATAGTAATAGAAAGGACTTCGGCGAAATCTCGACTAGAGCTACAATTACTCATTTCAAATTTGAAATAATTTTTTTATATAAAACGCAACATCATCTGCCCGTGTAGGACGATCCAATCGAATAAAACGATACCCAGGGACATATACCACATCATCTAATACTTCTTCAGTTAACCAAGTTTCAGATACAGCAACAACGTCAAGCCCCGATCTACGGGATTATCAGAGAATAAATCAAATTGTGATAGCAATGATCGCACATTCAGATGTGCCGTATTAAAATTAACCATTGTCGCAATACTACATTATGTGAGCTAACTTATAGTAATATAATACACAATACTAACAGAATTATAACTATAACACCTATTTGTTTACAACCTTTTCATGTGAAAGATTAATAGTACTTAAAAATGGTCAATAACAGAAAATTAAATGGTTCCTTTTTAAGACAGAGTAGAGAAGCGTGAAATGAATATAACAGAAATAGTTATCCAAGTATGTAAGTTATAAAAAATACAAAAAGAAAAAGCACGTTACGTAATGATGGCAAGTCTACTGCTCTTAACGCTAACTACTTAACTAAAATAGTACCAGAACAAAGATTAACACTACTGAATATCTAAACAAACTATCATTTGATGGTTAAAGCTTGTAAGATTATGATATCTAAAATTACTCTACATTCACAATGTAACAGATAAAACTGAGAAAATTCTTCTTGAAGAATGGCATATTTGACTCGACCGACAAAATCAAATAATTGGTAAAAACTAGCATGGAAATAGCAATTTTGCTTATTGCAGTTCTTGAGATACCTGCATGTGCAAACTGTGTCAGATATGGCAACAAGGCGTCTTCCAATAACGCCACCGATTATGGACAGTGAGGACGCTCTTCTCGTGCTGTAACCTTGGAAGTCATGGGCTTCTCCTCCAACAACGATATTGACATTTTGCTGTTCCAAGACCCCTACGTGTATCGTTCTGGTTCAGGGTATAGGATCGCTGGGACAGCCTTGCCCTCCAACAGGACCACCGCATCCACTTCTATGCGGTATTTCTCAGCTATTGTTTTCCATAGCGCGGAGCCCGTCAGAGTAGTTACCCCCAATCATCTAACTAATGACTGTACTGCTGTATTCATGATTACAGTTGGAAACACCTCCTTGGGTGTCGCCGTATATTGGCCGGCCACCAAGCGAGAATGTTCGCCCAACAAACAAAGATGTCCCAAGGACGTCCCGGGGACATTATGTTGCGGAGCACTGAATGTCCCAAACCATTTTGGTTCTGTATACGTCCTAAAGGACATTCATGGGACATTCTTTTGTCACAACTGTGTGCATCCCTACGATGTCCTTATAGGAAATCTTCTACCTTTTTAAACTAGCAAGTTTTGACCACAACTTTTCCTTTCTTTTCAGTCGTCAACTTTGATCTTGGATTAATGGCAGCGGCTGTGGGATACATCTCATAAGGGGCGTAACGCCTATTCCATGATACCCAATATCCTAAACTGGATCAACATGTCTCACGATCCGAGACGAGCGGACATCCAAATTCTCACATGTCACGGCGGGTTCCGTTGCCATCTGAAACGCATCAGCGTTCCAGATGACAACCGATGCCTGTCTAGTGGTGTTCCTGATACCCCGTCACATTATAGGATTATTTTTGTCGGAACTTCGAGGATGACCGGAGTACCCTAAGAGTGAACCCGCTTCCCAATTTCCTCGTGTCCATCCTTAGACTAATGTCTGACGTTAACGAACTCATTGTATTCGCTAGAAGAGACCAGAATCAAACGTACAACCAGAGTCTAACTTAATTTATTCTTGCATGGCATTTTGATTTATTTATACAGTACGCTACGACGAAGTAGAGTATTTATTTAGCTATTTAATTGCATGTAGGCTTATTATTTTAGAGTATTTTATTTTGATAATTTTTAGTTTTACTAACATTTTTAGTTTTTTTAGCCGTAGCTGACTTGACTAACTGGCTTTATCCTGTTCATTACAATAATGTTTCCTTTTTCCCACCTACTTGGTTTCTAGCCTAAGAAGCGAGGATAAGCCGAAAAGTAGGTGCCTCGCTGAACCTCGTGCTCTCTAAGCACGAACCTGTAATATAGCCCACCCAACTAGTCTAAACAGATAATCCTTCATCTCGAAATTTATATCCTAAATCGTTCAATTCTCTATGTGGCGAACTTAAACCAAGCAAGTTCGGGTGGTTGGTGAGTACACTTCTTCCTCTTCCTTCTCCTCCACCTCCTCCTCCTCCTCTCTAACCACTTAGGCTCGACAAACATCGACGTCACTTTGGCGTCTCCTTCTGTTGCCAGAGAAATTCTAAACTGGCGTGTTGTTTCAGAAGTTAATGAAAGCAACCACGGCCTGATACGGTTTGAGTTAACCGTCGAAGTCCCCCATCTAGAACCTATCTCTAAAAGAATCCTTGATTAGAAACGCATAGATCCCGTTCGCCTAAATATGGTGATGGCAACTTCTATTTCTGCTTATATTCCATGTAGTACTTTATGCCACGATCCTAGATCTGTAGATGCCGTCATTGACAAGTTGACCAAGATGATCCTCAATTCTTGCCAACGTAGTTTAAACCGCATACGCATAAGCTTTAGAGCCGGTGTACCGTGGTGGAGTCTCAACTTAAACAGGTTAAAGCAAGCGGTGCGTTGTATACGAAAACACCACCAAAAATCCCCAGCAGACTTAAAAATTCTTACAAGGTCGCACCGGTACAAACTGACAGTGAAGACAGCAAAGTATAGCTTCTGGCAAAGATTCGTTGAAAAAAGCTTGACGACGAGTCCGTGGGGATTAGTTTACAGGTTGTCCTCTTGTAAGTTCCTGTCGATGAAACCGTGCTCTAATGTCCGAGACGGTATAAGAGCGTCTTACACTTGTTCTACAAATGCTTAAAATAGAACCTACTTACACAAAAAATCTCTTGCGAATATCTTTAACAGTGCGGTTATACACATGCTCACCTATGGTCTAGACACTTGATACCACAGACCATCTTTATATACTTAATTGTTTAGCTTTAGTTTGCTCGTCTTAATAATGAGCTGAAAAGAATTTAATAATTTCAAATTTGTTCTCTGAAATGCATAATCATCCGATATCTAAACGCGATACGATAATCTTTATATTAAAAAAAGTTTACAAGGGATATTAAAATTTAAGCGATTTATGATTGCTTTGTTTGATACTTAATTTTAAACATTTCATTAAAAAAATGCTTGGTTAAGAGTCTTCAATACCACGGCTGGAAATAGCGGAATTGGCGCTACGCTCGTGTCTGTTTACATCTAAACTAAATTATGTATAGTACTAAAATTCAATTTTTTACCAAGAAGAAGCTTTATTGCACCTTTATATAACAACAAAAATACATTAAACTTTAAAGAAGTTATAATATAATACATGTAAATAACGCAATTTTAAGGTTATGTTTGGATTTAAATCCAGCTTATATTAAAGCATAAATATAAAATCTGTTCCTATAAACAAGTGTAGTAAATCTTGGTTTGTGCAAAAATATTTTTTGTATATGGTTTTCTATTCTAGATTAGTCAAAAACAGGCACGAGCGTACATGCTACAACAGTCAAAATCGCTGTAAAGTGTCGCCGTCTACGTTCCATCTATCAACTACCCCCTCCTACAGTTTATGCTGGGTGCGGACAGAGGGTATTTCATAGTTTCTGTATGAATATAGGACAACCCCCCGCGAATACAGCAGAAACTATTCGTCTGGTATTGAAGACTCTTAATAACTGCAAAATGAATATAAGTTTGTTAAAATAGCCGCCGAATAGTATAATCATTTATGGGGTCAATACCTAATACAAAACTAAAAAAAATTGGATTATAAAATAAATAATAAAACTGAGAAACGCCATTAATATAAGAATAACCATGTCTGCTTTGAATGGTTTTTAACCAAGGTGATCTACTGATCCGTGTAAACATGCCTTAAACGCAGTATCCAATCAAATTCGTTTATACGGTTTTGGTTTAATGGCGGTTATAGAAAAGTTTCTAAAGTGTTTAGTGCGTTCGTTTCAGTATTATTTAACGTATTAGTAGATATAATTATTTCGAGTTGCTTTTTGGGTGACCGCGTATTGGTTAACGTAATTATACGTTCCGATTTTAACAGTACCTAATTGTGTCGGTTTTTTAGGATGGTATAGCGAAGCAGGATGATTAACGTACGTAAGTCATTTTTTAACACAGTCGTTTCTTAATTTTATGCATGTAAATTGAAGGTGTATCTGGTTTTAGTTGTATTTCTAAGTCAATGACTTAGGTACACTAAATATTTTACAGGGTGGAATGAACTATCTAGGGCGATCGCTTTATTTGTAGGTAGTACCTAAGTTTTTTACATTTATTCAAAACTAGCATAAAAACGGGTAGTTCAAATGTCAGTATATTATTCGAAATTAGGATTACTTAAGAGAGTAAATCAAAGTAACACATAGATAATAATCAGCCAATTTTTTGTTTGTTTTTATTATTCGTTATAGGTAGTACCTACCTAGGTGCATCTTACCTATTTACATTTTTTTTTAAATTTCATTCATGATCCGGTTCTCGGGCGTGTCCAAGAGTTGACGAAATGACCTATTCATTACCAAGGTTTTTGTTTAATTTTTTTCTCTAAAACAAATAAAAACAATGTTAGGTACCTACTGATTTTTTTGCAATATCGGCTCTTGAGTGTCGCTGAATACCTATATTAACATCTTTACTTAGTAGGGGAACCCGGGGCGGAATGAGACAGCTAAGCTTTGGTCACGTTTTGTGAAAGTTTGAATAGGACAACACCGTCATTTGGTAATTTACTTATATGTTTATTCACTTCTTTTTCTACAAAGAAACTAAAGCTTATCTAAATTATTAGTCACTATGTAAAATTATAGTTTGAAAAACTAAAGTGACATTTCCCATTCTGCCCCTCCTCGGGGGTACAATGGGAAATGCACCCGGGGCACGATGGGGTACTGATTATTGGCATAGTTTACAGATGAGAACACTCTCATCGTCGTCACTATCTGGACCAGTACACGATAAATTAACCCATTTTTGACAAATACTACAAGAACACCAGCCTTCAGTGGACTTGGAGTATAAATCAAGGCAATACAAGCAGATCGCGTCTTCATCTTCCGAGCTTTCTTCAGATTCAC
Organism: Aquatica leii; assembly: GCA_035610365.1. Taxonomy (NCBI): domain Eukaryota; kingdom Metazoa; phylum Arthropoda; class Insecta; order Coleoptera; family Lampyridae; genus Aquatica; species Aquatica leii. The sequence continues at coordinate 22,311,217 of CM069432.1, read as the reverse complement.
TTCCCATTCTTTTCTGTTTCTTTGGCTTAGTTTTCGGTTCAATTATTTTCCTTTTTTTCTTTTTTGAAATTGGCTTTTGTTCCATTATTTTTACGTATTTTGAGTGTGCTTCAGGTTTAATTTGGATTCTGTTTTGTTTCTTTGGCTTAGTTTTCATTCCTTCAGCCGTGTTTTCTGTACCTTCAAACGTCAGTCTTTGTTTATTTTTTTCTATTTGCGCTTTCTTGATCTTCTGTGTCTTTTTAGTAGATTATTCCAATTCAGTCTTGTAAGGTGAGGCAATAAGGATTGCCGCTTTTCCACGCTTTTTTTTAACCCTTTTCATTCCAGTTTCCACTTTCGGCAACGGGATGAGATCTTTTGAGGATGCGATTGAAAAATTCGTGTCAGCAATAATACGGCTGGGATAATCAGACATCCAGGAACAGCCAGGTTTAGGACTGACATGAATGCTCACTCGTCACTAGTAGGCACGGAAAGATTTTCCTGGATAGGAAAATTATCAGTAACAGGTATCGGGTGAACTTTAAGTGTTTTGGTAGATGGCAGAGTATCTACGCGTATTTCTTCAGATGGCACAGCATCTACGGGTATTTCACTAAATGGCAGGGAATTTATAGCTGATATGGGAAGATCTTCAAGGGTTTTAATGAACGGAATAGGGGCGGCTGCTGCAGTCGGCGTTTCCTGTGTTGTTCTCTCAGCAGGGTTCCCCAAAGAAATATCTGTTGTTTCTGCCGGTAGAAAGTCTTCATCCGTGAATACATTGAAATTAGGTGGCCAGATACCAGATTTTTCAAAGCTTTTAATAGCTGTTTTCATATTTGCTGCATTTAAGAAAGTTTGGCCAAAGAGTGCAGATACGTCGAAAAGCTGTACCACTTTTCCTGGGTGTGACCTGAATCATTTACTTATTTCATCTTCATAGTATAAGCTCAGAGTTCTCATAAAAGCCACGTCTAATGGTTGGAGTCTGTGTGAGTATTGGGGAGGGAAGCATAATATTACCATACCACTGTCACGAGCTAGATCTATGACGGCCAAGTTCTTTGTGTATGACGCATGCCCGTCGAGAAGTAATAGGATTGGATTTTCCTTCGTCGCTTTAAAAAAAAGAATGAACTCTTGAAACCATTTCAAAAAAATTTACGCGGTCATCCAACCAGAATCGCTAACCTCAGCCCAGCGCCTTGGAGGAAGACCAATTTCATTGTTTCCCGTTGTTTCTTCTTTCGCTGAAACACCAGCATTGGTGACATATATGATCCAGCAGCTGAGCAACATATCTCGACTGTAACAGTGATGCCTCTTTCAGCAGAAGTTAAGACACCTACTTGGCGTTGCCCTTTATTCGCAATTATTTTAGAAAACTGCTTCGGAACCACGCTAGTGCCCGTCTCATCACAGTTGAAAATTCTAGTGACATTCATTTTGTGTTTGTCCAGAACTTCGTTGAGAAGAGTGAAAAATTGTGATACTGCGACTTCATTGAAGCCCATGGCCCGTGCTCCAGATGTTGCTTCTGGTTTTCTTAGACTTAAATCACGTTATCGCTTCAGAAAGCCTTTAACCCAGTCTTCTCCAGCCATTTCTACATTTTTGTTAAATTTCTGGCTGCAATTATTCTTTTCGGCTAGCTTATATGCCAGTCGACGAAATTCTTTCATAGTCATTCCGAAGAGTTGTCTCTGCATATCTTTCAGGTAGGTTACCAGTTCAATCTCTTGCTCAGCTGTGAAAACTTTGTGGTACTTGCCTGAAGTTTTATCAACCACAGCTTCTGGATTTTGTAGTCTTTTCTTAACATACCTTTCTAGTGTTGATGATGATCCTTCAAACCGATTAGATGCCGCCACTCCACTGACAACTGCATCAACAGCTTGGTTCGTTCGTTTATTTTTTTCTATTTGCGCTTTCTTGATCTTCTGTGTCTTTTTAGTAGATTATTCCAATTCAGTCTTGTAAGGTGAGGCAGTAAGGATTGCCGCTTTTAACTCTTCTCATTCCAGTTTTCACTTTTGGCAACAGGATGAGATCTTTTGAGGATGCGATTGAAAAATTCGTGTCAGCAATGATACGGCTGGGAGAATCGGACATCCAGGTTTAGAACCGACATGAATGCTCACTGGTGATGCAAGTTTCTCGTTACTCGTAGGCACGGAAAGATCACCCTGGATAAGAAAATTATTAGTAACAGGTATCGGGTGAACTTGAAGTGTTTTGGTAGATGGCAGAGTATCTACGCGTATTTCTTCAAATGGCACAGCATCTACGGGTATTTCACTACCTGTCAGGGAATTTATAGCTGATATGGGAAGATCTTCAAGGGTTTTAATGAACGGAATAGGGGCGGCTGCTGCCGTCGGCGTTTCCTGTGCTGTTCTCTCAGCAGGGTTCCCCAAAGAAATATCTGTAGTTTCTGCCGGTAGAAAGTCTTTATCCGTGAATACATTGAAATTAGGTGGCCAGATACCAGATTTTTCAAAGCCTTTAATAGCTGTTCTTATATTTGCTGCATTTAAGAAAGTGCAGATACGTCGAAAAGCTGTACCACTTTTCCTGGGTGTGACCTGAGCCATTTGCTTATTTCATCTTCATAGTATAAGCTCAGAGGTCTCATGAGAGCCACGTCTAATGGTTGGAGTCTGTGTGAGCATTGGGGAGGGAAGCATAATATTACCACACCACTGTCACGACCTAGATCTATGACGGCCAAGTTCTTTGTGTGTGACGCATGTCCGTCGAGAAGTAATAGGATTGGATTTTTCTTCGTCGCTTTAAAAAAAAGAATGAACTCTTGAAACCATTTCAAAAAAATTTCCGCGGTCATCCAACCAGAATCGCTAACCTTAGCCCAGCGGAAACACCAGCATTGGTGGCATATATGATCCAGCAGCTGAGCAACATATCTTGACTGTAATAGTGGTGCCTCTTTCAGCAGAAGTTAAGACACCTACTTGGCGTTGCTCTTTATTCGCAATTATTTTAGAAAACTGCTTCGGATCCTCGCTAATGCCCGTCTCATCACAGTTGAAAATTCTAGTGACATTTATTTTGTTTTTGTCTCTGTTGAGAAGAGTGAAAAAATTTGATACTGCGACTTAATTGAAGCCCATATGGCCCGTGCTCCAGATGTTAGACTCAAATCACGGTGACGCTTCAGAAAGTCTTTAACCCAGTCTTCTCCAGCCATTTCTGAATTTTGTTGAAATTTTGGCTGCAATTATTCTTTTCGGCTAGCTGATATGCCAGTCGACAAAATTCTTTCATAGTCATTCCGAAGAGTTGTCTCTGCATATCTTTCAGGCAGGTTACAAGTTCAATCTCTGGCTCAACTGTGAAAACGGTGTGGTACTTGCCTGAAGTTTTATCAACCACAGCTTCTGGATTTTGTCGTCTTTTCTTAACATACCTTTCTAGTGTTGATGAAGATACTTCAAACCGATTAGATGCCGCTACGTATCTCATTTCTCCACTGACAACCGCATCAACAGCTTGGTTCATACCAGGACTACCGGGTGGTTTTTCTTCTATATGTACGCACCATCTGCAGATGAAACAAAAATGCCTATCCATATCAAAAGTTCAAACATCATCAGGGGCGGAACGGGGTATATCCCATTCTGTCCCACCCATTGTGTCCCAAAATACCGTTCACGTGAACACGTGTGTTATGCAGGTTATGGTTGTTAGACTTGAGTTATCAATTGACTTTTACACGGAAAAAAAGGTTATGCGGAATTGATATGTATCATGCAAAAGGCTGTTGGTTTTGAGTCAAGCCGATGTACGCTTGAATTAAACTTCTATTTTATTAGATTGTCGCTGTAATTGTATTGCAATAAGAGATTTAGTTTAAATTTTAGTACATTTACGTTGAATGTTATTTGAACGTGGATCAATTTTAGAAAAAAAGCAAATGCTTTATATATGAAATCGTAATGATTAAATTCAGTATAATATTTCTCTCCGTGTAGTTAGTCAAAAGTATACTTAAACTTCGCTGTTGATGTTTACTAAGTGTTTCTTTAAAACAACCAATTGTTCGAATATATTCTAGTTATAGTTTACCTCCTTATTTGCATTTAAAAGACATCGAGGCTGCCTAAATGGATATAAGAAACTGGTTTGAAAAAGGTAAGTTAAGTACAGTGTTTAACAGTTTTTTAAGAATAATAGGTAAATTAGAATTTAATTTCTGTTTTTTAGACAGAAAACTTCTCAAACGGAAAAAGGATCAAGATAATGACAGTAGTGGAAGTAGATGCAATGTTGGTGACGAAGATGGAACCAAACAATCGGATTCGGAGTTGATTATGAAATAAGGGTCTAGTAATTCTTCACCTCTACACGTAGCTGTTTTTGGTACAGCTATCTCTAAAGCAATTGAAGAATACGACTGCTACCATAAAAATGACATTGGTCGTTATGTTGGTCACGCCCTTCTTTAGCTGCCACCAGAAAAAAGAAGGAATTGCTTACCTACAAATCCCTGGTTTCCACCATCAAGTTACGATGTTAGTCATTTGAAAAGGAAATATAACCGCCGCTGGCAAGATCAATGTACTCTTTGGTTAGTGTACTCAAGTCGTTTAAAAGGTGCTTTTTGTATGCACGGCGTTCTGTTTCCTCCTGCAATTACTACAGTGAAAGGAGTTTTGGGGTCATTTATGGTAAATCCATACATGAAGTTTAAAGATATGCATGAAGACTGTAGAAAGCACGTCAGCACTCAGTACCACAAAACCTTAACAGCTACTGCAAAAGCGTTCTTTGAAAATATTCCAGTGGATGTCCAGTTGCAAAGTGATTGAAAAAAACAGACATTGGCATCAATTATTTCTTGTACTATATATTTTCTAAAACCCATGATTTGCTGTTTAGAGAAAAGGAAGGAGGTGACGGGGTTTTCTTTGATCTTTTAAATTTGAGAATTAACTGTGGGGGTGAACGTCTAAAGAATCACTTGAATAAATGTCGAAAAATGCAGTCCACACTTCATCAAAAATTCAAAATGAGATTTAAAATTTTGTGATGAAGTTGACAAAGAAAGAATTATCGAAGATTGTAAACAAGCAAAAACTTGCGCTGTAATGGCTGATAAAACAACAGATGTCGCTGGAAAAGAACAGTTTTCTATCGGATTGCGGTTTTATGATGAGAGTAAAGAAAAAATTGTAGGCAGAAATCTCAAGATGCCCTTACAATCACCAGCGCAATTCAGAGTTTTTTAGTTGACCGAAATCTTTCGGCAGAGAATTGTGTTTGTTTTAGATTTGCTGTATGTTCTACGATGACTGGAAAAGAATGTAATGTGAATATTAGATTCTCACAGGAAAATACACCTGCGTTTGTCTTATCATATCTTCATCCTACATACATGCTAAAAATGGCTTCACAAGATTTGAAAAAAATGCAGTCTTTCATGGAGTTTTATGAGTTAGGTGATATTTCTGTAGATTTAGATTTGTGGTATAACCTGTGGAAAAAGAAGGATTTAGCAGGAGACATTTTAAAGGACATTGAAATGGCTGCACTTTTGGAGGAGGCTAATATTTGCTTACATGCAACAAGGCACGCACTCCTCATTTAAAGTGCTCTCCCGTTCACCACGGCTATACTGTTGAACGATCTTTCAGTACCCTTCAAAAGGTAAAGATCTGACTCAGAAGTACAATGGGAGAGGAAAGACTGACTGGGTACTTGTACTCTGTTAATCAAATTTATAACATGGATGAAACAGGTATATCAACTGATCCAAACAAGACTCTAAAAGTTCTAAGTGTGAAGAGCAAAAAACATGTTTAGTGGAGAACTGGTTACCGCAATTTCCGGCATGAATGTCGCTGGTTATTATGTTCCACCAACGTTGATTCTTAAAAGAAAACATATTTATTCCAAAGGACACCAACAGGAACTCTTTGCTTGATTTCAGACTCAGGATTTATTAATTCCGAACTTTTTCTGCAGTGAATAAAACGTTTCCGGAATAATGTTAAACCATCTCCTGAAAAACCGGTGCTATTGCTTTTAGACAATCACTGATCACACAAAAGTCTAGATCTTATTCGGTATTGTAAAGAGAATTTTATATATTTGTTATTTCTCCCACCTCACGCGAGTCACAAAATCTAACCCCTCGACAGTGGTTACTTTGAGCCATTTACAACTGCTTACAGCAAAGTTATTGAAAACTGGTTAGTGTCTAACCCTGATGGGAAGCCCGTTACCTCAAAACATATACCTACACGGAGAGAAATATTATACTGAATTTAATCATTACGATTTCATATTTAAAGCATTTGCTTTTTTTCTAAAATTGATCCACGTTCAAATAACAATCAACGTAAATGTACTAAAATTTAAACTAAATCTCTTATTGCAATGCAATTACAGCGACAATCTAATAAAATAGAAGTTTAATTCAAGCGTACATCGGCTTGACTCAAAACCAACAGCCTTTTGCATGATACATATCAATTCCGCATAACCTTTTTTTTCCGTGTAGCTGGTTTATTTAAAACTGCATACAATAGATACTGTTTCAAATACTGGAAAGGCAGAGAAGGCTTTTGAAGCTACAGGCATTTGGCCTTATTATCCGCAAACATTTGATGATGAAGATTTTAGTCCCTCCATTTTGGATTTTGACCAAAATGGATTATCTCTAGATCAAACAGTTCTTCCTGAGAATTTTGATTTGTCACAAGCAGAAATTATCTTTGAAGAAGAAGACACTTTTCTATCAGGAAAAGAAAGTTCAAATATTAAAATTGATTAGCCATAAATGATAAAAATACCGACATTTTTAATTTGTCAGAGGTGAAAGATATTGTAGAAGAATTCCATAATAATACTCCCCAAGATAGCAATAAAAATCAGCGTACCCATTCTGTCAACTCCAGAGAAAACCGCCAATTTTACATGAAGATGCAGGCCCAAGTTGTTCCACGAAACCTGAACAACTTAAACCTTTTCCTACAGTAACAGAAAAACAGCAAAAACGAAAATACAGTCAGAAATCAAAAATCCTGACGAGTACTCCAGATAAAGATAAGCTATGAGAACAAACAAAAGCAAAGACCAAAACTGTTTACCGAAAAGCTTTCTAGAAAAAAGGACCATATTAAGAAAAAATCAGGAGGAAGCACAAATGTGAAAAAAGAAAAACAAATGCAGGCAACGGTAAGAAATGCAATTAGAAAAGTGAACATGTTCTCTGTCCTGGTTGTACAGAACGATTTGTCGATCATCTTAAAGAAGATTGGATATGTGGCTGGAAATTTTGAATGTGACCTATGTTTGTAATTTGCGCATTTTCATTATTTTAATAAAGTGCTTTTTTTTATACATTTTAATGAGCTTTTGTTAATTTTATTAAAATAATCTACCTACTTTTGTAAATGGTTTTTATAATAAAAAACGTCTTAGATGCGTATAGGTACTCTTGAGTACCTTTAACCTATATGTCTTAGTTGATGGTATCAAGTGTCAGCACCATAACTGAGCATTGAAAGACACTGGTAACTCGAATACTGTTTTGTGTAATTTATAATTCTAACGAGAGCAACAGACTTGCTTTTGCTGGTCACATAAAGACAATGTTTGGCAAACCTTAATTTTTAATCAAGCAAAACTGAGCCAAAACTAGAAGTAGAAGTTGGCCTTTGCCGTATTGTCGTTCGTAAACCCAAACAAACTGACGTTTCACAAGACATTGCAGCTTGCATCTTCAGAGTGGTAAATGTCACTGAAAGAAAAAGTGTAAATGACGATATTTATACCAATAGCGATTAGCGTGATTAACGAACCTTATCTTTCCGTTACCGCTTGACCGACTTCGTTATTACTCGGAGTAAGTCTTTGTGTCCTTTCCAAGAAGCTCGATCTTTGTCTTAGAGGATATAATACTGGTAGCCAAGATTTGCTGAGTCTTAAACCGTCTTCTCGGTTCATATTACATTAATGTTTTTCTATTTTCACAGCTTCGCGGATTAGTCTGAGAAAGTAGAAAGAAGTTCTAGCCAACACTTTAGTTTGGTCAAAGTTCAGCGTGTGTCCTTGGTTCCACACGTGTTCTGCCACTGCTGATTTAGTAACTCTGCGGTGTTTGCAGTCAGTCGTATGTTCTTTTACTCTAACCTCAATAGAGCGTCCCGTTTGTACTATAACTTGATCCACAGGAACAAGGAATTTTGTAAACTCCTGCAAACAAGGGGCTCTAAAACATGCAGGAGTTTACAAAATTCCTTGTTCCTGTGCATCAAATTATATAGGACAGACGGGACGCTCTATTGAAGTTAGAGTAAAGCAGGGGTGGATGGGCCCAGGGGGAAAAAGGGAATTTTCCCCCTGGGCCGGTAAAATTTTTAGATATTGGGCCGGTATAATATAAAACCACAGTCCTATTTTAAAATAGAATTAATATTTTACACGACAGAAAAATTGATGTCAAGACATTCTGTCTTTGACTATAACATAATGATGGGAGGGTAATTCAAAACTATAATACCTTATCGCATTGTCGGCATCCTATGTAAGTGAATAAATGATATACAATAATATCTCAGTTTAGTCATTGAATAAAGAAGTGTTTAGTTCAATACAGCATCTTTAGTGGAAATTAGATACTTTTATTTAATAAAACTTGTATAATTTTTACTTTTTATTTATTTTACTTATCTGTGATATAGGATATTAGGTAGTTCTTTTTTTATTTATAGTTAGTTAGACAGTAATCAGTATAAACAGTTTTCGGTAATACGTTAAATGTTTTTCAACTAAACTTGTGAAAATATTTAAATTTACATTTTATGTGATAAACTTGGTTTTAAAGAAAAAAGATAATTAATTGGTTTTAGCACTGGTTTTTATTGAAAAAGATTCATTGAACAGTTGATCAGTGTAGTTTGTTTACTGTTTTTTGTGCATTCCGCAAATGTATCCAGCAGTTTTTATATTATTATTATACAAAGAACCATAATTTGGCAAAATGATTTCGTTGAATTCAAATTCAAAACGTAACGGAGGTGCAGAAAAACAAAGAGACAAGAAAAAACAAAGGTTGGCAGAGCAGGCAACAAAATGTGGCAAGTTGAAAAGTTTTTTTAAGAAAAAAGATTCTGTTTCTGATGCAAAGACTAAAGAAGATTCCGATGACGACGGCAACAACTCTATAAGAGAAGTAAGTACTGCACACTGCACAACGCCATTCTCCCATGTGCTCCCAATAATCTCATTCTCAATCTCAAGTAGGTACCATTTATCAGAATTCCGACTAAATTTTGGCTACCACGACGTTTATTTGATTAAAATTGCGATGGTCGTTGACTTTTGACTGGAATTTTTCTAGGAATAAATCCGAACATCATTTTCCTTTTTATGCGTCATATGTTCTACTTTCCTAACACAATAATTCCAAAAGCAGTCATTCTTGGAATGGTGTCATCACGATTCGGGCCTAAATGCCTTTAGTTTAGATCCTAATCGAGATGACATCAGGTCACCAGTTCATAGAGCTTCTTAATTTCTCAGTACCTTCCTAATATCTTAGAAATCGCTACAAGAACTTCCGAAATTGCAAAAACTACTAGATGATATTGATGAGACGCCTGCCAGTCATTCAAGAACATGTCAAGCAGTTCCAGAAGTTTCCAATCCTGGTTTCAACACCTACGACTATTTTAAAAGACCAACACCAACTGAGATAAATATTTTCTTTGAAAATCAGCCTCAGGTAGGGGAGACTGGGTACGGTTGAAACAATTTTGCTTCAATTGTCCCTTGCGTCGCCCGTATGTGATGGATTTCTGAAGTTAATACACCAATTTGAAGAGCGCAATTTAAGCTTCAAATGTATTCAACATATTATTCTTCTAGGTATCATAGATACTTTGCTACAGTTGATTAAATGGAAGTGTGTTTTTGTTTCAACTGACCCCAGTACCAGGGGCGGTTGAAACATATATAAAAAATTAACAATATTGTATTTTAATGAAGTTTTATTGGACGAAGATCACAGTAATATTTATATTAATAGTTTAGTACCATTTTTTGGTCTTTTTACTAAATACTAAAATAAGTCATAATCCTAATCTACTTAATAAAAACAAAAATAAAAAAGAAATAAAAGGAACTAAAAAATAACTTCTTAGATTTAAAAGGAACTATTTATAACTAACACAAAAAAAAACTCCTAACTTTCCTATTCAGACTCACAGTTGTGGGAAAGGTACGTAGGACTACCATCAGAGCATTCTTCATGAGCCCATAACCGACAACCGGTGCATTGAATCCATTTTTCTCGAGGTCTGCTCTCAGAATATGGCATCACGCAAACAAGGCAGTAATATTCTTCTTCTTCTGAAGATTCGGGTGGAGTAATAGTTTTCTTCTTCTTTGCTTTTGGTGTAGTTGTTTGTTGATATATTTTTTTTTTAATCTGTTTGGCTTTTTCTCGACTTAATTTTGCGTCGTGTTCCTGTCGTATTGCCTCTTTTTCGGGTGTGTCTGTATATATCGTTGATTTTCTTGTCTTACGACCTCGATTTGTTATGTTTCGAGGCGCAGCTTTTGGAAGCGGTCGTAATTCTTCTGGTGAAAAATCAGATAAAGCACTGGTAGATGCGATTGGCAGCGCAGGTTGAAATTGTTCATTATTCTGCCTGGGTGTAGTTGGGCAAATAAGAGTGGAAGTATCAGTTACTTGATTGGTTGTGGACTTGCTTGTTAATTTTATCTGAATATCCGATGTCGCTCGAGGTGTTGGAGAAACATCTGAACATTCTGGATGAACGTATTCAGTAATTGACACAAGCAGAGGAGGCGGTATTTGTGCTGATTCATCGTTCTCTATACGATTACGCTGAATATTCTTCTCTTCTCCATGTGGATCCGGTCTATCCGTAACAAATGCTGGTGCAAAATCAATATCCGTGAACAAGTTGCGATTAAAAGGATATATTCCTGTTTTGCGAAATCCAGCTTGAAGGTTTGCTTGAGTAATTGCAAGTGGCATTGCAGTTGCTATAATGCCTGGCACGTCATAGATCGACATTGTTTTTCCAGGGTGATTTCTCATCCATGCATCACAAGTCGTGTTAACAATTTTTTTTAATGGTCCATATACGGAACGATCCAGAGGCTGGAGCTTGTGTGAACAGTGGGGAGGAAATGAAAGTAGCACAATTCCATTTTCTTTGCAAAAGTCCAAAGTATTAATATGGACGTGTGATGAATGGTTGTCGAGTACTAATAAAACCTTATGAGAAGGAGAACAAATCGTATATTTCTTGAAGTGCTCTAAGAAAACGAGAAAAGTCTCATTTTGCATCCATCCTGAAGGATTTGCTGCTCCTGTTGATCCAACAGGTCCATCTCTAATAAAATGTTCTTGATAGCGAACTCGAGGAAAAACAAACATGGGAGGTATTGCGTTACCCAAAGCATTGCCTGCAAAAACCAAAGTGACTAACGTACCTCTTTCAGCTGAGGTCAACGCTCCAACTTGTCGTGCACCACGCCTAGCCACTACTCGATCAGGTTTTTGAACCGTAGTGATGCCGGTTTCATCCACGTTGTAAAATGTCTTGAGGCTCAAATTTGTAACGATCCATTACAGCCTGCAGGTTATTGTAAAAAGCATCTACATTGGTTTTATTGAAACTTGTGGCTCTCGATAGACTAGTAGCTTGTGCCGCACGTACAGACAGTTCTGGATTTCGTTTCATGAATGAACGAAACCATTCTTCGCCAGCTGTTTTTTGCTCATCCCAAGTTTTTGGTCGCTTTAAGTCATATTTGACGCTCAATTCGTACGCCAACTTTCTAACTTCCTTGGAAGGAAGACCAAAGTATATGTCAGAGCAGCGAATCAAATACTTTGAAAGAATATTTTCTTGGTCTTTCGTGAAAACTCTGTTGTGTGCTACGTACCCCATTTGTATATTTTCCTTTTGGTCTTCTTCACCTACATTTCGTTTTTTGATGTATCTTAGTAAAGAACTGTGATTAATATCATACTTTTGTGCCGCTTTTCTTAAGGAACTACCAGCCTTTACTTCGTCACATGCATTTTTATATTGTGCTATATCGCATTGCTCCCGCGTTGTCTTCCTAACACGTTGTCTTGGCATCTATAAAAGAAATATATATTTTGTTTCAACCGTACCTACAAAATGTTTCAACCGTACCCACAAAAAATGTTTCAACCGTACCCAACCTTTTAGGTAATTTAATTCATAATTTATAAAGTAACAATTTTAAAGCAATATTTATCACTGTCCCATATACCACAAAGTCTGATTTGCAATCAAAAAAATATTTAAAATGTTATTGTCAATAATAGCTGAGTAATCATAAAAATACTTAGATCAAAAATACTTACTTTTAGTCGTAAAAAACAATAGGTCACTCTAAAGTCAACTACACTCTCCTACTGCATCAGCAAGACTGCTAAACAGGTTGTAACTCGAAAGTCGCGTCTTTTTTGTATTTGCACCCCCACCATGCATCTAATAGATCACGAGATATAAGCATTGTTTCAACCGTACCCTGTTTCAACCGTACCCAGTCTCCCCTACCTGAACCAAATTCTATTAAAAAATTTAGCATAGAAAAAGCTTTCAAGAGAAACAATGGAACGGCCAGAAAATGGTTGACATACAGTGATAAAAAAGAAGCTTTGTTTTGTACTGTGTGTTTAGCGTTTGCGAGACCTAATAAGACAACTTCATTTCATTTATACTCGGTATGTCAGACTGGAATCATACATACCAAAGGATTGAACAACATGAAAAATCTGCTATGCATGGAAAATGTTCTGAATCATATTTTATGCACACACATGACAAAACCATCGGGAAATTATTGTTTTCTAGTCAGTTGGATTTAAAGAACAAGCAAGTCATGAAAAGACGCCAAGTACTAGATCGAGTGATAAATGTGGTCAAACTAATCGGAAAGAAAGGTCTTAGTTACTGAAGAAATGAAAATGAAGCAGCATATTCCCTACTCGATGAAACCTTGGACCATAGTACGTTTTTGGAAATCATCATGTTGCTGTGCAAATATGATATCGTATTGAAAGAACATGTAGACAGAGTGGCAGCGCAGAGTCAACAAATCCACGATAAAGGTCATAAACATCGAGCAGGTTTTTTTGTAACTCTTCTATCCAAAACGTCAATCAACTTCATAATCATGATCTTGAGCAAAATGTTTAAAAAGCAAATTTCTTTGGAAGTGAATAATGCAAATATGTATTCAATCGATATCGACACAACCCAAGATATCTCTGTTGCAGATCAGTGTTCTATCATTGTAAGGTAGGTTTATAACTGACGTAAAACTATTTTAGTTTCATGCTTTCATTTCAATATTTTATACTTCTTTCCAATTTCCATGGCAATCATTTTTTTCTAGGTATGTTCGCGATGATGCAGTTCGTGAAAAACTTCTTTCCATTACACCGTACCGCAATACAACAGGGAAAGGTTTTTTTAATCTTTTGGTAAATGAATTGCAGAAAAATAACCTGGACATAAAAAGCTGCGTAGCAGATTCGACAGATGGTGCAGCCAATGGGCAGGGCGAGTACAAAGGTTTAGTAGCAAAGATGAGAAATGAAAATTCCAATCACATTCATATTTGCAGCATGACAATATCTTACGAGATTACGGGATAAAAGGAATCTCATCTGAAAGAAAATTTTATGGCTCTTGAAAACAATTCCGTTACTTACACTAACCCAAACTTGTAATGATGACACAATTTAATTGTTAAGAAACTAATTTGGGAATCAAGATAATATGTGTGTACGATATCGGGTGTCGTGGTGCTAATCGACACGAACAGTTAAAGAAAATTAAAGGCAGTAGTAATAAATTCACTATAAACTTTCTCAAAGATAAAAACAAAAACTGAATACTCTAGGTAGGTATAACTTCGTTCAAGAATTGCCGAAAAGGTATCGCCGTCAAAGGAGAACGCCAAATTGAATGTAGTGTTTTGTCTTTGTATTTTCTGCCGCATAGCCTGCAGTATGCCGGGAAGATAAGAACAGATATGAAAATGAATACGATTGTTATAGTTTTGTGTGGTACAATGAACCTGTTTAAAATTGTAACGAAAGGAACGACCTACCCCAAAGTGTATGATACAGAATGAACCAAAGTGAACTTCGACGTAATTTGAAGCCCGTTTCTAATAATACACCATTGGATTTAATGGGTTCTCAGTACGAAAAAAAAATCGAGCAGCATTGAAACAATTGTATAAATTGTTCGGGTTTTTCTGTGTGTCAAAACTTGTGTTTGACGTTTTGTTGTTCGTACTGCCCGTTTTTTCCGGATGACTGAACTTGCTGAGGTGATACCCATAGTCTCTTCTTGTGTCTATCCCTACGTTGTCAAAATCCATTTTATTTCCCGTTCGCAAAAGGGCAGACCGAAAAGCTGAAAAATGTAATCAACTTATTCAAGAGAGGACGAGAAGCAAGTACATGGACAACGCAATTGCACCTAAAAAGAAGAAATCGTTACAAAAATAGAACTAATCATAAAAGGACTGCCAACCATTGGAGCAAAGGTAGTACGACAGGAAATAAACAGAACATTGAAGAAAGTAAAAATACCCAAACGCAACATTTTCAGGGAAAAATAGACAGCGTTGAGAAATTTGAAAGCCGATGAAAACATCGTCATACTCAAAACAGAAAAAAGCTTTGTAGGAGTCTTCTAGTATATAGTTTATCTTTATTTGCTCATTTATTGATTTCCAAAGTGATGCGTGTTTTCTCTATTTACAAGTTTACATTTACATTTATTTCTTTTTCTTTTCATTTTTGCTCCTCTCTTCTTATCGGTTTCCTCCTTTTCCATACTTCTTCCATCTACTCCGCCCCTTTTCGGTTTTCTTCTAAGATTTCTTTCTTATCCTCTTTTCTCCATTCATTTCTCATGTGTTTAATGTCTTCCGTCTCTTCTCCACATAGTCTGCACATCCTTTCTTTATTCCCACATCTGAACCTTGCTATAATTTTTTTCTTCTTGTTTTTGTTTCCTTTCTCCTTTAGATATTCTATTTTTTCTATGTCAACCCTAAACAACCTTTTCCTCACACTCCACACTTGTCCTATTAACCTGTTTCCTTTCCTCACCCTTTCCTTTATGTGTTCCTCCTTTTTGTTATCCTGCTTTATCGTGTATCCCAGGTATGTGAATTCCTTCATCTCCTCCCCTTATTTCCACTTCTCTCTTTTTCTTTTCATTCCTATTTTTCTAAACACCATTATTTTTGTTTTCTCCGTATCTACTTCTCTTTCTTTTTTGTTCCATGTATTTTTCCAGCGTCTTCTCATTTCCTTTTCCTCTTTAGCCACTAACACTATGTCATCCACTACGTTAATGACTACATCTTCACTTTCTCTATTACTATCCCTCCTATCTGTTGTCTTCTCATTGTCTGTTCCAACTCCCCCGTTCGAGTTGAGCTCAGTGGGCATCTCTGTCTCAACTTTCTCCTTGTAACGAATTTCTCACTCTTCTTTTCATTTACTTTTACCCTGGTTTTCATTTCTTCGTAAATTTCCTCCATTCTCTCTATTAATCTTTTATTTATTTTTTTCTTTTCATGTTTTCCCACAGTTTTTCCCTGTTCACTCTGTCAAAAGCGGCTTTTAAATCTACGAACAGTGCCACCATTTTCCTCCTTTTTTCTCTAGTTTTTTATTCGTCAAGTGTATCGATACATAGGTATATGTTGTCTATCACTTTTCTTTCCTTTTTGAATCCCGTTTGTCCGTCTGGTACAAAACTCCTTTCTTCTATTTCCTTTTGTAGTTTTCCTTGTAGCACTGTTGCATATAATTTGTATTGTTGAGGAATTGGTTTGGATTGATCGCTGATTCTTCGTTTTATATCTTTTCTGCAACTTGACACCATGTGGCACCATTTAAGAATAATTTTGCTTCTTTGAACTCGTATTATTACGTAAATAAATAAGACGCTACTTGAGTGTAATAGTACACTTACTTTTATTTCATTATTTACACTTAGTTTAATATAAAAATAACTTGCATTGGCTTTTAACATAAATTGGAATGTAATGTCGTGTATGATACAACGATAGACCAAAGGGAAGTGTTGGATTTTTACCCACCGGCATTCCTTGCGTTCTCATACGAACATGCGCAGTATAATTGCATTAACATGTATAATTAATAATGTCACTCCTCTGTAATTCGTCACTTCCATTCTTTCACCTTTTTTGTGTATCGAGCATATTATCTTGAAATGAAATAAAAAAAAAACAATTGAAATATTATTCTCTCTCTCCATCTCTCCGGGAATCCTTCCTCTTTCCATATTTTATTTACTGTTTCCGTCATCATTTTTGCTACATTTTCTTCTCCGTATATCCACTCTTCGCTTTGTATCCCATCTTCTCCTGCCACTTTCTCTTTTTTTTACCTTTTTTCTTCCCATACATTTTTATCCGTTTTTATTCTTTTGATCTGATCTTCTTGTTTCTTTTTCTTTTCTTCCTTCTTTCTTTCGTATGTTTTCTTGTAAATTTTTACTGCTTTTTTATATTTTTCTTTTTCTTTCTTCCCTTTTTTCAGTGTCTTAATGCTCTTCTTGCATTCTCTATCCCACTTCTATCCTGTTTTCTCGCCCTTCCACTTTCTAAATCTGACTTTCTTTGTTGCTTTCTCTATCATGTCTCTCATTTTCTCCACACTCTCTTGTAATCCCTTCCCTACCAATACCGTTTTCCCTATTCTCTTATTGTATCTCTTTATGTCCTCTTCTGTCCACCTTTTTTTCGTTATGTATTCCTAATCTTATTCTCTCTCTTTTCTTTCTCTTTTTTCCATTGTCAATTCCATTGGTTGGTGGTTTGACGATCTTCTATCTACATCCGGTTCCCTGACTTACCAAAAATCCCATTCCTTGTTCTTTATTTCCGCTACGTTCCAAAGCAATACTATCAGCTCACTCATCTCTTTTTTTTTCCTTACTATCCTTTATTCCTTTCTTGGTTTTTTTCTCTCTGTCTCTGTCGTTCCATATGTATCTTTTTCTGTCTCTCTATTTTTCTGTATCCTACTGATTTTGCTTTTTTCTCCAGTTCCTCTTTTTCTTTCATTCACTTTTTTTTCTATTCCTCCATTTCTTTTTGATTTCTTCCTTATTTCTTGCATGTTTTCTTCCATCCGTTTCGTCATCTCTCTCATTAATTCCTTTAGTTCCTCCATTTTTTTCTGTTATTTTTTCTTTACTCTTTTTATTATTGAGCTGTTTCCTTCGTTTTCCTCGGTTATCTTTTTAATGTCCGGTGATCTTGTTGTTTTCTTTCCTTTACCATCTATTTGTTGTAAGTATGTTGGTTTCCTCTTCCTCTCTCTCTATTTTATTCATTCCTTTCTCTCTTTTATTCCTCCGTACTTATTTTTTCTTATCGTGTTTAAATCGCCCCGTTTGTAGTGGTTTCGCTTTAATTTCGTATTAAATATTTGCGGAACGGGCCCTTTAATTACTTCGATTGGAAGATTAATGGACAAAACGTTCAGTTACCGTTTGACACAAAACGAAAATAATTAAGTGACTAAGAAACCTTATATCCAGAATTGATCATACCTTGTCAGAAACCTAATGGTTCTCGATGTTGAATGGTACTGGCAGCTAAAATTGGAACTCGAAAACCGTTTGTCGAAGTGGGAAAATCGTTTGCAGAGCTTTTGATCCCTAATTTTCTTTTAAACTACTTTGTGAGGCAAAAGAAAAAGTTGAGTTGAATGAAGTGCGGCGTGTTTTGGAAGGAGTTGATACGTCGTATCTAGAGATGGCTCGCTCAAAGAAAGCCACTTCGGCCGATAACGAACTCTTGTAATAGATCTACATACCAGCTGGCCAAGTGTCTATATTACCGTTTTAAGACAACAGCCCATCCCCAATGTTCCTGTGAAAGAAGAACTAGAAATTATTAAAAAGAAGCTTCAAGATGATGAGAACTTACAGCTACAGGAAAGAACCACGTTACCAGTTGAAGGAAGACAAAGCGGATCTTAGAATCCTAGGAAATAGAAAAAGCTAAGTTTAAACTTAAAATATGGTGTAATTATGTAGACGATACGTATTCGAGATCACAGTGATCAACAAGTAGATCACTTTCTACATCACCTGGACAACATCGCGGCATTCATCATATTCACTATGGAAAAAGAAAGGAAAGACATGCTACTATTCTTGGAAGTGCACGTGAAGAAAAAATAATGGAATGATTGAGGCAGCTGCTTGCAGTAAGCCTATTGTCCAATAGGTATCTGAATTATGCATCCAAAACAGCGAAAAAAGGAATAGCAAAGTCTTTCTTTGACAGCACAGAGGTTATGTAACAGAGAAATGAGTTTAAGAAGAAATCAAAAACATAAAAAAGGGACCTGATACAAAAGATAATAGAAGAGCTTCTGCATAAACACCGAACTAACATAAACCAGGAACTAAAAAAAAAAGAACTACGGAAAGCGCTACTCAGCATCCCATGCATCAGAAGCTTAACTGAGACGATAAACCATCAACTACCATTAGAAGTATGATCACGAGTCCACAGCTCAGTCGAGACTCGAAAAACTGCATCTACCAAGCCCTCTGTGAATGTGGTAGGTCATATGTGGGAGAAACCAGAAGGCCCTTAGAAATCAGACTGAAAGAAGACAGAATTAATACGCATGTAGAGAGGAGTGATATCAATTCCAGGGCAATATTCTTGGAAAAAACAACATAGAATGAAATGGACCGAGGCGAAGATCATACACAGAGAAGAACATTGTTACAAAAAAAATTCAAAGAAGCAGCAATCATCAACAACCGATCAAGTGTAGAAATATGTGGAAGACGTTAATGGGACGTTTGTTTCCATTTTTTTTTGTTTCACTTAACGATTTCTACGCTTGATTACTTCAGTAATCATGTCTTAGTAGTTAGTATTCACCTGATGACGATTGCAGATACTATAGCAATCGAAATTTTAATTAAAAATTTAATCAAACAAATTAATTTCAATCATCACATTATGTGATACCAATTTGCCTGGAAAATAAAACAACGATTTTCTTTCATTTTGTAAACGCAATTTTTAGGTGCGGTTAGTAACATAATTGCATGCAAACGATTTCTATTGGTTCCTAATAACCCCCACTACCACTTTCTTTTATTTTCAAAGAGAAAGCGAAACCATATTCGTTCGTGAGGTTCGTGAGTGTACAATTATCTTTCAGCTACACATTTGTAGTATTAATTAACCATGTATTTAAAATTTATACTTTAACGTTATGTAATTTAAATAATTATTCAACAAAGATAATTTGAAATTTAGTATGTAGACGTAAACTGGCGACGGTTGTCTGAAGGCCATAAGATAAGCAGCAAGTTCCCTCCAAACTGTATAATTGTGATTGGTTGTTGCAGGTAATGTGACTCCGTTAGTGGGGAGATGACGCTTGATGGCCGTTAAAATTTTCTTTTGTTCTTCGACATTGTTTCCAGTAAGTGCTTTTGATTAATTTACTCTTTAATTTTGTAAGTTTTTGAACGCTTTTATTCACGTTTTACTTAAGCTTTATTTTTATTATCTTTAGGTGGCTAACAGAAAATTGGATGATGTGGTTAGAAAAATATTATCTGGAATTACACGGTCTCACAATTGGTACCGGTAAGTTGAATATGTTCTTCCCTTTAATTAAAAATTGTAATGATGGAGGTGAGTTAAACTTAGTTTATAAAAAACCGTTGAACTATAATAGTTGTATTATTTGAAAAGACCAATACATGCGATGGTTGTTTGAAGGTCATGTAATAGTCTTCCAGTTTCTTTTATTTTGTATAGGTATTAATGGGATTGGTTGTTGTAGATGATGTACCTAACTAATTATGGGCAAAATCGTAAGTGATGGCCGTTAAAAGATTCGTGTCTAGACTGAATTTCAAAGCCAGATATTTGCTGTTCAATTTTGTAAGTAATTTTTTAACGCATTTATTCTCGTTTCATTTTGTGTGATTTTAGTTGTGTTTAGGTGTTTATACTTGTTTTGGTTTTTATTTGAAATTATGTTCTTTAAATTTAATATTAATCATTGACTTAAAAATTGAAGCTAGGTGGCTCAACAAATCTGTTACTTAACTTCTTACAAGTAGGTATCTAAAAGGGTTTTTTCTTTTAAGGTGTTTACAAGTGTCCAGTCAGATTTGACTTACCTACAAAAAAAAAGATCATGAACTTCATAAGCATTTATGAAGTTCATGATCTTTTTTCTAAAGCTTAGTTTTTGGTTCGGTCAAGAAATCCATTGCTAAGCTTAGTTTTTAGGTGGCTCAACAAATCTGTTGCTTAACTTCTTACAGGTGTCCAACAGGGTTTTCTTTCTTTTAAGGTTAATAAAAGTGTCCAGTCAGATTTGATTTACATAATGCTTATGAAGTTCATGATCGTTTTTTCAATGGGTCTTAGCTTAAACTCCTACCTAATAAATATTGAAAACCTTCTTTTTTGACAACATTCCAAATGTTCATAAAATTTTTAATTGTGAATATCCAGTTCTTTAAGCTAGGTGGCTTTGGATTATCCCTAGGGTTCTTAACTTTAAAGGCCATTGAAGATAAAATAAGAATTGCTTCTTCTGTTCAAAATTTAAAATGGTCAGTGGTATAAACAATTCCACACCTGATTTTTTTTCCATTTGATGCTTCTTTTGTGCTACTATTTAGGTATAGAATCGAACAGCTTATCAAAAAACAGCAACACTTCAGAAGTAGATCCTGTACCCTCTCTCAGGAGTTTTAAATAATCTTTAAAAAAAATTATTAACAACAAAAACAATTACAAAGTAGAAAACTTACCTAATTTTCTGACGATGTTATGTGTTACTGATAACTTCTGGCTGAATATGTGTACGGCGATTTTTTTTAATTTGATCTTTGCAGACATGTTGATCTGGTTTAATGCTCGGGGTCCGTCTATCACGTTTGGTGGCATTGTCAATTTCTAACACAACAATTTACTCCAACCATTATCTAAGAAATAAACTCTTCAAATATTTTACTTTATAGTTACCAAAAATAATTTACTGTCAGCTGCAAATATCGAACAACTTCAATCAGGTTCAATTGCGTTTTCAATTTTTAAATTGTTTATAAGATAAAGTCGAGTCATGAATACACACTAACACTAAACTAATACTAAGTCTTAAATTGTATTGTCAGTTTTTAAATTGTTTATCAGAAAATGTCTTAAATGCACACAAACACTAGCTGTAAACAAAGACGTCTTCGCGGGAAAGTGTAAAAGTGTCTTGTAAAGACGCGATTGTAGAGTTCCTGTTTCTTACATATACCTAAATTAGATAAATTGTGCTTTTTTGTCGATTCGGTTTGATTTAAAACTGTTGGTAAAAAAGGAAGTAACCTTAAGCGGATGATCAGAATTGATTTTAGCGACATATCTCGGATGGGAGATAAATATACCTGAACAGAATCACGTGACTTTCCCAAGTCTACTTATTGAGGTTAAAGGTCTAAAACTGGGTGATTTGTGAATACAAGTGTCCAGTCAGATTTGACTTACATAATCTTTTTGACGTTCATATTTTTTTTCTTTTTTTCTAAAACCTAATTTTTGGGTGGGTCGACAAATCCATCTTCTTCTTCTGTTTTTTTTTCTGCTAATATTTTTGCAAGTATCCAGTCAGATTTGACTTACATGTTGCTTATGACGTTTATGTTTTTTTTCTTTTTTTCTAAAGCTTAGTTTTTGGGTAAGTCAACAAATCTATTGCTAAGCTTCTTTCTTATGAGTGTCCGATAGTTTGTCTTTTTTATTATCAAGCTTCTGTTTTTCTTCTTTTTTCTGCTAATATTTTTGCAAGTGTCTAGTCAGATTTGACTTACAAAATGCTTACGACGTTCATGATACCTTTTTTTTATTTTCTAAAACTCAGTTTTTGGGTGGCTCAACAAATCCGTTCCTTAACTTCTTATAGGTGTTCAATAAAATTCGTCTTTCTTATCAAGCTTTGGTCTTTTTTTCTTTCTTCTTCTACGGTTGTTACAAGTGTCCAGTCAGATTTGACTTACAAAAAGTTTTTTGTCGTTTATGATATCTTTATTCTTTATTTTCTAAAACTTAGTTTTTGGCGGATCGGCAAATTTGTCTTTCTTATCAAGCTTCTGTCTTTTTTTCTTTTTTCTTCTACGGTTTTTACAAGTGTCCAGTCAGATTTGACTTACATAATTTCTATGACGTTTATAATATCTTTTTTTTTAAGTTTAGTTTTTGGCACGTCGACAAATCCGTTACTTAACTTCTTACAAGTGTCCAATAAAGTTTGTCTTTCTTATTATCAAGCTTCTGTCTATTTTTCTTTTTTCTTCTACGGTTTTTAAAAGTGTCTAGTCAGATTTGACTTACATAATTTCTATGACGTTTATAATATCTTTTTTTTTAAGTTTAGTTTTTGGCAAATCGACAAATCCGTTTCTTAACTTCTTACAAGTGTCCAATAAAGTTTGTCTTTCTTATTATCAAGATTCTGGCTTTTTTTCTTTTTTCTTCTACGGTTTTACAAGTGTCCAGCCAGATTTGACTTACATAATTTCTATGACGTTTATAATATCTTTTTTTTAAAGTTTAGTTTTTGGCACGTCGACAAATCCGTTACTTAACTTCTTACAAGTGTCCAATAAAGTTTGTCTTTCTTATTATCAAGCTTCTGTCTATTTTTCTTTTTTCTTCTACGGTTTTACGTGTCCAGTCAGATTTGACTTACATAATTTCTATGACGTTTATAATATCTTTTTTCTAAAGTTTAGTTTTTGGCACGTCGACAAATCCGTTACTTAACTTCTTACAAGTGTCCAATAAAGTTTGTCTTTCTTATTATCAAGATTCTGTCTTTTTTTTCTTTTTTCTTCTACGGTTTTACAAGTGTCCAGTCAGATTTGACTTACATAATTTCTATGACGTTTATAATTTCTTTTTTTTAAAGTTTAGTTTTTGGCACGTCGACAAATCCGTTACTTAACTTCTTACAAGTGTCCAATAAAGTTTGTCTTTCTTATTATCAAGATTCTGTCTTTTTTTTCTTTTTTCTTCTACGGTTTTTACAAGGGCCCAGTCAGATTTGACTTAGGTACATAATTTCTATGACGTTTATAAAATCTTTTTTCTAAAGTTTAGTTTTTGGCACGTCGACAAATCCGTTACTTAACTTCTTACAAGTGTCCAATAAAGTTTGTCTTTCTTATTATCAAGCTTCTGTCTATTTTTCTTTTTTCTTCTACGGTTTTTAAAAGTGTCTAGTCAGATTTGACTTACATAATTTCTATGACGTTTATAATATCTTTTTTTTTAAGTTTAGTTTTTGGCAAATCGACAAATCCGTTTCTTAACTTCTTACAAGTGTCCAATAAAGTTTGTCTTTCTTATTATCAAGATTCTGGCTTTTTTTCTTTTTTCTTCTACGGTTTTACAAGTGTCCAGCCAGATTTGACTTACATAATTTCTATGACGTTTATAATATCTTTTTTTTAAAGTTTAGTTTTTGGCACGTCGACAAATCCGTTACTTAACTTCTTACAAGTGTCCAATAAAGTTTGTCTTTCTTATTATCAAGCTTCTGTCTATTTTTCTTTTTTCTTCTACGGTTTTACGTGTCCAGTCAGATTTGACTTACATAATTTCTATGACGTTTATAATATCTTTTTTCTAAAGTTTAGTTTTTGGCACGTCGACAAATCCGTTACTTAACTTCTTACAAGTGTCCAATAAAGTTTGTCTTTCTTATTATCAAGATTCTGTCTTTTTTTTCCTTTTTCTTCTACGGTTTTACAAGTGTCCAGTCAGATTTGACTTACATAATTTCTATGACGTTTATAATTTCTTTTTTTTAAAGTTTAGTTTTTGGCACGTCGACAAATCCGTTACTTAACTTCTTACAAGTGTCCAATAAAGTTTGTCTTTCTTATTATCAAGATTCTGTCTTTTTTTTCTTTTTTCTTCTACGGTTTTTACAAGGGCCCAGTCAGATTTGACTTAGGTACATAATTTCTATGACGTTTATAAAATCTTTTTTCTAAAGTTTAGTTTTTGGCACGTCGACAAATCCGTTACTTAACTTCTTACAAGTGTCCAATAAAGTTTGTCTTTCTTATTATCAAGATTCTGTCTTTTTTTTCTTTTTTCTTCTACGGTTTTACAAGTGTCCAGTCAGATTTGACTTACATAATTTCTATGAAGTTTATAATTTCTTTTTTTTAAAGTTTAGTTTTTGGCACGTCGACAAATCCGTTACTTAACTTCTTACAAGTGTCCAATAAAGTTTGTCTTTCTTATTATCAAGATTCTGTCTTTTTTCTTTTTCTTCTACGGTTTTTACAAGGGCCCAGTCAGATTTGACTTAGGTACATAATTTCTATGACGTTTATAATTTCTTTTTTTTTAAGTTTAGTTTTTGGCACGTCGACAAATCCGTTACTTAACTTCTTACAAGTGTCCAATAAAGTTTGTCTTTCTTATTATCAAGATTCTGTCTTTTTTTTTTTTTTCTTCTACGGTTTTACAAGTGTCCAGTCAGATTTGACTTACATAATTTCTATGACGTTTATAATTTCTTTTTTTTAAAGTTTAGTTTTTGGCACGTCGACAAATCCGTTACTTAACTTCTTACAAGAGTCAAATAAAGTTTGTCTTTCTTATTATCAAGCTTCTGTCTTTCTTGCTTTTTTCTTCTACGGTTTTTACAAGGGTCCAGTCAGATTTGACTTACATAATTTCGATGACGTTTATAATTTCTTTTTTTTTAAGTTTAGTTTTTGGCACGTCGACAAATCCGTTACTTAACTTCTTACAAGTGTCCAATAAAGTTTGTCTTTCTTATTATCAAGATTCTGTCTTTTTTTTCTTTTTTCTTCTACGGTTTTACAAGTGTCCAGTCAGATTTGACTTACATAATTTCTATGACGTTTATAATTTCTTTTTTTTAAAGTTTAGTTTTTGGCACGTCGACAAATCCGTTACTTAACTTCTTACAAGTGTCCAATAAAGTTTGTCTTTCTTATTATCAAGATTCTGTCTTTTTTTTCTTTTTTCTTCTACGGTTTTTACAAGGGCCCAGTCAGATTTGACTTAGGTACATAATTTCTATGACGTTTATAATTTCTTTTTTTTTAAGTTTAGTTTTTGGCACGTCGACAAATCCGTTACTTAACTTCTTACAAGTGTCCAATAAAGTTTGTCTTTCTTATTATCAAGATTCTGTCTTTTTTTTCTTTTTTCTTCTACGGTTTAAAAGTGTCCAGTCAGATTTGACTTACATAATTTCTATGACGTTTATAATTTCTTTTTTTTAAAGTTTAGTTTTTGGCACGTCGACAAATCCGTTACTTAACTTCTTACAAGTGTCCAATAAAGTTTGTCTTTCTTATTATCAAGATTCTGTCTTTTTTTTCTTTTTTCTTCTACGGTTTTACAAGTGTCCAGTCAGATTTGACTTACATAATTTCTATGACGTTTATAATTTCTTTTTTTTAAAGTTTAGTTTTTGGCACGTCGACAAATCCGTTACTTAACTTCTTACAAGTGTCAAATAAAGTTTATCTTTCTTATTATCAAGATTCTGTCTTTTTTTTCTTTTTTCTTCTACGGTTTTACAAGTGTCCAGTCAGATTTGACTTACATAATTTCTATGACGTTTATAATTTCTTTTTTAAAGTTTAGTTTTTGGCACGTCGACAAATCCGTTACTTAACTTCTTACAAGTGTCAAATAAAGTTTATCTTTCTTATTATCAAGATTCTGTCTTTTTTTTCTTTTTTCTTCTACGGTTTTACAAGTGTCCAGTCAGATTTGACTTACATAATTTCTATGACGTTTATAATTTCTTTTTTTTAAAGTTTAGTTTTTGGCACGTCGACAAATCCGTTACTTAACTTCTTACAAGTGTCCAATAAAGTTTGTCTTTCTTATTATCAAGATTCTGTCTTTTTTTTTCTTTTTTCTTCTACGGTTTTACAAGTGTCCAGTCAGATTTGACTTACATAATTTCTATGACGTTTATAATTTCTTTTTTTTAAAGTTTAGTTTTTGGCACGTCGACAAATCCGTTACTTAACTTCTTACAAGTGTCAAATAAAGTTTATCTTTCTTATTATCAAGATTCTGTCTTTTTTGCTTTTTTCTTCTACGGTTTTTACAAGGGTCCAGTCAGATTTGACTTACATAATTTCGATGACGTTTATAATTTCTTTTTTTTAAAGTTCAGTTTTTGGCACGTCGACAAATCCGTTACTTAACTTCTTACAAGTGTCCAATAAAGTTTGTCTTTCTTATTATCAAGATTCTGTCTTTTTTTTCTTTTTTCTTCTACGGTTTTTACAAGGGCCCAGTCAGATTTGACTTAGGTACATACTTTCTATGACGTTTATAAAATCTTTTTTCTAAAGTTTAGTTTTTGGCACGTCGACAAATCCGTTACTTAACTTCTTACAAGTGTCCAATAAAGTTTGTCTTTCTTATTATCAAGATTCTGTCTTTTTTTTCTTTTTTCTTCTACGGTTTTTACAAGGGCCCAGTCAGATTTGACTTAGGTACATAATTTCTATGACGTTTATAAAATCTTTTTTCTAAAGTTTAGTTTTTGGCACGTCGACAAATCCGTTACTTAACTTCTTACAATTGTCCAATAAAGTTTGTCTTTCTTATTATCAAGATTCTGTCTTTTTTCTTTTTTCTTCTACGGTTTTTACAAGGGCCCAGTCAGATTTGACTTAGGTACATAATTTCTATGACGTTTATAAAATCTTTTTTCTAAAGTTTAGTTTTTGGCACGTCGACAAATCCGTTACTTAACTTCTTACAAGTGTCCAATAAAGTTTGTCTTTCTTATTATCAAGATTCTGTCTTTTTTCTTTTTCTTCTACGGTTTTACAAGTGTCCAGTCAGATTTGACTTACATAATTTCTATGAAGTTTATAATTTCTTTTTTTTAAAGTTTAGTTTTTGGCACGTCGACAAATCCGTTACTTAACTTCTTACAAGTGTCCAATAAAGTTTGTCTTTCTTATTATCAAGATTCTGTCTTTTTTCTTTTTTCTTCTACGGTTTTTACAAGGGCCCAGTCAGATTTGACTTAGGTACATAATTTCTATGACGTTTATAATTTCTTTTTTAAGTTTAGTTTTTGGCACGTCGACAAATCCGTTACTTAACTTCTTACAAGTGTCCAATAAAGTTTGTCTTTCTTATTATCAAGATTCTGTCTTTTTTTTCTTTTTTCTTCTACGGTTTTACAAGTGTCCAGTCAGATTTGACTTACATAATTTCTATGACGTTTATAATTTCTTTTTTTTAAAGTTTAGTTTTTGGCACGTCGACAAATCCGTTACTTAACTTCTTACAAGTGTCAAATAAAGTTTGTCTTTCTTATTATCAAGATTCTGTCTTTTTTGCTTTTTTCTTCTACGGTTTTTACAAGGGTCCAGTCAGATTTGACTTACATAATTTCGATGACGTTTATAATTTCTTTTTTTTAAAGTTTAGTTTTTGGCACGTCGACAAATCCGTTACTTAACTTCTTACAAGTGTCCAATAAAGTTTGTCTTTCTTATTATCAAGATTCTGTCTTTTTTTTCTTTTTTCTTCTACGGTTTTACAAGTGTCCAGTCAGATTTGACTTACATAATTTCTATGACGTTTATAATTTCTTTTTTAAAGTTTAGTTTTTGGCACGTCGACAAATCCGTTACTTAACTTCTTACAAGTGTCCAATAAAGTTTGTCTTTCTTATTATCAAGATTCTGTCTTTTTTTCTTTTTCTTCTACGGTTTTACAAGTGTCCAGTCAGATTTGACTTACATAATTTCTATGACGTTTATAATTTCTTTTTTAAAGTTTAGTTTTTGGCACGTCGACAAATCCGTTACTTAACTTCTTACAAGTGTCAAATAAAGTTTATCTTTCTTATTATCAAGATTCTGTCTTTTTTTTCTTTTTTCTTCTACGGTTTTACAAGTGTCCAGTCAGATTTGACTTACATAATTTCTATGACGTTTATAATTTCTTTTTTTTAAAGTTTAGTTTTTGGCACGTCGACAAATCCGTTACTTAACTTCTTACAAGTGTCAAATAAAGTTTATCTTTCTTATTATCAAGATTCTGTCTTTTTTGCTTTTTCTTCTACGGTTTTACAAGTGTCCAGTCAGATTTGACTTACATAATTTCTATGACGTTTATAATTTCTTTTTTTTAAAGTTTAGTTTTTGGCACGTCGACAAATCCGTTACTTAACTTCTTACAAGTGTCCAATAAAGTTTGTCTTTCTTATTATCAAGATTCTGTCTTTTTTTTCTTTTTTCTTCTACGGTTTTACAAGTGTCCAGTCAGATTTGACTTACATAATTTCTATGACGTTTATAATTTCTTTTTTTTAAAGTTTAGTTTTTGGCACGTCGACAAATCCGTTACTTAACTTCTTACAAGTGTCAAATAAAGTTTATCTTTCTTATTATCAAGATTCTGTCTTTTTGCTTTTTCTTCTACGGTTTTTACAAGGGTCCAGTCAGATTTGACTTACATAATTTCGATGACGTTTATAATTTCTTTTTTTTAAAGTTCAGTTTTTGGCACGTCGACAAATCCGTTACTTAACTTCTTACAAGTGTCCAATAAAGTTTGTCTTTCTTATTATCAAGATTCTGTCTTTTTTTCTATTTTCTTCTACGGTTTTTACAAGGGCCCAGTCAGATTTGACTTAGGTACATAATTTCTATGACGTTTATAAAATCTTTTTTCTAAAGTTTAGTTTTTGGCACGTCGACAAATCCGTTACTTAACTTCTTACAAGTGTCCAATAAAGTTTGTCTTTCTTATTATCAAGATTCTGTCTTTTTTTTCTTTTTTCTTCTACGGTTTTTACAAGGGCCCAGTCAGATTTGACTTAGGTACATAATTTCTATGACGTTTATAAAATCTTTTTTCTAAAGTTTAGTTTTTGGCACGTCGACAAATCCGTTACTTAACTTCTTACAAGTGTCCAATAAAGTTTGTCTTTCTTATTATCAAGATTCTGTCTTTTTTTTCTTTTTTCTTCTACGGTTTTTACAAGGGCCCAGTCAGATTTGACTTAGGTACATAATTTCTATGACGTTTATAAAATCTTTTTTCTAAAGTTTAGTTTTTGGCACGTCGACAAATCCGTTACTTAACTTCTTACAAGTGTCCAATAAAGTTTGTCTTTCTTATTATCAAGATTCTGTCTTTTTTTTCTTTTTTCTTCTACGGTTTTTACAAGGGCCCAGTCAGATTTGACTTAGGTACATAATTTCTATGACGTTTATAAAATCTTTTTTCTAAAGTTTAGTTTTTGGCACGTCGACAAATCCGTTACTTAACTTCTTACAAGTGTCCAATAAAGTTTGTCTTTCTTATTATCAAGATTCTGTCTTTTTTTTCTTTTCTTCTACGGTTTTTACAAGGGCCCAGTCAGATTTGACTTAGGTACATAATTTCTATGACGTTTATAAAATCTTTTTCTAAAGTTTAGTTTTTGGCACGTCGACAAATCCGTTACTTAACTTCTTACAAGTGTCCAATAAAGTTTGTCTTTCTTATTATCAAGATTCTGTCTTTTTTTTCTTTTTTCTTCTACGGTTTTACAAGTGTCCAGTCAGATTTGACTTACATAATTTCTATGAAGTTTATAATTTCTTTTTTTTAAAGTTTAGTTTTTGGCACGTCGACAAATCCGTTACTTAACTTCTTACAAGTGTCCAATAAAGTTTGTCTTTCTTATTATCAAGATTCTGTCTTTTTTTTCTTTTTTCTTCTACGGTTTTTACAAGGGCCCAGTCAGATTTGACTTAGGTACATAATTTCTATGACGTTTATAATTTCTTTTTTTTTAAGTTTAGTTTTTGGCACGTCGACAAATCCGTTACTTAACTTCTTACAAGTGTCCAATAAAGTTTGTCTTTCTTATTATCAAGATTCTGTCTTTTTTTTCTTTTTTCTTCTACGGTTTTACAAGTGTCCAGTCAGATTTGACTTACATAATTTCTATGACGTTTATAATTTCTTTTTTTTAAAGTTTAGTTTTTGGCACGTCGACAAATCCGTTACTTAACTTCTTACAAGTGTCAAATAAAGTTTGTCTTTCTTATTATCAAGATTCTGTCTTTTTGCTTTTTCTTCTACGGTTTTTACAAGGGTCCAGTCAGATTTGACTTACATAATTTCGATGACGTTTATAATTTCTTTTTTTTAAAGTTTAGTTTTTGGCACGTCGACAAATCCGTTACTTAACTTCTTACAAGTGTCCAATAAAGTTTGTCTTTCTTATTATCAAGATTCTGTCTTTTTTTTCTTTTTTCTTCTACGGTTTTACAAGTGTCCAGTCAGATTTGACTTACATAATTTCTATGACGTTTATAATTTCTTTTTTTTAAAGTTTAGTTTTTGGCACGTCGACAAATCCGTTACTTAACTTCTTACAAGTGTCCAATAAAGTTTGTCTTTCTTATTATCAAGATTCTGTCTTTTTTCTTTTTCTTCTACGGTTTTTACAAGGGCCCAGTCAGATTTGACTTAGGTACATAATTTCTATGACGTTTATAATTTCTTTTTTTTTAAGTTTAGTTTTTGGCACGTCGACAAATCCGTTACTTAACTTCTTACAAGTGTCCAATAAAGTTTGTCTTTCTTATTATCAAGATTCTGTCTTTTTTTTCTTTTTTCTTCTACGGTTTTACAAGTGTCCAGTCAGATTTGACTTACATAATTTCTATGACGTTTATAATTTCTTTTTTTTAAAGTTTAGTTTTTGGCACGTCGACAAATCCGTTACTTAACTTCTTACAAGTGTCCAATAAAGTTTGTCTTTCTTATTATCAACATTCTGTGTTTTTTTCTATTTTCTTCTACGGTTTTTACAAGGGTCCAGGCAGATTTGACTTACATAATTTCTATGACGTTTATAATTTCTTTTTTTAAAGTTTAGTTTTGGCACGTCGACAAAGCCGTTACTTAACTTCTTACAAGTGTCAAATAAAGTTTATCTTTCTTATTATCAAGATTCTGTCTTTTTTGCTTTTTTCTTCTACGGTTTTTACAAGGGTCCAGTCAGATTTGACTTACATAATTTCGATGACGTTTATAATTTCTTTTTTTTAAAGTTCAGTTTTTGGCACGTCGACAAATCCGTTACTTAACTTCTTACAAGTGTCCAATAAAGTTTGTCTTTCTTATTATCAAGATTCTGTCTTTTTTTCTATTTTCTTCTACGGTTTTTACAAGGGTCCAGTCAGATTTGACTTACATAATTTCTATGACGTTTATAAAATCTTTTTTCTAAAGTTTAGTTTTTGGCAGATCGACAAATCCGTTTCTTAACTTCTTACAAGTGTCAAATAAAGTTTGTCTTTCTTATTATCAAGCTGCTGTTTTTTTTTAAGATTTTTACAAGTGTCCAGTCATATTTGACTTACAAAAAGTTTTTTGTTCGTTTATGATATCTTTATTCTTTATTTTCTAAAACTTAGTTTTTGGCGGGTCGGCGAATTTGTTTGTCTTATGAAGCTTCTGTCTTTTTTTCTTTTTTCTTCTACGGTTTTTACAAGTGTCCAGTCAGATTTGACTTACATAATTTCGATGACGTTTATAATTTCTTTTTTTTAAAGTTTAGTTTTTGGCACGTCGACAAATCCGTTACTTAACTTCTTACAAGTGTCCAATAAAGTTTGTCTTTCTTATTATCAAGCTTCTGTCTTTTTTTCTTTTTTCTTCTACGGTTTTTACAAGTGTCCAGTCTGATTTGACTTACATGATCCTTATGACGTTTATAATATCTTTTTTCTAAAGTTTAGTTTTTGGCAGATCGACAAATCCGTTTCTTAACTTCTTACAAGTGTCAAATAAAGTTTGTCTTTCTTATTATCAAGCTGCTGTTTTTTTTTTAAGATTTTTACAAGTGTCCAGTCATATTTGACTTACAAAAAGTTTTTTGTTCGTTTATGATATCTTTATTCTTTATTTTCTAAAACTTAGTTTTTGGCGGGTCGGCGAATTTGTTTGTCTTATGAAGCTTCTGTCTTTTTTTCTTTTTTCTTCTACGGTTTTTACAAGGGTCCAGTCAGATTTGACTTACATAATTCCTATGACGTTTATAAAATCTTTTTTCTAAAGTTTAGTTTTTGGCAGATCGACAAATCCGTTTCTTAACTTCTTACAAGTGTCAAATAAAGTTTGTCTTTCTTATTATCAAGCTGCTGTTTTTTTTTAAGGTTTTTACAAGTGTCTAGTCATATTTGACTTACAAAAAGTTTTTTGTTCGTTTATGATATCTTTATTCTTTATTTTCTAAAACTTAGTTTTTGGCGGGTCGGCGAATTTGTCTGTCTTATCAAGCTTCTGTCTTTTTTTCTTTTTTCTTCTACGGTTTTACAAGTGTCCAGTCAGATTTGACTTACATGATCCTTATGACGTTTATAATATCTTTTTTCTAAAGTTTAGTTTTTGGCAGATCGACAAATCCGTTTCTTAACTTCTTACAAGTGTCAAATAAAGTTTCTCTTTCTTATTATCAAGCTGCTGTTTTTTTTAAGGTTTTTACAAGTGTCTAGTCATATTTGACTTACAAAAAGTTTTTTGTTCGTTTATGATATCTTTATTCTTTATTTTCTAAAACTTAGTTTTTGGCGGGTCGGCGAATTTGTTTGTCTTATGAAGCTTCTGTCTTTTTTTCTTTTTTCTTCTACGGTTTTTACAAGGGTCCAGTCAGATTTGACTTACATAATTCCTATGACGTTTATAAAATCTTTTTTCTAAAGTTTAGTTTTTGGCAGATCGACAAATCCGTTTCTTAACTTCTTACAAGTGTCAAATAAAGTTTGTCTTTCTTATTATCAAGCTGCTGTTTTTTTTTTAAGGTTTTTACAAGTGTCTAGTCATATTTGACTTACAAAAAGTTTTTTGTTCGTTTATGATATCTTTATTCTTTATTTTCTAAAACTTAGTTTTTGGCGGGTCGGCGAATTTGTCTGTCTTATCAAGCTTCTGTCTTTTTTTCTTTTTTCTTCTACGGTTTTACAAGTGTCCAGTCAGATTTGACTTACATGATCCTTATGACGTTTATAATATCTTTTTTCTAAAGTTTAGTTTTTGGCAGATCGACAAATCCGTTTCTTAACTTCTTACAAGTGTCAAATAAAGTTTCTCTTTCTTATTATCAAGCTGCTGTTTTTTTAAGGTTTTACAAGTGTCTAGTCATATTTGACTTACAAAAGTTTTTGTTCGTTTATGATATCTTTATTCTTTATTTTCTAAAACTTAGTTTTTGGCGGGTCGGCGAATTTGTTTGTCTTATGAAGCTTCTGTCTTTTTCTTTTTTCTTCTACGGTTTTTACAAGGGTCCAGTCAGATTTGACTTACATAATTCCTATGACGTTTATAAAATCTTTTTTCTAAAGTTTAGTTTTTGGCAGATCGACAAATCCGTTTCTTAACTTCTTACAAGTGTCAAATAAAGTTTGTCTTTCTTATTATCAAGCTGCTGTTTTTTTTTAAGGTTTTTACAAGTGTCTAGTCATATTTGACTTACAAAAAGTTTTTTGTTCGTTTATGATATCTTTATTCTTTATTTTCTAAAACTTAGTTTTTGGCGGGTCGGCGAATTTGTCTGTCTTATCAAGCTTCTGTCTTTTTTTCTTTTTTCTTCTACGGTTTTACAAGTGTCCAGTCAGATTTGACTTACATGATCCTTATGACGTTTATAATATCTTTTTTCTAAAGTTTAGTTTTTGGCAGATCGACAAATCCGTTTCTTAACTTCTTACAAGTGTCAAATAAAGTTTGTCTTTCTTATTATCAAGCTGCTGTTTTTTTTTAAGGTTTTTACAAGTGTCTAGTCATATTTGACTTACAAAAAGTTTTTTGTTCGTTTATGATATCTTTATTCTTTATTTTCTAAAACTTAGTTTTTGGCGGGTCGGCGAATTTGTCTGTCTTATCAAGCTTCTGTCTTTTTTTCTTTTTTCTTCTACGGTTTTTACAAGTGTCCAGTCTGATTTGACTTACATGATCCTTATGACGTTTATAATATCTTTTTTCTAAAGTTTAGTTTTTGGCAGATCGACAAATCCGTTTCTTAACTTCTTACAAGTGTCAAATAAAGTTTCTCTTTCTTATTATCAAGCTGCTGTTTTTTTTAAGGTTTTTACAAGTGTCTAGTCATATTTGACTTACAAAAAGTTTTTTGTTCGTTTATGATATCTTTATTCTTTATTTTCTAAAACTTAGTTTTTGGCGGGTCGGCGAATTTGTTTGTCTTATGAAGCTTCTGTCTTTTTTTCTTTTTTCTTCTACGGTTTTTACAAGGGTCCAGTCAGATTTGACTTACATAATCCTTATGACGTTTATAATATCTTTTTTTCTAAGGTTTAGTTTTTGGCAGGTTGACTAATCCGTTTCTTAACTTCTTACAGATGTCCAATAAAGTTTGTCTTTCTTATTATCAAGCTGCTGTTTTTTTTCTTTTAAGGTTTTTACAAGTGTGCAGTCATATTTGTCTTACAAAAAGTTTTTTTGACGTTTATATCTTTATTTTTTATTTTCTAAAACTTAGTTTTTGGCGGGTCGGCAAATTTGTCTTTCTTATCAAGCTTCTGTCTTTTTTTCTTTTTTCTTCTACGGATTTACAAGTGTCCAGTCAGATTTGACTTACATAATCCTTATGACGTTTATAATATCTTTTTTTCTAAGGTTTAGTTTTTGGCAGGTTGACTAATCCGTTTCTTAACTTCTTACAGATGTCCAATAAAGTTTGTCTTTCTTATTATCAAGCTGCTGTTTTTTTTCTTTTAAGGTTTTTACAAGTGTGCAGTCATATTTGTCTTACAAAAAGTTTTTTTGACGTTTATATCTTTATTTTTTATTTTCTAAAACTTAGTTTTTGGCGGGTCGGCAAATTTGTCTTTCTTATCAAGCTTCTGTCTTTTTTTCTTTTTTCTTCTACGGTTTTTACAAGTGTCCAGTCAGATTTGACTTACATAATCCTTATGACGTTTATAATATCTTTTTTTCTAAGGTTTAGTTTTTGGCAGGTTGACTAATCCGTTTCTTAACTTCTTACAGATGTCCAATAAAGTTTGTCTTTCTTATTATCAAGCTGCTGTTTTTTTTTCTTTTAAGGTTTTTACAAGTGTGCAGTCATATTTTTCTTTCAAAAAGATTTTTGACGTTTATATCTTTATTTTTTATTTTCTAAAACTTATGACGTTTATAATATCTTTTTGTTTTAAGTTTAGTTTTTGGCGGGTCGACAAATTCGTTACTAAACTTGTAGATGTTTTATGTTCTCTTCAAGGGTTCTTGAATTTTCCAACAATTTTTTTTTTTTTCGAGTATATTGGAATTTTCCATTAACTTTTGTTCCATAATTTTAGAATTTTCTTCCATTTTACTCGTACTTTCTTTTAGCTTATTTTCTAGCGTTCTAGAATTTTATTGTAATTTAGCAAAATTGCTTTTTTAAATTTCTAATATTTCGCTATTTATTTTGGAACTTGGAAAAGTACACACAAATTGTTTATTAGTCCTTATCGCGTTAAAAATATTCCCACTTCTGACACCAATGTATCGAGAACCAGTCCAATCCGGGTAACTTTGAAGAAGAATACTGCGATAGGACAATCTACGTCGGTGTGTCACAATTTGAAATGTGCATACATTTTTGAAAACTTATCAGCGAAAAAATGCCTTCAACTGTTACTGAAAACGGTGATTTTAGCGTGTTAAGATATTGACCAAAGCGAGCGCAGTAATGTCAAGAAACTAATCCAGCATTACCACGACGTGTTTCCAATATATGGTACTGTAAAAGAAGAACTGACGTGAAACAAAATCAATACTGGCGATGTTCAACCAATCCGATAACATTCGGGGCGGGGCGGCTTCTCTTGGCTAAGCGGGAAGAAGCCCATAAAAAAAAGAAGGGCCAACGAGATTTTGTGTTGATAATAAACAACTCAAGGAGGTCACCAAGAAAGATAGTTACCCGTTACCCCGAATTGACACTTTAGACACCCTATCTGGTTCGTCATGGTTTTCCACTTTGGATTTGACAAGTGGCGACTGGCAAGTGGATTTGGAACCAAAAAAACCGCGTGAAAACCGTGTTTACGATCCGAATGCACAATTTACGGTTATGCCCTTTGGAGCTTTTGATGGAGACGATCTTGCGAGGACTGTCTTGGAAGACGTGCCTGTTGTATTTGGACGGATGATTGTGGTTGGAAAATCGTTTGATAAGCACTTGAAAAATGAATTTTTCAACGATTGCGAAGCGCAAACCTGAAATTAACTTCAAAGAAGTTTTATATCTTCAGAAAAAAGTGAAATGTTTATGACACATTGTATCCAGGACGGGAGTGATGTCCGACCGTAACAAAATTAAGACAGTTCAAGATTGGCCAATACCAAGGGATCAACACAAACTTCGCAGTTTTCTCTAATTGTACACGTATTATTGCAGATTCGTGCTGGGATTTACCAACATTGCGAATCCGCTGACAATACTTACCGTAGAAGGACACAATTTTACTTGGAACGACTACTGAAATGAAACCTTTCAAAAGTTGAAGCAGTTTCTAATTATTTTTGAAATTTAGCCTCGTCAAAAAAATCTTAGTGGTTTATGGATAGCAATCATTTCATTTATTCAAAGTTTACTTTAATTAATTCTGTAGTGTACCTATTCGTCTTTAAATGTTGGGGGTTGAAAGTATATTTAAAAATGTTTATGCCTTTTAACTAAAAGTTTATAAAGATAAATTGATTCTGTCGCATGTTATAATACGGTTTTCAAGTAATTTATGTTTGATTGTTATAGGTCGAAGGGATCAGAAAAATATTGGTGGTCTTGAACTTGCACTGGAGCGGGCTTTTAGTTGGCAAATACCAGAAGTCATTTTGAGGTATACACTGCCCTTTAACTATAATGTTTATTTTCCTGTTTTTGAGTTTTCCAAAATCATTGACGTATTTCCGAATTTAACTCACGATCCGAACTTCACTGAGCACTGGTAAATACAAAGCCTTATTCAATCATTTGCGAATAGTTTAGTTTGTAATATTTTTTTGCTACGATTTTGAATATTAGTCATCACCACGCATTTACAATAATATCTTATTTTTTAAAACCGAACCTCATGTAAAAGTAAATGTACATACAAGTAATTAATAAAATTTTAAATATTTCAGTTTGGATAAATTACAGACAGTAGAAGAAAAAGTAAAAAATTATTCTGCTATTATTTAGTTTAAAAACTCTACGATATATTGTTCTTGCTTTTTTTTTGTACGACTGCAATGTATTTTCCATACCTTTGTTAGGTCAATTACCCTATTTCTGCCATTATAAACTTTCAAATCAACAATATTTTTGTCCTTGCTTTTTAAATTTTTTATTATAGCTACATTTTTCTCGTGTGGGGTTGCTAGTCCTCCATCGAGCGCTTCCCCATGTGGCGCATAGGGGAATGCCTCCCAGATATGGGTGGTACCGAGGAAATGAAATACTCGGGGCGGACCAAAACTAGCAAACTGGATAGTGGCAGTTGGCTATTCCAGAACTGGTCACAGGCAACACTCAAGAATATTAAAATGGCTGTGAGCTCAGAAATTATTCGGCGTGGTGATAGTTACAGAAACGGCCGTTACACTGTGATGGAGAAGGCATCGGGAAACCACTCCATTAATTATCCCTACGATATTTCCCTATAATTTTATTGACCACATACTGTATTTCTGTCATTATTAACTTTCAAATCAACAATACTTTTTATCCTTGCTTTTTAAATTTTTTATTATAGCTACATTTTTCTCGTGTGGGGTTGCTAGTCTTCCATCGGGCGCTTTCCCAGGTGGCGGATAGGGGAACACCTCTCAGATATGGGTAGTACTGAGGAAATGAAATACTCGGCGTGGACCAAAACTAGCAAATTGGATAGTGGCAGCTGGCTGTTCCAGAACCGGTCACAGGCAACAATCAAGAAGATTAAAATGGCTGTGAGCTCAGAAATTATTCGGCGTGGTGATAGTTACAGAAACGGCCGTTACACTGTGATGGAGAAGGCATCGGGAAACCACTCTATTAATTATCCCTACGATATTTCCCTATAATTTTATTGACCACATACTGTATTTCTGTCATTATTAACTTTCAAATCAACAATACTTTTTATCCTTGCTTTTTAAATTTTTATTATAGCTACATTTTTCTCGTGTGGGGTTGCTAGTCCTCCATCGAGCGCTTCCCCATGTGGCGCATAGGGGAATGCCTCCCAGATATGGGTGGTACCGAGGAAATGAAATACTCGGGGCGGACCAAAACTAGCAAACTGGATAGTGGCAGTTGGCTATTCCAGAACTGGTCACAGGCAACACTCAAGAGTATTAAAATGGCTGTGAGCTCAGAAATTATTCGGCGTGGTGATAGTTACAGAAACGGCCGTTACACTGTGATGGAGAAGGCATCGGGAAACCACTCCATTAATTATCCCTACGATATTTCCCTATAATTTTATTGACCACATACTGTATTTCTGTCATTATTAACTTTCAAATCAACAATACTTTTTATCCTTGCTTTTTAAATTTTTTATTATAGCTACATTTTTCTCGTGTGGGGTTGCTAGTCCTCCATCGAGCGCTTCCCCATGTGGCGCATAGGGGAATGCCTCCCAGATATGGGTGGTACCGAGGAAATGAAATACTCGGGGCGGACCAAAACTAGCAAACTGGATAGTGGCAGTTGGCTATTCCAGAACTGGTCACAGGCAACACTCAAGAATATTAAAATGGCTGTGAGCTCAGAAATTATTCGGCGTGGTGATAGTTACAGAAACGGCCGTTACACTGTGATGGAGAAGGCATCGGGAAACCACTCTATTAATTATCCCTACGATATTTCCCTATAATTTTATTGACCACATACTGTATTTCTGTCATTATTAACTTTCAAATCAACAATACTTTTTATCCTTGCTTTTTAAATTTTTTATTATAGCTACATTTTTCTCGTGTGGGGTTGCTAGTCCTCCATCGAGCGCTTCCCCATGTGGCGCATAGGGGAATGCCTCCCAGATATGGGTGGTACCGAGGAAATGAAATACTCGGGGCGGACCAAAACTAGCAAACTGGATAGTGGCAGTTGGCTATTCCAGAACTGGTCACAGGCAACACTCAAGAATATTAAAATGGCTGTGAGCTCAGAAATTATTCGGCGTGGTGATAGTTACAGAAACGGCCGTTACACTGTGATGGAGAAGGCATCGGGAAACCACTCCATTAATTATCCCTACGATATTTCCCTATAATTTTATTGACCACATACTGTATTTCTGTCATTATTAACTTTCAAATCAACAATACTTTTTATCCTTGCTTTTTAAATTTTTTATTATAGCTACATTTTTCTCGTGTGGGGTTGCTAGTCCTCCATCGAGCGCTTCCCCATGTGGCGCATAGGGAATGCCTCCCAGATATGGGTGGTACCGAGGAAATGAAATACTCGGGGCGGACCAAAACTAGCAAACTGGATAGTGGCAGTTGGCTATTCCAGAACTGGTCACAGGCAACACTCAAGAGTATTAAAATGGCTGTGAGCTCAGAAATTATTCGGCGTGGTGATAGTTACAGAAACGGCCGTTAAACTGTGATGGAGAAGGCGTCGGAAAATTACTCCATTAATTATCCCTACGATATTTCCCTATAATATTATTGACCACATACTGTATTTCTTTCATTATTAACTCTCAAATCAACAATATTTTTTGTCCTTGTTTTTTAAATATTCTATTATAGCTACATTTGTCTCGTGTGGGGTTGCTAGTCTTCCATCGAGCGCTTCCCCATGTGGCGCATAGGGGAATGCTTCCCAGATATGGGTGGTACCGAGGAAATGAAATACTCGGGGCGGACCAAAACTAGCAATCTGGATAGTGGCAGTTGGCTATTCCAGAACTGGTCACAGACAACACTCAAGAGTATTAAAATGGCTGTGAGCTCAGAAATTATTCGGCGTGGTGATAGTTACAGAAACGGCCGTTAAACTGTGATGGAGAAGGCGTCGGAAAATTACTCCATTAATTATCCCTACGATATTTCCCTATAATATTATTGACCACATACTGTATTTCTGTCATTATTAACTTTCAAATCAACAATATTTTTTGTCCTTGCTTTTTAAATTTTTTATTATAGTTACATTTTTCTCGTGTGGGGTTGCTAGTCCTCCATCGAGCGCTTCCCCATGTGGCGCATAGGGGAATGCCTCCCAGATATGGGTGGTACCGAGGAAATGAAATACTCGGGGCGGACCAAAACTAGCAAACTGGATAGTGGCAGTTGGCTATTCCAGAACTGGTCACAGACAACACTCAAGAGTATTAAAATGGCTGTGAACTCAGAAATTATTCGGCGTGGTGATAGTTACAGAAACGGCCGTTACACTGTGATGGAGAAGGCATCGGAAAACCACTCCATTAATTATCCCTACGATATTTCCCTATAATATTATTGACCACATACTGTATTTCTGTCATTATTAACTTTCAAATCAACAATATTTTTTGTCCTTGCTTTTTAAATTTTTTATTATAGCTACATTTTTCTCGTGTGGGGTTGCTAGTCCTCCATCGAGCGCTTCCCCATGTGGCGCATAGGGGAATGCCTCCCAGATATGGGTGGTACCGAGGAAATGAAATACTCGGGGCGGACCAAAACTAGCAAACTGGATAGTGGCAGTTGGCTATTCCAGAACTGGTCACAGACAACACTCAAGAGTATTAAAATGGCTGTGAACTCAGAAATTATTCGGCGTGGTGATAGTTACAGAAACGGCCGTTACACTGTGATGGAGAAGGCATCGGAAAACCACTCCATTAATTATCCCTACGATATTTCCCTATAATATTATTGACCACATACTGTATTTCTGTCATTATTAACTTTCAAATCAACAATATTTTTTGTCCTTGCTTTTTAAATTTTTTATTATAGCTACATTTTTTCTCGTGTGGGGTTGCTAGTCCTCCATCGAGCGCTTCCCCATGTGGCGCATAGGGGAATGCCTCCCAGATATGGGTGGTACCGAGGAAATGAAATACTCGGGGCGGACCAAAACTAGCAAACTGGATAGTGGCAGTTGGCTATTCCAGAACTGGTCACAGACAACACTCAAGAGTATTAAAATGGCTGTGAACTCAGAAATTATTCGGCGTGGTGATAGTTACAGAAACGGCCGTTACACTGTGATGGAGAAGGCATCGGAAAACCACTCCATTAATTATCCCTACGATATTTCCTATAATATTATTGACCACATACTGTATTTCTGTCATTATTAACTTTCAAATCAACAATATTTTTTGTCCTTGCTTTTTAAATTTTTGATTATAGCTACATTTTTCTCGTGTGGGGTTGCTAGTCCTCCATCGAGCGCTTCCCCATGTGGCGCATAGGGGAATGCCTCCCAGATATGGGTGGTACCGAGGAAATGAAATACTCGGGGCGGACCAAAACTAGCAAACTGGATAGTGGCAGTTGGCTATTCCAGAACTGGTCACAGGCAACACTCAAGAATATTAAAATGGCTGTGAGCTCAGAAATTATTCGGCGTGGTGATAGTTACAGAAACGGCCGTTACACTGTGATGGAGAAGGCATCGGGAAACCACTCCATTAATTATCCCTACGATATTTCCCTATAATTTTATTGACCACATACTGTATTTCTGTCATTATTAACTTTCAAATCAACAATACTTTTTATCCTTGCTTTTTAAATTTTTATTATAGCTACATTTTTCTCGTGTGGGGTTGCTAGTCCTCCATCGAGCGCTTCCCCATGTGGCGCATAGGGGAATGCCTCCCAGATATGGGTGGTACCGAGGAAATGAAATACTGGGCGGACCAAAACTAGCAAACTGGATAGTGGCAGTTGGCTATTCCAGAACTGGTCACAGGCAACACTCAAGAATATTAAAATGGCTGTGAGCTCAGAAATTATTCGGCGTGGTGATAGTTACAGAAACGGCCGTTACACTGTGATGGAGAAGGCATCGGGAAACCACTCCATTAATTATCCCTACGATATTTCCCTATAATTTTATTGACCACATACTGTATTTCTGTCATTATTAACTTTCAAATCAACAATACTTTTTATCCTTGCTATTTAAATTTTTTATTATAGCTACATTTTTCTCGTGTGGGGTTGCTAGTCCTCCATCGAGCGCTTCCCCATGTGGCGCATAGGGGAATGCCTCCCAGATATGGGTGGTACCGAGGAAATGAAATACTCGGGGCGGACCAAAACTAGCAAACTGGATAGTGGCAGTTGGCTATTCCAGAACTGGTCACAGGCAACACTCAAGAGTATTAAAATGGCTGTGAGCTCAGAAATTATTCGGCGTGGTGATAGTTACAGAAACGGCCGTTACACTGTGATGGAGAAGGCATCGGAAAACCACTCCATTAATTATCCCTACGATATTTCCCTATAATTTTATTGACCACATACTGTATTTCTGTCATTATTAACTTTCAAATCAACAATATTTTTTGTCCTTGCTTTTTAAATTTTTGATTATAGCTACATTTTTCTCGTGTGGGGTTGCTAGTCCTCCATCGAGCGCTTCCCCATGTGGCGCATAGGGGAATGCCTCCCAGATATGGGTGGTACCGAGGAAATGAAATACTCGGGGCGGACCAAAACTAGCAAACTGGATAGTGGCAGTTGGCTATTCCAGAACTGGTCACAGGCAACACTCAAGAATATTAAAATGGCTGTGAGCTCAGAAATTATTCGGCGTGGTGATAGTTACAGAAACGGCCGTTACACTGTGATGGAGAAGGCATCGGGAAACCACTCCATTAATTATCCCTACGATATTTCCCTATAATTTTATTGACCACATACTGTATTTCTGTCATTATTAACTTTCAAATCAACAATACTTTTTATCCTTGCTTTTTAAATTTTTTATTATAGCTACATTTTTCTCGTGTGGGGTTGCTAGTCCTCCATCGAGCGCTTCCCCATGTGGCGCATAGGGGAATGCCTCCCAGAT
Source organism: Aquatica leii (assembly GCA_035610365.1). Lineage (NCBI taxonomy): Eukaryota > Metazoa > Arthropoda > Insecta > Coleoptera > Lampyridae > Aquatica > Aquatica leii. The sequence continues at coordinate 22,268,043 of CM069432.1, read as the reverse complement.
ATGGGTGGTACCGAGGAAATGAAATACTCGGGGCGGACCAAAACTAGCAAACTGGATAGTGGCAGTTGGCTATTCCAGAACTGGTCACAGACAACACTCAAGAGTATTAAAATGGCTGTGAACTCAGAAATTATTCGGCGTGGTGATAGTTACAGAAACGGCCGTTACACTGTGATGGAGAAGGCATCGGAAAACCACTCCATTAATTATCCCTACGATATTCCCTATAATTTTATTGACCACATACTGTATTTCTGTCATTATTAACTTTCAAATCAACAATACTTTTTATCCTTGCTTTTTAAATTTTTTATTATAGCTACATTTTTCTCGTGTGGGGTTGCTAGTCCTCCATCGAGCGCTTCCCCATGTGGCGCATAGGGGAATGCCTCCCAGATATGGGTGGTACCGAGGAAATGAAATACTCGGGGCGGACCAAAACTAGCAAACTGGATAGTGGCAGTTGGCTATTCCAGAACTGGTCACAGGCAACACTCAAGAGTATTAAAATGGCTGTGAGCTCAGAAATTATTCGGCGTGGTGATAGTTACAGAAACGGCCGTTACACTGTGATGGAGAAGGCATCGGGAAACCACTCCATTAATTATCCCTACGATATTTCCCTATAATTTTATTGACCACATACTGTATTTCTGTCATTATTAACTTTCAAATCAACAATACTTTTTATCCTTGCTTTTTAAATTTTTTATTATAGCTACATTTTTCTCGTGTGGGGTTGCTAGTCCTCCATCGAGCGCTTCCCCATGTGGCGCATAGGGAAATGCTTCCCAGATATGGGTGGTACCGAGGAAATGAAATACTCGGGGCGGACCAAAACTAGCAAACTGGATAGTGGCAGTTGGCTATTCCAAAACTGGTCACAGGCAACACTCAAGAATATTAAAATGGCTGTGAGCTCAGAAATTATTCGGCGTGGTGATAGTTACAGAAACGGCCGTTACACTGTGATGGAGAAGGCATCGGAAAACCACTCCATTAATTATCCCTACGATATTTCCCTATAATTTTATTGACCACATACTGTATTTCTGTCATTATTAACTTTCAAATCAACAATACTTTTTATCCTTGCTTTTTAAATTTTTTATTATAGCTACATTTTTCTCGTGTGGGGTTGCTAGTCCTCCATCGAGCGCTTCCCCATGTGGCGCATAGGGAAATGCCTCCCAGATATGGGTGGTACCGAGGAAATGAAATACTCGGGGCGGACCAAAACTAGCAAACTGGATAGTGGCAGTTGGCTATTCCAAAACTGGTCACAGGCAACACTCAAGAATATTAAAATGGCTGTGAGCTCAGAAATTATTCGGCGTGGTGATAGTTACAGAAACGGCCGTTACACTGTGATGGAGAAGGCATCGGAAAACCACTCCATTAATTATCCCTACGATATTTCCCTATAATTTTATTGACCACATACTGTATTTCTGTCATTATTAACTTTCAAATCAACAATACTTTTTATCCTTGCTTTTTGAATTTTTTATTATAGCTACATTTTTCTCGTGTGGGGTTGCTAGTCCTCCATCGAGCGCTTCCCCATGTGGCGCATAGGGGAATGCCTCCCAGATATGGGTGGTACCGAGGAAATGAAATACTCGGGGCGGACCAAAACTAGCAAACTGGATAGTGGCAGTTGGCTATTCCAGAACTGGTCACAGGCAACACTCAAGAGTATTAAAATGGCTGTGAGCTCAGAAATTATTCGGCGTGGTGATAGTTACAGAAACGGCCGTTAAACTGTGATGGAGAAGGCGTCGGAAAATTACTCCATTAATTATCCCTACGATATTTCCCTATAATTTTATTGACCACATACTGTATTTCTGTCATTATTAACTTTCAAATCAACAATACTTTTTATCCTTGCTTTTTAAATTTTTTATTATAGCTACATTTTTCTCGTGTGGGGTTGCTAGTCCTCCATCGAGCGCTTCCCCATGTGGCGCATAGGGGAATGCCTCCCAGATATGGGTGGTACCGAGGAAATGAAATACTCGGGGCGGACCAAAACTAGCAAACTGGATAGTGGCAGTTGGCTATTCCAGAACTGGTCACAGGCAACACTCAAGAATATTAAAATGGCTGTGAGCTCAGAAATTATTCGGCGTGGTGATAGTTACAGAAACGGCCGTTACACTGTGATGGAGAAGGCATCGGGAAACCACTCCATTAATTATCCCTACGATATTTCCCTATAATTTTATTGACCACATACTGTATTTCTGTCATTATTAACTTTCAAATCAACAATACTTTTTATCCTTGCTTTTTAAATTTTTATTATAGCTACATTTTTCTCGTGTGGGGTTGCTAGTCCTCCATCGAGCGCTTCCCCATGAGGCGCATAGGGGAATGCCTCCCAGATATGGGTGGTACCGAGGAAATGAAATACTCGGGGCGGACCAAAACTAGCAAACTGGATAGTGGCAGTTGGCTATTCCAGAACTGGTCACAGACAACACTCAAGAGTATTAAAATGGCTGTGAACTCAGAAATTATTCGGCGTGGTGATAGTTACAGAAACGGCCGTTACACTGTGATGGAGAAGGCATCGGGAAACCACTCCATTAATTATCCCTACGATATTTCCCTATAATTTTATTGACCACATACTGTATTTCTGTCATTATTAACTTTCAAATCAACAATACTTTTTATCCTTGCTTTTTAAATTTTTTATTATAGCTACATTTTTCTCGTGTGGGGTTGCTAGTCCTCCATCGAGCGCTTCCCCATGTGGCGCATAGGGGAATGCCTCCCAGATATGGGTGGTACCGAGGAAATGAAATACTCGGGGCGGACCAAAACTAGCAAACTGGATAGTGGCAGTTGGCTATTCCAGAACTGGTCACAGGCAACACTCAAGAATATTAAAATGGCTGTGAGCTCAGAAATTATTCGGCGTGGTGATAGTTACAGAAACGGCCGTTACACTGTGATGGAGAAGGCATCGGGAAACCACTCCATTAATTATCCCTACGATATTTCCCTATAATTTTATTGACCACATACTGTATTTCTGTCATTATTAACTTTCAAATCAACAATATTTTTTATCCTTGCTTTTTAAATTTTTTATTATAGCTACATTTTTCTCGTGTGGGGTTGCTAGTCCTCCATCGAGCGCTTCCCCATGTGGCGCATAGGGGAATGCCTCCCAGATATGGGTGGTACCGAGGAAATGAAATACTCGGGGCGGACCAAAACTAGCAAACTGGATAGTGGCAGTTGGCTATTCCAGAACTGGTCACAGACAACACTCAAGAGTATTAAAATGGCTGTGAACTCAGAAATTATTCGGCGTGGTGATAGTTACAGAAACGGCCGTTACACTGTGATGGAGAAGGCGTCGGAAAATTACTCCATTAATTATTCCTACGATATTTCCCTATAATTTTATTGACCACATACTGTATTTCTGTCATTATTAACTTTCAAATCAACAATACTTTTTATCCTTGCTTTTTAAATTTTTTATTATAGCTACATTTTTCTCGTGTGGGGTTGCTAGTCCTCCATCGAGCGCTTCCCCATGTGGCGCATAGGGGAATGCCTCCCAGATATGGGTGGTACCGAGGAAATGAAATACTCGGGGCGGACCAAAACTAGCAAACTGGATAGTGGCAGTTGGCTATTCCAGAACTGGTCACAGGCAACACTCAAGAGTATTAAAATGGCTGTGAGCTCAGAAATTATTCGGCGTGGTGATAGTTACAGAAACGGCCGTTAAACTGTGATGGAGAAGGCGTCGGAAAATTACTCCATTAATTATCCCTACGATATTTCCCTATAATTTTATTGACCACATACTGTATTTCTGTCATTATTAACTTTCAAATCAACAATACTTTTTATCCTTGCTTTTTAAATTTTTTATTATAGCTACATTTTTCTCGTGTGGGGTTGCTAGTCCTCCATCGAGCGCTTCCCCATGTGGCGCATAGGGGAATGCCTCCCAGATATGGGTGGTACCGAGGAAATGAAATACTCGGGGCGGACCAAAACTAGCAAACTGGATAGTGGCAGTTGGCTATTCCAGAACTGGTCACAGGCAACACTCAAGAGTATTAAAATGGCTGTGAGCTCAGAAATTATTCGGCGTGGTGATAGTTACAGAAACGGCCGTTAAACTGTGATGGAGAAGGCGTCGGAAAATTACTCCATTAATTATCCCTACGATATTTCCCTATAATTTTATTGACCACATACTGTATTTCTTTCATTATTAACTCTCAAATCAACAATATTTTTTGTCCTTGTTTTATAAATATTCTATTATAGCTACATTTGTCTCGTGTGGGGTTGCTAGTCCTCCATCGAGCGCTTTCCCATGTGGCGCATAGGGGAATGCTTCCCAGATATGGGTGGTACCGAGGAAATGAAATACTCGGGGCGGACCAAAACTAGCAAACTGGATAGTGGCAGTTGGCTATTCCAGAACTGGTCACAGGCAACACTCAAGAATATTAAAATGGCTGTGAGCTCAGAAATTATTCGGCGTGGTGATAGTTACAGAAACGGCCGTTACACTGTGATGGAGAAGGCATCGGGAAACCACTCCATTAATTATCCCTACGATATTTCCCTATAATTTTATTGACCACATACTGTATTTCTGTCATTATTAACTTTCAAATCAACAATACTTTTTATCCTTGCTTTTTAATTTTTTTATTATAGCTACATTTTTCTCGTGTGGGGTTGCTAGTCCTCCATCGAGCGCTTCCCCATGTGGCGCATAGGGGAATGCCTCCCAGATATGGGTGGTACCGAGGAAATGAAATACTCGGGGCGGACCAAAACTAGCAAACTGGATAGTGGCAGTTGGCTATTCCAGAACTGGTCACAGGCAACACTCAAGAATATTGAAATGGCTGTGAGCTCAGAAATTATTCGGCGTGGTGATAGTTACAGAAACGGCCGTTAAACTGTGATGGAGAAGGCGTCGGAAAATTACTCCATTAATTATCCCTACGATATTTCCCTATAATTTTATTGACCACATACTGTATTTCTTTCATTATTAACTCTCAAATCAACAATATTTTTTGTCCTTGTTTTTTAAATATTCTATTATAGCTACATTTGTCTCGTGTGGGGTTGCTAGTCTTCCATCGAGCGCTTCCCCATGTGGCGCATAGGGGAATGCTTCCCAGATATGGGTGGTACCGAGGAAATGAAATACTCGGGGCGGACCAAAACTAGCAAACTGGATAGTGGCAGTTGGCTATTCCAGAACTGGTCACAGACAACACTCAAGAGTATTAAAATGGCTGTGAACTCAGAAATTATTCGGCGTGGTGATAGTTACAGAAACGGCCGTTAAACTGTGATGGAGAAGGCGTCGGAAAATTACTCCATTAATTATCCCTACGATATTTCCCTATAATTTTATTGACCACATACTGTATTTCTTTCATTATTAACTCTCAAATCAACAAAATTTTTTGTCCTTGTTTTTTAAATATTCTATTATAGCTACATTTGTCTCGTGTGGGGTTGCTAGTCTTCCATCGAGCGCTTTCCCATGTGGCGCATAGGGGAATGCTTCCCAGATATGGGTGGTACCGAGGAAATGAAATACTCGGGGCGGACCAAAACTAGCAAACTGGATAGTGGCAGTTGGCTATTCCAGAACTGGTCACAGGCAACACTCAAGAATATTAAAATGGCTGTGAGCTCAGAAATTATTCGGCGTGGTGATAGTTACAGAAACGGCCGTTACACTGTGATGGAGAAGGCATCGGGAAACCACTCCATTAATTATCCCTACGATATTTCCCTATAATTTTATTGACCACATACTGTATTTCTGTCATTATTAACTTTCAAATCAACAATACTTTTTATCCTTGCTTTTTAAATTTTTTATTATAGCTACATTTTTCTCGTGTGGGGTTGCTAGTCCTCCATCGAGCGCTTCCCCATGTGGCGCATAGGGGAATGCCTCCCAGATATGGGTGGTACCGAGGAAATGAAATACTCGGGGCGGACCAAAACTAGCAAACTGGATAGTGGCAGTTGGCTATTCCAGAACTGGTCACAGGCAACACTCAAGAATATTAAAATGGCTGTGAGCTCAGAAATTATTCGGCGTGGTGATAGTTACAGAAACGGCCGTTACACTGTGATGGAGAAGGCATCGGGAAACCACTCCATTAATTATCCCTACGATATTCCCTATAATTTTATTGACCACATACTGTATTTCTGTCATTATTAACTTTCAAATCAACAATACTTTTTATCCTTGCTTTTTAAATTTTTTATTATAGCTACATTTTTCTCGTGTGGGGTTGCTAGTCCTCCATCGAGCGCTCCCCCATGTCGCGCATAGGGGAATGCCTCCCAGATATGGGTGGCACCGAGGAAATGAAATACTCGGGGCGGACCAAAACTAGCAAACTGGATAGTGGCAGTTGGCTATTCCAGAACTGGTCACAGACAACACTCAAGAGTATTAAAATGGCTGTGAACTCAGAAATTATTCGGCGTGGTGATAGTTACAGAAACGGCCGTTACACTGTGATGGAGAAGGCATCGGAAAACCACTCCATTAATTATCCCTACGATATTTCCCTATAATTTTATTGACCACATACTGTATTTCTTTCATTATTAACTCTCAAATCAACAATATTTTTTGTCCTTGTTTTTTAAATATTCTATTATAGCTACATTTGTCTCGTGTGGGGTTGCTAGTCCTCCATCGAGCGCTTCCCCATGTGGCGCATAGGGGAATGCCTCCCAGATATGGGTGGTACCGAGGAAATGAAATACTCGGGGCGGACCAAAACTAGCAAACTGGATAGTGGCAGTTGGCTATTCCAGAACTGGTCACAGACAACACTCAAGAGTATTAAAATTGCTGTGAACTCAGAAATTATTCGGCGTGGTGATAGTTACAGAAACGGCCGTTACACTGTGATGGAGAAGGCATCGGAAAACCACTCCATTAATTATCCCTACGATATTTCCCTATAATTTTATTGACCACATACTGTATTTCTGTCATTATTAACTTTCAAATCAACAATACTTTTTATCCTTGCTTTTTAAATTTTTTATTATAGCTACATTTTTCTCGTGTGGGGTTGCTAGTCCTCCATCGAGCGCTTCCCCATGTGGCGCATAGGGGAATGCCTCCCAGATATGGGTGGTACCGAGGAAATGAAATACTCGGGGCGGACCAAAACTAGCAAACTGGATAGTGGCAGTTGGCTATTCCAGAACTGGTCACAGGCAACACTCAAGAGTATTAAAATGGCTGTGAGCTCAGAAATTATTCGGCGTGGTGATAGTTACAGAAACGGCCGTTAAACTGTGATGGAGAAGGCGTCGGAAAATTACTCCATTAATTATCCCTACGATATTTCCCTATAATTTTATTGACCACATACTGTATTTCTGTCATTATTAACTTTCAAATCAACAATACTTTTTATCCTTGCTTTTTAAATTTTTTATTATAGCTACATTTTTCTCGTGTGGGGTTGCTAGTCCTCCATCGAGCGCTTCCCCATGTGGCGCATAGGGGAATGCCTCCCAGATATGGGTGGTACCGAGGAAATGAAATACTCGGGGCGGACCAAAACTAGCAAACTGGATAGTGGCAGTTGGCTATTCCAGAACTGGTCACAGGCAACACTCAAGAGTATTAAAATGGCTGTGAGCTCAGAAATTATTCGGCGTGGTGATAGTTACAGAAGCGGCCGTTACACTGTGATGGAGAAGGCATCGGAAAACCACTCCATTAATTATCCCTACGATATTTCCCTATAATTTTATTGACCACATACTGTATTTCTGTCATTATTAACTTTCAAATCAACAATATTTTTTGTCCTTGCTTTTTAAATTTTTTATTATAGCTACATTTTTCTCGTGTGGGGTTGTTAGTCTTCCATCGAGCGCTTCCCCATATGGCGCATAGGGGAATGCCTCCCAGATATGGGTGGTACCATTTTAGTTATAGTCGTATGTGTGTGTGTGTGTGTGTGTGTGTACTTTGGCCATAAAGCCAACAATTTTTTTTATGCCATCGCGAGTAGTTCGATCTTTAGCTTTAAGTTCCGTGTTTGATTTCAAAGCATGTTGACTATCTTAGTTATAGGCGTATGTGTGTGTGTGTGTGTACTTTGGCGATAAAGCCAACAATTTTTTTTATGCCATCGCGAGTAGTTCGATCTTTAGCTTTAAGTTCCGTGTTTGATTTCAAAGCATGTTGACTATCTTAGTTATAGGCGTATGTGTGTGTGTGTGTACTTTGGCGATAAAGCCAACAATTTCTTTTATGCCATCGCGAGTAGTTCGATCTTTAGCTTTAAGTTCCGTGTTTGATTTCAAAGCATGTTGACCATCTTAGTTATAGGCGTATGTGTGTGTGTGTGTACTTTGGCGATAAAGCCAACAATTTCTTTTATGCCATCGCGAGTAGTTCGATCTTTAGCTTTAAGTTCCGTGTTTGATTTCAAAGCATGTTGACTATCTTAGTTATAGGCGTATGTGTGTGTGTGTGTACTTTGGCGATAAAGCCAACAATTTTTTTTATGCCATCGCGAGTAGTTCGATCTTTAGCTTCAAGTTCCGTGTTTGATTTCAAAGCATGTTGACTATCTTAGTTATAGGCGTATGTGTGTGTGTGTGTACTTTGGCGATAAAGCCAACAATTTTTATGCCATCGCGAGTAGTTCGATCTTTAGCTTCAAGTTCCGTGTTTGATTTCAAAGCATGTTGACCATCTTAGTTATAGGCGTATGTGTGTGTGTGTGTACTTTGGCGATAAAGCCAACAATTTTTATGCCATCGCGAGTAGTTCGATCTTTAGCTTCAAGTTCCGTGTTTGATTTCAAAGCATGTTGACCATCTTAGTTATAGGCGTATGTGTGTGTGTGTGTGTACTTTGGCGATAAAGCGAACAAGTTTTTTTATGCCATCGCGAGTAGTTCGATCTTTAGCTTTAAGTTCCGTGTTTGATTTCAAAGCATGTTGACTATCTTAGTTATAGGCGTATGTGTGTGTGTGTGTACTTTGGCGATAAAGCCAACAATTTTTTTTATGCCATCGCGAGTAGTTCGATCTTTAGCTTTAAGTTCCGTGTTTGATTTCAAAGCATGTTGACCATCTTAGTTATAGGCGTATGTGTATGTGTGTGTACTTTGGCGATAAAGCCAACAATTTTTTTTATGCCATCGCGAGTAGTTCGATCTTTAGCTTCAAGTTCCGTGTTTGATTTCAAAGCATGTTGACCATCTTAGTTATAGGCGTATGTGTGTGTGTGTGTACTTTGGCGATAAAGCCAACAATTTTTTTATGCCATCGCGAGTAGTTCGATCTTTAGCTTTAAGTTCCGTGTTTGATTTCAAAGCATGTTGACCATCTTAGTTATAGGCGTATGTGTGTGTGTGTGTGTACTTTGGCGATAAAGCCAACAATTTTTTTATGCCATCGCGAGTAGTTCGATCTTTAGCTTTAAGTTCCGTGTTTGATTTCAAAGCATGTTGACTATCTTAGTTATAGGCGTATGTGTGTGTGTGTGTACTTTGGCGATAAAGCCAACAATTTTTTTTATGCCATCGCGAGTAGTTCGATCTTTAGCTTTAAGTTCCGTGTTTGATTTCAAAGCATGTTGACCATCTTAGTTATAGGCGTATGTGTGTGTGTGTGTACTTTGGCGATAAAGCCAACAATTTTTATGCCATCGCGAGTAGTTCGATCTTTAGCTTCAAGTTCCGTGTTTGATTTCAAAGCATGTTGACCATCTTAGTTATAGGCGTATGTGTGTGTGTGTGTACTTTGGCGATAAAGCCAACAATTTTTTTTATGCCATCGCGAGTAGTTCGATCTTTAGCTTCAAGTTCCGTGTTTGATTTCAAAGCATGTTGACCATCTTAGTTATAGGCGTATGTGTGTGTGTGTGTACTTTGGCGATAAAGCCAACAATTTTTTATGCCATCGCGAGTAGTTCGATCTTTAGCTTCAAGTTCCGTGTTTGATTTCAAAGCATGTTGACCATCTTAGTTATAGGCGTATGTGTGTGTGTGTGTACTTTGGCGATAAAGCCAACAATTTTTTTTATGCCATCGCGAGTAGTTCGATCTTTAGCTTCAAGTTCCGTGTTTGATTTCAAAGCATGTTGACTATCTTAGTTATAGGCGTATGTGTGTGTGCGTGTGTACTTTGGCGATAAAGCCAACAATTTTTTTTATGCTATCGCGAGTAGTTCGATCTTTAGCTTCAAGTTCCGTGTTTGATTTCAAAGCATGTTGACTATCTTAGTTATAGGCGTATGTGTGTGTGCGTGTGTACTTTGGCGATAAAGCCAACAATTTTTTTTATGCTATCGCGAGTAGTTCGATCTTTAGCTTCAAGTTCCGTGTTTGATTTCAAAGCATGTTGACCATCTTAGTTATAGGCGTATGTGTGTGTGTGTGTACTTTGGCGATAAAGCCAACAATTTTTTTTATGCCATCGCGAGTAGTTCGATCTTTAGCTTCAAGTTCCGTGTTTGATTTCAAAGCATGTTGACTATCTTAGTTATAGGCGTATGTGTGTGTGTGTGTACTTTGGCGATAAAGCCAACAATTTTTTTTATGCCATCGCGAGTAGTTCGATCTTTAGCTTCAAGTTCCGTGTTTGATTTCAAAGCATGTTGACTATCTTAGTTATAGGCGTATGTGTGTGTGCGTGTGTACTTTGGCGATAAAGCCAACAATTTTTTTTATGCTATCGCGAGTAGTTCGATCTTTAGCTTCAAGTTCCGTGTTTGATTTCAAAGCATGTTGACCATCTTAGTTATAGGCGTATGTGTGTGTGTGTGTACTTTGGCGATAAAGCCAACAATTTTTTTTATGCCATCGCGAGTAGTTCGATCTTTAGCTTTAAGTTCCGTGTTTGATTTCAAAGCATGTTGACCATCTTAGTTATAGGCGTATGTGTGTGTGTGTGTGTACTTTGGCGATAAAGCCAACAATTTTTTTTATGCCATCGCGAGTAGTTCGATCTTTAGCTTTAAGTTCCGTGTTTGATTTCAAAGCATGTTGACTATCTTAGTTATAGGCGTATGTGTGTGTGTGTGTACTTTGGCGATAAAGCCAACAATTTTTTTTATGCCATCGCGAGTAGAGTCGGTCTTTAGATATAAGTTCCGTGTTTGTTTTCAAGCATGTTGACCATCTTAGTTATAGGCGTATGTGTGTGTGTGTGTACTTTGGCGATAAAGCCAACAATTTTTATGCCATCGCGAGTAGTTCGCTCTTTAGCTTCAAGTTCCGTGTTTCATTTCAAAGCATGTTGATCATCTTAGTTATAGGCGTATGTGTGTGTGTGTGTACTTTGGCGATAAAGCCAACAATTTTTTATGCCATCGCGAGTAGTTTGATCTTTAGCTTCAAGTTCCGTGTTTGATTTCAAAGCATGTTGACCATCTTAGTTATAGGCGTATGTGTGTGTGTGTGTACTTTGGCGATAAAGCCAACAATTTTTATGCCATCGCGAGTAGTTCGATCTTTAGCTTCAAGTTCCGTGTTTGATTTCAAAGCATGTTGACCATCTTAGTTATAGGCGTATGTGTGTGTGTGTGTACTTTGGCGATAAAGCCAACAATTTTTATGCTATCGCGAGTAGTTCGATCTTTAGCTTCAAGTTCCGTGTTTGATTTCAAAGCATGTTGACCATCTTAGTTATAGGCGTATGTGTGTGTGTGTGTACTTTGGCGATAAAGCCAACAATTTTTTTTATGCCATCGCGAGTAGTTCGATCTTTAGCTTCAAGTTCCGTGTTTGATTTCAAAGCATGTTGACTATCTTAGTTATAGGCGTATGTGTGTGTGCGTGTGTACTTTGGCGATAAAGCCAACAATTTTTTTTATGCTATCGCGAGTAGTTCGATCTTTAGCTTCAAGTTCCGTGTTTGATTTCAAAGCATGTTGACCATCTTAGTTATAGGCGTATGTGTGTGTGTGTGTACTTTGGCGATAAAGCCAACAATTTTTTTTATGCCATCGCGAGTAGTTCGATCTTTAGCTTCAAGTTCCGTGTTTGATTTCAAAGCATGTTGACCATCTTAGTTATAGGCGTATGTGTGTGTGTGTGTACTTTGGCGATAAAGCCAACAATTTTTTTATGCCATCGCGAGTAGTTCGATCTTTAGCTTCAAGTTCCGTATTTGATTTCAAAGCATGTTGACCATCTTAGTTATAGGCGTATGTGTGTGTGTGTGTACTTTGGCGATAAAGCCAACAATTTTTATGCGATCGCTAGTAGTTCGATCTTTAGCTTCAAGTTCCGTGTTTGATTTCAAAGCATGTTGACCATCTTAGTTATAGGCGTATGTGTGTGTGTGTGTACTTTGGCGATAAAGCCAACAATTTTTATGCCATGGCGAGTAGTTCGATCTTTAGCTTCAAGTTCCGTGTTTGATTTCAAAGCATGTTGACCATCTTAGTTATAGGCGTATGTGTGTGTGTGTGTACTTTGGCGATAAAGCCAACAATTTTTTTTATGCCATCGCGAGTAGTTCGATCTTTAGCTTCAAGTTCCGTGTTTGATTTCAAAGCATGTTGACCATCTTAGTTATAGGCGTATGTGTGTGTGTGTGTGTACTTTGGCGATAAAGCCAACAATTTTTATGCCATCGCGAGTAGTTCGATCTTTAGCTTTAAGTTCCGTGTTTGATTTCAAAGCATGTTGACTATCTTAGTTATAGGCGTATGTGTGTGTGTGTGTACTTTGGCGATAAAGCCAACAATTTTTTTTATGCCATCGCGAGTAGTTCGATCTTTAGCTTCAAGTTCCGTGTTTGATTTCAAAGCATGTTGACCATCTTAGTTATAGGCGTATGTGTGTGTGTGTGTACTTTGGCGATAAAGCCAACAATTTTTATGCCATCGCGAGTAGTTCGATCTTTAGCTTCAAGTTCCGTGTTTGATTTCAAAGCATGTTGACCATCTTAGTTATAGGCGTATGTGTGTGTGTGTGTACTTTGGCGATAAAGCCAACAATTTTTATGCCATCGCGAGTAGTTCGATCTTTAGCTTCAAGTTCCGTGTATGATTTCAAAGCATGTTGACCATCTTAGTTATAGGCGTATGTGTGTGTGTGTGTGTACTTTGGCGATAAAGCCAACAATTTTTTTTATGCCATCGCGAGTAGTTCGATCTTTAGCTTTAAGTTCCGTGTTTGATTTCAAAGCATGTTGACTATCTTAGTTATAGGCGTATGTGTGTGTGTGTGTACTTTGGCGATAAAGCCAACAAGTTTTATGCCATCGCGAGTAGTTCGATCTTTAGCTTCAAGTTCCGTGTTTGATTTCAAAGCATGTTGACCATCTTAGTTATAGGCGTATGTGTGTGTGTGTGTACTTTGGCGATAAAGCCAACAATTTTTTTTATGCCATCGCGAGTAGTTCGATCTTTAGCTTCAAGTTCCGTGTTTGATTTCAAAGCATGTTGACCATCTTAGTTATAGGCGTATGTGTGTGTGTGTGTACTTTGGCGATAAAGCCAACAATTTTTTTTATGCCATCGCGAGTAGTTCGATCTTTAGCTTCAAGTTCCGTGTTTGATTTCAAAGCATGTTGACCATCTTAGTTATAGGCGTATGTGTGTGTGTGTGTGTACTTTGGCGATAAAGCCAACAATTTTTTTTATGCCATCGCGAGTAGTTCGATCTTTAGCTTCAAGTTCCGTGTTTGATTTCAAAGCATGTTGACTATCTTAGTTATAGGCGTATGTGTGTGTGTGTGTACTTTGGCGATAAAGCCAACAATTTTTTTATGCCATCGCGAGTAGTTCGATCTTTAGCTTCAAGTTCCGTGTTTGATTTCAAAGCATGTTGACCATCTTAGTTATAGGCGTATGTGTGTGTGTGTGTACTTTGGCGATAAAGCCAACAATTTTTTTTATGCCATCGCGAGTAGTTCGATCTTTAGCTTCAAGTTCCGTGTTTGATTTCAAAGCATGTTGACCATCTTAGTTATAGGCGTATGTGTGTGTGTGTGTACTTTGGCGATAAAGCCAACAATTTTTTTTATGCCATCGCGAGTAGTTCGATCTTTAGCTTTAAGTTCCGTGTTTGATTTCAAAGCATGTTGACTATCTTAGTTATAGGCGTATGTGTGTGTGTGTGTGTACTTTGGCGATAAAGCCAACAATTTTTTTTATGCTATCGCGAGTAGTTCGATCTTTAGCTTCAAGTTCCGTGTTTGATTTCAAAGCATGTTGACCATCTTAGTTATAGGCGTATGTGTGTGTGTGTGTACTTTGGCGATAAAGCCAACAATTTTTATGCCACCGCGAGTGGTTCGATCTTTACCTTCAAGTTCCGTGTTTGATTTCAAAGCATGTTCACCATCTTAGTTATAGCCGTAGGTGTGTGTGTGTGTACTTTGGCGATAAAGCCAACAATTTTTTTTATGCCATCGCGAGTAGTTCGATCTTTAGCTTTAAGTTCCGTGTTTGATTTCAAAGCATGTTGACTATCTTAGTTATAGGCGTATGTGTGTGTGTGTGTGTACTTTGGCGATAAAGCCAACAATTTTTTTTATGCCATCGCGAGTAGTTCGATCTTTAGCTTCAAGTTCCGTGTTTGATTTCAAAGCATGTTGACTATCTTAGTTATAGGCGTATGTGTGTGTGTGTGTACTTTGGCGATAAAGCCAACAATTTTTATGCCATCGCGAGTAGTTCGATCTTTAGCTTCAAGTTCCGTGTTTGATTTCAAAGCATGTTGACCATCTTAGTTATAGGCGTATGTGTGTGTGTGTGTACTTTGGCGATAAAGCCAACAATTTTTATGCCATCGCGAGTAGTTCGATCTTTAGCTTTAAGTTCCGTGTTTGATTTCAAAGCATGTTGACTATCTTAGTTATAGGCGTATGTGTGTGTGTGTACTTTGGCGATAAAGCCAACAATTTTTTATGCCATCGCGAGTAGTTCGATCTTTAGCTTCAAGTTCCGTGTTTGATTTCAAAGCATGTTGACCATCTTAGTTATAGGCGTATGTGTGTGTGTGTGTACTTTGGCGATAAAGCCAACAATTTTTTATGCCATCGCGAGTAGTTCGATCTTTAGCTTTAAGTTCCGTGTTTGATTTCAAAGCATGTTGACTATCTTAGTTATAGGCGTATGTGTGTGTGTGTGTACTTTGGCGATAAAGCCAACAATTTTTTATGCTATCGCGAGTAGTTCGATCTTTAGCTTCAAGTTCCGTGTTTGATTTCAAAGCATGTTGACCATCTTAGTTATAGGCGTATGTGTGTGTGTGTGTACTTTGGCGATAAAGGCAACAATTTTTATGCCATCGCGAGTAGTTCGATCTTTAGCTTCAAGTTCCGTGTTTGATTTCAAAGCATGTTGACTATCTTAGTTATAGGCGTATGTGTGTGTGTGTGTACTTTGGCGATAAAGCCAACAATTTTTTTATGCCATCGCGAGTAGTTCGATCTTTAGCTTCAAGTTCCGTGTTTGATTTCAAAGCATGTTGACCATCTTAGTTATAGGCGTATGTGTGTGTGTGTGTACTTTGGCGATAAAGCCAACAATTTTTTTATGCCATCGCGAGTAGTTCGATCTTTAGCTTCAAGTTCCGTGTTTGATTTCAAAGCATGTTGACTATCTTAGTTAGAGGCGTATGTGTGTGTGTGTGTACTTTGGCGTTAAAGCCAACAATTTTTTTATGCCATCGCGAGTAGTTCGATCTTTAGCTTCAAGTTCCGTGTTTGATTTCAAAGCATGTTGACCATCTTAGTTATAGGCGTATGTGTGTGTGTGTGTACTTTGGCGATAAAGCCAACAATTTTTATGCCATCGCGAGTAGTTCGATCTTTAGCTTCAAGTTCCGTGTTTGATTTCAAAGCATGTTGACTATCTTAGTTATAGGCGTATGTGTGTGTGTGTACTTTGGCGATAAAGCCAACAATTTTTATGCCATCGCGAGTAGTTCGATCTTTAGCTTCAAGTTCCGTGTTTGATTTCAAAGCATGTTGACCATCTTAGTTATAGGCGTATGTGTGTGTGTGTGTACTTTGGCGATAAAGCCAACAATTTTTTTATGCCATCGCGAGTAGTTCGATCTTTAGCTTCAAGTTCCGTGTTTGATTTCAAAGCATGTTGACTATCTTAGTTATAGGCGTATGTGTGTGTGTGTGTACTTTGGCGATAAAGCCAACAATTTTTATGCCATCGCGAGTAGTTCGATCTTTAGCTTCAAGTTCCGTGTTTGATTTCAAAGCATGTTGACCATCTTAGTTATAGGCGTATGTGTGTGTGTGTGTACTTTGGCGATAAAGCCAACAATTTTTTTATGCCATCGCGAGTAGTTCGATCTTTAGCTTCAAGTTCCGTGTTTGATTTCAAAGCATGTTGACTATCTTAGTTATAGGCGTATGTGTGTGTGTGTGTACTTTGGCGATAAAGCCAACAATTTTTATGCCATCGCGAGTAGTTCGATCTTTAGCTTCAAGTTCCGTGTTTGATTTCAAAGCATGTTGACCATCTTAGTTATAGGCGTATGTGTGTGTGTGTGTACTTTGGCGATAAAGCCAACAATTTTTATGCCAACGCGAGTAGTTCGATCTTTAGCTTCAAGTTCCGTGTTTGATTTCAAAGCATGTTGACTATCTTAGTTATAGGCGTATGTGTGTGTGTGTGTACTTTGGCGATAAAGCCAACAATTTTTATGCCATCGCGAGTAGTTCGATCTTTAGGTTGAAGTTCCGTGTTTGATTTCAAAGCATGTTGACCATCTTAGTTATAGGCGTATGTGTGTGTGTGTGTACTTTGGCGATAAAGCCAACAATTTTTTTATGCCATCGCGAGTAGTTCGATCTTTAACTTCAAGTTCCGTGTTTGATTTCAAAGCATGTTGACTATCTTAGTTATAGGCGTATGTGTGTGTGTGTGTACTTTGGCGATAAAGCCAACAATTTTTTTATGCCATCGCGAGTAGTTCGATCTTTAGCTTCAAGTTCCGTGTTTGATTTCAAAGCATGTTGACCATCTTAGTTATAGGCGTATGTGTGTGTGTGTGTACTTTGGCGATAAAGCCAACAATTTTATGCCATCGCGAGTAGTTCGATCTTTAGCTTCAAGTTCCGTGTTTGATTTCAAAGCATGTTGACCATCTTAGTTATAGGCGTATGTGTGTGTGTGTGTACTTTGGCGATAAAGCCAACAATTTTTTTATGCCATCGCGAGTAGTTCGATCTTTAGCTTCAAGTTGCGTGTTTGATTTCAAAGCATGTTGACTATCTTAGTTATAGGCGTATGTGTGTGTGTGTGGACTTTGGCGATAAAGCCAACAATTTTTATGCCATCGCGAGTAGTTCGATCTTTAGCTTCAAGTTCCGTGTTTGATTTCAAAGCATGTTGACCATCTTAGTTATAGGCGTATGTGTGTGTGTGTGTACTTTGGCGATAAAGCCAACAATTTTTTTTTATGCCATCGCGAGTAGTTCGATCTTTAGCTTCAAGTTCCGTGTTTGATTTCAAAGCATGTTGACCATCTTAGTTATAGGCGTATGTGTGTGTGTGTGTACTTTGGCGATAAAGCCAACAATTTTTATGCCATCGCGAGTAGTTCGATCTTTAGCTTCAAGTTCCGTGTTTGATTTCAAAGCATGTTGACTATCTTAGTTATAGGCGTATGTGTGTGTGTGTGTACTTTGGCGATAAAGCCAACAATTTTTATGCCATCGCGAGTAGTTCGATCTTTAGCTTCAAGTTCCGTGTTTGATTTCAAAGCATGTTGACCATCTTAGTTATAGGCGTATGTGTGTGTGTGTGTACTTTGGCGATAAAGCCAACAATTTTTTTATGCCATCGCGAGTAGTTCGATCTTTAGCTTCAAGTTCCGTGTTTGATTTCAAAGCATGTTGACTATCTTAGTTATAGGCGTATGTGTGTGTGTGTGTACTTTGGCGATAAAGCCAACAATTTTTATGCCATCGCGAGTAGTTCGATCTTTAGCTTCAAGTTCCGTGTTTGATTTCAAAGCATGTTGACCATCTTAGTTATAGGCGTATGTGTGTGTGTGTGTACTTTGGCGATAAAGCCAACAATTTTTATGCCATCGCGAGTAGTTCGATCTTTAGCTTTAAGTTCCGTGTTTGATTTCAAAGCATGTTGACTATCTTAGTTATAGGCGTATGTGTGTGTGTGTGTACTTTGGCGATAAAGCCAACAATTTTTTTATGCCATCGCGAGTAGTTCGATCTTTAGCTTCAAGTTCCGTGTTTGATTTCAAAGCATGTTGACTATCTTAGTTATAGGCGTATGTGTGTGTGTGTGTACTTTGGCGATAAAGCCAACAATTTTTTTATGCCATCGCGAGTAGTTCGATCTTTAGCTTCAAGTTCCGTGTTTGATTTCAAAGCATGTTGACCATCTTAGTTATAGGCGTATGTGTGTGTGTGTGTACTTTGGCGATAAAGCCAACAATTTTTTATGCCATCGCGAGTAGTTCGATCTTTAGCTTCAAGTTCCGTGTTTGATTTCAAAGCATGTTGACCATCTTAGTTATAGGCGTATGTGTGTGTGTGTGTACTTTGGCGATAAAGCCAACAATTTTTTATGCCATCGCGAGTAGTTCGATCTTTAGCTTTAAGTTCCGTGTTTGATTTCAAAGCATGTTGGGTATCTTAGTTATAGGCGTATGTGTGTGTGTGTGTAGTTTGGCGATAAAGCCAACAATTTTGTTATGCCATCGGGAGTAGTCCGCTCTTTAGCTTCAAGTTCCGTGTTTGATTTCAAACCATGTTGACTATCTTAGTTATAGGCGTATGTGTGTGTGTGTGTCCTTTGGCGATAAAGCCAACAATTTTTTATGCCATCGCGAGTAGTTCGATCTTTAGCTTCAAGTTCCGTGTTTGATTTCAAAGCATGTTGACCATCTTAGTTATAGGCGTATGTGTGTGTGTGTGTACTTTGGCGATAAAGCCAACAATTTTTATGCCATCGCGAGTAGTTCGATCTTTAGCTTCAAGTTCCGTGTTTGATTTCAAAGCATGTTGACTATCTTAGTTATAGGCGTATGTGTGTGTGTGTGTACTTTGGCGATAAAGCCAACAATTTTTTTTATGCCATCGCGAGTAGTTCGATCTTTAGCTTCAAGTTCCGTGTTTGATTTCAAAGCATGTTGACCATCTTAGTTATAGGCGTATGTGTGTGTGTGTGTACTTTGGCGATAAAGCCAACAATTTTTTTTATGCCATCGCGAGTAGTTCGATCTTTAGCTTTAAGTTCCGTGTTTGATTTCAAAGCATGTTGACTATCTTAGTTATAGGCGTATGTGTGTGTGTGTGTACTTTGGCGATAAAGCCAACAATTTTTATGCCATCGCGAGTAGTTCGATCTTTAGCTTCAAGTTCCGTGTTTGATTTCAAAGCATGTTGACTATCTTAGTTATAGGCGTATGTGTGTGTGTGTGTACTTTGGCGATAAAGCCAACAATTTTTATGCCATCGCGAGTAGTTCCATCTTTAGCTTAAAGTTCCGTGTTTGATTTCAAAGCATGTTGAGCATCTTAGTTATAGCCGTATGTGTGTCTGTGTGTACTTTGGCGATAAAGCCAACAATTTTTATGCCATCGCGAGTAGTTCGATCTTTAGCTTCAAGTTCCGTGTTTGATTTCAAAGCATGTTGACTATCTTAGTTATAGGCGTATGTGTGTGTGTGTGTACTTTGGCGATAAAGCCAACAATTTTTATGCCATCGCGAGTAGTTCGATCTTTAGCTTCAAGTTCCGTGTTTGATTTCAAAGCATGTTGACCATCTTAGTTATAGGCGTATGTGTGTGTGTGTGTACTTTGGCCATAAAGCCAACAATTTTTTTATGCCATCGCGAGTAGTTCGATCTTTAGCTTTAAGTTCCGTGTTTGATTTCAAAGCATGTTGACTATCTTAGTTATAGGCGTATGTGTGTGTGTGTGTACTTTGGCGATAAAGCCAACAATTTTTTTTATGCTATCGCGAGTAGTTCGATCTTTAGCTTCAAGTTCCGTGTTTGATTTCAAAGCATGTTGACCATCTTAGTTATAGGCGTATGTGTGTGTGTGTGTACTTTGGCGATAAAGCCAACAATTTTTTTTATGCCATCGCGAGTAGTTCGATCTTTAGCTTCAAGTTCCGTGTTTGATTTCAAAGCATGTTGACTATCTTAGTTATAGGCGTATGTGTGTGTGTGTGTACTTTGGCGATAAAGCCAACAATTTTTATGCCATCGCGAGTAGTTCGATCTTTAGCTTCAAGTTCCGTGTTTGATTTCAAAGCATGTTGACCATCTTAGTTATAGGCGTATGTGTGTGTGTGTGTACTTTGGCGATAAAGCCAACAATTTTTTTTATGCCATCGCGAGTAGTTCGATCTTTACCTTTAAGTTCCGTGTTTGATTTCAAAGCATGTTGACTATCTTAGTTATAGGCGTATGTGTGTGTGTGTGTACTTTGGCGATAAAGCCAACAATTTTTTTTATGCTATCGCGAGTAGTTCGATCTTTAGCTTCAAGTTCCGTGTTTGATTTCAAAGCATATTGACCATCTTAGTTATAGGCGTATGTGTGTGTGTGTGTACTTTGGCGATAAAGCCAACAATTTTTTTTATGCCATCGCGAGTAGTTTGTTACGCTCCGCGTAATTTAATTACTTTTAAATCTGTATTTTATTCACTTTAAAAGAATTTTAACTTCGAAACTTCACGGTCGGATGACATAATATTTCACATCTGTAAACATTTAATAATCCACCCTCTACCCTTGCAAGTCGCCGTAAATTCGTTACAGATTTTCTAAACCTGCATAAGGAATTTGCATTACTGTACCTTTTTCGTTTGCGGTCAGACGTTTTTCATCATTCGAGCCGAGATTTCTTCTGTGATTCACTGTTTTTAAGTTCTTGATTGCCAGTCGTTTGATCTAAATTTCTAAAAATCGGTAATTACGCCGGATATAACGGGTCATCGACAAATAAGTGATTAATTGGGATCATCTGCTTGTCTCCAATAATCATTATACGTAACTATTTACGGATGTAAAGGCATTCAAGTACAGTGTTAAAGTGTTAATTACTAATTATCTCCGACGCTTGAACATTATTTCAAGAATTTTACTGTTTTACTTTTACGTTTTCCACATCGTCATCTCCGTCTTCGATATTCTTAAATAAATTATTGTTGAACATTTGGTGCATCTCGCCGTCATCGTGAAGTGTTACCCCATTCCTTCTGGTCAACGCCGTAGCGAAAGAAACTGCAGTCCGGCTTCAAGTTAACGATAAGTTAAATCAACCTTTGCTTACCAGTTTCACTAACTTTTAATTTATACGATTACGTCATCGATCTGTTTACGTCATAACTGTTAATTACTTAAATTTCAACTTAAATATTGTTTTGTTTATCATTTGACATAAATTTTAGAATTCACTTACTTATTCAATTTTTTTTTAATCTTTTTTTTTAATTCTAAGTTTCTAACTGTTAATAATTTTGTAATCTTATTTACCTTAACTATTTTTTTCTCACTTAAATTCAAATTATTATTTTCTTTCAGCATTCGATTGCTCTTACTGCGAGTGATTAATTACTATTTTATGTTCGATTCAAACCATTTTTTTTCCATTTTGTATAATTCCTTTTATTTAGATACGATACCTCGGAATGCTCTTTGATCAAAGAAGTCATACCGAAGTTAACTCAAGGTAAGTGTTACTGATTAATTAATTACTTGCTTGTGTCACTCGTATCCTGAAATTGCTTTCAAATTCATTTATCAACGTAATTTAGCTTCACTAATTTTTTTTTTGTTATCTAAAGGTAAATTGGATATAATTTTTTGTAAATAATCCGACATTTAAGTCCCTTGTAGTACAATACGCCCCTACGGGTACATTTATGTAATAATTTCTTTTGTTTGTTTCAATACAACCCAGTGAAACCTATTCTTAGCGTATTTATTTCGCCGCTCACTCTTATTTCAGCTGCTAATCCCTTCGGAGTTCTGGTTATCAGCCCTATCTTTTCAAGAACTTACGTGGCGCCCTAATTCTAATTCTCTTTTTCTGCTCCTTACTATTCATAAGTATTCTACTTTTACTCTTCTTAACTTACCCACCCTATTGTGCCTACTAAGACCGAGCCACCGAGGCCATTGCATTTTTGTAAATTGTGTTGCTAATCGAATCTTACCGTAACATAATTTCTTTGGCTGCCCAAGTGTGGGGCCTTCTATTCTCGTTCACTTATTTTTACTTATTTGCTTTGACTACTTACTGTTCATTAACCATGTTTTCATTTAAATTAGATGTCAATCGCTTACACAAAAGTGAACTCGAATATGAAATTATTTCAAGAGGTATTGAAATTACTACTACTGTTAGTAACTTAAGGAAGTTTGCTCGTACTGCCGTTTTACTTGAACTAGAGGAATCTTTAACTCCCGTTGCTCATACTATTCCTTTTGCGGATGACTTTACTATAATTACTCAATCTATAGAAGAAATCAAATCTTTAACTGACATCGTTATAAATGACCCTAAATCAAGAGACTTTTTACGTGTAAATAGCTTAGTCCCTCATATCGAACGCAGATGTACTTTGATGAATTCTACCGATACTATCGAGATAGGTCAACGAAACACATTAATTGTAACTATTGCTACTTTAAAATCTAATTTGCAACAAAAACTCAAAAAGCTTAATCGTGTTACCTTTTCAGAATTTCATAAATTACCTTCAACTAGTCCTAAACC
Source organism: Aquatica leii (assembly GCA_035610365.1). NCBI lineage: Eukaryota > Metazoa > Arthropoda > Insecta > Coleoptera > Lampyridae > Aquatica > Aquatica leii. The sequence goes on along the minus strand of CM069432.1, from coordinate 22,245,279 downwards.
TACTATTTCTACTGAACCAAATGTAGCTGAATCAACTGACCACGATTCTAATCCTTCTACTCCTCCTTTACTTTCTTCTAGTGAGGATGAACTTGATTTAAGTGAACCTTTACCTAGAGTAGTTCCACTTTCTGAACCACGTTCTTTTGAGAAACGTCTCGATATTTCTAAACTTGGCTTAACCTTCTCTGGTGATGGAAAAGTATCTCTACTAGATTTTCTTACTCGCTTAGACGAATTGGCTTGCTCACGGGGTATCTCTAAACAGATGCTATTTTCTCATGTTCCCGAATTATTAACTGGACGTGCCTTATTACTATACCGTTCTCGGAAATTCATGTTAACTAAATGGGATGAAGTTGTATCTATGCTCAAAACCGAATTCTTGCCTATTGACTATGACGAAAGATTGCTTGATGAAATTAAAAGTCGAACTATGGGTCCTTCTGAAAATATGAGTTCTTATCTTGCGGTAATGTATAATCTCTTTCAACGTTTAACTACTCCTTTATCTGAAACCAAACAGTTATACTACATTCGTCGTAATTTAACTCCTTTCTACCAGAATGCTTTAACTTTGACACCGATCTCTACTATCGCTCAACTCTCTGCCTTAGGCAAACAAATTGAACAGAACCAATATTTTGTAGAAACCTTTAAACCACCACCTTCCAGAAAATCCTCTCATTTACTTGAACCAAGTCTCGCTTATTTAAGTATTGCGTCTTCTTCTGATACTGATACTAGTGTATCTACTCATTCTTATAAACGCAATTCTGCTACTCCTAAACTTTCTGCTGCTTCTGTAGTGTCTACTCCCAAAGGAAAGGATATTAAGTCCGTTACCTCAAATGTCACTGCTAGTTCAACTGACTCAAAACCAAAATTTACTTCGAAACCATCAAACAAAACTAAAGTTACTTCCACTCCTTCTTCAGTCACTTGTTGGAATTGTCGAAAACCAGGTCATGTTTCTCCTAAATGCCCTGAACCTCAAACTCGTCACTGTTATGGTTGTGGTAAACCAGATGTTATCAAACCAAATTGTTCAAATTGCACTAATTCTTCTTTAAACTAATTTCAGAGTGTTCGGACCGAGTCGAGCCCTCTTCTCTCTCATTAATCTCGGAAACTCCTTTCGCTACATTACCTGACCAACATAAATATGTCTTGAATTTCTTACTAGCTAATGTCCGCAAGGATGAACGTCCTTATCTGAACATAACAATTTTTGGCTACCCTTTTAAAAGTCTATTAGATTCTGGATCTTCCAAAACTATTTTAGGTCAGTCTGGCTGGAACCTTTTAAGTACTTTAGGTCTTTCTTTACAGAAATGTCGCTCTTCTCCTAAATCCACTTCTACTTGTTTACTCGCTAATGGTGAAACTTGTTATATTCTTGGTACTGTAAACCTTCCCATCACTTTACAAGACAAGACAGTCACACTTGAAGTCTTAGTCATTCCTGAAGTTACTCAACCAATTATCTTAGGCATTGATTTTTGGAAAGCAATAGATTTTGTTCCTAACTTTCAAACTGGTACTTGGACTTTTGGAAATTCTGAAGAAATTTGTTCTTTATCTACTACTGATCATCTAATTACTCGATCTAACCTCTCTTCTGCTGAGGAACAATCACTGCAATTATTATTTGACTCTCCTGTACTAAATTCTACTGAACTGGGATGTACTACTTTAATAGAACACCATATACGCACAACTAGTGAGCCTATCAAACAACGTTACTACCCACTTTCTCCAGCTTTACTCAAAATTGCTAATGAGGAATTAGATTCCATGATTGCTTTAGGAATTGTTGAACCTTCTTCAAGCCCATGGTCTAGTCCAATAGTTCTCGTTAGAAAAAAAGATAATTCGTACCGTTTTTGTATAGACTATCGGAAAGTCAACGCCGTAACTGAAAAAGATGCTTATCCTCTTCCGTACATCAATACTATCTTGGACCGTCTTCGTGATGCTCAGTTCCTTTCTTCCCTTGACATTCGTTCTGCTTATTGGCAAATACCTTTATCTAAAGATTCTAAACCCATAACTGCTTTCACTATACCCGGTAGAGGTCTATACCAGTTTAACCGTATGCCTTTTGGTTTGCATAATTCTCCTGCTACATTTCAACGCTTGATTGATCAAATTCTTGGTGCTGATTTAGAACCCTATTGCTTTGCTTACTTGGATGATATTATCATTGCTACCCCTTCCTTTGACAAACACTTAGAAGTTTTAACTAAAATATTCTCTCGCTTATCCAATGCTGGACTCACTTTGAATAAAAAGAAATGTCATTTTTGTCTCTCTGAACTAAAATATCTTGGCTATGTTGTTAATAGAAATGGTTTACTTGTAGATCCTGATAAAGTTAACGCAATCATTTCTATTCCTCAACCTTCTTCAGTTTCTGAAATTCGTCGATTACTTGGTATGGCTAGTTGGTATCGTCGCTTTATACCCAATTTCTCTACTGCTTTAGCTCCTTTAACTCACTTAACTCGTAAGAGTACTCCATTTGTCTGGTCTTCTGAATGCGAAGAAGCTTTCTCCTTCCTCAAGAAACAACTTATTTCTGCTCCAATACTTTCTTGCCCTGATTTTTCTTTACCTTTTTCTATCCAAACAGACGCCTCTAATTTTGGCTTAGGTGCTGTTCTTAGTCAGGAAACCCCTGATGGAGAAAAAGTCATCGCTTACATTAGTCGCTCGTTAACTAAACCCGAAACTAAATATTCTACTACTGAAAAAGAATGCTTAGCTGTCTTGTGGGCTATTGAGAAATTTCGTGCCTATATCGAAGGTGCTCATTTCACTGTTATCACGGATCACCATTCTCTCATTTGGCTAAATAAACTTCAAAATCCTTCTGGACGTTTGGCTCGTTGGGCCTTACGACTCCAACAATATGATTTCTCTATTGTTCATCGTAAAGGGAAAAACCACGTTGTTCCCGATGCCTTATCTAGAACTGTACTCGACTTACAAGAGTCTACTCCTGGACTTTGCGCAATTAATGTCACGAATACTATACCTTCAATTAATCTTCCTATTACTGATCCCTGGTACTTGAAAATGACTAAAAATATCTCTGAAAATCCTCAAAAGTTTCCTCTGTGGTCTATAGAAAATGATTTGCTTTACAAACATGTTACTTCTTCTGATCTCTCTGATATTTCATTAGGAAATTGGAGAGCAGTTGTCCCTAAAAACCAGCGTACGGAAATTATTCGTCAATACCACGATCCTCCCACTTGCGGGCACTGCGGTGTTACAAAGACCTTAAGTCGTATTAATAAGTTTTTCTATTGGCCTAATCTTCGTGCTGATATTGCTAGATACATCCGTAATTGTCATACCTGTGCTGCGCACAAAGTCGAACAAGCACAACCAGGTTTATTTTCTCCCAGAGCAACTCCCACTCGCCCATGGCAGGTGCTAAGTTGTGATATTGTTGGTCCTTTACCTCGCTCTTCTAAAGGTAACTCCTATATCTTTGTCGTTGCTGACTATTTTACTAAATTTCCATGTTTCTTTCCGCTTCGTACTGCTACTGCTACTAAAATTTGTAAGATTATGGAAGAACAAATATTCTTATTATTTGGTACTCCTCAATACTTGATAGCTGATAATGGTGTCCAATTTCGTAGTAAGGAATTTTCAAAATTATGCACCCAATATCAAACCCAAATTCTCTACACTGCTAAATATCACCCTAGATCTAACCCTACTGAAAGAGTTAATAGAGTTCTTAAAACCATGATAGCTTCCTATATCAAAGAAAATCAACGCACATGGGATGTTAACTTATCTAAGATTGGCTGTGCCATCCGTACTTCAAAACACGAAATAACTAACTACACTCCATACTTTGCTTTCTGTGGTCGAGAACACATTCTTTTCGGCAATCTCTTTAAAACTCCTCTAGACGATGAGATCCCTTCTATAGATACTAATCCACCTATTACTACACGTACTAAAGAATTTTACGAAAACTTACGTACTGAGATTCTTGCTAAAATGAAACGTTCTACACAACGCACTCAAGATCGCTACAATTTACGCAAACGAACAGTAACTTATAAGAAAGGTGATTCCGTTTGGAAGAGAAACTTTGTTTTATCCGATGCTTCCAAATTCCTAAACGCTAAACTGGCTCCTAAATTCTTAGGCCCTTATAAAATTAAAAAGGTTATTTCTACCTGGACGTACGAGTTGACTGATTCCTTAGGTAGATCCATAGGTATTTTCCACGCAAAAGATCTAAAACCTGCGTACTCCGATAACTCAAATGCTACTACTCATTCTTCTGCATCTGATTCAGATGATCACTCCACGATAGCTACCGATACTATTTCTCTTAAACGACATAATCGTCGAAAACGACATACCCGTCAAAAATTATAACTTTCCTATCTTATCCCTTTCCTTTCCTACTTTCTACTTTTCTTCCAACGTCCTATGGGTGATTGGATGAAGACGTTGTGGGGGGTTCTTAGTAGGTCAGTGCTCAACCCCTTTCTTTCCTTAAAGCGCTGTCCTCGCTATAACATCAAGCTCTATTCATGACTTCATTCTTTGTTTTCTCCCTTTCTCTGCTTCTACCATGAACATTTTCATTAGCTCATCCCTGGTATACTCACTCATCACTCCTTATTGGTTTCGCTACTCAGCTTCCTTTCTTTTCCGCTTCCTAGCTCAACTTTTGTTAGGGGGGTGTTACGCTCCGCGTAATTTAATTACTTTTAAATCTGTATTTTATTCACTTTAAAAGAATTTTAACTTCGAAACTTCACGGTCGGATGACATAATATTTCACATCTGTAAACATTTAATAATCCACCCTCTACCCTTGCAAGTCGCCGTAAATTCGTTACAGATTTTCTAAACCTGCATAAGGAATTTGCATTACTGTACCTTTTTCGTTTGCGGTCAGACGTTTTTCATCATTCGAGCCGAGATTTCTTCTGTGATTCACTGTTTTTAAGTTCTTGATTGCCAGTCGTTTGATCTAAATTTCTAAAAATCGGTAATTACGCCGGATATAACGGGTCATCGACAAATAAGTGATTAATTGGGATCATCTGCTTGTCTCCAATAATCATTATACGTAACTATTTACGGATGTAAAGGCATTCAAGTACAGTGTTAAAGTGTTAATTACTAATTATCTCCGACGCTTGAACATTATTTCAAGAATTTTACTGTTTTACTTTTACGTTTTCCACATCGTCATCTCCGTCTTCGATATTCTTAAATAAATTATTGTTGAACATTTGGTGCATCTCGCCGTCATCGTGAAGTGTTACCCCCATTCCTTCTGGTCAACGCCGTAGCGAAAGAAACTGCAGTCCGGCTTCAAGTTAACGATAAGTTAAATCAACCTTTGCTTACCAGTTTCACTAACTTTTAATTTATACGATTACGTCATCGATCTGTTTACGTCATAACTGTTAATTACTTAAATTTCAACTTAAATATTGTTTTGTTTATCATTTGACATAAATTTTAGAATTCACTTACTTATTCAATTTTTTTTTTAATCTTTTTTTTTAATTCTAAGTTTCTAACTGTTAATAATTTTGTAATCTTATTTACCTTAACTATTTTTTACTCACTTAAATTCAAATTATTATTTTCTTTCAGCATTCGATTGCTCTTACTGCGAGTGATTAATTACTATTTTATGTTCGATTCAAACCATTTTTTTTCCATTTTGTATAATTCCTTTTATTTAGATACGATACCTCGGAATGCTCTTTGATCAAAGAAGTCATACCGAAGTTAACTCAAGGTAAGTGTTACTGATTAATTAATTACTTGCTTGTGTCACTCGTATCCTGAAATTGCTTTCAAATTCATTTATCAACGTAATTTAGCTTCACTAATTTTTTTTTTTTTGTTATCTAAAGGTAAATTGGATATAATTTTTTGTAAATAATCCGACATTTAAGTCACTTGTAGTACAATACGCCCCTACGGGTACATTTATGTAATAATTTCTTTTGTTTGTTTCAATACAACCCAGTGAAACCTATTCTTAGCGTATTTATTTCGCCGCTCACTCTTATTTCAGCTGCTAATCCCTTCGGAGTTCTGGTTATCAGCTCTATCTTTTGAAGAACTTACGTGGCGCCCTAATTCTAATTCTCTTTTTTTTGCCCTTTACTATTCATAAGTATTCTCTTCGTAACTTACCCACCCCATTGTGCCTACTAAGACCGAGCCACCGAGGCCATCGCATTTTTTTGTAAATTGTGTTGCCAATCAAATCTTACCGTAACAAGTTCGATCTTTAGCTTCAAGTTCCGTGTTTGATTTCAAAGCATGTTGACTATCTTAGTTATAGGCGTATGTGTGTGTGTGTGTACTTTGGCGATAAAGCCAACAATTTTTTTTATGCTATCGCGAGTAGTTCGATCTTTAACTTCAAGTTCCGTGTTTGATTTCAAAGCATGTTGACCATCTTAGTTATAGGCGTATGTGTGTGTGTGTGTACTTTGGCGATAAAGCCAACAATTTTTTTTATGCCATCGCGAGTAGTTCGATCTTTAGCTTCAAGTTCCGTGTTTGATTTCAAAGCATGTTGACCATCTTAGTTATAGGCGTATGTGTGTGTGTGTGTGTACTTTGGCGATAAAGCCAACAATTTTTATGCCATCGCGAGTAGTTCGATCTTTAGCTTTAAGTTCCGTGTTTGATTTCAAAGCATGTTGACTATCTTAGTTATAGGCGTATGTGTGTGTGTGTGTACTTTGGCGATAAAGCCAACAATTTTTATGCCATCGCGAGTAGTTCGATCTTTAGCTTCAAGTTCCGTGTTTGATTTCAAAGCATGTTGACCATCTTAGTTATAGGCGTATGTGTGTGTGTGTGTACTTTGGCGATAAAGCCAACAATTTTTTTTATGCCATCGCGAGTAGTTCGATCTTTAGCTTTAAGTTCCGTGTTTGATTTCAAAGCATGTTGACTATCTTAGTTATAGGCGTATGTGTGTGTGTGTGTACTTTGGCGATAAAGCCAACAATTTTTTTTATGCTATCGCGAGTAGTTCGATCTTTAGCTTCAAGTTCCGTGTTTGATTTCAAAGCATGTTGACCATCTTAGTTATAGGCGTATGTGTGTGTGTGTGTACTTTGGCGATAAAGCCAACAATTTTTTTTATGCCATCGCGAGTAGTTCGATCTTTAGCTTCAAGTTCCGTGTTTGATTTCAAAGCATGTTGACTATCTTAGTTATAGGCGTATGTGTGTGTGTGTGTACTTTGGCGATAAAGCCAACAATTTTTTTTATGCTATCGCGAGTAGTTCGATCTTTAACTTCAAGTTCCGTGTTTGATTTCAAAGCATGTTGACCATCTTAGTTATAGGCGTATGTGTGTGTGTGTGTACTTTGGCGATAAAGCCAACAATTTTTTTTCTGCCATCGCGAGTAGTTCGATCTTTAGCTTCAAGTTCCGTGTTTGATTTCAAAGCATGTTGACCATCTTAGTTATAGGCGTATGTGTGTGTGTGTGTACTTTGGCGATAAAGCCAACAATTTTTTTATGCCATCGCGAGTAGTTCGATCTTTAGCTTCAAGTTCCGTGTTTGATTTCAAAGCATGTTGACTATCTTAGTTATAGGCGTATGTGTGTGTGTGTGTACTTTGGCGATAAAGCCAACAATTTTTGTTATGCCATCGCGAGGAGTTCGCTCTTTAGCTTCAAGTTCCGTGTTTGATTTCAAAGCATGTTGACCATCTTAGTTATAGGCGTATGTGTGTGTGTGTGTACTTTGGCGATACAGCCCACGATTTTTCTTATGCCTTCGCCAGTACTTCGATCTTTACCTTCAAGTTCCGTGTTTGATTTCAAAGCATGTTGACCATCTTAGTTATAGGCGTATGTGTGTGTGTGTGTACTTTGGCGATAAAGCCAACAATTTTTTTATGCCATCGCGAGTAGTTCGATCTTTAGCTTCAAGTTCCGTGTTTGATTTCAAAGCATGGTGACCATCTTAGTTATAGGCGTATGTGTCTGTGTGTGTACTTTGGCGATAAAGCCAACAATTTTTATGCCATCGCGAGTAGTTCGATCTTTAGCTTCAAGTTCCGTGTTTGATTTCAAAGCATGTTGACCATCTTAGTTATAGGCGTATGTGTGTGTGTGTGTACTTTGGCGATAAAGCCAACAATTTTTTTATGCCATCGCGAGTAGTTCGATCTTTAGCTTCAAGTTCCGTGTTTGATTTCAAAGCATGTTGACCATCTTAGTTATAGGCGTATGTGTGTGTGTGTGTACTTTGGCGATAAAGCCAACAATTTTTTATGCCATCGCGAGTAGTTCGATCTTTAGCTTCAAGTTCCGTGTTTGATTTCAAAGCATGTTGACCATCTTAGTTATAGGCGTATGTGTGTGTGTGTGTACTTTGGCGATAAAGCCAACAATTTTTTTTATGCCATCGCGAGTAGTTCGATCTTTAGCTTTAAGTTCCGTGTTTGATTTCAAAGCATGTTGACTATCTTAGTTATAGGCGTATGTGTGTGTGTGTGTACTTTGGCGATAAAGCCAACAATTTTTATGCTATCGCGAGTAGTTCGATCTTTAGCTTCAAGTTCCGTGTTTGATTTGAAAGCATGTTGACCATCTTAGTTATAGGCGTATGTGTGTGTGTGTGTACTTTGGGGATAAAGCCAACAATTTTTTTTATGCTATCGCGAGTAGTTCGATCTTTAGCTTCAAGTTCCGTGTTTGATTTCAAAGCATGTTGACCATCTTAGTTATAGGCGTATGTGTGTGTGTGTGTACTTTGGCGATAAAGCCAACAATTTTTATGCTATCGCGAGTAGTTCGATCTTTAGCTTCAAGTTCCGTGTTTGATTTCAAAGCATGTTGACCATCTTAGTTATAGGCGTATGTGTGTGTGTGTGTACTTTGGCGATAAAGCCAACAATTTTTTTATGCCATCGCGAGTAGTTCGATCTTTAGCTTCAAGTTCCGTGTTTGATTTCAAAGCATGTTGACCATCTTAGTTATAGGCGTATGTGTGTGTGTGTGTACTTTGGCGATAAAGCCAACAATTTTTATGCCATCGCGAGTAGTTCGATCTTTAGCTTTAAGTTCCGTGTTTGATTTCAAAGCATGTTGACTATCTTAGTTATTGGCGTATGTGTGTGTGTGTGTACTTTGGCGATAAAGCCAACAATTTTTTATGCTATCGCGAGTAGTTCGATCTTTAACTTCAAGTTCCGTGTTTGATTTCAAAGCATGTTGACCATCTTAGTTATAGGCGTATGTGTGTGTGTGTGTACTTTGGCGATAAAGCCAACAATTTTTTTATGCCATCGCGAGTAGTTCGATCTTTAGCTTCAAGTTCCGTGTTTGATTTCAAAGCATGTTGACCATCTTAGTTATAGGCGTATGTGTGTGTGTGTGTGTACTTTGGCGATAAAGCCAACAATTTTTTATGCCATCGCGAGTAGTTCGATCTTTAGCTTCAAGTTCCGTGTTTGATTTCAAAGCATGTTGACCATCTTAGTTATAGGCGTATGTGTGTGTGTGTGTGTACTTTGGCGATAAAGCCAACAATTTTTTTTATGCCATCGCGAGTAGTTCGATCTTTAGCTTCAAGTTCCGTGTTTGATTTCAAAGCATGTTGACCATCTTAGTTATAGGCGTATGTGTGTGTGTGTGTGTACTTTGGCGATAAAGCCAACAATTTTTTTTTATGCCATCGCGAGTAGTTCGATCTTTAGCTTTAAGTTCCGTGTTTGATTTCAAAGCATGTTGACTATCTTAGTTATAGGCGTATGTGTGTGTGTGTGTACTTTGGCGATAAAGCCAACAATTTTTTTTATGCTATCGCGAGTAGTTCGATCTTTAACTTCAAGTTCCGTGTTTGATTTCAAAGCATGTTGACCATCTTAGTTATAGGCGTATGTGTGTGTGTGTGTACTTTGGCGATAAAGCCAACAATTTTTTTTATGCCATCGCGAGTAGTTCGATCTTTAGCTTCAAGTTCCGTGTTTGATTTCAAAGCATGTTGACCATCTTAGTTATAGGCGTATGTGTGTGTGTGTGTGTACTTTGGCGATAAAGCCAACAATTTTTTTTATGCCATCGCGAGTAGTTCGATCTTTAGCTTTAAGTTCCGTGTTTGATTTCAAAGCATGTTGACTATCTTAGTTATAGGCGTATGTGTGTGTGTGTGTACTTTGGCGATAAAGCCAACAATTTTTTTTATGCTATCGCGAGTAGTTCGATCTTTAGCTTCAAGTTCCGTGTTTGATTTCAAAGCATGTTGACCATCTTAGTTATAGGCGTATGTGTGTGTGTGTGTACTTTGGCGATAGAGCCAACAATTTTTTATGCTCTCGCGAGTAGTTCGATCTTTAGCTTCAAGTTCCGTGTTTGATTTCAAAGCATGTTGACCATCTTAGTTATAGGCGTATGTGTGTGTGTGTGTACTTTGGCGATAAAGCCAACAATTTTTTTTATGCTATCGCGAGTAGTTCGATCTTTAGCTTCAAGTTCCGTGTTTGATTTCAAAGCATGTTGACCATCTTAGTTATAGGCGTATGTGTGTGTGTGTGTACTTTGGCGATAAAGCCAACAATTTTTATGCCATCGCGAGTAGTTCGATCTTTAGCTTCAAGTTCCGTGTTTGATTTCAAAGCATGTTGACCATCTTAGTTATAGGCGTATGTGTGTGTGTGTGTACTTTGGCGATAAAGCCAACAATTTTTTTATGCCATCGCGAGTAGTTCGATCTTTAGCTTTAAGTTCCGTGTTTGATTTCAAAGCATGTTGACTATCTTAGTTATAGGCGTATGTGTGTGTGTGTGTACTTTGGCGATAAAGCCAACAATTTTTATGCTATCGCGAGTAGTTCGATCTTTAACTTCAAGTTCCGTGTTTGATTTCAAAGCATGTTGACCATCTTAGTTATAGGCGTATGTGTGTGTGTGTGTACTTTGGCGATAAAGCCAACAATTTTTTTATGCCATCGCGAGTAGTTCGATCTTTAGCTTCAAGTTCCGTGTTTGATTTCAAAGCATGTTGACCATCTTAGTTATAGGCGTATGTGTGTGTGTGTGTGTACTTTGGCGATAAAGCCAACAATTTTTATGCCATCGCGAGTAGTTCGATCTTTAGCTTCAAGTTCCGTGTTTGATTTCAAAGCATGTTGACCATCTTAGTTATAGGCGTATGTGTGTGTGTGTGTGTACTTTGGCGATAAAGCCAACAATTTTTTTTATGCCATCGCGAGTAGTTCGATCTTTAGCTTCAAGTTCCGTGTTTGATTTCAAAGCATGTTGACCATCTTAGTTATAGGCGTATGTGTGTGTGTGTGTACTTTGGCGATAAAGCCAACAATTTTTTTTATGCCATCGCGAGTAGTTCGATCTTTAGCTTTAAGTTCCGTGTTTGATTTCAAAGCATGTTGACTATCTTAGTTATAGGCGTATGTGTGTGTGTGTGTACTTTGGCGATAAAGCCAACAATTTTTTTTATGCTATCGCGAGTAGTTCGATCTTTAGCTTCAAGTTCCGTGTTTGATTTCAAAGCATGTTGACCATCTTAGTTATAGGCGTATGTGTGTGTGTGTGTACTTTGGCGATAAAGCCAACAATTTTTTTTATGCCATCGCGAGTAGTTCGATCTTTAGCTTCAAGTTCCGTGTTTGATTTCAAAGCATGTTGACCATCTTAGTTATAGGCGTATGTGTGTGTGTGTGTACTTTGGCGATAAAGCCAACAATTTTTTTATGCCATCGCGAGTAGTTCGATCTTTAGCTTCAAGTTCCGTGTTTGATTTCAAAGCATGTTGACCATCTTAGTTATAGGCGTATGTGTGTGTGTGTGTACTTTGGCGATAAAGCCAACAATTTTTATGCCATCGCGAGTAGTTCGATCTTTAGCTTCAAGTTCCGTGTTTGATTTCAAAGCATGTTGACCATCTTAGTTATAGGCGTATGTGTGTGTGTGTGTACTTTGGCGATAAAGCCAACAATTTTTTTATGCCATCGCGAGTAGTTCGATCTTTAGCTTCAAGTTCCGTGTTTGATTTCAAAGCATGTTGACTATCTTAGTTATAGGCGTATGTGTGTGTGTGTGTACTTTGGCGATAAAGCCAACAATTTTTTTATGCCATCGCGAGTAGTTCGATCTTTAGCTTCAAGTTCCGTGTTTGATTTCAAAGCATGTTGACCATCTTAGTTATAGGCGTATGTGTGTGTGTGTGTACTTTGGCGATAAAGCCAACAATTTTTTATGCCATCGCGAGTAGTTCGATCTTTAGCTTCAAGTTCCGTGTTTGATTTCAAAGCATGTTGCCTATCGTAGTTATAGGCGTATGTGTGTGTGTGTGTACTTTGGCGATAAAGCCAACAATTTTTTATGCCATCGCGAGTAGTTCGATCTTTAGCTTCAAGTTCCGTGTTTGATTTCAAAGCATGTTGACCATCTTAGTTATAGGCGTATGTGTGTGTGTGTGTACTTTGGCGATAAAGCCAACAATTTTTTTATGCCATCGCGAGTAGTTCGATCTTTAGCTTCAAGTTCCGTGTTTGATTTCAAAGCATGTTGACCATCTTAGTTATAGGCGTATGTGTGTGTGTGTGTACTTTGGCGATAAAGCCAACAATTTTTTATGCCATCGCGAGTAGTTCGATCTTTAGCTTCAAGTTCCGTGTTTGATTTCAAAGCATGTTGACCATCTTAGTTATAGGCGTATGTGTGTGTGTGTGTACTTTGGCGATAAAGCCAACAATTTTTTATGCCATCGCGAGTAGTTCGATCTTTAGCTTCAAGTTCCGTGTTTGATTTCAAAGCATGTTGACTATCTTAGTTATAGGCGTATGTGTGTGTGTGTGTACTTTGGCGATAAAGCCAACAATTTTTTATGCCATCGCGAGTAGTTCGATCTTTAGCTTCAAGTTCCGTGTTTGATTTCAAAGCATGTTGACCATCTTAGTTATAGGCGTATGTGTGTGTGTGTGTACTTTGGCGATAAAGCCAACAATTTTTTTATGCCATCGCGAGTAGTTCGATCTTTAGCTTCAAGTTCCGTGTTTGATTTCAAAGCATGTTGACCATCTTAGTTATAGGCGTATGTGTGTGTGTGTGTACTTTGGCGATAAAGCCAACAATTTTTTTATGCCATCGCGAGTAGTTCGATCTTTAGCTTCAAGTTCCGTGTTTGATTTCAAAGCATGTTGACTATCTTAGTTATAGGCGTATGTGTGTGTGTGTGTACTTTGGCGATAAAGCCAACAATTTTTTATGCCATCGCGAGTAGTTCGATCTTTAGCTTCAAGTTCCGTGTTTGATTTCAAAGCATGTTGACCATCTTAGTTATAGGCGTATGTGTGTGTGTGTGTACTTTGGCGATAAAGCCAACAATTTTTTTTATGCCATCGCGAGTAGTTCGATCTTTAGCTTCAAGTTCCGTGTTTGATTTCAAAGCATGTTGACTATCTTAGTTATAGGCGTATGTGTGTGTGTGTACTTTGGCGATAAAGCCAACAATTTTTTTTATGCCATCGCGAGTAGTTCGATCTTTAGCTTCAAGTTCCGTGTTTGATTTCAAAGCATGTTGACCATCTTAGTTATAGGCGTATGTGTGTGTGTGTGTACTTTGGCGATAAAGCCAACAATTTTTTTTTATGGCATCGCGAGTAGTTCGATCTTTAGCTTCAAGTTCCGTGTTTGATTTCAAAGCATGTTGACTATCTTAGTTATAGGCGTATGTGTGTGTGTGTGTACTTTGGCGATAAAGCCAACAATTTTTTTTATGCCATCGCGAGTAGTTCGATCTTTAGCTTCAAGTTCCGTGTTTGATTTCAAAGCATGTTGACTATCTTAGTTATAGGCGTATGTGTGTGTGTGTGTACTTTGGCGAGAAAGCCAACAATTTTTTATCCCATCGCGAGTAGTCCAATCTTTAGCTTCAAGTTCCGTGTTTGATTTCAAAGCATGTTGACCATCTTAGTTATAGGCGTATGTGTGTGTGTGTGTACTTTGGCGATAAAGCCAACAATTTTTTTATGCCATCGCGAGTAGTTCGATCTTTAGCTTCAAGTTCCGTGTTTGATTTCAAAGCATGTTGACTATCTTAGTTATAGGCGTATGTGTGTGTGTGTGTACTTTGGCGATAAAGCCAACAATTTTTTTATGCCATCGCGAGTAGTTCGATCTTTAGCTTCAAGTTCCGTGTTTGATTTCAAAGCATGTTGACCATCTTAGTTATAGTCGTATGTGTGTGTGTGTGTACTTTGCCGATAAAGCCAACAATTTTTTTATGCCATCGCGAGTAGTTCGATCTTTAGCTTCAAGTTCCGTGTTTGATTTCAAAGCATGTTGACTATCTTAGTTATAGGCGTATGTGTGTGTGTGTGTACTTTGGCGATAAAGCCAACAATTTTTTTATGCCATCGCGAGTAGTTCGATCTTTAGCTTCAAGTTCCGTGTTTGATTTCAAAGCATGTTGACCATCTTAGTTATAGGCGTATGTGTGTGTGTGTGTACTTTGGCGATAAAGCCAACAATTTTTATGCCATCGCGAGTAGTTCGATCTTTAGCTTCAAGTTCCGTGTTTGATTTCAAAGCATGTTGACCATCTTAGTTATAGGCGTATGTGTGTGTGTGTGTACTTTGGCGATAAAGCCAACAATTTTTTTATGCCATCGCGAGTAGTTCGATCTTTAGCTTCAAGTTCCGTGTTTGATTTCAAAGCATGTTGACCATCTTAGTTATAGGCGTATGTGTGTGTGTGTGTACTTTGGCGATAAAGCCAACAATTTTTTTTATGCCATCGCGAGTAGTTCGATCTTTAGCTTCAAGTTCCGTGTTTGATTTCAAAGCATGTTGACCATCTTAGTTATAGGCGTATGTGTGTGTGTGTGTACTTTGGCGATAAAGCCAACAATTTTTTTATGCCATCGCGAGTAGTTCGATCTTTAGCTTCAAGTTCCGTGTTTGATTTCAAAGCATGTTGACCATCTTAGTTATAGGCGTATGTGTGTGTGTGTACTTTGGCGATAAAGCCAACAATTTTTTTTATGCCATCGCGAGTAGTTCGATCTTTAGCTTCAAGTTCCGTGTTTGA
Organism: Aquatica leii; assembly: GCA_035610365.1. NCBI lineage: Eukaryota > Metazoa > Arthropoda > Insecta > Coleoptera > Lampyridae > Aquatica > Aquatica leii. Next base: position 22,230,185 of record CM069432.1, on the reverse strand, counting down.
TTTCAAAGCATGTTGACCATCTTAGTTATAGGCGTATGTGTGTGTGTGTGTACTTTGGCGATAAAGCCAACAATTTTTTTTATGCCATCGCGAGTAGTTCGATCTTTAGCTTCAAGTTCCGTGTTTGATTTCAAAGCATGTTGACCATCTTAGTTATAGGCGTATGTGTGTGTGTGTGTACTTTGGCGATAAAGCCAACAATTTTTTATGCCATCGCGAGTAGTTCGATCTTTAGCTTCAAGTTCCGTGTTTGATTTCAAAGCATGTTGACCATCTTAGTTATAGGCGTATGTGTGTGTGTGTGTACTTTCGCGATAAAGCCAACAATTTTTATGCCATCGCGAGTAGTTCGATCTTTAGCTTCAAGTTCCGTGTTTGATTTCAAAGCATGTTGACCATCTTAGTTATAGGCGTATGTGTGTGTGTGTGTACTTTGGCGATAAAGCCAACAATTTTTTATGCCATCGCGAGTAGTTCGATCTTTAGCTTCAAGTTCCGTGTTTGATTTCAAAGCATGTTGACTATCTTAGTTATAGGCGTATGTGTGTGTGTGTGTACTTTGGCGATAAAGCCAACAATTTTTATGCCATCGCGAGTAGTTCGATCTTTATCTTCAAGTTCCGTGTTTGATTTCAAAGCATGTTGACCATCTTAGTTATAGGCGTATGTGTGTGTGTCTGTACTTTGGCGATAAAGCCAACAATTTTTTTATGCCATCGCGAGTAGTTCGATCTTTAGCTTCAAGTTCCGTGTTTGATTTCAAAGCATGTTGACCATCTTAGTTATAGGCGTATGTGTGTGTGTGTGTACTTTGGCGATAAAGCCAACAATTTTTTTTATGCCATCGCGAGTAGTTCGATCTTTAGCTTCAAGTTCCGTGTTTGATTTCAAAGCATGTTGACCATCTTAGTTATAGGCGTATGTGTGTGTGTGTACTTTGGCGATAAAGCCAACAATTTTTTTTATGCCATCGCGAGTAGTTCGATCTTTAGCTTCAAGTTCCGTGTTTGATTTCAAAGCATGTTGACCATCTTAGTTATAGGCGTATGTGTGTGTGTGTGTACTTTGGCGATAAAGCCAACAATTTTTATGCCATCGCGAGTAGTTCGATCTTTAGCTTCAAGTTCCGTGTTTGATTTCAAAGCATGTTGACCATCTTAGTTATAGGCGTATGTGTGTGTGTGTGTACTTTGGCGATAAAGCCAACAATTTTTTTTTATGCCATCGCGAGTAGTTCGATCTTTAGCTTCAAGTTCCGTGTTTGATTTCAAAGCATGTTGACCATCTTAGTTATAGGCGTATGTGTGTGTGTGTGTACTTTGGCGATAAAGCCAACAATTTTTTTTATGCCATCGCGAGTAGTTCGATCTTTAGCTTCAAGTTCCGTGTTTGATTTCAAAGCATGTTGACCATCTTAGTTATAGGCGTATGTGTGTGTGTGTGTACTTTGGCGATAAAGCCAACAATTTTTTTATGCCATCGCGAGTAGTTCGATCTTTAGCTTCAAGTTCCGTGTTTGATTTCAAAGCATGTTGACCATCTTAGTTATAGGCGTATGTGTGTGTGTGTGTACTTTGGCGATAAAGCCAACAATTTTTTTATGCCATCGCGAGTAGTTCGATCTTTAGCTTCAAGTTCCGTGTTTGATTTCAAAGCATGTTGACCATCTTAGTTATAGGCGTATGTGTGTGTGTGTGTACTTTGGCGATAAAGCCAACAATTTTTATGCCATCGCGAGTAGTTCGATCTTTAGCTTCAAGTTCCGTGTTTGATTTCAAAGCATGTTGACCATCTTAGTTATAGGCGTATGTGTGTGTGTGTGTACTTTGGCGAGAAAGCCAACAATTTTTTTATGCCATCGCGAGTAGTTCGATCTTTAGCTTCAAGTTCCGTGTTTGATTTCAAAGCATGTTGACCATCTTAGTTATAGGCGTATGTGTGTGTGTGTGTACTTTGGCGATAAAGCCAACAATTTTTTTATGCCATCGCGAGTAGTTCGATCTTTAGCTTCAAGTTCCGTGTTTGATTTCAAAGCATGTTGACCATCTTAGTTATAGGCGTATGTGTGTGTGTGTGTACTTTGGCGATAAAGCCAACAATTTTTTTATGCCATCGCGAGTAGTTCGATCTTTAGCTTCAAGTTCCGTGTTTGATTTCAAAGCATGTTGACCATCTTAGTTATAGGCGTATGTGTGTGTGTGTGTACTTTGGCGATAAAGCCAACAATTTTTTATGCCATCGCGAGTAGTTCGATCTTTAGCTTCAAGTTCCGTGTTTGATTTCAAAGCATGTTGACCATCTTAGTTATAGGCGTATGTGTGTGTGTGTGTACTTTGGCGATAAAGCCAACAATTTTTTTTATGCCATCGCGAGTAGTTCGATCTTTAGCTTCAAGTTCCGTGTTTGATTTCAAAGCATGTTGACTATCTTAGTTATAGGCGTATGTGTGTGTGTGTGTACTTTGGCGATAAAGCCAACAATTTTTTATGCCATCGCGAGTAGTTCGATCTTTAGCTTCAAGTTCCGTGTTTGATTTCAAAGCATGTTGACCATCTTAGTTATAGGCGTATGTGTGTGTGTGTGTACTTTGGCGATAAAGCCAACAATTTTTTATGCCATCGCGAGTAGTTCGATCTTTAGCTTCAAGTTCCGTGTTTGATTTCAAAGCATGTTGACCATCTTAGTTATAGGCGTATGTGTGTGTGTGTGTACTTTGGCGATAAAGCCAACAATTTTTTTATGCCATCGCGAGTAGTTCGATCTTTAGCTTCAAGTTCCGTCTTTGATTTCAAAGCATGTTGCCCATCTTAGTTATAGGCGTATGTGTGTGTGTGTGTACTTTGGCGATAAAGCCAACAATTTTTTTATGCCATCGCGAGTAGTTCGATCTTTAGCTTCAAGTTCCGTGTTTGATTTCAAAGCATGTTGACCATCTTAGTTATAGGCGTATGTGTGTGTGTGTGTACTTTGGCGATAAAGCCAACAATTTTTATGCCATCGCGAGTAGTTCGATCTTTAGCTTCAAGTTCCGTGTTTGATTTCAAAGCATGTTGACCATCTTAGTTATAGGCGTATGTGTGTGTGTGTGTACTTTGGCGGTAAAGCCAACAATTTTTTTATGCCATCGCGAGTAGTTCGATCTTTAGCTTCAAGTTCCGTGTTTGATTTCAAAGCATGTTGACCATCTTAGTTATAGGCGTATGTGTGTGTGTGTGTACTTTGGCGATAAAGCCAACAATTTTTTTATGCCATCGCGAGTAGTTCGATCTTTAGCTTCAAGTTCCGTGTTTGATTTCAAAGCATGTTGACCACCTTAGTTATAGGCGTATGTGTGTGTGTGTGTACTTTGGCGATAAAGCCAACAATTTTTTTATGCCATCGCGAGTAGTTCGATCTTTAGCTTCAAGTTCCGTGTTTGATTTCAAAGCATGTTGACCATCTTAGTTATAGGCGTATGTGTGTGTGTGTGTACTTTGGCGATAAGGCCAACAATTTTTTTATGCCATCGCGAGTAGTTCGATCTTTAGCTTCAAGTTCCGTGTTTGATTTCAAAGCATGTTGACCATCTTAGTTATAGGCGTATGTGTGTGTGTGTGTACTTTGGCGATAAAGCCAACAATTTTTTTTATGCCATCGCGAGTAGTTCGATCTTTAGCTTCAAGTTCCGTGTTTGATTTCAAAGCATGTTGACCATCTTAGTTATAGGCGTATGTGTGTGTGTGTGTACTTTGGCGATAAAGCCAACAATTTTTTTTTATGCCATCGCGAGTAGTTCGATCTTTAGCTTCAAGTTCCGTGTTTGATTTCAAAGCATGTTGACCATCTTAGTTATAGGCGTATGTGTGTGTGTGTGTACTTTGGCGATAAAGCCAACAATTTTTTATGCCATCGCGAGTAGTTCGATCTTTAGCTTCAAGTTCCGTGTTTGATTTCAAAGCATGTTGACCATCTTAGTTATAGGCGTATGTGTGTGTGTGTGTACTTTGGCGATAAAGCCAACAATTTTTTTATGCCATCGCGAGTAGTTCGATCTTTAGCTTCAAGTTCCGTGTTTGATTTCAAAGCATGTTGACCATCTTAGTTATAGGCGTATGTGTGTGTGTGTGTACTTTGGCGATAAAGCCAACAATTTTTTTATGCCATCGCGAGTAGTTCGATCTTTAGCTTCAAGTTCCGTGTTTGATTTCAAAGCATGTTGACCATCTTAGTTATAGGCGTATGTGTGTGTGTGTGTACTTTGGCGATAAAGCCAACAATTTTTATGCCATCGCGAGTAGTTCGATCTTTAGCTTCAAGTTCCGTGTTTGATTTCAAAGCATGTTGACCATCTTAGTTATAGGCGTATGTGTGTGTGTGTGTACTTTGGCGATAAAGCCAACAATTTTTTTATGCCATCGCGAGTAGTTCGATCTTTAGCTTCAAGTTCCGTGTTTGATTTCAAAGCATGTTGACCATCTTAGTTATAGGCGTATGTGTGTGTGTGTGTACTTTGGCGATAAAGCCAACAATTTTTTATGCCATCGCGAGTAGTTCGATCTTTAGCTTCAAGTTCCGTGTTTGATTTCAAAGCATGTTGACCATCTTAGTTATAGGCGTGTGTGTGTGTGTGTGGACTTTGGCGATAAAGCCAACAATATTTTTTTATGCCATCGCGAGTAGTCCGATCTTTAGCTTCAAGTTCCGTGTTTGATTTCAAAGCATGTTGACCATCTTAGTTATAGGCGTATGTGTGTGTGTGTGTACTTTCGCGATAAAGCCAACAATTTTTTATGCCATCGCGAGTAGTTCGATCTTTAGCTTCAAGTTCCGTGTTTGATTTCAAAGCATGTTGACCATCTTAGTTATAGGCGTATGTGTGTGTGTGTGTACTTTGGCGATAAAGCCAACAATTTTTTTATGCCATCGCGAGTAGTTCGATCTTTAGCTTCAAGTTCCGTGTTTGATTTCAAAGCATGTTGACCATCTTAGTTATAGGCGTATGTGTGTGTGTGTGTACTTTGGCGATAAAGCCAACAATTTTTTTATGCCATCGCGAGTAGTTCGATCTTTAGCTTCAAGTTCCGTGTTTGATTTCAAAGCATGTTGACCATCTTAGTTATAGGCGTATGTGTGTGTGTGTGTACTTTGGCGATAAAGCCAACAATTTTTTTATGCCATCGCGAGTAGTTCGATCTTTAGCTTCAAGTTCCGTGTTTGATTTCAAAGCATGTTGACCATCTTAGTTATAGGCGTATGTGTGTGTGTGTGTACTTTGGCGATAAAGCCAACAATTTTTATGCCATCGCGAGTAGTTCGATCTTTAGCTTCAAGTTCCGTGTTTGATTTCAAAGCATGTTGACCATCTTAGTTATAGGCGTATGTGTGTGTGTGTGTACTTTGGCGATAAAGCCAACAATTTTTTTATGCCATCGCGAGTAGTTCGATCTTTAGCTTCAAGTTCCGTGTTTGATTTCAAAGCATGTTGACCATCTTAGTTATAGGCGTATGTGTGTGTGTGTGTACTTTGGCGATAAAGCCAACAATTTTTTTATGCCATCGCGAGTAGTTCGATCTTTAGCTTCAAGTTCCGTGTTTGATTTCAAAGCATGTTGACCATCTTAGTTATAGGCGTATGTGTGTGTGTGTGTACTTTGGCGATAAAGCCAACAATTTTTTTATGCCATCGCGAGTAGTTCGATCTTTAGCTTCAAGTTCCGTGTTTGATTTCAAAGCATGTTGACCATCTTAGTTATAGGCGTATGTGTGTGTGTGTGTACTTTGGCGATAAAGCCAACAATTTTTTTATGCCATCGCGAGTAGTTCGATCTTTAGCTTCAAGTTCCGTGTTTGATTTCAAAGCATGTTGACTATCTTAGTTATAGGCGTATGTGTGTGTGTGTGTACTTTGGCGATAAAGCCAACAATTTTTTTTATGCCATCGCGAGTAGTTCGATCTTTAGCTTCAAGTTCCGTGTTTGATTTCAAAGCATGTTGACCATCTTAGTTATAGGCGTATGTGTGTGTGTGTGTACTTTGGCGATAAAGCCAACAATTTTTTTTATGCCATCGCGAGTAGTTCGATCTTTAGCTTCAAGTTCCGTGTTTGATTTCAAAGCATGTTGACCATCTTAGTTATAGGCGTATGTGTGTGTGTGTGTACTTTGGCGATAAAGCCAACAATTTTTTTTATGCCATCGCGAGTAGTTCGATCTTTAGCTTCAAGTTCCGTGTTTGATTTCAAAGCATGTTGACTATCTTAGTTATAGGCGTATGTGTGTGTGTGTGTACTTTGGCGATAAAGCCAACAATTTTTTTTATGCCATCGCGAGTAGTTCGATCTTTAGCTTCAAGTTCCGTGTTTGATTTCAAAGCATGTTGACCATCTTAGTTATAGGCGTATGTGTGTGTGTGTGTACTTTGGCGATAAAGCCAACAATTTTTATGCCATCGCGAGTAGTTCGATCTTTAGCTTCAAGTTCCGTGTTTGATTTCAAAGCATGTTGACTGTCTTAGTTAAAGGCGTATGTGTGTGTGTGTGTACTTTGGCGATAAAGCCAACAATTTTTATGCCATCGCGAGTAGTTCCATCTTTAGCTTCAAGTTCCGTGTTTGATTTCAAAGCATGTTGACCATCTTAGTTATAGGCGTATGTGTGTGTGTGTGTACTTTGGCGATAAAGCCAACAATTTTTTTATGCCATCGCGAGTAGTTCGATCTTTAGCTTCAAGTTCCGTGTTTGATTTCAAAGCATGTTGACCATCTTAGTTATAGGCGTATGTGTGTGTGTGTGTACTTTGGCGATAAAGCCAACAATTTTTATGCCATCGCGAGTAGTTCGATCTTTAGCTTCAAGTTCCGTGTTTGATTTCAAAGCATGTTGACCATCTTAGTTATAGGCGTATGTGTGTGTGTGTGTACTTTGGCGATAAAGCCAACAATTTTTTTATGCCATCGCGAGTAGTTCGATCTTTAGCTTCAAGTTCCGTGTTTGATTTCAAAGCATGTTGACCATCTTAGTTATAGGCGTATGTGTGTGTGTGTGTACTTTGGCGATAAAGCCAACAATTTTTTTATGCCATCGCGAGTAGTTCGATCTTTAGCTTCAAGTTCCGTGTTTGATTTCAAAGCATGTTGACCATCTTAGTTATAGGCGTATGTGTGTGTGTGTGTACTTTGGCGATAAAGCCAACAATTTTTTTATGCCATCGCGAGTAGTTCGATCTTTAGCTTCAAGTTCCGTGTTTGATTTCAAAGCATGTTGACCATCTTAGTTATAGGCGTATGTGTGTGTGTGTGTACTTTGGCGATAAAGCCAACAATTTTTTTATGCCATCGCGAGTAGTTCGATCTTTAGCTTCAAGTTCCGTGTTTGATTTCAAAGCATGTTGACCATCTTAGTTATAGGCGTGTGTGTGTGTGTGTGTACTTTGGCGATAAAGCCAACAATTTTTTTATGCCATCGCGAGTAGTTCGATCTTTAGCTTCAAGTTCCGTGTTTGATTTCAAAGCATGTTGACCATCTTAGTTATAGGCGTATGTGTGTGTGTGTGTACTTTGGCGATAAAGCCAACAATTTTTTTATGCCATCGCGAGTAGTTCGATCTTTAGCTTCAAGTTCCGTGTTTGATTTCAAAGCATGTTGACCATCTTAGTTATAGGCGTATGTGTGTGTGTGTGTACTTTGGCGATAAAGCCAACAATTTTTTTTATGCCATCGCGAGTAGTTCGATCTTTAGCTTCAAGTTCCGTGTTTGATTTCAAAGCATGTTGACCATCTTAGTTATAGGCGTATGTGTGTGTGTGTGTACTTTGGCGATAAAGCCAACAATTTTTTTATGCCATCGCGAGTAGTTCGATCTTTAGCTTCAAGTTCCGTGTTTGATTTCAAAGCATGTTGACCATCTTAGTTATAGGCGTATGTGTGTGTGTGTGTACTTTGGCGATAAAGCCAACAATTTTTTTATGCCATCGCGAGTAGTTCGATCTTTAGCTTCAAGTTCCGTGTTTGATTTCAAAGCATGTTGACCATCTTAGTTATAGGCGTATGTGTGTGTGTGTGTACTTTGGCGATAAAGCCAACAATTTTTCATGCCATCGCGAGTAGTTCGATCTTTAGCTTCAAGTTCCGTGTTTGATTTCAAAGCATGTTGACCATCTTAGTTATAGGCGTATGTGTGTGTGTGTGTACTTTGGCGATAAAGCCAACAATTTTTTTTATGCCATCGCGAGTAGTTCGATCTTTAGCTTCAAGTTCCGTGTTTGATTTCAAAGCATGTTGACCATCTTAGTTATAGGCGTATGTGTGTGTGTGTGTACTTTGGCGATAAAGCCAACAATTTTTTATGCCATCGCGAGTAGTTCGATCTTTAGCTTCAAGTTCCGTGTTTGATTTCAAAGCATGTTGACCATCTTAGTTATAGGCGTATGTGTGTGTGTGTGTACTTTGGCGATAAAGCCAACAATTTTTTTATGCCATCGCGAGTAGTTCGATCTTTAGCTTCAAGTTCCGTGTTTGATTTCAAAGCATGTTGACCATCTTAGTTATAGGCGTATGTGTGTGTGTGTGTACTTTGGCGATAAAGCCAACAATTTTTTTTATGCCATCGCGAGTAGTTCGATCTTTAGCTTCAAGTTCCGTGTTTGATTTCAAAGCATGTTGACCATCTTAGTTATAGGCGTATGTGTGTGTGTGTGTACTTTGGCGATAAAGCCAACAATTTTTTATGCCATCGCGAGTAGTTCGATCTTTAGCTTCAAGTTCCGTGTTTGATTTCAAAGCATGTTGACCATCTTAGTTATAGGCGTATGTGTGTGTGTGTACTTTGGCGATAAAGCCAACAATTTTTTTTATGCCATCGCGAGTAGTTCGATCTTTAGCTTCAAGTTCCGTGTTTGATTTCAAAGCATGTTGACCATCTTAGTTATAGGCGTATGTGTGTGTGTGTGTACTTTGGCGATAAAGCCAACAATTTTTTTATGCCATCGCGAGTAGTTCGATCTTTAGCTTCAAGTTCCGTGTTTGATTTCAAAGCATGTTGACCATCTTAGTTATAGGCGTATGTGTGTGTGTGTGTACTTTGGCGATAAAGCCAACAATTTTTTATGCCATCGCGAGTAGTTCGATCTTTAGCTTCAAGTTCCGTGTTTGATTTCAAAGCATGTTGACCATCTTAGTTATAGGCGTATGTGTGTGTGTGTGTACTTTGGCGATAAAGCCAACAATTTTTTATGCCATCGCGAGTAGTTCGATCTTTAGCTTCAAGCTCCGTGTTTGATTTCAAAGCATGTTGACCATCTTAGTTATAGGCGTATGTGTGTGTGTGTGTACTTTGGCGATAAAGCCAACAATTTTTTATGCCATCGCGAGTAGTTCGATCTTTAGCTTCAAGTTCCGTGTTTGATTTCAAAGCATGTTGACCATCTTAGTTATAGGCGTATGTGTGTGTGTGTGTACTTTGGCGATAAAGCCAACAATTTTTTATGCCATCGCGAGTAGTTCGATCTTTAGCTTCAAGTTCCGTGTTTGATTTCAAAGCATGTTGACCATCTTAGTTATAGGCGTATGTGTGTGTGTGTGTACTTTGGCGATAAAGCCAACAATTTTTTTATGCCATCGCGAGTAGTTCGATCTTTAGCCTCAAGTTCCGTGTTTGATTTCAAAGCATGTTGACCTTCTTAGTTATAGGCGTATGTGTGTGTGTGTGTACTTTGGCGATAAAGCCAACAATTTTTATGCCATCGCGAGTAGTTCGATCTTTAGCTTCAAGGTCCGTGTTTGATTTCAAAGCATGTTGACCATCTTAGTTAAAGGCGTATGTGTGTGTGTGTGTACTTTGGCGATAAAGCCAACAATTTTTTTATGCCATCGCGAGTAGTTCGATCTTTAGCTTCAAGTTCCGTGTTTGATTTCAAAGCATGTTGACCATCTTAGTTATAGGGGTATGTGTGTGTGTGTGTACTTTGGCGATAAAGCCAACAATTTTTTTATGCCATCGCGAGTAGTTCGATCTTTAGCTTCAAGTTCCGTGTTTGATTTCAAAGCATGTTGACCATCTTAGTTATAGGCGTATGTGTGTGTGTGTGTACTTTGGCGATAAAGCCAACAATTTTTTTTATGCCATCGCGAGTAGTTCGATCTTTAGCTTCAAGTTCCGTGTTTGATTTCAAAGCATGTTGACCATCTTAGTTATAGGCGTATGTGTGTGTGTGTGTACTTTGGCGATAAAGCCAACAATTTTTTTTAAGCCACCGCGAGTAGTTCGATCTTTAGCTTTAAGTTCCGTGTTTGATTTCAAAGCATGTTGACCATCTTAGTTATAGTCGTATGTGTATATGTAAATGTGCACGCTATTCAATTTAAAAATATTTGTTTTTAGTTATAGGTAAGTTTGCGTGGTTGATGCTAATTCTTTAACCTCGCTTACATAAATATTGATTGAATTCAGTAGTTCAATTTAATCATGTTGCCGGTCCGAAGCCCGGATAAAGGAGGAGGCTCTTCCGACAGCATTGATAAACCTATCTGTTTTCGAAAACCAAGCATCTAAACAACTTAAATGGAATTAGAGAATCTATCACGTCTAAAAATAACGGAAAATAAATACTAAATGTGTTTAAAGTGGTAGTGTGAAATGTATAGGAAGCAATTCCTAATATAAAAGAAAACATATTATATAGAATAATATTTAGGGGCTGAAGAGCAAATTGGTGTCTCAGTTATAGGTAGGTATATAAAAAAAATTATTTCAAAAAGATTATAAATATGAATATTTACTTATCTAATGGATTATACTTAGTGCCAGAAAAATCATGACGAAGGAGTGGTACCTATACCTATGGCTGGACTTGTACTATCGTCGCTGAACTCGATAGGTAATAATAAATACATAGACGTATGGCACCATAAGAATAAATTGTACATAGGGAGACCTATATAACCACTTGCGAAGCATATGCACCAGTTGAAGAACATATGAAAATTGAGAATGATTAGGATATGCAAAAAGGATGTTTAATATACCGGTAAAAATGAACAATCAACAAATAGACAATGGTATCAAAAAATATACGAAAAAGTTTGATTGAATTAGTACTCGTAACCATTAAAAAACATACGAGGACGTAGATCTAAAGATAATAAATGGATAAAAGTCTTGCAGAAGAAGTAAAAATATGCTAAGATGACAATGCAAACAAATAATAACAGGTTTGGTGGAATATTATAGAAAACGCGCCACGGCGCCGGGCGTTATAATGGTCATACTTATAAATTTGTTAGTATACGAAAAAGTATATAAAATAAATAAAAGCAAAAACAGAAATACGTGAGAACATGAAAGAAAGAGCGGGCACTGTACAGAAATGTAGGAACAAAAAATTAATAAACGAAATAACATCACGAGTCAACCAAAATCATAAAGTAATACAATAATAGTACGTGATACAAGTGGTAATGTACATAGCTGCTTCAATTTACAATAATTTGTATGTATTTTTAAGATTAGGGTAAACTAAATTTGGAGTTAAACTACATTCACGTCGGTTGTAAATAAACCTTAATGTTTTGTATTTATTAAGGAAGTGGCAACACTGCAAAAATAAATTGTTTGACAAATATGACAACCCAACAATCTAATTTAACCTAACTTAATCCTAACTTTTGAATGTCACCGATGATTTTAAAGTTTGTTTGGATTAAGCACGTGTTAATTTTTTCAAAATAAAAACCATGACAGTTAACCAACCCATTTTTCGAGATCTTCATGCAGACGATCCAGAACCAGAAACCACTCAAATCGAATCATTGTGTATGAATTGCCATGCAAACGTGAGTATTACAACCATATAGATTAAGTGTTAGTAACAGACACTTTACAGGGGATTACTAGACTTCTATTGACTAAAATACCGTTCTACAAAGAAGTTGTAATAATGTCGTTTAGTTGCAACGAGTGTGGTTACGAAAACAACGAGATACAATCTGGCGGGCAACTTCCTGAGAAAGGTGTGGAAATAACTTTGCGTGTCGAGACGCAAAACGATCTAAATCGGCAAGTTGTTAAAAGCGATTATGCCAGCATCAATATAATCGAACTAGACTTTGAAATCCCAGCAAAAACTCAAAAAGGAGGTATACATTTTATTTTGTGTGAAATAGTCTACTTTAAAGTGTTACAGAAGTTACGACTGTTGAAAGCATACTGGAACGTAGTATCAGCGGCTTAGAACATGGTCAGTTTTTACGAAAAGTTGAGAACATCGAACTAGCTGAACAAATTGGAGAATTCCTTAATAAACTTAGGAAGTTAAAGGATGTGGATACACCTTTTACGATTGTTAGTACTATACTTGTGTATATAACGTAATTGTTAATATTATTATGTTAGGTACTAAAAGATATTTCCGGAAATAGTTTTATAGAAAATCCAAATGCTCCGTGTAAAGATACTCAATGCACTGTGAAACATTTCCGTAGGACGAAAGAAGACGATCATGAGTTGGGTATATTCACGAAAAATGAAGTATGTTTTTGTAGTTGTTGAAGCACATAATTCAAATTGTTTTTAGATAGATGTTAGAGAGAACGAAGGGTTGTTACATTCAATACAAGAAGAAGAATTTACGTTGGAGGATTTAGAAGGAGAAGTTTTACAGTTTCCTACAAATTGTAATAATTGTGGGACTCCGTGTGAAACGAATATGAAGCTAACTAGTATCCTTTTTTTTTTACGTTAAGGGACTGTAAGTGTAATTTTCTTAATAATAACTTCATACATACCCCATTTTAAAGAAGTCGTAATTATGGCTACGGTGTGTGATGCATGTGGCAATCGAACGAATGAAGTTAAGTCTGGTACTGGCATCGAACAACATGGAGTTCGGATCGAAATCGACGTTGCTACAAAAGAAGATTTATGCAGGGATTTATTAAAAGTAAATTTAATTTTTGATAAACAAATTATTCGAACTAATTCTTCTAGTCGGAAACTTGTGACTTAAGCATTCCACAACTGGAACTCGAAGTAGGCCCGAATGCTATAGGTGGTCGATTTACCACCGTTGAAGGATTGTTGATAGCTATTAAAGATCAATTGAAAGAAAATATTTTTCGAGATTCACAAAGTCAAGATAGAAAGGATCGGTTAGAAACGTTTTTGGGAAAATTCGATGAAATTGTAGATGGTAAAATGACTGTTACGTTAGTACTTGATGATCCAGCTGGGAATAGTTACATTCAGGTATTTACCATTGTTAAACGGGACTTCGATGACTATCTTTTGTTGTTTGCAGAGCTTAAGAGATGACGATAAACCTGATGAACGTCTTAAGATAACAACTTATGAACGCACTTTTAGTCAAAATGAGGAATTAGGTCTTAACGATATGAAAACTGAAAATTATAACACTGATGTTTAAAAATACATGATTCGTTACTTAATTTCATTCATTTCTAACGTTGATTATCACTTTCCTTTTGCCCTTTTTTATAGTCACCTATTGACTAAACTTATAGAAAGACATAATAATGAACACCTCTGTGAAAGTGCAAAGTTTTCAAGGACATCTCCCAACTTTTTTTTTAGAACAAACTAGGAATCGAAGTTTCTTCTGAGGGAGCATATTCACGACATCAGAAAACAATTTGATTTAACCACAAAACCTTGCGGGAACATCTTTTGTTGTCTAACAGCTTCGACAGGACAGGACATCTGAAACACATCGGACTGGATTACAATGGACAAGGCAATCAAGATAGCGGAAGTATCAACGGAAGTGCAGGAGAAGAATAGGCGCAATCACAACCCAAAGACAACAACATTCAACACAATCACCAACTTCAATCTTTTTCTCACTCTTCATTCCAAAGGAATGAACTTTGTCTTAACTTCAAAGCCTATTCCGAAAGAAGACATTATCAACGCCATTGAGACCACAGTTAAAACGCTCCCAGCTACCTTATGGAAGAAATAAGAATCAAGACAGCGGACATACTGAAGGAAGCCAAACCACTGAAATCTAACAAGCGGCGAAGAGCATTGCAATTGCTAAAGAGAAATAAGGAAATTACCGTCCTTCCACCCGACTGAGGGAATGCCATAGTGGTCATGGATACAGCGGAAATAACCCATAGTAAAAGTAGCAAAGCTAACTACAGTAAAGAAAACTTTGATTAAGTTGAATCCAGTAACGCTAATCAATAAGTAAGAAAATCAAAGAATAATCAAGCCCCACGTTGGGCGCCAAAATTTGTTAAAACCGTAACTTGCAGAAGGCGATAGCCCAGAAACTCGGAAAGTGGATCGTAAGTGAGAAACTAATATGATTCAGCCTAATCTTTGATACTTAAAACGTAGATATCGCATTAGTTCACGTTCTGCCTTCCTCAACGACAAAACCGAAAATAAAAATCAGTATTTTTTTTGTAAAATGACATTTACGCCCGGAACAAAATTCATACAGCACAAAAACTATACCAAAATGTTTAACAATAAATTACACCCCAGCAACAAAAACTTGGGAAATAGACACTAACTTAAAGAAAGAACAGATATTTAGGCACATCCCAAGGATAGAATTCAAAAATCCGAACGCAATCACAACATTCAACTCAAGAGGAAACGTAAACTGAAGATGCTTTCCCAGTTCACTAAGTATTACCAATCGGATGTGTCCAAAAGTTGCACGAAGCGGAATGCTACTTCCAAGGATCAAAGAAATTTCAACCAACAAAAACGGATGTATCATAAAAGGTACTCCTTGTTAAGTCAACAGTCGTAACGCGCTACTAAGCAAGAAAAATCAACGCAGTCTCATGGACATTACCGAATGAAAATCAAAAGAAAAAAAAAGGTATTGGAAAGAGATAAGTTAAGACTACAGTCAGGGATAACGCTTTCAAATCCTACGTGACTCCAGCTCCCAGATACAAATCCAATCTTGAATATAAGTCCTAGGAAACCTATCAGGAATCTTATCATAGGCTAAAGTTTTCTCGATGAAGTGCCTGACGATTCTGTGCCGTCGAAGTTTTAAAAATACCTCAAGTCCTCGCGTTAACTTAGAACAACGCCCTCCAACGTTAGTGCACACACCGCAACTAGTATTCGCTTGACCACAATAGTCTCTTTTTTTACCCAAAAAAAAATCTGATCTAAGACCAGAGGGAACAAGACCCAGGAAATGCCTTTACCCTGAAAGTATGAAAAAACATACATTTGCTTCAACATAAAAATGACTACAGCCTGTAATCGCTCGACTGTAGCTGGAAGAGGTGCCTCCAGAAAAACCACAACGTTGCCGTTAAGTTCGCACTTCTCACTCATGGTGACAGATTGAAAAAAAGACAGAAATAGAAAAGAGAGTACGAGTAATGCCCAACCAACCACCCAAAAGGCGAACCATAAAAAAAATCAAAGAGAAAGAAGAATGGTTTGCACATAGTAACGGCTTCATCTGCAGAAACAGTACGATCTTTATGTAGACGTGTAGATTTGGTAGGGACCCAAGTGTTAGAAAGCTTCATTGTTTCTGGCAATGCGTTACGTGACCTAATAGTATTGCTTCGTTGTGAGTGCGAACAAGAACAGTAACGTATGAACTCAGCAACTTTAGGTCTTATATAAAGTGCGCCTAACGCTGCGGTGATCATAGTAAGATAGAGTGTGGTGATCCAGAATAAGATGCTTGCGCTGATTCAATGCAACGAGAAATTTTCACGCGCAAAGATCAGAAGAAGAAATTCGTACACGTTTACAACACCCTAACGAGAAAAACGACGAGGAGAATCAGGAACTTTAGACACTAGACTTAAGTACCAAGGATCAGTAGTATGCCGAATAATCTTAAAAACTAAAAAGAAATTAGGAGGAAGAGAAGCAACAGAACGTAAACGCTTACCACTTTGCGCACAACGAACGCAAGTATTCGAAGTAGGAGGAGATACAGAAAAAAATGAAGAATTATTAAGAGAGCTAGTAACAGGGTTAGGAGAAGAGGTTGAAGTAGAAGTCTTACTAGCATAGGCTATAAATAGCTCTTAGGAAAGAAAATTATAAATGCACAAAAATAGTCAAACTCCACGTTGGGCGCCAAAACTTGTTACGGTAAAATAATCGTAAGTTGCAGTAGGTGGTAGTTTAAAATCTTGGAGAGTATGTCGTTCGTGAGAAACTAATATAATTCAGCTTGGTCTTCGATGCTTAAAATGTAGATATCACTGGGTATAGCGTGCTGTTGTCGTTCATACTTTCTAAGATCCACAAACGAGTTTGACCGATTGTCAGCGCAACAAGATCTGTCATTCACAAGCCATCAAATGTGCCTGTGCAACAGTCTACAGAAGTTTGCCGGAAAATCAGCACATCACATAAAGAGCTGAACCAATTTATCGAGAAGCTTACATAGTTTCCTGCTCCATGAACCAAGTTTTCGAATTCATTTATCAACACCTGGAAGAAGAAGATATGGATGGGGCATTGACAGTTTCAACGAATCTTATTATAAACAGACGAACGGCGCAACAATAGAGTTCTCCTCATGTCTTCAGTAGTAGCAAAATGTACATGGAAAAGTTCAAGAAGCACTGGCAACCAGCAATCTGAAATATGTGGACATCTAAACGAGCATTCATACCATCATCCGATGCATCATATACTAAGAGTGCTCCGCGCCTTGGTGAAGACGCAGGAAGAAATGAAAGAAAGTATTTTACTGAAGAATGGATACTACAGGAGGGGTATTCTCAACGCGATCCGAAAACAACCGGCGGAAAGAGCAAGACAAAAAAATACCAGAACAAAAGGGACCATCTTCAATGCTAAAGAGAAGATGTCAACTTTGTTTCCGGAACCCTAAGCACCTCCGTCGACCGTCTGTCAAATCAAAGAAATTTGCAGTCAACAAAAGCTTCTATTCTTAGAAGCGCGTCAAGTCTGAAACTAGAATTTGAGAACTCTTCGCCAGTTGCTTGTTATTCTTTTAATGACTTAAACTATAACTTCACAAATTAAGAGTTTTTGTTCGCAGTCTTTAAATTTTTTGGTCAATGACCTCCAAAAAATACAAAAAATTGTTTTATTATTAATTTACAATTGCAAATATGCTTAAATTATTATTGCAAGTGCAATACATTCAAAAACTAACGAATTTGCCCGAGGGTCATGTAGAATCACATAGCAATTTATGGCCCATTTTGGCTTCACTTTTAATTCATTAGTTAGTTATCTAGTATGTCGTCAAAGATGATTGTCTAAGAAAACAATAATATTGTTTAATGAATTTGTTTAAAACCGAGGACAAGGCGACGAATTCCAAGAACTTATTTTGGTTTTAGACGCGACCTTGAAGTATCTTTA
Source organism: Aquatica leii (assembly GCA_035610365.1). Taxonomy (NCBI): domain Eukaryota; kingdom Metazoa; phylum Arthropoda; class Insecta; order Coleoptera; family Lampyridae; genus Aquatica; species Aquatica leii. The sequence continues at coordinate 22,212,852 of CM069432.1, read as the reverse complement.
ATGCAGTTTCCGGGTTGAAGTGTAAATCTGGCTTGATTTCGGTTGCTTCTTTTCTGATGAATTCCTTTACAAAGTAGGAAAAACGTTGGCTAGGATGTAGACACAGTTCAAGCTTAGAGGAGAAGGGGAGGAGGAAGTGGACCCATCAACCACCCGAACGTGCTTGGATCAAATTTGCTACATAGAGGATTCAACGATTTAAGATAAATTTCGAGATGAAGGGTCATAGTGTTTAGACGAGTTGGATGGGTTATGTGTCAGGTTCGTCCTTAGAGAGTATGAGGTTCTGCGAGGCACCTACCTTTTGGCTTATCTTCGCTTCTTAGGCTAGAAACCAAGTAGGCGGGAAAAGGAAACGTTATTGTAATGGACAGGATGAGGCCAGTTAGTCAAGTCAGCTACGGCTAAAAAGCAACTGAAAATGTTAGTAAAACCAAAAATAATACTCCGGTCATCATCGAACTCGCGACAAGCGAGAATCTTATGTGACCGAGTATCAGGAACACCACACGATGGCATCGGTCGCCATGCGATGTGAGAATTTAGATGGCCACTCGTCCCGGATCGTAGGACATGTTGATCCAGTTTAGAATATTGGGTATCATGGAATAGGCGTTGCGCTTCTTATAGCATGTATCCCACAGCCGCTGCTATTCATCCAAGACCAAAGTCTTGAGATGACGCTTGACGGCCGAAAAAGAAGGAAAATCTGCGGTCGAAACTTGCTGGTTTAAAAAGGTACAAGTGTCAGCTTTTGAGAGAACTTTGATGCAGTATGTTTCCTGCAATAGGAGATGCAGAGGGGGATATTTTGCCACGGCGCATAAAGAATCAATAGGAACTGTACGATATGCCCCGAAGATCGTACGAAGGAATAAGTACTGTAGTTTCCTGACAACATGGGTATGTTTTAGTCTATGTTACCAAATGTCTAAGCCATATGTGAGCATGGGGATGACTGCATTATTGAAAATGGTCACTAATGATTTCTTATGTTGTAAAACCTCCCTCTCTCTATCGTAGGGCTTTCCTTCATGGCGTGTTGTTTTTTTTTTTACCGGTTCCGTCTCGGGTTTGAGTTTGATCTTGGGGCACATGAGGTTGGTCTTTCCTGGGATGTTGTCGGACTGGGTCAGTCCGGATTCTAACAATTGGTTGACTTCTCGGTGTTGAGTATCACGGATACTTTCTAGGCCGCTTAATCCGGGGGTCGGTAAAGATTGTAAAGGCAGGACTTCGTTTTTGAGCGACAGGCGGAGATTTTTCAGATCTAAGCATGCTTAAGTAGTCCACCTAGAAGACGACGGTGGGGTTGTTTCTTGTATCGCCACCATGGGTCGAGGCTCGGAGAAGTGCACCTGACGAGGATGGTGATATGGCGATCTGTCTTTTGGAAGTGCTTCGTAGTGGCCGGCTAGCTCGAGTAGTTCTTCTAGGTTGGAGAAGTCTTTTCTTCAGATGTAAAACTTGTATTTTGTCCGAAGATTGTCGTAAATACGTTCCAACTGACTTTCGGGAGACATTTGTTCATGTCGCCGCATTAAGGTTAACATACCGGTCACGAATTCGGACGCATTTTCTCGGGCATTTTGTGTTTTCTTCCGGATGGTGTCTTCGAGCTAATGTTGGTAGCGGTGGGGTAAAAATTGGCGTTTAAAGCTGCTCATAAAGTTGGCCCATGACGTCCAGTTGTTTCGGTTATTTCGGTACCATAATAATACTCCATCTTTAAGAAGTTCCGGCAGCGTCAAGAGCAGTTCCTGGTCATTGATTTGATAGCCTTTTTGTAGCTCTTCCAGACGTTCCAGGAACGATATAGGGTCGCTACGGCAATCAAAACGTAAGCCCCACTTTCGTACACGATCGCAGATTTGTGCACCTACTGGAAGGGGGACGGTTGTCGGATTTTCGGTTGAAAGACCGGCTAAGTCTTGTCTTGCATCTCTCGGTGGCGAACGGGTGTTCAGTTCGGCAATAAAAGGACCTTCTCCTGTACGAAGGAAGTGCACCAGACGGTACCGTAATACTTCAACAGTACCTTCGGGTTGTAGCTGAAAGAGAGTCAGCTGTTGCACGAGGTCGGTTTTATTAAGTCGGTAGACCCAACTGACACGAACATCGGTTTCCGCGGTTTCGGTTTTTCTTGCTTCGTCGGTCATTTGACACGGTAGCAATGCTATAATAAAAGAAAACTAAAAAACTCTGAACGGAAAAGAAAAAATATATATTTCTGGAAAAAAACACAAAAATTATAACTCTGGAAAAAAAATTAATTCTGGTGCTGGTTTTCGGGTTTAAACTGGATAACACGTTGCTTGCCGGTTGTGCTGTTATAGTTTGGTACAAGCAACGGGGTCCTAGACGGTTACCGGACGAGAGACTGTAGGTATCTCTACAATCGAAGGGAGGGTCTACTCCACGGTATCTCGTAAACTAGAACGGCAATTGTAGGTATCCCATACAATTGAGGCGGTAAGTCAACTAAATACAGTGAATGGTATCCCAAAAACTTGGAAAACTTTTAGGAAAAGCGGTCAGGTAGAAAGCTGGAGTCACAAATCGGCTCATTCTTCTTTTACTATGGCTAGGTGGCTACTTATATACCCGTCGGTTATCTATCCTTATTAGTGGTGACGCCAATAAGGAGGGATTTAAAGAGTAGGAGAAGCTTTACTTATCTGTACTGTACTTGCAGCGCCACGCACGCTTTTTTCTAAAATTATAATTAAAATATTTGTTATTTTGTCACTATAATTTAATTAATAAAGGCGGTTTCTTACAATGTATAGGTTTCACTTATGACGAGAATACTTGTAAAACCAGTGCAAGACACTCTTATACTTGTTAACCACATAGAAACAGTGTTTGACGAAGCTCAGTTTGTGATCAAGCAAAAGTCCGAGGTATTTGAATTCGAAAACCCTTCGGACTGGAATATGGTTTAGTCGAACTGTGGGATCTCTTGACAACAGGGAGCCAGAAATCATGTACTTGGTCTTGTCAGCTGAGACACATTGTTGTTGGCAGCCCAGCGAGCACAGAATGTTCAGACACTGTCCTGATTTTGCCTTTAGGTCGCGTCTATTGTCTGCGGATACTGTGATGGTAATATCATCCGCGTAGGCGAAAATGTCGCAGTTATCAGGTAAGTTCCATTCAAGTAAGGAATCAACAACCTTCCACAAGATCGGCCCGAAAATCGAGCTTTGGGGGCAACCTTTTGTTAGTCGTTTTGTATATGAACAGCCAGAAACATTCGTGGAATAAGTGATCGAGCGACTCGATAAATATCTACGAATGACGCGCACTGCGTCTGCAGGTGCTCCTTTGATGATGAGAGGTACAATTATCGATGGCCACCATACGTTATTAAACGCTCCGGAAATGTCTATAAAAATGCAGAGTCTATATTTGGAGACGTTGGTCTGTACTTTTGTCATTAATTTACGAACGGCGTATGTCGTCGATTTGCCAGGAACAACGCCGTATAGACTAGAATGGAATAATCGTTGTGGAGGGATACTGTCATGTAATTTCTTTAACAATACACGTTACAAGTTTAGGGCTGGCGAGATCCCTCTTACCAGGCTTGAGAATCGTGATTAGCTTACTAGTTTTCTAATAGTTTGGAAAATACCTACATTAAACACAAAAATTAAATAGGTCAATGAACGTATAAGAGAGGGAATCTTGCACGACTGTTCTTAGAACGTCTAGTGTACTCCGTCAGGTCCGGGAGCTTTATTCTTGGGAATTCTGCTAGCCACCGACGCCATGTCTTCTTTTGTAACCACCCAGTCTGGTCGGGATTCAATATTTGCAAAAGATCGGGATCTAATTGGTGCTTGGTAAGGATCGTCGTCTGGGAAAAGGGAACTAACAATTGACTTCATTGTGTCTTTCTCTGTGAGCGTGTATCTGTCACCGTTAGATGCCAGAAACTTTTGTGAGAATATTCTACAAACTAATCCCCACGGACTCGTCGTCAAACTTTTCTCAACAAGCCTTTGTCATGAGTTGGACTCATTTACAACACATAGGTCACGTTCACCTACGAGGTTCTCTACGCTTCTGCCTCGTTCGTCAGTAAGCTAGGAGTGCCAAAGCGGCGATTTAGAACTAAAGTCACCTGCTATAATAATTGGGACGCCTCTTAGTTCGTTCAAAACTCTGTATAGATGTTGTAGATGAATGCGAACACCCTCGCTTGGTGGCCAATATACGCCAACGACACCCAAGGAGATGTTTCAAACTGTGATCATGGATATGGCAGTGCAGTTATTAGTTAAATGACTCATGGCAACTGCTCCGACGAGCTTCGCGCTATTGAAAACAATAGCCGAGAAATATCGAATATGAAGTGGATGCGGTGATTTTGTTGAAAAGCAAGGCCGCCCCAGCGAGCCTTTATCCTGAACCAGAACGATACACATAAAGCTCTTGGGTCAGTAAAATGTCAATGTCGTTGTCGAAGGAGAAGCACATGACTTATAAGGTTGCAGCACGAGAACGCTGAAGATTCACTTGCGCAATCCTAAGAGTCAGAGGAGCGTCCTCACTGTCCATAATCGGTGTTAGCAATCTTGGCGTCAAGCCTCTTTAGGTACGCCGGGCAGTTATTGGAAGACGTCTTGTGTTTTACCACCTCGCCTTTATGGCCATATCTGACACAGTTTGCACATGCAGGGTCTCGTGCGGTGTTTGGGCAATCTTTAGTTTTGTGCTTTTCAGCACAAATACCGCATTAAATTTCGCTTTTACATTCACCTGATTGGTGACCGAACTTTTGGCATTTATATGCGTATATGGTCATTGACCCTGCATGAGTTCCATGCAACGTAAACACGACGACTGGCTATGAGGTACTTTCTTACTTCCGGAGTTAGTTTAATTATCCAATTGCAAATGGATCTATATCTCTGAGCTCGAACTTAAATAGCACCTTCAGGTGTTTTCTGGCCTGCTGCGTTATTTGATATTGGTAGCGGTATAGAAGTTTTGCTCAAGGATCGCCTCCTTTACCTGCTCGAGGGATAGGTTGGTAGAAACGTCTGTGATAGAGATCTTGGAAGGATTTTGCTTTGCGGTCTGATGACAAGGCCGGCTTTTTTCAGACTCCAAGCGAACGGAGTTTCGTCCCATTTTCGTCACTCGGTCTAATCTTAGACCAAGCGTGGTAGGATTAAGGACTGTCATGAGCATTGTTTTGGTCTCGTCAGATGTCTTCATGTTAGACTAGGGCTTGGGAACTATCACAACTGTGGATCTTGGGACTGGCGCGACGGATTTGCCGGAAGATACCTTCACTCCGTCAGTTACTCTGAGCTACTTGAGCATAAGAAACAAGACTAGTTGTGACTTGTTGGATGACTGGTGATAACACCGTCTTCAAGGCAGTCTTGTGCGCCCCTAAGAAGCTGAGAAAACGGGAGAAGGTGCGCGCGACTTCTTAGGATTACGGCGAATAACTAGTGTCGACGTAACCCTTTGTGCAACAGGAATTATTGCCGTATAGGACTCATAACCTGAGCTTAGTTCCCACCTTTAACCACGTGGAGGTAGGGTTCTAAAGTTTTACGTGTAGAGGAATTTACACTATAAAAAATCAAAGTATATATAATAATTAACAAATTAATAAAATCGCCTGGTCTTAATACCAGGAATCGCAATTACTCACAATTAGAAAATCAGTTACCTAAGCTTTAGCTAAAGGCTAAAGCTGAAATATTTATTCGCATATTGAAGAGAAACCAGAGTGTTCAAGCTTAGAAGAAAAGTTTTGGTCGTAAAAAATATGTTTGGGAGATGTAATAAGAAATTTGTAAACTAATAAAAATTTTTTAGTTCCATAGTTCCCCGTTTTTTGGTACGCACATGCTCCGCGTTCTGTCAAAATCCCAAATTCACTTGTTAATCAATTCTAAATACAGTTGAAGGCACGTTTACAAAAAAAAACCTTTAATGACTTCGTTATACGTTAATTAGAAAATAAAGTGTGTTATTAGTCGATTACGTTTGTATACTATCGAATTCAGTATACGGGCATGTTTTAATAAGTTTTAAATTCGCTGGTATCGATCCAGTTTATTTAACTCCGTAACTGTGTTTATGTAAAATTGCAACTATTGCCGGTAAAACAATTACCAAAATGATTAGGTGTAAACGCACCATTAGAATATTGCATAACCTTAACACGTGACTAAATTTATCCAATTAAATGTTAGTAGGTGCCTGTCCGATGTGTGAATGTGTATTTTAACCCCTAATATTATTAATAATAACATAAGTTAAGTTCAAGAACGTTATTTATTGTTAAACGTGTAAAATACTTTTCGTTTTACGTTGTTAAACTTTGGTTGTCCTTTTTACCGATACGGTCGTGTACGTAGAGTAGTAGATACACTCGGTATGTCAACAACATCTTGACGCCGTGGCTTTTCATGTTTTCTTAATTTGTTAATATAACCTCTAGTGTGCCTGCCGACCCTAACATTCCTAAGAATTAGTGCGATTTTTTTTAACAATATGGTTAGTATTTTACAGTGTATTTTAGTTTGTTATCAAATTTGGTTAATTGTTTCTACTAGTCAATTAGGTTAGTGTGCTCGCGCAGTCTTACTAGATGTTCATTTTTTTACAGGATACGAAAAACAAAAATGAGAAAAACCGTAACGGCGATAACGATGTCGATGTAAGTGCATAATTAATATTTTATTAATGCGACGAAGGTTAGAGTTGCTACGTACTTAACTCTAAAATAAATTTCTATTAGATAATGCGATCGCGATAATTCCAATAACTATTTTTATTGCTGCAAAATCGCTTGTCAGCGGGCCAAGTGTACACGCGCAACGCAAATACGCGATTCGCTTGTTTTCCGATATTCTTTTTTTTTGGCAAAAAAAAATCGGCGACGTCTTTAGGAACGTTCTTGAAAGTAACCACTTTGGAGCTGGCAAACGCCCACGGCGTTACGTTTTATAACATAAATAGATACCGCCGCCACTGATATAAATGTTTTATTTGGTTTATATATACCTCGGCATACTAATTTTGCGCCACGATTGAGTCAGTTTATAGTTTATTGAGAAAGCGCTCGGAATTATTCTCGCAATTTAAAGATTTCTGTTACGTTTTTACGCCGATTTTTTCAAACTAAAATTATGTAAGCGATTAAAATGGCTTTGGGCGGTTTCTTTCGTCGGCGAAAACGTAATGAATTGGTATACTGTATTTTTCGGTTCTTATTAGCCAAAACTAATCCGTTTTTGTTTTATAGCACAAAAGTAACTCTCTGGGGGGGCCACCGCCACCCACACTTCTTAACAAATCGAAGCTTTCAACGGGTTCCGTCCAAGGACCTCTCATCAAAAAGGATAAACGCCACTCGAGTTCGCGCTTCAACATCACCAAAAATCGGGAATTGGAAATGCTACCCTTATTAAAAGGTGAGCACCCTGTATACGTAAAACTATTTATAAAAAGGGTCTAACAGGTGGCGCATGCGTTCGCGCTCTTTTCAATTCGTAGATCTATAATTCTGTCATCGCCGTCAACCCTTTTACATTTTTTACAGATAATTGCGTTGTCGCGATATTAATACGTTAAACAATTCTGTTTTAAAAGTGATTTTAATGAATGTTTTAATACTATGGTGCATTCGACTTTCGCGCAAAGTCATGTTATGGGCTGCCGCGACACATCCCCAATGGGAATACCTAAATCTCCATCCTTTCACAGTGGATTAGATTTAATGGCTTCCGCAAGTATAGATTCTTTCGTCCACCCGCACAGCTCCACGTACATCGAGAATCAAAACACTGTTACTTTTAAGTTCGAAGAACCCGGCAACTGTGTCTTCACTCGGAAACATTACGGCCCTAACAACAACATCGATAGGAACAAAAATGACGACGAGAATGTGAAGAATAACAAATTACAAATGCCGTTTAAAATATCAGATAACGTCGTCGAAAATCTTAAATTACTAAGTCCATTACAACTGCTAGCAGGTAATCCTTATTTTTATATTATCTTACGGTAGAAGTCGAATAAACTATACTTGGTGCCAAATAAACAAAACTTGTTCCAATTTTAAAATTGCATAATGTAAACAACGAATATTTCGTAGGTCATATGGTTTTTAGTTCAATCGTTAGCATAAAGATTGACCCATCATGGATCTTATCTTTATTCTTTCTTTCTCTTATGCAGTTGCACTCTTTAAACTCATAGCACTTGGTTTTCTCTGTTTTTTCCAGATGGTTATTTCTATTTCATTTCCATTATCTGGTTCTCTTTGGTATACTATACAGGGTGTTAATAATAATTTTTGATTTGAAGCCTCAGCTCATAGGCGTTTTTTTATTTTTCGAAAAATCGTCATTACTCCCTCATTTTAATGACTTTTTAAAACAAGCATTTGCTTTCAGTTCTCAAACATTTGTATTTACAATTATTTTTTATTTTATCAAATAACAAAATGGCGACCAATCAAAAATTTTTGAGTCTATCCCAAAACAACACAATTTTATTAATTTTTTTTCATCACCATTTCAGATTTGGTTGAAATTTTGCACACTTTTAGTCTTTGTTAAAACTAAAAAAAAATACAAAATTTCATTGAAGAATGTTTATCCGTTTAGGATTTAAAGCTATGTAAAGTTCTCAAAAAACTCAAAAAAACGCTCGACTGACTTTTTTAAATTATAATTGTAGCTCTCCTAGTTGACTTAGAGAGATAAGAGTGGTGTAATTTTGTTGCTTTTTTATGCCCTTTAATTTGATATACAACACAATATATTGAGGAAAATATTTTTTTCAAATTCGAACTGAAAATTTAGTTTGCAATTTCAAAAAATGCGTAGTTTTGAAAATTTTAAAAAAATTATGTTTTAATTAGTGGATTTTTAAAGTATTATTATGGGATTCTAATGGGCTCACTTGCATTTAAATTGTATTGTGAACCAAAATTTTGACGAAAATGCACGAATAAGGTTTTTAGTCAAAATACCTAAGCCTATTGTTTATTATCAACTTTTAATGCACCCTGTAGGAAAACAATTATTTTATTGAATTAGGTGTCGCTTCAAAAGAAGGCTTGCATATTTTCATGTCACAACTGGAAGAGTAGACTCAGATTAGAAAGCCATCAATAGTCAAGACCATGAGATTTCTTGTCTGACTTTGTCTGGGCTTGGCTCAACATCAGTTGATCACTTCTCCTGGGAGAGTGCACATGGTTGTGGTTATTAATTGTGCGGTGTTATTTTATTTTTTTATTCTACAACTTTTTCTTTTATTTTATAGAGGTGTGAAGGAAAACAAATAGTAAATAGTGTATTTAAAGTGAATTCAATAAATAATAGTTTTGCCAAATAAGATCCCTTAAGAGTTTTGTTGGTAAGTTGTAATATATAAATACCCAAACATTTTATTTACTAGTAATAAACTATATTTTGGAATTGCTGAAATAGTTTTATTTTTTTAATACTACGATTTGAAAATTATACAAGTAATAACTGGCTTTTTACTAAATTTTAGTAGGCTATGTGTTCTAAAAATTCTTGAAGTATTTTTTTTAAAATTTATACAGTATGGATTCTTATTTGGCATTGACTATTACTTAATATCCTTGACAGTTCATTGGAGCTTCATGAATTTTAATAAATGTGTACAGTTTTGTTTGATAAGTAAAGAGCGGATTAAGTGCTATTATTTTTCCAAGCACAAATCAAATATTTTTCAATATTTTGACCAAGAAGCTGTTGCCTTTTATCATTTAAAATATTTTTATAGAAGGAAAAAGTTCTTTCGACATCACAAGATGTTAGTGTTGTATTTCTTGTTATGCTTGTATTTTATGTATTTAAAGTCAATATATTTAACGTAGTTTATTAATCTTATATTATTGTACAGCTTGTTACTTTACATTAAAAACTTATATATATATATATTGCGCCGTTGCCAACCTTTTTACTTTTTACTAACATCAATAATACACAACATCCCCTCCTTTTAACTTAATACCTACATTAACATTAATACAATGTATAGTCATTTAACCTAGCTGATCGTTTGACAACACGACTGGATTTTCTCTCTTTTTCACCTGGAGAAGTTACATTATTATTTTCATAGTTTGACATTCTACTACTACTCAATTCACTACTACTATTCTTACTTTCTACATATTTATTCCAGTCATTTAGACTTTCGGGTGAGTATTCATTTAATGATTTTCTCAGGTGTGCACTATTCCTTCGTAGAATTCTATTATTACTATCTTTTACAATATATGACCTAGGTGCTGTGTGTTTTTCTATAATTTTAGCTGTTTGCCATTCGTTTCCATTTTTCATGACTATATTTTCATCAGGTTTAAAATCCTCCCTCTCTTTAGCCTTCTTATCATAATATAATTTTGTTAAATTTTGTTTGTCAGTTAACCTTTTATGTACAAGCTCATAATTATTTTTAGTTTCAGGACTTAGCATTTCATTTAACACGGGTAGTTTTGTCTTTAAACGTCGACCCATTAATAACTGGGCGGGAGAATAACCAACACTTTCAACCACTGTATTACGATAGTTTAACAAAGCAATGTTTATATCACAACCTTTTCTTAAAATTCGTTTAGCTTCTTTACTCCGCTCTCTGCAAACCCATTACTTTGAGGATAATTTGGACTGCTAGTGGTAACCTTAAAACCAAATTCTTCAGCAAACTTTTTAAATTCAAATGAATACGGCATATTATCAGATATTAATTCATCTGGTATGCCATGAGTTGAAAAGAGCGTTTTAAATTTATTTTGTAATTCTACAGATGTTTTACTAACGATGGGAATAATCTCCAACCACTTTGAATAAAAATCAAAAACCACCAAATATGATTTTCCCCCAAATTCACAGATATATATCTGATGCATTTTTTTTGAATAGGCGTACTGGTATTGTATGCGAGATCACAGTTTCTTTAATATTTGCTGGTCTGTATTTTTCACATATTTTACATTTAGCAACATAATTTTCAATATCTTTACACATGTTTGGCCAGTAAAAAGTTTCCCTAGCTCTTGACTTTGATTTTGTCATGCCAAAATGGGCCTCATGAACAATTTTCATCATGTCGCTCCTTAATGAGTTTGGGACGACAATTCTATTCTTATAAAATAATATTTTATCAATGACATGCAACTCAGCTCTTAATCCAAAATAATGTTTTACAATAGGGGACATGTTATTCTTTCTACTAGGCCACTCACTATTACAGTAATACAAAATTTCCTTCAAAATAGGATCATCTTCACTTTCTTTTTGAAATTGCATTTTCCTTGAGTCAGAAATATTTACAACGCAATGCACATTGTGAACAACTTCGATCATAGAGGGGTCTTCTTCTACTTTATCATTTAAAAAATTTCGTGATAACAAATCTGCTACATGTAGCTCTTTACCAGGAATATATTTAATATCAATATCATATTTAATTAACTTCAACTTAATCCTTTGAAGTCTGGGTGACACTATGTCACACACATTTTTTTTATTTATTGTAATTAAAGGTAAATGATCAGACCAAACTATTACTTTTTTGCCATATACACTACCGGCCAAAAGTCAGGGATCACTACAAAAATTGCACAAAATTGCTATACAGCAAGTATATTTAAAAAGAAACGTAGTTTCGCAAGGAATTACTTTCTTTATGTAAAGTGACGCGACGTGTTCCCGGACTTAGTTCGGTTCGTTTTGGGATGATTGATTTTTTTAAACTATTTTTTTTATAATTTTCACGCGGAACGCACGTTTCAGCTCCTGCTTTCGCAATTTTTAAATGTAGACTAATATTTCGTAGCTAATATAGGGAATAGTATACTAATGGCATAAATAATGTATTATTATAGCTATTACAGTAATAAAATGGTGTAAACCAACTTAACTAAACATTTATGAAAGAATATGTAAACAGCAGCTGTGACCACAAACTGCTTGCGACAAGATTTTTTTTTTTTATGTTTTACTTGAAATGTTTTCTTCTGTAATATACAATAATTCTATAATTAACAGTTTATTATTATTTACAAATACAGAAGTTTTTATTTTATTATGATCATAAAAACAGGTAGAAAGACAGAATAATGAATAGATGGACCGGTGATCCCTCATTTATGGCCGGTAGTGTATATAGTTATGGAATTTTTTAATTGCAAAGAGAACTGCTAAATACTATTTTTCAATCTGAGCTTATTTTTTTTTCAGCTTCGATCAAACTACGTGATGCGTAACATACAATTTTGCTATTCTGTACTAGACACTACTACACTACCAAATGGTAGCCTTTTAAAAGAATAAAAGGCAAAAGGCGAACTAAATGTATACAGCTTACTAGAATTGTTATCAAGTTTAACCTGATAAAACCCATCCTTAAGGTCTAATACTGTAAAACATCCTTTACCTTTAAATTTTGCACAAATTTCTTCAACTGTCGGTATAAGATAATACTCACGTTTAATACATTTGTTAAGATCGGCCGGATCTAAACACACCCTGAGAGAACCATTAGGTTTTTCTACAATAACTAAATTACTGGCCCATTCTACTACCCCATTACATTTTTCAATTACAACTTCATTCTCCAGTTTAGTTAGTGTCTGTTTTAATTTTGTAGTAATCGCCAAAGGTACCCTCCTAGGTGGTCTTGTAACATGGATAGCATCTGATTTTAAACTAATTGTACATGTATCATTAAATTTACCTAAACCTGTAAACAAATCCAAATTATCTGTAACAAAACTATCTTTATCAACATAACTAATGCTATCAACCATATTTATTAAACCTAATTCTATGCAAGTTCTCAAGCCTAACAGTGGTGTCGATTTACAATTGACAATAGCAAACTTAATAATTTTAGTACTTCCCCTTTACTTACAAGTAATATTGGCATTTCCTAACAATTGAATTTTGTGTCCCATAAGACTGTAAAATTATTTCTGAACTTTCAATTTTTTCTTTGCAATTCAATTGTTCAAAAATTCCAATTGGTAATATATTCACATCGGCTCCAGTGTCCAATTTAAACTGTACAATTCCTGAGCCTATATGAATTTTTTCATACCACGTTATGGCATCTACACATTTTAACTTGTTAGAAACAATACTCACAACATCTATAAATACTGATTCCCCATCTTCGTTGGTGTCACTAGCTTGCCTCACATCTCTAACCATTTTCACCCTACAACAGCTACGGAAATGATTTAGCTTCCCACATCTTTGGCATGCTTTTCCAAAAGCAGGACATTTATTCTTACTATGCATTGTGGCACACACATATTCTCCAGCAGTATATAATTTACTTCGATCCACCTCTGCAGCACCTCTTCGGTTTCCAATGACTACATCTAATGTGAGACTGTCGCACAGTGGGAGAAATCTCAATTTTAGAAAATATTAATTACGAGTTTGCAAAAAAATTGTTTTTGATGACAAATACTTCATTAATCTTCTTATAATTTGTTATAATATAATTGTAATACAAAAAACTAAAATTCAGTTCAGTTTGACTACAAATGTGCCACTTCATAACAGTAAGACGATACGAAATGTGCAGTACACACTCAAAACACTGTATCTACACATGTAATGTAGAAAGGTAATGACTACATAGTCGCATCCGGTTGACAATTTATAAGACTTTCTAAATTATTCCTCATTTTTGGTGTTGCTCCACAAATTCCACAATTTTGTGATGATTATTCTAAGATAACAGAAAAGGTTTTGCCATCAATCATTGTCTTTGTCTTCTTTGGCCTGTAAAATAAGCTGCTGTTTATACGTAGAGTGGTTTGCACTTTTATCGCAGGCCCATTTGTATATAATTGAAAAACCTTAAGAAGTGGCGACTATGTGATCCACAACATCTTTTTAAGCTTTTATGAGTCTCTAAACAGTATGATCAACGAGACTTTGTAACCTTACTTCAGTTGACATATCAGTGACTGTTATGCAGTTATGCCAGACTGCATCAACATGTAAGAATTTTTTATGTAATGCCCGTCTATGTATAAAGTCAATGCTTTTTCTGGTGTGTACAGTATTATGCATTTTGCAAGAGAATGGAAAGCTTTCTTAATTTTGGACGCTCCTTTTGGTGTGGTTTCCAGTTTGTTTAAAATCTTAGCAGCTTTTTTTTCTAGATTTATGTAAACTTGCTACATCTTATGAGAGACCTTTTTCAACAAGAAATAAATTTTCGTTTAGATTGGTCACTTACTTCAGTAAACCTTTTCAAATGGCGACCAGGTTTTCGTGTTGATGGTCGTGGTATGTCTGATGCTTTTGGTTCCGGTAAAATTATTGTCGATGCAAAGGTTGGCAAAATAATATCTTTTGCCAGCCATTATTCATTTTGCACTTTAAATTTTTGTAAACTGCTATTGGCTTTTAACCACTTTTGACTTAATCTACGTATAAAAGTTCGCAAAATTTGCTTGGTTTTTTGACATAGTCTTTAATTATCACTATTGGATAAATTTTTTTGTCGTTGCATTTACTCTGCGCCAAACTCCGAACAGTTCTCTGTAAGATACCGCCATGTTTTCTGAAAAAAATTGTACACAGTTAAAGAGCAAAAAGGTGCAATTTGTTTTACTTGAACTGGAAAGCCAATGGTCTATACTAAAAGAGCATAGTAACAATTGGCCGGCATTTCATGAATTTTTGTAGTTTAGGTCTCTTAGAATTGATTATAATATAAAAATTACACATTTTTTACTATTGGAAATGAAGTACTTATTTTGTACAATATGAATAAGTATTTTAACAAATCTATATATTGCAAAATTAATACATACCTTGAGGTACAAGGAACACTTGATAGATCAATTGTATCCTGCTTTGAATTTTCGTAGTAATTATTTTAGTTTGACGAACAAAAATGGACTGACAAACTTGTAAAGATAGATTAATATATCACTTAAGTTTGACGATGTGTCATTCAAGACTAGGCATGCTAATCACTTTTTTACTAACGAAACAATGTAACTTTATTATCTTTTTGTTGTTTAAAAAAAAACAAACACAATTGGCGATAGTCATAAAAATGAATTATTAATTCCTAGAATTGCTCATTCTCCCACTGTGTGTCGCACTGTCTTGAATTATTTTCAGTTGTTCTTTTGTAACCTCATTACTTCTACAAATTTTAATGGAATTTTCTAGTTTCAAATCTTCAGTATTTAATAATTTCTCTTGTACCCTCTTATCTCTGATACCCAGTACAATTTTGTCTCGTAACATATTTTCCTCTTGCTCTCCAAATTCACAAGATTTAAAAAGTTTTTTGATCTCTTGAACTAAATGATCAAATGATTCACCTTCTTCTTGCTGTTTATTGTAGAACACAAACCGCTCGTATATTACATTTGTTTTGGGGTTCATATATGATTCAAACTCCTTATAACTTTTTCATAATTGTTTTTGTCTTCATCATTTAGCTTGAAGTTATTATATATGTCAATACCTTCATCACCTATAATATTCAACAGAATTGCCACTTTAACGTTACTATCTTTTTTGTTCTGCCTACTAGCTAACAAATAAATTTCTAATCGTTGCTTAAATTTTTTTAAATTTTCTCCTAGATTTCCTCCAAAACACATTGCCTCCGGCACTTTAGTTTCCATATTTATTATATTTATTGTGTAAATTAACTTGTTTCTATGCCACGCGGTTATAACCTCACTCCTAATCTTCTTTTTATTTTTCAGTAATCGTCCATGATTACCACTTGTTTTTTAAAATCCTACCAACTGCGCCATGTTGTATTTCTTGTTATACTTGTATTTTATGTATTTAAAGTCAGTATATTTAACGTAGTTTATTAATCTTATATTATTGTACAGCTTGTCACTTTACATTAAAAACTTATATATATTGCGCCGTTGCCAACCTTTTTACTAACATCTATAATACACAACAATTAGTGGCGCAAATTTTAATGCCGATGTTTCCGTTATTGTTAAAGATATTTTCTGTTGATGCTTCATGACCTCCCCTTTTTGAATTTCAGTCAGTTGTTTAAAGAGGTCAAAGGAAGGGTTTTTTGATGTGACGGATTCCAGTTTTTGATTAATTTTTTTTCTATAGTCCCTGGACATGCTCTTATAATTGCTCTTATTCTTTCGAATGCAGCGAAAGATTCGATGATTGCGGTTTCGCTTTTTTCTAGCTTCTTTAATTCGTCAGGAATGCCGGATATGTGTTTTTATAAAAACTATTCCTCTCTTAACAGCTTCGTCATTAAAAGCTTTTTGAGATTTAGCAATTGCTGCAGAAGCAGTCTCGTCAAATAATTCAACCACCTGAAGTAAGACAATTGAATCAATGTATAAGACATGTCAGATTATAGTATGAACTGTACCTCTTTAAATAAAAATGTGTGGCATAAAAAATACAAGCAGATAACCAAGTTACCCATCTTGTTATGATAGGTTCCGGTGGAAGTTTAACATCTGGAAGTTTTTCTTTATAAGCAAGAAACAAGATCCAATAATCAAAAAGAGAATCTAATATGTTAGAGATTTTTACCTTTCTGGTGGCAGAAATTAACTTGTTTACTACTGCAAACTCGTCTCTAATGAATTCACACACCCTATGTATTCCATGTGTTAGACAAGTTAAATGTTTTAAATTCGGATAAAATATTTATAATGCCTGAGTGGATTTGATCATATACGGTGCTGCATCGGTTACGAATAAGAGAACCTTTTCTTTTTTACGCCGTTGGGATACAGAAGTCCTACAAACATAAAATTGTATAATTGTAGTTTATAGATTTGATTATATTAATCAATCATTTAAAAAAAAACATACGTAAACAATGATCCAAAAATTTGCAACTGCTTTGTGATTGGTCTGTGGAATTTCTTTGGATGCTAGCAAATGAGCTTTTCCTAGTTCTAGTTCAGACAATTTACCAACTACAAAGTTTGCTATATATCGACCTCTGCAATCGGTTGTTTCATCAACCGAAGTCCAAATGTAATGGTTCCCAATGTCATTCCTTATTGTCTGTATTTTCTATAAAAGGTAAACCACCATTTTGAAAACTATTAATACTTTAATTAAACTGCTTACCGATTGGTAACATGTCTAAATAATTTTTTCTCAAAGTTGATTAATCTAGAGGAAGTTGCGAAAATTGATATTATCAAGTTTTTTAAGAGTTGAGCCACCGATGCTTCGCACGAATCTAGAGCAAAAGTTGTTTTTGATGAGCCATGTTTATTCTGTTGATCTTCTATAACTTTTTTTAACAATGGTTGTTTCATAGTTTTTTTTAATATTTTTTAAATGTAAGCCACTACCCAAGTGTTGTTTTACATGTTACTTTTAGTAGCACCGATCTAAAATAATACATATACTAGTAATTAAAAGCATTTAAATTAAGATAATACAAACTAACTGATCTTGAACAAACTTGAAAAAAAAAGCTTTTCCCCGTCGGTTGTTAAATTTTTATCCAATTTACTCCACTTGTAATAATTTTCAAATTTTGATTGTTTATTAGATGGCATTTTTTAAATCTTACTCACAGCACAGCAGCAATAGACTATCACAGTGTGACAATATCACAGGTATTTAAATAACAAACAAATAATATTTTAGTCATGTCTTTCAGTCATTAAAAGAATCCCACCGGACAGAATTAAAATTATCTATATTTCTGTTCTTTACTTAGGTACTGAATAGACCTATTAAATATGATTCATTCCGAAATTCTTCCGGTTTTGTAAATAGTGTTATGTTAAGCTTGTCATTGTACATAATCCTAGTACAAATTCTTACACTGGTTCTTCTCTATAAGCTACTTTTGTATTTAACGTTTTCTGAAAACCATTGTTTATCAAACCATGAAAATCCATGTTGTTATTTATAGGTTCGTGGTAAGACCTTTTGAGCAAAAAATGTTAATTGTATTATTGTACGTAATTTAAGTAAAATTCTGTAATGGGTTATTGTCATCTACCTCTTAAAACCCTGTTTACACAAACTTTTTAAAATTTATATGTAAAAAGGCAATATAAAACAATACTCTTTAAAAAGGCAAAAAAGACAACAAGTTACACAAAAAGGCAAGATAGGCAGGCTCCAGGCATTTGCCTGACTGTTCGCTCTTTATTGATAAGTGACTTAAAATATGTAGAAGCATCGGTTTCAGATTATAAAATGTGTTAATCCTTTTAAAAAACAAAACCATCTTGTAAGAGATAAAAAGAATTGTAGCTCTCCTAGTTGACTTAGGGAGATGGGAGTGGTGTCAGTTTGTTGCTTTAATTTGATATACAACACAATATATATTAAGAGGAAAATATTTTTTTCAAATTCGAATTGAAAATTTTATTTTCAATTTTAAAGAATGCGTAGGGTTAGTACCCCAAATATCGCCTACTGTAACAAAGTCACTCTATATTAACCACCCATTGTGAAATTTCAAGTTGGAATTTAGATTAATATCACTGAGAATTATTCTGCATTATACTGCAGATCTCAAATCACTTCTAATAAACTCCAGTTTACATTAAATAATAACATTTAAAAAAAATACCCTTGTTCCTAATAACACCTAGCAGGCGAAAATAAGAACAAAAATTTTGGAAAGAGCATGTATTCTGGAGGCAAGGATTCTGGAAAAAATGTAACTTTTATTAAACAATGAGAAACATATTCAGTTGTTTAGACAATACGAGCATTTGTAATGTTTGCGCTCGCCACTTGCTTCATCACACAATCTGTGATTCCAGTTGAAGCACGAACTGCACTGAAGCCAATCCTGTCCACTGAAATCATCTGAGTAATTCTCTTGACAAAAAGTACAAGTAGCGTCCATGGAGGAAGGATCGTTAGGATCCTCATCTAGATCATCATCTGTGTCCACCAGTGGAGGTTCATTAGAATCTTCACTGTCAGATGAACTTTTGGTGCAGTTCCACTGGTTGAGGCCTGAGTAGAATTTTTCTGACTTTTAGCAATATAAAAGTCTACAAGCTCCTTCTTATAAGGCGAGCTAGTCAACACCACACCTTTCGTTTGCGAGACGGTGGTTGCACTTTTGGAATTGCTTTTATATTCTTCGGTGAGACAAAAGAGTGGAGTGGTGAGGAAGCGGATGGAGGAGCAGTCTGATTATCAACTTGGGATTGGCTATATTTGTAGTTTTAGAGAAGGGATGTAGAAGATTGTTCATTAAAGCAAGTTGGAAGGCCATTTGCTTTACGTCATTTCTAGTTAAACCAAAAAAATTTCGACTAGTTCCTTTTCTAATTTAGAGGTCAGCACAGGTTTCTTTCTCAGTTGTTTTCTTTTGATAGTCGCTTCCTCTTCATTTTCCTTGTTATCCATTTTTTAAGATAGTATCGAATTGTAGATCTGGGCACTCCAAATGTTTTTGACGCTTTGAGCGTTCCCATTTCTTTATTTTGAACAGCAATACATGCACCCTTAAGACTTGATGTGCTCCAAGTTTGTCTTTTTTTCTCCTTCGCCGACATCTTATAACAGGATCTATAACAAAAAAACAACAATTTAATAGACTTCTAAAGAATTCTAGAAGAGAACATAAAAGAAAAAGTGTAAGATCTTTGTTCCTAATATCGCCTATGTGCGATATTAGGAGCAGGTATGTACGTAGGCGGTATTAAGAACACACGCCTTCGCGACAAACTTTCCTAACCTAATTTTTCAAAAATAATTACACATTTAGGAACTTCATTCAATGTATTTTCAATATTTTACATAAAAATATATATTTGGAATTGCCTTACGTGGATGTTCTCAGATTTTAATGGTTGCAAAAAGAACTTACCTACAATGCCAAATTTTTCAGAAGCACTATGAGCACTGTTGCCACTCGAAGAATACTGGTGACTAGCGCCGCGTGTTTTTAGATTACATGACGTCAACTTTACTGAATAAATTCGCTGTAACGCATAGGCGCAAGGCGATATAAGGAACCGGGTCGATTTTTATAGCACTTACCCTACTTTTGAAAATTTTCAAAAAAATATATGTTTTTTATTGTGTTTTTAGAAGTGGATTCTCAAAGTATCATTATGGGATTCCAATGGGTTCACTTGCATTTAAACTGTATTGTGAATTCAGTTTTGACGAAAATGCACAAATAATTCGGTTGTTAGTCAAAATATACTGTTTTTTTTTATAAAACTAATGGGAAAAAATTTAAAAGCAATTTAAACAATCTTAAATAAGTTTTCCTATACTAATATAAATTATATTATTAAACTTAGGTTAAGAATATACTTTACTTTTTACTCAAGTTTGTATACAATTATTTCATGTTATTCAATAAATTACCTGAAGTTTTAGGTTTTCTCAATACCTCGAATAAATTGTATGAAATTTAGTTAGGCTCTAGAAGTCTTTAAACATAACAGCAAAACAATTTAATAAGCAGCATTTAATAATATTACTTGCTTCTAATAAAATATCATTAGTCTTGTTTAAGTGAGCAGTACTGACTAATCAAGTTATTATTTGTCTAACTACTTCTAAGCTTCATTTGATTTTGCCGTGTCCTTCTCAGAAAGTCTGTATATTCTTCTTGTGGGAGTAGTAGGGTCAACTGTACACAAAATATCATTTAAAGATGTCCACAAAATGTCAGGGTTTCCACTTGGATATGAAAAAAATGGGGAAGGACCATCTGGGTGCAGAAATGAGACTTTCACTTCATCTTCACTTTCATTTTTCTTTAACACATAAGCTAGCCACCATTTACTGTGTTATATGTAACAGTTACATAACCGTTATTTGCCATTGAAAGTAGTTGTGTGGTTGTCACTGTGCTGTAATTTGTGTCATACAAAACAACTTTGACTTTGATTTCGATCATGTTGTCTTTGATTGGTAAATAGCATGGAACTGTTGAGTTTCTTTTATGGTTGTGCTTTTTCACACCGGTTACTCAAAAACTTTTCAGTTTCTACGTACTTTTCTTGCTTGACAAGCTCAAAGTTAACAGTTTTAATATTTTGGACCGACCAATCAAAAAGTTGTTGAGGCGTGATGATTTGATTTTTATAAGGTCTCTGTAAACTCGTCTTTGCAGCCAACCTTTTAACTGTACCACCAACTGCGCCACACGGCGTTTTGCCATGAGCTGTACTCGAAAAGTGCCACTCTGCTTCTATTCCAAAATCTTGGTTATGCGAACACAGATTAGAAAATTTCTTTTTATTTTTATATTGAGCTGCACTTCCATCGGATATTTTCTCAACATTAAACAGAAAGTAACTTTTCAAAAACTTCTTGAGCTTTTTTTAAAAGCAGTAGACAGCTGTTGTATTATGCTCCAGACATTCAGATATAATAACATATCTGACATGTTTTACTTTATAAATGTTTATAATAAACTACAAAAGGGTGTATTGTTACTTAGTCACTTGACCAGTGGTAGCTTTGGGCTTCGTTTTGAAGTACAAAAGCATAGTTTTCTGAGAAGTCTAATGTAACTGCACATTCACTTTCTTTCAATGTTTCTCTTACTTCATTTATAAACAAGTTTTGTTGTTAGGCTATAAAATCATGGCGAACTAACTAACCAAGTTTCTCACATAGCATCTCAAGGAACTCAGTTGAACTTGTTGTCTCAAGATTACACCGATCCATTGCCGAAAAGTTATATTTTCATCAAAAACATTCTCTAAAGTTTCTGTTATTTGATTAGTTCCTGGGCAAGAATGGCAGTTTCCCATGATACAATTAATGGAAGAGGGGTTGCATAAGATTTGAGACAGAAAATGTTTGTACGTTGCAAATATTCCATTAGTTAATGTTCCTAAACGGGCATTCTCAATCATTAGTTTGACGTTTTGGTGTATTGTACAAACACAAAATGAGTGTGTATCATTTTTTCCCACCAAAATACACTGTTTCGGCCTTAACTCCGCAAACTTTGAAAATCCTACCTTTCATCTCAGGATACTTTTCTTTGAAAAGAATGTATGATTCCTGCAGGTTACACGAAATCAATCTTTTTTGAACTGCTGTTTTGGATCCATTTCCATCTTTCACTGAAATACAGTCTCTTTTGCCTGGCACTACTCTACTTGCGTCATCGTTTCTACTATTTCTTATGATAAGCTTTTACCCGGTTTTTGATCAGGACTTGCCAGTATTCCTTTTTCTTCTAAAAGTTTTTTGCTTGCCTTGCCATATAGTTAGGTCCATAAAATTCTCACATTATTTTGCGTACACTCCATGTCTCTGGTAAACAAGTTAATATCATGACTTTTTTTCTATGTGCACTTCAAAAATTTGCTTTTAGATTACTGGGTACAGAAGATTCGAGTTTTTCTGGATTCATTATCAGAAGACTCCTGAGAAGCGAAAATAATCTTCGCCTTGAAGATTCTCTTTTTTATTTTTTTACCAGAATAATGCTTTAATATTATTTTTTTAACATCCATGGGTGATTCTTTTAGGATGTAAGGATGTATTAAGAGTCTAGAATATGTAAGGACGTAGTTGGGTCATCAAAAGTTGGATTATTTACAGAGTCTGGGTCAGGTTCATCCTTTTTTTTGTTATTTTACAGCAGTTATTTCCTTTCGCCAGTCATTACATATCTTAGAAGTTCCAGGCAAATTAGGAATGAAATAATGTACCTATTCTTCTATAAAGGGATCTTATTTGGCGCAACTATTATTTATTGAATTCGCTTTATATATACACTATGTACTATAAAAGAAAAACTTGTAAAATAAAAAAATAAAATAACACCGCACAATTAATAACGAGTGTTGTAAATTATCTATATAAATTCATATAGATAAATTAATCTAGATTCATATTTTTTATCTATTTATATGTATCGAGATACAATCAAAAAATATATAATTATATGTATCGGTATATATCAAGGTATATATATAATTTTTTATTTAAATTATTTAAATAATATTTATAAAAAATCCAGTGTTCCGTAAAATTCCAGTTAGAATATGTATGTTTTTCTTCAGTAATTTTCCGCATTCCATAGTAGTTCTTCAAATTAACTCCATCTATCGTTATTACTACCTAGATTATTTTATCTATTATCTGTTCTCTATATAAAGTTTGAATAGTTTATCTATTATCTAATACTATATAATTTTTGAAAGAAAAAAAATGTATCTATATCTATATAATTTAAAAATTATCTATTTACAACACTGTTAATAACCACAACCATGTGCACTCTACTACTCTCCCAGGACAACTGATTAACTGATATCTAGCCAAGCCAAGACAAAGTCAGGCAGGAAAAGTGCACTGACTAGTCATGACATGAAACTCAGAGTCTTGACTATTGATTGCTTTCTAATCTGAGTACTCTTCCAGTTGTAACATGAAATTGTGCAAGCCTTCTTTTAAACAGACCCCTAATTCACTAAAATAATTGTTTTCCTACAGGGTGCATTAAAAATTGATAATAAACAATAGGCTTAGGTATTTTAATTAATAAAATAAAATAGTTGTAGACCAACTTCATTAAATATTCTTAACCTATGTTTAATATTACAATGTTCATTTATATATTTGTTTATGCTTGTGTTAAATGCTTTTAATATCTTTACAAATGAGTTTTATAAAAAACTTAGTATATTTTGACTTAAAACCTTATTATATGTGCATTTTCGTCAAAATTTGGGTTCGCAATACAATTTAAATGCAAGTGAACCCATTAGAATCCCATAATAATACTTTGAAAGTCCACTAATTAAAACAAAATAAAAAACTATTTTTTTAAATTTTCAAAACTACGCATTTTTTAAAATTTCAAACTAAATTTTCAGTTGGAATTTGAAAAAAATATTTTCTTTATAATATATATTGTGTCGTATATCAAATTAAAGGGTATTAAAAAAGCAACAAAATGACACTCCTCTTATGTTTCTGTCAACTAGGAGAGCTACAATTATAATTTAAAAAAAAGTCGGTCGAGCATTTTTTTTGCCTTTTTTGTGAACGTTACATAGCTCTAAATCCTAAACATTTTTAATGAAATTTTGTATTTTTCTTAGTTTTGACAAAGACTAAAAGTGTGCCAAATTTTAACCAAATCTGAGATGATGAAAAAAAATTAATAAAACTGTTGATTTGAGATGGACTAACCCGAAGTCATAACACTAAATAGAGAACATCTGAATAAGATTGGATCAGGAGGTCATTGCGTGG
Source organism: Aquatica leii (assembly GCA_035610365.1). Lineage (NCBI taxonomy): Eukaryota > Metazoa > Arthropoda > Insecta > Coleoptera > Lampyridae > Aquatica > Aquatica leii. Next base: position 22,188,607 of record CM069432.1, on the reverse strand, counting down.
CCAGCCCCGAACTCCGACTGACTCCCCTAAATTTCTTTTTCTGAGGTCCGATTAAGACCTCGGTATATGAGACACTAGTAAAGACCGAATTAGAACTGATGGCTAGAATAGTAGCTGCAGCAGAAGATATAAAAAACAAGAAGGCAGCTTAGCATGTGTCTTCTAATACTATTAAAACACGCTGGCGGGCTTGCGTTGCTGCGAATGGTGGTCATTTTGAAAATCAAATTTCTTGATTAATAGTAGCAAACCTACTTTGTTGAAGGGACTACATTCCTTGTTGTTTTATTGTTTATTTCTTTATTTTTTTTGTTTGTCTCTTATTTAATGGCTACAAGCCTACTTTGTTTTAAATGATTCTTGCAGTTTGTATCTTGTAATTTAATTCAAATAAAAATCAAAAAATAGATAGTTTAAGGGATTTATAAATGTTTTTTTTAAAAATCGATGGAGTAGTTTTCAAAATATCTAAATTTTTGATCTAATGCCATTTTGTTATTTGATAAAATAGAAAATAATTGTAAATACAAATGTTTTAAAGAACCGAAAGCAAATGCTGAAGGTTTTTGTATTTTTTAAATAATTCTTAAAATAAAGGATTAATGAGTTTGAAAAACAAAAAAAATTCAATAACTATGAACTGGGGCTTCAAATAAAAAAATTTGATCAAAGTTGTTTCGATGAGTTCTAACTGCCATTTTCTGGCGTTACAACTTAGTATGAACACTCTGTATATGTGCCAGCCAAGTGTTTTTGACGAACTATTATTCGTAGATTCTTTACTAGGTATGACCATATGAGCAAGGTGTGATTTTGATTCAACACGAGGCCAGGTTTCTCACTTAGTCTTTCTATGATGGGTTTTCATACATGTAGTTAATTTGGCGATGAATTCTCACGTCTTGCGCTAATCGACTTGAACGTACTGGTACCGCGTGTTCGTCGGATTGAAGTGCATACGTTATACGTGGGTTCTTCAGCATGTCGAATGTGTCGACGCTATACAGGATTTGTCCTAGGGCGAATACATTCAGTACTGGATCGTCTCTTCTTTTTGGGTTAGATTTCAACGTGCATACGTTTGGTTATGCAGATACGATCTCATGAGTTTGTGGGTCTTAGGGCTACGTGGAATAACGTCATTGTCCTTGACTTTTCTTATTAACCTACAGAGGATAAAACGGTCAAATAACGCGTTAATTGGACGATAATTTTGTTGCGTCGCATGGGAGAATGACGTTGCAGATGACAATATGTATCGCCTTGAACCAGAAGAAGTAATCGCACGGTTGCTGATTTCATCGGCTTCTTCTTTACTGTTTTTGCGTTCGTTGTGATATTCATCAGTCGGCTTCGTACATTTTGGTATTCGAGCGATCCAAGTTGGTTTGTGTTAATCATTGTCTTTAATTCCATTTGAGTGTGTTCTGCGATTTTGTGCATCGGTATTCAAAATCGTAAGGTACGACGTCTCCCATCGGTGTCGTGCTAACGACTGGTACAGTAGACTAAAGTCACGTTTTGTTTCTATTTTGGAACGAAGTATGCTTTGTGGCATCGATTCTACCAGGTAATCGATTTCCTCTTGAGTTATTGTATTCCAAGCAAATTACCAATGCTAATAGAAAATCCGAAATATTTGAAAAACTGACAGGAATAGACAAATGGTTAAGATGAAATCGAAAAAATTAAATTCTACATTGGTTTATTTACGGTTCATATCACATAATTACATACTTTACAAAGTAAAATTTGTCTCTCAAAAGACGTCTCTTTTTGTGGCTAATACAACACTTCACACTGCAACTTTCTAACTTATTGAGTTTCAGAGATGTGACGAATTGCTTAAAGAACGACAAACGTCAAATTTATCAAAAAATGTTAAATTACGCCTCAATGATACAAGGAGTCTTAAGACCAACTTTGTCCACAAAAGTACATTAAAATTCAACGAGGAATTCAAAAAGGTAATAATATACAGGTTGTTTCATTTGAAATATTGTAGTTGTTAACGATTTAAAGTATAACCGGCAGTCTGCCATCTTTATAAATTTCTCATGAATCTAGATACATGTTGTGCAGAACGTTTAGTCGTGGGAGTGTGGGACACCCGGTATAAATGTACTCACAAGATGGTAATAATCACATATGTAGTTAACAAAATCTGTTTAAAGTGACCAAAAATAACATTTTGCCTACCTTACAGATGGCTGCTTTTGGCTTCACTTTTTTTATATGCAGCTCATATTCGAGTTAGCGATCTAGTACATTTACAGTAGGGATAAACACCTTTAGTATAAATACAGTAAACAAAAGCTTTTTAGGCAACAAGAGAAACAATCTAAGAGAAAATACTAAAGTAGTCAGGTCACCAAGGCAAAAGAAGAAAGATAAAAAAACTGAACAATAAAAAATAATAAAAATAAAATAGAAGACCTAAAGGAATTGAGATAAAAAAAAACAAACCAAGACAAAAAGTAGAATAAAAGCCAAAAATCGAAGTCTAATACAAAGAAGAAGAAAAGAGACCAGAAGAATGGAAATTAAGTATAGAAAACACAGAAAATTATGGAAAAAACACGCTCAACGTAAAAAATGAAAGTAAAAGAATCCTCGTTGATAATTGGTGTATGCTTTTCCAAAAGTGCCCAATCGGAAATTTTCTAACAATTTCTTCTGTATGTTTTTTTTTAAATTTACTATTCGGCACAATTTTTAACAAGTTTTACATAACCAGAAGATTCAAAGAAAACCTGGGTTATGGAAATGGCAACAGTCTACGAAACCAACAAGATGGAAGAAGAAGAAGTTGAACCATTCATAGGAGAAAAATCAAAATTGCGATGACTGCCAAGACTTGAATATCGTCATGAAAACCACAATCGAATCGACGAAGATCGTTAGACAAATGCAACAAGACAGCCACCGTTTTTTTAAGCTACATGAGCATACGTTGCAGGCTGCTATTGAAGACCCGAAAGGAATCGTCTTAACCAGAATCAATCCACTATCATGCGCAGTTATCAAGCATAGACTAGGAAAGGTTAGAATCGTCGTAGGCACGGAACTGGGAGACGAAGACATACAAATGAGGTGCAGGACTACCATTTTCGACTTATGGCAACAAGAGACAGATTTTCCAGTACCATATACAGCGCAATGTTGAATTTTCTATTGAGTGGCATATGCACTACACTGTGGGGATTATAATTTGGGGTGCCATAGTCTATAGAAGTAAGTCTCGCCCGGTGATATGTTAACGAGGTCGTAGAACCCCATATTCTTTAGCAGGATAATGCCTGTCTCCACATAGCAAGACACTATATATCGAATCGAAAAGCCAATGTTAATCTCTCTCGATCTTTCGCCCATTGAGCACGTGTGGGACATTATGGATAGAGGACTGAGGAATTTAGCGCATCCTCCACAGAAACAGGAAGCTCTCCGGGATTGCTTGGGATACAATACCTCAAGAGGAAATCGATTACCTGCTAGAATCGATACCACGAAAGAGTGAGGGAGTATGAAGCCAGACAGTTTCTTAGTGTTGCAATTTTAATGCTACAAAGCATACTTTGTTCCAAAATAGAAAAAATAACGTACTGTAGCAGTAGTTGACACGACACCTATGGGAGACGTCGTACGTTGTGTGTGAAATCATCAATCGTGCGATTATTTCTTCTAGCTCGAGGTGATACATACTGTCATCTACAACCCATCCTTTAGACCCACGCCATTCTCCCATGCGATGCTACAAAATTATCGTCCAATCAACGTATTATCCTCTGTAGGCAGTCCACCATCTTTGTAAATAATTTAAGTCTGTCTCTCATAAATCTAGATACAGGTTTTGCAGAACATTTCTTCGAATTTATAGCGGAAGCAAATACGTTAGCGTGGGTTATCATAGTACACCGTATTTTAAAAAACGCGCCAGTTTTGAATTGATGATTGATTTAATTGTGTATGTTACAACTGTCCGACTTCGCGTGATTCTCGACCGTAATAAAGCACTGAATGAATCGGCAGTGCGCAGACTTATGAAAAAGTTGAACGAAACAGAGGCAACATTCGTTCTAACCGGTATATTGAAAACATTGCGTTGATTCTTAACGGTGTCAGCAGAAATCGGTTCGACGTCGTTCCCAATAATTGGCCATAAGGTATTCTTCATCCCTACAAAATTGAATTAACTCAGGAATTGAAAGTGCCCGATCACTAAAAGAGACGAGGTTTTGTTGGGTGGGTTCTGAGAAGACGACAGGATGACGACGCACTTCTACTGAAACTGATTTGTCAATAAGCAAAACTGTCGTATTTGGGTATCAGAAAATCTTTATTGGATTCATGAAAGGGAAATGCATCAACAGTGAGTGGAAAATGAGGCAGGACAAGCTGTGACAGTTATTAGAGACTGATTTTTATGGCTTCATTTCGATGCAATGGACGTTCAGCAGTTACGGTTTCAGCAAGACTTCATACCTGAATTGGGAGGTTTTTGTCCGTGTTTAAAGATAAAGTTCTGCTTTCATATATTAAAGGGTGCGCTGTGTGACTCACTCATTAGTGCTCTATATAGTATAGTATAGGGTATGTAGGAGTAAATGATTTACACACGTGTCGCATCTAATATATTTGATTGGATCGACCCACATTTTTTTAAAGATTTCGATAAGGTTCAGTTTTCTGAGTACTGAACTGTCAAAAAAGTGTGACCTTGAAAAGTTTTCTAAAAAACCAAGAGTATTTGCGATTTAGGAGTAACTTTATTTTGCGATGAGTGGACTTGATATGGTCTGATATTGCAGTTTTTGGGCTACACGTTCGTTGTAAAAACTATCCGTGGCAAAATCGTTATATCTGAGTACCCGATGACTCGCACATTGTCTACTTTTTTTATGAAATAGATCTCAGTGTACTTTTTTATAAGGTAGAGAGATCAGGTCAGATTTCGAACTGCTAGAGCTTAAAAGTAATGGTATTTCGGCATTCCCTTTAAAGACGCTGATTCGACAGTTTCAGCGCGACGTTTCTTCTTCAGAAACGGGAACGTTACGTACATTGAAATGGGGAAGCAACCTATAACTTTCGTCGCTTGGCTCAATAGTCCCATTGCTACTACGGGTTTTAATCGACCTAATAGTACTAAAAACCTCTTGTTATCTGTGCCCGCAATCTGTTCCGATTCGATATCTGCACATCGATGAACGAAATAAATCAATGAGTTTAAAAATTCGTCCTTCTAGTCTTATTTTATTTGTTGTGTTATGGTTTATTTAGATTTCACTTTTTGAAGAATATGGGTTTTTCACGGTTTGAAAATTTGTTCATTGTTACCTATTTTCAAATTTTGCTTCGGGTATCTATAAAAAGTTACATTACTTGAGTAAACATTTCCGATTAGTAACGTATTTTGAGGACCGTTAATTGTGTCGGCAAAAATTTATTTTCGTGTCAATTATCATTATTACTTAAGTAGCCACGCAATACTTTAATTTACACCGTAAACTTTTGCTGTTGTCAATTGTGGACCTCTTTCGAACGTCTATTGAAACTATGCCACCTTTTAATTTGTTTCATTTAATTCAGAAACATAAATTTGTTTCCTACTCTTTTAACTTTGAAACGAACATAATCATTTGACCTTCAAACACTAACTGTTATTAAAAGTTGTTTGCATCATCAATTAATTGATATATGGCCGTTTGAATTTAAGTTCAATACTGCGACATTGTAATCATTAAACGCGTTTGTCGATGGAACGTAGGAATTTGTAATTTTGCGTTAGAATTAGTTTTGGAAAAAAATACAGTGAGCAACCTTGGTTATTAAGCGATGACGATTAAAAAAATGTTAGGAATCTTACGATATAATTTTGGCTCAATGTCGAAATTATGAAGCATTACTGTGCGTCAACGCAAAACCGAAACATGTCGATGAAATCGTTTGATTTGTTTTTATTCGATTTTTAGAAGTATTCAAACATATAAAGATCAAAACTTTCTTGCAATTTAATCACTAGTTCATTTTAGAGTAAAATATTTAATTATTAATATCGACGGAATCGTCAATTTTATGTTGCCGATTTGAATGTTTTATTTTTCGTCGTCTTTAAATGTCGTCTGTGGGAACTAAAACCTGCAATAAACAAGGAAAGTAAATGCGATTACACGAGTCAGGAAATTAAGGTGGTCAACTTACTGTCTTTAAAATTTTAATAAATAAATAAATTGAATTTGATACGCATCTTTCTGAAAAGAAAAAAACGGGACACTGCCTGTTTCGTTTTTTCTTTTCTTGAGTGTACGTATATGCCTTTTTCTCATCTTTGCATGTTGTGTTACTTTCTCTGTTCATATGAAATATATAAAAATTTTAACCGTAACAAAAATAATTGTCTTTTGCCCTGCGAATTTTTCGATACTTTCATTGCAATCGTTGTCACAACAAGTGTTGATCTTTTTGTTTGTTCAATCGATACTTGCTTACAGTCTTTACAATTAATTTTGTATACGCATTCCTTATTTAAAACAGTATTTACTGTTTAAATATTTGAGGAATCTCAATCATATGATCAATAGGCAATAAAATTATTCTTATAATTCAAAACAGCCTTTGGCTTTGACCGATTTGTTTTTGAGAAACGTGTGCTTATAAGGGCTTGGTTCCGATTCTAAATAAGGACATCGTTTTCGGTTTGAATTTTAATAATATAACCAACTGTTTTTATTTTTTACATAAATAATTAAATTAAAATACAAAAGTAGCGATCCATGAAATTTTATTAAACATTCCGCTTTTTCTTTAACACAATTTGTTTTAACTTCTTTGTTTGTTATCTACAGTGAGCTCGTAAAGCTTGGAATAAATTTTGTTTGTTTAAATGTCACTTTTTTTCCACCATGGCCATTTTTTTGCTGGTGTTTTGTTTCCGGGTTGCGATGTCATCGACATTTTTTTTAAACGGCCGACTTAATTTTCGTGTCTTATTATACTTTCGGGTTGCTCCACTGGTTACCCAGCTCTCTGGCTTAGCCGAGACTGTCTCATTTTTAAACGACGTGTTATCGGTTCTTCCGAAGTAGTGCCAATATGTTGGGCGCCACTCCATTTTGCGAGGATAATTCCTGAATATTTAAACTAAGAAATAGTCGAAGAAATATTATTAAGAAATGATTAATCAACAAAATACAACATACACTTTTAAGAAACAAGTTCAAAATTCTAACAACTGTCAAAATTGTTTGTTTTTCCAGTGCTTTCTTGATAATTGGTTCTATAGCGTAATCTTTACACATTTTTAACTTTGGAAGCGAATATCTCGGACACTTTTCTCTTTAGGGTCAGACTTTTTTGATATATTCGTACTCAGAAAAATGAGCTCGATCGAAATTCGTTGAAAAAAATATAGGTTGCCATTTAAAAAAAATTGCGATGACGCCATAGCTCGGAAACAAAACACGAGCAAAAAATGTCAATGTCTGAAAAAAGTGACGTTTAAACAAAGTCGTGTTCGAGTAAATTTCCTCAAACTTGATCATTTAGGAAATAAGTAATTTATTACGTTAACTGCATATCTGAGTGACCTTATCTTTTTTTCTCGTTTCATTTCATTACGTCTGTCTTTTAAATTTTTTTCATATCGCTTTATCTATATACACTGGGTTTCCCCTTGTCGTTGTTGATTTTCAGATTTTTTTTAGATTTAGTTATCAGTTGTCGTTGTTTGTAAGTGTCAGAATGCCACGAGTTCGCAGACGAGGTAATTTTCAACAATTAACGCCTTTTGAGAGAGGGCGAATTATTGGTATGTAGGATATTGGGTTGGGATATTCTGAAATCGCCAGAAGATTAGGACGTACTCATTGAACAGTATTAAGAACATGTCGAGAATGGCAGGAGGAACTGGACGACTCAGAGTCACGCATGAACGAGAATATCGTCTGTTCAGAAGTGCCGTTCAAGACGATACGAGCAGTTGGTTACAGAGTCTCTATGAGTACTGTTTATCGTCGAATCCGCTCTTTTGGATTGCGATCATATTGACCAAACTCTTGTATTCCTCTAACATATCACCACCAAGAAGTCAAACTTCAATGGTGCCAAGCCAGACAACATTAGCTACATGAATGGAACAACATTATTTTTTCTGATGAGTCTAGGTTCTGTTTATGGCACTCGGACGGTCGTACACGTGTGCCGAGACCTAGAGGACAACGCTGCGATTTACGGTTTGTACAACGAAGACATACTGGCTTAACACCTGATGTAATGGTTTGGGGTGGCCGATCTCTTTTAACATTTACCTAAGGCACGTTAAATGCTCGACGTTACATCGACAACGTCTTAGAACCAGTTCTTCTACCTCTTCTTCAAGAACGTTCAGAAGCTATCTTCCAACAACAAAATGCGCGACCGCATGTGGCAGTAATGACACAGAGTTTTTGAAGAGAATCACGTGAATTTGATACCGTGGTCTGCTAGATCGCCAGATTTATCGCCAATAGAACATGGGACATGATGGACAGAAGACTGCGAAATCTAGCTCACCCTCCAAATACCATAGAAGAATTGCGACAACAGCTTCCAATAGTCTTCGAATATAAAAGATAAATAATATAAAGAAGATAAAAGTATTACTAATAAATCTGTTTTTCTTTTATGTATTATTCGTATATCGTTTCTGTTCCTCAGCTTTTCTTTGTTTTAACTGATGTTGTAACCTTTCTACTGCGTCACGAGCTGTTTTAGTTTTAGTTATAACGTATCGTTGTATTCGTTTCATTCCATATTTTTACATTGTTCTCTCTTTTATTTAGTCGCTTCTCTACTTTTTCTGTCTGCATTTCTTTTCTTCTTCTAGAGTACTCTTGCTGCATTACATTCAACATCCTCGCCATCTTTTCTTCTCAGATACTTTTCTATCATTATTCCTTCTATTTTTTCACTCTTTATGTAGGTTTCTAATAATCTAATTTTCCCAACGCAACCTTAGATCCACATTTGTTCTCTATTTTTTATTTTCGTTCATTCTAGCGACTGTTTTTATTAATTCTTCTCTTTGAATTTATCTTAATTATCATATTGTTGTCATTTATTTTTCTATTTCTCACTTATCGTTATTTTCCGAAATTCTTTCTTGTCGCCTTCGTTTCTTTCGCCACGCGAGAAGACTGTAAAAAACAATACTATAACGTAGAAAGACAGTGGCTTTCTTTGATTTGCCTTGATTATGTTGTTTGTTAATCGCTCTCTATATGTCTGCTTTTCTGTGTCCGTTTTTCCTCAAAGCCTAGTTTGGTCTTTAACGCGTTAGGTTCGCTGATGGTCTTGGCCCTGTATACTAAGATTTTTAACACTGAAAACTTCTGAGCTGGATGATGTTGCGATTCGGCATTGAGGTATCTGTTGGTGGGTGTTAGTTTTTGAATGACCAATATATCCAAGCACGAAATATTTTTGTTTGCTTCGGTCTCCATAATGAATTTGATGTTGGTTTTTAACTGTTTGATGTGGTTCAGGAAGCTGTTTCCGCTCCGTGAGGCCTAATTATGAAAGTGTAATCCACGTAATTTTTGATTTGAGGATAACGGTTTCTATTGCTGTTTCTTCAAAATCACTGGAGAAAGTGGTGACCCATGGTCGCTTCTTCAGTTTGTTCGTATGTAACTTTGTTGAAAGAAAAGTACGTAGACTTATCGCATAGTTCCATTAGTGCGTAAAGCTTCTCATCTAATTTTGCTTTTCGTAATTTGGCTTTGATGATGGTCAATGTTGTTTATAGTAGCACTTTTGTGAAGATACAGGTCACCTCAAAACTGATCAAAATATCTTTTGTTTCCAATTTCATCTCTTTAATCTTTGCGCTTCGTAATTATGGCCGCAAAACTCTTAAAAATAAATTCTGTAGAGGTGAGAAAGTTTTCAAAATCATACAGAAATTGAATACTCAGGATCAAATGCCAGCACGTCTTTGCTCAATTAATTTTTTTGAGCAGATGCAGAAACTAGGATATTGTCTCAGCTTTGCTGCATCACATCAGAATGGAGAAGGATATACTTTGAAGAACCAGCCCAGTCTTGTTGAGGGAGAGAAGAATACACGGCATCAGACGCCAGTTAGTAAAAAAAGCTATTTTCAGTCCATTGACGACTGGCTACCACAATTAGAGCTGACAATCTGGGATTTGATCGTCAAAGTATCTACGGAGAAATCGAAGAGATCGCCAAAAAAGAACAACATCCTCTGATCTGTTCTCAGCCACACTCAGTGAACCAGCAAGGATTAAACTTTACTATAACACTAAAATCGATACCAAAAGAAGAAATGGCTGGTTCATTGGAGGACACACTTGGAACTCGACCACAACACAATCAAGAACAGGTGAGGTTCAAAGCAGTCGATGTACTAAAAAAAGTACAGCACCTAGATCCAACATTAATCGGAATGCTCTAAGGGAACTCCAGGCCAACAGAGAACCGACAAAGGAAATGTCATTTTAATCATGAACACCAGCGATTACACGAACGAAATCAACACACTGCTACAAGGTCCGCCATACAAACCGTTGAAAAGGAATTCAATAATCTGAGAAACAGCACTAGAAACCGCTACCCTCAAACCAAAATGCCGGATATGGTAATTCGCGGAGAAGAAACACTCAACAGTTTTTTGGACCAGATCAACCAGTAAGAACTCAATGAAATTCACCATGAAGAACGAAACAAACAGAAACATCCCGTTCTTGGACGTACTGAGCACTTGGAAGATGGATAACACATCGGGACATCAAGTATACAGAAAACTGCCATACTTCAATGCCGAATCGCTCCATCATCCAGTTCAGAAGCTTTCAGTGCTAAAAACCTTAGCACACAGTCCATCAGCAAAGATAATGGTATTGACTTAGCCCCTCAGAATTCTATATCTTCACTTTCAGTCTTTCTGAAGAAGACAGCGACATGACTGTCGAAACGTCAAGTATTGTGAGTTTTTCAAAGTTTTTGAGTTTTTTAAGTTTTGTAAAGTTTGCGAAAAAAAAATGGAAAAAATATGGAACGCGGTTCAAACCCCAAATGTGATACAACGTTAGAAAGTTATGGGCGGGAAAGTCTTAAAAACAAAACTATGTTATAAATCAAATTTTTATTGATTCAAATCATTGTTTCAGATACTGCTCCTGCTGAAAGAGAAGAGCTGTTCATACAAAAACTTCGACAGTGCTGTGTGCTGTTCGATTTTGCCACCGATCCCCTGTCGGATTTAAAATGGAAGGAGGTAAAAAGGGGCGCGCTTCACGAAATGGTAGAGTTCGTAACTCAAAATAAGGGTGTAATTTCTGAAGCAATATATCCGGAGGCGGTGAATATGGTTTGTATTTAATTAGTTCTGGACGCGTCGTCATCGCGGTTGTTAGTTTGCAGTGAATTTATTTCGAACGCTGCCACCATCGTCGAATCCGAACGGTGCCGAATTCGATCCCGAAGAGGACGAACCTACTCTGGAAGCGGCGTGGCCTCATCTACAATTAGTTTACGAGTTATTTTTACGAGTGTTAGAAGCGTCCGATTTTCAACCGAACATAGCGAAACGTTACATAGATCAAAAGTTTGTTTTAAACTTGCTCGAGTTATTCGATTCGGAAGATCCGCGCGAACGGGACTTGTTAAAAACGACCTTACATAGAATTTATGGAAAATTTTTAGGGTTGCGTGCGTTCATACGTAAACAAATAAATAACGTATTTTATAGATTTATTTATGAAACCGAGCATCACAACGGTATTGCCGAATTATTAGAAATATTAGGTTCGATTATTAATGGGTTTGCGTTACCACTAAAAGAAGAGCACAAAGTGTTCCTTTTGCGCGTTTTAATGCCTCTACATAAAGTCAAATCGCTTTCGGTGTATCACCCGCAGTTGGCCTATTGCGTAGTGCAATTTTTAGAAAAAGACCCGTCGCTTACACAACCTGTTATTCGTAGTCTTTTAAAATACTGGCCCAAAACTCACAGTCCTAAAGAAGTGATGTTTTTGAACGAACTGGAAGAAATATTAGACGTGATAGAACCTGCCGAATTTCAAAAAGTTATGGACCCACTTTTTAAGCAACTTTCCAAGTGCGTTAGTTCGCCTCACTTTCAGGTAGCCGAAAGAGCATTGTATTATTGGAACAACGAATATGTTATGTCGTTAGTTTCTGAAAACGCCACCGAGATTCTACCTATTATGTTTCCCAGTTTATACCGCAATTCCAAGAGTCATTGGAATAAAACAATTCACGGACTTATTTATAACGCTTTGAAGTTGTTTATGGAGATGAATCAAAAACTTTTTGACGAATGCACGCAGCAGTATAAACAAGAAAGACAAAAGTAAGTTTTTGGCGTTTTTTGCTCGCGTGGGCTTTAAGAATGTTTTTTTTTCTAGGGAACGGGAAAGGCAGCATCAACGCGACGAGCAGTGGAATCGAGTCGCTAATATGGCCGCGCGTAGTCCCGGGTACGATTCGATGATAGCTCAAAGTTTGAACATGAACAATATTTCTAACAGTCCCGAACAGGACGACGAGCTTACCCTTGAAATCTTAGAAAAGGAAACTCAAGAGGTATTTCTATTTATTATTTTTTCGACAATTGTAGTACGTACCATTATCTTCTAATGCACATTTGATGTATTGCAAAATTACCCAATTTATGATTTCTCTTTTTAGGTGTATGTTTGGTAATTTTGACATGTGGAGAGAACATTCGAATTCCACAAAAAGTTAACTTAATTTTGATTGTTATCGGGTGTGATTGTTATTTCTATTAGTAATTTTTTATAGTAATGTACTATTAATTCTTTTATTATAAATTTTACATTAATAGATTTTTTTATGGTTCGGAAAATAATTGATATTCGTGAACGGTGCGCGTTTTTTTATATTTTTTTGGGTAATGTGTTTGATTTTTCGTTTAATTTTCTTTGTGATTTCTTCACATCATGGCATAAACGCGTGTAGGTTTACTAATAAACTTTTTCTGAAATTAATCAGATTTTATTAATATTTGATAACGTCTAAGTTTAGTGTGTAAATATTACGTTTTTCTCTTGTCTCAAAATTAAGAATATACAAAAGTCCGTTAAGGCTATAAAAATCTGATCTAAAACATCAAAGGAGTCAATGTGAGATTCTATGCTTACAAATAAAAAAAACTCGCGCCATTAAAAAAAGTTTTTCTTGTGAATTCACAAATTATAAAAAAAATATTAAGAAACTGTCTTTAGTATTTTTAACTTAAGACACTGTGTATACGGTTTTATGCATACATGTAAGTGTTGCATATAATGATTTTACCAGCACCCCCCCGCCTCAAAAAATTCAGGATCAGCAGCTGTAATTTTAATTTTTTTTTTGGAGAAACCACCACTGTGCTTATTATTTAAAATTGTTTGGTGCAATATGAAATATTAATGCAGTGAAGTATGGAATAAATTTATTATTTCCTAAATTATAAAGGGAAAGGCTCTTTAAAATTAAGTGGAATATAAAAACTACGAATTTCAAATGCAATGAAAATAAATAATTAAAATGGATACACTACTAAAAGAAATTAAGTAGAAGCTCGAATAATGGACGGAGAGAAATACACGCATAAAAAAATATTAGAAGAAACGAGAAACTCATAGAAAGAGAATTGTAGTGAAAGGAATCTAAGAAGGGAAAGAGAAACCGGAAGTTACAATTAAATCATAGAACAAGAATAGAGAAACTCTTTCAGACGTAAGAGCTATGAGGGGAGTAGATATAGGGTTAGACCATGACCTTGTAACAGCCCGAATCAAACTACCAAAAAGAACACAAAGAAGTATAACGCAAAAGAAATAGTAACAAATGAAAAACGATGCAAAAATATCAAAGGAAAGTATACCAAGAAATTGGAAAAATAGAGAACTTGAAGGGAAAGAACAGAGAAGAAATCTGGCTATCACACTAGCAACAAACGAATGCGTAAAGCTTGTAAAAAAGAATAACAGGCCATTGATATCATAAACTACGTCCAAAACAATTAAAATTAATTAGTAGAGTAGTTACAAAATATCCTGGCACTCGCTCCTCCATGCGCTTATGATTCAAACGCGTCGAAAGTATTCGACAAATATGCTACTATTCAACTTATAAATGTAGGTAGTCATTTGCTTTATTTACTTCATGTTGTATTCGTACGTTGCCTATTGTTACAAATGAACATTCAATGCAAATGTTTTCAATTAAGATATCAATCGTTAAAAAAAATCGATAATTACTAAATTTATACATTTGCCGTATATTTTTAGAATGGCAGTTTTGCTACCGATTATAACATCGTTTAAATTTTTCAAATTGTAGAAATTCGCGCCGCGCATCTCGAGTGCCAGGACGTTTTGTAATTACTCTACTAACAATGAAAAAAATCGAAAAATATTAGACGAACAAACGCGAGAAAAACAAAGAAGTCAAATGGAATGTAAGGAAAGACAAAAGATCAGGAACAAGCACGAGATGCAGGAAAAGACATGACACGATGTGTTTTTTTGACGCATTTTATGCCAGCTTCTCATAAACCTCTAAAATAAGCGCTATGGGGTGGAATAAAATGCCATTCGCTGCCATCGAACGAAAATGGAGAATTTCGGAGTCTTGACGCGAATGATGCCGATGTCATCAGGAATGGAGCAATTTCTATTAATGATAAGAGCTTATCAGTGGTTTAGAGCGCTGAAGCGATTTTAGCTCATCAGAAAAGGAGGAAAATTTTAACCATGCAAAGTAAAGCTAATTGTACAGTAATGGGACCGCAAAAACTATTCTTTTTTGAATTCGAACAATTTTTGTAGAAACTAAAACTATAAGTGGCGACTGTTTCTAAAGGAGTCATACTATGGGAAAATTACTTGGACGATACGAAATTAAGGTTTGAACTTTCGTTTTCAAATCCACCAAGATTTGTTATCCGATAACCAAAGAGTACTTTCGAGAAAGTTTACTTCTGGAAAACATATCGGCTGGATTCGATTTAGTAGGAAAATGTTACCAAATAGAATCCGAAGTGAGTTGCTGGATGTCAGCAAATCTTATAAACAAAAGGTTTGAGAAGTGTTGGGCGCGTCTTTAGCCCCCTCAAGATTATCGTAGAGTCTGACCATAAATTACAATAAGATATAGTTAATCCATGGGCTAAAAGTTTAGTAAAACTCAAGTCTAGGGATCGTAGTGGGCTTACGAGGTGCTACCTTTGACTCAAAATATAACTATGTGAAATAATACGGTTATCTTCGTCAATAGATCGAATAGAAATTTTTATGATTATCGGTTACGCATTTATCCACCCGTCAAGTGATAACGAAATAGTTCAAAGTTCTGTCTTAGAATATTTGAAATTGGAAAAATGGCACCCGTATAAAGTGGTTTTGTTCCAAGAACTAAACGAAGATGATCTTCACCCCACGTTACAATTTTGCGAAACCATGTTTAACGCATGAATGATGATCAAGAATTCTTACGGAATATTTGATTTTTCGACGAGGCTACTTTTATCTCGACGGCAAAACTGTAGATATTGGTCTACTGGAAATTAACACTGGAAAATGGGAACTCATAGTTCGTTTCCACAAAAAGTTAACGTTTCAGGTGAAAGAGAACTTAAATTTTTAAGGGACGAACTAGTCTCTGCATTTGCAGTTACTCAACACGTTACGGCACAAATATGATGGGCGCCACTCCATGTTGTAAGGATAGTTCGCGAACATTTAAATCAGGCATTTGCTAACCAATAAGTTGGTCGTAAGGGATCTATCGAATGGTCGAGACCTGATCTCACCTCTTCCCTCGGAGTACTCCTAATTTCCTTTTTAAAGTCTATCTCAATAGACCAAATACCATCGACGAACTAGAGGACAGAATTCGTAACGAAATTTGGGTAATGAAACTTTGGAATCGAATATTTCGCAAACTTTTCTCTACAAGGTCACATTTTTTTTTTGACATTTTCATACTCAGAAAAATGAACTCGATCGAAATCTGTTGAAAACAATATGAGTTGCCATTTTAAAAAAAATGTCGATGACGTCATAACTCGGAAACAAAACTCGAGCAAAAATGTCGATGCCGGATTTAAACGAACAAAATCGACGTGTACGAAGAAATTTCGTCAAAGTTTATCATTTAGGAAATAACGAATTTGCTCCATACTTTACGAGCTCACTGTATGTAGAGGCGTTTCATTATGTCGTGAACTGTGACCTTGAGTCGAAAATCGGAATGAATGTACTAAAAGTCAAAAATTTGACAAGTCTTTCTGAATTCCAAAAACGTTAGTCTGTTTAAAATGCACTCACGTCAATAAAAATCAAAAATAATCAGATACTTATTTATTAAATAAAAATCAATCTACTTATAATGATACTTAAAGGCTTATTAACAGCAAATACAACGATAAAAGCAAAGATAGGTTAGAAAAAATGTACCGGCGTATGTTTGTAAGACGGATAATAACAATCTTTTGACATATACAGACTACAGCGCCACAGTTCACGAGATTCTTAAAGACGTCTAGTTACATATATAAATATACAGGGTGGGTCAATAATGTGTCAAAGTAAAATATCTTCCTTACTATACAAAATATAAAAGTTGTAGTGTTTTACATTTTTAAATTATTTTTAACTGTACATCACATACCTACATATTTTAAATGGAACACCTTGTATATTAATACGTTTTTCAAATCAACTTTCAAAGAATGACATGCTTTTGAGAAACAAAACTTTGTATTTAAATGATGTTTTGCTATGAGGTTTAGCACTATTTGAGGTATCGATAAAACGAACACGTATACAGGGCGTTTTGTATTAAAGGTCAAATACTAAATTATAACACATAACGGCAAATTTAGTCTATGTCGATTTAAAATTCTATATTACATACGACGGGTAAATAACAAACTTATCCTACTTACTAAATATATAGATAACACGCAATTAAAAACAGAGCTGGTAGGCACGACATTTGTGTACTTTCTTCAACTTCGAGGTATCGACTCTTGTCATACATCTCCAGCCTTAGGAAGTTCTTCATCTGTCTGATTATCATCTCTATCGAGGTACTGTTACTGTCCCATTGGTTTCTAGGCTAGTCCATCTTGGACAGGCAAATATCGTGTGCTACGGGTCGTTCACGGCCCCGCAGTATATACACTCGGAGTCCATATTTCTTTGTATGCCGTTTAGATAAGTGGCAAAGCAGCCGTGTCCAGTAAGGGTAATATGGTATTTTAAGTAGCCATGTACGGGATTCTGGAGGTAACGACGGTGGATACCTCAACCTCTTTCTCATCCATTAATGGTCTTTTCGTATTAGGCATGAGCCGTGCTATGGCCGACACTGTTTTCGTAACTTTGGCTGCAGCTATTACTACGTGGTGGCCATAGTTGATGTACTTGTCTATGTAGACTCAACAGCACCGATTTTTCTACTGCTCGAAAAGATAATAGGTTCCGCTTTCTTGGATGCTAGCTTTGATTCTAACTATTTGTTTATCGTGAGCAGAGCACGGTTAGTCTTCATCGCGAGCTTTAATTATTTTCTAGCACTGGTTAGTAAAACGCTATTACATGAACGAAGTGAACGCATTTCTTACTTCCAGCGATACCATGGCGCATAGTTTCTTGATCTTCCAGGTGTCTTTTCTGGTTTTGGTCGACTGAATCTTTTAAAGCCAAACTGTTTACCTGATAAGCTTCCTAGTTCGACAATGTTGACTTATAGCCTGCCGAGTATTAGTTGTTCGGTTTGGCCGTAGGCACGACGGCCTGTAGGACCATACGTCGCTGAGAGAGGGTTTTTCTTTTCTTTTGTCCAATAGCATCAAGCTTTCCTCCACTCTAAAGTCTTGCGTTTACGTGGAGTGTCAGTTTATCAGGGTATTTTTTGGCAACTACCGAGATCACTTCTGAAGATATAGTCTGGTCTGGTCCGGACGCTTTCTTTTTACCGATTCTCTTTGCCGCTTCGAAGACTTCGTCCGTGATGAATTCAGGCAATAAATTGCTAGCTACTTCTTCTATAAGTTCTAGTTTGATCTTGGGTTTGGTTCGATCGACCTTGATTCTTTTTGTGATGATTTGATAGCCTCTACCCCATGGATTGCTTTCTATGCTTTTACGTAGCTGTATTCACTTGTTTTTCTGTACTGCTGTGCGGCTGGTGTAATTTTGGTGTTACGTCCTTTTTTTTTTAGCCACAATACTCTTCATTCGCTGGCATTTCTTTCTGAGGTTGGCCAGTTCCTTGCTTCACCAATAAATGCCAGTTCTAGTTCGGTGGGTTTTTCTCGCTTTGGGCATGCTGGCGTTACAAGTTTTCTCTATAATAATGGCCATCTCCTTCGGAGTTATTACTATTCATTTAACTTGTACACTTTTTAGGGTGATTGGTGGTCTCTGGTGTTCTTGCGTGGATTGGTGTTGTGTATCGATGGTCACTGAGAGTTTCATCTTCGCTTACTGTCTATTTTTTGCGAAATGTTCGTCCGCTAAGTTAACGTTAATGATATAGGATCTAACGTTTATTTCATAGGTGGGTACGTTTCCGTTGTTGATTACTGCCATCTATTGACTGACCCACTATTCGGCAAGGATTCTGCCTCTTGCAATCTCTTTGCCTTCGCACCATTCTAGGGACTTGTTATTGAGGTCTCCAGTAATTATGGATGGTTGACCGCATTGCTGATTTCTTGTCGTTCTGACCCCTGTAAAGTTATCGATTGGCTGGTTAGGGGATATATAACAAGAATAAATCCAGAAGATATCCAGGTCAATCGCCACTGCCTCCCGCATGGTTATCGTTCGCGAGGTCTTATTCCCAAACGTAGCTACTGCGGCAACTTTGTGATTGCCCATGAGCTCTTGCTCTTTGCATGTTGGGTTCAGTGACTAGTAACAGGTCGATGTGTTTTTCTTAAGCTGTGATGCGCACACACACGTTTTTTCGTTCGTTGATGAGTTTATTTGGTACCCTTGGTAATGTGCTGGGTTATACTTCTCCTGCTTTATATTTCTGAAAGTGTCTTTTTGTATCTGGGGCATCCAAAGGTTCATGGAATGTGGGTTTACTTTTTCCATTCTACTCTTTGTGTTCGGTTTTCCCGCATTTCATACATTGCTCTTTTTTTTCTGGTCCTCTGCAGTTGGGCGCGTTATGATCAATGCTCCAGCACTCGTAGCATTTTTGAATGTCGACCCTCTCAATTGACCTGCATATTGTATCATCTATCTTATCGACATCTTTTACGTGAATTATTGTTTTGTTTCTTCGGCCTTCTTTGACTCACACCTCTGTCTTTTTCTGTTATTTCTGATTGCGGCTCGTACTTTTCCGTCCCTGAAGTGGCTTTCGCAAGTTTCCTAATGTATTTGCTAAGATGAGGCAATGTCCTGTTGTCTTCTTTCTCCTCTACCACTCCATTAGAATTGTTTGTGCATTGCTGATAGTTATTATTTTTCCCGATTCTATCACCTCATCTTTGAGGCTATTTGTTGTATGAGGATAATTGGTTGTTATCTGTTGTGTGGCTGGACTTTGGTCGTCCTCGAAGTGTATGCGATAATGTCGATGAAACTTGTATTTTTTTTATCACTCTGCTTAAGTTACAATCAACTGATTCAAATGCTCAGTTTGTGGGTTCTATAATTTTAGATTGTGACGGTTACTTTACGCGAAAGAATTTGGGTGTTTTGGCACGCGATACCAATAATCTAAAGCTGTATCTAACCCTGTTTTCGTATTGTTACAATTGCAAGTTATTAAATTTTAATTTGTTGTAGCACACAGAGCTGTGGGAGCGGAGGTAAGTTCGAAAGAAGTGTTATGTGTTGCTATATATACACCCTTTGCTGTATTCCCTTATAATTGCATTTCAATGTGGTAGTTGACGCGATATATTTTTTACACTATAAATACTTCACACACACCCACACAATACTATTTGGAACAATTCCCATAGAATTTTGTACAGTTGAAGTTTTTCGATATAAAGTACCGTCATCTTAAAACTTAACTTTTTTTTGATGATTCTCAATTGTATACACTCAAGAAAGCAAAAAACGGGAACTGTTTCCAAGTACAAACAGTTCAGGTACAGGTTACTTCTTGCTGATTTTCAATAGCGAATTTTCTTATCGATCTAGGAATTTTGATACCTTGAAGATAAGGTACTTTCAAATTTATAATAAATCAATTTTTTGTTAAAATCGTAACCGGCATTTTAACACAACTTGAAAGTAAAGAAAATAATTTTCTACAAATGCTAAGTAAAATTTGACATCTGGTTTTACGCAGCTAGATGTTTGTATTTGGAAGTAGGCAATGTTCCGTTTTTTCTTTTCTCGAGTGTACATAAGTTCATGTGATTTCAAATTCCTTTCTTAAATTGAGCATTTGAAAGTCGTTGGGTTAAGTTTGTTCGCGTAAATGTTTAAGTCTCCTTATAAAGGCAGTAACAAGATTTAGCTTGAAATTTTAACAAGTTTTTATCGCTTACGAATTAAATGCTTACGAAAAATAGTCTAAAGTAATTGTGTAACTTAGCGATTTGGTTTTTCTTGTGGTGTTAATGCGTGCTCTGCAGCTTATAAATAAAAATATGAAATTGGAACAGATATTATTTTCCCTCCGTGCGCCGATCCCCGCTTTAAATACCACTGCTACTCCCCATTGAGCGCATATTTGAAGTGTTGAACTGGGCAGTAGCATCGCCTAGAAATAAAATCAAAAAGGAGGGTGAACCATTACGAGATAGCACTGAACTGTCGTCTTCCCAATTAAGACTGTGTTATTACAACGCCTATCGTGTAACGGGAATCGGATTGTGAGGAGCAGGAGGTCGGAATAGCTTTAGTAGTTGTCTTTTCTTCGAGAAAGATATTTGTAGGTGTGGCGGAATCGTGTTCTTCAAAAATAGACTGCTGAGTCGGTCATTTGAAAAATGTATTTTATGATTCTACCAATGCATATATCGTAAAACGGGCCGAGGAAGATGGCGGTTATGGTTTTCTATTCAGTGACTTAACATACTCTAATCTTAACGTTGGATCTGACTAAGATTTAGTCACTAGTAGCACTCAGTGTGGTTTTGAGCACTTCTACGAATTAATTGAGCATTGTTGCGTATAGTTCTTATTGTAGCTTCGTTATTTATACTTCTACGTTTATCTGAGATCTTACTTGTCATAACACAACTAATCTTCCTGAAACGAGCTTTCAAACAACACTGGCGTTTTTTTATCGAAAACTCAGTAGCAAGGTTACAATAAAGCAAGATGCGCCTGAGAGTTGCGCACTATACAAGTGGTAGTGCAGCTGGAGCGCTGTATATTCTTATATTACAAGGAATATGTTTTTAACTTGTACGTCTCTTTCTATTTTATTTTTTAACGGTTTTTATCTTTGCATTTTGTCGTTGCTCCAGAGAAATTGCTTAAAATATTCTTGCTTTTACACTTTTGGGAGAGTCGTTCAATCTTGAAATATCCGTGTTGCTAGCTCCTCTTCACTAGTCCGTGATTTTTCGCTAGACCGGTTTAGGAATAAATATTTTCAAGGTAGCTCTATTCCGTTGTTGCCATCTTTCTGGATCTGTACCGCTTCCTTGTAGATTCTTGGTCAAAAGTGTCTGACTCTGACAAGTGTCTTGGTTCCGTCAGGGTTGATTGCACACCCTGTGGTTAGGGAGTGTCGTTCAGCTTGGTGTTGATCTTCTTTCCGGTCTCTTTTATGTATAGTTTTATACAAGAACAGAGAATACTGTAGAACTTTCGGAGCTTGAAGTTTCTTTGTGGGATCTTTGGTTTTTGGAAACAATGTTCGTGCATCAATAAACGTAGGGTAGGAATGCTGTTCTTTTAGTCTTGGTCTTTCTGTCGATTGTCTTCCGATCCCGTTGAAAATATCTTTCCTGTGGCATACATTCTGCAGTCGAGCAGTTTGTAAATGGTTCAATTCCTCTTCAAGAATTCTGGTTCACATATCAGTTTTGTTCTCTTCACCAAAGTGTAGAGCACATCTAGTTTCTGCATTGTATGTGATTGTGCGTTTAGATATCTGTCCGTGTGTGGTTTCTTATACAGCCAGTGACCTAATGAGTCGTCGTCTGTCCTGGTCACGAGGACATCTAGAAATGGTATCTGTTGTTTTCTACTTCTTGTTGCCAGTGCTTTTTTCTCGAATGCTTCCATGTAGATGTTTACTACTACTGGGGACAGGGTGGACTCCATTGCTGCGCTGTCCGTCTGCTTGTAATAGGAACCGTTGAATGTAAACACTGTAACGTTTGTGCAAAGCGTCAAACTTTTCTGTTGGCATCTGAGACCTCCTTCTCTGGTTTGGATTCCTTCCCGTAATAAGTGAGGTCCTTCAAGAGAGCGTTTATTTTGACGATGTAGTCCGCTGTATCGATGACCACTGTGGCATTCCTCTTGTCGGTTGGAAGGACGGTGATATCCTTGCATCTCCTTAGCAATTTATTGTAAGGCTCTTTGCTCTTCTCCGCTTGTTGCATTTCTTTCGTTTGACTTTTTTCAGTATGCCCGCTGTCTTGATCCATATTTCTTCTTTAAGGTGCGCTAAGAGCATTCTAACTGTTGTTTTAATTTCGTTGACGATATCCTCTTCCGGAATAGTCTTTGAGGCTAAGGCCAATTTCATTCTTTAGTAGAGTGCTGTCGTGAATGGTGCGTCCAGTGTCAGCGTGGGTAAGTTGATGAGGGTCCTCTCTGGGTTTGGGCTGCGCTTAGTTTGTCGAACTTCTTCTTCTGCACTTACGTTGATACTTCCGTTATCTTGGTTGTTTTGTCCAGTGTGTTCCATATATTCTGATTCAGGCCGTGGGACAACGAAAGATGAACCTACAAGTGCGGTTAAATTTACTCGTTTTTTGGTGCCGTGAATACGCTCTGTGTGATGTTTTGATTCCTACAACGGCATAGGAACGTCAACTGAGCCAGTAGTTAAGATTTCTTGATCCTAAGGGTTTCTAAATTTCTGTGTTTCGATCTTCTTGTACAGATTCTTTCGCGGCAGTTGTCTAATCTTGAAGTTTGGTTTGGATGCAATTCATCATGGAGATGGAAAACAACGGGAGGCTATTTCCAGATGTCCTCGTAACCAGGAAGGTCGGCGGCTCATTGGGTCATCGGGTGTACAGAAAACCAACACACACGGACATCGCCACCATCCGATGCAGAAACAAGGAGTACTCCACACCTTGTTGGAATAGGAAGACTTTTCAAGAGAAATGAAGTCAATGCGGTATTCAGTGCTAAAGAGAACATGTCAACTCTGCAAGAGAACCCAAAATGAAACTTCTGCAGCTTACAGTATACCCTGCTTCTGTGGAAAAGTATACAATAGACAGGCCGGAAGGAAGATCAACATCAGGTTGACCGAACACATTGCAGACGGTAGTGGAATTCGGACACTTGAGTTATGGAAGCGATAGAGATCCAGAAAGAAGGCTACACTTTCAATAGAAGCGTTTGAACCCAGGGATAAACAAAACAGTTTCAGAAATCTTCTGAAGGTCACGAGATGTTCACCGAAACAGCAGCTTCAGGGATGGAAAAAGTATTGATTAACTTTATGGTGATCTTGATTCTTAGACGACTCCATCGTTGTTATCATCACCTGAATTATTATATTATAAATAATTAAATTTACATTTGCTATCCGTTATTGAAAAATTATCTAATAATTGGAACTCAATATTTCAGTGGCGTACCAAGTACGTTCTAACATCAAAATTAAAACGGTTTCGCCAGTGTACATTGCTCTTATTTAATTGATTAATGTATTAATTATGCTAAATATCACACAATATAGTTCTGTTGTACTACAGTGTTGTTACAATACAAAAACATGAACGAATACACTAACAAAATACAATGCGAGTTGCATGCGTATTTCTCGTACAGAATAAATATACGCATGATTGAGACACTTTCGCTTTTTTTTGAGTACTCACCACTCTAGGTAATTTTTGAGGACTATACATGTTGTTAAATGTAATACTTTTATAGGTACGTAAGGGAAACAACGTAATCAAACCATTGGTACGACGCAAATCAGAATTACCTCAGGATGTATATACAGTCAAAGCTCTGACCGATCATAAAAGAGCAGACGAATTTCTTGTCACTCCACCCGATGTCAACAAGTGCTAGTCTATTTACGCCTACATCTTTAGTAAGCTTAGTGCCAACATCTTTTTTTTGGAAACACTCGTATTACAAACTAAGTATATTTTTTATTTTACAAAAATTGCGTACCTAGAAAAGTGTGACGTGAATAAAATGACAACATTACTCGCATTTTTTTAGGTCCCAGTTTTTGTTTATCAAATGTACCTTGCAATGCATACTTTTTTTAATTATTATTATTATTAGCGTTATTATTATTAGATAGAGCATAGACATTTGTATTATTATTATTATTACTATTATGTACATGCTATTGAGGCGTGCATATAGTTTAATAAAAACAGATTCTAAAAGGTTTCTAAAATGTTGTTCATCTAATATTTTAAAATGGCGTTAAACCTTGTAGAGTTTAATGAAAAGCGCACATTTAAATTTCAACACCCAATTTAATAGTGCATAGTTCTTCATTACTTATCTTTTTCTACGTAGAAGTCTGTACCGGTTTAGACTATGATTTGTCTGCCAATTCCCGATTTCAAAACGGGCGCGGGCGCCTTTTTTCTAAGTGCAAATGGGACCACACCCTTTTACCAACACTTGTGCAAGAATAACGATGCGAATATTTATTATATTAATTTTTTACGTATTTAGGTGCATGCGCACGGTGTTATTTAATGTAAATGAATTAAAATGTGATTTAATTAACTACGGTGTAATACGTATGGCACTTGCTTTGGATGTATGTTAATTATGGATGCATAATGTTTTATAGCATAAGTACATTCAATAATTAGGGTAAAGTTCGTATATTTTTGTTTTAAGAATGGAAAGGTTGTGTAAATATAATAATCATTGTGTAGACAGTATTTTTTTAATTGTACAGCTTTGCTTTTGAACGATATTGAATCTTATTAAACAATAAGTAAGTTTATTTTGTCTTGTGTTTTACGGTCTAATCTACGTTTGGTGCTTCTCTCTTATTCGAAATAGGTTCTTAAAGGAAACAAATTTAAATTGAAAGGCTACTGGTTATGTAATCATTTTTTTTTATTATTGATTGTATTATGAAATTAAGTTTATTTTTAATAAAATAATTGTATCGTATGAGTTGTTGTAGTGGTGTTTTCGTGTTAGAATTGCTGCAGGGAATAGAGAAGTGGTCAGATTAGAGCAGCATTTGTAATCTTATACGCGAAGTAATTGGATATTTGCCAAGAATTCAAACGATCAGAGTTACCATTAATTTTAAGGAAAGAATTATCGACCTACTTAATATAGCCACAATTTAGAAACGAGTACATATACATCGTTATTATTGCGTTTTTAGCGATTTGAATGAAATGAAGATCCATTACTTTTATTAAACGGACAAGGTTCCTACGAAATTCAATCTACTTGCAGCGAATGCCAACCAGGAAATGAAAATGCGGCGTGTGTCTGACACAAAAAGCTGAATCATACTTAATAGAGTAGAAGAATTTTGTTGAAATACGAAAACTGTGACACCTTGTTACTAACGACACGTAACAAATTCCACGGTCTTTGTAAACGTGTGCGAGTGTCTCAGGACGATAAACATTTGTCTAAATTAGTCCCGATTTTATTCTTGATCACCTGCATGCTACATCTCCTTTTTTCTTCTCGTTCGTTTTTGGAGGTGAGCCTTCTAGGACGGTCTCCGTAGAAGAACGAAACGCATATCTACATAAAGTCTTATCTTTGTCATCTTTTCATTGATCATTTTCTTTGGTTGATCACCTGCATGCCACATCTCTTTTTTTCTTTTCGTTCGTTTTTAAAGGTTCGTCACGACCCAGCCAACTAGATCGCGTTTTTATTACATCCCTTTTACATTCTTAGAGTACCCAAATAACCTCGACTTTGTCAACTCGATCGCATTTTTATTACATCACTTACGTTATTAGAGTGCTTTTGTAATGTACCTTATATAACAATGAGTCTTTTTTCTTACAACAATTTCAGGTTACCTTTGTAATGTACCCAATATAATCACAACTTAAATTAGAAAGCGTTTTTCTTACATCACTTTTACATTATTAGAGCATCTATGGTGTACCCAAGATAACCAAGATCTTACAAACTAAATCGTGTTTTTATTACGTCAGTTTTACGTTATTAGAGTGCCTTTCTAATGTACTCCATATGACAATGACTCGGCCAATTAGAAATTGTATTTTTTACATCGCTTTTATGTTATTAGAGTACCTTTGTAATGTACTCGACACAAACACAGCTCGTCCAATTAGAGAAGCGTTTTTCTTACATCAAATTTACGTTATTACAATACGTTTACTCCACTACTTCGTATTCCTCACGTCTGTAGGATCTTTTTTTGTGTCATTCTTTAGGTTTTAATTTTGCTGGTAGGGATTTGTTAATAACGTGTCACATTTTTCGTATTTTGACAAATTCTTACTAGTGCACTGGCAGGAGCGCGCCACTGACTTGACGGTTCAGCTCTTCGTGTTTGATACTTGAACCTTCTCCGTTCCGTCGTAAGTAATTTCTTTTTACTTACATCACAAAGGGAAAAGAAGTGTAAGAAAGAAAAAGAGGAACTGGTAGAGAGAATAGAAAAACTGGATTAATATTGTAATAGAGGGGTGGAGAAGTAAATAACCACAAAAGGAATTAGTATAGCTATAAGAAAAATTAAATGTGAAAGTAGAAGTTAAAAAGGTGATAAATAGACAGAAGAAAAATGAGATGTGGTGATGGAAATGGGAGGAGAATCAGAAGGTGATGGCGGAGAAGAGGAAATTAAGGAACACAAGAATTTACATAAACCACGACTTGACATGGGAAGAAAGGAGAGTACAAAGAGAAATAATGAACAGAGCGGAAGGGAAAAGAATATGGATAGGATACAGGAAAATGGAGATAGACAGAGAGGAGAGGATACATATGGAACGACAGAGAAAACCAGCTGAGCAGAGAAAGAGGAGAGAAAATGAGTAGTCACAGTGTAAAAACTAATGGGTGAAGGGGGGGATAAAAAAGGAAAGAATGAAGACGAAATGGCAAAGAAAACGAATAATGAGTAATGGAAAGGGAAAGAACCGAGAAAAAGGAATAACGGAAAGAAAGGAAGAAGCACAGGGGGAGATGAGTGAGCTGAGAGTATTGTTTTAGAATGTAGCGTGTATAAAGAACAAGCAACAGGATTTTTGGGAGTACATCAGGGAACAGAATGTAGTGGGATTACAGGAGACATGGATGTACCTAAAGAAAGAAAAAGAAAAGGGACAAGGAATACAAATGAAAAATGGGAGATATATTTGAGGAGCCTGCTGGGGGGAGAACAAAATCAGAAAGGAGAAAAAAGGCAAATTAAAGAAGTAGTAAGATGGGAAGGTGATGGAGATAGAATAAACGAAGACGAAGTAATAGAGGCCATAAAGAAGGTAAAAAAAGGGAAGGCGGCAGGAGAAGATGGAATACAAGGCAAAGAGTGGGAAGAAAATGTAGCAAAAAGGATGACTGAAATAATACATAAAATATCGAAAGGGGAAGAATTCCCGGTGAGTTGGAGTTTGGTACCATACGGACAAGCGGGATTCAGAAAGGGAAGAAGAGTGATAGACAACATATGTATTGAAACACTTGGCGAATAGAGAGCTAGAGAAAAAAAAAAGGAAAATGGCACTGTTCGTAGATTTAAAAGCCGCTTTTGACAAAGTGAACAGGGAAGAACTGGGAATACATGAGGAGAAAAAAATAAATGAAAGGTTAATAGAAAGAATGGAGGAAATTTACGAAGAAACGAGGAGCAGGGTGAAAGTGAATAAAGAGGAGAGTGAGAAATTCGTTAGAAGGAGGGGGTTGAGACAGGGATGCCCATTGAGCCCAAACCTGTTTGCAGTATATACGGGGGATTTGGAGGAGACAACGAGAGGACAACAGATAGGAGAGATAGTGAAGCTGTGGTCATGGCGATGCGGTTGACATAGTGTTGGTGGCTAAAGAGGAAAAGAAAATGGAGATGATGAAAACGCTGGAAAAATACAAAAAAAAAATAATGGTATTTAGAAAAGGAGATGAGTGGAAATGGAGGGGAGGAACTGCAGCACTTTGCAACACATAGGTAAGCAAATAAAGATAAACTAATATTTACATCACATCATCGCATTTTTGGCGATTTAAATGAAACGATTCTCTACTTGTATTGAACCGACATAACGCGATTTACCTACAACGCCAACCGGGAAATGAAAATACGGCCAGCGTCGGACACGAAAAGCTGAATTATGATGTCAGTGGCGCGCCCCTATCAGTGTAGTAGAGGAATGTTTTCCAACTACGAGAAATATAACACGTTATTACTAACGACACGTAACAGCATTGAAACGTTAACCTTAGGTACTAGTCTTGGTGTGTCATATGCACAAACATCATGGTGTGTCTAAATCATGAAAATAAATGGAAGAACCGGCTAAAGGTGTTAACAGCATTCTCAAACATTAGATAACAAAAACAAACTCCTCGAACAGTTACAGCAACTGTTGCCGAAATTCAACAGCCAACCGAAATGTCAAATCATTCAACAAAATGAACGATTTAAGTACTAATAGCAGCCTGTGTAGTTTGCTGTCGCAATGGCTAACTCTGCAGAACTCAAAATTGTAACTGGTGCTATATTATTTACTCGTCGAAACATATCAAATGAAAACTGACCAGATGCCATCAAAAGAATAGGTGAAAGTATAAAAAACCAAACAGTCGCGAAGAGAAGCGCTTAAATGAATTGCCTAACGCTACCGTGATCTGGTGCGCCATCTAACCTTACCGAACAAAGGAGTAGAAGATAAATCTACGCTCGTAAAGCAAGAACTACTTCATAGTAGGCTAGATTATAACGAACCAACCTCTACCAGATGCCATGTTTTCATCTTTACTCCAGCTGACGAACGGGTAATTAAGACCATAAAGAACCCTGACTACTATTATCACTTGAGTCAAAAAGAATTGTTATACGGTACACTATGTAACATTCTTTTTATTGTACCTAAAAAATAAAGTTACTTGATAATTGGCGCCCAACGTCAGGTTGTAGACGAACCGTAAACTTGTGTGTGGTGAAATCGCATTGTTTTTTATTTTTCGTTGGCCTTGTGTTTTGAAAAAGAAAACGGGAAGAAAAACATGGACAGTTTTAGACAAAAAATCTGTAAATAAGTGTTTACGTGTAAGTTTTTACTACATATTACACTGTATCTGAACAACTGAAGCGTACAAGTAGTTTAGTTGTGTGAGTTTTTATTAATTTTCGTAATTGCGTGTTTTGTATTTTCTTAATAACGGACGTAAACAAAATGGTGTACAGTTTTTGCAACATCATTGGTCATTTACGGTTGCTTGGAAAGTGTCGGTGGTTTCAGAATAATAAAATACTTATACTAGGGAATGTATTAAATAATTACGTTAAACTTTTTGGTTAAACATCAATAACCATATATAGTATATAATTACATGTTGTAAATGATAATATAATATGATAAAGCAAATAAGTTTAGTATGTCACAAGCAATAATGTGTGAAAAACATCTATTTTTAAAATAGGAAAAACGTCATGACCTTCAATTTAAATTGTTTTGCGTAACCACACTTATACAAACTGCTAATTTTTGCATAAAAAGAGAAACGTGAATAATAACCAACGTTGTGTTGTACAAAAATTAGACCTACCGCGATAACGTACTGTGGATGTTGTTCTAATAATAAAAAGTTTTTGGTCCAACGGGAATAATGAATTTTGTTGATATAAATTGTCTTTGTTATATTTTGTATTTAAAATTTTAAAAATGGTTATATAATTGTTAAACAAATTGTTGTCATGTTTTTTGGATGGTTCGTAAAACGCAGAGTAATAAATCGCCGACAAAGAAATCGAGGAAAAACGACACAGATGCACCAAATAGCCACCTGACATTTCCTACCCCATCAGAGACCTCAGTTCACAAAAGAAATTTGTGCTTTGTATCGTTTCCCATCATTTTTATGTTCAACATATTGCATTCATTGTTGTACCAAATATTCATCATCCTTAAATTTATTTACTGCAGCTCGTCGGGTTATTTGTTAAGGAACCGTCAGTACGAGTACAGAGACACGAACCAAACTCAAACCGATCAAGTAGAAGTTAATCAAGAAATGTCGTTAACGCCTAGACTGCCCGGGCCGGGTCCTGGCGATCCTTTACTAGCCAAACAAAAACATCACCACCGTAGAGCTTTCGAGTACATTTCCAAAGCTTTGAAAATCGACGAAGAAAACGAAGGTCAGAAGGAATTAGCCATTGAGTTGTATAGAAAAGGAATTAACGAATTAGAATTGGGGATTGCGGTGCAATGTTGGGGAGGTCGTGGCGAAGTTTGGGAACGAGCTCAAAGGCTGCACGAAAAAATGAAAACCAATTTGGCCATGGCTAAAGATAGATTACAGTTTTTAGGTAAGGGGCCGTTTTGGTTTTGGTACATATTACACACACGCACAATTTCGCTATTATTTTATTATTTTTTTTAGTTCATTAACTTTTCTTTTGTAGAAAGCATGGATAGTTTGGAACGTATGGGTGTTCAAAATGACACAAAAGCTTTAGAAAAGCCACACCTTAGTTATTGTAGTAATATTCCTATTGTTAAACCTAGTCTTTCTTCTACAGGTATTTATATTTGTTTTGTTATATACTACTTTTACACTATACAGCGTGTTGTGAGTAAACATTTGAATTACAAGTATTTGTTTTTAGCTACGGGTAAAAAATTGACGGTGGCTGCGAGACGACCGGCTGGATCAAATGTTTCTAAAAGTCAAACTCTACCAAGGTCTATGGGTTCGAGAAACGCACCCGTTCAACCGGTTAGACCATTTAATAAACAAGCTTCTACTCCACCCGCTATAAAGAAGCAACTTTCAGTTCCTGGTAACAATTCTCCAGGTCGTAAAGGTAAAGTTACTTTTATTATTTGATTTATTTATAAAAAAAACTAAATAATAGGTGAGTGCAGTGGATTATATACTTTATAGGAATAACACAAGTTATCATTGCGTGGAGACAGAGGGGTTGCTTCATAGTGGGAACCTGTAAATCACAATGTAATTGCATGTTTCTTAAAATTCTTTATGAGTCTTATTTTGGACGATGAGGGTCTTTATTGAGTATGACCAGAAAGCCAGAGCTAATGACATCGTCAACAGAATAACGGTTTTATAGAGAAAAGCTTGTTCACAAAGAGGAATCTGTTTCTTTCGAGCCTCGAGTACAGTTGGACGATGATGACTGAGACACTCGCTGGTTGGTAGTGAGTTATGTTACCAACCTTTATCCTGGTGGATCCTGTTGGTAACAACCAAGTCACCACGACTGGCTGAGATGTCAGTGAGTGGGCGTGGTTGATTTCGGATACCCGAACCGGTTAAATACTTGGTTCTTCAGTGTCTTGAGTCATCTTATATGCTTCTACCCATCTGCTAAACAGGTCGGTGATGACTAAGTGGATCGTATGATGCAAGAACTGTTTCTTGTAAACTGCATCAATCTAGATTTTGCAGCATCCAGTAGGTCATCGAATTTCGTGGCACTTTGAGGTGGCCAACAAACCAAAATAAAAGTAGATAAACTTTGTATTAGATTTATTCAAACATAAGTCAGCTTGAAGTGTATTTACTACGAAGGTAGCATGATTATATCTTAGGGTATGTCTTGGGTCTTAGGGTATGTGCCGCTTACAACATAAGAAGGGGTAAAATACCCGTACATACATTTCGGCAAGACCAAAAACTAGCGAATACAATGTAAGCAATTCTTAACACTAGGATCTATCGTTTCTTGTTGGGAGTAAACACTAAGGGACCCATAAGATTTACGAATACAATTTCCCAAGGCAATGTTGGCTGTCTGGATCATTGGCATCAGAAGATAGGTGGGATAGTGGACGGCAATTAAGTGCTGCTTCTACTTGAGCAAGTAAAGTGGTGAACTCCTTATAAGTTAAAATTTCATTACCTACGGTTCGTTTGATATGATGCTTGGCTGATTTAATTCCAGCCTCCCACAAACCTTTAAAGTGAGGACTATGCGCGGGTATAAAATGCCATTCAGTTCCCTCATTAACACAGATAGGACTTGTAAAGTTTGCATCCACGACCTTTGCGATCCTTAATTTGGAAAAGTCCGCCATAATTAACCCCCGCAGTATGTAAAGGTGCGGTAGCTTTCCCATAATGGGTGGTAGAAGTCATGGACTACCTGCTTGACAAGACATTGACCTGAAGTCTTCCAGAATCGATCTCTTAGCGAAGATAGGAGTAATTGAGGGGCCGTATGAAGCATTCGTAGATGCTCTCGACTAACAATACGTTTAGAGATGATACTTGCCAGAAATTAAAATAATGTGTTTCTTATCAAGGAAAATTAAGAGTTACAAAGACGTCCTCCAACACGAATAACACTATCATTATCTAGAAAAGGATTGAAACTGAGAAGTGCTGATGACTTCTTCAACGGTTTATTGGCTTGTAATTGTTTTATTTCATCTGAAAATGTTTTATTTGAGATGTTTTGATCAAGCGCAAGAGAGCGTATCTTAACTCATTGATTGTAAGAGAGCTTTTATTACGATCTTTAGGCAAAGTTGCACAATTTTTGCGAAATCAACGGCAAAAGGCTATCACTCTTTCCAAACGATTCAAATTGGAGTGATTGGTATTGGAAAATCAACTACAATAATATAAGATATCAATACCTTTTTTATTCCAGGAATATTTGAATTTACGGAGAAAGATTGAGGCCATGTAACTTGTTTCTCTATCAACCATGATGGACCGTGCCACCAAAAGTCAGCACATCTCAAAGCTTGAGGAGTGATACCTCTAGATAGGCACATGTTTCCAAATAGTATGGGATGTGCGTTCTTGTATGTCGGAAACGCGATTGCAAACAAAGCTCTTAAAGAGATTTGGCCTAGTATTTAACCATAGATAAACTGCAGAAGTTGTCATATTTAAAGCTTTAATTACTTGCCTAACTAGCTTGGATAAAAAAGCAGAGGCGCATAATTCGAGCCCTTTTAAGGGCGAAACCTTTGACTTTGCCCGCAAGAGGTGTGACTGCATAAGACCAGTTTGATCATTAGATCTGATATATATGCAGGCCCCTAGGCGTACATAGGCATCGCAGAGCTTATGAAGCTGAACGTCAATTGCATCTTTACATGAGATGTGCCTAGAAACTTTTAAAACATTGAGGATAATTAAATCATTACGATACGAACACTACTTTGATAAGACATCGTTAGGAATAAGGTCGTCCGACGACAATATTTTCAACCACAACTGTTATAAAAGGATTTTTGCACCAACTGTGCAACGAGAAAGTTGCCTCAACGGGTCAAATATCTGCGAAATTTCAGATAGCATAGACCGTTTTGTCACCTTAGCAGTTAATTGAGATATAGTAAAAATGAAGGTATCTGTTTGGAATGACCAACCCAGACCAAGAGTGCTAGTGTGATTATGAGACCCAAGATCTAGAATACCCGGGTGCAGTTCTGAAGTAGGAATTTCTGCAAGAACATTAGGATTTTTGGATATCCATTTTCGAAGATTAAAATAGCCTTTTCGTAAAACAAACGCAATTTCTGAGCAAATATTCATCCACATAAAAATCGGATTTAATTATTTGAGAAATTAGTGGTTTAGTGATGTCACATTCTATGCAGAGTTGATGCAAGCAACGAATGATCAGAAACGAGGCAAAGCCGTACCATAGGTGACTGTATTTAAATCGAAAACCTGGCGGTGAGGATCTCTACAGAATTTTTTGAAGACACCTTTGAGTATAATCAATCAATATTTGCCTATACATTTTCTCAATGTCTGCGGACACAACATAGGTATGCGTACGAAAACGAACCAGAATCGAGAATAGATCCTGCTGAATGGTTGGACCAATCATTTGAATGTCATTTAGCGAAGGACCCGAAGGTGTGGGAGAAGATCCATTAAAGACGACACGGAGTTTCGTCGTCAAGCTTCTTTCCTTTATTACTCCATGATTAGGAAGGTAATACGATTATTCAGAAGATTGGGATTTTGAGAGGGACATATGTCCTAAATTTTGATATTCTTGCATAAAAAAAGTATAGTGCTTTAACAGCTCGATGTTCGAGAGATAAAATTTTTTTCTGAGCAACATGAAATGAATTTTCAAGAACCTCGTTTGATTGTTTTAAAGGAATAGAAACGACAAACCTACCATCGGCATTTCTATGAAAAGTATTTTGAAAATGCGTTTCGCACGCATTTTTTTCGGGTGAAAAAACTTTCTCGACAGGATAACTTTCAAGTTCAGAGAAATTAAACCAGACAGATAATCTTTTACACTGACGTTGCATTGAGTTTGGGTAAATACTAGGGGACTTGTAGGACGAGAAAGAACTCACCCAAGTCTAGTTTTTTGCAGAATCGGTAGATTAGAACCTAAATGAATTTGATCCACACATAACAGATTGAAAAACTGCGAAGGACCAATTAACAGATCTATATCGTCAGGTTCATTAAATCGGGGGTCAGATAACTGAATATTCGATGGAATCTGCAAGATATTCCAATCAACACGAGAGCTGGGCGTTACGCTAGTTATTTCGATTGGGAACCTGAGCAAAATTCGAACAGATTGTGGTCTACCGTCAGAATCAAGAATTTGACCAGAGCTGTAGGCAATAAAACTTGAGATGCATTTGCGCATAGTGTTATGACTGATTGAGATGGTCCAGGCGTTTCAACATTTGCAGGACCATCCGGCTGCATTTGAGAATCGACAACTCAAGAAGGTGCAGCATGTAGAAGAGGGTGATGCTTTCTTTTGCAAATGCGGCAAGTATACTTTGACGAGCACTGTGGCAGAAAATGCTTTTTATGAAGGCAGTTTATACATAGTTTTAATTCTTTGGTTTTGGATAACCTTTGTTGAGGAGATAATTTTAGAAAACCATTTCAGGATTTAAAAGACTGAATCTTTGCAAAGCGCACATGGATATGCGTTCATCACAAATGACTTAAAAAAAATTGGTTTTGATTTTTCTGGAGCAATATTTGATTAAAGTTTGGAATGTAGACTGTCTAAAAGATTGGTTTTATTTGTAAGAAAAATATTGAACTCAGAAAGAGATGGCAAATCGGAACTGGAGTTGTTTCTTACAGTTTCCCACTCCCGGGACGTAGTAGAGTCTAGTTTTCCTGATATGGGTAACCACAACTTCAAATAACTGCTCCTCAGTTGCAAGAGATTTTAAAGCTGTTATATGTTTGAGCAAAGCGTCGGAAAAAATGCGCAATTTGGTGGCGGATTCTTTGATAAGATCTAAATCCAAAATAGACTTTAGATGGTTTCTTATCATTCAATATTCGTGGTTGATCATATCTAGCACAAATTGATTGCCAAGCAATTTTGTAATTACAATAAGAAAATTGTAAGGACTTAACTACTTCAGATGCGGCCCTGACTAAACTAGACTTGAAATAATGCAGTCTTTGGACATCATTAAGGTTTTCATTCGTGCGGATTAAACTATTAAATATTTCTCGAAATTCGAGCCAATTTTCTAGTTCTCCGGAAAATTTTGGAATAGAAATTTTCGGTAAGTTAAACGTTAAACCTTTGTTTGAAAATTCTATTGAATTTTCTGATAGCGCAGTATTTGAGGAAATGAGATCGCCGATGATTCTTGTAGTTTTTTCGATGCTTGCACGCGTCGTGGTAGACAAACCACTGCTTCTTGGATGGGAAGTGGAACAACCAAAACATCGCGATTTTCAAATTTTTTGCAAAAATCTCCTTTTACGATAAATTGTCTGAGAAGTTCAATATCGTTTTCGGCGATCGGTCGTGTTTTAACTTGCTCTCAAATCCGCAAGGCATAATGTGCGGTGTTTGGTCGTTCTGAAGGCAGCATCCGCTTGTTTGTCTCCCGGAACAGTTGTAGACGAAATAACAGCAATTGGAAAGGTAATTGTACTCGATTTATTAAGGAACGATTATTAAGTTACGGGTGCAACGAACAGTTGTGTGCAATAGTGGTGATTGAGCAGCGTTGGCAATTCCATTAAGGTAGTTGGGTAATCAGTTAATGTTATCGTAATTATAATAAAAAATAAAATCTCAGCTGGCCTGGATGCTTTTCTGATATTCCACATGGACCATATTATGTTCGATGTCGATAAAACTCTCCTGTATCGAGGGTGACTCTGAACTGTAATTCCAGAGTGTCGGGGAACGCTTCCAAGTTGATGTTGACGTAAACGATATCGTTAAGAGTGTAGTCGCGGTATCTGCTTAGAGCCAAAGTTCTTCAGCACCTTCACCATCTTCCAAATGCTTTCCGTCTTGGGGTTCGAGTGATTCGAGCTTTTCGTCAATTTTTAATTTCGATTACAACATAGACTTGGATATTACTATCGCAAATGGCTACACGAAGTTCTGGAGTTCGTTCTTTCGCTTTTTGGTTCTTAGAGCCTCTACGTTACGAGCATCATAACGAGTGCGAGGTTTTTTAATTCTAGGAACAAGTACTGCTGCTGATATTGAAGCTGACGGTCGGAGCTGCTTGTTGTGTTCCAAAAGTTTCTCCTTCAGCAAGACGTATATCTTCCGGGGTGTAAATCTTTGCGTTGTGTTGTATCTCGGTGGCCATCTTCTTGGCAGGGGTTCGTACGGGGGAATTTTTCTTAGTCATCCTAAGCAGTGTGGACGACGCTTATGGAATCTTATGTTTTTTAGTTGATTTTAATTTTTGGTATATTATTAAGGTTTTGTCTGGAAGCTTTGTAAGCGTATAAAGTTTTTATTTCAGCTAGCTCCAGTAAACCCACAAGTCGAGGCAAATCTCCAACGCTGCGCGGTGTAGATCCAAAACTTGCTCAAAGCATATTAGATGAAATAGTGGAAGGTGGACCAAGCATTCAGTGGGAGGATATTGTAGGTCAAGAAGTTGCGAAACAAGCTCTACAGGAAATGGTAATTTTACCGTCTCTTAGACCCGAACTGTTTACTGGGTTAAGATCGCCGGCTAGGGGATTGCTCCTGTTCGGTCCACCTGGTAACGGAAAGACTTTATTGGCACGAGCAGTTGCCACCGAGTGTCAAGTATGTTGTTTTTATAATAAAATGTGTAAGGTGTCATATTGATGTTTTAGGCGACGTTTTTTGCTATTAGCGCCGCAAGTTTAACTTCCAAATACGTAGGCGAAGGCGAGAAGTTGGTGCGCGCGTTGTTTGCGATGGCGCGTGAGTTACAACCTTCAATTATATTTATCGACGAGGTGGATTCATTACTATCGGAACGATCCAACAACGAACACGAAGCTAGTCGTAGGCTTAAGACTGAATTTCTTGTCGAATTCGACGGTTTACCAAGTAATCCCGAGAATGAACGAGTACGCGTTTTTGTCGTAGCATTAATTTGGTTTATAAGTTTTTTATTCGCAGGTTATCGTTATGGCTGCAACAAACAGACCTCAAGAATTAGACGAAGCCGCTTTAAGGCGGTTTCCGAAGAGAGTGTACGTAACTTTACCTGATGCCGATACGCGATGTGAATTATTAAGTAAATTATTGTCTAAACAAGGGTGCACTCTAAGTCCTAAGGAACTAAAACGTCTTGCCACACTCACCGAAGGATACTCGGGAAGTGATCTCACCGCTCTTGCTAAAGATGCTGCGTTAGGACCAATAAGAGGTGAGAGTATATATTTTTGTATAATATAAAATTGAGTGATCATGATTCTTACCTATGACAACGTCACATTTGCGTTAACTCCATGAATAAGTGGGCTGGATATCAATTGTCTTTTTATTACTACGTTCTAAACCACTCCCCTTTCTTCGACCTTAACTAATCGGAATTTAATTCATAACCTCTGATGATAGCATCCAATTTTTGTTTGTAATATTAACCTTAGTACTATCTAATTCTCCAAGATTTTGTCAAGTTTTATTTTGTTTTAGATATTTTAATACCTTG
The DNA here is from genome assembly GCA_035610365.1 of Aquatica leii. NCBI lineage: Eukaryota > Metazoa > Arthropoda > Insecta > Coleoptera > Lampyridae > Aquatica > Aquatica leii. The sequence continues at coordinate 22,150,350 of CM069432.1, read as the reverse complement.
GTGTTTTGTTTTTCGTTTTAGGTGAGTTTGTTGTGTACGTGTTAATCGACTAATTTTATGTGTTTAGTGTCAATGCGTTACTAACTCATTTATAAAATTCTCCAAACTTTTTCTAGATAAATTTTTGTTTATTTTCAAAATTTTTAGCGTTAGGGTGTTATTTGTGTGTGTGGGTTGTTTGAATGAGACAGGTTTATATTTTTGGCACTGTTTCGAGGTCCTATGGAAGATATTCGTCGTCGAAAGACAAGCCTAGAAAGAAAGAATGCGTTTGTCATTATAGGTGTATCAAGTCGCCTGTGCCACGCGACGCGGTTGTTTAAACAAAAGAAAATGGTGCGAACGGTGAACTATGGTATCGTTTCCAGTTCTACCTAAATTCGTATTTTTTGTAATTTACATGGGTGCCAACGTTGCTCGTTTTGGTTCGGCTCATAGAGCTAAGTAACGTGAAGAAACTTGTAGTGGAAATTTTTATTGGTAATTTGTAATTAATTTCACCTTGAACAACGCCCCTTTTCGACTGTAACCAATCAGATTCGCCGTTACTAACCGTGATGTTTGCGATTATGTACAGGAAGGAAAATCTCATTGACACGTCTCTGGAAGACGAAGACGTATTGTGTAGGACTAAAAAGTTATTTATAATTTAATATAAAGGTTGTAATTTGTTATGTTTTTTTTAAGAACTCGATCCCGAACAAGTGAAACAAATGGATCCCGGGTCAGTTCGAGGCATCACGATGAGCGATTTCTTAGATGCGTTGAAACGAATCAGAAAAAGCGTATCACCTCAAAGCTTAGTCGCTTACGAAAAGTGGTCTCTTCAGTACGGTGATGTTTCGTTATAAGAAAACACCGCAAGCGTGAATGTGGTTTTTGTTAAAACTTTTTTGTTGCTTAAAATATTAATTATTTAAAAAAATAGGTAAATACCTGCAAGACTGTCTGATACTTTTTATCACTTGCTATTCAGGGTATTATCAATGCGTTGCTACTTTTAACAGGGTGTTATATCAGTTAAGCTGGCCCAATAATGAAAATACGTGGCTTTATGACTGTGAAATATAAATCTTCATCTACACTATTTTATATTTTATTAATACATTTTCACTCTAAGTATAACTACTAATATAACCATATTACTTTTTTTTTCAAAGTTTAGCTCCAGCTTATGTACCGTCTCTACTTTTATTTGTGTGTCTGAGGAAAAAGGTGGCGTTTGTTGAATGTACCAGCACCAAACCACCTTAAAGTAGTTTCTATTTGGCTTCAGTTGTTATAGCTTTTACCGTGAGGTGTTAATTTCTATACGAATAGATATTTTGATATTAAAAAGTTGTGATTTTAGTTTTAGGTAGATAGATTCACGTCAATTTTATGTTTTGTACATGTAGAGGTGTTTCGTAAAATGTGCTTAGATTGCGAAAGTTAGAGTAATATTTATTGTATTTGCGCTAATATGTAAAATATTTGTTTAAGTTATTATTTGTATATCTTAATCACACCAAAAACTGAATTATAACTGTGTTTTTATATGTATTAAAATACTGCAATATTTCCAATTATTTATTGGACATTGTTTGTCTTAATTGGATTTATTTAATCTTTGATAGTCAATTTAACCAGTGGTGCTAGTTGAGGAGTTGTAGGTCTCTCATCGAACGCGTCCCCAGGTGGTGAATAGGGGAACGCCCGCCAGATATGGGAGGCACTAGAGGAATCAAATACCTAGCGCTAACCAAAACCTTCAGTCAAGGACGTGCCTTTAGTCTCATAAGATGTCGTCCTCAGGGAGCGAACCCCAACTGAAAAGACCATGCTGTGGATCAGCCTCAATTTATATAATGGCGGAACCAAAAACTAAACTACCCCAGGAGGGTACCGTAGAACACGGAAAATCCCTCACTGAACATAGCTCTGCAGCCTCTGTAGAACTATGCTCAGGCAGCCCCACGGATTCTAGGGGGGGGGGGGCAATTTTGCTTAAATAAATCAATATCGGAACAAAAACCAAATACCACTAAAAAAATGGTCCAACAGGCATTCCATCCAAGTCTGTTTAATTCCAGACCAAGAAGTAGCCTAGTCGGCAGTACACAAGAAAGAAGTCCCAGACATCAATTAGATGAAGTACAGCAATCTGGAAATTCTAACTCTGAGAACAACATGAGAGACTGCCCCTCGACTTGGCAGAGGGTACCTCAAACCTGAAATCCTCAAAGGAAAAAACTGAGTAGCTCATCCCCAGAAGGCATTACAACATCCAACCGTTTTAGTACACTACTCATAAACCAGACGGACAAACACGTAGTGACACCTGTAGAACAGAAACCAAACAAACCTCCACCAATAATTTTGTATGGTCAAAAAGTTAATGGAAACTGTTATTAATACAACTACGTATAAAAGTAGATTGTGTTGAAAACTATAAAGAAGTTGTAAATCTAATCAGACAAAAAGGACTAATAGGACATACTTTCACAAGGAAGGAAACCCGATGCTACAGAATCGTGATCAAAAATCTTCACCACACTATCCCTCAGGAGGCAATTGCAGAAGAAATTGAAAAAACAGGCAATATAGTCCGGGGAGAGATAATCAACTCACGGGATGGCCCCAAAAAAAAGCCTACGTTAACCTTTTTTGTTAATCTAGAACCAGGTCCAAATAATAAAGCAGTTAAAAACATTCAATACATATTGAAACGTTCGAGAAGTTATTTGCAAATGCAAGCTTCTAGAAGCCGTTATCCATCTTCTAGAAGATATACCGAAAAATAGGGAACACTCGAGAAGGATTTGCAGATGTGTATAAATACCGAAGAGAGAAATCGTAGGTCAGTTATTGCTGGAATGTGAATACAGCAGTGTTAAGAAGATTATCAAAGTGGAAATAAATAAGTCGTTAGCACGCGTGTGTCTAGATAAATATACCGAGAATAATCGTGTACGTGATTTTTAGTGTAAACAAGTGTGAAGCTATCCGCAGACGTTATCTTATCTTCAGTGATAGTGTTATACAACGGTTATACATAAATTAATCTAATGTTTTCATTAAATATTATTAGATTTAATTAGTTCGGTTAATTTAAAAGTGTACATATTTCTAGTCTAAGTAAAACATAATTTTTAGTCGTATAAATAAATTAGTTTTAATAATAAAATACGCAACAATATATAGCCAAAAAGTTAAAATTGAAGACTCTAGGAAAAGTGAAAACATTGTTCAATGTCAAAGGTGCCAACAATATGGTCACTGCAAGAACAATTGCATGAGGTCATACAGATGTATAAAATGTGTGGAAGGTCACAGAACATCGGATTGTTTGAAAAATGACAGAAACACTCCTGCAAAATGTGCATTATGCTCATGTGACCACCCGCTAATTACAAAGGCTGCGAGGTCTATAGACAAATCCTAGCCAGAAAAAAGAAGGCCATCTATCCAGGAACACAATCAGCAGAGCAAACATCAACTTCTACAGTACTACCATCACATCCCAACACCTCAACTAGAACAGTCCAAAACAATCCTAAGATGACATATGCAAGAGCTACTGCTGGGCATCTACACGAATCCTTACCAGAAGAAAACAAGAATAGCACTCAACAAAGTTCCACACTGGAAAAATTGCTGATCAAACAAAATGATAAATTAAATCAACTCTTTCAACAAATAGGTACTCTACTAAACCTATTGACAACAGTCATTGCCAAATTAAACCTTTAATGGCTTCCCTTCGAATTGCTGCGTGGAACATTAATGGACTGTCACCCAACATAACTGAACTAAAATCTCTAAATATAACAAACAAATTGGGTATCGTTTTAATTTCTGAATCACATTGCACACCTAATAAAAGGATACAATATATATTTTACCTCACAGCCTGACGGAAGAGCTCATGCTGGCTCAGCATTAATAATCAGGTCAAATTTAAAACACTTCCTAATGGAAAATTACACCTCACACCACATCCAAGCAACCACAGTACAGATAGAAGACCGCACTGGTCCCATCAAAGTATCTGCAATATACTACCCTCCCAAGCATGTAATATTTGAAAAATTGTTTGGGGGACTATTTTCAGGCACTTGGAAACAAATTCATATCATCAAGAGGTGACTGGAACGCTAAGCACACATTCTGGGGATCCCGTACTACCTTACTGCTTAGAAGCCTACAATCGTTAGCAACAGGAGAACTTACATACTGGTCATCAGATCCCAAGAAACTTTCTGATTTGTTTGATTTCTTTGTTACTAGAGGATTAGGACACCTGTACTCGACAGTAGAAGCCAACCTTGACGGTAGCTCTGATCACACCCCAGTAATAACCCAGGTAGCACATTACGTCTTATTGACGTCAAAATTACGTACGAGACGTCATTAAGACGTGTCAATGTCGTTCTTTGACGTCAGTATGCTGCCTGGTAATCACCGTGACTACTACCCCAAATAGCCAAGAACAAGTGGAATCCTTGTACAATCATAAAACAGATTGGGAGGGCTTCCGTAATTATCTTGAAGAACATTTAGAGCTTAAAGTTCCATTAAAGACATCCGAGAACATTGAAAAGACTTCTGTGTATACATAACCAACCTGATCCAAGTTGCAGTCTGGATAAATACACCAAATGTAAAACCAAAATCAGCTATAATGTCTCATATTCTTGGGAAATCAAGAATAAAATCAAAGAGAAGCGCCGTCTAAGACGAACATGACAACAATCATTACATCCCGATGATAAAACTGAGTACCGGAAAGCTGCAAAAGAACTAAAACCAGAAATGATGAAATTCACGAGTACCTGAACATACTGATCGTCTCGCACGTCACCCCAACCCATTGGCCACTGACTTGCTGAACCAATCGTATGCAGTGAAAAGACTGAAAAGGAAGTCTGTACTTGAAGTGGGAAATCGAAGCAATGGCTTCATCTGCCCTAAAATACATGTAGCACACAACAGATTCGCGATGACTACATCCAGACTGATTGCAGATACAAACCCAAAAAAAATTACAACTTAGGAGCGAATATTTTATTATTTAATATATATGATTGAACAATTTATTACAAAACTTTAAAATAACGACTTAATTAAGAACTAAATAAAAAAGCTTAATTATTTACTGTATTATATTAACTCTGATGTTTGTGTTAAAATGATTTATAATAAATTATAATTTTAACAAAAAAAAATTTACGACAAAAATTAAAATCATAATAAAAATGAGTAGTAGAATTTGTTAGTATGGACTTGGTAATAGCAACTGTTGCAAATTTATTATCTTAGAATTTAAAATTTGAACAAATAAATATAACTACGCCATGCTTTTTTGTAATTAATAGTTTTAATGCAAGCCATAAAGTTTTGTATCCGTAGTCAAAACTTACGATACAATTAAATTATATATCACATAATAGACAGAGTCGCGTATGGGACTATAAAAAACAATGCAACATAAAGAGATAATTTTCTCTTCAGAATCCCAGCTTTAATTCTCAATAAATAAAGAAACGCAAACATATAATTTAAAAACATTAATTTTTTAATATTATTTAGAAATTGTCGAAAATTTCCCTAAATATTAAGTAAAATTCTTCTTTTCCCCATTTCATTAAAAAATCGTTAGATCTACAGAAAAATTCTGTGATCTGGTACCACTACGAACACTTGAGGATTTGTGACTTACCCGGTATGTACGTGTTTATTGAAACATTTGTCAACACTGCTTTTGATTTTAAACTCTCGGTTATAGGTTATGTTTGAAAGGTTCCCGCTGCAGTATTTATAAGAAATTAATATGGATAAAAGTTTTCATAGTCCTCTAATGGCGAGAAGTCCTTTTTCGCCGCGGGGGCGTCAGGGAATCACTTCCAAACGCAGTCTATTACCAGGATTTTGCACACCATCGTAAGTACCTTAATCTATTATCCACACAAATTATTGTTTTTTTGTAGGAGAATAACTTCTTCAGTAAAATCGGGTCAGTCTGTCCAAGTCATTTTAAAATCGGCTCACAATTTTGTTGAGCGTTTCGGGCAGTCGTTGCCTGTGTTAATTACGGAAGCAATTACGTTTGCTGATCGTATGTATAAAGTTTGTAGTTATGGTGTTATAAAATTTATTTAAGGAAATGCTGTTGTGTCTGCTAGAATTTCGGAATGTGGATATGCTTGGGTGGTGTGTGGGAGGCGGTTATTGATTTGGCAATATCGGCAAAACGTTGGGTTTACGGGTACTCCGCAAAAGAAAATGATGGTCAGTTCACAATGTTTTGAGTTACACTTGCCACAAAGCGATTTAGCTCACAGAGCAGAGCTTGTGTCAGTCTTTATATCCAGTGCTTCTCACACGCCATCGTGTATTGCCGTTTCTCCTGAAGGTAATTATTTTCTATTCATTAGGTATGGGATTTAACATATTTATAGGGGTTGTAAGGTATTGGCCTTCTGTTATACACGATGGTGTATCGGTAGAACAAATAGCCGACTTGCAAGGTCAAGAATGTGATAGTCTTACGGATATTGGGGGTTTGGGTAGCATATTAGCAACTACTACGTGTTCTGTTGTATGGATCCAACCTCATTTATCAGCCGGAAGACCTAGTTTAATATGTCATAATCTGCGCACACCCACAGGTTGGCTCGGAGGTATAACGAAAAAAATGTCGTCGTTTATATTTGGACCGTTGTCGACCGAGCAAAATGCTGAAACGGTACTTTTTTGTTCTTTTTTTATAGACTAATTTTTCAGTGTTTATTTAGCGATTAGTTCGAGTGCTAACTGTTCAAGAAAATGAAAATTCGTGGTTAGTTTACGTCTTAGCCGGTCACTCACTTCAGAAGTGGAGGTTATCGGCCAACAAAGAAGAATTGTTAATTTTCATAGTTGAACTAAATCAGCTTATTAGAGACGGCTTTCGAAGCACAATTTGGGAACAAACTGGAGGTGATCCTAGCGAAATCGACACATGGTTGTTGGACATACAATCGGATAAAGGCAATGTTATTATATTAGCCGCAGCAGTTAATATGCACATCTCACCTCAGGTGCATTATGCGATGATTTCTGTGCAAACTAATTTACCTACGCCACCTACTAATATTCGAGATTTACTTCTTCTGAAAATGAACGGTTTGTATAGAGAAGATAACTCGTCTGATTCGCTTTCGTATAGGTTTTTACTGTGTGGTACTTGTGCGTATTTGTACAATCAAAGGACTATTACAATTTTTAAACCTCAAGAAGAACCCGACATCTTAGAATTTCACGGTTTACCAGATTTCATCTTAGGTACGTTAATGATTATTGTATTGTTAATTACAATTTGTTTTGTATTAGGAGGAGCAGTTTGCGTTAACACGCCCATCTTCTTTCTGCGTAATCATGGTTTAGTTACGATATCTCATAATGATGCTGGAACAGATTTTAATATCAGTACTTCGATAGCGAATGTTGAATCGTTGAACGATTCTGGATTGGGTAATTTAAGCGTGTATAATATGGATGCCGAAGAGATTTATAATACATATAAAACTACTATAAGCAAAATGAAAGCGGCTTTTATATATCACCTGAAAAAACAAAAGGTTTGTATGTACAAATTCGTATTTTTAGTTTCGGGATGAAATTTTAATTTAGAAAATTGGAGGGTAATTTTATGGTGACGTCATTGTCTTTATAAACAGTTATCTTTTTGACAGAGGAAAATACTTCTTCACAAAACTTATTTCCATAGCAAATATTAAAACTTGCGGCCATTCATATGGATTATGACGTCATAGTCGTTGTTTAAAAAAATTGTTTTATTATTGCTTTTTATTTCAACTTTTTTTGTTTGATATATATTGATCAACGTTTCGTCATCTATATTGTGGAATGATCAGGGTTTTAAACAGCAACCTCACCGTAGCTCTTCATAGGATTGACGGTGAGTCACTGTAACAGATCTATGAGGAATTGACTTGTAACCAATCAATTTCAACGTTTAATATAGTAAAAAAATATAAGACTTACCCCAGATCTGAAGTTCCTTTTTGTAGGTAGCTAGTAATCAACTTGTTACACTGGTTTTTGTGTAACAAAAAAAAATAAGCAACGACTAACACAATTGTTTCCGGAGAGTGAGTCGCAGGTTTCGTGATGCTAGATTATAAAGTAAATCTAAAAAGGCGCCAAAACGATGAAAGACGAAATTAGGGAGATATCGTTTAACTCTACCCGTAGCTGGAAAAGAACACAGACAATAATTCCAAAGGTTTTATTAATTATATTTAAATTTTTCAAACGCTAATACATGGGTTGGACCAAATATAAGTTGCGCCCTATACAGGGCAACACGTCGCACAATAAACTGACCTAGTCGGTCTAAACTTTTACATTCGAAGAAGAAATGACTTTATATTCGTAATTTTAAAATCGCAAACGTATATAAAACAAAAATCGATTAGCTAATTCCGTACTTCTATTACTTAAAACGTAATATTAAATCTAACACAAAGCGTACATACAGCGTTAACACAAGTAAATTTCGTTTTCAAAGCATACAATCATTTGAGATAGCGAATGCGCAGCGTTTTCCTTCGACTTAATGCAGCAATTGATGGTAGCAGTTCCTCCCAAAAGAAATCGCAATCTTAAAGGTTACCAACTTCTTTACGGTGTGAATAGTTAAGTTATAGTAACGTGATGTCATGGAAATTTTTTCCCAAATATGCCATCTTTTTGTTATCTTTACCGATAAAGGAAACCTGTGTGGGGGAGGGGGCTATGGAAATACGCTATAGACAATTAGGAAAGAATCAAATTAAACCCCCAATACACAAATATTACTTACCCCAAATAGACTTTCGCTTAGATAGACACAAAATTAATTTGTATATTCACGTAGAATCGCGTGAAATAACTTAATGCTGAAAGCCTTGTTGGGCCTAGAAATACCGCTAAACGAAGGCCCTCTGTGTTGCACCAAACATTACCGGAAAATGAATAAATGCGCGCTTATAAAAATTTGACAATCAGTTCCAAAGGAGGGCGTGTCGAGGACAAATTTTATACTCGAAAAATTTTAACCTACCAACTTTTTAACTTAATAAATTCCCCCCAGCAACATAAACATCTGGGAAGTGGACACTAACTAAAATCAAGAATAGAAATTCAGGCTTACGCCAAGGACAACCTTGAAATCCAAAACCAACCCAAATACAATAACACCCAACTCAAGAAGAGATGTAAATGAAAGAGGTTTTCCTAATTTGCTAAGCATCACCAACCAGATGTGTCCAAAAGTCGCAAGAAGCGGAATGATACTCCAAAGAACCAAAAACTCTAACCAACAGTGAGAAGTATCAGAACAGGTACTCGTTGAAAATCGACATCAGTCGTTACGCTATAAAGCAAGAGAACAACGCAGTCCCATTGACCTTACTAACGGACAATACTAAGCAAACCCAGAGAAAAAGAAGCATAGGAAAAAGAAGTTTAGACCACGGTCGAGGACAACGGCCTAAAATCCCTTAAAACCCCAGCTCACAAATACTAAATGTAAGTCCTCAAAACTAACTAAACTCTAGAAGTAAAAAGAAAAATCAAGTATCTAGCAGATGTTGAATGGTGATATGCGCATTGGAAAAAGAAAAGTAAAAAAGACAGTTGTGTCCAAAAATTCGTCAACAGACAATATGAGATTCTTCAAATCAAATCAAACAGACCCTAAAGATCTAAGCAAAGAGAACCAACGAAGAAATCTCAAGCATAAAAAGATTCGGATTAAAAGTCGACATAAGTCGGACTACCTAAAAGGCAGAGAAAAAAATCAGCAAACCCAGAGTCACAACCACAGAGTTCCAAAAAGCTAAACACTAAACTGTACCAATCCAAGAGAAATCCAAACCGCGTAACCCAAAATAAAACCAAAAGAAAGAAAAACAAGAGTCAATAAAGAAGCATAGGAAGCTTCACTCGCCAATTGAGGATCGTGAGTCTGTGCTCGTCGTGTTGGAATGTCACATTGGAACGTAAATGCCGAAGAACGGGTTAGAATATTCTAAGAGTAAAAGAAACCCAAATAAGAAAAATATTCTAACAGTGACTGACAACATCAAAAATGCCGAGTAAGCGGAAGTACAGAGTACAAGGAGCGACGTTGCAGTCTATTCCAAGCTCCAAACAAAACAAAAACCTACTAAACTAAAACAGCAAGGAAAGTAACCGAAATAGATACAAAGATGTGTGAACACTAAAGAAGGAAGTTACTAAAAAAAAAGAAAGTGTTCAAGATAAAAGAAAAAAGCAAAAGAGATAATTGCCTTAAAGGATAACCTTCAAAAGCAAAAGAGAAAGTTAAAGAAAAAAAGTAGAAGTAAGAAAGGAAGAAAAGATTACAGACTGAGAAAGATAAGACAAGATGTAAGTGTCTGATTCGTTCTTTTCTCCGTAGAAGAAACGAAAGGGAGAAACCAACCCTTCAATGCCCAACCAACCACCCAAGAGGCGAACCATAAAGAGAAAGAAGCATAGAAAATATAGATAGACCCAAGAAGAAAGAAATGTAGAGTAGAAAAGAAAGAGAGAAAGACGGAGAAAAATACGACTTGATATTAACGCCTTAAAAAAATTACAAAAGATGACCGAAAGAAGATGATGCGTCTACGCGTCGACTTAACCGCCTAATTATATTTAGAAAAAAGAGAAAAGGAAAGAGCAAAGAAAACATATCAGGTAGTTATAGAACGAAAGCGTACTAACTGCTGTCCTAAATTGGAAAGTATTAATGCCGACAAGCGGGATAGGAAACTCAAGAAAAAAAAACAAATCCAAAAGCAGAAGAGAGCATCCTACAGATAACGTACCAATCCAAAAAGGTCGACTAAGCGGATATAAATATATACAGACGGAAAGATAGTCTGACCTAAAGTAAGATAGAGAAGAAAGAAACCAAAAGAATTTTAGCAGAAACTTAACCAAAAAAAAAAGAATATCGGTGACAGCAAAAGGGATGAAAGCATCCGAACCACAACAAACAAGATACCAAGAGTCGAGTTAACCCAAAAATCAAAGCAGAAGTCCAACGACACGTGTCTGACCAGAAATTCAATTAAAAGAAAAGTTAGTGAAGTAACTCCGACGTCAACAACTAAAGAAGCGAAGTAAAAGTCGAACCCGCTAAAAACAAAGAAAAGGTAAAAGAAACAATAAAACTAGAAGGAATTATAATCGCACCCACAAAATCGAGCCCAGACACTAGGGCGCCAAATTTGTTACACTGGTTTTTGTGTAACAAAAAAAATAAGCAACGACTAACATAGTTGTTCCCATTTTCCTCTTTTTAACATAACAAACTTGCGAGGAGTGTAAGTTTACAATCATCGGCTTGCGTTTGCCAAACTAGTTAAGTTAAGGATACTTGATCGGATACAGTCAACATACACAATAATTATTCAAATGCGAACTAGCCGAAGGCTATATAATGTACTCGACGGGAAGTAAAAGATAGTTTAACATAATTAAACCCGCTGAAGGCTTAAGATAAATTAATAATAAAGCTTATAGGGCGATTCAAGCAATGCAAATACGTACGAAATACAATGATATAATTTGATAATTACACTGAAGTCATAGAAGAAACGAAGCTAGAACTGATCCTTGCTAGCAATGATTGATGCAGGTCAAGTACCCTTTTTGCTATCTAACTATTTTTCCAGGATTATAGACTAATTCACCAGAAGTTAAACAAACAAACTTTATTTAAATAGGAAGCAACCCGGAATCTATTTTGCTGTAAAACGTTAAATTTTTGCCAAAAAGAACAATGGCATCGAACGCCACGTTTGTTTACCTGCCCGTTATTTTATTTTTTGTAGAGTATTTGATTTAAGAACTTTCACAGAACAGAATCCGCAAAGCGTAGTTGTAAAACGACGTGCAGCGGTGTCTGCGTACAGTGGCACGGCATGAACGAATTTTAGAAAAACTAATTATTACCGAAACATAAGTATTTTGTTTCAATGGTCCGTGATCTTTCTTTGGTTTGAGTCGTAGCAACGTGGTATGTCTGTAGGATAGCTGGTCTCAACCAACGACAAGCTGCGGTTACCGTTACTTTATCTTGGCGGGCGGTCTGGCGACGTTTGCTTGTGGTACGTAACATCGTCGAAAGAGGTCGGTGCCCTAGGAGGCATCAGAATGCGAAAAATGTTAGTTAGCATGCGACTAACTAGGCTACTATCGTTGAGATCGGCGACGGGTGTGATGTAGTTGCAGTCTCAAGCGGCAACGCTTGTGCGGTTTACGTGACTTTGCAGCTCAGATTATTTCTTTTAAATCCACTAGGTACCAGGCGCGGCTTCAGTGGGGGGACTGTGGGGGCTATGCCCCCCTCCCCCCCCCGACATTGAAAGTAATACTAAAGTTTTTCTCACTTTGTATTTAATACATACGCTTTTTTTAATAGTTGTTTAATTTATGATGCTTTATCACTTGCAAGTAAAAGCTTGGTTCATAACGAAGTACTATTCAATACCGACTTAATATTTTATATTAACGCCATATTCAATACATTATTATTTAAAAAAGTGATGCGCCCCCCCCTGCTTTAAACTGATAGAGCCCCCACCGAAAGAAGCTGCTGGAGCCGCGCCTGCTAGGTACTCTCTGGTATTGTTAAAGTACAATGGAAACAGTAGATTGGTTCGTAATGGTGGAATCGACTTTGTTTTTTCTCTGGTTTGGTGACGATTCCATCAGCTGCTGGTTCTTAATGTGTTAGTTGTGCCAGGCATAGGTTGTTGATTACGGAGCTTGAGGGATTATACCGCGTTGTTCTAAGAAGATCTCGCGTGCAGGGCGATGCGCTATTTTTTTATTGTAAATTCCATATTTAGCGGTACGTCCCAAATTCACATCCTTAGTTATAAAAGCAGTTTTTGTTATTGTTCCGATAAAAAGAACTGTTTATAATGCTAAATTTTTCTAGTCGGCGTGTCAAGATATAATACACGAGATATTTGTGCCCGAACCTTCGTTTACGTGCACTATAAATTCTACGTTAGACAAATGCGTTGTGGGCATATGTCGAGAGCTCCTGGACGACACTCCCGCCGGTGATCCGCGATGGAGCCACAAAACACGAGTCGGCATCGGTAGTTCTTATGCAATGCAAGTTCTTCACCAGCTTCAGGACAAACAGAAGGCGTTGAATTTATTCGTACGATTTTTGCACGAGTTCGAGCTTTGGAATTATCTTGGAGCTGTTACGATACACGACACTATTCTTGCAACAGCGTATGTTCTTGGTTGGTATCGGTTTCACGTTAGCTCTTTTCTAATAATTTTCTTTTTTAGGCGAATTCTTCGAAAAAATTATCGCTGGAATAACTTTAAAACAACATAGTCATAGTTCCGTACTTACCAAAGCTATCGATAACTACATCACGGATTCCGAAGTCCCCAAAGAACATGGTTTAACAAAACAGGATATATTATTCAGTAAAGTGACGCAAATACACCAAATTTTGCAAGAGCTTGTGAACCGGTGTGACGAAGCGGCTCATTCGGACCTTAATCCGATGGAAGCGATAGAACTCGTTAAAGAAACCAACAACATTATTTTGTCTGTATTAAAAGATATCAACCAGTTTCGGTACCAGAACAAAGATAATTACACACCACAAGATGGCGCTTTAGCAATTGCACCGGCGTTTTTACCCTGGACCTCGGCCGTTGGAGCAAGCGGATTACACGATTCTCTAATGCTACAAGTATTTAACTTCACAAACTTTGAACACTAATCTCATTACATGTTTTAGCAATCGGTAACGTATAACTATGGCGCGAAGATTGCAAGCGATAACAATACGCGTATTATTCTATACGATCAACTCACGTCACTTATAGATTTCATATTAGACGGATACAAAACACACCTCGATAGTATAAAAGGAACCCATCGAGAGAACATCCTCACAAAACAATACCAATCCGATCGCCACAAACTCATATCACCGTTGAGTAAGTTGCTCAAACACTTCCAACATTGTCGTTTACGCCTTGTTTCAGTAATCGAAAAAGAATTCGAAAGAGCCACGCTGCTAGCCGAAAAATATTTGGATTTCGAAACTCTAATCGTGATATGCGACGCTACCCAAAACCAGCAAAAATTACGAAACTACATGGACCGTTATAATTCGCAAGGGTTTTCCGAATTTTTATACACGTGGTACTTACAAGAAAATCAGCCGGGGAAAATCATCGATATTTGTAAAACATCCCAGGTCAATCCGCAGTTAACGACTTTCCTCGCCGATCACCCGTCGTTGCTTTGGATTCAAAATATATACGAAAATAAATTTTCCGGCGCCGCAAATATTTTAAAAAACCTCGCGTCGAACGAAACAGATTTAATAGTGAGGCAAAAAACAATGTTTAGTTTAAGCAAGCTGGCGAAGTTAACCACAGACGAAGACGATACTAACGATTACGTAGATTTTATAGATTCGCGATTAGAGTTGATATCGATTCAAGAAGAAATACCGGATTATGTTCTTCAAAGTTACGGGTACGATACGATTAATATTAAAGTTATACCACCGAAGGATTTGATATATTTGTATACGTGCGTCGAGTACAAGGAAGCGGGTGATATAGAATTTAAAAAAGCGCTGGATTTGCTTCAGTACATTGACGACAACGAAGTTCGAAGCGAGCAACTTCTAAACATTTGGAAGGCGGCTATTTTAAGAGATTCCTGGCTCGAAGGAAATTTGGATTCACCTATCGAGGTTTTACAAAATACTCTTTTCTTTAAGTTAGCCGACCTCGCGTTCAGATTAGGTAAAAACCTTTTTTTTTTAATTAATCATGTTAGTGAAATAACGTATTTGTTACGCAGGGGGTGATCCGTACGATTTTCTTCCACCTCTTGAAGCTTTAACTGATGTTCTTGAACTTTCTGTTGTTCAGGATAACAAACATTTTCAGTTTTTAATGAAGACTGCGTACGAGTATTTTTACGGATTAAAATCGTAATTTTCTATTTTTGTTAATAAAAAAGTTTATTTACTGTGTATAAAAGTTTTTGTTTCGTGTATATTTTAAATTTAATTTTTTTTAACTAATGGTAATTTTATATAATGGCACATAGGATTCTAACCTAACTATAAAATATAGCAGAAGATGCAGTCTATTTCAAAAATTAATTTATTAAATTTGCCAAATATATTTTTAAGGACTATTTCGTTTTCATCTAAGTTACAATTAAAAGAAGGTAAACTTGTTGTAAAATTTTGGGTTTGGCAACAATTTGATTTTAGTTTTTGAAACACGAGAAGGGAATAGTTTAGTTATAAAAGGAGTTCATGCGGAATCAGGTCGAGAACCTTTTTTATTAAAAAATGTCAGTGAAGCGTGTCCGGTTTGTAGTTCAGGATTGGATATTAAACACACCGATGTTTTGATATTGAGTCAGTTCGTAAGATCAGATGGTTGTATGCTACCTCGTCGTATCACAGGTTTATGTACCAAACAACAAAAACGAATGTCTACATTAGTTACTATGGCTCAAAAAGCAGGTAAGAAATTTATTAAAACGTAATTAAAGTAACTTTATTCTTAAAAAGTAAAACGAAGGATTTGCCATACAAATTTATAAATTTTTTAGGTTTGATGCCAAACCTTAATCCTCCTAATAGTAAAAATGATCCTAAGAAAAGAGGAGGGTGGAAAAAATACCATAAATACTTTGACGAAACTACAATAAACGTTAGATAACTGATTACAATATCGAAAACGAAACAATAAAATATTATACAATGTTAACTTCATTTTTTCTGCTTCTGACTTTTTCTTAAATTCATTAATAATTCGAAGCGTCGATTCGATCTTACGCCTTTAACATATACTCTATTATCTTCTGTACTGCTCCTGTCCTTTGGACGAACTTTATTTGCAATCGCAATCACCTGTTCCCTATGAAACAGGGCGGTTTTGTTTTTGTCCTTGGTGTCTTTTTTTTCCACAGTAAGTTGATCTATTTTTGCATTTTGTTTTTTTAATTGGTTCGTTACACCGTGTATATGATCATTTAATCGTTTTTTCGGTTTGCCTCCCGATAATAATATATGAGAAC
Source organism: Aquatica leii (assembly GCA_035610365.1). Taxonomy (NCBI): domain Eukaryota; kingdom Metazoa; phylum Arthropoda; class Insecta; order Coleoptera; family Lampyridae; genus Aquatica; species Aquatica leii. The sequence goes on along the minus strand of CM069432.1, from coordinate 22,134,215 downwards.
GTTTTAATTTCTCCTCTGTATGTTGTTTAATATCTAGCATCTTGTTAAACATTCGTTTATGAATTTTTGCAAAATCGGGCATTGGTGTCTTTTTCCGGTAAGTTACATTCTCAGTCAATTCTCTTTTGTGGCGGCCATTGGCGTTTTTAAGAACCGATATATTACCTGGTGTTTTTCTAGCTACATCATAATCTTTCGTGAAATGGGTCGGTGTTGAGGACGTATATAACGTATCCGAATCATGAATAATGATTATGCTCGTATCGTTAAAAGTAACACGTCTGTTATTATTAGTTGGTGTTCTCGAATTAGATTTAAGCACTGATTTGGGAGTTTTTTTCTGGTCCTGAAACGTTTGCTTAACTTTGATAAAGACTTTTGTCAAGTATTACCTGGATTTGGTCAATTTCGTAAGTAGCATGTGGTGAATGGTTGATATTTTCGTTATTTGTTGCGTCTAAAGACAAGTTCCGCCATGTAACTTGTTTTGTAACTCCGTTTATAGGAGTCTTTAATAAGGGCTCGTTAACTTCGTACGTCGAGTTTAAGTCAATAATACCATCAGAGGATTTGCTGACATTTAGTAAGCTGTTATTGATTTCTCCTGAAAGAAGAAACTCGTTAAAAGGAGAACCGAACTAAATATAGACATGGTGACAGTGCTAAAATAAATTGTGCCTGACTCTGTATAATTTAGGTAAAATCAAGACGCCGCTGACTTTCAAGATAAATATTTGTTGCCAACATAATAGTTTCTGAAGGTGGTAAATTCAATGAGTATAATAAATTGTCGATTAAACTATTTAGAAAGCTTCGTAACACAATATAAGTAATTGTATCTACCATGTACTATTTCTTGATGTAAGAAACGTATTAAAACACATTATCAAAGCCAGCTTTGACGATAGTTCAATGCGAACAAACAATCTGTTACAGGTACGTTTAAGTTTAGTTTTTATCCAAATACATACCTAAATTTGTGCCAGTTTTGACAAATAACGTCTTCATAATAGTACTTGGAAAATCGGATTTGTTAAAAAAATTCGGGCTCGAAGTTGCTCCAGGACTGAAAATTCCATTTGACACAGTGTCATTTCGATTTGACACGTAACTAATTTCTTCTGGAGTTAACTGGTTTAAAATCACTCGACATGGTCTATGAAAGTCTGATAACGATCTTCCAAATTTATTACCTATTAATTGCATTCGCTGCTTATCGGTCAATAAATTAGTCTTTTCCAGTGGAATTAAACGTACATAAACCTCACGCTTCATGCTTTCGTCATTTTTAACTGGCGTCCAAACACCTTTCGCCTTTTTTAGCTTCAACCGTTGAATTCGATTATCTGGAGTTTGGTCAATACGTCTAGACTCCAATTTTTGTTTGTGCAATTTTAAATTGTTTAGAGCTTTTGTTTTATGCAATGACAATTGTTTTGATGTATTCGACAACAAACATGAGGTTAGTTTAACGTCGTCGATCAGAGGCATGAACGAATGCCTCGCTCGTTTTTTTTTGTGCGATTTGTGAATGTTGTCACCATCTGTTATTTCTTCGACTATGAAATCATTGGTTTTCCGAAATTTTCTCTTGGGAATGACAGCGTGGGAGCAATTGGCCTCTGATACTGAATTCATATTGCTGAAAAAGGTTTGTTTTTTCTTTGAATTTTTAATGAATTTCTTCTAAATCTTACATCAGGAATTGGATCTGTGTATGGTTTTATGCAATGACCCCGGATTTTACATTTTAAAATTTCTCTTTCATTTAAAATTCTTCACCTTGTGTTAACGGTTTTCTAATCAAAAATTACTATTAAATTGATGGACTTGAGAACAAAAACTTCCACTACCAAGCGAAAGCGTCTGCGTATCTACATTTCTATAGTTCTAACCGCTATTCATGATAAATGGCAAATTATGGTTTGATTGGCTGTGGTCGTAAAAAGTGCGCCAAAATTGAAATATTTTGACAGATTTTTCAGTTTATTATTAGAAGTTTTTTATATTCAGGTTTAGTACAATAAATTTATAATGTGATTGTGTCAAAGAAGTGTGGCATTATACTTTAACAGTCCCAGCATAGAGTCCTGGATGCTTGCAACATGCTAATGTTGTGGAATACTATTGCAGATGGCACCGACTATTACAGTAGCTTTACCTATCTGGTAATACCAGCCCACAGAAGGTAATAATCTGTGTACCAGCCACGTAAAGACTGTGATTGGATAAACGAATCAAACAAAAAACAACATTTTAGAAGAAAATCTGGTTGGCTGGACAGTTTTGAAGGTAGCCAACTAGATCGTCTTTTTGTTACATCACTTTAACGTTATTCTACCGTACCTCAAATAACCACGATTACTTTGTAATGAATTTGAGTGTGTGTCAACCTCAGTAATAAAATAATTTGTATTTCTATAATATGGCAAAACTTATGAGACGTTAACGTTTATACTTTTTGGTTGCATGTAGTTATACAAATTCGATACAAGAAACATTCAGAAATTACAAAACGATGGTAACACAAAATGGCGGACAGCTTTTGCGACTCTGTCATTGTCATTTGGTCAATAAGATGGCTTTGGTAAAGATTTTTTTAAATTAATGGTGCTAACATGGTTGAAGAAGAGTGTGGAAAGTTTAGATGAATTTTGACAGTAGGCAAATTGAAGTCTAGCTAATTTTGTAGAAATTATCGATGCAGTGAAATTTTTTAGTTCAGCACCAAAGATTTAACCCAAAAAGATAATTATTTAACTTTAAAGTTTACAGTCATTTTAAATGTAATCAACTGATAAGGAGTGCTTATTTTTTTTATTTGTTTAAAATTTGAAACACAGTTTTGCTCCATATAATGAGTCATGCAATAACTGATAACAATACATTGATGCTATTTATTATTATTAACTTTTATTATTATAACACAAAAATAATAATCTTTTATAAGCGATACAAAATGCAAATAATCATAATTAATCTGAGTAGTCAGTACATTGCGCTGGATGGCCTTCGGTTCATTGCAAATTGTTTGAAAAAAAATGTCAGTGTTGCCAACTGGCTTTGTTGCGATTCCACAATCAAAGATAATGTAATCCACAATTTTACCCATAATTAACCATATCTAGGCGTTTTTTTGGACTTCAGGTTTAATATTTTTGGGTTGGCGAAACTGATTAATTTTAAATCGCCCTCGAAAGATAAGAACTTCTATTGGTTGTCGACAACGACTTCAAATTCTGTCAAATTGGGTTAGTGGCAATCATAAACGTATGATAACAACCAAATCTTTTTGTTCATATTTCTCCAGCAACACCAAAACGACGCCATATTGAAGCGATTTGACAGATGATTGGTATGCCTTGTCTCGGCAGCCAATGGGAGTTTTTATTTTTTCTGGGTAATTTAAAATGTAGCAGTTTGACCAACACAAAAACGTTAAACTTAAACAAAAAAAAACGCCTGAATATGGTCAATTCTAGAAGCAATATCCACGTATTTTTTTTAACCTATTATTTAATTGTAATACTTAGAAACAAAAAATGCAAATATTTTACTATTTGTGTTATTGGCTTAATAACTAAACTCTCTTAAAATCACATAAAATTGCCACTACAGTTGGCAATGCTTGCACTTCTTTATAATATAACCCTCTGATAAGTTTGTAAGTTCCCGAATGTGTTGCGATTCTATTAAGGGTTCTCTTCTACGGCGGTATAACGTCCGTGGGCTATGGACTTAATTGTGTACGATCTATACGGGTGCAAGCAGTATGCTATGTGGCTGCTGCACTTAGAGTAATAGTCGCTCGATCCAATTCAGAAAGTCGGTCTTGGATAGGAACTGGAAGTACCGCGTCGTACGAGTGGCCGTACGCCGGTAATCTTTAGACAGAAACTCGAGACACGGTCTGGTCCTAAGAAAAGAAAAGGCTGAGTCCTTATTGCACGAAAGCATGGTTCCTCCGGCAGGGGAAGCGTCTTGTGGTAGCCGTACGCGGTTCAGTACACTCAGCGTCTATATGAGTTTGTTACATTCAGTTATTTATGTTTTACCAAAAATATGATTACTTAGTTAAAATTCACACTTACACAGGTTGGTCGCCTACACTGTCTTTTTAAGGCGTAACCTTTATGATTTTTGCGGGTGAGGAGAAACGCTCATTAAATTCTTTTATGTACTTGAAGTCGTTGAAAGCGGTTGTTCTTTTTTTCTTAATTTTTGTCGTTATAACAACAAATTCTAAAATGGCGTCATCATCAGAGATATGGAATCGTGTTGGCGCCTTTTTAAATTATTGCATGATTACCGCATCGAGACCTGCGACGTTCTCGCCGACTTAAAGTGAGTAGACACCTTGCATTTAAGTTACGGGTAAATTTACATAACAAGTTGCTCTGCGCCTTAGACGCGTAGAACGGACAGCAATCTACCTAATTCTAGTATCCTTAGTATACGGGTGCAGGCTGTTTGAAAAAACCGATTTTGTAAGATGAGGGAGTCTGCGACGGTGTCTTACGTGCATACATTTCAAAATGTACTACCCTGTTTATTCTCGTTTGAATTAAAGTTACTTTTCCATTTCTTGACGCCATCAATCGAGCATCGCTGGTCCTTTCCGGCCGAACAAACAAAAAGTCGTCAATTTTACTTTCACGTTGTTTGCTACATAACAATATGCCTGCTTGAATTAAACTTGATTTCTTAAAACATCCACGTGTTGTGACACGATGTATAATAAAAACATCTATAATTAGTTAATTTATTTAACGCAGGGTACGTGTCTTCTATTCTTTTTCAGATTAAAGTTAATTTCCATGTCGTTTCCTTGGCCCCACGTTGGGCGCCAAAATGTGTTACACACTTTTAGTAATTTACGAACCTTGTACGGCTGTAGGATTAAAACAATACTTATTGGAGAGAGGGAAGGTTCAAGTGATAAGTTGTTTTTAATGGGCGCCAGATCTCGTTTAGCAGATATAGCTCCTGCCAGATCAGCACAGGAGGCCATTAAAAATGATACCGAAAAGTTTCCAACGTACTCCTAACACTGCGGTGTTCATGCTCAGATGGAAGATGGTAATCGTGGATTAGTTGTTTGCGTTGGTTCGAAAGAACAACTAATTTCCACACGCAAGAGTCAGACAAAGAAATGCGTACACCTCTACATAGAAGACCTTTCACAATACACCAACGAGAGAAACGACGAGGAACAGCAGAAACTTTACAAATTAAACCTAAGTACCAAGGATCGGTAGTAGGCCGAATAATCTTAGAAACGGAAGAAAAATTTTGAGGAAGAAAAGCTAAAGAACGAACAGGACTTACAACTTTCTCAGTTTTTGAACGAAATATTAGACAGGAGTAGTTATAGAAGGAAGTGAAGAAGTATTAAGAGAATCAGAAACGGCATTAACATCAACCGTCTCTTGTCTTTTCTACTTTTCATTTATTTCTTCTTGGGGCTTATCTATGTGCCAACATTGCTTTTTTCTCTTTACGGTTCGCTTCTTGGGCGGTTGGATGATGTCTATTTTTGTTCGTTTACGGGGTGAAAAACGAATCAGATATTAACATCAAGCCTTATCTTTTTCGGTCTGTCTCTTTTCTTCCATTCGGTCTTTCTTATTTTTCTTTTTTTTTATTTGTTTCTCATCTAGATGCCGCATCTTTTTCTTTCTTCCTTATTCTTTCTGAAGGTTCGCCTTTAAGACGGTTGCTTGGGTTATAAGATTGGGTCACTATCTTCATCTCTTTACAGAGACAGAGTTGAACGGGGTATAACATCTAGCCTCTTCTTTTCTCTGTCTTTCGCTATTTCGTTTTCTTCCTTCTACCTTTAGGGTACTTTTCCTATTTCTTACTTCTTCTGAATTCTTCTATCTTTTGAATTGGGTTGGTTGCTTTGAAAGTTTCTTCTCTCTGCTTAAGCTTTGTCTTTCTTTTCTTGGATTCACTGTAACCACATTCTTTTTTCTTTTATGTTAATTCTTTTTTTCGCTACATTGAACCTAGTGAGTTATTCGAACATCCGAAAAGAGATACTTCGAGAACCTTCGTTGATTAGGACTGCTACTTCAGCAGCTTCTGTTAATGCTGTTGCTGATTCTCTTAATACTTCTTCAATTCCTTCTTCTATAACTACTCCTAAGTCTAATATTTGTATGCACTATCGTTCTAAAACTGAGAAACTTGTACGTCCTGTTTATTCGGCCTACTACCGATCTTTGGTTTGGTTTCAAAAGTTTATGCGGTTCCTCGTCGTTTTTTTTGCAAAAAACAGAAAAAAGAAGAGGCCAAGTGTTATACCCTATGCAACTATTCCTCTCTCTGTAAAGAGATGGAGATAGTGACCCAATCCTACAGCCAAACCAACCGCCTTAAAGGCGAACCTTCAGAAAGAACAAGCAAGAACGAAATGTGGCATGTAGGTAAGAAACTAATCAAAAAGAAAATGAAAAGTAAGAAAGACATAAAGAAAAAAAAGAGACAGACGGAGAAAGATAAGGCTTGATGTTAATGCCTGATTCGTTCTTCACCCCGTAAAAGAACAAAACGAGTGACCACCCTACGGTGCCTATCCAACCGCTCTAGAGGCGAACCATAAAGAGAAAGAAGCATGGTTGACACATAGAAAAGATAGATATGCCCTATGAAGAAATAAATGAAAAGTAGAAAAGACAAGGGAAAGACTGAGAAAGATAAGGCTTTTGATGTTAATGCCGTTGCTGATTCTTTTTATACTTCTTCACTTCCTTCTTCTATAACTACTAGTCTAATACTTATATGCACTGTCGTTCTAAAACTGAAAAACTTGTACGCCATGTTCGTTCTTTAGCTTCTCTTCCTCCAAATTTTTCTTCAGTTTCTAGGATTATTCGGTTTATTACCGATCCTTGGTACTTAGGTTTGGTTTCTAAAAGTTTTGCCGTTCCTTGTCATTTCCCTCGTTGGCGTATTGTGAAAGGTCTTCTATGTAAACGTGAACGTGTTAGGAGTACGTTGGAAGCTCTTTGGTGTCATTTTTACTGGCCTGTGCTAATCTAGCAGAAACTATATCTGCAAAACGAGATCTGGCGCCTATTGAAAGAAACTTATCACTTGAACCTCCCCTCTCTCCGATAGGTATTGTTTCAATCCTACAGCGAATTGACCTTGCAGGGTTTGTAAATTACTAGAAGCTTGTAACAGGTGAATTGTCAAACGTGGTCCAGTAGCAACCCCAACTTAAAAGAGAGGGGGGTGCATAGGCACTCGATCCTTGTCTCGATATACACTGTTACCCTCCGTAACCGGGGTATACTGAACTGGTCAGTAAAGATCGTTCAAAACTAAAGAGTTTGAAAGGAGGAGCCATTTCGAGTTAAGCACTGAAATGCCGATTTTTTACTGAGAGGCTAGGTTGTAAAACCCGCAGAAGAGGGGGGAGAGGGTACAGGATGCTGAGCCTACCGTGAACTCGGGGTGCGAAGACCAGAAGCTAAGATTTGCTTTGCTATGCCTCTCACTTAAGATAATTTTACAAAACAAAGAAAACCAAACATTACACGAATTTTATATTATCAACGCTGGTTATACCGCGGGTTGGAACCTTTCTTGCCTTCGACGTTGGCAACCCTTTCTTAAAACGTATCCTGAGCATTTTCGTAGCTACCGTGCCTTCCGCCAGATGACGATTTTTACGTAATTTTGCGCGTGTTTAATTGGATTTAAATTGGATCATCTAAAAACTTTGTTAAACAGGGCGCAACTTTTTTTTAAATAATTGTTTTTGCCTAACTTAATTTTTTGGCGTAAATCGTTCCTCTCCGGAAAACAATTTAACTAATGGGTAAAAGGTGACAAAGAAGGAAAACGGTGGTACTAACAGATTTCTTTTAAACTTTTTTTTTATGCCGATAGGATACAGTGCTTCAGTGATACGGACGAAGAAATTGCTAGAGGCGTCCAACCTTAAACTTTGGTTATAAAAGGACAACTAGTTAACATTATGGAAGGGTTTATACTTCATATAAAAACAAACTAAACTACTTTAAAAACATTTTGCGGCTCAACTGTTTAAGATTACAATTTAAAATCAAACAGTTTGGGAAAAACTTGCATTTGTTTCTGCAATACTACAAACTACTTAAAATTGATACGGAAAAGCGTTGATAGAATGAAATCAAGTATTTTGAAATGGAAATGTCCACAATACTTTAGTGTCAACTGGAAAAGCTTACAGAAATTTAGACGGTTTTTTATTTGTAAACGACAGTATCTTATTTAGAGGGTTTAAGAATTCTAAAAAAAACTCAACGAATTGGCAGAAGAACACTAAGACACAAGTTTGGATGTAAAACGAAGTAGTTTAAAAAAATATTAGTGATCAGAACTTGTTAAAACAATTTTAAGTACGGTTCTTATTTCTTAATGCAAATACAGTAGTACGGTTCTGAAATATTAAACAGTTGGCAACACTTATGGTCACTAGATTACGCCGAAAAGAGGTTAGTTGTTTTAATTCGCCATATTTGCTGTCGATTCGTAAGTTAATGTTTAAATAAAATTATTTTATTTGCAATAATAATGATAACGGTAAATTAGAGCTTTATTGGAAATAAAATGAACGAAGGAAATCTTTCCGTAAGTTTTCTAGGTTACGTTGTATACTTTTAGATGGATTGATTTGTAGTTGAATCTTCATATGCAACAACCACCACTTATAATGAATCCTGGCAGCGTTCACGAATCCTCGGACCGTCCCATGCTCACAGCCGATGGAATATTACAACCAGCAGTGTTTACGGGACCTCCGGGTACACAAGGATGGACGACTGACGAGTTCGGTATGTATAGCTTCTGCATAAGAACATAATTTGACAAATCTTACTTTAATAGATAATCGTAGTATAGTAATGGGCTTAATGCCGTCACAAGGCTTAAACGATAAACAACTACCTTCACTGTTGTCCCTCAAAGTTGATCCACCTGATCAGTTAATCGAAGGTAACGGTAACACTGAAGTAGTTTTACCACAAGTTATAGAACAAGTACTTGCACTTAAAAATCAACGAGCTTTAGAACTAGGAACCGAAGAAAACACCAACGCATTAGCTTCCGATTTAGATGCATCGACATGGGACGAACACGTAAGTAATTCTCAAATTCATAAACACAATTAATCAAATTTTTTAGGATCTACAAGATACCGAAAACATCGCTAAACAAAACAAAGATTTGGCTAAAATAAGTAAAAATAAGAAAAAGAAAAAACGAAAGAAGAATAAAAAGAGTTTAAACGGCGAACAAGATGCTGCAAAATCTAAGTCTAACGAAGCTGATTTAGATGTCGAGTATGTATCTGTATTGTGATTTACGTAAGTAACGTTATCGTTTTAGGTACATTCAAGAAACGTTAGGCTTGCACGAGTTGGCTCCTCAGTATCGGCAATTTTTTCACATTTTCGAAGCATTTAAAATTGCCGATACAAAACCATTGATACCTCCTCCTCAATTAGCGATACCTACGACGTTGAGCAGCAAATCGTTACCTGTGCTTGGTGATCAATTTCAAGAGGAAATGGAAGAAGCCGAAGAAGTATGTTCTAACTACTGATAGATATGATCTAAATTTCTTTTTTCTTAGAGGGTTAAAGAAGATAAATCAAAAATGTCGAAGCGTAAGTTGAAGAAACTTACTCGTTTGAGTGTGGCCGAGTTAAAGCAGCTGGTGAACAGACCGGACGTTGTAGAAATGCACGATGTTACTGCTAGAGATCCGAAATTGTTGGTACAGTTAAAAGCACATCGAAATACCGTTCAGGTACCTCGGCATTGGTGCTTTAAACGTAAATATTTGCAAGGCAAGCGTGGTATAGAAAAGCCTCCGTTTAACTTACCGGATTTTATCAAAAGGACTGGTATCATGGAAATGAGAGCGTCTTTACAAGACAAAGATGAAACAAAAACACTTAAAGCTAAGATGAGGGAGAGGACACGACCGAAATTAGGGAAAATTGATATCGATTACCAGAAGCTACACGATGCCTTCTTTAAGTAAGTAGTTTTTAAATTACAGTAAAATTTACACAATCGTTTTATTTACAGATGGCAAACGAAACCTAAAATGACAATTCACGGTGATCTGTACTATGAAGGTAAAGAATTTGAAACGAGACTAAAAGAAAAGAAACCGGGTGACTTATCCGAAGAATTAAGAACCGCCTTGGGAATGCCTGTAGGTCCAAATGCTCACAAAGTACCACCACCTTGGCTTATTGCTATGCAACGTTATGGACCACCACCTAGTTATCCGAATTTAAAAATACCTGGTTTAAATGCACCGATACCTGACAGTTGTTCGTTTGGTTATCACGCTGGAGGATGGGGTAAACCCCCGGTAGATGAAACTGGTAAACCACTTTATGGTGATGTATTCGGAACGAATCAAACGCATATTGACGTGAGTTTTACCTATTGTTGTATAGTAACTAATTATAAGCGACTTTTGGTGTTGCCAAAAGTTGCTTATAATCTAAATAAATAGAATTTTTAAAATTCTATAGTAACTGATGGTGTAATTTAGGACGTGGGCGAAGATATCAATGTTGATAGATCGTTATGGGGAGAGTTAGAGTCGGAATCTGAAGAAGAAAGCGAGGAGGAGGAAGATGACGACGACAAAGATAAGCAAGGATTAGCCGATGAAACTGGGTTAATTACACCCGCAGAAGGTTTAGTAACACCTAGCGGGTTAACTAGTATTCCAGCGGGTATGGAGACACCTGAAGCCATTGAGTTGCGTAAGAAAAAAATTGAGAGCGAAATGGAGGGGTAAGTAAGATAACTGTAGTTCTTTGTTAATATCCCGAATTAACTTTTAGTGGAGAAACTCCTGTTTTATACCACGTTCTACCAGAAAAACGTAACGATCGCATCGGTGGTGCTATGATGGCTAGCGGTCATGTATATGACATGACTGGTGTAGGAGCTCCACCGCCTGCTGTAATTTCTTCAAAACGAGGTGTTTCTGGACAATCAGATCAAAGAGAGGGCATGGTTGAACTGGCGTTGGATCCTTCGGAATTGGACATGGATAGTGATGCAATGGCTGTTCGGTATGAGCAACAAATGCGTGAAAATCAGTCACAATTGCAAAAAGAAGATCTGAGCGATATGTTGGCAGAGCATGTTGCTAAACAGAAGGTAAGCAAACCTAAACTATAAATTGCCGATATTAAAATTTATTGTTTCAGAATAAAAGGAAACGTCAACAGAATTTGGACACGAAACAAACTAAAAAATATAAAGAGTTTAAGTTTTAATTTTTCCATATTTGTGGTAGTGTGTTTAAATATATTAATTTTATTTGTATTAAGGCTGTTTAGTAAAAAAATTGATTTGCAAGGAGTTTTATTAGTACTATTTATTGATTGGCCAAAACAGAACAGTTTTCTATTGGTCAATTGTCAACGGTTTCACAAACGCAAAGTTCACCATTGGCTAACACGCCAAACTATTTCCTATCGGCCGAAAAACGTTTATAAGCAGACGCACGATCAACAGGAAGACACTTTCTAGGGAACACGGTAGAGTCTTTGCTGAACCTTTTTAGCACGGTAAAAGTAGACTAGATGGGAGTCGTGTTTTGAAGGTGATTGAGTGAGGACGTGTTTGATAGTTTAATAGTAGTACGGAGTTTGGTGTAATTTAAGGTGATTTACAGCAATTAATTTACGTGTGCGTGTTGAGGAATGTGAAGGTGGCTCAGATAACGTATATGCGAAGGCGAGCGGATATCGCGGACTAGATTAAAGGTCAAGCGCGCGCTTGTGATAACAGGGAAATACAAACTTTTATTTATATACTTTTTCGAATATTTGTGGTGGGCGTTAATTAAATACAATTAGAAGAATCATAGTAACAATAAATTTAAAAAATATTAATAAAAAAAAAATTAAATAAATAACTAAAAAAAATAATAAATAAATAATAAGTAATAACAAAACGGGGAAAGGGATGAATAAAAGAGAGAGAGAGGAAGAGGAAAGAGAAAGGCAACAAATATTTGAAAGAGGAAAGAAAACAATAAGATCACCAGACGTTAATAAGATATCGGAGGAGAACGAAGGAAAAACCTCAAGAACAGAAGGAGGAAGGAAAGAAATGGAGGAGTTAAAAGAATTAATGAGAGAAATGATGAAACAGATGGAAGAAAATATGCAAGGAATAAGACAAGAAATCAAAGAAACGAAAAAGAAATGGGAGAAAGAGAAAAGAAGTGGGAGAAAGAAAAAGAGAAACTGGTGGAGAGAATAGAAAAACTGGAGAAAAAGCGGAAGACGAGGAAAGATGGAAAAGAAAAATAATATCGTGATAAAGGAGTGGAGAAGTGAAAACCACAAAAAGATTTAGCAGTGATGCTGGAAGAAAAATTAAATGTAAAAGTAGAGGTGAAAAAGTGACAGTAATAAACAAAGAGAAGAAAAATGAGATGGTGTTGGCGGAAATCGGAGGATGGGAAGAAAAACAGAAGGTAATGGAGGAGAAGAAGAAATTAAAGAATACAAGAATATATATAAGTCACGATTTAACATGGGAGGAAAGAAGAGTGCAAAGAGAAATAATGAACATAGCGATGGAAAGAAGAGCGGAAGGAAAAAGAGTATGGGTAGGGTACAGAAAATAGAGATAGACGGAGACAGATACATATGGAACGACAAGGATAGGGGACTGTGCAGAGAAAAAGAAGAGAAAGTGGGGAATCAAAAGGCAAAAAACTAAAGGGCAAAGGGGGGTGGTAAAGGAGGGAAAGTTGACGAAACGGCAAAGAAAAGGAATAATGAGAGATGGAAATGGAAAAGAAAAAGAAGGGAGAGAAAAAGAAAATAAAGAAGAAGCACGGGGGGAGGTGAGTGAGCTGAGAGTATTGTTTTGGAACGTAGCAGGAATAAAAAACAAGGAACATGATTTCTGGAAGTACATCAAGGAACAGGATGTAGTGGGATTACAGGAAACATGGATGGAAGAAAAAGAATCGGAGTGGTGGGAAAAAGAGTTGCCAGAGGAATTTGAGTGGGTGGTGCAACATGCAGAAAGAGAAAAGAAAAAAGGGAGAGCAAAGGGGGGTATAATAACGGGAATAAGAAAAAATGGTTGAACCAGGAAAAGAAGGAGAAAGTGCAACAGAGAAGAGGAGTTGTAGAAAGGAACATGCAGTGGGGAAAAACAAAAATAAAAGTGGTGACGGTTTATAGCAGTAGAATGAAAGAGACAAGGAAAAACTTAGAAGAGATGATAGATGAGAGGGAAGAGGGATTGATAATAGTAGGAGGGGACTTCAACGCAAGAATAGGGGAAGAGGGGGGAAATACAAGAAAGAAAAGGGTCGGGAAAGAGACAAACAAAGGACAAGGTGATAAATAAAGAGGGAGAGGAACTGCTGGAATTGTGCAACGAAAAAGGGTGGGAAATAATGAACGGGAACAGAGAAGATGATGGAAAGGGGGAATTTACGTACATAGGAGGAAGGGGAGAATCAATAATATATTTTGTAATGACAAATGAAGAGGCCGCAGAAAAGGTAAAGACATTTAAGGTGGGAGAAAGAGTAGTCAGACCAGCAACCACTGGAATTGACAATGGAAGGAAGGGAAAGAGAAGAGAGAGAGGAAGAGGAGAAGTACATAACTAAAAAAAAGTGGACAGAAGAGAGTTAAAAAGATATAAAGAGAGAATAGGGAAAACGGTATGGATAGGGAAGGAAGTACAAGAAAGTGTAGAGGAAATGAGAGAGATGATGGAGAAAGCAACAGAGAGAGTCAGATTTAGAAAATGGAAGGGGAGAAAACTGGATGGAAGAAATGGTGGGATAAGGAATGCAAGGAAGCAAAGAAAAGGCAAGAAGAGCATTAAGACAGTGGAAAAAGGGAAGAAAGAAAAAGAAGAATACAAAGAAGCAGTAAAAATATACAAAAACATGCGATAGAAAGAAGGAGGAAAACAAAAAGAAACAAGAGGAGCAGATTAAAGGAATAAAAACGGATGATGTATGGAAGTACCTAAACAAGCAGAGGAAAAAAACAGGACGACAAAGGGAATAAAAATTAAAGAATGGGAGATATATTTTCGGAACCTGTTGGGAGGGGAAGAACAAAAGCAGGAAAAAGAAAAAAGGAAAGACGCGGTAGTAAGACAAGAAGAAGGAGATAGGGATAGAATAAGGGAGGAAGAAGTAATAGAGGCGATAAAGAATATAAAAAAGGAAAGGCGACAGGAGAAGATGGGATACAAGGAGAAGAGTGGATATACGGGGAGAAAATGTAGCAAAAAGGATGACGGAAATAATAAACAAAATATGGAAAGGGGAAGGATTCCCAGAGAGATGGAGAGAGGGATTAATATGCCCAATACATAAAAAGGCGAAAAAGAAAGTCGAAAATTATAGAGGGGTAACATTACTGAGCTCGGCATACAAATTGTACGCGACAATACTGCAAGAAAGATTACAGAAGGAAATAGAGGAAAGAAGTTTGGTACCAGACGGACAAGCGGGATTCAGAAAAGGAAGAAGGGCGATAGACAACATATATATAATGAAACACTTAGCAAATAAAGAACTAGAAAAAAAAGAGGGAAAATGGTAGCACTATTCGTAGACCTAAAAGCTGCTTTTGACAAAGTGAATAGGGAAAAGCTGTGGGAATATATGAAAAGAAAAAAAATCAATGAAAGATTAATACAAAGAATAGAGGAAATGTATGATGAAACGAGAAGCAGGGTTAAAGTGAATGGGGAAGAGAGTGAGAAATTCATAACAAAGAGAGGGTTGAGGCAGGGATGTCCACTAAGCCCAAGCCTGTTCTCGGTATATACGGGGGATCTGGAAGAGACAATGAGAGGACAACAGACAGGAGGGATAGTGGTAGGGAAAACTAAGGTATGGACGTTGGCGTATGCGGATGACATAGTGCTGGTGGCTAAGGAGGAAAAGGAAATGAAAGAGATGATGAAAACGCTAGAAAAATATATGAAAAAAAAAAAAGAATTGAAGTAAACACGGAGAAAACAAAGATAATGATATTTAGAAAAGGAGGGGGGAAAAGAAAAAGAGAGGAGTGGAGATGGAGTGATGAGAAAGTGCAACAAGTGAAGGAATTTACATACCTGGGCTACACGATGAAACAGGATAATAAAGAGGGAGAACACATAAAGGAAAGGGTGAAGAAAGGAAACAGGCTAATAGGACAAGTCTGGGGTGTGGGGGAAAGAATTTTCAAGATGGATATAAAAAAAAGGAAATTGCTGTTCGAAAAATTAATAAAGGGGGTGGTAATGTTTGGAGCGGAAATATGGGGCTGGAAGGAGTGGAGGGAGGTAGAGGGGCTACAGGAAAAATACTGGAGATGGGTGTTAGGATTGGACAGGGATACACCGGGGTATATTGTGAGGGAGGAGGTACAGATAAAAAAAATAAGGGTAGAGACAGGAAAAAGAGCAATAAAATACGAGGAAGAAATGAGGGAAAGAACAGATTGCAAAATTCTGCAAGAATGTTGGAAAGAGATAAAGGGAGGGAAAGTGAAGTACGGGCAGGAGGGCAGAGAAGAGTATTACAAAAGAATCGGGTCCGCGAGTGAAGAAGTGGAAAGATTAAGAGAAGAGGGAGTAGGGATAAGGGAAGAAATAATAAGGAGAGATAGAGACATAGAAAAACAAGAAAGATGGACAAAGATAAAAGAGAGCAGATATAATAGGAATTATAAAGATATCAAGGGTGAAGGGGTGCCGGAATATTTAAAAGACAGTGAGATTAAAAGCAACAAAAGGAAAAAATGGTGGCAAGGTTCAGATGTGGCAACGAGGAGTTAGGGAACAAATATTGGAAGGAAGAACCAGAAAAGTTGTGCAGGCTATGTGGAGAAGAAACGGAAGATCTGAACCACATGAGAAAGAGATGCAGGGAACTAAGAGAAGAGGTGATGAAAATAGTGGATATCTTAGATGAAAACGGAAAAGGAGCGGAATGGATGGAGGATGTATGGAGCAGGAGGAAAAAGTTAAGGGGGGAGAAGGGATAAGAAAATGTAATATATATGTATAGACAACACGACCAAATTTGTAAGCCAAATGGCAATGAATAAAGTTAAACTTATATAAGTAGACTAGATGGACGGTAACCAAGAGTAGTGTTACATCGCAAAAATTTAGACAACACCAGATCTATCACAACGCACTGAGGTACACTGTACGTCATAGTTACCGCCGATCTCCAAACGTACTGTTTGTACTTAACTCGTAATAATTATGTTAAATAAATCAACGGACCCCTACTGCTAAATTCTGTATAAAAAAAGTCAGAATTAGTCATTTTTAAGGTAGGCATTTAGGGAAAATGATTGGTTAATTTAACTCTTTTAGCGGTATCTAGTGATGCCAACCATCTCGAGGATATTTCACAAACTACTACTAAAATAAAGAAAATTATTAAACACATGTAGTTTTTTCTAAATTTCAAATTGAAACTGTAATTTGTATTTAAAATTAAAAGTTTATCATTGTTTAAACATTATATGTACGCATTTATATTCTTCAAACAGTCTGCGTCTACAAAATGTTCACTACAAAGTCAAACGTCTTTTTCAGGGACTTTTCAAGAAGTAAATTTTTTTTTCAATTTTGTTTGTTTATATATAAACACCAAACCAACTAATAATAAAGGTATTTTTTGCGTAAATTTTGTAGTTTAGTAATTATTAATTTTGAATTGACCATATTCAAGCGTTTTTTCAAAGTTCAGGTTTAACATTTATAGATTGGTGAAACTGGTTAATTTAAAATCGCACTCAAAAAATAAGAACTTCTAGGTACTGTCAAATCGGGTTAGTAGCAAACTAAACTTATGATAACAACCAAATCTTTTTTCCATATTTGTCAAACAACGCCAAAACGACGCCATATTAAACCCGATTTGAAAGATCACTGTTGGATCATGGAACATGGAATGCCATCTCTCGGCAGTCAATAGTTATAAATTTTATGTGGGTAATTTAAAATGTAGCAGCTTGACCAACCCAAAAACGTTAAACCTGAAGCCCATAAAAACGCCTAAATATGGTCAATTAAAATTACCAAAAGATTGAAAACTACAGAGCGCGTCATAAACTTGTTAGAACTTATCTCAATTTGAAAATAGTTGTGCTTACATTCCATTTTTAATTAGTTTCATGTCGAACGCCTTTGCATAAAGACTATTATTAATTTTGAAAATTCGTGTTTAAGGAAGAAGATTGCCACAGTTACTATTGTTAATCTGCACTCGACTAACGCCTTGCCTTCTTCAGGGACTTTGCAAGTAGTGAGTTATTTTTTTATATCTGTTTATAATTGATTGTTTACATTTAAACACAAACACAACTAATAATGCAATTTTTTTCTGCGTAAATTTTGTATTTTAATAATTATTGACTTTGACCCAAGGACGTTTTAGATTTAAGCGACCTATTTAGGGAGATACGAACCCAAAGACGTTTTAGATTTAGGCGACCTATTTAGGGAGAGACGAACCCAAGGACGTTTTAGATTTAGGCGACCTATTTAGGGAGAGACGAACCCAAGGACGTTTTAGATTTAGGCGACCTATTTAGGGAGAGACGAACCCAAGGACGTTTTAGATTTAGGCGACCTATTTAGGGAGAGACGAACCCAAGGACGTTTTAGATTTAGGCGACCTATTTAGGGAGAGACGAACCCAAGGACGTTTTAGATTTAGGCGACCTATTTAGGGAGAGACGAACCCAAGAACGTTTTAGATTTAGGCGACCTATTTAGGGAGAGACGAACCCAAGGACGTTTTAGATTTAAGCGACCTATTTAGGGAGAGACGAACCCAAGGACGTTTTAGATTTAGGCGACCTATTTAGGGAGAGACAAACCCAAGGACGTTTTAGATTTAGGCGACCTATTTAGGGAGAGACGAACCCAAGGACGTTTTAGATTTAGGCGACCTATTTAGGGAGAGACGAACCCAAGAACGTTTTAGATTTAGGCGACCTATTTAGGGAGAGACGAACCCAAGGACGTTTTAGATTTAGGCGACCTATTTAGGGAGAGACGAACCCAAGGACGTTTTAGATTTAGGCGACCTATTTAGGGAGAGACGAACCCAAGGACGTTTTAGATTTAGGCGACCTGTTTAGGGAGAGACGAACCCAAGGACGTTTTAGATTTAAGCGACCTATTTAGGGAGAGACAAACCCAAGGACGTTTTAGATTTAGGCGACCTATTTAGGGAGAGACGAACCCAAGGACGTTTTAGATTTAGGCGACCTATTTAGGGAGAGACGAACCCAAGGACGTTTTAGATTTAGGCGACCTATTTAGGGAGAGACGAACCCAAGGACGTTTTAGATTTAGGCGACCTATTTAGGGAGAGACGAACCCAAGAACGTTTTAGATTTAGGCGACCTATTTAGGGAGAGACGAACCTAAGGACGTTTTAGATTTAGGCGACCTATTTAGGGAGAGACGAACCCAAGGACGTTTTAGATTTAGGCGACCTATTTAGGGAGAGACGAACCCAAGGACGTTTTAGATTTAGGCGACCTATTTAGGGAGAGACGAACCCAAGGACGTTTTAGATTTAGGCGACCTATTTAGGGAGAGACGAACCCAAGGACGTTTTAGATTTAGGCGACCTATTTAGGGAGAGACGAACCCAAGGACGTTTTAGATTTAGGCGACCTATTTAGGGAGAGACGAACCCAAGGACGTTTTAGATTTAAGCGACCTATTTAGGGAGAGACGAACCCAAGGACGTTTTAGATTTAGGCGACCTATTTAGGGAGACAAACCCAAGGACGTTTTAGATTTAGGCGACCTATTTAGGGAGAGACGAACCCAAGGACGTTTTAGATTTAGGCGACCTATTTAGGGAGAGACGAACCCAAGAACGTTTTAGATTTAGGCGACCTATTTAGGGAGAGACGAACCCAAGGACGTTTTAGATTTAGGCGACCTATTTAGGGAGAGACGAACCCAAGGACGTTTTAGATTTAGGCGACCTATTTAGGGAGAGACGAACCCAAGGACGTTTTAGATTTAGGCGACCTGTTTAGGGAGAGACGAACCCAAGGACGTTTTAGATTTAAGCGACCTATTTAGGGAGAGACAAACCCAAGGACGTTTTAGATTTAGGCGACCTATTTAGGAAGAGACGAACCCAAGGACGTTTTAGATTTAGGCGACCTATTTAGGGAGAGACGAACCCAAGGACGTTTTAGATTTAGGCGACCTATTTAGGGAGAGACGAACCCAAGGACGTTTTAGATTTAGGCGACCTATTTAGGGAGAGACGAACCCAAGGACGTTTTAGATTTAGGCGACCTATTTAGGGAGAGACGAACCCAAGAACGTTTTAGATTTAGGCGACCTATTTAGGGAGAGACGAACCTAAGGACGTTTTAGATTTAGGCGACCTATTTAGGGAGAGACGAACCCAAGGACGTTTTAGATTTAGGCGACCTATTTAGGGAGAGACGAACCCAAGGACGTTTTAGATTTAGGCGACCTATTTAGGGAGAGACGAACCCAAGGACGTTTTAGATTTAGGCGACCTATTTAGGGAGAGACGAACCCAAGAACGTTTTAGATTTAGGCGACCTATTTAGGGAGAGACGAACCCAAGGACGTTTTAGATTTAGGCGACCTATTTAGGGAGAGACGAACCCAAGGACGTTTTAGATTTAGGCGACCTATTTAGGGAGAGACGAACCCAAGGACGTTTTAGATTTAGGCGACCTGTTTAGGGAGAGACGAACCCAAGGACGTTTTAGATTTAAGCGACCTATTTAGGGAGAGACAAACCCAAGGACGTTTTAGATTTAGGCGACCTATTTAGGGAGAGACGAACCCAAGGACGTTTTAGATTTAAGCGACCTATTTAGGGAGAGACAAACCCAAGGACGTTTTAGATTTAGGCGACCTATTTAGGGAGAGACGAACCCAAGGACGTTTTAGATTTAGGCGACCTATTTAGGGAGAGACGAACCCAAGAACGTTTTAGATTTAGGCGACCTATTTAGGGAGAGACGAACCCAAGGACGTTTTAGATTTAGGCGACCTATTTAGGAAGAGACGAACCCAAGGACGTTTTAGATTTAGGCGACTATTTAGGGAGAGACGAAGCCAAGGACGTTTTAGATTTAGGCGACCTATTTAGGGGGAGACTAACCCAAGGACGTTTTAGATTTAGGCGACCTATTTAGGGAGAGACGAACCCAAGGACGTTTTAGATTTAGGCGACCTATTTAGGTAGAGACGAACCCAAGGACGTTTTAGATTTAGGCGACCTATTTAGAGGGAGACTAACCCAAGGACGTTTTAGATTTAGGCGACCTATTTAGGGAGAGACGAACCCAAGGACGTTTTAGATTTAGGCGACCTATTTAGGGAGAGACGAAGCCAAGGACGTTTTAGATTTAGGCGACCTATTTAGGGGGAGACTAACCCAAGCACGTTTTAGATTTAGGCGACCTATTTAGGGAGAGACGTACCCAAGGACATTTTAGATTTAGGCGACCTATTTAGGGAGAGACGAACCCAAGGACGTTTTAGATTCAGGCGACCTATTTAGGGAGAGACGAACCCAAGGACGTTTTAGATTTAGGCGACCTATTTAGGGAGAGACGAACCCAAGGACGTTTTAGATTTAGGCGACCTATTTAGGGAGAGACGAACCCAAGGACGTTTTAGATTTAGGCGACCTATTTAGGGAGAGACGAACCCAAGGACGTTTTAGATTTAGGCGACCTATTTAGGGAGAGACGAACCCAAAGACGTTTTAGATTTAGGCGACCTATTTAGGGAGAGACGAACCCAAGGACGTTTTAGATTTAGGCGACCTATTTAGGGAGAGACGAACCCAAGGACGTTTTAGATTTAGGCGACCTATTTAGGGAGAGACGAACCCAAGGACGTTTTAGATTTAGGCGACCTATTTAGGGAGAGACGAACCCAAGGACTTTTTAGATTTAGGCGACCTATTTAGATACTAGCTTAGATTCTTCTACGCTTTGCTTTCTAAATTTCTTGCTTTCTAAACTCTACGTTTTGCTTTCTAAACTCTACGTTTTGCTTTCTAAACTCTACGTTTTGCTTTCTAAACTCTACGTTTTGCTTTCTAAACTCTACGTTTTGCTTTCTAAACTCTACGTTTTGCTTTCTAAACTCTACGTTTTTCTTTCTAAACTCTAAGCTTTGTTTTTTTTGTTTTCGAACGTTTTTTTAAACTTACCGACTACTTTCTTAACTTTCTCGTTTAAGTAATAACAATGTTTTTTTACGAACTTTCATCTTAGATGTAAGCACATACAATTTATGATGGACATGCTACACAAAATAATTGACAAACTGTTACTAATAATAAATATATTACATTAATAATAATTACATACATGTTTATAAAAACTAAGAAAAAATAATTCAATAATTCTTTGACAATAAATATGACAGTGTTTTTACTGCGGTTTAAAGGCTTACTTACTTACTCTACCTAAATGAAATTATATGTGAAAATCAATGCAAAATAAATATATTTAAATATAATTGCAACACAAATGCTAGGCAGCAAACTGACGTCACATGACGACATTAACACGTCTTAATGACGTCTAGTACGAAATTTTGACGTCAATAAAGCGTAATGTGCAGCTTAGGATAGTTAAAGCAAATCAAAATAAACAGTAAATAAACAAGTTAAAGAAAATTTGTAAAGTTTTAAATCCGTACATATTTAAATAATAAGACACTGTAACAGTCATTACCAAAAATACCTCGTTACTACCACACTTCACTACATAAAAGCTTCCGGCTGATATAATATCATCTGTACGTTGCGGTTGCAGCTACTACAAGTGGCAACGGTGTCAATACCACTTTTGTAACTTTCTGGTTCACGTTGCTGTTGTACACATACACTTGCATTTCTGTAATTTCAAGTTCCGCTTTCTTACGAAGAGAACGCCAGAGAATTTTTTTTCGCATAAGCTACACTTTGCAAGTTTTTCAGATGGCTTTATTGTGTATGGATCTGCAACAAAAAATTTAGTAATTGCAACTAGTACGTTGCTTTTTGGTCACATTTTATTAATCGTTAAAAAAAATTTCAAAATCAATCAACTAAAACTGAAAATGATAACTAGCAATTATTGAGGTTATTTTTAGTGTTATTGTTTTTTCCACAGGCATAGCAATCAAAGACATTCATAAAATTCTGAAAATTAACTTACAGTTTGCAGATTCTAAAATTCGCTAAATTGTTTTTAATTATTATTGAAAAATGCAATTTTTTCGCACACGTCTTCATACGAACGCGTTCAAAACTAAACTAATTATAACCAAAAATAAGTAGAACTAGTTAAAATCTACCCGGTACAAAACGTGTTTATGACGTAAATTGTTCTTTGGTCACATTTTTCTAATCATTAAATTAAAATTTGAAATCGATAATACAAAATTGACAATTTTAAGTAGCAATTATTGAGGTTATTATTAGTTTTATTGTTTTTTTCAAAAAAAAGCAATCAAAGACAAACATAAAATTCTGAGAATTAACTTACAGTTTGCAGATTCTAAAACTCGCAAAATTGGTTTTAATTATTATTGTTACGTATTTATTTATTATTAACTAATTTATTTAAACGATTAAAACTACGTTTACTTATTATAGAAATATGTACACTTTTAAATTAACCGAACTAATTAAATCTAATAATAATATTTAAGGTGGCGTTTGAAGTATGTTGGGTTGCCTAAAATATCGTATTTTTAGCTCGATTTTGATGGTTCGCGTTTAATATAACATTTAAAAAATAAAATAATATTCCAACATTTTTTATTAGAATTGACAAGATAAATCATAGAAGAATCGATAATGGTAATTTTTGTTGCACAATAATTTCTAATAAAGAAACTATTAGCGTCCAAAGTTGCTCAACTTTTTGCATCTCATAAAAGAGACAATTGCCATTAAACCAACAAATGTTTCGAAATATTAATACTCAAAACTTCTAGAGCGACACTTGAAAATGTATTAGAACATTTGAATATTAACAAAAATTGTGAAATATGGAAATGTTATATTAAACAGTAATATTTCCATATAACCAATGTTAAATGAAACTGAGATAACAGAAATCTTTATTGTTTTAGTTCAGTCATTTTACCACGGATGGCGCTAAAAAATAAATTGTTTTTTTTGGTTCATAAGGCTCATTTTTGCACTTACGCTTTACGTTAATGTCATTATATTTTTGTTTATGTTGAAAATTTCGAAGAAATGAATGCATATGCACAATATGGTTTTCTGAGTTGATATTTAATGCCACCGTTTTATATTAAAAAACAAAAACAGATAAGGTACACAATCTACATTTTACAACGATTTTACTATTTATTTGAATTTGCGATTTTTGAGTTGAGAAACTATATACCGACTCTTTTATAAACAAACTATCTTATTAAACAATGAAAATAAAATCAATTTTTTTCTGTAAAAGTTAAAATCGGAACTTTGTCTCTTTGGTAAAATTAATAAAAACACTATTATTTAAAGTAATCCGATATTAGTAAAATAAGTAGAGTTGAAGTTTTTAAATGCAGTTGCAGCATATCATAATAATTAGAAAAAATGGGTGATTGCAAAATGCAACAAACACACAAAGCTTTCAGAAGGAATTTGAAAGTTTGTGAAATTATTTGAAAAACCGCTAGATACAAAAAAATCGAAATCAGTTCAATAGAAAATCTAGTGCGAAAACGTAAGGGCAAATTTTAAGTCAGACCAAAGTGAAAAAAGTGAGCCATTATCGATATCGGTTTTCGGGGTTTCTCCAAAGCAATAAAAACCAAAGGGATTTTTGTTTCTTTTTTGGTTAGCATGTTTTTAGGTAGATGATTTCATACAACTTGACCCATTTAATCGAGCTTTTTTTCTATTTGAGGTTTGAATAAAATTAAATAAATAGCAAGGGTTTTACAAAAAATAATTTTTTGAATCTAGAAAATTTGAAATCTTTTACAAATATGTTTGCAAAATTTATTTAATTCAAATTAAATATTATACAAATTACTACAGAATTTAAATAAGATAATCAACGAATTGTTAAAACATGTTAGCATTGCTATCTTGTATTTAGGTATTTGCTGACATCGCACATTAGTGAATTAAAATAAAAGGTTTGCTGAGATTGAATTCAAGGTTTTCGTCTCAAGATGGGTATATTCACCTATTAGTTCCACCGGTTATACCTGGTAATTTTGTAATACCGTAAAATAATTGAATTGCAGCATGTTATTTAATAATAAATTAACGTTTTAGCGTCTTTATTATTTCTTATAATCAACTATTGTATATAATTGAAAACCAACATTTGCCCATCTCTAATTTTTGCATCAACGTCTTTATAAACAGTTATCTACTTTAAATCGAGAGCGACATCTATTCTCTATATTTTGTAATGTTATTTCTTTCAACGCTCACTACGAATTTAAAATGTCGCATTCAAACGCGCCCTTAATAAAAACACTTACACTATAATTTATATCACTTAAGATAAGATAACGTCCTCGGATTTCACACTTGTTTACACTAATTATCACATACACGATTATTCTCGATTTATTTATGTAGACACACACGTGCTAACGATTTATTTTCACTTGATAATCTTCTTAATACAGCTGCATTCGCGTTTCGACAATAACTGACCTACGATCTGTCTCGTCGCTATATAAAGACATACGGAAATCCTTCTCGATCGTTCCTCACTTTTCGCTATAGCTTCTAGAAGATAGATAACAGCCTTCTAGAAGGCTCTTGCGTTTGCAAGTAATTTCTCGACCGTTTCACTGCCCCCTTCTTAGGACTGTTCTGTCCCAGTACAGGAGACTGGATGCGACACCGTTAAAAGGGATCGTGGCGATAGCGGCAGCTTCTTCCATTTCGGCAACTTCCTTGACCATAAAAGTAACAGTCAATGGACTTTTCCTGACCCAATACTCTCCTCGGTTGGTAACTACAGACCAACACTTGAATGCCTGTTCCTCGGAAGACGACCTCCAACATGTTTCGAACTGTCCTCCAATTCAGTTGATCTAAGCCACAACCAAGCTTGGGTACTGCCAATTTCTTAACATGATGGAACTCCATTTGTCTCTTGAGACTCCATAATGTTCGCCACAGATCTTTGTATAACGGCTTGACACGTGAGTATTTCTTGGTGACCAGATAGAAAACGAAGCGTCCGTCACCACGTAGTCTTAAAACCTTTCCGACTGCCGGTTGCTGTCTTCGTAATTCATCTAGCTGCCCAAACTTCTTTTTAAACACGACTGCAACCCCTTTGGACATGTCAAGGTCCTCGCTCACGCAATGTGCGATGGCGTAATCTTTTTGTGTCTGGAACAGGTCTTGTTGTTCCTCGGTGGTAACTCCGAACCTAACTTTTCCAGAACCTCCGTATAAGTTCATAAACTTTTCGAACTCCATTTCTTCGATTGAATTCCTGGTTCTGCTACTTATTACTCTGGTTTGGACCTGAACTTGCGGATTGTGGTTATCGCCAGCAAACGGGGCTAGACGATCGACGTGGACCACTTTTGGCTTGCCTCTGGGCGGTTTTCGGATGCGGTATATAACGTCGTTAATACGCTGCACGACTTCATAGGGGCCCTCCCATTGCCTTTGCAGCTTCGGCGACAAACCACGTCTCCTTTGAGGGTTATACAACCAGACCATATCGCCAGGTTGAAACCCACCATTTTGCGCCTTGACGTCATATCTTGTTTTCATCCTGTCGCTGGCAATTTGTGTGTTTTTACGGACCTCTTCATGTACTTCGTCTAACCTCTTGGCCAGCTTGCTGACGTAATCTTCTCCAGCAACTTCTTCTTCCGGTCTTCGCCCAAATTGAAGATCGCATGGTAATCTTATCTTACGACCGAGCATGACACAGGATGGTGTTTGACCTGTGCTTTCGTGAACGGATGATCGGTATGCCATTAGGAAAAGGTGCAAGTACTGATCCCAGTCTCTTTGGTGTTCGGACACTACCTTGGCTAAGTACTTGCCCATTGTCCGATTCATCCATTCAACCATGCCATCAGATTGAGGATGGAGAGGCGTTGTCCTAGTCTTCTTAATTCCTAACAGTAGGCAAACTTCTTGAAACAGCCCAGACTCAAAATTGCGGCCTTGATCGGAGTGTAATTCCAACGGAACTCCAAACCGGCAGAAAAACTCTTTTACTAATACGTCTGCGACTGTAGCTGCTTCCTGATTGGGTATGGCGTAAGCCTCCGTCCATTTCGTGAAATAATCCATCGCCACCAGTATGTATTTATTTCCCGAATCGGATTCTGTGAACGGCCCTGCGATGTCAATCGCTACTCTTTCCAAAGGGCTTCCTACGTTGTATTGTTTCATGGGTGCTTTGCGCTTTCTCGCTGGACCATTTCCTGATGCGCAGACTATGCATTTACAGCACCATTTCATGACGTCCTCTTTGCAGTTCATCCAGTAGAATCGTTCTCGCACTTTACCCAACGTCTTCTTAATGCCAAAGTGTCCTCCTGATGTCCCATCGTGGAGATGCTTCAACACTTCGGTCACCCTGCTCTTCGGCACTACCAGCTGTAGTCTGTTTCCCGTGCCCTCGTCACTTTCTAGGGATCGCTTAAGAAGACCGTCTTCTACTATCA
The DNA here is from genome assembly GCA_035610365.1 of Aquatica leii. NCBI lineage: Eukaryota > Metazoa > Arthropoda > Insecta > Coleoptera > Lampyridae > Aquatica > Aquatica leii. The sequence continues at coordinate 22,107,476 of CM069432.1, read as the reverse complement.
AGGAGTCCCACTGGGCCCAGTACGCTTTGATATTTCTGCCCAAAGCACTCACTTCTTCCCAGGTTGGTCGTCGGCCGCTTTCTTTCCAGTCGAGGAGTTGTCTTATTTCAGGATCGTCTTCTTGTTCGCGACGTAACTGCTCAGGTTCCCACTCATCATCAACCATAGCAGTTCTCCGGAGACATTCGACTTTTTCTTCCAGTCGCGAACAATGGCTGCAGTCCGCCGGACATGGTCTTCTGGACAAGGCATCAGCGTTTCGATGACTGCTTCCGGCACGGTGTTCTGTGTCATAGCCATACTCTTGCAGTCTCTCGATCCATTTTGCCACTTGTCCTTCTGGGTTACGGAACTGCAGAAGCCATTTTAAAGCGGCGTGGTCTGTTCTCAGTAAAAATTTTCGTCCATACAAATACTTGTAGAAATGTTCGATGGACTTAACGACTGCTAACAGCTCCCTCTTAGTCACGCAATAATTCCTTTCTGGCCTGGACAAAACCTTGCTAAAATACGCGATAACCTTTTCTTGTCCATCTTGAATCTGCGAAAGGACCGCGCCTATGGCCAGATTGCTTGCGTCGGTATCCAAAACAAACTTTCCATCTTCTCTTGGATAACTCAAAATCGGCGAAGTGACTAGGGCTTGTTTTAGTTGATTAAAAGAACTTTCGCAGTGTTCATTCCATCTAAATTCTGCTTTTTCTTCAGTTAATTTTGTTAATGGTTTGGCAATATTGGCAAATCCGGGTACAAATCTTCTATAATAAGTGCACAACCCAAGGAAACTTCGGACCTGATGTTTGTCGATTGGTCTTGGCCATGCTTGCACTGCTCGGATTTTGTCTGGGTCAGCCCTCACTCCATCTCTAGATACGACGTGGCCAAGGTATTGGACTTCCTTCTTAAATACGTGGCACTTCTTTGGGCTCAGTTTGAGGTTAGCCCCACGTAATCGCTGGAACACTTCCTTTAAGTTGCTCAAGTGTTCTTCAAACGACCTTCCAACCACGATCACGTCGTCCAGGTAAACCAAGCACGTCTTCCAAGACAATCCGCGCAAGATGGTCTCCATCAAACGCTCGAACGTTGCAGGAGCGTTACACAGGCCGAAGGGCATTACAGTGAACTGCCACATACCAGTTCCGATCGTAAAAGCTGTTTTTTCACGATCCTTGGGTTCTAATTCTACCTGCCAGTATCCACTCTTTAAATCTAACGTAGAAAACCACTGGGATCCTGACAGGGTGTCTAGCGCAGCGTCAATTCTGGGTAAAGGGTAGCTGTCCTTTTTGGTCACGTCGTTTAGCTGTCTGTAGTCTACACAAAACCTCGTTGATCCATCTTTCTTCTTTACGAGTACCACTGGGGATGCCCATGGACTACTTGAAGGTTCAATCACGCCTTCTCTCTCCATATCCGTAATTATTTGTTCGGCTTCTTCTCTTTTCGCCAAAGGAAGTCTGCGTGGATGTTGTCGTATCGGCCGAGCGTCTCCGGTATTAATTTTATGTTTCACCACGTTAGTTCTTCCTTTGGAGCCACTCTCTAGCGCGAACACATCTTGGTACTCTTGGATCAACACTTTAACTTTAGCCAGCTGGTCTTGGCTGAGGTTTTCGCATTTGGTGGTAATAATGTCCAATAGATGTTGTGGACACTTCTTCGGCGACGTATCTTCGTTCGACTTCACGCATCTCACAATTTGTGATACTGGCGTGCATTGGCCTACCACGGTCTTCTTTTTCAGCGTTACAGGATCTGAGTTGATGTTTAAGATCCTTACTGGCATCGTTTTCTTTACTCGTACTAAAGTTCTGCTAACGAGTAGTCCCTTTTCAACTAAGCCGCCCTCCATTGGTTCAATCGCGCGTATGTAGCCTTCCCGGAGACTTCCATCCAGGCGTGCCATCACCACACTTTCAGTCCTTGCAGGCAGAGTCACGTCTTCACTCAATAAGACTCGCACGGCTGTCTTCTCTGACGAATGAAAAGGAATTTCTTCATTGTCGATCTTCAGGACATCGTTCTTCATATCCAAATGGAACCCATACTTCTTTATCACGTCCATTCCCAGGATAACTTCTTCCGTGATGTCGGCTACCAGTACTTGATGGTCGAGTACTCCATTTCCCAAACCAATGGTTACTTTGACTTGTCCGTGAGTAGGTATTTCGTCGCCCGTCGCTGTTCGAAGTCGTACTGTTACTGGTGATGTCTTCTCGTTTTCCAGTAAGATGTCAGGACGAATGATGGTCTTCGTCGCTCCCGTGTCAACCAGTAACTGGACGCTTCTCCCATTGATCTTGCCATCGAGATAAATGCTATGCAATTGCTCTCTAGGCGATGCCATTTGGATTGTAACCTCCGGAGTTTGACTAGATGAGATTACTTTTTGTTTCTTTCGCTCGCCTCGTTCCAAATTTTCAAGGGCTCTTCTAGTCCTCTTCTTAGGTTTGGTACGATGCCGTCGTACATGGTCTATTTCATCGCAGTTCAAAGCTGTCACTCCTCTTTCCCGAAGTATTCGTCGCGCTATCTCCTCGATGCTTTCCAGTGTCTGCGCGGGTACTTCTGTAGCACAGCAGAGTCTATGACCATCTCGTTGCGATGCTTGTTTTGCTGCTTCAGACTCCAAAGCATGCACCAAAGCGTCATCCAATGTCTTCGGTCGAGCTAACCGGAGAGTCTGTTGTGTTTCGCTGTCTCGGACGCCGTCTACAAAAGTTTGAAGTGTTAATCTAGCGATGTCAGCCTCAAACTCTTGAAGACTTTCGGCAGCTTTCTGAACCCGACTTTTAATTTGAGCTTGATACGCTTGTTGAAGATGAGCATCCCCATATCTCATTTCTAATCGTGATATTAAGAGTTCGTAATTTTCTTGCAGATGGTCCGGAACAGTTTGTAAAATTCCCAGCGCTTCTCCACGTAAGGACACTATTAAAGACGTCGCTTTCTGCTTGTTGCTCCAACCATTAGCAGTAGCTACGGCTTCAAACTGCTTGTAGTAGGTTGACCATGGAACTTTACCATCAAAATTCGGTGGTACAACTTTGAAATTGTGAGTGTTTTCTTCTCGATGGTCCATTATTAAATCTTCACTCGTGACGCTTCCTTCACCGTGACAATTCAATAGGTTCATTCTTTCTTCAAGCAGTTTTATTTTGTCCTCTAGTTTGTCCTCTATTGCTTCTATTTTCTCATTCACAGATTCGCAAATTTCTTCTTTTAAGTTTAACATGTCTGCTTGGGTTTCGTCTTGAACAATTTTAGTTTGATTTTCTATGCTCGTTCGTATTTCTTCTTTCAAACTTCTAGAATTTTCCAACAACTTTTTTTCCATTTTTCTAGAATTTTCTTCCATTTTCTGAGAATGTTCGCAGAGTTTTTCTTCCATTTTTCTTGAATTTTCTTCCATCTTCTGAGAATTTTCCGACAGTTTTTCTTCAATTTTCTGTGAATTTTCGTGAAACTTTTCTTCCATTTTTCTAGAATTTTCGGACAGTTTTGCTTCGATTTTCTGAGAATTTTCGCCCATTTTCCTATTATTTTCTTCCATATTCTTATTCATCGATTCGAGAATTTCAAATATTTTTGAATCCATTTTCTCTTTTTGCAAACGCGTCACCGGCATAAATTTAAATATAACACGAATATAAAGTTTAAATACACTACTTTTTAAAATGCAGTTTTCGTATAACACAAAATTTTAATAACGATCCACTTGTTAATATTAAACCACGAAAACGAATTTAAATAATATCGCGATCACGCACTTGTTAAAAGAAAAACTTTAATAAACACTATTTTATACTTTATAAATAAACACGCGTATCCGCGAACTTATTACTAGAGTGATATTAGATTACTTAATGGTATTTACACTAATAAAAACGAACCCGACACCGACACCAATGTTACGAATTTATTTATTATTAACTAATTTATTTAAACGATTAAAACTACGTTTACTTATTATAGAAATATGTACACTTTTAAATTAACCGAACTAATTAAATCTAATAATAATATTTAATAAAAACACTTACACTATAATTTATATCACTTAAGATAAGATAACGTCCTCGGATTTCACACTTGTTTACACTAATTATCACATACACGATTATTCTCGATTTATTTATGTAGACACACACGTGCTAACGATTTATTTTCACTTGATAATCTTCTTAATACAGCTGCATTCGCGTTTCGACAATAACTGACCTACGATCTGTCTCGTCGCTATATAAAGACATACGGAAATCCTTCTCGATCGTTCCTCACTTTTTGCTATAGCTTCTAGAAGATAGATAACAGCCTTTTAGAAGGCTCTTGCGTTTGCAAGTAATTTCTCGACCGTTTCATTATTGAAAAATGCAATTTACTCGCACACATCTTCATACGAACGCGTTCAAAACTAAACTAATTATAACCAAAAATAAGTACAACTAGTTAAAATCTACCCGGTACAAAACGTGTTTATGACGTAAGTTGTTCTTTGGTCACATTTTTCTAATCATTAAATTAAAATTTGAAATCGATAATACAAAACTGACAATTTTAAGTAGCAAGTATTGAGGTTATTATTAGTTTTATTGTTTTTTTAAAAAAAAAGCAATCAAAGACAAACATAAAATTCTGAAAATTAACTTACAGTTTGCAGATTCTAAAACTCGCAAAATTGGTTTTAATTATTATTTAAAAATGCAATTTACTCGCACACGTCTTCATATGAACGCGTTCAAAACTAAACTAATTATAGCCAAAAATAAGTACAACTGGTAAAAATTTAAACGGTGCAAAACGTGTTTATGACATAGGTTCATTTTGATCACATTTTTGTAATTGTAATCAGTAATTTAATTTGTTAATTTTAGCTAGCAGTTATTTAGAATGTTGGTAGTTTTATTGTTTTATCAAATATAAATTTTAAGACAAAGTTACACTTTATTCTCTTACGTTTTTATAGAAACGCGTTCAAATCTGATCTAAAACCAAAGCTATGTAACTTATTTAATAATTCTTATTGTTTTTATAGTGAGCCTTGTTGATTACAACTACGGCTAGCTACGATGTCGGGCGTGGTTGAGGACGAACTATACAAGTAATAACCAAAGATGCTACATATAGAAGAAAACAATCAAACATGCAGTTATGAATAACTTTAGTTTACGTCTAGCAAATCAAAAAAGGTTTTGTTGGGATCTAAGCATTTTAGTAGGGAATTTAAACAAAAATAATAAGTTAACCAAAAAAAAAATAACAAAATAGAAGGTGTGATTCTAGTGGTATTCTTCAAACGACCATAGCAAAATGTGTGATAAGGTTGCATGCACTTTAATACTTGCATTCATGATTTTGTGACTTTCTAACATCATGCAGAAACCACGAGCTGGTAAGTATCCGGAAAGTTGTTACCAATAGCAAAGTGTACAACTGGCCGATGGCCACTTACCTTAGAGAAATTAATCTCAATTTCAAGACATACTTTTGTCTTTTAGGGTATTAAGGTTATAAAAAAAACACAAGCATTTGTTTTAATATATTGCAAGTAATTGCATACACTCAGATACAAAGAAAACGAGCTACCCGTTTTTTAAAAATTTGTTACACCAATGTTTCCATACTTTGAATAAAGTTTTTAGTTTTTTTTATAAAAAAAGGGACTATCAGAGCGTATTGCAACCGTGCTGCTACTATAACAAATAAAAAAATGTTGAATTAGTTAGATTATCACAAGTAGGTACCCGTTTATCAAAATCGCAGTCGCACGTGTATTCTCGCATCTAAACTATATCGTTTATATGCAAGAAACGATTTTAATGCATAATATAAAACAATTAAAATTAATGGTTTGTAAAGATCCCAGCAGTAAGTTGATTTCATTGAATAAGGTGAGTTGTTGGTAAGCTGAATAAAATTGTTATCGTTGTATTCTCGAGCCCTAGATATGCGTTGTAGAAATTTGCATAGAATTTTAAATGAATTGGTTATCGCATGTTGGAGAACAAAATGTTGGCGAGGTTTTTTATTACATGTAAATTTTATTCGAAAATTTGAATAATAAACGTCCTTTTTTTGTTGGCAAATAAAAACAAATTTAACTTAAATACGTATTTATTTAATCTCAATAAATATGATTTTTATAATTTAACTCCATAATTAACATTTCGACAACAATATAGCAACCGCCTAATCTATTGGTACATTTGGCTTGCACTTCAGTGCCCAAAGATATGTTTGCCTAAATAATCAAAACATAGCTACATCGTAAGTAGGCATATTAATTGTTAAAGACGAAATGTGGCTCCCAATAGAATTTTAATTAATTTAAAACGAAAACGCCACACTTTGCCAAAGATATAATACATATAAGAGCATGCAACAGTTACATTCTCAGTGAAAGTACATAGAAATGGAAACTATTTAACTAGATTTATAAGAAGAGATAAATTTGAATACATAGATATAGAAAAGTTGTGATTATATTCTTAAGTAGAACGATTACAATTTCAAGCGTCTCGAAAAATATAAACCAAATTTAATATGTATGTAAACGAGCTGGGTTACATATTTCAGTTGTAATTAGTAAAATAAATTAATCTTATTTAGTGTAAAAGGAATGGTAGGTGTTTGGAAATACAATGTGATGGGCACATTTATATACACACTCTGTTTCTTATTATAGTGTTGCGATTTACAATTGACCAAGAAACGTTACATTTCATATTTCAAACATCGTTAATTTTTTTTCGTTTTAATTTTTTTTTACTTTATTAATGAGGTCGTTGACGGAAACATGCATTTAAGTACACACACACTAACAATAATTTTGAACGTATCCTAAAAAAACGTGTGATTAAGTACGTTACTACCTTTGGTCGTTAATATCACACTTTTTAGTGTTTTTATTTTAAAAATAATTTTTGTTCGTTGCGTGACAGTTCATAGACACAAAATAGGAAGACTAGAATAGACTAAAACAAACAAACTATTGGTCAATTTCAATAGGTCCACCGCCATTTGTTAAATGGTACATCATGGAAGTAGATTAAAATTATACACATCAAACTAAAACTACTACGATGTACAATTAACAATTTAACATCAGCATATATTTTATTTGTATACAGTAAATAACACCCTTAAGTACAATTTTGATTTATATCGGACGATTTCATTACGAGTATATTGATCCATCTAAATCTTAAGTTTGAAAACGTTACCAATCATAAAGGATCTCGTTGCGTGACGTTAAACATATTGTACACTCTGTTCTAGAAAAAAACGACTCCTGCTGCTTGTATTTTTACTTCAAAAAATCACATTATTATTATTGGTCTAGATATATATTACGAAATTTTTGTATAAACTGTAAAAAACTAGTTTAACTTAGTAGGCTGTTAAATTCTCTTTCAAACAATGACCAATAATACTAAAGCAAATTTTACATCCGACAATGGAAAGAAAAACAATAAAAAAGCATAATTTTTTTTTAACAAAGTAGTTGTTTTAAGCTTGCTTGGTCACTATCACCAATTGTTCCAAATATTTAAACTAAATTAGTCTTTAGTCACGTAAAATGACTGACAACATGACATGATCTTTGCTGTTTTTCTTATCCATGATTTTTTTCTCTTAATTTCCGTTGATTCACTTTAAACTGATTACGTACGGATTTAGAGAAAGTTTAGGTCTCGACGTCATAAGGAATCACTGCCAGAATGCATTCATTACAGTTTCCGCCTCCTAGGTATTTGTATTTTGTTATTTTATCGAACCTGTTGGTTGTCAGCATGACATGACCAGTAGCGTGGCTATATACTCGGCGCCATGAAGCCAGTAAAATCGGCGCACTCTCGTTTCTAATAAAATTCAGATCAAATTTGTTACTGATTTAAAATCTCACAATGTATTTAAACTTCACTAACAGATTTGTCTAAAACAAAAGTAACCGGCAAAGACATCCTCCAGGACTGTTTACCAATGATAGAAGCTTTAGACTTTATACGAAAAAGCGTTGTACCGCAAAGACAGGTAGAAGATTTACTCAAAATGAAAAAAACCTGTCTAACATCAAATTACTTTTTCTGAAACCAAGAATACCACGGACAAAAGGACAACAATCAACTTACTGGTTCGGTCTATCGCAAGAAGACACACACCACACCTTCATCAAAAAAACTCATTTATCACCAACTACAAAAAACTAAACGTTAAAAAAAATGAAAAACCAGTAGTAGGCTACAAGATACTCAATTCTTCCTTATGTTGCCGATATCACCGATAACCCGAAAAGATCCTAGACAACAATTGGTATTCTACACGGTACCTTCCAAAAAATGGAACAATTTTTACCTCTCCGACACGAATTCAGTACAAAAACTAAGTACAAACACTGTAAAATGTTATACATAGAACCAGACAGTCTGAAACATGCAGTACAAGCTCAAATAACATCAATGAGATACCAGACTAGAGCACACAACTCAATCCGACAAATTTTTCTTCTCCAATAGTTACGCCACGGTCGTCTGTCATCATGTAAGACAAAATGCGAGAACTACAAGAGGTAGAAATGGAAACCCCAGTAAAAGCAAAACCGTTCAGCAAGGACATGAAAAAACGGGATTTGTAATTTTTATAGATTATATTGGAAATTGCGTTGTACAGCAAAGACTGAGAAAAGATTTACTCAAAATCGACAATACTATGGGACCGCTATGATATCACCATTATCACGGCTTATCGATAACATTTTTATAGAGACGATTTGGAAGCCAAAATACTGGTTCGTCATTTCCGCTCTTAAATGCACTAGTAAAACACAACAAGCGACAATCATTTTACACGTTTGGTCTATCGCAAGAAAACAGACAGATTTATATTTACATGCGGCATCACACCACACCTTCATCAGATAAACTCATTGATCACGGACTACAAAAGACTAAACGTTGAAAAAAAAAATAAAAACCAGTAGTAGCCTACAAGATACTCAATTCTTCCGTATGTTGCCAACAATAACTCGGGAAGATTCTAGACAACAACAATATCGGAATTCTACACGATACCTTCCAAAAAATGGAACAACTTTTACCCCCCGAGACGAATCTAGTACAAAAATTAAGTACAAACACTATAGAATGTAGAACAGACAGTTTGAAACATACAGTGCAGATTTGAAGAACGTTATTGAGTTACCAGACTAGGGCACAGAACTCAATCCGACAAATTTTTTTCTGCGATAGTTACGCCACTGTCGTCTGTCGTCATATAAGACAAATCCTCGACTCAATAACGAGATCGGTTGTGCTACGAATAACTAAAGCATACAGAACAACCCATACAACGGCATTAGAGGTAATAGCCGGAATAAGCCCGATCTGAGTGGAAATAACATCAATACAAGAGCTACAAGAGGTAAAACGGGAAACCCCAATATAGGCCAAAATGCTCAGCAAAGAATGAAAAAAACCGATTTTGTACTTTTTACATACTTTATTCGAAAACGTGTTGTACCACAAAGAGCAAGAGAAGACTTACTCAAAATCGAGAATACTACAAACGAAAGAACGGGACCACCATGAAATCATCGATTATTGCTAACATTTTTATAGAGATGTTTGAGATCCAACGACAAGAAGCCAAAATACTGGTTCCGCTACGTGGATAGAACTTTCGTCATTCCTGTTCTTAGATGCACTAGCAAAACGCAACAAACGACAATCAACTTACTCGTTCGGTCTTACAGAACAACGCCTACCAGGGCATTAGTAGGAAAAACTGCTCATTTAGCTGGCACAAAGAGCCACCCTTTTTAAAGACACCAAGAAAATGGAAGTAACTGGTTTTGTAAATTTTCACAGACGGATCAAACAGCAGGTGCGGATCTAGGGGTTGTCCCACCTGCCCCCACCCACCCCTTTGAATAGAATATAAAGAAAAATTAGAAGGTTAATCTTTTAGAAAAATGACTGTACTGTACACTACTATGATGTTATTCTGGTGCCCCCCCTCCTTTTAATGTTTCTACATACGCCAAAGAGCGAGGAGAAAATAACATTTGTGGCGCTAATAGACCAAGGAAATCATGGGGTGATAAAAACCATTGAAAGAGGACTACCCGAAAATAGTAGCAGTACACAAGCAAAACTAGCGGCTATTCTATTGGCGCTAAAATTAGCAAACAAACACGCAGCCTTCGGATGCAAAACGACCATTACAACGGACAACAAAACGGCAATTAAGAGTAAGAATAGTAAACCCAAAAATAGAGATGATCGCGCACGTCCAAAAGTAGCATACGCCAGTAACAGTAAGAATAGCAAATAAGCAATCGAATGGGTAAAAGAGCACGACAGCGTGGCGGGAAATAAAAAAGCGCACGAAAAAGCAATAGACTATAGAGGGAATAAATAGATGAAGCTCGAACTATACAGAATAGTCCGAACAGTAAGGCCACAAAGATTCAATCTGACTGCGAAGCGGTATGGGTAACCACGAGACACGAACACTTTCATGAATATTGTAAAAGATTTAATTTAGAAAATACGAAAAGAACGTGAATTTAAAGAACACAGAAGAATAACAAGGATGATCCTGATAAACAAGCTCAGCAACATAAAAGAAAAATGGCCGTTAACACACTAAAACCTAGAAAATTCAAAAGTTAAGATCAGAATACTGAACGAAGCGTTACATTTTTTCATGTTAGACGAAGAACGATAGAAAAAAAAGAAGGTAAATAAATAGACATAAGACAAACAAAACTAGAGCAGAGAAAAAAGTATGTGTGAAGCACCACCGCGGGTGTGGCCAAACGGGACAAATAGTGTACGAACAAAGTTAAGAGTTGAACCTTCTTGATCCCATCTGTATTAGTAGGGCGGGTGCTCTGTAAAGGGAGGGAAGAGACACTACGACGAACATAGTCCGGATCGGCAAAAGAAGGGCCACATATAACCATTAATAGCCATCTGCCAAACCGAGCTCTAAAAATGAGATCGAAACGGCCAATTAACACAATACGAAACGCTTCTGGGTAGGACACCAAAGCTTGGGTTTCCGGAAGTTGGGAAATAAAAAATAAAAAACAAGAAGCAAGGTTTTACAAGAAAGATTAGAACTACTTTAGCTTTTCCCCGCTCATTTTTAGAATAGCGTAGGTGGTTTTTTTTGCTACATATATGACAAAGAAAGCCTAATACCGAAAGATGGGAAATCCGAAGAAAAACCATGTTTTTTTCATATAAAATCTGTGTCGTCACGTATTTTGTTTCATAGTCTATTTCTACGTTGATGATCTGCGGACATCTTTACGAAGATTTATTAGTTTCGTTTCTGATTAAGGAATTAGAATTATGTCTAGCAAAAACTTGATGACCGCACTGACATTACTTTTTTTCTCCAATTAACGCATCGTGCAGAAATATAGTAAATAATTTAAAACACCATGCTCCAATTCTCAAAAAAAGTTTATAGATTTAGGACAGTAATCAAAAGGGTCCATAAGTCTTTAGTATCTCCATCCTTGTGAGTAGTATAGTAGGGTATGTTCTGGCTCACTCGAGTATCAGTGTTAGAATGTTTTCTTGCTTTAAGCATTTTTGGAAAAAAACTATAAGTACTACGAAGTCTTTACATACAATTCACTAATTTTTTACTGTCAAAAACGATGCTATCAAGACTAAGAAATAGCATACCAAGAAGAAAAAAGTTAAGAGTAAAAAAATTTGCGAAAAATTAGAGAAAATATGTAAACTCAAACTTGCGCGATGTCATCTGATTACGAACTTATCCGAACTTACCCGACAATAAAATTTTCAAAAAGGGCGGGAAAATTAAAACCCGATCTTACATGGAATTTAAATTTGAATAAGCGCGCGCTCACTCGATGTTACCCGAACTTAAACGAAATTCATATTTTCAAAAATGCGGGAAAATTGAAATTTCGAAAATTGCGCGTGCACCCGAACGCATCCAAAAAAAATACGATCTCGCCCGAACTTACACAAACGCAGCCGAAATTCAAACTTTTAAAAAAACGCAGGAAAATTTGCGCCAGAACCGGTACTACTATACTACTAAAGTGGCTTGGATCTTAGACAAACTCTGTTTACTTTGGCAGGTGAAGAGTAAAGCCGTACGTATCTCTTTTCTTTTGTGTATTATTATTATTATTATTCCTATTTTTGACTTGTTTTAGAAAACAAAATCCCTCTCCATTTATTTATTATTTCTGTTCTTCTTTATTATTGGTTCTCTTTTGTATATCCACTCCTCGTTTTATTTCATTATCACACGTTACTTCTAATTTCTACAAGTATTTTACCCTTTCTTCTTCTATTTAAACTAATTGCTATTCGTTTTTTTCTATTTCGGCGTTTTCAAACTTATTCTATAGCGATTGCACATATTCGTTTTCTCCCTCTCTTTTTCTTTATTAGGTTTTTCCAGTTGTATACTTACGTACTACGTTTTTTCTATTTGTCTGCTCTTTTCTTAAATATTTTCTATGATCTACTAATTCGCTTCAATTTCCTTTTTTTTTGAATTGTACATTTTTCACCTTTTTTAATATTTATTTTTTTCCTTCTTCTTATATTGTACCTTGTTTTTGAAAATTTAAATCTTAAACACTAGTAATCGTGTGGGGTGTCAATGAGTTTGCTAAAAGTTATTTGGTGCAACTTACAAAAACAACGACGTGTTTTATAGACAAGTTTTCAACATTGTTTATGTTAGTAAATAAAAAACATTAAATTTAACAATTTGTAAGTTCCATCGTTGTTTATCTCACATTTGTGGAACCGCTGATTAAAACCAACGGTCCCCAAAACTTTTTTTACCATCTTGCAAACACTGAAGGATTCAAGTAGTAGGTATTCGTTTGTGTAGTGTGGAGTATTCCCAAGAGATAACTCTTTTCTCTAATCGCGCCATTACTTATTCAGTTAAAATTTCCTAATGCCAAAATGCACCAAAAAGCGTCTGTTCGAAGAACACCCGTCTACTTTTAACCTCAAAATTAAATTCGAATCTAATATACTCGTAAATTCGAAACACAATATACGGTTGAAAAACGCAACTTAATTTACATTTTAAGGGATCTATCATCATATTTGTGTCAGAAAAAACAAGAAATGTAAACAAGGACAAGGGAAGTAATTGGCAGGGCCTGAAGTAGCGCGGTTTTAACACAAGTTGCAGCGGATGCGGTTTGTTTTTGGCAGTGATTGTGCGAAATAAAATAAAAGCTGCGGTATAATATGATGATCGATCTCGTTGCTACGTCTAGAATTAATTTAAAAGCCTCGAACGACATGGTACACTTCTAATGTCGACATAACAAGATAAAATATCCAAAGCGAAAACAAAAAGGCAGCAGTGAAATACTTGATAACTACGGGGCCGCCTAATTCGCCACCCACGAGTGATGTCCGTCGAAGTAACAGCACAGCAATGGTTATTAATGCCCCCGAACAGAATATTGTCACTGAAAATGCGAGGCTGAAAAAATATTGATTTAATAAGATAAAGGATTCATTTCGTAGTTACTTACTTTCCAGGGTTAACGTTAAATGCGCGTCCATGATAGTTTTGATAAATTGCGGCAATGGACCATGCAACTCCAATTCCGAGAAAAACATTGACAGCGTTACTTCCCGTTACGTTGCCGATGCTGGCGTCGGCGTGCTTATCTTGAATAGCCGCTACCTTGCTTGCAAACGTATCTGAAAAAAGAAATAGATTTTTATTTCGCACGATAAAGTAAAAGGGTGAAACAGGAAATTGAAAAACGCGGTTACGAAATGATTTAGCCTTTTCTCCAACGAATTGAGAGATTGGAAGTTCTTGCGCACTTCCGCCACTTGTGGCCATTCAAAGAATTCAGTTAAAAGCTCAACCGACCAACTATTTTCACATTTATACGATAACGAAAATACAGTTAAATTGTTTTTTTTTTGGTTAAATTATTGTTAACTTCACGACTAAACACAAAAAATTACATAACGATTTTAAACTTTCAGTGGAAAATCCTTTTTTCTACATAAAAACCGCTCCAAGAATCATCTTTATTTACGCTATAAATTATTGTTTTAAATTTGAGTTTGATTGGAAAATAGTACACTTAACTAATTAAATCTAACCATATTTAAGAAAAACACTTACACTAATTTATATATTACAATCACTCGAAAAATAATGTACGCGAATAACTTCTATTTATCTGAAACTGACACTTGTTTACATTAAAGACACGTACGTTTGAACTACGTTATATTTTTAAAATAATCTTCTTAATACTTCCGACTACAAAAAACTGACCTATGATTCGTTTGAACCGCTTTTATACATTTCAGCTATCTTTTCGAGAATTTTCTACCTTTCGTGAACGTTATCGAAGCAGACAACAACTTCGCACAGGTTTCAATGCCTTCTTCTTAAGACTGTTCTGTCCTAGAATAGGAAACAGGATGCGACACCGGTAGAAAGGATCGTGCCGATAGCGGCAGCTCTTTCTATTTAGGCAACTCCCTTGACCATAAAAGTAGCAGTCAATGAACTTTTCCTGACCCGATGTTCTACTTGGTTGGCAACTGCAGACCAACACTCGAATGCCTGTTCTTCGGAAGACGACCTCAAACATATTTCGAATTGTTCTCCAGTTCAGTTGATCTAAGCCACAATTTGGGTACTGCCAATTGTAGAACTTCATTTCTCTTTTGAGATTCCATAATGTTTGCCACAGATTTCTGTATAACGGTTTTGTACGTGAGTACTTTTTGGTGACCAGATAAAACGAAGCGTTGGTCACCACGTAGTTTTAAAACTTCTTTTTAAATACGACTGCCACCCCTCTGGACATGTCAAGATCTTCGCTCACGCAATGCGCGATGGCGTAATCTCTTTGTCTTTGAAACAGGTCTTGTTGTTCCTTGGTTGTAACTGCAAACCCAGCCTATTCAGAACCTCCGTATATGTTTGTTACGGTCGAATTTTCTTTACGTACGCCTATGTTGTTACGGACGAAATTTTCTTTACGTACGCCTATGTATTTTCAACGCGAAAGTAGATTCGGGTTGACGCCCTCTAACGTTCGTTTCTCAGTGCGATTCATTTGACGGAAATTCGTCACACGGGCATGATATAAAATGGTCTGGACGCATGGAATAGTTATGTTATCTATTACCATCTAGAAAACCAATCATAATTAGCGAATGATCTAATTGCTTCAACGCGTTAAAGGGTAAGCTATTGTCGTCTTTTAGTAACAATTTCGTTCGTAATTCTGTCTTCCTTTTAACAGCCATTTTACGTTCCTTTCTTTAACATCTGGTACCTTATCGATAAATGGCTATCGTAAACGACTGTTAAATACGTCAGCACGTTGCCGTACACGGGCACCAGCGTAAGGCGATTTCCACGCCACGAAATTGGGGGTCTTGCGGAGCCTTCCCGGGCAAAGAGTGCTACACGTGGATGACACGCCGTGACCTGTATTAACCACCTATTTGTGTTCTAACGATATTCAGTATTCGATACCAATTTAAGAAGGAATGAACCTCGACAAATATTTGGATGGGACGATGCTAACTTTTTCTTTATAAGGCTTATGGCTATAACTAATTAAACCAAAGACAAGGGGTACCACAGCATACGACAACCGGTTTATATTATTTATACTTTCTTGTACCTTAAGTAATGATTGTTGTAGATGTTGATTTCGTGAGACATTAGTTTGACACGATTTGCGATTCAAATTGCTTACAGGGTTACGTGTCGGGGAAAGTACTTTCTTCACACCAGTGGAAATTCCTGTATTTATGGTAAGTGCTTTTATATGTTTTATTTCGTAGTCAACCGGGTCACTCACGAAACTTTTGCTATTAGTTCTGTAATTATCGATATTGTTGTCTACCAGCTAGGTAGTAAATTTTACTTATGTTGTGTTGCGCATGCTGTGTACTACCAACGATTGATTAACGTTAGTGCTATATTAATTCCGTACGCTCTGTTACGATAAGTTAACATTAACGTAGGAATTTATTATTACTGTGTTTGATTGTCAGTAATGCCATATTACTAAATTATTTTGTGTACTTCGCATATTGTATGCAGACGAAATTTACTACCATCTACTCTTCGCTAGTCATGTCAATGTAATCTACGTATGTGTTGTGTGTTGCCGATGCTTCGGATATTTAGTTATACTCGAACTAAAAGTATTCTTGGTCATGTTATCCAACTGTTATCAATTCGAACGTTAATCTATTTATCATTATAGAGGAATTAAAGTGAAATTGTTATTAACGATTGAGTTTCTTTTTTTATTCGTTTCTTTCAGCATTTACGAACCTAACATCTTGTTACAAGTTTATTACCACCTGTCTTGAGCGGGACAGAAGTGACTTTGGATAAGCTCTGGCGCCCTTAAATATCTGTTCGTTATTATCTAGGAACCCTACCCTCTCACCGACTATTGTGAGTTGGCTTTGCAGGTTCGTAAACTAGCAAAAAGCTTGTAACATGTTCATAAACTTATCGAAGTCCATTACTTCGACTTGATTTCTGGTTCTGCTAGTTATTACTCTGGTTCGGACCTAAACTTGCGTAATGTGGTTAACGCCAGCAAACGCGGTTAGACGATCGATGTGGACCACTTTTGGCTAGCCTCTGAGTGGTTTTCAGGATTCACGTAATTAATACGCTGTACTACTTTATAAGGACCCTCACATTACTTCTGCAGCTTCGGCGACAAAGCACGTATTCTTTAATGATTATACAATCAGACCATGTTGCCAAGTTAAAACCCATCATTTTGTGCCTTGATGTCATATCTCGTCTTCATTCGGTCGCTGGCAATTTGTGTTTATTTACGGACCTTCTCATGTACTTCGTCTAGCCTCTCGGTCAGCTTGCTGACGTACTCTTCTACAGCAACTTATTCTTCCGGTCTTTGTCAAAATCGGAGGTCGCATGGCAGTCGCATTTCGCGATTGAGCATGACACAGAATGGTGTTTGGCTTGTGCTTTCGTGAACGGATGATCGGTATGCCATTAGGAAAAGTGAAAGTACTGATCACAGTCTCTTTGGTGTTCGGACACTACTTTGGCTAAGTATTTTCCCATTGTTTGCTTCATCCGCAAAACCATGCCATAAGATTAAGGATGGAGAGGAGTTGTCCTAGTTTTCTTATCAGAACAGTCGGCAAACTTCTTGAAACAGCCCAGACTTAAAGTAGCGGTCTTGGTCGGAGTGTAATTCGCTAAACCGGCAGAAAAATTCATTCACTAAAACATCTGCGACTGTAGCTGTTTCTTGACTGGGTATGGCGTAAACTTAAGTACATTACGTAAAATAATCCATCGCTACCATGATGTATTTGTTTCCCTGTACGCTTTGATGTTTCTGCTCAAAGCACTCACTTCTTCCCAGGTTGGTCGTCGACCGTTTTCTTTCCAATTCAAGAGTAGTCTTATTTTAGGATCCTTTTTTTGTTCGCGCCGCAACTACTCAGGTTTCCACTTGTCATCAACCTCTGGTTTCTCTTCAATACGCGAATAAATCCTTCACCTTTAGCTAAAGCAAAAGGACTTTGATTAATTCATATTTGTGAAGATAATTAAAGCTGACAGTATGTAACCTGCGTTTGGGGATTGCAGCAGTTATCTTTTTATGTCAGACCCCGTAAATCGATTCTGCTGGCTGAGTATTCGTTTTTGTTTTTTTTTTTGGGTTTCTTCGATTGGTTGTTTAAGTAATTTTTGGTAACGGACACAGTATTTGGATTGACGATTTTCATTTAATGTATTTTGAATTTGTTTTAATAGGATTTTAGATTGAGTTTAATAAGTTATTTTACGTTTTTAAATTCAAAGTTACAATTTAAATTGTTGATAAAGTTTTGTATTTTGTTACGTCGTGAATCATCTGATTTCGCGATTTTGTTTATTGAGTATTTCACTTGGTTTGTTGAGAATTCCAGTTGTAATTTATGTTTCCTTCTGAGATATAATCGTAATTAAATATATTTCCGCCGTTTGTTTATTTTAAGTTGGTTCAAAAGTTCTTTGTTCAAGTGCATTCTCAGTACAGTCGTACTTTGATTTCTTTGTGTCAATCGTTTAGATTACGTGGAAAAATTAAGTCATTATCTTAATTTATTAGGCAGTTTAAATTCTTGTAATATAATATTTTGTCAATTTGACATTTTCACGTACAAGCGAAATGCTGTGTCCAAATGCTATAAATATGACGTAATGGGGACTGATTACCTCTTTATCGCACTTCTTAATGAGAATATTTTCGTTCTTGAAGTTTCGAACACAGCCTTTGTGGAAAGGGTAGTCGAAAAAAGTTGATATATAGATGTGATTTTGGTAAATGAAGAGAGTTCGAAGTTAGTTGGTTGACAGTCGTCAGAATGTAGTTATCGCGGGTGATAATTCACCTTTGCTAGTAGTTACCGCGGAAGTAAATGAAAATGGTTCAGTGATTCTTTAAGTGGAAAACAAAACTTTCCTTTTCGTAATTACGGTTCATGGAGATCACTGTTTTCCGAATTAAGTTAGTATGTAACGTTAAGTGAATTTGTGCGTGAGTTTGTTTCGCAATCTCATATCTTTCGCCTTGGGGGCGAATCAATAATAAATCTTCCGTTGGTAAATTATTCATCTCGATTTGGTACCCTATCGAGGTTCCGGACGTCTGCTGGCCTACGCTAACCAAAAGCCCGACTACAAATAATTCAAGGTATTTATTTTGCACCATCTATCGATATGTGAAATTTTTGTTTACGCGATTAAGTGTTAAAAGCTTTGAATATTAAGAAAAAGTATTACAAGTGTCTCGAAGTTAACGTTAATGTAACTAATTCATGTCCGTATTTGGCGGAACTGTGTTATTATTCCGAGTTAAAAATTTATTAAACGGGACCGAATTATCGATTCAAATTATATATATTAGTTTTAAGTTATTTAAGTACATTTGATTTTATAATTAATTAATTTTGACGCGCACACGGCCGTGAATTTTTGTTTTGTTTTGGTAATTAATGTTTACCAATTTTATATATTTTTTTTACTATTATTATTTTGTTCTGTATTGTGTATTTATTCAAACTTTCATTTTGCGTTCTTTGTTTCTGTTTTGTGTGATTAATTTTGTTAATTTCAATTCAATTATTTTATTATTTTATTCATTTTGTTTTAATTTGTTCAAATAAATGTTAAATGGTTAAATGTAAAGAGCTTTTAATTCCGTCGGCCTCCGCGTGTGTAACTTTATTAGCTTATTACAGATTTTAGTGAAATACACTATCAAGGTAAGTCCGTTTAGGGTGTATTCTACAGAAGCGGACTTGTGGTTGGCAAGGGCCAGAAGTCTACTAAGCTTTACTCCTTCCTGGCGCCCTTTGATTTCGACATTATTACTTTTCGATTTTGTGTTTTCGTCAAGTCAATCCAATTCAATCACGAAACTTTTAAATATAACCCACCCCTTCTCCATTGAGCTAGTGGCACAACACCGTTTATGTTACCTCATTTCAGGCAGTGACATTGTTTTAACTTTGGCATGTAACAAGTAATTTTGTAATTTGTAATCACAGCGTTGTTAATTGGTGATAAAATTGTTCCTTACTACGGCGCTTTTGACTTTTTCCTCCACGAGGTTAAAGGTGGGCAACGACTCGCAGGCTATAAACCCAAACATTTCTGGCAATAAGTTCCCATAAACGACTAAAACGACTAAAATAGTATCAGGTAACAGCTTATGTCTCCAGCCGGCAATCGATGAACGTCGAGCTGTCGCGCTCCACCTCCCCGAGGTCCAAGCGTCGTCGTGAAGACGACGATGACGATTTCCTATCTGATACCTCGCCTGACAGCATAGAAGCCTCTTTCGATGCAGAGATCCTTCGTCTAACAAAAGTAACCTCAGTACCGACTGATACGGTTTGAGTTAACCGTCAAGGCCTCTAACCTCGTACCGATCCGTAAAATAATCCTTGATTTCAACCGCATAGATTCTATTCGCCTGAATAATGCTATCGCAAACTCAATTCCTTCTTATCTTCCACGTGGTGCTTCGTGCCACGATCCCAAATGGCTAGACGCCTTCATTGATAAGTTGACCAGGATGATCTTCGACTCTTGCCAACATGGTTTGAATGGCATACGTCTAAGATCTAGAGCTGGTATACCGTGACAGAATCCTAAGATAAACAGGTTAAAGCGAGCGGTGCGTTGTTTGCGAAAAGACCATCAAAAAGCCCCAGCAGACGTAGAACATAAATGGCTTGCCTCGTACAAGGCCGCGCTTTACCGGTACAAACTGGCAGTGAACAAAGCAAAGTATAGCTTCTGGCAAAAAAGCTTGGCGACGAGTCGTTGGGGGTTAGTTTACAGGTTATTATCCCGGCAGTTCTTGTCGATCCAACCGTGTTCCAATATCAAAGACAGCGACAACAATCTCAGAACGACACACTATTAAAGTATTAGTTTCCACATTATTTCCAGACGACGATCCTTTGACGGACAACGGCTATCGTGCTCAAATAAGATCCCGAACTCTTTTGCAAAGCAATTTTCGACAGGACTGAGTGGTTACCGTTTAGCCGCGGTGGCTAGCAAAATCCCTAAAAATAAAGTTTATGGACTTGACGGAGTACACTATAATGTTTTGTAAACGGTTGTTCTAGATTCACTATTATCCACGATCGTTGAACTGTTCCATAAAAATTTTCCTACCAGCTGAAAAGCTGGTGAGCTAATCACTATTCTCAAGCCCGGAAAGAAGGATCTCGCCAACCCTAACTCGTATCGTTCGATAACTTTGTTATGTTACTCGATTTCGTCAAACATTTAATTCCATCCTAGTCAATATGAATTTGTTCCTGGCAAAACGATGACTGACGCCGCCCGTCGATTAATGACTATTGTACTATCGACCGTTTCCAAGCACAGACTAGCTATTTTCATAGACATTTCTGGAACGTTCAATAACGTATGATGGTTCTTAATAATCAAAGCTCTCGTCGTTAAGAGAGTACTTGCTGACGCTACACGCCTCATTCGTAGCTATTTATCGAATAGTTCGATCACATATTCAGCGAACGTTTCACGTTCAATCTTCACCAGACGACTTACAAAAGGCTGTCCATAAGACTAGGGTTGTGTGGAGCTTGGTTGTAAATGCTCTTGTAGACAAAGACTTTACCAGCAGACTGTGGCATTTTCGCTTATGCGGACGACATCACTGTCACAGTGTCCGCAAATTCCAGACGGGACTTAGAGGCAAAATCTAACACGTGCCTAAACATTGTGACTAGCTGGGCTGGCAACAATAAACTAAGTATTTCTGCAGACAAGATTAAGTACATGGTTTAGGGCTCTACGCTAAGACCAGATCCTTCAGGGCGCCTCCACTATACTCCCGTTCGTAGGGCCTTTGAATTCAAGTACCTCGGACTATTGCTTGACAACAAACTGAGTTTGTAAAACATTGAGCTTTTGTGGATGACAAGTGTAAGAGCGTCTTGCACTTGTTCTATAAATACTTAAGCTTGAAATGGAAGCTTCAGAAAAAACATCTTGCGAATATCTTTGACAATGCAGTCATTCCCACTCATGATGGCTTATACATTTGGTACCGTAGACTTCGACATACCCACGTGGTCAAGAAACTGGCCTCGCTCTAATCATTATTCCTTAGAACCAACCTCGGGACTTATCGCACCGTTCGTGTATCTAAGCAACCTCCCCTACATCTGCGTTTGCAGAAAATTTACTGCACTAAGGTTCTTCGCAATGCTGGCTCGTGCAAGTGCCTCCAACCGTCACTTAAAGGTCTTCATCTTGGGCGAATGGCAGCGGCTGTGGGATACTTCCCATAAAAGGCGTAACGCCTATTTTATTATTCCGGATATTCTTACCTGGGTCAGAATGCTCCACGTCTCTGGACGAGAGGCCATCCAAATTATGTCTGACACTCCGGCACATCGGATCCTCGCTTGTTGCAATTTCGATAATGACCGTAGTGCCCTACTAGCCACTATCGACTCTTATCTGGATTCCTCTCAGGCAATTTTATACTGGTGTCCGATGTCAACATGTATAGACCATTCTCAAAGAAAGACCAGAGTTTACAAATATGCATGTTTTTTAGTTTATTTTCTGTCTACACGTATGCGACGACAAAGTTAGTTTTTCAATTATTAACTGTATGTATTTTATTTAGAGTCACTTAGTTTTATTATCTTTAGTTCAATAACACTTTTAGTTTGCTTTTGGTTGTCGCTACTTGACTAACTCTGCTTCTCACTTCCATTCCATTTGACAAAGTTCTTTTCCTACCAACTTTGTTTTATGCCTTAAAAGCGAGAATAATCCGTAAAGTAGGTGTCTCGCTAAACCACGTGCTCCCTAAACACGTATCCGATACCTAGCCCATCCAACTGAGTCTGAATAAACTTTCCTATATTTGATACACTTTCCTGAACTTAACTTATCCCTCATGTAGCGAACTTGTACCACGCAAGTTCAGGTGGTTTGGTGGGTCCACATTCTCCTCCTGCTCGTTATCCACCATAGCAGTTCTACGGAGGCATTTGACTTTTTCTTCAACACGTGAACAATGTCTGCAGCCGCCGGACATGATCTTCTAGACAAAGCATCAGCGTTCCGATGACTGTTTCCGGCACGGTGTTCTGTGTCATAGTCATACTCTTGCAGTCTTTCAATCCATCTTGCTACTTGTCCTTCCGGGTTAGTGAACTGCAATAAGAATTTTAAGGTGGTGTGGTCCGTCGTTAGTAAAAATTTTCTCTCATACAAATATTTGTAGAAGTGTTCTACGGACTTGACGACTGCTAACAGCTCCCTCCTAGTCACGCAATAATTCCTTTTTGACCTGGAGAAAACTAATAAAATACGCGATGACTTTTTCTTGTCCATCTTGCATCTGTGAAAGAACCGCGCAAGATGGTATCCATCAAAAGCTCGACCGTTGCACAAGCCGAAGGCTATTACAGTGAACTGCCACAGACCAGTCCCAATCGTAAAAGCTGTTTTTTCACGATCCTGGAGTTCCAATTTTACCTGCCAGTAATCACTCTTTAAATCAAACGTGAAGAGTGTCTAACGTATTGTCAATTCTCGGTAAAGACTAGCTGTCTTTTTTGGTCACGTGGTTAAGCTGTCTGTAGTCAACGCAAAACCTCGTTGATCTATCTTTCTTTTTTATGAGTACAATTGGGGACGCCATGGGCTATTTGAAGGTTCAAGCACATCTTCTTCCTCCATATCCATAATTATTCCTTTGGCTTCTTCTCTTTACGCCGAAGGAAGTCGGAGTGGATGTTGCCGTATCTGCCGAGCGTCTCCGCTATTAATTTTATGCTTCACCACGTTAGTTCTTCCTTTGAAACCGCTTTCCAGCGACAACACATCTTGATACTGCTGGAGCATCACTTAGTTTAGCCAGCTGGTCTTGGTTGAGGTTTTGGCGTTTGGAGGTAAGAATGTCCAATAGATGTTATGGGCACTTCTTCGGCGACGTATCTTCCTTAGAATTCACACATCTCACAATTTGAGATTCTGGAGTTAATTGGCCTACCACAGTCTTCTTTTTCAACGGATCTGAGTTGACATGTAAGATCCTTACTGACATCGTGTTTTTCACTTGTACTAAAGTTCTGCCAACAAGTAGTCCTTTTTCAACTAAGTCGCCCTCCATTGGTTCAATCGTGCAAATGTAGCAGTCTCGGAGATTTTCATCCAGACGAGCTATCACCCCACTTTCAGTCCTTGCAGGCAAAGTTACGTCTTCACTTAATAAGACTTGCACGGCTGCCTTCTCTGACGAGTGAAATGCAATTTCTTCACTTCGATCTTCAAGAAATCGTTCTTCATATCCAAGTGAAACCCATACTTTTTTATAACGTCCATTTCCATGATAACTTTTTCTGTGATGTCGGCTACCAGTACTTGATGGTCGAGTACTTCATTTCCCAAATCAATGGTTAATTTGACTTGTCCGTGAGTAGGTATTTCTCCGCCCGTCGCCGTTCATTATTAAATCTTCGCTCATGACGCTTCCTTCATCATGGCAATTCATTTGGTATATTTTTCTTGAGGCAGTTTCTGTCTACTGCTAAATAAATGTTACGATGTTTTAAATCAACAATGAAGTTAGCCCCACTTTCATTTCAGAAATTATATTCTAATGTAATAAATTGTGCTAGTTCTATGCTAATATTATTTTTAATTGCGTTTAACCCTAAGTCAACTTAACCGCTGGCTCCCCATTTTTCAGGACTTCTGAATTGCTTTAAAGAAGAAGGGAAAGCCTGCGATGAAACATGAGTCCATCACTATACCCCAGAGAACAAGAGGACAAGTATGGAGTGGAGGAAAGTTGGAGAGGGGGCACCGATTAATGCCAAGATTCGACTGTCAGCCGGGAAAGTGTTGGGGACTCTAAAGGTGTTTTACTGATTGACTACCTACATGAACGTAGGACGGTGAATGCGGCTTACTACTGCCAGCTGCTAGATGACGCAAAAAAAGCTTATCGAAACAAATGACGCCAGCAACCGATTCGCGATGTTCTTCTTCTGCACGATAACGCACGACCCCACACAACAGCTCTAACTAAACTGACTAATTTACGATGGCTACCTCTTGAACATCCCCCCTACACTCCAGACTTGTTCTCATGTGACTACCACATGTTTGGCCCACTGAAAGCAGCATTAAGAGGGGGAAGATTAGAAGACGACGATGCAGTCGAAAAGTACGTAAGCAATTAGCTACTGAACCAGCCATCTTCTTTTTTCTACGATGGGATCAGAAAGCTTCTTATTCGATGGAAAAAGTGTATTTCTGTTGAAGAAAACTATGCAGAAAAATGACATAATTTTTTTGTAATTTTATTTATCACCAATAAATTCTAGTAAAAAAATCAGGTTTATATTTCAATGACCGCATCTACTTTTTCAGTCGCTTCTAATTATTCTTTGCTGTGTCCTTCTTCTAATTGTTGTCTTCTTTTTCATCGGCGTCTCAAGCGTCGTAAATGCTAATTCACTTTTTGGGTTTTTAACTTTCGACCTTTGCTATTCTTCTGGTTTATGTCTTTTGGTTTTGGTAGTTTGAGTCTTGGGATACGTCGTTGGTATTTTATTAGTGGTGGTTCGGATTGTCTATTTGCTTTCTCTTATTTTACTGTCATCGATATTGGTTTTATTGGCTCAGTTTTTATGCCGCTTGTCGGCATTAAAGTCTTGTAGTAAACTTTCCGATTTAGAACAGCAGTTGTTACGCATTCGTTCTATGACTAACTTTTCTTTTCTTTTTATTTTTTTCTATATATTTTCTGCGATTAGATGGGCACTGTAAAGTGGTCTCTCTTTTCATTATTTTAAGGGAAGAAGAACATTTACATCAAGCATTATTTACTTTATTTCTTATCTTTTCTACTTTTCATTTATTTCTTCTGGCTCTAGAGCTATTCTTTTTTCTTTCTAATTTCCTTTAAGATTCGCCTCTAGGGCGGTTGGTTAGCCCCTGAAAAGTTACTCACTCCCTTTCGTTTTTTCTACGGAGAGAAGAACGAAATAGACATATACTTATTGTCTTATTTTTCTCCGTCTGTCTCGTTTATTTCTTTATTGTCTTTCTTGCTTTTCTTTTTTTCCTTTTGTTGCTTAAGATTCGTTTTTAAGACAATAATCTGTTTTGTTTTTGGTTTCGGTTTGTTGCTTGAACACTTTCTTTTTTCTTTTTAGTTCTTTCTTTAGTGTTCATTGCAACTATATTTATATTTTTCTTTTATTTTTCTGTTGATTGGGTTTAGTGTTGTCAGTCACTGTTAGAATATTTCTATTATTTGGGTTTCTTTTATTCTTGGAATATTCTAATCCGTTCTTTGACTTTTAGGTTTCAATGTGACATTCCAACACGACGAGCACTGACTGGCGACGTTCGATTAGCAAGTGAAGCTTCTTATTATTCTTTATTTACTCTTTTTTTTTCTTTCTTTCTTTCGGTTTTGTTTTGGGTTACGCGTTTTAGATTTTTCTTGGATTGATACACTTTAGTGACTGATGTCAACTTCCAACGTACCTTTCCTGATACTTTATTTCTGTTAGTTGATTTTTTGAAGTATCATTCCGCTTTATGGGACTTTTGGACACATTTCATTGTCGATATTTAGCAAACTGGGAAAACATCTTTTATTTATTTTTTTTTTTGGTCGAGTGTTATTGTCTTTGGGTTGGTTTTGTATTAAAGAGTTCTGTATTTGACGTATGCCTAAATTTCTATTTTTTATTTTACCTAGTGTCCACTTCCCAGGTTTTTATGTTGCTGAGGAGCAGGAGGGAATTTGTTATGTTAAAAGTGTTTTGATATGATGTTTGCACCGTATAAGATTTATTGTCGGAACCCCCACTTTCCGCTACATTGGGAGGGGTTGCTGTGGCGTTGAAAAGGCTGACATCGTAAATCGATAAAAGAAAAATCATCTATCCGGTGACGGTGAAATAAGTCGGACATCATCAAACAGTATGTGCGCTCAATGAGACTTTCATTTCTGATTATTCACATGCATCCATGCGAGTATTGGGCGTAGTACACCCACACGTATTCGATAGATGTGGAGATAGTAAAACTAATTTATTTATTGGGAAAATTTTTATGATGACGTCACGTCACTTGCGTTAAAGATATCGAAAAATTCCGAGTATTGGATAAAATTCCAACCGTATTGAAGGGCTTACTTAATCGCATCTATGTAAATTTATCTTCCCCTCTCTACGAACTTTTCTGTCTGTGATCAAATAAATATACTCGTTGTTACAACTTCTGTTTTGTCATTTGGTCTCTTACAGCTTTGGGGAAATTTCACCGGGTCTTCCATCTCTTATCGTTTTGGCGCCTTTTTAAATTGTTTTATAATTTAGCACCACGAAACTTACGATCCAATCTCCGAATCAAACTGAGTTAGTCGCTGCCTTTATAGGTTACAAAATAATTCTCGTAACACGGTGTGGACCTCAACCAGTGTTGAGAGAGTTTTCTGCTGTAGCACCTTAGTTTAGTTAAGAAATTTAGGCAGTTAACGCACATTTGCTTATTGTTTACTAAATAGATTCTCTTGGTTACAGACAGTGCCCTAAATTTCATACAACAACACTACAGCCTGTGTTTCAAAAGTTTTGGAGTTTATGGTGTTTCTCGAGAGATTGTTCATACAGTTTGTGTTAGTGTTCCATTTACGAATGATGATGCAAGTTACAAACGGACCCTATGATTCAATTTCCACTTGTAGATTTTTAATAGCGTCGATGCATTCATTTCTTTTGTCGTAGAGGTTTCTGAAGCCTTCTGATGATTAACATGATTAATTTAGGTATTATTAATCGTCTATTTTGGCAGCGATTCTTTAACAAGTTTAACTTTATTTGTTGCCATTTGGCTTACAAATTTGATCGTGCTATACTACATAACATTCTATATTTACAATTACATTCTATTTACTTTTTTTTTTTTTTGAAATACATTTTCTTATCCCTTCTCTCCCCTTAACTTTTTCCTCCTGCTCCATACTTCCTCCATCCATTCCGCTCCTTTTCCGTTTTCATCTAAGATTTCCTCTATTTTCATCACCTCTTCCCTGCATTTCTGTCTCATGTGGTTAAGGTCTTCCGTTTCTTCTCCACATAGCCTGCACATCTTTTCTGGTTCTTCTTTCCAATATTTGTTCCCTAACTCCTCGTTGCCACATCTGAACCTTGCTACCACTTTTTTCTTTTTGTTGCTTTTATTCTCTCTATCTTTTAAATATTCCGGCACTCCTTCACCCTTGATATCTTTATAATTCCTATTATATCTGCCCTCTTTTATCCGTATCCATCTTTCTTGTTTTTCGATGTCCCTATCTCTTCTTATTATTTCGTCCCTTATCCCTACTCCCTCTTTTCTTAATCTCTCCACTTCTTCTCTCACGTACCCGTTTCTTTTGTAATACTCTTCTCTGTCCTCCTGCCCGTACTTCACTTTCCCTCCCTTTATCTCTTTCCAACATTCTTGCAGAATTTTGCAATCTGTTCGTTCCCTTATTTCTTCCTCGTATTTTATTGCTCTTTTTCCTGTCTCTACCCTTATTTTTTCTATCTGTACCTCCTCTCTCACAATATACCCCGGTGTATCCCTGTCCAGTCCTAATACCCATCTCCAGTATTTTTCCTGTAGCCCCTCTACCTCCCTCCACTCCTTACAGCCCCATATTTCCGCTCCATACATTACCACCCCCTTTTTTTAATTTTTCAAACAATTTTCTTTTTTTTATATCCATCTTGAATACTCTTTCCCCCACACCCTAGACTTGTCCTAATAACCTGTTTCCTTTCTTCGCCCTTTCCTTTATGTGTTCTCCCTCTTTATTATCCTGTTTCATCGTGTAGCCCAGGTATGTAAATTCCTTCACTTGTTGCACTTTCTCATCACTCCATATCCACTCCTTTCTTTTTCTTTTCCCCCCTCCTTTTCTAAATATCATTATCTTTGTTTTCTCCGTGTTTACTTCCATTTCTTTTTTTTTCATGTATTTTTCTAGCGTTTTCATCATCTCTTTCATTTCCTTTTCTCCTTAGCCACCAGCACTATGTCATCCGCATACGCCAACGACCATACCTTAGCTTTCCCTACCACTATCCCTCCTGTATGTTGTCCTCTCATTGTCTCTTCCAGATCCCCCGTATATACTGAGAACAGGCTTGGGTTCAGTGGACATCCCTGCCTCAACCCTCTCTTTGTGATGAATCTCTCGCTTTCTTCCCCATTCACTTTAACCCTGCTCCTCGTTTCTTCGTAGATTTCCTCTATTCTTTGTATTAATCTTTCATTCATTTTTTTTCTTTTCATATATTCCCACAGCTTTTCCCTATTCACTTTGTCAAAAGTAGCTTTTAGATCTACGAATAGTGCCACCATTTTCCCTTTTTTTTTCTAGTTCTTTATTTGCTAAGTGTTTCAGTATATATATGTTGTCTATCGCCCTTCTTCCTTTTCTGAATCCCGCTTGTCCGTCTGGTACCAAACTTCTTTCCTCTATTTCCTTCTGTAGTCTTTCTTGCAGTATTGTCGCATGTAATTTGTATGCCGTGCTCAATAATGTTACCCCTCTATAATTCTTGACTTTATTTTTTTCGACTTTTTTATGGATTGGGCATATTATTCCCTCTCTCCATCTCTCTAGAAATCCTTCCCCTTTCCATATTTTGTTTAGTATTTCCGTCATCCTTTTTGCTACACTTTCTCCCCCGTATATCCACTCTTCTCCTGGTATCCCATCTTCTCCTGCCGCCTTTCCTTTTTTTATATTCTTTATCGCCTCTATTACTTCTTCTTCACTTATTCTATCCCTATCTCCTTCTTCCTGTCTTACTACCGCGTCTTTTCTTTTTTCTGCTTTTGTTCTTCCCCTCCCAACAGGTTCCGAAAATATATCTCCCATTCTTTAATTTGTATTCCCTTTGTCGTCATGGTTTTTTTCCTCTGTTTCTTTAGGTACTTCCATACATCTTCTTCCGTTTTTATTCCTTTGATCTGCTCCTCTTGTTTCTTTTTGTTTTCTTCCTTCTTTCTGTCGCATGTTTTTTGTATATTTTTACTGCTTCTTTGTATTCTTCTTTTTATTTCCTCCCTTTTTTCCACTGTCTTAATGCTCTTCTTGCATTTTTCTTTGCTTCCTTGCATTCCTTATCCCACCATTTCTTCCATCCTGTTTTCTCCCCCTTCCATTTTCTAAATCTGACTCTCTCTGTTGCTTTCTCCATCATCTTGTCTTGTCTTTACCTTGTCTTTACCTTTTCTGCGGCCTTTTCATTTGGCATTACAAAATCTATTATTGATTCTCCCCTTCCTCCTATGTACCTAAATTCCCCCTTTCCATCTTCTTCTCTGTTCCCGTTCATTATTTCCCACCCTTTTTCGTTGCACAATTCCAGCAGTTCTTCTCCCTCTATATTTATCACCTTGTCCTTTGTTTGTCTCTTTCTCGTCCCTTTTCTTTCTTGTATTCCCCCCTCTTCCCCTATTCTTGCGTTGAAGTCCCCTTCTACTATTATCAATCCCTCTTTCCTCTCTTCTATCATCTCTTCTATGTTTTTCCTTGTCTCTTTCATTCTACTGCTATAAACCGTCACTACTTTTATTTTTGTTTTTCCCCACTGTATGTTCCTTTCTACAACTCCTCTTCTCTGTAGCATTTTCTCTTTCTTTTCCTGGCTCAACCATTTTTTCTTATTCCCGTTCTTATACCCCCCTTTTCTCTCCCTTTTTTCTTTTCTCTTTCTGCATGTTGCACCACCCACTCAAGTTTCTCCGGCAACTCTTTTTCCCACCACTCCCATTCTTTTTCTTCCATCCATGTTTCCTGTAATCCCACTACATCCTGTTCCTTGATGTACTTCCAGAAATCATGTTCCTTGTTTTTTATTCCCGCTACGTTCCAAAACAATACTCTCAGCTCACTCACCTCCCCCTGTGCTTCTTCCTACCTTTTTTTTTCTTCTTTTTCTTTTCCATTTCCATCTCTCATTATTCCTTTTCTTTGCCATTTCGTCAACTTTCTCTCCTTTACCACTCCCCTTTGCCCTTTAGTTTTTGCCTTTTGGTTCCCCAATTTCTCTCCCCTTTCTCTGCTCAGTCCCCTATCCTTTTCGTTCCATATGTATCTGTCTCCGTCTATCTCCATTTTTCTGTACCCTACCCATACTCTTTTTCCTTCCGCTCTTTTTTCCGCCGCTATGTTCATTATTTCTCTTTGCACTCTTCTTCCCTCCCATGTCAAATCGTGACTTATATATATTCTTGTATTCTTTAATTTCTTCTTCTCCGCCATTACCTTCTGTTTTTCCTCCCATCCTCCGATTTCCGCCACCACCATCTCATTTTTCTTCTCTTTATTTATTACTGTCACTTTTTTCACCTCTACTTTTACATTTATGTTTTCTTCCAGCATCACTGCTAAATCTTTTTGTGGTTTTTCACTTCTCCACCCCTTTATCACAATATTATTCTTTCTTTTCCATCTTTCCTCGTCCTCCGCTTTTTTTCTCCAGTTTTTCTATTCTCTCCACCAGTTTCTCTTTTCTTTCTCCCACTTCTTTACTCTTTCTCCCATTTCTTTTTTCATTTCTTTGATTTCTTGTCTTATTCCTTGCATATTTTCTTCCATCTGTTTCATCATTTCTCTCATTAATTCTTTTAACTCCTCCATTTCTTTCCTTCCTCCTTCTGTTCTTGAGGTTTTTCCTTCGCTCTCCTCCGATATCTTTTTAATGTCTGGTGATCTTATTGTTTTCTTTCCTCTTTCAAATATTTGTTGCCTTTCTTTTTCCTCTTCTTCTCTCTCTCTTTTATTCATCCCTTTCCCCCTTTTTTTTATTTCTTATTTATTTATTTTTTTTTAAATTTAATTATTTTTATTTTTATTATGCAGCTTTATAATTACCTTCATTGATTTGAAGATGTTGGATGACAGCGTTGGCGTCTCCTCTTGTGTGAAATTTTCAGTACTGCATTTTTCTATGTTCGTTAAGGTTGTATCTTTAAGGAATACATCGTGAAAAGTGGGCCATTCTTCGTATCCACCGCTGAACGTCGATTGTGTTATTTTTGGAAGTGTTATGTTTGGAACGGATCGATGCAGTGTTGTTTTTATTTTTTGGCTAAAATTTCCATCGTTTCTTCGTTTTTATTTCAGTTTTCCCAAAAGTGTTTTCAATAAAATAGGTCTTTTTAAATTCTTCTTCTGCAAGCATGATGTTTTTATGTAATGTTTGAATTGCTTTCCATTCTTTGTTTATCTTTTTCAGTAAAAATTCTTAACGATGGTTTTCTTTGTTTTCTATTATTTTTTGATTTATTAGGATTAGTGTTATGGTATTTATCCCATAGTCTTACTTCTTGAGACGTTTGGACTGTGTTTTGTAGTCGCAAGGTGTGTTTCTTTTGCTGTTGTTTTCTGTTTTTGTGTTTCAGGACACGTATTTAAACAGTTTGTTGTTTCTTTATGCGTTGTTTGAATTCGTTTGAAGTATTCAGTGGTGCAGTAAGTATGTTGCGGCACTTTGAGAAATATTGTTACGTCGTAGTTTTGTCGTGCTTGCTTTCATAATTTTTCTGGTTCGAAGGACCAAATGTTCAGTACGATAGCGGCCCCTACTTAACAAATACGACACTTACTCCGGTAATTAATATTTCAACAATATCAGATTCTTTAGTAAGCGTCAATGATCGAAAAAATGAACGAAAAAACTGTTAACAACCAATCTTTTTTTGATTTATTTTTGTACATGAAGCAATTTTAACAATTAGGTTAATTGAATTTACAATTTGATTAGCCAGGCGTGTTAGATTGAGCTTTTAAAATACGTTTGCATTATAATATTGTATAGAAATACATTTTTACAAAAATCAACGTTAACCAGAATGTCATCATTAAAAATGCTTGTATGTAATAAACAAAAATTAGAATAATTTTGAAAAAAACATATTTAAAGAAAAATACTTAGAATTTGCTAAATTCTGCTTATGTTGCTCGTTCGCGTTTTACTTACAAATCCGATGTCATAGTTTTTTGTAGAATTTAATGAAGTTGGTATTTGCCTTACCTGGAATGCTGGTACCTAGCGCCACGAACATAATTGCCGTTACGGAATCCTCTATTCCTAAAGTTCCACCAAAATGGGAAGCTACATCTCCTATAACGGCAGTTACAACACCTATACCTAAGATGGATATCACGAAACACAAATATCCTTTGGCAATATCTGAAACAAAAATAATCGATTTAATTTTTGAACTAAACACGATTAAGCATAAAATGGAATTTACGGTTTTTAGTATTACTCCAAACAACGGTTTTATGACTGCGAAAAAGCTTTAAAGATATTTCGGTATAACGTACTAGGTACTAAAAATATTGATTTCGAATCAGTTTACAGGTTTGTATTTTCTTTAATGTCTAACAAAGCAAAGGAAACCAGCGTTGTGGTAATACCGGATTTTTCCTAAATCCTTAACTGACCATATTGTTAGATATTAGTTGGGATTTTCCTGGATTTAAGTTATATGCCTCTGACCTTATTTTGTAATTTACGTTTCATTAAGTTTTTATTAAGATCTAAGTTTTGTTGCGATTTTTTGTTATAACCCACTGAGAACGTTTATTTAAGTTCAACACACGCTCTTTAAATTAAAACAATAATTACAACTTTTAAAACATCGTTTATTTAAATAAAGTATGTTAAATACTTAAAATCTTGAACGATTTAAATGCTTTAAAACTTCACCTGCGCTAAAAATAAATAATATAAGTTTAAACATTTTCAATTGGTTCCGAATAATGAAAAAAGATTCGTATAATGATCTCAAATCGAGCTCGAAAACGAAAGTATCCTTTTAATACAATATAAAACTTCAATAAAATACAGTTTTCCATATCAACTCAATTTTAAGATCCGTTGTCATGTTTTCCAAATAATTGCATTTGCGTTATGAAATTTGATGTTCTGCCAGCATTTCTAAATTTTGAATTATTTAAAATCAAAATCATAAATTTTATTAATGAAAGATTTTGGTTTGAAATGAAAAATTTTAAATACGTGTTACAATTAAATTTAAAAAAATACAAAGATGTTATAGTTGATTCAAAAATTAGTGCTCTAAAGTTTAATATTTTTTTACACCGATATACCTAGAAGAAAAAAAAATCTAAAGAAAAATTTACCATACCAAATGCTAAGCTTCAAAGAAGCGAGAAAGAAATTAATAAACTTAAGAACAAGCAAACTCAATCAGATTAAAATTAAGTCACCATCACAATTCGTTTCTCCCATTCTCTGAATTAAATTCCGTATTAGGTCTTAAATAAATATTGAAGCGTTCCCGAAGTATTTGGAACCTTCAAGACGATTATCAAATAAGATGGAATGTTCTAGATCTTGATCCGAAGGAAGTGAGCTTCCACATAAGTTCACAGAAGAAGTGAAACTTTTTTGATGATTAATTTTGTTTTTATATATTGATGAAGAAGTAAAAAGTTTCATTCGTTTAGAGTCTTATGCAAGACAAGCTACTTATATTAATTGCTCTTGTTGGCAAAGAAACAAGAATCTTGTTCAACATAACTAAGGAATCCCCAAACACTAAAAGGGAGATAAGAAAGCGTGTCGAAGCTGCGCAGTCTGGCATCCATGGCAATTAAAAAGGATGCCAGTGAAGGAGAAACAAGTAATGAACAAAAAATAAATTTAGTACGGGTTATTGCCCGAAATGTCACAATGAAATAACGGCTGAAGAAAAAATAATAGAAGAGAAATGGCTTGAATCTTTTTTCCAAACCACCAAAACAGACGAATCAATAACTAAAAACGTGCTGTACTTGATGAATGGCCGGAAAGAAAACCCTAAATCTAGATTTAAAGACTAGAAAGATCTTCAAAAAAAATTTAAAGACAGAATGATTGAACCAAGGAAAATTACATCTTCAAAAAGTACTGATACAATCAAAGATGAGAATGACAATGAAATCAATAATATAATTAAATACACGATGGTGGGAAGAGTGTCAAACAATGATAACCAATCCTGGGCCAAAACGGTTCACGCAGCATTTATTTAGACCAGAGACAAGGCATAGGTGACAGATGTCACGTGGCAGAAGAGCTGCTACCGGTAAGGTACTTTGGAGAATTCGCCTTCAGAAACTCCCAAATTAAGTTAAATATTGACCAGGTGCAATCCAACAAAAAGGAGACAACTAAATCAAGAGTACCAAAACTTTGGGGGAAAACCATGACGACGGCAAAACATACGCGGAGGTGTCAAGCAAGTGATGGGGTAAGATACGATAAATTTCCCGCTAAAAGCAGTTGGGAAAACAAAATAGGGCATTTTTTTAATTTCCGCGGAGAACTAAGCAACATTAGGAACCATTAAGACAAAAGTAGATGCAGAGATTAAGGGGGTGGAATGTTCCAAGGGCCCAGGAAAAACACTGCATATACACAATCTCGACAAAGTCTCCATTAGTGAAGAAGTAAGGGATGCCTTAAATAGAATAGTAGGAAAAAAAGAAACAAATAATATCCGTTCGAAAAAAATCAGAGCGGCCAAAAGAGTGTAACGAACCGTTACATATGTTTAACTTAAGTTGTATCATAGAGCTGCACTTAAATTATTTTTAGTAGTATGTTTGAATTATTTTTATGAGGAAAACCGTTGTTTAATTATTATTGTTAGGATTGAGTTATTTAATTTTTTTATCCGTATCCGTTGTCAAATAAATGTACAAAGGGGATTTCCGCCGGGTACCGAACGCGCATCCGATTTTGCGCTATCCCCGCTTACAAGCGCTTTATCCGTCAGAACGCATTCCATCCCCGCTTAGAACTGTTCTCCCTCTTCCGAACGTCCCCAATAAAACCGGAACCCCAACGTAGGAACGGCAGTTCTAGTTGGAGCTCACACCGCAGAGGATTCCGGGGTTCCTGTGCACCAGCTGGATTTTAGTAGTATTAGTAGTAGTAAGCCGTTTTGCTGTTACTAACCGAACATCCGGGGAAATACCGCTCCCCTCCTTGTCGGCTTTTCCTTCCTCCATCCTTTACCGGGCGTCGTATTCGTAGTGTTTGGCTTTGGCCTGCGAGTACGCCGTGAACACGTCGTATCCGACGAGTTAGCTGTCAAGAAATTTCGATGGTGGTCACAGAAACGAGCCTAAAAACAATTGCGAAGTGCCAACTGTGTTAACGATAACACTTAAGACGCCACAGGTGAGGTACGACTAAGTAACAACCACAACCAAAGGAGAAAAACACCACAATAACTTATTAACCATAGACACAAGACCCAGGACAAACATTCAGGTGACGATTACCTCCAGATGGTGTGCAGGCTCAGAGGTAACGGTGAATGAATTAGCCAAAGATTCACCATGCGAAATGTAATGAGGAAAACCATATAAAGTTAATAATACGTGGAGATTTGATACATTGGTGCTTCATTAAAAAATTCACATATATAGTCGCAGGTTTGTAATTATTTATACCTGGTGGATGTAATTTATGCACCTTTTGGCTTTGGCCTGCGGATTCGCCTTACTCCATCCATTACCGAGCGTCGTCTCCGTAGTGTTTGGCTTTGGCCTGCGGATACGCCTTCCAGTAACGTGCCCAAATCTCTTCTTTCCCCACCCAAGTTCCAAATCCGAGCAAACCCCGTCTACGGATCCAACGGAGGTTGCTACTCTATACATGCCTGCTCGCTTAGTCACCGACGTCACCGCTTATCGAAAGCACGCTAATCGGTCATTGGTTTATAAATCACTTTGCGCTTGCTTGGTTGTGGCCGCCGCTTCCGCTCTCGTTGAATCTGTCGCCCATTAACTGTTTATTTTGGGAATAAATAAATTTATTTTGATTTACTTATTGTGTATTTTATTTCCGTCGCCTGGCTTCGCTTTTAGGTCCGTTTGGAGACCTAGACAACCGTGTCTTCACTGCAGTTACCCGGACACTACCGTCAAACAGGAGAGTAAACTCCTCGAACAAATCTGGCACCCGAGAACCGTACCGTTCAGTAGCTTTCTGTTTTACCAAAGCTGTACCGATCCAGAGTAAGCGTCACAAGAGACACACAAACAGTATTAGAGTCGGGTTAAACAGATGTAAAGTAGTAGAACGGGCAGAGTTAAGGAAGTGTAATAAGTGCTGGAATACGGGACATATAGCTTCGAAATTGTAACCGGCGTTGAAACTTAGTCGTGAATCTTTTATGTAAGACCCCGTATTCAGATTCATCTGGCTGAATTTTCTGTTTTTTTTTTGATTGATTAGTTCGACGTTAGCATCGAAAACGTTTTACTCGTTATTTTATTACGTTTGATTTAAGTTTATTCGTATTTCATAGTTATTTCACAATTATTATTTGTTTTTTTTAAACGCATAAAGTTCCGTGGTTTTGATTTTGATTTAGTGTTTTTGCTTCTGGTTATCTCATTAGAATAACAACTCTATCTAATTTACGATTTCCTTTTTGGAATGTAATTCGATCAGTTTTCTTAGTATCTATGCTTTTGTTTACGTATCGTTTTTGCGTGGACTTTAGAAAAGTCAACAAAGTTACCGAAAAGGACGCTTATCCTTTACCTTACGTTTCCTCTATTTTGGATCGTCTTCGTGACGCTAAGTTTATTTCACCTCTCGACATTAAGTCCGCTTATTGGCAGATTCCGTTAAGCGAAGAGTCTAAGCAGTATACCGCTTTTACAGTTCCGAACCGTGGGTTATTCCAATTCACGCGTTTACCGTTTGGTTTAGCTAACGCACCAGCTTCTTGGCAGAGGTTGATTGATCGAGTTTTAGGTCCCGAATTGGAGCCTTACGTTTTTGTTTATTTAGATGACGTCATTATTTGCGCTCCTTCCTTCGAGAAACACATGGAAGTGTTAACTGAAGTTCTTCGTCGCCTTAGAGAGGCTAATTTGATGTTAAGTAAAGACAAATGTCATTTTTGTAAACCTGAACTTAAGTATCTTGGTTTTATCGTAAATTCTACTGGTTTGTCGGTTGACCCGGAAAAGGTTGATGCAATTTTGCGTATTCCAGTTCCCACTGGTGTCGCTGAAGTTAGAAGAATTATAGGCACGGCCTCTTGGTATCGCCGATTCGTACCGAATTTTTCGACAATTATCGCTCCATTGACGTCTCTGTTAAAGAAGAATTCTAGCTTTAATTGGACTAGTGATTGTGATGAAGCCTTTCAGATCATTAAGAATTGTTTAGTTTCCGCACCTATTTTGTCTTGTCCTGATTTTAATGTTCCGTTTACAGTTCAGACTGACGCTTCCGATTTTGGTCTTGGTTCAGTTCTTACCCAGTTTATCGACGGTGAAGAACGTGTTATCTGTTATAATAGTAGGTCGCTTACGAGATGTGAACGCAAGTACTCCACTACCGAAAAGGAGTGTTTGGCTGTCCTGTGGTCTATTGAAAAATTACGCCCCTATCTTGAAGGAACAACTTTCACTGTAGTTACCGATCACGCATCATTAGTCTGGTTACATACTTTAAAGGAACCTACCGGTCGTCTAGCACGTTGGGCTGTTAGACTGCAGCAATTTGATTTTACTATCATTCATCGTAAAGGAAAGGATCATGTCGTACCTGACGCATTATCTCGTTCAGTACCAGCTATCGACAACATTACTACCGATTGTGACACTACCGAACCTAAGTCTTCGGACAAATGGTTAACGAAACTTATGGAACGTGTACGTTCAAAACCTAACGCTTTTCCACAGTGGAAAATTAGTAACGGAAAGCTATTTAAGCATGTTACCGTAGACTATCCCGATCTTCGTTCTGAGAATGACAATTGGAGAGAAGTTGTGCCTAAGTCTAAACGACTCGAAATATTGTCTAAGTTTCACGATGAGTCTACCGCTGGACACCTTGGTATTTTTAAGACTCTCGAACGAATTGTTCCGCTTTATTACTGGCCTAAGATGAAGGCTGACGTTATTCGTTACATCAATGGTTGTAAAGTTTGTATCACGCATAAGCCAGAACAGAAACGTCCTGCTGGCCTTATGACCCGTCATCCTGTTGTGGACAAACCTTGGCAGATGATTTCTACCGATCTTGTTGGACCGCTACCGCGATCTAAGAGTGGCTATTCATATACCCTTGTGGTTGCCGATTATTTTTCTAAATTCGTGTTATTTTTCCCGTTACGTTCCGCTACTGCAGCAGCAGTTACTAAACGTCTTCAAGAAGATGTGTTTTGAATGTTTGGAGTTATTCAGTATCTTCTGTGCGATAACGGCACACAGTTTCGTAGTGCAGAATTTAAGAAAATGGTTTCGTCATACAAGTCTAAAATTATTTTTAACGCTAATTATCATCCACCAGCGAATCCAACCGAAAGAGTCAACCGAGTCATGAAGTCAATGCTATCGTCATATATCGAAGACAACCATCGACACTGGGATAAGTATCTTGCTAAGGTAGCATGTGCTATTCGTACCGCTGTACATGAAGTCACCGGCTTAACGCCGTTTTTCGCTAATTTTGGACGTGAAATCTGTCTCGACGGATCACGTCATGGAAAAACTACCGATTCCGACACTATCGACGATCTAGCTTTTGCAGATCGTACCTTTTTGGCTGAAAGAGACCCAGCTTTTAGAGAAGTTTACGTCGACATTAAGAATCGCTTGAATGCCGCTTATGTCCGCGCTAAACATTATTACGATTTACGTCGTCGTCCAGCACCTTTTGAGGTGGGAGACACAGTGTGGCGCAAGAATTATGTTCTTTCAGATGCATCTCGATATTTCTCGGCCAAACTGGCACCTAAGTTTATCGGTCCGTTTTACGTAAAACGGAAAGTATCGTATCAGACCTATGAGTTGTCTGATGACACGGGAGCATCTAAAGGCATATGGAACGCCAAGAACTTAAAGTTAAACCCGACTGGGGATAAATAGTTTTCGTTTTGTTTTACCGTTTGAGTTTCTTTCTCGTTTATTTAGGCTAGTTAGTTTCGTTTTTGGGTTCCGTGTAGAGACGGACTAAGAATATTTCTCTACAGTGGGGACACCACTTGTCGTAAGAGGCGACTAAACAACGGTTCTTTCATTTCCATTTTTCTTTCTTCTGCTATCTTGTCTATTCTTATCTTTTATTTCTGTAGTGTTTGTGGCTAGGTGCCATCGCTCGGTGAGGGCTTTAGTTGTGGCAAAAACGCAATGCGCGGATCTCGTGAAGCGCAGCGCGCCCTCTTCTATTGTGCAGCATCGAGTGATCTGTGT
The DNA here is from genome assembly GCA_035610365.1 of Aquatica leii. NCBI lineage: Eukaryota > Metazoa > Arthropoda > Insecta > Coleoptera > Lampyridae > Aquatica > Aquatica leii. Next base: position 22,067,581 of record CM069432.1, on the reverse strand, counting down.
CGAACCCAAACATATGCTACCCTTCTTATCGTTTAGTTTTGTTCCGTTTGTTTTGTTTCGTTAGGGGATACTCGATGATTGCGAGATCGCGAGATCCATAGGTTTAGTTTTTCGTTTCGTTTAGTTTTAGTTTTTGTATAGAGTGATTTGGGAAATCCCTCTTTAAGTAGGGGAAGTGTGACCGGCGTTGAAACTTAGTCGTGAATCTTTTATGTAAGACCCCGTATTCAGATTCATCTGGCTGAATTTTCTGTTTTTTTTATTGATTAGTTCGACGTTAGCATCGAAAACGTTTTACTCGTTATTTTATTACGTTTGATTTAAGTTTATTTGTATTTCATAGTTATTTCACAATTATTATTTGTTTTTTTTTAAACGCATAAAGTTCCGTGGTTTTGATTTTGATTTAGTGTTTTTGCTTCTGGTTATCTCATTAGAATAACAACTCTATCTAATTTACGATTTCCTTTTTGGAATGTAATTCGATCAATTTTTTTAGTATCTATGCTTTTGTTTATGTTGAGCTCTTTTACGAGCGCGATTTGGACCACCTGATAATTTAACGGAGTAAGCGTTTTCTGTGAGAAGATTTTCTTTCTTTCGAGTACCTACGTGACATGACGCACGTGGCAATTATAGTTTTCATCTTTGTTAATTTACTTTGTTTGGTGTTCCATCTTTTACAAAGATTTTACGGCGCAAGTTTGTTGAATTGAGTGGGATTACGAGGTGATATAAGGAGTAAAATTTTGATTTTGAGGAATCTTTTGGTCGCAATTAAGAATACCGGGTACCGCAATGTAGTCAATTGTTCGGGGTGTTTTACCCTACCGTTATGCAATACCGCGGAAGTTAAACAAATGGTGCCGTGAAAATTAAGTGGTGTAAGGGGAAATATTGGTTTTCCAAATTCGTAAATTTTACGGTTTAACAAACTTCATGGTATCCATAATAAAACTCACGTTCGAGTTGGATTTATTTTCGATGTTTTGTGGCCAGCAGTTCATCTGGAGTATACAATTGAGTAAGGTATTTATTGAATTTGTTATTATCGTGAAATGAACCGCGATTGATATGATTTAAGAGCTTTGAATTGAGCCGACTGAATTACGGCTAATTGAAACTATTTCAAGAAACACTTGAAGATGTTTGCGTGAAGTTCGCTTTAATTAATTAATTATGTCTTGTGTATGTAAAAGTAAGTCTTATTCATGTATGAGAGATAATGTAACGCAATGTAACATATAATTTGTTTGAACGTTTAGTTCGAAGCAAAGTTTCGGACGTCTATTTTATGACTTTTGTATTTTTTTTGATTGTTAAATTTACGGATTAAGTATGCGGACAAAGCCTTGAATTTTATTTTTATTGTGTTTTATTGAAAAACAAGTTAACGCTTTTATTATTTTTTTTTGTTATATATATTAATTTTTATATTCAGTTTGTGAATTTTTGTCTTGTTTATTATTATTTCTTTTATTATTTTTATTTAAGTTTGTTTGATATTCATTTTTTTATTTCTAATATTATTCAGTCAATAAATGTTAAATTGTTAAACTGTAAAGAGCTTTTATTCATTCAGCTGCCGCGTACGTAAATTTTTAAGTGCATTTCAGAGTTTAGCAAGTTACAACTTGAGGCAAGTCCAGGGGTTGTAACCAACCAGATGAGCTTCTGGTTTATCAGGGGTCCGGAAGCTATAATCATCGTGTCCTTGATTGGCGCCCTAACCGATTTTGAGTTTTTACCTTTTTATTTCGATTTTATGTCAATCTCGTTTCCAAGTTATCACGGAATTTTAAAATATAACTCACCCCGTCTCCACTGAGCAGCGGCACAACATCGTTTATGTTACCTCATTTCAGGCAGTGACTTTGTTTTAACTTTGGCATGTAACAAAATGTATAGGTACAGACAGAAGCAAGCTGTGCCTAAACTGTGACAAGGAGAGCCGCACCAGTTCGGTTTGCGTTTTAGAGAAACTCTGTGCAATATGGACGAAGACGAAAAGCTCAGTGCTTATTACCAATTATACCAGAAAAAATGAAGATAGATATTGTTCTTATAAATAAACCGAATATAAATACGGCAAGAGATTGTCGATTGTCCCCGATGATTTTAATGCAAACGCTGTAGAATAGAGATCTAATCAAACAAGCAAAAGAAGCAAGTTGTTGTTAAATTGGGTGGCAACGGATGATCTAATAATCCTTAACACATCTATCAGTGTGCAGGGAAAACTTCATATATAGATATCAGGTTGTGTTCAAAAGAAGTTGCCCAAATAGTTAAGGTATAGAAGGTCCTAAACGAGGACAGTCTAAGCGATCACAATTTCATATTTTTTGAAATAGAGAAGCAGAGAAATAAGGAAGGAAAACAATACAGACACTTTCCGGGTAGATAAATAAATAAAATAAACCACAGAAAATTGAATGAAACGTTAAAGGATATGATGTCTAATACGGTGACTCCAAACCAACCAAATTACAAGAGCAACTGAAACTGCCTGCAACAACAGTATGCCGTGCGCCAGAGGTGGTAGGAGGAACAATGGTATATATTGGTGGTCGAGGAACCTTAGATGATAAGGTAAAAAATATAGCTCGGCAAATATTTTTAGACGCTAAGAATAATTAGAAATCCGTGATTTGCACGGCTAAAAAGAACGCGTGTGCAGAGTTAGACTCAAACCCATAGGGTTCTTCCTACAAAATTGTATCCAAGAAATTCAAATTAGGTCAGAATTATGAAGACGCAAAAGAAATTGTGGATAAACTTTTTCCTACACATAGTACAATTTAATTGACTATAATAGTTACTTCCCCACTACATCCTTTTTCTAAGGAAGAGCTGGAGACGTCCGGATGGTATCCCTATTGAATGCATTAAGATGGCGGCTAGGAACCAGCCGGAAGCCTCTCTAAACATGTTCCAGGTAGGAAAATTTTCGAAAATTTGGAAGGAGGCAAATCTAGCTCTAATACCAAAGTTTATTTGCTTAATAAATAATATAGCAAAAGTTTATGAGGGTCTTATTGTAGGCAGACTACATAAAGAAATAATAGTACGTGAAGATTTCTTCCCTACGCAATTCGGCTTTATGAAAAGGAAGTCGACAATAGACCCGGTAAACCAGATTCATAGATTAAGAATGCTAAGGAAGGTGCCTGGAAAACACGCAAGATCGGTGCGTTAGTTTCACTAGACATCCAAAATGGTTTTAACTCGGTTCCGTGGGCACTTTAACCCACACTTAACTAAAATAATTGTCAGCTACCTGTCAGACAGAAGTGTAACTTACACCCATACCGGTAATCTTGCAACACATAGTAACCTGTGGTGGCATGGAAGGTTCCATCCTAGAACCCACAATCTGGAATCTATTTTACGACGACCTTTTGTCGGTATCGCTTCCGATACAAATCAAACTTACGGGATACGCCGCCTTCCTTGCGATCTTCGGGCAGGGTGACACGCCACAGAATTTAGAGGCTAAGTGGCTAAGAGCCAACAAGTTGAAAAGGTCCGCAAAATTCAGTAAAAAGAATCTTTATGGTGACAGTTCATTTAACCATTTTATATGCCGCTCCGGTGTGGTATCAATTCTTTAGTATTAATAAAATTAAAAACTTGTCAGAAAAAACTCAAAGAAGAATCGCGTTGAGAATCATCTCTGGGTATAATACAGTCTCACTAGAAGCAGCTAGAGTGTTAACGGGCACTGTTCCTATAGACCTAATGGCGGAAGAGCAATAAAAGTATCAGTCATGCTATGCAAAAATGGTAAGAGAGATGGGCGCTGTATCAGAAAGCGGAATGGACTAGGGTACTAATCCCTAGCTTAAGTGGCAGAAAAAAAAACCTTATTACTCAAGCGCTTACGGGACACCGGTGCTTTGGTAATTACCTAGCCAGTATTAAGAAAAAAACTGACCTTTCATGCTTTTTGCGTTGGAAAGAATTTGATGATGCAAACCATACTATCTTCGGTTGCAAATGGAGGCACAAGAAAACAAGTGAGCTAAAGAAGAAATTCCGAATAGATAAAAACAACATTATACAGATGATGCTGGAAAGTCCGGAAGCGTAGTCAAGGATAAATAATTTTCTTGCAGATACTATAAGGGATAAAGCCGTAGGGTGCAAAGTTAGTACAAAAAAAACTGTTCAAAACAGAATATCCATTAGGAATTTTTCACCTTGACATTCTATTTTCTTCCAAAGTCATATGGGTTTCCACTCTTGTCGCTATTAAGTGTTTGTCCTTAAATGTTTTTTATAGACTAAGTTTTTATCGCTACATGATTTTCTCTTTAATAGTTAAGATATGAATGTGACCCTTTATGGATTTTTATTAGTATTTGATTAGATTTTAGAAATCATTTATTTCATTATATGTAGTTGAATAACCTTTTAGTTTCTTTTTCATCCAAGCTATTTGGACTAACTCTGCTTTTCTTGATTCCTTCACGATCTCTTTTCTCTCTTTTCCTATCAATTTGGTTTTTATGCCTTAGAAGTGAAGATAAGCCGTAAAGCAGGTGCTTCGCTAGTTATTCTATCCGACTGAGTCTAACTAAACTTTCCTTCTAAATAATACATTTCCTATTCTTACCTATCCTTTTTGTGACAAACTTGTACCAAGTTTGGGTGGTTTGGTGAGTCCACATCATCCTCAGTAATTATGTCCTTGAGCAAAAATAACACTTCGTCGACCACGTCTAAGGTAAGATTAAGATATCTTCTTTTGTTATACCTGAGTTCTGAATTTTCTATACAAAGTCTGTAATAACCTTTAATTGAAGTTTTTGTATTTCCTCTCAACGGCAAAAGTTGATTCGGTGAATTAATGGTGCTCACATAGTTTAAAAGGAGAGTACGTTTGCGATTTTACCGCTTAGTTGCTTCTCTCTCTTGTTTGTTAATACTTGAGAGTAACGGATTTGCTTTTCTTACAATGTTTCAAACATCGTGTCGAATAGTTTCAGATGTCTAATTAGGCAGAGTGTGTATTGTAGTTTCTACTCCGCATACTGTGTCTTCTATTTGGTCTATGACGTTAAAACGCAGCCGATTGAACGCCGCGGTTTAGACGCGAGAACATTTAAACGCCAGACATTTGGACGCAAGGACTTTTAAACGCAGAATTGAAAAATAATAGAATTTTTGCTCTACATGCAAAAGTAAAAAAAAGTACAAATAAAAGAAACGTTACAGTCGTTATGAAATTATAAGATTACAACGAGAAAATGCCGAACTTACTCTCGGAAGATTGCTACAACCGTCTACAGAGAAACTTTTTAAACTCTATATGCACTAAAGTAAACTCTGCCATCAGAAACTCCACTACTATAGATCAAGTTATTCTACGAAAATACGGTCTCTTCAACCGATAGTAAGCACCATCAATTCACCAATCGACTCATAAAGATTCTACAGACTTTGTAGAGAAAATTCAGAACTTGCGTGTAACAAAAAAAGATAACCTAGTCCGTTTTGAAATGGTATCTCTTTTTACTAAAGTTCAAGTCGACGAAGTTTTCATTTTTCTAAAGAAAGAATTATTGTAGAAGTTCTGCTCATTAAGAATACAACTAATTTAAATAAAAAGAAAGAGTGACCATGGATTCATCGCTCTCTCCCGTTATAGCCACTAAAGAATGTTGAGTTAAAACCAATAGCATAGTTTAGATGTGTTGATTATACATTTCTTCCTATCTGGCAGCAGTCTACCCTTTTGTAAAGTACTGGTGATAAAGAAAAATAACGGAAAGTTGGGGAATTCCGTTTATTAAAAAAAAGTACACTAACAGATATCTAAACGCCAAATCTCACAACTATCCAATACAAAAAACCACGGTTTTGCATACTTTAACTAAAAAACCTATGTGTCAAGTAATGAAAACCTACAAATAAAAAACTGTTGTAGTCTTTACACCAAATGGATACGAATTCAAATACATCCAAAGGGCATATGAAAAAGCAGTCAATCCAAAAAATCAAAGAAGAGTTACCACCTCCTACTAGCACCGCTTATTTACCATAATGTCTTCGCGACTAAAGAATACCCTGAACAATTGGTTTAGATCTGCTAAAGACAAACAAGGTGCTCTAAAACATGCCGGAGTTTACAAAATTCTTTGTTCCTGTGGATCAAGTTATATAGGACAGACGGGACGCTCTATTGAAGTTAGAGTAAAAGAACATATAACAAACACCGCAGAGTTACAAAATCAGCAGTGTGTGTAACCAAGAACACACGTTAAACTTTGACTAAACTAAAGTGTTGGTTAGAACTCCTTTCTACTTTCCCAGGCTAATCCTCTGTACTACAAAATTGCATTTATTCACAATCAGTTAGTAAAGTACAGCTTCTCAACCACCTTAAAGGTTGGTAAGTGAGCGATTTCCATGGCTACCGTGTAAGCGGTTAAATATAATAAAAAAAACGAGTATGTAATGAAACCCCACGGTCAGTAATATACACTTTCCAAACCTGTGAGGGCGTTGCTCTCGTTTTGAACTAAAAATTTCAAATTAAAGTATCTAAATTATGCAACCAACTTTTTTAATGTGTAAGATATGGATAATGGGGCAAAAGCAATGAATAGGCAAAAACAGCACGCATGCGAAGCATGTTTTTTGTGTTTCCTTTATTTAATTTACAAAGTGAGGTTGTGTTTATATGTAACATACAAAGTCAACACAAAAATAGTATAACGAAGTTTATCTTTATGGTGTTTTATTAAAATAAATATTAATTGTAGTATTATCACGACCTTCAACATGAAGAGAAATGCCTTGATGCAAATTTTCCTTTGTGTTAGAGAAATGAAACTGTTGGGACGATGGGCCAGGGACAGATATGTTGGGCATATTTTGCATGCTTGTAGTATCTTCAGTAGAAAGCATGCTTGCAATTTTAAGTTGTCCGTCTAATGAACTACCCACATAACTTTCAGCGACCGTGCTTGACCTCCATCCTCCCAATTTTTTCAAATTAATTATGTCTCCACCACTATTTGCAAGCAATATTGCTGATGTGCGACGGAAACAATGTCCAGTGTAAGTATTTACGTTATTTAGTTGTAAATAACTTGCAATTTTTTTAGGAAGTTGCGCAATTGAATTGTGACCATACGGTTGTTTTGTCAACTTGCCATGTCTTAACTGCAAGAAGAATCTGTCACCTTCAACATTTTTGCGTAAATCAATATAACATTTCAAAATCTCAACCCATTCGGTATTAGCTACAACAAATGATCTTGGCTGGTACGTTTTTGTGTTTGGAAGCACAATGATTGCTCTGTGTTGTTGTAGATCTATGTCACCAGTTTTCATTTTAAATAATTCGTCACTTCGGCATGCACCTGAGATACCAATAACCAAAGCAACCTACAATATTTAAAACTGTGATAAAAGTCAAGAAATTGATACGATTGAAACGATTCATACCTTATGTGGAAGAAATTCAAATGGTGCGTTTTTTAAAAAGTTTTCAATATTTTCTTTTGTAAATATGCTCGATTTTTTAGGTTGATATCCCACATTTTGTTTTTTTAAATATGCTATTAATTTGCAATATTTTGAAATATCAACATTGTGTTTCAAGTTAAGAGTACTCTTTAACATTGAATATAGAGACCACATGGAGGATGATTTTTTCATCTTTGCTACGTCGCCAAAATAAGCCAGTAGAACGGTCTCAGAAGTGTAATTTTGAACAGTTTTTTTAAAGCACCAGTTGCGATAATCACTGTATGCTTTTTCGTACCGTACTTTACTTTTCTCAGGTAAAAGATTAAGAGTTAATTTTTGTGCTGTATCTCGCAATTCTGGCGGAGTACACTTGATTTCACTATCAGACATCTTTACTGTTAAGAAAACTAAGCAAATTGTAATTTTGTGTGTGTTTTGTTTTAAGTAATTTAATAAAATGTGAATACAAGTGCCTACTAATTTTTTTACTGAAACAAATGGTAATATTTTGAAGGTAGCTTTTATTCATTTTTTATTAGTTTAAAAGTTATTTATTCTATTTAATGGCTGATTGTGAATAAAATAGTATACAAACCTTGGCAAAAGTATTCCATTTTTGTCTCGAGAACTAATTCACCTCGAGGCTACGCCTCTCGGTGAACTATAGTTCTCTCGACATAAATGGAACACTTTCCGCCTCGGTGTGTAATGTACTATTTCTCTATTTCTACTTTTCTATAAGAAAAGTATAGCGATCGCAATTGTGTGTGTGTGTGTGTGTGTATGTGTGCGTGCGTGCGTGCGTGCGTGCGTGCGTGTGTGTTCTCTCGGTTTTGTCAAAAGATGGGAAAGTGAATGTATCCGCTATTTTTAACAGTTTCTCTTATATAATTTTGTACGTATGTAAGTTATTCGAATTATTTTTACAGTTTCTTATATAGATAACACTTCCTAACAATTTATTCAAATAAAAAATGTTTCTAAGATTAACAGTTTATTAGATATTCTATTTATAATTTAAAATGAATTTACAAATATAATCTATAGTTGAATCCTGCGACGATTTTTTAAGAAGAAAATGTGATTTCTTCAAAGGAAAGCAAGATACGTTAAAAAAATACTTTTTACTGATTAATTAAAAAAGAAAGCAATATCGAGGCGCACAAATATAGGGGTTAGTCGATATGACAACATAACCTCAATTTACCATATTATTTACAAAATTGTAGCATGCTAGAAGGTCAATGCAAGTGTATATTTGCTACTATAATATTTTTTGGTTTTTTTAAATGTTATCCACCAACAAAATTATATTTCTTTGAACGGCGATAATTTTCTTTATTTCCTTGTATGTATACGCCTTAGCTTAAGCAACCCAACATACTAGTAAATTTTTTGCATTATTTTAAAGATAAACTTAGTCATGCGCTTTGCTTTTAGAAGTTTAAAAAACGATATAAAGTTTTTCGGGTTGTCTTGTCCAGTCTGTTGTAAAAATAGGACACCTTTCTTAAAAAAGGGGTTTTAAAAAAACGGAAATCGTCAAACACGTATCTGGTTTTTTTTCAGTGTGTCTACACCAATTTATTTCCGCAACTGACTAGTTGGTAAGACAAATCTTTTCTTTTGGTAAATGCAAAAATTTTAATTATTTATTGTTACGGTGCATTTCAGCAACAAATCTTGACCCGTACGTAGTAGGAATATTAGTAAATTTCCAATATCAGAATAATAAGGAAATGCCTGGTCTCGAATATGCGACGACGATAAAGGTTTCTGCAAAATTCAATTGAAGGTCAGGATAACGTTATAATTTATCTTTTATTTATATAATCGGTAGTATATTATTGTTATAAGTTGATTCACCATATTGTTAATTTTTTCTTATTAATTTGTTTTTACCATAGGTAGTTAAATTAAATGGAGTAAACAGTAATATGTCAAAATGTAATTATGAGTTGTATTTGTTTTTAGGATTAAGGTAAATTTAAGTTTTTTCTTTTCCAATTGTCTTAAATGGGTGTCGCCCAATAATCAATTTTTGTTGTGAGACGACCCAATAGTTTCCCTGATTACCGAGAGCAGCCGGAGTGTATGAAACCGCTTAAGTTATAAGGACAGTCTCAAAAAGAGGTTACACATAACTGGCGCCCAACGTGGGGCCAATTTTTTAAAAATCTCACTTCCAAAAGAGCATTATGGTTTTAGGTTGTTACCGAATAGTTTTAAGAGCATATTCTTTTTATTCTTTATTATTGCATTTAATACTAGTTAATATTTTGTCTAATCTCAAAATGATGAAGGTTAATTATCTTACTACCGATGAATTAGATTGGGAGTTAACTATTCGTAATTTAGATCCTACTAGTCGTAAAGTTGATGAGAAACGGAAACTTCTTAGAGTTCAATTAAATTTGGAAAAACGTAACCTTTCCCTTGTTTCTTCTTATGCGCGTATTCTGATCGATGTTTTTTAAGAATTACCTTACTGTCAAACTAAATTAGACGAACTTAAAGCTTTAGTTCAAGGGTTTGAGGATAAACTGTTATCATGTGAATATAATAATCTAACTACAAAACTTGAACATTTAGAACCCAGGTTAGATTACATGTCAAGCGCTATTGATGATGTTAATAAAACTAGATGGACTATTTTAAAAGATCTTTGTCTTCAATTAATCGATCCCTTTTCTGAAGTAGCTGAAGGTGACAAAATGCATCATAACAATTTATTATCGATTCAGAAACTTTCTGAACAACAAGGCACTAGTGCACCCCTAATACTCCGCTTAGCGTTAACCCTATCCCCAAAGATATTTTAAATCTAGTGTTACAACCGTCCCATAGCTCTCCACATATAAGTACTTGTAGGGTTGACTTCGATCTTTCAGAACGTATCGATCAATTTTCTAATCGTATACGGAACCTACATTTATCACCAAGTTCTACTCACAATTTAGTTCCCAATGTAATTTCAAATTCAGTTCGAGTTTCAAAATGGAATTTAAAATTTTTCCGGTAACACAGCGAGCTAAGGTGTAAATTCATTTCTAGAACGAGTCGAAGAGTTAAGAGTAGCACGTAATTTGTCCTTCGAGCAACTATTTTTAGAGGCTGTTGATTTGTTTGACGATCAAGCTTTGATCTGGTCTAGATCCATTTGTAATAAGGTCAGAAGTTGGAATAAAATTATCAATTTATTAAGAAAACATTATCTTCCTAGTGATTACGCTGACGCCCTTTGGGATGAAATTCGATCCAGAGTACAAGGTGTTGACGAACGTCCTCATATTTACATAGCCATTATGATTAATCTTTTTAATCGATTAACTCAGATTCCCCCTGAAGATATTCGATTAAAATATATCAGAAAGAACCTGCAGGGTTATTTTAGTAGTCTTGCTTTAATCCAAATAAGTATTAATTCGTTGATTGACTATTGTCGAGAATTAGAAGAAGTCAAAGGTAGAAATAAAAAGTTTCGATTTAATTTTTCCACTCATAGCGCTCCTTTAGAACCAGACTTAGCCTATAAACCGTCTACATCTACAAAACCACAAGTAAATTCCGTTACCACTAGCACTCCAAAAAAAATCTTTTCAATTTCGTAAGTCAAGTTTTGTAAGGTCTTCTTGTAATGTCATTTGTTGGAATTGCAAAGAAAACGGGCACACGTATCATCGTTGTAATAAAGAACGTACTATTTTCTGTTGTGTTTTCGGAGCTCCTAACGCTACTTTTTCTACTAGTCTAAAATGTAGCCATAAAAATTCAAAAAACGAGTAGGAACAAGTATGGTGTTCGGCCTACGACGCTTGAACCCCGAAATACTAAAGGCTGAAATTTTTTTATGGAAAAAGTGGTTACAAAAAGTTTCCGAATTTTATAAAACTTTTTATAAAAATTACATCAATGTTCTGCCGTCATCATCAAGATAACAGACCGTTTATTAAAGTTCCTTTATTAGCCTTGTTGGACTCCGGTGCTAATCAATCCGTGATTGGTAAAGAAGGTTTGTTTTTGTTTGTCACTAAATCATTTTAATACCAGAATGACACTTCAAACCGCTGATGGTACTTGTCAGTCAGTCTTAGGTTTAGTAGATTTACTTGTAATTATTGACAGTAATACAAAAGTCGTTGGTTGTATAGTTTCTAATACTATCTCCGCCCCTCTTACTCTTGGTGCCGATAGTTGTTACTTATTTAACTTAAATACAAATGTTCCCTCGGATACATTTAACGTTTCTAAACCTTCACCTAAATATATCTTTGGAAAAGATGATCTTTCACCAGAACAATTTCGAACACTAGAAGTGATAATTAATAAATTTCAGGAGATTAATAGTTCGAAACTTGGTCGTACTCATATGGTAACCCATCATATTGATACGGGTGATGCAAAACCAGTCAAACAAAGATATTACCCAATGTCTCACCTGTAATGTTAAACGCTGTTAACAAAGAAGTCGATAACTTGTTGGAATTAAGAGTGATCCAAAAATGATTTTCCCCTTGGAACTCTCCAATTGTCATGGTCAAAAAGAAAAATGGTCTTTTAAGATTTTGTTTTGACGGTCGCCAACTAAATAAGTTAACAAAACAAGACGCATATCCACTACCTTATGTCAATGGTATTCTTGATAGATTACAAGACGCCCGTTTCTTAAGTTCTATCGATCTTCAAAAAGCATTTTGGCAAATTCCACTTTCAAAAAACAGTTGTGAGAAAACCGCGTTTACTGTTCCAGGCCGAGGTTTATTTGAATTTAAAGTTCTTCCTTTTGGTCTTAACAACAGTCCTCAAACTTTACAAAGAATGATAGACAATATTTTTGGTGCTGAGCTAGAAAATGTTTTTGTGTATGTGGATGACATCATCATTACCTCTAAAACTTTTACGGAACATACAAATACCCTCCTCAAAGTTTTTAATCGATTGAAAGAAAATGCGAATTTTGCAAAGCCTCTTTAACGTAGCTAGGTTTTCTTGTAGACAAGAATGGTTTACGTACAGATCCTTCTAAAGTTGACACAATCGTTTTATTCCCTACTCCTACAAATTTGACGGAGAGTAAAAGATTTTTTGGAATGGCCGGCTGGTATCGGAGGTTAATTCCAAATTTTTCAAGTGTCGTATCTCCTATACTAGAACTTATAAAAGGTCGACAAAAAAGAAAAGTTATCAAATGGAATGAATCTGCTGAATCTTCTTTTCACGAACTTAAGAAACTCTTAGTTTCTGGGCTCATTTTAACTAGTCCTGATTATAGCAAACTTTTGATTATTCAATGCGATGCTAGTGATGTCAGCTTAGGAGCGATCCTACTCCAAGGAGAAGGTTTAGAAGAATAAGTTATCGCTTATGCTAGTCGTTCAAATGAGTTCAGAAAGAAATTATTCTGTGACAGATAAAGAATGTTTGGCTTGCTTATTCGGCATTGAAAAGTACCGTCCTTATATAGAACTTACTCATTTTAAGATTATCACAGATCATCACGCCTTGCTTTGATTGCACAAACTTCAATCGCCAACCGGTAGATTAGCTCGTTGGACAGTTAGAATGTCTCAGTATAGCTTTGATATTGAATACAGAAAAGGCCAATTTTATGTTGTACCTGACGCACTATCTAGAGCTCCTATCCTTGTTGCTAACATAAATACCATAAATCTTGAAAAGTCAGGTTTCTGTCTTTGGTATGAAGACCTGGTTGTTAAGGTTACTAATGATCCAGATCGATATTCGTCTTGGCGAGTGAAAAATGAAACTCTTCTCAAATACGTTTCAAACAAACACAATATTACTTCTAATTTGATGGAATGGAAAATTGTTGTCCCAAAAACCAAACGGTTAGATATCTTTCGACAATTTCATGATTAACCTACATCTAGTCATCTAGGATCTTATAAAACTTTTAATAAAATCGCTGAAGCTTATTATTTGTTAAATATGTCAGAAAATGCGATGTATGTCAATCGTGTAAAATTTCTTCACAGGTTCGTCCTGGTCTTCTGGGAAACCAAAAAAAATTAAAATACTCTTTTCAGCTTATCTCGATCGATTTGATTGGTCCGTTACCTAAGTCAACTAAAGGTTACACGTCTATTTTAGTTGTAACTGATTGGTTCACAAAATTTCTTCAAGTCCAACCTCTTAGAAAAGCAACAGCTTCTTCAATTGTTAAATTCTTAGAAAATGACGTGTTTCTATTGTTTGGAGTACCACAAATTATTATGTGTGATAATGGACCCCAGTTTATTGGAGGATTGTTTCAAAAACTCATTGATAAATATAAAGCTCAAAAAGTTTGGTACAACGCTTGTTGTCATTCACAAGTAAATCCGGTCGAAAGAACTAACAGAGTTATCACTACTGCAATTCGCTAATACGTAAAAGAAAATTATAGATTTGTTATCCCCACCGGGGCCATCCGCTTGCCACAGGCCCCTTCCGGCGCAGCCAATCGAGACGCAGTGCGATAATGGAGGTGGTTCCTCGATGGTGCAAGATGAATAAAAGCAGCGTTCCTGGCCGGCAGAAACAGAAGGTGTTCGACTAGTTGGCGCACAAAGACTTCTTGCGCTTAATGGCCCCCTGAGTCTGAGGGATCACCAACCAGCTTACGCCTGAGTAAATAGCGCGCGTTAAATTAATATTGGTTAGACTTGTACTCGTATGCAAATATATTAGTTGTAGAAATAAAGTAGGATTAAAATCGTGCTTATTACACTTTTTTTAATTCCTTCCTGCCGTGTTGCGTAACGAACGCAACTCACAAACAACGTTAACCTCACTACCGAGACCGGAAGACATCGACGCCGACGTCGCGACGCCTTCCCCGAACCTCCACGGTACCAATTGGCGGCCCAAGAAGGTGGGGCCTAACCTCAACGAAGACACCGAGGTAGAAAGCAACGCGCTGCAGATCTACGCGCAAACCACCTCCGACGAGCTAGAAGAAAATGTCGGTAACAACCCGAGCAGCCGTACTGGATGACGGCACATCACCATTCAGTGGCGCCCAAACAATCCAAGAAGAAACGAAGCTATCGTTAGATGAAGAATACCAAATGCTGCGACGCCTCGTCACCGCCTGGCCGGAAGAAAAAGCAACACCGGTCTTTAAAGGTCCACAATTAGAAGACCCCGACAAGTTTCTGCAAGAAATAAAGCCGTTCCTTGAAAAAGAAAGCTCCGATGAAAAAAAGCTAAAAGTAGCCGCCAGCTGCCTGCGCGATGCAGCCGCGAAATAATGGAAAAGATACGCCAGTTTTGCCACCACGGTAGATAAATTTATTGAGCTGTTATGAGACAAATACGACAGCGTCGCCACCCGTAACCAGCTCAGAACGCAGTATTACGGGAAGAAGCAGGGTCAAGGCGAACCAGCGGCCGAATTCCTCGACAGAAAACCTGGAAATCCACCGCGGCCGGAACGATCATGCGAGTTCTCGGCGAAACCACGGTAACGTACCAATTGGGAAATTACGCAAGTACCTGCAGAGCTCTCGTCGTCGAGTGCCTCACTTTGCCACTAATCCTCGAGCAAGAATGGCTAATACAAGAAAACGCCGTAATAGATTTCTGTCGTCGGTGTACTCACTACGGCACCAACGCCAGTTTTGCCACCACGGTAGATAAATTTACCGAGCTGTTATGAGACGAATACGACAGCGTCGCCACCCGTAACCAGCTCAGAACGCAGTATTACGGGAAGAAGCAGGGTCAAGGCGAACCAGCGGCAGAATTCCTCGACAGAAAACCTGGAAACCCACCGCGGCCGGAACGATCATGCGAGTTCTCGGCGAAACCACGGTAACGTACCAATTGGGAAATTACGCAAGTACCTGCAAAGGACTCGTCGTCGAGTGCCTCACTTTGCCACTAATCCTCGAGCAAGAATGGCTAATACAAGAAAACGCCGTAATAGATTTCTGTCGTCGGTGTACTCACTACGGCACCAACGCCAGTTTTGCCACCACGGTAGATAAATTTACCGAGCTGTTATGAGACGAATACGACAGCGTCGCCACCCGTAACCAGCTCAGAACGCAGTATTACGGGAAGAAGCAGGGTCAAGGCGAACCAGCGGCAGAATTCCTCGACAGAAAACCTGGAAACCCACCGCGGCCGGAACAATCATGCGAGTTCTTGGCGAAACCACGGTAACGTACCAATTGGGAAATTACGCAAGTACCTGCAGAGCTCTCGTCGTCGAGTGCCTCACTTTGCCACTAATCCTCGAGCAAGAATGGCTAATACAAGAAAACGCCGTAATAGATTTCTGTCGTCGGTGTACTCACTACGGCACCAACGCCCGTCGCACGACTTATTGGTCACAAACGAAGGATAACGAGCTGCCTGACCATCTGTCTAGACACCCTCAACCAACTCCACCTGAGATCGACGACGAGGAGCGACTCATTCCGCCTCCCGGCAACACAGCTGTTCTAAACCAAATCGTCGGCGAAGCAACCAACCTGACGATAAGGGTACAAGATGAGCAACAAACAGACGATGTATTCCAACGCATTATTGCGGCATGGAACAGGGTTCAGAACCAAGGCCCCCGCGAAGACGATGAGCTCGAGACGCACCGCCAGTAATTCTTTAATTCCTTCCTGCCGTGTTGCGTAACAATGCTTCAAAGGGTTTTGCTCGAAAGCTTGCGCCCAAGTATATAAAAGCCAAGGTTGCCGAAATCACTGGTAATGTAACTTATCGACTAGTTGATTTGAATGGTAGAAACTTAGTAGTCTGGCATGTCAAAGATATAAAACCTAGTACGGATGACATACTTAATTTCCCTGACGACTAAAGATACTTATATTCTTTTCATGTAAATATTCCTTCATATATGCTGTAGATGTGGTACTTGCGTTGGATTTGATATTTATTTATTTTTCTTTCTTGCTGCCTTGGAGTCGTGGCATAGCACTTCTTTTGCTGTGTCCTATGAGATGCAGATAAATACCTTTTTATGGGTAGTCCATTCGGTTCCGTGTGATGGATGGTGTTTGAGTTTTGCAGTATTTTGTCCAATGTGATGGGATCTTTGTTTAAGTTTTGCGCTATTAAAAGTTTAACTTTTAATTATTTATTGTTACGGTGCATTTTAGCAACAAATCTTGACCCGTACATACGTAGTAAGGATATTAGTAAATTTTCAATATCAGAATAATAAGGAAATGCCTGGTCTCGAATATGCGACGACGATAAAGGTTTCTGCAAAAATCAATTTTTTATTTATATAATCGGTAGTATATTATTGCTATAAGTGGATTCACCACATTGTTATTTTTTTCTTATTAATTCGTTTTTACCATAGGTAGTTAAATTAAATGGAGTAAACAGTAATATGTCAAAATGTAATTATGAGTTGTATTTGTTCTTAGGATTAAGGTAAATTTAAGCTTTTTTTCCAATTGTCTTAAATTGGTGGCGCCCAATAATCAATTTTTGTTTCTTTTGTTAAGTTTCTTTTTATTTGCCTTATTCTTAATGTTCCGGTCGGAAGTGAGACGACCCAATAGTTTCCCTGATTACCGAGAGCAGCCGGAGTGTCTGAAACCGCTTAAGTTATAAGGACAGTTTCAAAAAGATTTTACACATAACTGGCGCCCAACGTGGGGCCGATTTTTTTAAAATCTCACTTCCAAAAGAGCATTATGGTTTTAGGTTGTCTCAAAAAGAGGTTACAACATATTACTCTAAAGTAGTTTTATGACAACATAACCTTAAAAATAATTTGTGGCAATTCCGACATCATTCCTCATAAAAAAGCCGTGTGGTGACCACACCAGTTTTTTTACGCTTTGTTTTAAGATTTTCTCAAATACACTTACATCAATTTGTTAAGAAAAAATTAATCGATGACTTCTGCTTTCTTTACATTTCTTTTTTTTTCAATTTGCTTTACTTTTTAAGTTTTTCTATTTCTATTTTCTATTCTATAAAATAAAGTATGTAACTTTTTGGTTTTCTTATTTTTTTCTGATTCTAATTTTTTTTCTTCAATCGTTATTTTGACTTTTTAAAAAAAAATTGTAATCTATTTATTAAAAAAAATTATAACCGATAGACATATCTTCGTTTGGTTTCTTTACTTTGTTTTGTAAAATTTCTTCACTTTTTTAAATTTAAACGTTTTTAATACGTCAATTTTTCTTTTAGTATATGTATCAAAATTTTCAAAATGAATAAGAAAAATCTTCTCTCTTATTTTTTTATTTTTAAGAGTAAATTTCAATGCAAAGAAAAAAAGCTATTAAAGTCTAATTCATTAATAATGAAAATATGAGTCGTACTATTTATTAATTTTTTTTGTATTTATAATTGTGTAATTATTTTTTTAAACTTGTTTATTTTCACAATAAAAATATTAAACAAAAAAAAGTAAAATAATCATTTAATTGTTATTCAAATTACATGACATTAAAAAAAATAACCTCAATTCAATTCTACTGCAAAAAAAGTTATTAATAGTAATTTAGAACTAATTTTTTTTTAAATTTATGTACATATTTATACACAATTTTACTTTATTATCGTAGCGAGTCGAACTAGTAAAATTTGGTTTCTGTATAATGATAAATTATTTCTTCCGAATTTTCCTGCGTTAAATTTTAATACTATCTTGGCAGTTTTCACGTATCCGGTAAGAAAAATTTTAAATTTACGAAAATTGAATTTTTGTGTACCGGAACGTTAATCATACGTCAAACCCTAACTCCATTCGAACATCTTCAAACCATTCGTCCATGTTACTTTATCTTTTGTCTTTGAATCTTCGCATTACGTTCGTAGAAACAAAAAAATACAATTACTTGAAAGAACATCTTTTTTATGCATATTTTTAAAACAAACCAAACGTAACGATATTTTGTTAAACGAAGCGTTAAGTAAAGCTTTTAGAAATGTATACATTTTACGGGTCGGCAAAATTTCCTATTTACTACAGAAATGCAACATCGCTTTTTAGTCTTCGTTAATTTTATCAAAATCTTTAAAATGTATTATTTATTTAATTCTGTTAATTAAATAAGTCAAATTCGTTTAAAATCCAATTTTATTTAGAAAAATATCTTTAGAAATAATATTATTTTTTATTATTTAAAAAAAAAGAGTATTATTTATAATAAAGCTGATGGTATTCCTACTTCTTACACCGGCAGCTACAATTTAAAAGTAAATAAGAAATTCTGCTTAGAGCTCAAACACAAATTATTCTGTGCCAATGTAACTCGAAAACTTTGTTGGCAAGTAGTTGAGGCGTGTTTGTGGTTTTCAGTGTTCCTTTCCGGTTTTATCAAACTTTAAGCTTTTATACCGAAAGTGAAAACACGTTTAGTTTAGTAATGTAAAAATGATTTTTTTTATACGTCAGTTGAGTTACACTATTGCTAGTTGTTACTACAAAATAACCGAATACTTTAATATAAACTGAGAACAAAGTTATTTAGTATATTATAAATAAAGAAAATTACGCTGTCGTTTTCAAGCTGTCGACATTTAGAAAATTAAATTGATTTATTCTAAAGTGTAAATGATATTCGGAACTAATAAAAGGAAAATTTATAATGACTGCGCTAGTTATCGTTTACAGCATGTGCATATTTCATGTACCCAGTCACGTATGTATATAAAACAAAATTTGTTTTAATACGTATTGTTATGAAATTATACAGGGTGTCTACAAACTTTATAAATTAAATTAAACTGAAATATTTTTTTGTCTCTAAAGAGTGTTTTCATATTTACTTAAAACATCTTGTTACTATTGAAACGTTCGAGAAATTACTTGCAAATGCAAGAGCCTTCTAGAAGCTGTTATCTATTTTCTAGAAGTTATAGCGAAAAGTAAGGAACGCTCGAGAAGGATTTCCGTATGTCTATATATAACTACGAGACAGATCGTAGGTCAGTTATTGTCGTAACGCGAATGCAGCTGTATTAAGAAGATTATTCAAGTGAAGATAAATAAGTGATTAGCACGTGCGAAGTTTTAAATAAATAACAGTGTACACCGAATCGAGTGAACGTGATCTATAGTGTCAACAAACAAGTTAGTAGCTTTATCTTATCGTCGCGTAAGTGATAGCATATTATTGTTTCATATAAATTTCTGTAAGTTTTTATCCTTAGATATTTAAATTTAATTAGTTCGGTTAATTTAAAAGTGTACATATTTCTAGAATAAGTAAACCTAATTTTTAGTCGTTATAAATAATTAGTTTTTAATAAATAAATACGTAACACTATTTATACATTTTCTTTTTTATTTTTATATTAGATTGAAATAAATGTTATTTAATTTACGGGACTGCTTCATTGGTACATAAACTATTGTCTAATTCAGTGTTAATAATTGTTAGGTAAATAATATTTTAAGTTAAAAAAAAATAAAATAAAAACGTATACTGTTAGAGAGAGAGGAGAGACCCTTAAAGTTTTAAATAGGGGAAGTATTATACGTCACGAGGTGACGTTTAGCGAGTGTAGTTGGGAATCCCCTTGTTTCAAGTGGTGTGACGCTGCTTTCCGAAAGACAGGAGGTGAAAGTAATGATTCAGGAAATGAAAGAAGCTGGGATCATAAGAGATTCAAATTCCTCATTTTCGTCGCCCATTCTATTAGTTAATAAACCGAACGGAGAAAAACGGTTATGCGTCGACTACCGTAAGTTAAATGCCATAACAGAGAAGGATAGATATCCTCTCCCACTCATAAACGACCAAATAGATCAACTTCGAGGTTATAAATTCTATACAAGTTTAGACTTGTTTTCTGATTATTATCAGGTAAGAATAGCAGAGAAAGCAAAACACAAAACCGCTTTTGTCACCCCTGATGGCCAGTATGAGTTCGAGCGTGTACCTTTTGGACTGTGCAACGCACCTAGCGTTTTTCAACGACTCATAAATCGAGTTCTGGGTCCCCTAAGAGGCACCGTAGCTATGGCATATTTAGATGACGTTTTATGCTCAGGAAGAACGTTGGAAGACGGCCTCAGAAATTTGGAAGAAGTTTTTAAGTTGCTTAGAGTAAATAATTTAACGTTGAATCCGCGCAAGTGTTACTTCTTCAAAGAATCCATTACCTATCTGGGATTTGAAATATCCGAGAAAGGAGTGATTCCCGGAGTGAACAAAACAAAAGCGATCGACAAGTTTTCTATACCGACGAATGTTCACACGGTCCGCCAATTCCTAGGTTTGACGGGTTTCTTCAGAAGGTTCGTTAAAAACTACGGAAGGATAGTCAAACCGCTGGCGACGTTGTTGAAGAAGAATGAGGGCTGGAAATGGACAGTCGAACACGACAAAGCTTTTCAAAGAATGAAGGATATATTAGTTCAAAGACCTGTACTTGACATATACGACCCCGAAGCGAAGTTGGAAGTTCACACAGACGCATGCCAAAATGGCATAGCCGGCATACTACTGCAAAAGAAAGGTCAGGATGGTCTAAGACCAGTTAGCTATTTTAGCCGAATACTGACCTCAGCAGAACAGAAATGGCATTCGTACGAACTGGAGGTTCTAGCAGTTGTAGACACGTTAAAGAAGTATAGATCGTATCTGGCGGGATCGCAGTTTACTGTCGTTACTGACTGCAGTGCAGTAAAAGCTACGGCCGAAAAGAAAGATATGGTGCCAAAGATAGCGCGATGGTAGCTACAGCTACAAGAATTTAACTTTGAGATTGTCCATCGTGCAGGAACCAAGATGAGTCATGTAGACGCGCTCAGCCGAAATCCAGTACAAAACGAGCATCAGATTTCGGAAAGTTTTGTTTTCAGGATAGAGGCTGAAGATTTATTACTTGCTGGTCAAGTATCTGATCGAGAGTTGGGAGTCATCCATAGAATTCTGCTAAGAAAACCAACAGATGACTACGAACGAAGTCTTCATGATCAATATAAAATAGTAGACAGCAAAATATACAAGCAAATAAATGGGAAAATCTGTGGGTTGTCCCAAAGCAGATGCGACGAGACATAGTCCGTAGCTGTCACGACGAGATGGGACATTTTTCAACAGATAAAACCATTCAGAAACTGCAAGAGTCTTATTGGTTTCCCGAAATGCGTAAATATGTGACTAAGTATATAGCGTCCTGCATAAGGTGTATACTATACAAAGTTCCGAGAGGGAAGCAGGAAGGTTTATTACACCCGATAGAGAAAATCACAACACCGTTCCACACGATTCATGTGGACCATTTGGGGCCCTTTAACCCCAGCAAGGGAAAAAAATATATAGTCGCGGTAGTAGACGGCTTCACGAAGTTCACACACTTAGCCGCTACGAGAGATACAAAGACAGCGCCCGTGCTAAAGATATTAAACCTGATCTTCAGTATGTATGGAGTGCCTACGAGAATAATAACCGACCAAGGGACATGCTATACAGCAAAAACATTTGAGACGTTTTGCATGTGAAAAATGCAGTGGCTACGCCACGGGCGAACGGTCAAGTCAAAAGGTACAATGCAACCATTCTTTCGGCTTTAACAACAACAATAAAGGTGGAAAAAGAATGGGAAAAACGTCTTCCTGAAATACAGTTCACCATTAACAACGTGGTGAATTCCACTACAAAGAAGACACCTTCGGAATTAATGATGGGATATAGGCCAAGGTCAGCAGCGGATGCAGTTCTGACAAATATCATACAGCCAGTCCGGCCACAAGCTAACAGCCTTGAGCAAGAGCGCGAAACGGCTGCTCGAAATATTAAGGAGGCACAGCTGACAAGTAAAAGACGGTATGACGCTAAGCGAAAACAACCAACTAAATATAATTTCGGCGATTTGGTTGTTGTCAGGAAACAGAAGTCCGGTGAAGGTAGTAAAAAACTTTTGGACAATTATAAGGGGCTATTTAAGTTAGCAAAGGGGCTCCCAAATGACAAGTATTTACTCCAAGAATTACAAGGGTCCAAGAGAAAAAGAAGAGACACTAGATATGAGACCGTAGAGGCGGTTAACAAAATGAAGAGGTGGATTCCTACAACTGGCATATCAAGTTCCAGCGAAGATGATGTAGAGACCGAGACGAGCGGGGACGCTCGGTAGTCAGGATGGACGACTGTTAGGTAAATAATATTTTAAGTTAAAAAAAAAAAATAAAAACGTATACTGTTAGAGAGAGAGAGGAGAGACCCTTAAAGTTTTAAATAGGGGAAGTATTATACGTCACGAGCTGACGTTTAGCGAGTGTAGTTGGGGATCCCCTTGTTTCAAGTGGTGAGACGGAGAGACGCAAAGCCGACTGTAAAAGCAGCGTCACTCTGCGTGCTTAAGTTGGTTCTTAGTAAGTGTGATTAGATTTGTTTTAGTGCGAAAAAAAACAACACAATTTATACAGAAAGGGGTGAGTCGCATGAAATTAATACTTGGGTAAATTGATATGACAGACAACCTTATTTATATAATTAGTTGTGCTTAGTGTAATCAACTAATTCATCTGAGCTTAGCGCCACCATATAATTGTTGTGCTTAGTGTTATCAACAACAAATCGGTCTGAACCGTGTGCCAACCAAATTGTCAATTAATTGTCATAATGCGCTGAGTGTGCCATTTTTCTCCTTTAGTATTTCTTTTCGCGTGGCTCACCGCCTGAGATTTTGTTTAATTGTTTCAGAGACCCGGAAACAACGTAAATCCGTCCGGCTGATGGCGTGGCTAATTATATTAAATAAATAAATAGTTTTCTTTTAGTCTTTTTCATTTTTCTTTCTTTTCTTTTATTATATTCAAAAATAAAATAAATTGTCACTCAGTCGAATTTGTTTCATTTTCCCGTTCGAGCGGCTGACAGTACGAATTCCCTATCGTTCCACACATTAGCTTATTTGGTAAGTACACATTTAAGTGGAGAAAAGTATACTCGATTCATAATGTTAATTTAAAAAAAAATCCTTAGTTACGGTTAGTTTCTAACATAATTATTGTAAGATTAGGTTTAACATTCAAAATTTCATATATATTCATACATACATACATATTCTGCCTGTCGGAACGATAGGAAAAGTTAAAAATAATTTTGAGGAAAATTATCGCTGCTTGTTTCCTTATATTATTTATTAGTGCGATTGGCAACTGTTTATTTGAAGAATTTTGTTCAGAGTGTGCAGGCCAATCGTGAATCGTTGTTACGGCTTAAAATAATAACAAATTTAATTTGGCGTCTCCGTAAATTGAAGGTCAGTATATTTCTGTCATAATTAATCTAAAAGTTTTGTAATACCGGTTTTGTATTTAGAGAAATTCCAGAGCTTTTTGTCGTTTCGGAACCGGAGTAAGGACTATTGACGTAAGACGCTACTTGTCCGGCGAGATAGGCTCCCGAACGCGTGATACCATCAGAATTTTGATCATATAAAAATACAAAATTGTTCCCTGATTTATGTAAGGAAATTGCTAAATGGCCATTAGGTATTTTCTAGAAAATATTATTTTAATTTCATTTGCTTAGAAAGATTAATTATAATGATTATGTGTTGCAATTTATGTTTTGTGTACTTATCGTTCTGTCTCTGTTAATTTTGTCAGAAAGCTCTAGCTCGGAAACGTTTTTTTGTTTGACTAGTTGGCGCCCACACTATGGTAATTTTTCTAATTGTCGCGATCAATTTTTTTATCCCACCCCATCTGCCACAGCAACCGAGACAAACCACAAAAATTATTATTTTTGTTGTAACAAAAACGGCGCCCAACGTGGGGCTTTCTCTAACAAAGCCGTATGATCAAATTATGAAAAATTACCGACGATTTTGTATATATTGATTATAAGTTTTTTTTTGCTTTGTCGTAGTTTAAGTAAATATTTAAGAATTATTTCAAAATGGATGTTTATAGATTAGCTCGCGATGAACTCGAATATGAGTTAACGGATAGAGGATTTAGTAAAGTTACGGTAGAAACTGTAAACCAGATGCAAAAAAAAATTATTGCAAAATGTTATGTATGAAATACGAACCTGGATGAGGTTCGACCCTGTATATAATCTTATTGTTAAAATATATAGGTTAAGTTGCTAACACTTATATTTTTTGAGTTAATTCTGTAAGCCACTGCGTGGTAATGCGCGCATACTAACTCGCGCAGAACAGAATTGCAAGAAGGTATGTAACCCTTATTCTATATCGCAGTATTAAAAAGTTATCGTTGTACCTGAGATGTTGGGTGTTCTTTCTAATTAAAAAAGGGTAACAATTATTTACGTTCAAACATGGTCCTTCGAGCCGGATAAGAAAATATACTTCGTTGAATGGATTGTTCCCCTTAGTGTTTTAAAGTCGTTTTGTTATAAAGAAAGTGCCTCCATGATTCTATTCCTTTTTATCGACGCAATGGTAATGTATACATGTTTATACTAAAATACGACACTTTCGGGTGATACTTAATACTTATATTTGTTACTATTGCGATTCAAAGTAAAATAGCTGAACATTTTAGAATTGGTACTTGTTTGTTCATTGTTTCATTTGCAATCATATTTGTTTTGCATTATTATTACTTATTTACTTATTTTTGACACGTGCATATACGTAACTTGTCTATTATGGATCCAATCAGGAAACGAGGTCAGATCAAAGCTAAATTAACACGTTTTGAGACATATTTAAATTCAATAAATGCAGATGATAATTTGTTATCGCAAGTTCAAGTTGCGCGTTTGAGTTTGCAATTGGCGAACATTGAACCGCTTTATGATTTATTTTCTCAAGTGCAAGATGACATCGAGACTACGAGCGATAATTTGGAAATTGAATACGCCGAAACCTCCGCGTTTGAAGATAAATATTTCAAATTAATTTCTGTTGCTAAAGTTTATTTAGCTAATTATGATAGCACTGCTGTAAAATCGCGTTCTCCCAATGTATTAGGTATTCAATCAGATTTAAGATCAGTTACATTTACAGCTGAAAGTTCGCGTGCCAACTCTCCTGATAGCGGTGTTAAAAAACAGCATATCAAGTTGTCTTCAATAGAATTACCGACGTTTAATGGAAATCCCGAAACATGGTTGCATTTTCGCGACATGTTTACTAGTTTAATACATGAAAATAACGAACTTCCTGATGTGCATAAATTACACTATTTGAGGGCATTCTTGACAGCTAAGGCTGCAGAATCATTGAAAAATATTCCTACAACTTCCTTAAATTATAAAATCGTTTGGGACGGTTTAAATGATAGGCACAATAATCCGCGAGCATTGATTTACCATCATGTAAAATCACTATTTAATTTAGAAAAGATAACCGTAGAATCGTCGTCAAAGCTACGAAATTTAAGAGACACATTTCAAAGAAATTT
This sequence comes from Aquatica leii, assembly GCA_035610365.1. Taxonomy (NCBI): domain Eukaryota; kingdom Metazoa; phylum Arthropoda; class Insecta; order Coleoptera; family Lampyridae; genus Aquatica; species Aquatica leii. The sequence continues at coordinate 22,041,771 of CM069432.1, read as the reverse complement.
AAGATCCGTAGATTCATTAGTAAATCCCGAAGAACAAAGAAACATTTTCTTAGTTCATTTATTGTATTCTAAGTTGGATCCTTATACTACGAAGGAGTTCAAGAATTCTAGAATTGACGATAATATTGTTTATTTCAATGATCTCATAAAGTTTTTGGAGAAAAAAGCCTCGCTTTTGACCACTCTCGATCAAAATAAAAGAACTATTCATTCGCCAGACACGCGTGAAAGTCGCTCTAAATCATTAATTGCGACTGAGCCTATTTGTCATTTTTGCAAATCTTCTCATCTGATTTATAATTGTGATAAGTTCAAAAAGATCGATACATTGGAGCGTCTCAACAAGGTTCGTGGTCTAGGTATGTGCATAAACTGCTTAAGCAAGGGTCACACCTTAAAATATTGCAAATCTATTTACCGTTGCCGCATTTGTAAGGCAAAGCATAACACACTTCTGCACTTGCATAAGGAATCTTCAGATCAGGAGAAACCAATTTCAACTATCTCATCTCCAAGTACTGACGCTACTATTTCTTCTTTTGTGTCGAGTAGCTCAAGAGTTCTCTTATCCACTGCAATGGTGAACGTTTCCGATTCGAATGGAAAATACTATCCTGCCAGAGTACTTTTAGATTCTGGAAGTTAGAGCAACTTTATAACTGAGGGATTGTTTACAAAATTGGGATTGAATAAAATTATTGTAAACATGCAAGTCACAGGCATAGCTAATACCCTTTCTCACATTGATGGGCAATGCAACATTCATATGATGGCACTGCACACCGCCTTCACGCTCAGCGTGTCCTGTTTGATCATACCGCGCATAACTGGTATTGTTCCTAGTTCTTCGATAGATGTTTCTCATCTAATTATTCCCAATAAGGTTCGACTAGCAAATCCTGATTTTAATATTGCAGGAGAAGTTGACATTCTTTTAGGCGTTACCTGTTTCTACAAACTATTGTCTACAGGCCAAATTTCTCTTGGTGCAAATCAACTCAGATTACAGAATACTCTTTTAGGTTGGGTTGTTGGTGGATCATTGAATAGTGAAACGCGGCCGAATAACGTTATTTGCAATTTTTCCAATGATTGCAATGTTCAGGATCAGCTTTCTCGATTTTGGAAACTTGAAGAAGTGCCTACTTCTCCATCTATGTCACGAAAAGAGGTCGAATGTGAAACTCATTTTGTTGCTAATACTACCCGAGATCAGGACGGTCAATTTATTGTCAAAATTCCTTTCAAGAAGAATGAAGAAATGTTAGGAAATTCTTATTTTAAAGCTGAAAGGTCGTTGCGCTCGCTTGAGAAAAGATTTCAGTGCAATGAATCTATTCGTGTTAGATACGCGGAATTTATGCGTGAGTATGTTCACCTTGGTGACATGAGTCCTTCTCAGTGCCCAATTGATAAATGTTTCTTTTTGTCTCACCACGGAGTACTCAAAGAGGAAAGCGTTAGTACAAAACTGCGCGTAGTGTTCAACGGTTCTTCTCCGTCTGCCTCGGGATACTCCATCAATGATTTGCAGATGATTGGACCTGTTATTCAAAGGGAGCTTTTCTCTATATTGCTCAGCTTCCGGTCATATTTATATGTGTTTTCTGCTGACATACAAAAAATGTATAGGCAGGTGCTTGTTTGTCCGTCGCAGCGGCATTTGCAATGTATCTTGTGGAGAGAAGACTCTTCTAAACCAGCTCAAGCGTTTGAACTTAATACGGTAACTTATGGCACGTCTTCAGCCTCGTTTCTTGCTATTCGTAGTTTACATCAACTCGCTAGTGATTGTGAGCATAACTCTCCAAAAGTTTCGAAAATCATACGTGAGAACTTTTACGTTGACGATTTATTAGCCGGTGTTAATTCCCTTGAAGAAGCTCTAGAATTATGCGTAGGATTGCTAAATGTTTTCCTTTGAGGAAGTGGATGGCAAATGATGCTCGCGTTCTTGAACATATAAATCCTGATTACATTCATCCGCATTCTTTGGATCTTGGCTCCAATGCATGCACAAAAACGCTTGGGTTGTCATGGAATTTTAAGAATGATAACTTAGTGTATTCTATTTTACAATCTAATCAACCAAAAATCACAAAACGAATTATTCTTTCTGAGGCTTCGCAAATATTTGACCCGCTTGGCCTACTCAGCCCTTGCACGGTAGTCGCCAAACTTATTTTGCAGCAACTTTGGTTGCATAAATTAGAGTGGGACGAGAGCATTCCTGATGATATCGGCATATAATGGATCAATTTTCGTTTAGAATTGGTGACTCTCAACCAGTTAAAAATCCCTAGGCACGCAGTTTGCGCAAATCCTTTATCTATTGAAATACATGGCTTCTGAGACGCTAGTACTATGGCCTACGGATCGTGCATTTATATTCGCTCTGTGTCAAATGAAGGCAAGGTTTATTGTAAACTTCTATGTTCAAAGAGCAAGGTAGTCCCATTGAAAACAATAACTGTTCTAAGACTTGAGCTTTGTGGTGCGCTGGTGCTGAGTCGTTTAATAAATCATGTCTATAGATTTTTTGATTGTCAGGTAGCCAATTCCTACCTATGGACTGATTCAATGATTGTTTTGGGATGGATTAAAACCCTACTAAACCAGTTAAAAACTTTTGTTTCTCACCGCGTTGCTGAAATCCAGACTCTTACAAATAATTACGTTTAGAGACACGTTCCCACTGTACACAACCCAGCTGACTTATTATCTAGAGGAGTCATGCCTTCCGATCTACGAAATAGTAATTTTTGGTGGAGAGGGCCGGAATTTCTAAACGATTCTGAGTCTTCTTGGCCTGTTTCTAAAGAAACTACTTTCAAACTTCCCGAGAAAAAGATGGTTGTTAGTTTGAGTACCTTAAAAGTCGAAAATTTCCCATTCGATAGATATTCCAATTTGAGTAAATTGGAAAGAATAATCGCGTATTGTTTGAGATTTAAGCACAACTGTTTAAATTCGCAATCTAAAGTAATTGGTGCTTTAACTCGCAGTGAAATTAGCAATTCTCTTGTTTGTTTGACAGTCGTATTCTTTTGTATTTGAATTGAAAATGCTTAGTCAAGGAAAACCTTTACCCAAGAAGGTTGCAAGTCTCTCGCCTTTTGTGGATTGCAATGGCTTAATACGTGTAGGGGGTCGATTATTTAATTCTAACTTTAACTTTGATAAGAAGCATCCGTTACTAATTACAGGCAGTCATTTGTTTTCCAAATTATTGCTGGAGCGCGAACACAAAAGATTGTTGCATGCCGGCCCGCAGCTTCTGCTTGCTAGTATACGTGAACATTTTTGGCCTACTTCGTGAAGAGATTTATGCAGAAAAGTAGTGCATTCGTGTCTGCAGTATTTTAGAGCTGCTCCTGAACTAATAGGTCCTATAATGGGTAACTTACCAAAAGATAGATTAAAGCCTAACTTTCCTTTTGCAACTGTGGCCAAACTTTACAAATTTTTAAAACATAACCATAAAGACATAACACTTGCTTCAAATAAATACGGAGTAGATTGGCATTTTATACCACCACATTCACCCCACTTTGGGGGACTGTGGGAAGTAGGGGTTAAAAGCGTTAAGTGTCGTCTAAGAAGGGTGTTAGGTAATGCTTTGTTGACTTTTGAGGGACTGTATACGTTACTCGCCCAAATAGAGTCTATTTTAAACTCTCGCCCTTTGGCACCTTTATCCTCTGATCCGCACGATTTTCAACCCTTAACCCCTTCGCACTTTTTGATCGGAAGAATATCGACCGCTATGCCAGATCCAGATGTGTCGGAGCAGCCCATAAATCGTTTGTCTTCATACCAACGTCTTCAGCAATTGTTACAACATATTTGGAAGCGGTGGAGCAAGGAGTTCGTGTCCGAATTACAACAAAAAACGAAATGGAAACTTAACCTTGGAGAATTAAAAAAGGACATGCTCGTGGTTATAAAGGAAAACAATGTGCCCCCCTTTAAATGGAAACTCGGACGGGTTAGTGAAGTGCATCCCGGTAAAGATGGGATTGTGCGAGTTGCTAAGATCAAAACCGCGAACGGTATAGTGTTAAGATCGTTTGCTAAAATTTGTCCTTTGCCTATTGACTAATTGTTCAAACTTGATATTTTTAAATTTTTTAGTCGATTTTGTGTTTGATTTTTTTTATATGATATTACCTACTATGTTACTTGTTTAGTATTAGAGATTTTTAAAACAGTGTCTTAAGGTGGTCGCCATGTTTAGGCCGCTTACTTATATTTTTTGAGTTAATTCTGTAAGCCACTGCGTGGTAATGCGCGCATACTAACTCGCGCAGAACAGAATTACAAGAAGGTATGTAACCCTTATTTTATATCGCAGTATTAAAAAGTTATCGTTGTAATTGAGATGTTGGGTGTTCTTTCTAATTAAAAAAGGGTAACAATTATTTACGTTCAAACAAATGTCATGTCATGGTCTTCGATATAGATATATCTTTTATGTGGAATAAAGTATGTTAAGTGCTTCTACAGTCTTTTAAGAACCCATAGTCAAGTAGTCTACCTGCTACCTACCATAAATATAACAGTGGCGACGAGATGGCTTTAATCGGTACGAATTTCAATGGCAACGTGTAGGAATATCGAATGTATATTGAAAGAATAGAACATCCTTTTAAAGTTAACGTGGTAGAAGAGGATATGAAAGTGTCGTTGTTCATAACTCTAGCAGGTCCCGTAGTATAGATTATAGATGTCTTAAAGTGTCATTATTTACCAGAGAAGTCGGAAATAAGTGAAAGATTTAGATTTAATAAATGTAACCAAAAGTCAGAACAATCTTTGTCGGAGTATACTGTAGAACTTAGAAAGTTAGCAAATACATGCAAATTTGGGACATTTCTAGATGAAGCATTGAGAGACATATTAGTTTGTGGATTGTATTTGGAGGCTTTACAAAAGAAGCTCTTAGCAGAAAAACAGTTGTTGTTTTCAAAAGCATGCGCAATAGCCCAGGCGCATCAAATGGCTACGAATCAAGTCAAGTTGTTAACAGTAGGGGAGGTGCATAGTGTCAAGAAAAGATAAGTTGGATGGGTCATGTGTTAAAGGAGTCAATAGACAGCAGTTGTCAAATAAGTCAGTCAAATTTTGAAGATTTAGTTACTTCGGATTCTTTTAAACCAAATTTTGACGTGGAAATTTAAATTTGTACAGAAAAACTTAAAGAGCTAAATAAAACTGGCTGATTTTAAAGGATCTCCGGAATTTTCTGATGCAAAGATTGAAACCAAACTACATCATTTATATGGCCGGTTAAACAGATTAAAATTGTTAGTTAAAAGCGATAACCAAATTGTTATCGAAACAATAGATGAAATATTAGTACACCTAGGGCAGATCGAGGAATCTATGGATCAAATAAACGCTGCAAGCGTAGAAGTTAGGAAAACTAGTGTTGTTAAAAACGAGGCGGAAAAATTAACTGATGCAGACGTAACTGACATGTCCGGGAGTAACCTTACTAGTAGATCAATTCCTGTTCATAAATGGGGGCTTTCTTTCAATGGAGATAATAAAGGCCTAGTGTAAATGATTTCATTGAACGACTGGAAGAATATAAGGTGGCTAGAAATGTTTCTGATGCTAAACTTCAAAATTCTGTTATCGATTTACTTCAAGGTTTTGCTCTTATTTGGTATAGATCTGTACGTTCGCAAATTAATTCGTGGTCAAAATCTAGCCTTAGACGGAAATATTTGCCTTTTGATTACGAAACTGAACTGTGGAATGAGATTAGGGCAAGAGTACAAGGATCTCAGGAACGAGAAGGGAACTATTTTGCCTGTATGATTAATTTGTTCGCAAGACTGGCTAGTCCACCAGCCGATCAACAAAAGTTAGCCATTTTGCGTAGAAACATTTCGCCGTATTACATTCGGGGAGTTGATCTTCATAAGTATTCGACCGTAGATGATCTATTGGAGTTGTGTAAAAAATTAGAGGAGTCGAAACAGTTGTCTTCTTATTTTAGGGCACCATCGGTGAATCAGGTCAATTTACTAGAACCGGATTTAGCGTGTCCTGTACAATCTAACAAAGTCGTTCGAAATTTTAGAGATGGAAATTTAGCAACGAATAATTCCGATATTCAATGTTGGAATTGTTTGGAAAAAGGCCACACCTATCGCAATTGTCGGAAGGCAAGAACAAGAACCTTTTGTTTTCGTTGTGGTCAAGCTGACGTTACGAAATATTCGTGCGGAAAATGTTCGGAAAACGCAAGCGAAGGTCAACCTTAGATAATAAACCGTCTAACGCATCGTGGGAGGCTTGGTTAGATGTCGTAGCAGGAGAGTTTGAGAAAACACACATTTTAAGTTTATTTAGTAAAAAGGGTAGCGGCCCTCGTCCTTATTTAGAAATAGATATTTTTTATTTTTTTAAAGGGTTTCTGGATTCTGGTGCCAGTGAAACTGTTATAGGTAATTTAGGTTAAGAAAAGTTACAAAGTGTTAATCTAAATTTAGTTGGTAAGAACAGTCTAGTGATAGTCGCTGGTGCCAGACAATCTAGAGTATTAGGAACTGTAGGTTTACCAATTAGGTTAAAAGATCTTATTCGAATAATTACAGTTTTAGTAGTAACCGACATAAACGAAGAGTTAATTTTAGGGATAGATTTTTGGAAAGATATGGACGTTATTTCATCATTTCGGAAAAACATTTGGACGTTTGGAGATCAAAAATTCAAATCTATTTTTTCTATGAGAGTTAAAGAAGCTAAATTTGGAAAAAAAATTCATACCCGTATTGACTACTAGTTTTTTTAAAAAAGTGGGAACTAAATTTCGTTGCGCGAAAAGTGTTCAACATAAAATTGACAAGAGAAATCATCCTCCAATTAAACAAAGAAATGATCGGTATTGTATAGATTTCCGAAAAATTAATAGCACTACCATAGCATTCCATACATTTCTCGTATTCTTGAGCGACTGAGAGATGCTAAGATATTATTGTCCATTGATTTAAAGTCTGTTTATTGGCAGATTGAAGTAGATGAAGCAAGTAAAGAGAAAACCGCATTTATCGTACCCGGTAAAGGTTTGTTCTAATTTCGCAGGATGCCCTTTGGATTACACAATGCACCCGCAACTTGGCAACGTTTCATTGATTCAGTGTTAGAACAGAACTGGAACCGTACGTTCACGTTTATTTAGACGGCATTATCGTAGCTACTCCTACTTTGGAATTGCATTTAGAAATATCAGGAAGTGTTTTTAAAAAGTTAGTAGATGCTGGCTTAGTTGTTAATTCCGATAAATGTGAGTTTGTAAAATCGCATCTGAAATATCTTGGTTATGTGGTAGACAAAGACGATCTTCGTCCTGACCCAGAAAAAGTTGAGTACGTGATTAATTACCCAGTCCCTAAATCCAGCAAAGAGGTTAGATGTTTTACTGGAATTTTATCATGGTACAGAAGGTTTATTAAAAATTTCGCCAGTCAAGCGGCACCTTTAAATAAATTAACCAAACAAAACGTTAAATTTTATTGAGATGACGCCGAAAACGCGTTTCGCGATATTAAACAATGTTTAGTCTCAGCACCCATTCTTACTTGTCCCCATTTTTCTCGAACATTCTCTAATCAGACCGATGGTTCTCAGTTAGTATTAGGATGTGTTTTAACGTAAGAATTTGACGAAGGAGAAAAAGTTATCGTCTACGCTAGTAAAAGTCTCATTAATCTGGAGAAAAAGAATTCGGCTACTGAACTTGAGTGTTTGGCTGCTGTGTGGGAAATTGAGAAGTTCCGCCCATATGCAGAAGGTACAAGGTTTCAGGTAATCACGGATCATCATTCTCTTGTATCGTTGCATAATCTTTAGAACCCTTCGGGAGTCGTCTTCAAGGGTATAATTTTCAAATAACCCATAGTAATCATGTAGTACCTGATGCGCTTTCACGGTCAGTTTGTTTAATTGAGGTTCAGCCAGAAGACGAAGACAATTGGTATGAGGGATTACGGAACAAAATTTATGAACAACCTGTCATAAACTTTCGAAATTGAGAGTTTCAGATGAACAAATTTTTAAACTTATTCACGGAGAGCCTCTCTCAACCGATGAGGAATCTTCCTGGAAAATTGTGGTTTCCAAGAAACTAAGAACAGCAGTGATGTTAGAAAATCATGACGCTCCAACTGCAAGTCACTTAGAATACTTCAAAACTGTAAGAAGGAACATTACTATTGGCCGCAAATGAATGCCGATATAGCCAGATATATTAGCACCTGCGAAACTTGCAAAGCTCAAAAACCGGAACAGCATCCTAGAGGTGGTCTTATGTCTAAACGGGTGATATTTCGCCCTTTGTACGGATATTATTGGTCCGCTTTCTTCCAATATATATATATATATATATAGGTACTTTTTAGTTATTGCTAATTTTCGCTACGATTTCCTTTAAAGTTTGCCACAAGTTCTGCGGTCACCAACATACGGAGGATGTTTTCTTAATTTATAGGGTACCGGAAAGAATAATTTGTGATAACGGCAGACTCGAAGATTACATATAATGCTAACTACCATCCTCAAGTCAATCCGTGTGAGAGAATAAATAGAGTTATTAAGATGGTTATTAGGTCCTACATCCATAACAACCACCGCTCGTGGGACAAGGAATTGCCAAAGATTGGCTACGCATTAAGAACAGCTGTACACGAGATAATCGGTTACAGTCCTGTATTTTTAAATTTTGGTGGAAAAATCCACCTTTCGGGTAAGGCGATACGAGTAAAAGCTAGAGAAGACAATATTGATCGGGAATTTACAACCTGAAGAATACATGCAGACTACGTGAAGTCTCTTGAAGATATTTATACTGTAGTAAAACAACGATTGGATTGGATTAAGAACGATATACGGTTTAAAATAATAACAAATTTAATTTGGCGTCTCCGTAAATTGGAGATCAATATATTTCTTTCATAATTAAATCTAAAAGTTTTGTAATACCGTTTTGGATTACGCAAAAAAAGGAAGGTAAGTAAGGAAAAGTAAAGACTATTGACGTAAGACGCTACTTGTCCGGCGAGATAGGCTCCCGATCGCGTGCGACCAGCAGAATTTTGATTGCGGTTTTGATCATATAAAAATACAAAACTGTTCTCTCGTTTATGTAAGGAAGTTGCTAAATGGCCATGAGGTATTTTCTAGAAAATAAGCCTCCTGCTTTCGTTCTAGCTCGGAAACGTTTTTTGTTTGACTACTTGGCGCCCACGCTATGTGAACAGTTGTTCCATGTCGTTATATTGTATTTTTTAAAAATATTTATTCTAAATTAAAATTAACGGCTGCGCTGTTTATACGCCACGTTGACGTGACATCCGTCAAGTTTCTACGATCATTTGATTTTAGTCATAACCAAAGGCAAAATAACATTAATTGTCGTACATAAGCTTATATACCTAGCATATTTTTGTTCTCAAATCAGATGAAAAGGGGCAGTGGAAGTCACTACTGTTTACTAAGAATTGTCGATTGGGTAAGTTTTTGTGCTCACATTTTACTTTTTTTGCAATTCATTATTATCATTGTCGATTGTCGACTTATTTCGCAACTGCATAGTAGACGAGGTAGTTTGATCGAGTAATATTTATAGTTAAATTAAAATCAATCACTTATTAGGTTTTTTAAAAATTGGATATGTGTTGCCTGAACAAAATATATAATTATTATTGGTCTACATCTTTCCCTGTTGATTTTAACGACTATTCTTTCTTGTTTGAAATAAATATTTTTGTTGTTAGAAGTTGTGTTTTGCTAATTTGTTTTTTTAGTGGTCGTCAGATTCAAACAAGGTCTGTATTAGGTAATATTTACTGTTAGATTTGCCACTCGCTTGCCAAATCAAATTCAGTTAGACGCTTGCCTTTAAGTTGAGAGAAAATTCTCGTAACACAGTGGACCAAGCCATAATTACCTACATGAGGCTGTGTAGGACTGATATCTCTCAAATTGTACTTACTGCACTATTGATTATCCAAGTCATAATTACCTACATGAGTCAATATTAATTACAAATTTACAACATTTCCAACTCTAGCTGCAATTTGTCTTTTGGGCAATTGCGTTTGTTGTCCATAACTAAAAGTTTCAAATACACAATGGCGTCAACAGGAAGAAAGATTTGCTAAGCAGAAAGACGAATAAGTACATTGTTTATAAAAGAACAGTTTGAAGCAACACACAACATTTTGATGAAGCAAGCAGACAACCAACATCCATATTACAAAAATAATATTTACCTACAAACAAAAAAAATCACGAAAAAAAAGCATAGCTACTGGGACAAGTGCAAAAAAGTCTCGGTTAAAAAAAAATGAAGAGCAAATTAAACTTACTACAAAAAAACATGTGTGAAGTACACCAACATATAAAGGCAACAACCAACAAGACTTATTGTGAATTTACAACACAGCATTTTATTAACATCCATTTCTACGTTTGCAGAATTAGTAACGTATGAAAGGCAGTGCGCTCAATCTAAGGCTTTCATAAACGAGTATAAAACCATCTATGCCTTCTCAAACTATTTTTTTTATTAACGTAAGTAAACACCATGATCGTCAGACGTTGTCTAATCCGGTTGCATGTTCTCTTGATGTTTCTTCACTTTCTTCTTCTGTGTCTTCTTCTGTGTCTAAACCTTTACGTTCGGTTCTTTTTCCATCTAATTTGCCGATTGGTTTGTCTTCGTTTTCGATGATTACCGGCCCTATTAAAGACCAATGACAAAATCAGTTAATGGAAAAAGTTTCAGCGTCTTCTTGTCGATTTTCTTGTTGGTTATTAGTTCACTGACGGTAAGCAACTGTGGAAGCTCGTACTTCCGAACGACATACGTAAAATAATTTTTCATGACTATTCCGCCCATTTCATTTCTGGTCATCGTAGTGTTACTAAGACGTTACTTCTTCTTCGGTGTCATTTTTATTGGTTTCATGTGTAACCTAAAGTAGGGGACTACGTTTACTATTCCGTTTAGCCAGATCAAAACTATAATCGTGTTACTGCTGGTTTTCCATCGCCTAACCATTCTGGCCTAGCTCGAAGGATTTCTGCAAACCGTTCTAAAGGTCGTAGTTGTTGAAAGCTATTTCTCCCTTGTCAATACCTACTTGTTTCGACATTTCTGGTTGTATGTTGCCTCCTTCTTCTAATCGTTTTTTTCTTTTTCATCGGTGTCGAAAGTTCTACTTCACTTTTTGGCTTTGACCTTTGTTATTTTTCTCGTTCCTGTTTTTTGGTTATGGTAGATCGAGTTTTTGGTTATGACGTTGATATTTTGTTGATTGTTGCTCCCATATTGCTGTACTGAAATTATTTTTGCTTAAGTTTTTAGTAAATTTCTTTTGGTTTTTTTCTTTTACCGTTTTACTTAGGACAGACTATCTCTCCGTCTGTATATAGTTATATCCGTTTAATCGGCTTTTTTAATTTGGTATGTCATGTATAGGATTCTCTCTCTGGTGTTGGATTTTTGTTTTTATTTTTCTTGAGTAGTACACTATCCGATGTGGGACAGCAATTGGTACACATTAACTCTATGACTAACTGTGATATTTTTTTCTTTTCTTTCTTTTTGCTTTTGTTATGTATTTAGGGTGGTTAAGTTAGGCACTGTATGGTAGTCTCTTTTTTCGTTCTACGGAAAAAAAACGAATCAGGCAATAACATCAAGCCTTATCTAACTCCGTCTTTCTCTTTTTTCTCAGTACTGTATGTCTTGCTTTCTTTTTGTACTTTCTATTTTATGCATATTTTTTTGCTTTTTGGCAATTCCATTCTCTTTAGTATTCACTGCAACCTTGCTTCCTCTCTTTTTCCTTGCTTGATTAGGCTTAGCTGATTTTTGGTTTTGTTGTGCTTGGGTTGAAAGTTTGAAATAGACTGCAACGTCGTTTCTTGTACTCTAAGTACTTCCGTTTGTCAGTCACTGTTAGGGTGTTTCTTTTTTGTTTGGGTTTCTTTTGTTTTTAGAATATTCCAATCCGTTCTTCAGCTTTTAGGTTCTAATGTAACATTCCAGCACTATAAGCACTGGTCAACGATGCTCGATTAGCAAATGACGCTTCATATTCTTTCTTATTTACTTTTACTTTTGTTTTTTTGTTTTGTGTTACGCGGTTTGGATTCTACTTTGATTTGTACACTCATAATGTTTAACCTTTTGGAACTTTGATGTTATGTTCTTAAGATTGTTGTTTTTTCCTCTACCTTTTAGGTAGTCCGATTTGTGTCGACTTTAATTAGAATCTTTTTGTTTCAGATGTTTTTGTTGATTTTGATGTTCTTAGATGCTTAAAGTCTGTTTGGTTTTGGTAGAGGAATTTCATACCGTTTGTTGACGACTTTTTGGCACTGTCTTAGTTTTTGCCTTGACTTCTTCTTGATATATTTTAGTTTTGGAGTTTATATTGGTTGGATTTGTATCTGTGGATTAAGGTTTTATAAGATTTAAAGACTATACTTTTTTTTTCTCTTAGTTTGCTTTGGATTGTCGTTTCGTAAGGTCTATGGAACTGCGTTGACTTTTTTGTTTTGCTATCATTTCAACTACTGTCGACTTTGCAACGAATACCTTTCTTTTAACATGTCCTTTTTGCTGATTGAAGTCTCTTTGGTTCTTGGAAGTACCATTCTGCTCCATGCGACTTTTGGACACCTCCGATTGGTAACACTAAGCGTATTAGAAAAGTATCTTTTGTTTACCTTTCTTCTTGGGTTAGATGTTATTGTGATCGGGTTGGAGTCAGATTTTAAGGTTCTGTCCTTTCTTTTTCTCTTTTTTTATGTTGCTCAGAGGAAATTTATTATGTTAAAAGCATTTTGATATAGTTTGTGTGTTGTATAAATTTAATTTTTATTATTTATTATTATTTACATTTAGATTCATGTTAACTTCCATTTTCCGTTTTGACGTTGAGGGAGACAGCAAGTGAAAACAAACGATCTGCCCAGTAAGATCTTTATTTTTAAGTATCGTATACCATCCTCGTTATAAATAGGTTAATTAATTTTAATTCGTATGCATTATCTGTAAGAAAGTTTTGCTGGGGTAAGAAATAACTTCTATTTTTACGAAGTAATTATCATAGCAACGCCAGGTGTCTGCCCCTTTAGAATTGTAAATGTCGAGTCGATAACTTAGAGCACGTATAAATGTAAACATTAAATACAAACACCAATCATAAGAATTTTTGGTCAAGTTAATGGAATATTTGAGAGCGACGATTAATCTTGAAGACTCAGTGGTACACCTCCAAAATTATTAGTAGTGAAAGTCATTTAGAAGTTTGACGCATTCTGTTTATAAATATCACTGAATGACTTACGAGCAATTTATTTGTGATATCATTATATATCCATTTTTATTATATTTTAAGCAATTTTAAGAAGTGGTTTGAATAATTATATATAATAGATAATCGCATCTCTGCAAAATCTATTAATTTGTGTTGGTGTCGGACGTAAATACGAATGACTTAGATATACGTATATGCTGTCACGATGAATTTATGCAGATTTGTTTGTGTAATTATTTTTTAAATTTGTCACAAATGCGCTGTGGTTTTGATTGCGTAATCACTAGATTCAATTTCTTATTCTTCATTTATTTATGAAATTATATTCTCATATTGTAATACTATTAAGTCATGCACCTATGTGTATGAGGTGTTCTCTACTCATAAGGATTTGCTGATACTGAATTTGTTTATCGTTTTTCATAAATAATTTTGTTACCTTATGTTTCGCAATTACTATTGCTAATTTTCTTCTATTTTGTTGTGGATAATTTATCTTATACTTCGTAATTACTATTGTTGCTTTCATTTTGCCTTTGCAATAAAGATATATTTGTTGTTATATTTGTGTTATTCGATTTGGTTTAGTCTCAGTGTTTAACAGACATAAATGTGATGTGTAGTATTTTCTTGTTTTGACGCTTTTTTATGTATATAATAATTAGCACATCGAGTACTATCTACGACTCACTCTTGATTGTGTTGAGCTGCCGCCTGCACTAAATTACGACCATGTTGTATTACTGAGAATATAGACAACAGTTTCTGAACGCACAAATTACACATGGTCCACACCAAATATACTTCTACCCGAAATTTGCCAATTTAAAACCACAAAAACAACTTAAAATAAAAATTGCATGGTACATGACTTGACGGAACAACGCTATAGTAAAAACAAGTTTGTAAAATGTGACAAAACATGATAAAGCAGTTATTTTATAAATAAAGTTTGTTAGGGCAATTTGAACATCTCAGAGCTCTGATAGATTTTGAATCACAAACATCATTTATTAATGAGAATAAGATAGAACAAACATCATAGCAGTACCGCAAGAACCAGTACAAATAGAAGTGTCGGAAATTGAAAAAAAACATACATAGTTCGATGACGAAAACAAGTAAACATTCATTCCCGATTTTTAAGTCAATTTCCAGCGTTTTAAGAATTATTAATACTTCTAAAATTAACGAAAGTGCGTCTAAAGAAAAAACTTAGTGATAACGATCGATATAAACCACGATAGAAACCCAAGGGTGCAAAAATTCAGAAGATGCATAAATGAGCGCGGTCGGGGTTTAAGTCGCGGTTGCGGCTTACATCGATGTGATATATCGACAAAAATTTAAATTTTATTGTAAAGTTGAACACCCAAAGTTTTTAATTTGGATATGTATTCAAATTAAATAAAAATAATAATGATGTAAACCGCAATCGAGATATAAAAGTGCTATCATTATAAAGAAGCATCGATAAACGCGGTCGCCGTTTAAGTCGCGGTCGCGGCTTACATGGATGTGCATGGGGATCTTCAAAAATTGTAGAAAAAAAAATTTGAGAAATATTTTTTAGTAATAAATTTAAAGAAATAAACTTACTAGAAAGACATTGTAATAAATTATAGTTTTTTAAAATACGATTAATATAAACCGCGATGAGAGCGATCGCGGTTTAAGTCGCGGTCGCAGCTTACATCGATGTGCATGAAAATGTGATTTATAAACAAAAATTAAAATTTTATTGTAAAGTTAAACACCTAAGTTTTTAATTTGTTTATGTATTCAAATTAAACAAAAATAATATTGATGTAAACTGTAATCGAGATGTAAAGGTGCGAACATTCCAAAGAAGCATCGATGAACGCGGTCACGGTTTAAGTCGTGGTCGCGGCTTACATCGATGTGCATGAGGATCTTCAAAAATTGTAGATTTGTTGTAAATTTGAACATGTAATTTTGCAGTAGTTTTTAAATTGTTACTGGATTTAAATTAAAACAAAAAAATACTAGGTCATGTCACGCAGGCGAAAAATTTAAATAAATAAATTATGGTTTTTTTAAAAATAATAATGGTATAAACCGCGATCGACACCCATGTGTGCGGTCGCGGTTTAAGTCTCGGTTTAAATCGCGGTCGCGGCTTATAACAACGTGCATGGAAATGTGGTTTATCTAAAAAAAAGAAATTTGTAAAGCAAAACATGTAATTTTGCAGTAGTTTTTAATTTATTTATGTATCAAACTAAAATTTAAAAATTCTATTTGTGTCGCTCAGACAAAAAATTTCAGAAAAATATTTTTTAATAATAAATTTAAAGGAATAAACTTACTAGCAAAACTTTGTAATAAATTAGAGTATTTTAAAAAACTATTAATATAAACCGCGATGAGAGCGGTTGCGGGTTAATTCGCGGTCGCGGCCGCGGCTTACATCGATGTGCATGAAAATGTAATTTATAAACAAAAATTTAAATTTTATTGTAAAGTTGAACACGTAAAGTTTTTAACTTGTTTATGTATTTAAATTAAAAAAAATAATATTGATGTAAACTGCGATCCAGATATAAAGGTACGAAAATTCCAAAGAAGCGTCGATAAACGCGGTCGCGGTTTAAGTCGCGGTTGCTGCTTACATCGATGTGCATAGGGATCTTCAAAAATTGTAGATTTGTTGTAAATTTGAAACTTTAAGTAAAATGTTTTTTAGTAAAAAAATTAAAGAATTAAATTTACTTTCAAATTATTGTAAGAAATTATCGTTTTTTTTTAATAATATTGGTGTAAACCGCGATCGACACCCATGAGTACGGTCGCGGTTTAAGTCGGGGTAGCGGCTTATATTGACGTGCATGGAGATGTAGTTTATCTAAAAAAGTAAAAATTTTATTGTAAAGCTGAACATGTAATTTTGCAGTAGTTTTAAACTTATTTATGTATAAAACTAAAATTTTAAAATTCTAGTTTGTCGCGCAGGCAAAAAGTTTCAGAAAAATATTTTTTTGGAATAAATTTAAAGGAATAAACTTACTATCAAATCATTGTAACAAATTATAGATTTTTAAAATACTATATATAATATAAACCGCGATGAGAGCGGTCTCGGTTTAGGTCGCGGCTTACATCGATGTGCACGTGAATGTGATTTAAAAACAAAAATAAAAATTTTACTGTAAAGTTGAATACGTAAAGTTTTTAACTTGTTTATGTATTCAAATTAAACAAAAATAATATTGATGTAAACTGCGATCCAGATATAAAGGTGCAAACATTCCAAAAAAGCATCGATGAACGCGGTCACGGTTTAAGTCGTGGTCTCGGCTTACATCGATGTGCATGGGGATCTTCAAAAATTGTAGATTTGTTGTAAATTTAAACATGTAATTTTGCAGTAGTTTTTAAATAGTTTCTGTATTTAAATTAAAACAAAAAAATACTAGGTCGTATCACGCAGGCGAAAAATTTTAAGAAAAATGTTTTTCAGTAAAAAATTTAAAAGACTAAATTTACTTTTAAATTAGAGTAATAAATTATCGTTATGTTTAAATAATATTGGTGTAAACTGTGATCGACACCCATGAGTGCGGTGGCGGATTAAGTCGCGGTTGCGGCTTATATCGACGTGCATAGGATTGTGGTTCATCTAAAAAAATTGAAACTTTATTGTCAAGCTAAACATGAAATTTTGCAGTAGTTTTTAACTTATTTATGTATCAAACTAAAATTTAAAAATT
The DNA here is from genome assembly GCA_035610365.1 of Aquatica leii. Classification (NCBI taxonomy): domain Eukaryota; kingdom Metazoa; phylum Arthropoda; class Insecta; order Coleoptera; family Lampyridae; genus Aquatica; species Aquatica leii. Next base: position 22,024,697 of record CM069432.1, on the reverse strand, counting down.
CTAGTTTGTGTCGCGCAGGCAAAAAATTTCAGAAAATTAAAAAAAAAAATAAATTTACAGAATTAAACTTACTATCAAATCAGTGCAATAAATTATTGTTTTTTAAAATACTCTTAATATAAACCGCGATGAGAGCGGTCGCGGTTTAAGTCGCGGTCGCGGTTTTAGTCGCGGTCGCGACTTACATCGATGTGTATGTGAATGTGATTTATAAACAAAAATAAAAATTTTATTGTAGAGTTGAACACGTAAAGTTTTTGACTTGTTTATGTATTCAAATTAAACAAAAATAATATTGATGTAAACTGCGATCCATCCAGATATAAAGGTGCGAATATTCCAAAGAAGCATGGATGAACGCGGTCACGGTTTAAGTCGTGGTCGCGGCTTACATCGATATGCATGGAGATCTTCACAAATTGTAGATTTGTTGTAAATTTGAACATGTAATTTTGCAGTAGTTTTTAAATTGTTTTTGTATTTAAATGAAAACAAAAAAATACTAGGTCGTATCACGCAGGCGAAAAATTTAAATAAATAGATTATCGTTTTTTTAAAATGATATTGGTGTAAACCGCGATCGATACCCATGTGTGCGGTCGCGGTTTAAGTCACAGTTTAAGTCGCGGCTTATATCAACGTACATGGGAATGTGGTTTATCTAAAATAAATGAAATTTTATTGTAAAGCTAAACATATAATTTTGCAGTAGTTTTTAATTTATTTATGTATCAAACTAAAATTAAAAATTCTAGTTTGAGTCGCGCAGGCAAAAAATTTCAGAAAAATATTTTTTAATAATAAATTTAAAGGAATAAACTTACAAGCAAAACATTGTAATAAATTTTAGTTTTTTAAAATACTATTAATATAAACCGAGATGATGGCGGTCGCGGTTTAAGTCGCGGTCGCGGCTTACATCGATGTGCATGGGAATGTGATTTATAAACCAAAATAAAAATTTTATTGTAAAGTTGAACACGTAAAGTTTTTAACTTGTTTATGTATTCAAATTAAATAAAAATAATATTGATGTAAACTGCGATCCAGATATAAAGGTGCGAACATTCCAAAGAAGCATCGATGAACGCGGTCACGGTTTAAGTCGTGGTCGCGGCTTACATCGATGTGTATGGAGATCTTTACAAATTGTAGATTTGTTGTAAATTTGAACATGTAATTTTGCAGTAGTTTTTAAATTGTTTCTGTATTTAAATTAAAACAAAAAAATACTAGGTCGTGTCACGCAGGCGAAAAATTCTAAAAAAAATATTTTTCAGTAAAAAATTTAAAAGACTAAATTTATTTTTAAATTAGAGTAATAAATTATCGTTCTGTTTAAATAACATTGGTGTAAACTGTGATCGACACCCATGAGTGCGGATTAAGTCGCGGTTGCGGCTTATATCGACGTGCATAGGATTGTAGTTCATTTAAAAAAATTGAAACTTTATTGTCAAGTTAAACATGAAATTTTGCAGTAGTTTTTAACTTATTCATGTATCAAACTAAAATTAAAAAATTCTAGTTTGTGTCGCGCAGGCAAAAAATTTCAGAAAAAAAAAAAAAAAAATAAATTTAAAGAATTAAACTTACTATCAAATCAGTGTAATAAATTATTGTTTTTTAAAATACTCTTAATATAAACCGCGATGAGAGCGGTCGCGGTTTAAGTCGCGGTCGCGGTTTAAGTCGCGGTCGCGACTTACATCGATGTGTATGTGAATGTGATTTATAAACAAAAATAAAAATTTTATTGTAGAGTTGAACACGTAAAGTTTTTGACTTGTTTATGTATTCAAATTAAACAAAAATAATATTGATGTAAACTGCGATCCATCCAGATATAAAGGTGCGAATATTCCAAAGAAGCATGGATGAACGCGGTCAAGGTTTAAGTCGTGATCGCGGCTTACATCGATATGCATGGAGATCTTCACAAATTGTAGATTTGTTGTAAATTTGAACATGTAATTTTGCAGTAGTTTTTAAATTGTTTTTGTATTTAAATAAAAACAAAAAAATACTAGGTCGTATCACGCAGGCGAAAAATTTAAATAAATAGATTATCGTTTTTTTAAAATGATATTGGTGTAAACCGCGATCGATACCCATGTGTGCGGTCGCGGTTTAAGTCACAGTTTAAGTCGCGGCTTATATCAACGTACATGGGAATGTGGTTTATCTAAAATAAATGAAATTTTACTGTAAAGCTAAACATATAATTTTGCTGTAGTTTTTAATTTATTTATGTATCAAACTAAAATTAAAAATTCTAGTTTGAGTCGCGCAGGCAAAAAATTTCAGAAAAATATTTTTTAATAATAAATTTAAAGGAATAAACTTACTAGCAAAACATTGTAATAAATTATAGTTTTTTAAAATACTATTAATATAAACCGAGATGACGGCGGTCGCGGTTTAAGTCGCGGTCGCGGCTTACATCGATGTGCATGGGAATGTGATTTATAAACCAAAATAAAAATTTTATTGTAAAGTTGAACACGTAAAGTTTTTAACTTGTTTATGTATTCAAATTAAATAAAAATAATATTGATGTAAACTGCGATCCAGATATAAAAGTGCGAACATTCCAAAGAAGCATCGATGAACGCGGTCACGGTTTAAGTCGTGGTCGCGGCTTACATCGATGTGTATGGAGATCTTTACAAATTGTAGATTTGTTGTAAATTTGAACATGTAATTTTGCAGTAGTTTTTAAATTGTTTCTGTATTTAAATTAAAACAAAAAAATACTAGGTCGTGTCACGCAGGCGAAAAATTCTAAAAAAAATATTTTTTAATAAAAAAATTAAAAGATTAAATTTACTTAAAAATTACTGTAATAAATTATTTTTATTTTTAAATAATATTGGTGTAAACCGCGATTGACACCTATGAGTGCGGTCGCGGTTTAAGTCGCGGTTGCGGCTTATATCGACGTGCATAGGAATGTGGTTCATCTAAAAAAATTGAAACTTTATTGTAAAGCTGAACATGTAATTTTGCAGTAGTTTTTAACTTATTTATGTATCAAACTAAAATTTAAAAATTCTAGTTTGTGTCGCGCAGGCAAAAAATTTCAGAAAAATATTTTTTAGTAATAATTTTAAAGGAATAAACTTACTATCAAATCATTGTAATAAATTATAGTTTTTTAAAATATTATTAATATAAACCGCGATGAGAGCGGTCTCGGTTTAGGTCGCGGTCGCGGCTTACATCGATGTGTATGTAAATGTGATTTATAAACAAAAATAAAAATTTTATTGTAGAGTTGAACACGTAAAGTTTTTAACTTGTTTATGTATTCAAATTAAACAAAAATAATATTGATGTAAACTGCGATCCATCCAGATATAAAGGTGCGAATATTCCAAAGAAGCATCGATGAACGCGGTCACGGTTTAAGTTGTGGTCGCGGCTTACATCGATATGCATGGGGATCTTCAAAAATTGTAGATTTGTTGTAAATTTGAACATGTAATTTTGCAGTAGTTTTTAAATTGTTTCTGTATTTAAATTAAAACAAAAAAATACTAAGTCGTATCACGCAGGCGAAAAATTTAAATAAATAGGTTATCGTTTTTTTTAAAATGATATTGTGTAAACCGCGATCGACACCCATGTGTGCGGTCGCGGTTTAAGTCACAGTTTAAGTCGCGGCTTATATCAACGTACATGGGAATGTGGTTTATCTAAAATAAATGAAATTTTATTGTAAAGCTAAACATATAATTTTGCAGTAGTTTTTAAATTGTTACTGGATTTAAATTAAAACAAAAAATTACTAGGTCATGTCAAGCAGGCGATAAATTTTAAGAAAAATGTTTTTCAGTAAAAAATTTAAAAGATTAAATTTACTTAAGAATTACTGTAATAAATTATTGTTATTTTTAAATAATATTGGTGTAAACCGCGATCGACACCTATGAGTGCGGTTGCGGTTTAAGTCGCGGTTGCGGCTTATATCGACGTGCATGGGAATGTGGTTCATCTAAAAAAATTGAGACTTTATTGTAAAGCTGAACATGTAATTTTGCAGTAGTTTTTAACTTATTTATGTATCAAACTAAAATTTGAAAATTCTAGTTTGTGTCGCGCAGGCAAAAAATTTCAGAAAAATATTTTTTAGTAATAAATTTAAAGGAATAAACTTACTATCAAATCATTGTAATAAATTATAGTTTTTTAAAATACTATTAATATAAACCGCGATGAGAGTGGTCTCGGTTTAAGTCGCAGTCGCGGTTTACATCGAAGTGCATGAGGGTGTGGAATATCTTAAACAATTGAAATTTTATTTTGATGCTGAACTTAACTGACAGACGTTTAAATTTATTCTTAAATTTTTGTTGTTTACTTACCAGTAGGAGGAACAAATGCAAAAATTATTTTCCAAAAGAGTGTAATTGTATGCAAAAAGTAATCGCAACAGGACGGCACTTTTTCCTCTTCATCGCTGCTAGCGCTAACTGTTATAGCTTCAATGAATTGCTCTTTCCAAGATGAAGTGCCTATCAATAGAGACGCGTTCGCTCTTTGTACTAATTTATCGACGGTATTCTGCAAATAAAAAAAACATGTATTAATACAAGTGCTTTCGTTTCATTACGATTTACTAACACATACGCTATTGGTGCTAAAATGTAATCAAAATTGATTTTAAGAAAATTATTTTTAATATCGACGTCCACGTATTAAAAGTAAAGTTCAATAGCGACAGATTTAATAACAATTTATTTGTGGTATTGACAGTTAAAATACGTCGTTTCATAAATAAGAAAAAAATATAGTAATGTATACCTACTTCCAAGCTGAGCTAAACAGCCTTTTATATTATAAGAACTTTATTGAATTTTTTATGATTTATATTAGCCGAAAATCGTGGAAACGTAGAAAACACTTTTTAAGCGAATATAAATAAGCAATTGAACTATTTTCCTGAATTGAAAAACGCAACCACTTACTTAAAAACTAATACAAATTTATTGTTTGCAATTTTGTTTTTATAGTCTCGTTTCCTACTAAGCACTAAAATTAATATTACAAAATGTAAATGTAAGCGAATAGCTTTTAGAGTACAATGATAAATATGTTTTAAGTATCTTAAGTAACGTTAGCATTAAATTTTACAGTTATTTGTTACGAAAAGTTTTGTTTTATTAGAAACAACGTCATTAGTGAAATTAATCATTTTCGAACTAAACAGAAATCAATATACAGGTTTTAAAGCAATTCAATGTTGTCAACATAAGGAGACGCACTCAATCACCCACTTCACATGACTGCGGGTAAGCCGTTGAATACTTTGGCATATTGGCTGGTAATATCATTCTTCACTCTGTTTACTGATTTTTCTAATTGAATATTGTCACTGCTATGCGTATTGTAATCATGCACATCACGGTTTACAGTTGTAACGTACAAATTGGGGAGGTAAAAAAAAGTTTGATAGATACTTGGCTCCCCGTTTGGCTAGTTGAGTCGGGATTTCAGCAACTAAACTTCTTCGGATGAGCCGTACCCTTGCGCCACCTTTTCTATTGTATATTAGATTCCTATAAAGAAACGAATGTCTGGACTAAAAAAAAAGATATCCCACACCCGCAATCCTCAACTTACGTCGAAAAAATAAAACCAACTAATTATTACAGACAGAGAATGTTTTGTTTATTACCATACTGAACCTGCACAATTAATCTTAAAAACAGCTAAAGAGAGAGAGAGAGAGAGAGAGAAAACAAAGATCCAAAGTGAGATTTCGATTACAATGTAGTCCTCAATAAGTAACGGCGGTGGTACTAAAACTAAACGTAATATTTTATTAAAACTACATAAAATCTACTCGTAGTACTTGACATCAAGTTTAGGAGTACGATAAGATAACAGGTTGAATTACACTATGAGAACACACAAACGCCGCGCCACTTTTAATTCTTTTACAAAGCAGTGTTTTTGTTTAGGCTAAAAACTATTCACGTGCTGATACTTAGTTAGTAAAATTTGACAGAAACATAACGATTTGATCAACGATCCTTACCTATACTTCTAATGCGTGCATCAGAAAGTATCCTCAGAAGCTACAATAAGATCTTGAAACCTACGACTCGAAATATCATTTCTTCGTCTCACCAACTCTCAAATACGAAACATGGAGAAAGGATTCACAATCTTTTTTAATGCCAATTACACGCACCGTAATTAAAGTAACATATCAAAATGACCGTATCCGGTGAAAATTCATTTACAACCTGCGCAGTCTGCCACAGTAAAACTCAGCTCGAATCCGAGACTTTAGTGTTCGTGCGTCGACGCTGGTAAAATTGCTTAAACGAAAGTTGCAGAAATTGCAAAACTGATTTTTAGTGGTTACAAATTCCCCTCTAGCAAGAAATAAGATCCACGGTCAAAACAAATCCAAACACGCGGAGTGAAACTTGCAATAGAGTTCGTCACCAGCTACACATTGAAAACCTAAACCCAACCTCAGGAACCGAAAAACCAATGAAAACCCAACCCGATAATAAGAAGAAAAAAAGATTTTAAAGTTCTCTAAAATCAAGCAGTCCTGACTTGGAATAGAAACGCACAAAGCAAAATGATACTGCACGATAAACCAAACTCCAAAGAACTTACAAGACTAATATAACGAACTGATCGTACTCATTAAAGCCACCAAAATGTGATTCCGGGTATGGATTATCAATAACGAGTTTTATCAGGTGAGGAGAGAAAGAAGAAGAAAAATTTAGACAAGCTTTAGGGACGCAAAAGCTCCAAAATCTTAATGAAACCTCAACCCACATATGAACAAACACCAAAAAAAAATTTCAAATGAAGTAACTTCTAAAAGAGAAAAACCTCAACCCACCTAAACAAACCACCAAAAAATCTCAGTACTAGTAATTCTAAGAAAAAGAAAGAAGTACAAATAATAAAACGTCAAAACTTCCAATTGCCAATCACAAATCCCTGACTACTGTGCTACACTGCCCCAATGAGACGTAGAAACTGATTTACGGATTAAAGTACTCTTAGAAAAACCAAAAGAAGTAGCAACATTTAAAGACACCAATCAACGTACATACAGTACAGAAAAACGAAGTTGTAGACTGCTTCAAGTTTCAGACATACCCAACAACCAAATGACCCAGTAAGTCCAATCAAGCAAAAGGAAGAAGAAACTTAGAAAAAAAGAAGAAGCATAGTTGCAGTAAACACTTAAGCGAAAAAATTATTATAAAAAATAGCAAGTGTCTAAGCAACAAAAAAGAAAAATGAAACAAGAAAGACAGAAAAACAGGACAACGCACAACGATTCTTGGAAAACAAAAGCTAACCGATGATGAGTTGAAAAAACACATTAGAATTAACTTTTCAAGTTTATAGACCAAACAAATGAGCTGAAAAAGTAATAAAAAATCAGAGACGCACAAAAAGACCAAAGAGACATGTTACGGACGAAATTTTCATTATGTACGCCTATGTGTTTCGACGTGAAATTAGATTCGGGTTTTGACGCCCTCTAACAATCTTTTTCTCGTTGGTTGTCATTTGGCGGAAAATCGTCATGCGAAAATGATATAAAATGGTCTGTACGCATTGATTATTGATATATCCGTTACCATCTGGAAATTAATGGAAAACTAATTATAATTAGTTAATTATCTAATTTATTCGCTACTGCCGTCTTTTATTAAAAATTCGTTCGTAATTCTTTCTTCCTTTTAACAGCCATTTTGCGTTCCTTCCTTTCGCACATGTTACATTCTCAATAAATGGATATTGTAAACTACTGCTAAATAAGTCATCACTTTGCCGTACACGGGCGCTGGCGGAAGGCGATTCCCACGCCACGAAATTGGGGTCTTGCGGAGCCTTCCAGGGCAAATAGTGCTACACGTGGATGACACGACGTTAATTATATTAACCACCTATTTGTGGTCCCACTATATACAGTAGTCGATACCGAATTACGAAGGATAAACCTCGACAAATATTTGGATGGGACGATGCTAACTTTTTATAAGGCCTACGGTTATAACTAATCAAACCACAGACAAGGGGTACAACAGCATTCGACAACCGGGTTAGATTATATATCTTTCTTGTATCTTAAGTAACAATTTTTGTAGATCTTGATTTCGTGAGGCATTAGTTTGACACGATTTGCGATTCAAATTGTTTACAGGATTGCGTGTCGGGGAAAGCGCTTTCTTCACACAAGTGGAAGTTCCTGTGTTTATGGTAAGTGATTTTATGTGTTTTATTTCGTTGTCAACAAGGTCACTCACGAAACTTTTGCTAATATTACTTCTGTAATTATCGATATTGTTGTTTACCAGTTAGGTAGTAAATTTTACTTATGTTGAGTTGCGCATGCTGTGTACTACCAACGGTTAATTAACGTTAGTGCTATATTAATTCCGCACGCTTTGTTACGATAAGTTAACATTAATGTAGTAATTTATTATCACTGTGTCTGATTGTTAGTAATGCCTTATTACTAATTATTTTGTGTACTTCGCATATTGTATGCAGACGAAATTTACTACCATCTACTCTTCGCTATTCATGTCAACGTAATTTACGTATGTATTGTGTGTTGCCGATACTTCGGATATTCTAGTACCTGTCTATATTTGTACTCGGACTAAAATTATTCTTGGTCATGCTATTCAATTGTTATCGATTCAAACGTTAATCTATTTATTCTTATAGAGTAATTAAAGTGAAATTGTTATTAACGATTTAGTTTCTTTTTTTCGTTTCTTTCAGCATTACGAACCTAACATCTTGTTACAAGTTTATACCGTCTGTCTGGAGCGGGACAGAAGTGACTTTGGATAAGCTCTGGCGCCCTTAAGTATCTTTTCTATATTATCTGTGAACCCCCCTCTCACCGACTATTGTGAGTTGGCCGTGCAGGTTTGTAAAATAGCAAAAAGCTTGTAACAGACAGTCGTCTAGAAGCGCTAAACAAACCACCTCTTAGATAAAATAAAGTATAATAAACAACTACGACTAGCTACAATGCCGGTGAGTGAGTGGGCTGAGAAACTGTAATAGAAATCGAAAAAATATAGGGCCCACTACTCGTACTAATAAAGATTCTCAGCTTCAAGATACCAAGAGTAGCCACTACAAAGCGAATAGAATAGAACAAAAAAAGTAATCAAAAACAATATAACCAGTGTATATATATAGAGGGTCCTGCAACAGCGCGCCAGACTTTTCTAACGCCTTTCCCGTGAGAGGTAAAAAAAATGATTCGTACAAAATGAACCATGAAAGAAAACAACATTATTAAAACAAACGAAAAACGATACTAAAGTAAATGTTCAAAATGTTTTCTATTTTCATTTAGGCACAAATTAATTCTCCGCTGAAAAGACCTTTGCAATCATTTCAGGTGAAATACTTGCAAAAGCGTTCACAATTCGTTGCTGCATATTCATGGGTGTTCTTGGTAGTTTCTTTTAAACAACGTCTTTTACGTATCAGTAGATAAAGAGATCTAGCAGGCCATCTAGTAGGTCCATTCCTATCAGTCCATTGGTTAGAAAAAATTTCATCAAGAAATGCTCTCACGTCTCGCGAAAAGTGCGCAAGTGCTCTTTCTTGTTGAAACCACAGCCTATTTCTTGTATGTTGCGGCATATTATCTAATAATCCCGGTAATACATTTTGCAAGAAATGCAAATACATAAGCCCATTGAGATGGCCATCGAAGAAATTTTTACCTACCACATGGTTTCCAACAGTTCCTCCTCTGACATTCAAAGACCACCAATGCTGATGATCAACTTGTCTCATAACATGCGGATTTTCAGTCGAACAATAATGAAAATTGTGTTTGTTGACAGATCCACTCTTATGGAATGCCGTGAATAAAACATAGTAGAAAAACGCAAGATCCTCCTGTGTTTTCAATCTCGCCCAGGTACAAAATTCGGAACGAAATTGAAAACCAGTATTACTCAGTTCTTGATGTAACTTAATATGATATGCATGATACCGATTTTTCTTCAGAATGCGTTTTACTGACCTCTCGCTTATGCCGGTTGCTTCACCGATGGCTTTTTGGCTCATATTGGAATGTTCAGTTGCACTTAACTGAAAATTGGTTTTCTTCGTTACTGATAAGTTTTATTTTTTCTTGTTTTTTGTGAATCACACTTTCTGTTTCAATAAATCTATTGAGTACGTTCCTAAAACTTTTCTCATCCGGCTGTCTTCTGTCGGGATAACGTGTCGCGTGAATTCTAGTCGCCAATAAACAATTTCTAGCAGTCTCTCCTAATACAAAAATCGTTCGTCTATTTCGTCTTTTTCGAAATTCATTATGAAATGGACAGAATCACTTTTTTAAACGTATACAAATCAAATGTGACATTTAGGTACTTACATTTTAACATTCGTTTTATCTCAGCTTGGCCTACTTAAAAATGTAGTAAGATGTTTACTTTTGTACAAAATTTTGTATAATTATGTAACTGTGTTAATTATCTCTGATATTATTACCTTTAGATATAGCGAATGGTTATACCAATGAAGTAATTTAAAAACAATTTTTTATTAAGTCATAGGTTAGAAATATGGCAAAGTTTTACACGGAATCACTAAAACAATGTTTAAAGATTCCAAAAATCTAAACCACATACCAATAGAGCTAAAGACAAAGAAGTTATAGACTAATTTTGTTGAAGACACAACTGTCAAATGTTTACAAAAAAAATTATTAACACGAAAACTACTAAGTTTAGGTATAGAGAATGGTATAGACATTTTATTAGGAATTACTTAAGAAATTTAAAAATAAAGAAAAAAAAATTTTTTCGTTATACGCAAAATTGGAACACCCTGTATGTTTGAAAACAATTTTACGACATAAAGATTTATAAAACAATAACATTTTCTATGAATTATTGTTTACTGCTCCACGTACCCTATATACAATTGTATCCACGATAACATGCACTATTACTAAATTCATTTTAACAATAATAAAAAAAGTTTAAAGAGTTTAATAGCAAATATGATATTTAACAACTTGCCACTTTTTGCGATTTAGTTTGAATAGAATAATAAAGATTTTAAACGCAAATAGAATTATCGCAATCACCGCCAAATTCAAACTTAATTATTCAACTATTTAACATACATGCAGTCGTGACACAAAAAGTATTAAAAGCTTACCCCACCGAAGTTCTTTGATAGTAAGTAGTAAACGTTCACTACCTTTTATGTATTTATAGACAAAAATGGTTTAGGTGGGTAAGCTTATGTACGACGTTATGTGCCTAATTTGGCTTTTAAATTTGACGAGTGTTACGTCAGTGTACTCACGACAGCTGCCTTACGTATAATTTAAAACGTAATTTAAAACTTACGACAGAAAGCAAAAGGTTTTAATATGATCTACGATTCAATTCTTGAAAGTCACAAATTACACTAATTTATACGGTAAAGTCAAATTAACAAAGACTGAAAACTAAAATAAAGAATTGTAAGATACAAATAAGAAGTTTTCACAGTACAAAACTTTTAGATACGTTTGATAAAAGTCACGGTTACAGACTCATCTATAGTATAAAATTTTTTATTATAAAAATGTATACTGTTTTTGCATGCTTGGTTTTGATGTTTGTTACATGCCATTATTTATGTAATCTTTATAAATGATAAGAAAAAGTTAAATTCACGCTATCACTGGTTGTCGGCCTTCACTGTGTTTGATTATTAAAGTGGTATAACTAGCGAATTTTTCGATAACTCCTAACGCTAACATAGACTCAACTTCCCTGTTAATAACGACTTGAATACATGGAGACAAGGGATAATAACTCTGACTCACGCCATTTGCACACCTTAATTTGTTTCCCATTTTTGCAAAATAAGTTTTTAATATTTTTTAATAGTTAGTAGATAGTCCTTTCCGCAATTTAATAGAAAAAACAAATTCCGTTCGACTAAAAGTCCAAGTGTTATCGTTGAATGACGAAACGATGTTCCTATCCTTATATCCTACTGTTACCGATTTTTTCTATTGAAAATCAATATTTTTTTCCTTCTGTATTTTCGGTCCTTTTTACCTGTTTGCTACGCTGATAGGAGGCGCAATTAATTCATTTTTTTTAAGTACTGGTTGCTAAGAAATATAAAAACACATTAAGCGTTTGTTGCTTGTACGAATAAGATGTAGTGTCTTGTAAATAAATTCTATAAAAATTCAACAATTCTTCATTACAAACGAAGTGCATGCAAGAATTGCACAGTGCAAAGAAAATACTGAAGCAGCGCCATCGAAGGCAATTTCTATTTGCAAAACTATATTGGTCCTTCGAGCCAGATTATCGCCATTCCATCAACATCAGCTTCGCTACAACCTTCATTCAAATTCTGCAGAGACAACGCTATCATTACCGCAAGACGCACAAGTGCACGCGTGGCACAGGTTAGCCACTTCTTTTATTTCATTTCATTATCTTAATAGTCGTATTCTATTTTGAATTACGTATTACTAACATACATTATTGCATAATTAATCATAAAATGGGTACCTACGCCACAATCTCAATTACCCAACATAAATTACATTAGGTTTCTTATAGTTATAACAAAACTTAAAACTCAGGCTTTTAAGGTTACAGAACGTTAGAAATTTCATTATTATTTGCTTAGTTTTCGCGAGTAATCTTACATTTACAAAACGGGTTTCTTTGTTTCGAGCACAATACCTAAGATATAATGGTAAACCAAAAAGAAAGTAAGCTTTTATTAGCCACCGGGCAATCGTTTATTAACAAATTAAATATTTTTGAGCAATTTTTAAATTCTCTATCAGAGTCAAACCTCGATGAAGCTACATCGACTAAGCTTAAATTACAAGCAGATTACACCAAAAATTTGCCTGAGAAGTATGAAGACGTATTCATACAACTTCAAGTTGCATCGATTGAAAGCAACGAACTAATTAGTTCCGATGAATTCTACAGCAGGTACATAGACCTCACTTCTCGTGCTACAATTCTGTTGAACAATAATATCAGTTGCAGCGAAAGCCAATCCAGCACCCGCATTGCATCTCAATCTAGCGGTTGTAACGCAAAGTTGCCGCAAATTTCTCTTCCTACCTTTGATGGTAATCTAACCGAGTTTCAATCATATTACGAATCATTTCTATCTTTGATACACCACAATCAAAATTTAACGGATGTAGAAAGGTTCATATACCTAAAAGGTAGCTTAAAAGGTGCCGCCGCGCAAACCATTTCTAACATACAGCCATCGGTAGAAAACTACAAAATTGCATTCGACTTAATATATGAGCGCTATAATAATCCAAAATTAATCATACTGAACCACATTAATGGTATATTTGACTTACGGCCTATAAACAAGCTCAACTGGATGGATCTCAGAAAGCTGTTTGATGAATTATCCAAACATATTCGAGCATTACAAAATTTATCAGTTTCTATTGAACACTGTTCTCCTTTTATATATCACATCATCATGTCGAAACTCGACAATCAAACAAAAATAAAATTTACGGAGTTTTCTCCTCGGAGTATACCTACATTGCGTGAGATTGTCGATTTTCTGAAACAACATTGCCAAACGTTAGAAGAAATCGATTCGAGCCATAAAGCCTCTAATAATGCTAATAACTACAACTCATTTAACCCTATGCATAAGAGCAATTTTAAATTACAACGAACGTTTTTAACTACGTCGAGCAGAATTTCCTGTCCAATTTGCAAGGCTGAGCATTATGTAATCGAATGTCCTAAATTTTTATCTCTTTCTACCAAACAAAAATCAGACAAGGTGTATGAATTAAAACTTTGCAAAAATTGTTTAAGGCATTCAAATCAAAATCAATGCATGTCCAAGTATACTTGTCGTATCTGTAAAAAACGTCATCATACACAACTCCACATGGAAGGTACGAATGCTCCAAATAACCAACCGGCTCCTGTTTCATCCATTCCGCAGGATAATATACCTTTGGCTTCAGAATCACATACAAGACCTTTAACTTCTTTGTCGTGTACTAATCATTCCGCACAAGTTCTGCTTTCTACTGCATTGGTTAAGGTAAAAGGCAATTGTAATATTTGGCACGACGTCAGGGTGCTGCTGGATAGTGGCAGTCATTGCAACTTAATCACAGATACGTTGGCAAACAAATTGAAATTAACTAAGTATAAAATCAATACAAAAGTTTCTGGTATTAGTTCCTCAGCAGTAATTTCAAATTCGATGGTTAACATTCAATTAGCATCTATGCAAACGAGTTTCGAAACAAAATTGCAATGCCTTACAATAGAAAAAATTACCGAGAACTTACCGCTGTATACTTTTGAGAAAGCAAGTTTGAATATCCCGGAAAATTTGCGGTTAGCAGACGATAACTTCAACAAGTCATTGCCTATTGATTTACTAATAGGAGCGGGCAATTTCTATAATCTTATGTGCATTGGTCAAATATCTTTAGGAAAATTTAAGCCCACATTGCAAAAGACTTTACTAGGTTGGGTAGTATCTGGCACGTACTGTAGCAGCATTAATCCTCCTATAGTAGTCTACTCTCACTTGGTTACACGAGAACCTTTTATCTCAAATGACAGCTTGGAAAATTGCGTGCAGCAACTTTGGAAGTTGGATCAAGTCGTTCCGCAAAATCTATTATCAAAGCTCTCGCGACAGGAGCAATACTGCGAGAATCATTTTACACGAACTATCGCTCGGACCGCGTCAGGTCGGTTTTTAGTTTCCATTCCTTTTAATGCTAAACTCGCCTTATTAGGATATTCCAAAGAACATGCTTCCAAAAGATTTCTGCAACTTGAAAATAAATTACTAAAAACACCAGAATTACACAAAGATTACTTGCAATTTATCCAAGAATACGTTTCACTAGGGCACATGGTTCAAATAAATAACTGCGACGAAGTTTCTTCTGAAGATCACGTAACTGAAGTTTTGGATGGCTCAATCGCGTTATCCAAGGTTCCACCATTTTACCTTCCACATCATGGTGTCGTAAAAAATAGTTCCTTAACAACAAAGTTACGAGTTGTATTTGATGGTAGCTTTAAATCATCGTCGAGCGTTTCAATAAATGATACACAGCTGGTTGGTCCGGTTCTTCAAGATGATCTTTTCTCGATTCTTTTACGCTTTCGACAATACCGCTTTGTTCTTACTGGTGACATAGAGAAAATGTATCGTCAGATTCTTATACACCCTTCGCAAAGAAAATTCCAAAGGATTTTGTGGCGAGATAACCTTAAACTTCCAATTTCCACGTATGAGTTACAAACGATAACGTACGGCACAGCAAGCGCCAGCTATTTAGCAACAAAGTGTTTATCACATTTATCGCAATTAAATTTTCAACAATTTCCTAAAGGTTCTATTGCGCTTAGATCGGACTTCTACGTAGACGATCTGCTTACAGGAGCTGACTCCGTAAACGAGGTGTTGGATATCAAAAGAGAATTGATGACAATTCTGTCTAGCGCAGGATTTTCTATTAGAAAATTTTTGTCAAATAGTGAAAAGGTTCTAAACAACGATGTCGCTTCTGATCCTTTTCATACAATACCAATCGGCGAGCGAAAAGATGCCAAAACATTAGGCCTATCATGGAACTCTCTTAATGACACAATACAATATAAAGTTTCAATGCCTAACGCAATTATTGCAAATTCCAAGCGTAATATACTTTCAACAGCATCCCAGTTGTTTGACCCGTTAGGTCTTCTCTCACCTATTACAATTATTGGCAAACTAATGATTCAACAACTGTGGCAATTGAAGTTATCATGGGACGAGCGTATTCCTCAAACCTTAAACTCCGAATGGAATACTTTAAAGGCTGAGTTACCTATCTTAAACACTTTAAAGATTCCTAGATGCACAATTCCTTACAATATGTCTATTGAATTGCACGGATTTAGTGATAGTTGTTCTAAGGCTTACGGATCTTGCATATATGTTAGATGTCTCGATTCTTTCAATAATGTTTCTTGTCAATTACTGTGCTCTAAGTCTTGTGTTGCACCACTGCACACAACAACAATTCCCCGTCTTGAATTATGTGCGGCGTTGTTGCTAGCGCAATTGATGGAGAAAGTAACACAATCTTCTAAAATAAATTTCTCTCAGTCGTTTTTTTGGACAGATTCTACTATCACTTTAAACTGGATTAACTCAACTCCTAATAAATATAAGGTATTTGTAGCCAATAGAATAGCTAGCATTTTAGAAATTTCTAATCCTAAGAATTGGTACTACATCCCTTCAAAAATGAATCCTGCCGATTTAATTTCGCGCGGTTCATCAGCTGTCGACTTAATTAATAATTCCCTGTGGTGGCATGGCCCATCGTTTCTATCGACAGTCTCTGATACCTGGCCTACCTTGCCCAATTTAGTCTTAAATCATAACTACAGGGAAATGAGGAACGTTAAACTATCTGTTTTCATCGCGACCCTGGACACGTCCATATTTAGCCGATTTTCAAAATTAATTAAATTAAAACGCGTTACTGCCTGGATGCTTAGATTTGTGAAAAATTCTAAAGCAGCAAAAACTGAACGGGCATCCGGAAATTTGCAACCAATGGAGTTGGTAGAGGCCACTCGCGTTCTAATTAAATTATGCCAAAGCGATGCTTTTCAATTAGAAATCGAGGCTCTAAAATTAAAAAAGAAACTGAAAACATCTTCAACAATACTTGCATTAAATCCGTTTTTGGATGAATACGGGATATTAAGAGTAGGAGGAAGAATTGAACAATCATGCTATGACTTTAACAAAAAACATCCGGTTTTACTCCCAAAAGGTCATATTTTTACTAAATTGATACTTCGTGACCTTCACGAAAATCTCCTGCACTGTGGGGTAGAACATTTATTAGCAGTTGTTCGTGAATTCTATTGGCCTATATCTGGTCGAAATACGGCTAAACAAATCGTGCGTAATTGCATAAGGTGTTTCAAAGTAAATCCAAAATCATACGACCCTTTAATGGGCAACCTACCAAGTGCACGATTACAGGCAAACACTCCGGCGTTTACTCACGTAGGCGTGGACTACGCAGGACCGATCTTCATTAAAGATCGAAAACTACGCGGCTCCAAGCTAATAAAAGCTTATATTTGCTTATTTGTATGTTTCGCAACTAAGGCAATTCATTTAGAATTGATAACATCTTTAACAACGGAAGCATTTATTTCTGTTTTAAAGCGTTTTATTGGTCGAAGGGGCAAGCCGGTCTCTATAATGTCCGACAATGCCACTTATTTCGTAAGGGCAGCCAACGATATAAAAGCTGTTTATAAAATGTTACATGATAATAACGATGAAATTTCTAACTTTCTTGTGAACGAACAAATAAAATGGAGCTTTATTATTCCTAAAGCACCTCATCAAGGGGGCATTTGAGAAAGTGGTGTTAAGGCAGTAAAGGTACATTTGAAAAGAGTTCTACAAAATACTTCTCTTAATTACGAAGACTTTAGCACAATACTCATTCAGATAGAAGCGACATTAAACTCCCGTCCCTTATCTCCTTTATCTTCCGATCCTTCCGATATCAATCCTCTCACTCCTGGGCACTTTCTTATTGGAAGACCGCTACACGCTTTAGCCACATCAAATTTAGACAACATCAAAGAAAATCGACTGTCCCTTTATCAAAGGATGCAGCGCATAGTTCAGTGTTTCTGGCGCCAATGGAGTCTACAGGTAGTGCCTGAGCTTCAACGCCGTACGAAGTGGTACCGGCATTTACCAAATCTTGTGCAACAAAATTCTTTAGTGCTACTTAAAGAGAACAATCTTCCACCGCTACAGTGGTTGCTAGGACGCGTAACTGAAATACACAGAACAACGAACAACATTGTTCGCTCAATAACAGTGCGACTTGCAAACGGTAATTACCTTAAAAGGTCAGTAAATAAGCTGTGCGTGCTACCCACAAACATGGAGTGAATTATTAATTTAGCTAATGTTTAAGGTTTTTGTTACCATATATCTAGAATATTAGCATTGTATCGGTTTAGCTAAATAATTACAATTAATTTAGAATTTGTTTTTAAAATTAAGTATAAATTGAAATTATAAGATTTTCAAGGCGGCCGGCATGTTACCGATTTTTTCTATTGAAAATCAATATTTTTTTCCTTCTGTATTTTCGGTCCTTTTTACCTGTTTGCTACGCTGATAGGAGGCGCAATTAATTCATTTTTTTTAAGTACTGGTTGCTAAGAAATATAAAAACACATTAAGCGTTTGTTGCTTGTACGAATAAGATGTAGTGTCTTGTAAATAAATTCTATAAAAATTCAACAATTCTTCATTACAAACGAAGTGCATGCAAGAATTGCACAGTGCAAAGAAAATACTGAAGCAGCGCCATCGAAGGCAATTTCTATTTGCAAAACTACCTACTATTGAAGTAATTACTAACGCTTTTATCAATCTAACTTGATCACGTAACTTGCTAGGGAGTTGTACTAAGCCCAAAACTTTACAATTTCTACCATCAGCAACAGTAACCAAATGGTTATTAGGTTTCAATTTTATTCTTAAACTTTTAAGTTTTTTCCAATCGGAACTACCTACAACGGTTTGACTAGCTTCTGAATCTAAAATTAACTCCTTAAATGCCCACATCAAGATAAGGACCAGAAACTCCTCGTTTCTTACTAAACAAACCGCTAATTTTTTCTTATTGATATTCCACTCTGATAAACTGCAACCAAGCTTTCCAAGAGGAGTTAGTCGGAAGGTAGTTACGGTGCTTCCCGAACATTTACTACATGAATACCTAGTGACGTCCGATAATCTACATCAAAAGCAAAACTTTTTACTACGTGGACTGTCGATAAAAGTGTCCTTCTTGGTTTCCAACAAGACCCGTTCATCATTGACAAACTTTTGGATCAACAACTAGTTTTGATTAAGAATCCTTGAAGTTAACACAACAAGCGGCCAAATCGGGTTCTAACAAATTGATTTTGTTTAGCCAAGGACAACAATAACCTTCTGCTAATTCTTTAGATGATTCCAATTTTTTTACATAAATACAACAATTCTTTAACGGAATTATACGAGTGAAGGCCTATTCCTCGAATATAATAAGGCAGTACGTTACGACTCAAAATGGCCAACTTTTCTTTTTCCGAAGCAGGTCGGGTTAACCGGGCAATAAGATTGATCACGCAAGCAAAATAATTACCAACTTTTTCATTAGGAGTCTGTACCCTAGCACGAATGTCAGACCATAATTCTGTATTATAATCTACCGGTAAGTATTCTTTACATAATAAATTAACAAATTCTTTCCAAGTAAAAATCTTGTGACGAATAGACCTATACCAGATCAAAGCGCTACCTAGTAAAAGATCAATAATAGAATTATGTAACTTTTGCTCGGAAACGTATCTAGCAATACGATACTCTTCCATTCTTTCAATAAACGCATTCACGCTAAGACCTATGTTATTTTCACTAAAACTAATAGCCCATTTATGCACAAGCGCCATTTCACAAGTATTAAAAACTGAGATATCGTTTATAGACCTTGTTGATTCATCACTATGACTCGGCATCAGACAACGTACCAACATTTGAAAGTACTGAATTATTTTTTTTATCAACCAGCTCTTCTAATTGTTTAAGTACCAAATTACTAACCGCTTTCAACGACTCTTTGCTGCCTTTTCGATCGATAATTTTCAACTTTGTCAACCGGCCACACAATACAACAAAAGACGCTAAACCATTAATTTTCTTTAAACAAATTTCAATCTCTCTAGCACATTCCCAGAAAAAATTTTCATTCATAAATAATTTTTTAAATCGTTCTTTAGATAAATAGTCTCTAAATTTCTTCATCATTGAATTAACAGTTTCCGCTGAAGTATTTGGAATACCACAAACTATTCCAGTTCATCGCGTAACAACCTATGAGGATTTATATTGTTTAAAAAAGTTATAATTAATATCAATATAAAACTACTGTATTTGGGTCCCACGTTGGGTGCCAATTTTGTCATGTATGAGGTGAATATACCCACGACTTGGAGTGCACCGAGCTAATCAGTGGAAAAAAGCACAAAAGATAAATAACACGAGAAGAAAACGAATTTGGGAGCTACTCAGTTTAAACAAAATGACCCAATTCGTAGCGAGTAATGCCAAAATGAGAAATCTTTTTAAAATCACTAATCCCCATAATAGTGTAATACAGAAACTGAAATAATAACTATATACAAAAACAATAGCAAATACGGTTGTACACCTTAAAATTATACTGAGGTATTAACGTTAATTTACACTTACATCCACATTCATTCATTCTCGGGCTGGTGCCTAATTTATAATTACAGTTTGAAAAAAAAAACACTTTTGCTTTGCTACAAGCACAACAAATTATGATTTATGATTACAAAAATAAGTTTAGTGAAATTTTCTTTTTGTCTTAGTTTTTCTTATTAACAATATACGTAAGCCTAGTCACTTAGCCGTAAGTTCCTTCTGTCAGCGTGGTTCCCATAAAACAAATAGAAAATTCAACAATCTTCCCAAAAAAGGGTATCAAATCCTTGAGTTTCTTTTTCTCAGTTATGCATAGATATCCGCAAACACAATTAAAAAATCAGATATTAAGTACTCACACACTCCGTCTAGAAACTTTAAAAATGAACAATTTTCCAACTTTAAGAACACAACGAAAGAATTTGCCAAAATTATTCTTAAGCCACCAATTTGAAGTTCTTTATAAGCCGGATCGCTAATACACTTGGTTAAAAATAGAAAAAGAAACAAAAATTGTATTGCGTTTGCAACGACACGTTTAAGAGTAATCGCTATTTCCATTCCCAACTACCCGCGTCTTATCGCTTAAGCGCCTGAGAGTCTTTTAGTTTATAACATAATCATGTACAATTAATTCAATATTACTGCGTGAATATGTCATATATTTAAAAATTTTAAATCAATTGTCATTAAAGAATGTTTAAAATTGAAATTAAAAAATAAAGACTAGAACATTTAGAATTTTATTGGAACACTTGTGAGAACAAAAAGGAGGAGCACATATCTTATTTGCTCCAGGGCGCTGTATATGTAGCTACGCCTCTGAATTTAAATAATGTAGCGCAAGTTGCAAATGAACTTTGGGAACGTTTCCGTGGATCCGACTATTGCAAAAAATTAATTAACTTTATGCTAAACAGGTTAACGACATATATACGAAATATTAATTGTAACGTTTTATGTATTAAATAAATATATTTCTATAATAAAACTACTAACTAATAAGAGAAGCGATTAGGTATTAATCTACTTATCGTTATTTCATAAAAAATGTAAATAGTATTCATTTTAGAATCTGAAGGTCGTTTTGTACTAAAGAACAGAACGATGTGGTTTTTTATTTAATTGAACATTTGACGTATTTTCAATCAGTCCACTATTAAAATGATTTAATTAATTATGCATAGTAATTGCAAATATGTTAGGAATACACTAGTAATGATAGTAGTATTAGTAGAAGCAATATTCTATATAAATATTTGATATAAACAAAAATTCTAGAATTAATAGCTTGCAAAAGGTATAAATTCTCTAAAATGCACTTTTTAAATATTAAATACATTGAAAATTTTATAATAAATACCAATCTGGTATTTCTATTATTTCTTTAGCTAGACAGGTAATAAAATTACAATGGTTTATTTGCTTTAAGCTTCTAATGGGAAACACCCCATACCATTAGAATGTGAATAGGTACGATCTTTAGCGGTCATTTTGGTTGAAGGCGATTGTACATATTTTTGGTATAAATAAATTAGTTTTAAAATTTGTTACAGTATTGAAAATTTATTATATATATATACTTTAGACTTACATTGTCATTTACAAATTTTACGTTGCCTAATTTCACTGTAGAACAGAACCGCCCTTGTAATAAACTGTAATGTTTATTATTGTATAGAAATTACTAAAAATTAGTACAGCGACTGATAAGATAAAGCGTTTAATAAAGTTCTTTCGTCATTTTAAAATGTAACTGTATATGTTTGAAATTTTAGATTGTAACTGAGTAATTATTTCTAAAGTCGGTTTTAAAACATCTATAAAAAAGTTTTCAGTTCGAGGTATTAATTGCAACCAACCAACCAACGCAACTGTAATTTGACTGAAATTTGAAATAAAACAGTAATTACGAACAATGTTTACGTAGTAAAAAACAAACTGTTTTTTATAAAGAGGCCCACATAATGCGCATCATTGGGCGATAATCTAAAATAAGATTTTTCCAAATCTTCTAAAAGAAAGGTGTCTGATTAGAACAGTCGCTTCTCTAGCGAGATAATCAGGCAAAAACGAATTTAGTGAATTAAAACAAATCTAAAACGCAACCGATTTGAAATTTGATTTACCTTAGTTACAACTTCGTGTTTAATAAAAATTTGTGTAATATTAAAAAAAAAACTTTTGTTGCTGCAGAATTCACAATGTAACTAAACAAAAGACACAAGCGTGTAATTTGTGCTGACGTTCGACAATAAATTGTGAAAGTGATTGCGACGTGTACACATCTTTTTTACCAAAAATAGTTTTCGCACAATAAGGATCTTGTCGAGAGATATAGTCCAATTTTCCGAGTTTCGTTCAAACCATTGCATTCTAGTTGTCTTTGATGATTGATACGCCTACGTAAATAAAACCATTTTCAAACACATCATTTATATTTCAAATCTAATTTCTGATGCTTTGCCAGTTTTTATTTATTACCATAACGTTGTTTTAGCTTATGAAATAAGTTACTGAAAAAAATTGCTCTAAATAAAAAAACGCATTCTAACTAATTTGCAAATTAAGTTCTTCTAAAACAACTTTATACGTCATTTTAAAATTAAGCTAAAAACCTGTAGATGTTATTTAGCAAAAACTGATTTTAACGTTAAATAATGTAATAAAACTATGATTAGGAGATGTCATTAATATAAGATTTATAAATTAAGTTGTGTGTATAATAAAAAACACCTGCAAAAACAAATTAGACAAATAACTGCAAGCATAAAATAAAGAATTTGTACGCTATTGTTTATAAGAAGTGTGCACAAATCGATAAAACGCGTATTTTTAGAATTACCAAAGGCGATCGAAACGTTGCAACATCTCGAAAACACATTTTATTTAAATATCAAATAAGTCTAGTAAATAACATACCGTGAAACGGCTGCCATAATTTTCCAATAAAAAACAGAAAATACAATTATTATACAATTTTTTTTCAATACAATCAGATTTATTGCTATTGATACAAATCAAACTAGTAAAGTCAACTTTTTAAAGTGATTACAATTAGTGGTACTAAAAAAATCTAACTTTTAGTTTGATGTTTTATAAAATGATAATAATAACTTGATGACACTAATAAGTTTCAATTTTATTGCGTGTCTGAAAAAAAAGTAAATAAAGGTTATTGTAAAATCAAAAAGACACAGCTTAACATAATTTATTATCAATTTAATGCACTCAAGGGTTCACTTTTAACTCACAAAATTTTACTTGCAAAGGTAACGTCGTTGGATTTAGGAATTCTTTCATAAAAAACACATATAATAGCATTTAAATACAACAAAATTAGATATTTTTAATCGGCACAAATAAAAAAAACTGGTGTGGTCACCACACGACTTTCCTATAAGGAATGATGAAGAAATGTCTGCATATTTTTTTAAGGTTATGTGGTCATAAAACCATTTTGAAGTGATATGTACACGTTTGTATTAATTTTTTTTCAAAACTATTATATTTGTGAATTCATTTTAAATTACAAATTAAATATCTGATAAACTGTTAATGTTAGAAATTTTTTTGTTTGAATAAATTGTTAGGAAGAATGATCTCTATAAGAAACTGTAAAAATCATTCTAATAATTTACATACGTACAAAATTATATAAGAAAAACTGCTAAAAATGACAGATACACCCATTTCCGGTTTCTTTATCAAACCCATCTTTTGACAAATTTGACCAAATTTCAAGCTACTAGGACTTTTGGTTCAAGAGTTATCGTGGGACATCCAAAAATAATTTAAATAAGATGCAGCACTCCGTATATAAACAAGTCAAAAGAATATAAAGAAAAATTGTTATTTTTTAACGTATCTTGTTTTCCTTTCCAGATATGGAATTGTTTTCTAAAAAAAAATCGTCGTAGGTAAGATTTGAACCTAGGACTATATATGCAATTTACTTTAAATTATAAATCAAATATCTAATAAGCTGTTAATGTTTAGAAAAAAATTTTATTTGAATAAATTGTTAAAAAGAATTAACTCCATAAGAATCTGTAAAAATAATTCGAATAATTTACATACTTACAAAATTATATAAAAAAACTGTTAAAAGTGGAGGATACACCCACTTCCGGTTTCTTTATCAGACCCATCTTTTGATGGAACCGAGAAAATACGAAAACAAACAAAATTTAAATTGATAAACAATACCATAAACAACAAAACGAGTCGAATCAAGATTTTGACGACAAAAAAAAAATTTTTTTTTCAAAAATTTGCAACAAATATCTGTGACCGTTATGGATTATTTCTCAAAGCTGTTTGCGGTAGTTCTTCTACTAAGAATCAACGATTGTAGTAAACTACATTCGACCATATGGTGTTTTTTGATTCTTGAGACGGATATGTATTTACACAACTCCGACGTGAAGCTGCTCAAGAACCGATGCGTACCGTATCGCATCGGTTCTACTACAGTCAAAGTAGACAAAGTCTTTAGATAGGTTTCTTTCTACGGCGATGGAATTTCCGCTGGTTTGGACTTAGCTGTGTACGACCTAAACGGGTGGGAGCGGCTTCCCATGCGGCTTGTTGGCCTTAGTACAATACAATTCTACCCAATTCCGGGATTTGGCTTTGAACATAAACTGGAGACAGAGAGTATTGTTTTACATGATTTTACTATGCTGGTAAATCTGAACCTAGTTCCGACTCCAAAAATCCAGTTCAAATTTCAGACAGGAACTTGAGACGGCCTGGACCCGAAGGTTTCAATCTATTTTATTTTGTAAAATGGAGGAGACTGCGGTGACGATTAGTTCAATTAAAATTTTTTTTTAGCAAGTCTGCTAGGGTTGAAACGGCTTTTTCTCTCGTAATCAGTATAAATTAGAAAAAATGCTAATTTTTACTGTTCATCGAGATAACCATCTATTAACCTTAAAACGGTCTTTATTGAAAGGTTTCTACACTGGGTGTCAAATAAAATGCACCACATAGAAGGAGTAGACGTGATGGGCCGAAATTATGTATGTAATACTGTTATATATAGACAAATAAATGATTACAATTTGGAAGAAGTAACACAACGTTTTATTAAAGAAATGTCAATAATGTGTAACATCACCACGTGCTTGTATGCAAGAAGTTACCCTTCTAGGCATGTTGGAAATAAGGTGATTTATTGCGTCCTGGGGTATCTCATCCCAGGCTATTTGAAGCTGTGATCGCAATTCTTCTATGGTATTTGGAGGGGGAGCTAGATGACGCAGTCTTCTGTCCATCATGTACCAAACATGTTTTATTGAAGATAAATCTGGCGATCTAGCAAGCCACATGCGGTCGCGCATTATCTTGCTGGAAAATAGCTTGTGGACGTTCTTCAAGAAGAGGTAGAAGAACTGGTTCTAAAACGTTGTCGATGTAACGTCAAGCATTTAACGTGCCTTGGATAAATGTTAAAGAAGAACGGCCTCCTCATTAAATGCCACCCCAAACCATTACAGTAGGTGTTAAGCCAGTATGTCTTCGTACAAACTGTAAATCGTAACGTTGTCCTCTACGTCTCCGCAAACGTGTACGCCCGTCCAAGTGTTATAAACAGAACCTAAACTCATCAGAAAAAATAATGTTGTTCAATTGATGTAGATAATGTTGTCTGGCTTAGCACGATTGAAGTCTGACTTCTTGGTGGTGAGCTGAGAAATACGAGAGTTTGGTCGATATGATCGCAATCCAAAAGAGCGGATTCGCCGATAAACAGTACTCATAGTGACTCTGCGACCAACTGCTCGTATCGCGATGGATCCCAAGGGTTCTGAACGGCACTTCATCTTAACAGACGATCTTCATGTTCATGCGTGACGTCGTGTTTGCAACTGTTCCTCCTGCCATCCTCGACACGTCCTTAATATTGTTGAATGAATACGTTCTAATCTTCTAGCGATTTCACGATATCCCAACCCAGCTTTCTGCATAGCAATAATTCGCCCTCTCTCAAAAGCGGTTATTGTTGAAAATAACCGCGTCTGCGAGCTCGTGGCATTCTGACACTTACAAACAATGACAACTAATAAATAGATTTAAAAAAATCTGAAAAACTACAACGTTAAGGGTTCAGAAATAAAAGTAAAAGAAGCGTGGAGATGTTAATAACACCATGTATCATCATCATTTATTTGTTTATATATAACAGTTTTACATACAAAATTTCAGCCCTCGACGTCTACTCCTTCTATGTGCTGCATTTTACTTGAAACCTAGTGTATATGACAATTACGACCTGTAGCAGACGAACAATGTTTCATTCCGTCTTTAGAGTGTGTTACTTTTGTTCATTATATTAATTACTCTTTCTAATTTGTTACATTCAGCATTTTAAATCGTAGATCACACTAAAACTTTACTTTCAGTCGTAACTTTTAAAGCATCGCAGCATTTATGTAATTCAACTGTTGTGCGTACGCTGAACAATTACCCGTCGAGTTACTTTGTATCAATTTAAGTATATTCAAGCCAGAATTAGGCTCACAATCGCCGTACGTAAGCTTACTCACGTATTTTGGCAACTATAATTACATAAGAAGTAGTGACTGTTACTACTCGATATTAAAGTGGGTACGTTTTTGAGTATTCTCCTTCTTTACGCGGTGTTATTTAAGTACAATAGACAATTTGTAAAATGTCACGCAATTAAACGAAAAGAATTTGCAGCTACAGTTTGCTGATCATTTTGTGTATTATTGAATTCTTTACATTATTGAAACGGTCGCGAAATTATTATCAAATTCGAGGGAATGACCGATTAATGTTGAACATTTTAGAAACAGAAATATATAAAAACGGTTCAAAGAAAGCATAGTCAGTTAGTTTTCCACATTGGATTTAAGGAGTGGTTACTTGCAGGTAGAATTGGAACCTAAGGATCGTGAAAAAACAGCTTTTATTATTGGAACTGGTTTGTGGCAGTTCACTGTGATACCCTTCCGTTTATGTAACGCTCCTTTAACGTTCGAGTGTTTGATGGAGACCATCTTGCAAGGACTGTCTTAGAAAACGTGCTTGGTTTATTTAGACGACGTGATTGTGGTTGGAAGGTCGTCTGAAGAACATTTAAACAACCTGAAAAAAGTGTTTCAACAACTACGTGGGGCAAATCTAAAGCTGAACCCAACGTATTTAAAAAGGAAGGCCACGTCGTAAAAGAGGAGTAAAGGCTGAACCAGGAATCAAGTCCAAAGTTTCCTTGGGTTGTGCACCTATTATAGACACACGGATTTGCCAATATTACTAAACCTTTGACAAAACTGACCGATGAAAGAGCAGAATTTCGATGGCTCGATAACAGCGAAAACGTTTTCCATTGACTAAAACAGGTCCTAGTCACTTCGCCGATTTTAAGTTACCCAAGAGAAGATGAAAAGTTTTTTTTGGATACCGACGCAAGTAATCTGGCCATAGGTGCAATCGTTCCAGTGCAAGATAGACAAGAAAAGTCATCGCGTATTTTAGTAAAATTTGGTCCAGACCAGAAAGGAATTATTGTGTGCCTATGAGAAAACTGTTAACAGTCGTCAAGTTAATAGAACACTTCTACAAATACTTGTATAGACCAAAATTTTTACTAAGGACGAACCATGTCGCTTTAAAATGGCTGTTGCAGTTTCGTAATCTGGAAGAAGAAGTAGCAAGATAGATCGAGAGACTGCAAAAGTACGACTATGACACAGAACACCGTGCCGGAAACAGTCATTGAAACGCTGTTGCCTTGACTAACTTGGGAAGAAGTGAATGCGTTTGAAAGAAACACCAGGACGCAGTCAGACTCGTTGAGTGGAGAAGACTGTCTTCTTAAGCGATACCTACAGAGTGTCGAGAGCACGAAAAGCAGAATACAGTCAGTAGTTCCAAAAAACCGGGTGTTACAAGTGTTGATGCATCTGCACGATGGTGCATCAGTAGGACAGATGGCGTAAAAAACACTTTGGCGAAAGTTCGAGAAAGATTCTACTGGGTGAACTGCAAAAAGGACGTCATGAAATGGTGCCGTAAGTGCATGGTCTGCGCATCAGGAAATGATACAGCAAGAAAACCCAAAGTATCGATAAGGCAGTACAACGTAGGAAGCCCTTTAGGAAGAGTAGCGATTGACATTGCAGGGTCGTTCCCAGAATCTGTTTCGGAAAACAAATACATCCTGGTGGCAATGGATTGTTTTAGCAAATGAATCAAACAATGGAAAAATACTTAACCAAAATAGTGTCCGAACACCAAAGAGACTGACTGGGATCAGTACTTGTACTTTTTCCTAATGACACACCGATATCCGTTCACAAAAGCACAGGTCAAACACCATTCTGTGTTATGTTGCTGGACAAGACTACTTCAGCAATCTAACCAAGAAGCTAGACGAAGTACATGAGGCAGTCCATAGAAATACAGAATTTGCCAGCGACAGAATGACCAGATATGACGTCAAAGCACAAAATGGTGGGTTTCAACCTAGCAACATGGTGTAATTGTATAATCCCCAAAAAGAGGTGGTTTGCCGCCGAAGCTGTACAAACAATGGGAGGGCCCGTACGTAGTAGTGTAGCGTATTAATGACGTCATATGTCGCATCTGAAAAAGTGTTTCACATCGATTGTCTAGCCCTGTTTGCTGGCAATATCAACTTTACGCAAGTTAAGGTCCAAACCAGAGTAATAACTAGCAGAATCAGAAATTAGGTTGAAAGAATGGACTTCGATAAATTTATAAACATATACGGAGGTTCTAGAAAGGCTAGGTTTGGAGTTACAATTAAGGAACAACAAGACTTGTTCCAAACAAAAAATGATTACGTCATCGCACATTGTGTGTGCGACGATCTTAACATGTTCAGATGGGTTGCAGTCGTATTTAAAAAAAAGTTTCAACGACTTGATGAACTACAAAAACAACAACCGGCTGTCGGAAAAGTTTTAAAACTACGTGGTGACCGACGATTTGTTTTTTATTTGGTCACCAAGAAGTACTCACATACAAAGCCATTATACAAAAATCTGTGGCCAGCATTTTGGAAACTCCAGAGAAAAATGGAGTTCCACGACATTAAGCAATTGGCAGTAACCAAGCTTGGTTGTGGCTTTAATCAACTGAATTGGAGGACAGTTCGAAATATATTGGAAGTAATCTTTCAAGGAACTGGCGTTCAAGTGTTGGTCTGCAGTTACCAACTAAGTAGAATATCGGGTCAAGAAAAGTCCTTTGACTGCTTGTTACAAGCTTTAGGTATTTTACGAACCTGCACGGCCAACTCGCAATAGTCGGTGAGAGGGGTAGGTTCCTCAGAAATATATAAAAGGTGTTTCAGGGCGCCAGAGCTTATCCCAAAGTAACTTCTGTCCCGCTCAAGACAGGTGGTATAACTTGTAACAAGATGTTAGGTTCGTAATCCTTCTACTCGGCTGTTCGAGTAGCCAGCGTTTGTTATTAGATAACGACGATCCAAAGAGACAGGTATGTTGTCATAAAAGAACAAATAACCACAATAACAACTTTAATTTAGAATCGTTGATGATTATCACAGGTATATCGAATTCTCATTACAGAAATGCCAGTAGTATCGGCAACACATAATACATAAGTAAAGTACAGTGAAGTAGATAGCGAAGAATAGTTCGTAGTAAATATCGTTTACATAATTAGTAATATGGCATTATTGACAATAAAACAATGATAGTAATTATGGCATTAACATTAAATTATCACAATAATTATGGGTAGAACACAGCATACGTAGCATAAGCAAATTTACTAATTAAATGGTAATCCAATTACGTTAATCATTACGGAATTACTATTAGCGAAGTTTCGTGAGTAACCTTGTTGACGACGAAATAAGATACATAAAACACTTACCACAAATACAGGACCCTCCACTAGTGTGAAGAAAGTACTTTCCCCGACACGTAATCCTGTAAGCAATTTGAATCGCAAATCGTGTCAAACTAATGTCTCACGAAATCCAGATCTACAAAATCATTACTTAAATTTTAAAGCAAACACACATAACACAACCCGATAGTCGGATGCTGTTGTACCCCGTGTCTGTGATTTAATTAATTCCAACCGTAGGCCTTATAAATATTTAGAATCGTCCCATCACAATATTTGTCAAGGGTTATCTTTCGTACTTCGGTATCGACTAGAAATCATGGGCCAGATGGTGGTAGGAATGGCCGGTGACGATTCGAATACCCCACGATCGCAACGAAATCACAACTTTCCCTGGTGTACTTTAAATTATAACCAGAATGCCCCTAGTTAAGAGGTAGCACATGGCGCTAACAAGAAGACATAAAAATTACCTTTAATTAAAGAAAGAACAAAATCCATTTACTCTGCGTGAATAAATTAGTTATTTAAGGAAACTACTAATTTCCATCGTGTCCCAACACGTGGATGATTTTAGAAAACAAATTTTTCACTCACGCAGACATAGATTAACACATGCACAATGTTAAAGTCAAAATGCCGGTACACTCGCCGGATATCGCTTACTCAATACAAAGTGACCAACGAATCCGATAGATGGCGTCGAGAAATATAAAAGTAATTTTTAATTAAACCAATATACAGAGTAATGCATTATTTAAATTTATGTACGTAACATGCTACTTTTATGCTGAAGGAAATTGCCGAAATGGAGAGAGCTGCCGCTAACGCCACGATCCTTTCTACCGGTGTCGCATCCAATTTTCTGTTCTGTGACACAATAGTCTTAGGAAGGAAGCGTTGAAACGTTCGCAAAGTTATTTACAAATACGAGACCGAAGAATGTTGAACATTCTAGAGACAGATAACAGAAATATATAAAAACGGTTCAAAAGAAGCATAGGTCAGTTTTTCGAATGGAATTGATAAAATTTTGTGAATAACGCGTGTGAAGTTAAATAAATAAAGTGTCGGTGCTAGTAAAACATAAATACGTCGTGTACATGTTGTTAACATAAACGAGTATCAGTTGTAAATAAAATTAAAAAGTGCGAACTAGTGATAGTAATATTGTTACTACCATATCTACAATAAGATCTAAATGATTATTATTTGATAATATTTGTAATTCTAATCCATTTTATTTGTTTAACTTAGTTATTATTTGTGTGTCTATTAAATACGTACGATGTATGTACTTGTATGAATGTGTACTTATGAATACTTTATAAGCTTAGAATTAGCGGTAATACGCTCTCTCTGTTTCTCTCTCTCTCTCTCTCTCTCGTCATTTTTGTTTCAGAATACAAAACAAAAACAAAACGACGTTATACTTTTTAAACCTTACAAATAATAAAATTAGATTGGATTAAGTTAACATGTGTCCATATGGTAAGTAATCAGCAAATAATAAAGTTAATTTAAAAATTAAAATCACACCTTCTATTAATTTAAAATTTAAATGCCACAATAGTATCTAATCCATTTTGTTACAGTTGATTAATAAGACTAAACAAAAGCAAATTTAGGTTAAAGACCCTTGTTGCTTTTTGTGGAATAGTAGAATTCTGAAACACAAACGCAAAGCATACAAGCGTAGAAATGTTTATAAGCGAATAAATTTGACAAAGCCTACAAAGCGGATCAGGTACACATCAAAATAATTTCGACTTTTTGACGAAGAATTTAGTATTCTATAACAAACGGTAATGTGATACTTGTTCATTTCAAAACGTTATTTTAAAATAAAAAAAAAACAGTGTTGTTTCAAAACACAATATGTAAAATCTAAAGGTCAAAATTAGTAAACAAACGCATTTATTCATTATTTAAACATATCACTTTTCAAATTAAAAATAATTTAAATGTCGCATTTATCTGTTTAATCAATTAGTTTCGGTAACGTCAAAAACGGATTTGTTCAAAAAAAAATGCCTTTGATGTAATATAGAAATAACATGTTTATTAAAATTTAAACAAATAATTTAATTAAAAGGTAATATTTTTTTCTTATTTACAATGCGTTAGTTTCTTCTAATAATGTTAAAAAGTTTTATTAGAAGTATTAAATAACACTAAGAAATATATAATTAAAAGTAAGAAATATGAATCCACATTTACTCTATTTTCGTGACAACGTTTTGAGCGAGCACTTCATTAGGCTAAAATTTGATAGTCACAGATAGACACCACGGCTAGTTGAAATATTAATGAGTACGCGTAGTTGAGAATGTTTTAATAAAAAAAAAACGGGTGCCACTCCTTGAGTACCTGTAAAATCCTTAACTCGGAGACACCAAATGTACATACAAACCCACTGCCAAATAAATTTAGTAAAGAAAAAAGGCATTGCCTAAATTATACATAAAAAAACTTGGTAAAAGAACTCAACAAACCAAAGCATTTCTCACTAGAAGTTGATTCGACTCAAGACGTCAGTGTTTGGAATCAACTTACAGTATATGTACAATACGGTTTCAAAAGTAATGTTAAAGAAATATTCCTAACAACGCGTTAACTATTTTTCTTGCACCTAGTAGTTAAGCGACCTTTTGACCAGTTTTATAGGAAGTAGTAATTTCAGCAAATCACGTTGTTTAGAAGTAAGCAAACATTTGCACAAAATAGAATATAATAATATAGATAATAATCTCTCGTACGCCAAAAAAGAATTACGTCCGAACGGCTTCACTTACAGACACCTACTAAATTAGAACAAAATTATAAAACATGGGTGCCACTCATGCGCGCCCTCAACTCAAACTCCTGCACTGGAGTTTTTTTTTAAACAAAATCGTCGAGTCCGCTTGACTCTGGTTGGTTGCCCCGGAGTTTGCTCGTCTGTTGTAGTACCCGCCACCATCGATGTTTTCCTTCTCTCGCTCGTTAACTTAGCTTCTGATGCGTCGTCCGTTGAACTCGCACGATGCAGGTCAAGATCCTCGGGTTCGATGTACTCATTTTTATTGTCAAATTCGTGTGCATTTCTGTAGATTTTTAACTTACTGACGTGTATTGCAGTCTTGTAATTTCTGTTTCCATTTTCCGCCATTGCGCTTATTCTGTAGAACTCAACTGGTAAAACTTCCGTAATTACATACGGCCGCTAATACTTGGGCTGCGTTTTGGTCGGTTTCTCAGTAAAAATTAACGGTAAATTTGCACAAACAATGTCTTCTACGCTGTAACCTTCGTTTTTGTAACGTCTCCTGTCCTAATACGCCTTGTATTTGATATGTTCTTTCTCGATTTTTTTCCGAATCGCGTTTTGTATTTTTGATGCATTCTCCTGCGGATTATTTTCTTCTGGAATTCTTCTTAGTATTCCATCCTGGAAGTGCGGTATGTACCCAAACACCACTTAAAACGGTGATCTACCCGTGACTTTGTTTATTACGTTGTTTGCGTCTCTTTGTACTTGGTCTATGGAACGATCCCAAGTTGTTTTACTCTGCATTTTTGTCAGGATAGTTAGAGGTATTGCCATTAGGTGTCCTGAACTGTATCTATCTAGTATCCCGTTCCGTACACAAAATTGTTTAAACGCTTCCGCTGTAAATCGTTTATGAATTTTTCTAAACACTTACAATTTCACAAACCTTGATAAACCGTCGATTATCACCAATAGGTACTTCGTACAAAAGAACCTTGATGATCCATGTCTATATGCGAGAACACTTTCTCCGGTATTGGAAGCAGATGCAACAAGCCCGGTTGTTTTCCACCTGGTGATTTCATCAATACACCTGTTATGTTAAAAATGTGGTATATTAAAAACTTTCTAGTATAAGATTTATTTTCGACACGCCCACTTTTCGTGGTTGAGTGTCAAATTTTAAAAGCACGATTTCATTTCTTTTGGTAACGTTAGTGCAACGCAGACCTCCGTTTACAGGTATCTACGACCAACAAGGCTTTCATCATTAAGTTATTTCATTTTACCAATACGAAACACATTATCGTAAACTCATCTGAGTCGTCCGGTGTCACAAAGGCTGTCTTTGGTTTCGCGCCCGTTGTCAAGAGTATCTGAAAGAATGCGTGCGCCAAATACAATGTTGGGAATAATTCGCACCCCGTCAAATGCTCAAACTGTTCGTCAATGTTTGGTAGAGGAAAAGGATTTCTTGAGGTCTGACTATTTAACTTCCGGTAGTCCACCACTAGCTTTGGTTCGCCCGATTTCTTTTTAATTAGCAACACAGGCGACGCATACAGCGACGTCGTGTCCGCATCGATTATATCCATTTCCGGTTTGTACACCGTTATTTACTCAGATTTGTATCCAACTCATTGGTACTCACCGTCACGTTCGCGTTATCACTAGCGTCTTCCTATTCATTCGCATTCGTATTGGCACTTGCACGTTTAATTAACTAATTTTTGCATTTAAAAAGTTTATGCTGTAAGGTTGTAATGTTGTAGTTTGAGTTGCGCTCACGTTCAATTTATTATTATTCATTTCGGGTAATTTTATTTTATCGAAAAATGGATCCGATTTTGCCCGAACACTAATTTATCGTCTTTCTCAATGAAAGCCATGTCCGTGTGATCCGTAAAATTCTGACCTAACAACACCGCTGCATTCTGTACTTCGTTCGGCACTACGTACATTTTTACACCTTTCATGACGACCCCATCCATGGAAATTTTTGCAATCACGAAACTGTAACTTAAAACTTTCGTTCCGTCAAACCCGAATGCAGTTTCTGCCACGTAACTTTTTGTTAGTTTTAAATCACGCACTAGGTCCTCCTTTATTGTGCTTATCGTCGCCCCCATGTCTAAAAAACACTGCAATCCTTCGTAATCGTTTATTGTAATGTCGCGGATGTATTTGTTCCTGTTAGAGATATCTTCTTACTTGTTTTGTTCACCTCTTTTTCCGGTTGTCAATTTGGACAATTTATGCTGATGTGAAAGGGTTCTTTGCAATGGTAACAATTTATGTCTTGCGGCAACTTGTAATCTTTGCTTAAGTGTGAGTCTTCGCTAAAATTAAAACAACGAAATGGCCTGGTCGCACGCTCTCTCATCGGCTTTGGTTCTTCTTTCATTGGGAAAACTTGCATCGTTGTCACGCGACTCCTCCAATTTTCGGCTTGTGAGATGTTTACCTGCCTTACGCCTTTTTTCTTTACCGTCTTATCAGTGTCCCTATTTATTATTTATTTCTGTCTTCTGTGACCTAGCTAACATCGCCCTACATAGTCCGCGGTTCTATAAACCAATTAGTACTTGTTATTTTTGTACTCCAAAGTACAAGTTCAACTTTTTGCATAAATTCATTTTTTTGTAGAAGTACGAGTCCTTATTCCCTTGCTTTCTCGTAATCATACGATTCCACCTTTTTGTTCTACTAACGTTTCCACAAAACATATTCTTGAACTCTTCTGCAAACTTCGTAAACGTATTTAAGTTTGCAGGATTGCTTTGTAGCCAATGTCGTGCACCTCCCGTTAGATATGTTCTAGCTGTCTCCAATACGAATGAATCCGACCATCGATGTAACATTTGCGTTAACCCAAAAGGAACTGGAAAAAATAATCAATCCTGAAAGCCTAGAATGGGGAATCAATACGTTTAAACCCTTTCAGTCTCCAGGAGCTGATGGAATTTATTCCTTATCAGCTTAACTTCTTTCATCTTAAAACTACTTTAGAAAGTAGTCGACAGGTATATACGGGACAGGGCACTAAAAGCTCCGCCTCTGCAACGAAACTACTATGCTTACCAATCTGGAAAATTTTGCGAGCTAGCAATTCACCAACTAGTAAGCAGATGCAAAAATGCAATCCAATAGAATGACACTACATTGGGTGCTTTTTTAGATATTGAAGAAAGATTTGACAATACTACCTTCACCTCAGTTGCAAGGGCAATAGAGGAATCGCACCTCTAGTCCGAAACTGGGGCAATTCAATGCTCAGGAATCGGATGGTAACAGCTACTTTGTACGGTAGCACTGTGGGAGTCAAAGTAGCTGGCAAATGCCCCTAATGCGGTGTGCTATCACCCCTATTGTGGTGCCTCGAAATGGACGGTCCACTACAAAAACTAGAAGACGATGGGATATTTGCTTTAGGATACGCCGACGATCTCACTATTATCACAAACGGGAAGTTTTAGGTAACTGTATCAAACATAATGCAAAGTGCACTAAACACCGTCGAAAAATGGTGCAAAAAAGAAGGACTATCAGTAAACTCAACTAAGACGGCAATTGTTCCGTTTACCAAACGACGGAAAACGGATGACATGAAACTACTTACGATGTACGGAATTACGTTCTCGATGACAAAAGAAGTCAAATATCTGGGACTTACTCTTGATACTAGACTGACTTTCAATGCTCATCTTGAAAAAGTCACAACGAAAGCCATCCGGGTTCTTAATACATACAAACGGATGATCGGGCACACATGGGGATTGAAACCCACAATGGCCAAATCATTATATACTGTGGTAACAAGACCCATCATCACATACGGCGCGCTTGTATGGGGTAACAGAACCAACCTGAAAAGCAGAGCTGCAAAGTACAGAAAATGACAAGTCTACTGATAACACGAGCGATGAGAACCACGCTCACAGCAGCCATAGAAGCACTACTTTCACTTCCACCATTACACCTCGTTGCAATGATGGAAGCAAGTAGTATACAGGCTGCAGATTAAAGAACACGCCTCAATTACCGGGAAAACAAACCGGGTATATTGTTACGTTTTCTTTTATTTAGTAACGTTCTCAAATGAACGCACCAGTTTTCTTTTATTCAGTAACGTAAATATAAAATGGGCCTCTACAATGAGATGCGGGTTTGAACTAAGTCCAAAGTTTAGCGCATGCGTTACTTGTATTTGGCGCCTTCTTGTCAGCTTGTCTTGTAGTTGCTAAGCACGTAGTTTTGACGCTGCTATAAAAATTTAGTTTTAAATGGTCAACTCTTAGCTTGGTAAGTTTTCTAATCCACATTTTATTGTTGCTAACTTAGACAAATATTTACAGAGGGTTTTTTATCTTACCGATTTTCTTTATTTATCTTGGCTGCTTGCTCCTAAATGTAACCGTTTACAAAGAATAAAAGGGTACAAGATGGCGGGTGAAAGTCAACCTCGCACATCTCTCTTGCGTCGATGCTAAAGATGGCGACGAGTGCCGTTATGTGTTATAATTACGATATCTGATTGAGACAATTTATCTAATCCTTACTGTTCGATTTGGAATAACTACGGCGAATGATCGTTTCTTCAGAATTTTATTGGATGCAGCTTATGGAAATTTACAACGCTAATTTTCTTTTCTTAAGTTAAGTAAACGTAACTTCAATTATCAGCTTCTATCTATTGTTGTAATTTTGCTTATGTGCTAACCTACATTAAATGTGAAGTGTGGTTACTTTCTTACTTTTGTGTGTTTTAGTTATTTTCTTTTCCGACCACTAAGGACGAACACTTGGGCAGAGCTCTGGACAAGTCAGTCGATCGATCGGTGTATGTAAAACATTGTTACCTGTGACAGTAAGGTAGTATTCTATATTTTTACATTTTATGTAGTGTTATTTGCTTTAACGATTCATAATTGGTCGTGTGATTGTGACTAGACCAAGTTTGCTTAAGCCTTTTGATTGAGTAGACGTTTACTTCACTTTTACTTAAATTTCACTTAAATTTTACTAAATATGATTTAATTGTATCTAATCGTACTTAATTTTACTTAATTTGTTTGGATTACTCTACGAGTAAGTAATTTGTTTCGACGATGATTGCACCGAGGGAAATTACTCCCTAACGGTAGAAATTACAAAAATTCTTTAATTTGTGTTCTCGACTCGTATGTATTTAGAGTCCATATTAACTTAGGTCTAATTTGCTTACTATATGTATATATTATTCTTATATCTATTGTATCCTTAAGTAGTTAAGTATATTTACTGTATATGTATTTCTTTGATCGGCTTTGGTAATTTAGCCAGAATTACACCTGTTAATTCAAAATAAACTACCTGGCGCCTGTATCTCTGGGTATTTTCTAAATCTCTTAAATATCAAAGTGCATTTATTTTTTATTATATAAGCTATCTCTAAATTCGGCTGCATTATTCTTTCTAACCTACTTCCCCTTTCCTGAGCTAGGGCAATATTCTTTTGACTATTAATTCCAATTGGAATTTTTCTGCATCCATTATTACTACCCCACTGCAGCTGGTAGGGGTTGGTAATAATATACAACGTGCTGCGTGAAGAAACAATCTTAACTATGATAATACCGTCACGAGACGAGTGAACAAAAAACATTTACCCAGGCACGGTTAAAGGAACTATCTGGTACACAGATGGGGCCAAATATCGATACGGTACCAGAGCAGGAGTATAAGGAGACAAGCACAATAGGAAGCAATTTTTGCTGATTTTGGGTAAAATGCATCCGCTTTTCAAGCTGAAGTAGCTGCTATTGACTGGTGTGTCAAGAACATTATCGAGTCGAAATCATACACAAATGGGCCGATACCGATCATGTCTGACAGCCAAACAGCACTACTGGCGCTAAGATCACTAGTAATAAAATTCAAACTGATTATGGCATGCATAAACAGTCTGGAAATATTGACAACTCGCCAACTAGTGCATCTGGGTACCAAGAGACCAGAATGTAAAAGGTAACCTAATGACGGACGCACTAGCAAAAAAGGGCGCAACAGGGACACATATCGGACCTGAACCCGTTTTCGGAATCGGATACGAGACCGGAAAAGAAATGCAGCAAACTTGCAGCGGAGTATAAGCAACTATGGAAAAACTCTTCAGGGATGAGACACACAAAACTCTATTTTTCGACGAATCTGGCATTATGTGAAATGCCGGCGTTTCTTCCATTTCTCTTTGTGTTGGTTGTTTTTGAGCCGTCAATTGGTCACCAACCGCTCCAATAAATCGTCTCGTTTCATGTTATCCAGGAGACTTATCTCTAGGACCCGTGCGAGTTTATGAAGCGTTGTTTTCATTTTTTTTTAATTTTCAATTGTTGTAATTGACGAGCAAAAGCTTTTTCAAAAATTAGAGTAGTATAAACAAATTTTATATAAAATATAAAACATCATTAATATAAAATAAGGAAGTCTTCAGTAAACGTAAAATTTCAGAGTGCCAGGAACATTTTACTTTTCCATCAATAAATAAAAATTAAAAAAATAATTAGCATGTTGTTTCTTCCGTGAGTTTATGTGGGTGAAACTCGCACGTTTTTTAAATTAAAAACACAAACAAAAATTGAATTTATAAAAACTATCGCACGAAAAAGAAATTTAGAAAAAAATAATTTAAGAAAGAATGTTAATTACCTTTTTAATGACACTGAATATACTGAAATTGTAATAATTAAAATTAATGTGATTTCAAAATCATTATAACAAAAAACAAATTGTAATTGTAACATTACGGACGCAACAAAAACCTAAAAGATATTTTTTGTGACAACAGGGTACGATTGCTACTGGATAACAAATTAAATTCTATTTAATCTATTGGACTTCTACATTAATGATTTTGTAATCGTTAGGTTTTTTATTACATTAGTAAAACCTCAATTTGTTCTAACAAACTGCCAAATTAAAATTATTATTATTAAATTATAGGTTTCAATTTATCAAAATTGCTATATTTTGTGTTTCGCAAATATTTTTAATAACAAAAATTTTGACATACATTTTTACTAAACACTCGAAATTTAAAAATTTAATCCCGTTTTCTAACTAAAATTCTAATCACACTTCTTGTATATATCAATCGGTTCAATTTTAAATTCCAAATTCTATTTATTATAACGTTTAATTTAAAAGTAAACTGTCGATGTTAACTCAAATAATATGCATATTGTGTTTATGTCTATACACGTACAAAATTTCATTTACATACCGTTAACAATAAAGGTAGAGACCGAATACACTAATGGCATGCCTCGTCTAAGACAAGCGAGACTTAATGATTCCACAATTAATTAAATTGGATTACCCAACTTTTTGTATATGTACATAAATACGTTAACATCAAAAATCATTGTTAATAATAAACACAATAAACTAAAATTCGCCAAATTGTTTATGTAGGTAATTCGTATCATTATTTTTTAGTTCACAAAAGACAACAAAAATTTATAATGCAAAATTGCTTTTTCTAAAGACATCAAAATTACAAAGTTGAACCTTTTAGTGACAGCGGTGTGTATTGAATTTTTGTTATGCAGTTTGTGTTAATTAATATGAAAATATGTATGCAAATTCAGTAAAAAGATGAAAAGAGAATAATGTAAATATTGCTACCTTCAGAGAAGAAAGTGGTTTTTGTTAGACATGAATTAATGGACGAATAAACTTAAATTATTTATAATTCATCAATTTTTAGTTGAATAATTATTAAATTATTTAACATGTTTTTATCTTTTTGTGAGGGTCGTTTAGTTCATTGTTGACACCAACATTGAGAAGCGATGTTTTGGTTGTAAAGCTTTAATGTCGTGAATGGCCGTATTTATTTATTTTCTCAAATCTAAGCTTTGTTTAGGCAACAGGTATTAGCAAATATTTGGGTTGTGTTAGTAACGCTTAGGTTCTTTTTTCCAAGCGATGTACGGTAAGAAACACAACGTCAGCAACAAAATCTCAAAACATCAAACTTTATTTAACACAATATATTTTCAAGGCAAAAAATCACCTTCGCAAAGCTCAAATAGTCATCACACAATAGTCTCACAAGCATGTTATGCGAGAAAAGGTCGAACAAATTGAACCTCACGTCCACTGACTGCCATTTTCTGCTGGCTTAGATACGGTTAAAAGCATTCGGATAAATTTAAAATTTAAATTTTTCTCTGGACACAATCAATTTTAAAGTAAAAGTGGAACTTTCAGAAATTTTGCCAGACTTTGATTAAATACGGT
The DNA here is from genome assembly GCA_035610365.1 of Aquatica leii. Lineage (NCBI taxonomy): Eukaryota > Metazoa > Arthropoda > Insecta > Coleoptera > Lampyridae > Aquatica > Aquatica leii. Next base: position 21,983,443 of record CM069432.1, on the reverse strand, counting down.
CGGATTAAATAAACAATTTATATCGCGTGATCCATGGCAATTGTTTCACCACACTCTAATTAGTTGACACGCGTTTTTAAAAAAAACAAAACAAAATGATTACTGGACTTTACCAGAGTTTTATAGCGGTTCACAATTCAACAGCTTCTAAGATTATGACACGATTCAAGCTATGTTGCCACATCCTTTCAGATGTAAAAGTTTCGTAGTGGAGATTTCACCTTTCGAAATGTGCATCCACAGTTTAAAAACTGTCATATCTAAAGAGGACTTACAGCAGACTGGACTTGCAATAAAAACATTTCGCGACGTGAAATAATCGATATGCATTTTTATTACATTCTCTAGGTGTTAGCGTGATCTTTCGGCGCAAAAAAATTAAAACTAATCTTACAAGCGACCCGTCAATTGCCAAAGACAAAGAAAAGAAAATATTAAATTTGCTCTCTCCGTTTACAACAAAAAAACAAACAAAAAACCTCGTTAAACGATATAATTAAATTTAAATAGTTATTCTCAATTTTCTCGCGTTAGAGGGAGCATTTTACGCGAAAACAGCGACCCGTTTGAAGTAACTACGTAAACAAAATGAATAAAAAAGATGTAACTTATGCAACGGTGTGTTTTGCAACTCAGTTTTATTTCGAATTTTTACAAGATGCTTGAACGTATTAATTAAAGCCATTATTCAATAGAAAATTAAGGTTATCGAGCGATGATGTGCGTCACTTAATAGAGGTTGTAGCAAACATTTGAATTTTATTTCATATCAGGTAGTTTTAGTCTAGATTTTTTCTATTTCAAAATCTACTGGCCAGATGTTTTACGACGGCACGGCGCGTGCCCTATACTCTATTCACTCTTATACGTTCGGCGGTCGTATAGCACTTTTTGTTTTTTAACGGCGATACTTTTTTCCAAAATAAGAATTGCAAGATAGTGGGCGACATATCGATATAATTAAAATACAGATACAGCAAACCTGTTTTACCAGTGATTGTTATGTCGATCGTTGTCTTCGACCATTAAAATCTGATAGCGATTGGTCGCTAAGTATAACGAGAGTGTTACAGCATCAGGCTGAATAAAGTAAACCCAATGAAGATAAGAAATAAACTATTACCCTAAAATGTTGCAAGATAGAGGAAAGTTGCACATATACATTTTTATAGAGGACAAAATTTACTATAAAAAAGTTCGCGGAAGGGTACAAATACCTTCTATAGTTTAGAAGATACAAGTGTGCAAAGTTACACGATAATGTCTTACATTACATTAAAATTCTGTAATTCTTAAACTATTAGATATAATTATACCCTCCCGCGGACTTTTTTGCAGTAAATTTTGTGTTCTATAAATATGTTTATGTGCAATTTTCATCTATATTGTACCGTTTTAATTAAGTGAAATTGGGCACCACCGCAAGTTCCAGATTTGTTTCATCTAAACGTTTCATCGTTTCGTTACACAAGCCTTCGAATCAAACTCCCTATAAGTGTTTTCAACACTAAAATATTTTTATGCAAAATTAACCTAAACCAAAAACAAAAAAAAAATTTCTGGAAAACAAATATGGGCAGCTAAAAATCTTATTAAATGCAAAGGATCTTTTAGACAAATAGATAAGAAAATATCAAGTTACCATCACGTTAACAGACAACGAAGCAATCAAAATGTTGATAACGACATGTTGTGTTGTAACATTGCTATTGGTACTTTTGTACCGTCAAGAATCATTCTTACAAAAAAAAACTAAATACTGTATATTGTACAGAGCTCTAACTAGCTCAACTTTTTTGCTAAAGAACAGTCAATTTATTTATAAAAGTAACAAAACACTATGATCATTTGTTGGTGAGAGGGCGTGGTTGTGAATGATATAATACTTAAAAAAATAAATAAATAAAAAATAAGCGCTACTTCTTGCGCACTGGTAGAATCCTTAGTTTGGATACACCAAAGGTAAATACGAACCCACTGTCAAAGAAATTAGGAAAAAAGCAAACAACTATCAACGAAAATCGTAACGAATTGGTTGTACATATTTTTTCTGATCAATAACAAAGTAAATTCAGTACATACCAGGCACAATTAATTAAAGACACGGTCACATAAGGCAAATCGATTAAACGTCAACAATATTATATAGTCCAGTCATATTAGTCAAAATAGATTAGTATCTCGGAATTTAGGTTATACACCTATAAACTTGTATAAACTTTTACTTTGACATTCTAAAACTTGTCTCAAAACCTACTTATGCTTGGGTGCGCCCGACTGCAGATATCTAGGATCAAAGGTCACAAAATCAATTTTTTTGCGCATTTTTTGCAAATATCTCGTTTTCTGTGGGTTTTATGTTATCTGGAAGATTAAGCTCTCCACAACTTTTGTTTAAATTTTTTTTTGATACGTTGCATCGTTTTTGAGATAGAGGGCAGAGAGCGCGCAGTGTTTTTTCAAAGTCGACCATGCATAGTCAAAACCAAGTCTTATCCACCTCCCATTAAAATGTTGGTTGATGTTAATCAAGAAACTCCTAAAACATTATTGTATCTCTTAGAAGAAGTCATTATAAAAAACAGAAAAAGAAAGGTAGACCATTTAAAAACAAAATGTACCTCAATAAGTCATGCAATAATGGCTGCCGTACGAAAACGTTTTTTTTTCTCGCAGCTACTATTAAGTCTTTCTGTATTTTTTTACTGAAAATATGAATCTAAAAGACTATTGTATATTTTATCTAGCTTGGTATTTGCAGAAAAAACTTTAACGGAATTGATTTTTTGTGGTTATATAAAAAGTGGAAGGATATTGAGCAGTTCACTAAAAATAACAAGAATGTTTCAACATCTCAGGTTCCTTCCTTTTATTGATCATCCTGCCAGTAACGTCGACACAATTTACACAACTTTACATTGCGCTCTCAGTATTGCCAAATCATATGGACAGAAAACGTGAGTAATTACTTTTCAACCTCTCTACTCTAAAGCACGTGAAATGATAGCTGGGTCAGATGCTAACTCAGAATTATGTAAAGTAGTTGTGAGATTAGCAGGATTTCATATGCTCATGTCCTTTCTTGGAAACATAGAATACATAATAAACGGAATTGGATTCAAAGAAGCTTTTGGCAAAATATATGCAACGAATTCTGTTGAAAAGATGCTGAATGGTCATGCTTATTCAAAAAGCGTCAGAGGCCATACATTAATACGACTTACATTATCAATGATAATTTTTGAACATATGAATATTAAAGATGGTATGTTGGATGAGTTAATAGAGCAAATCACCTCTCGAGATGTTTCCTACGAAAACTTAGAAGGGTGTACAGGTAACTCAATCCTTTTTCTTTCAACATTTTTAAACAACTGAATGAATTAAAAGCTCGATGTCCAACAGCACAGCTATGGGTGCATTTCAATAGCACTTGACTTTGTTCGCGCTGAAAGACTTAAGCTTTACAAAGAACATCTTAATGCAGTGCGCAAAATGCTGCCATATTTTCACGCCAGTGATCACTTCTTATATGCAAAATCTGACCACTTATACCTGCATATATACTGATATGGTAATTAAACAAAGTCTCATGATATCTATGAAAACAGAAGGAGGAGTATCTCGCGGTCGAAGTACGTAAGAAAGTGTTTTGTGTAAATGGGTATATGCTATGTACGCCACAAATACTATTGATGAAGACATGTAGAAGTTTTGTAGCGTTTTCTTGGACTCAACAGAGCAACAAATAGATTTAACTTTATCAGTATCTGATAAAGAAACTATTCTAAATATCTATAAAACTTGCAAACAAAGTCAACCAAGTAGTTCGAAAACACATCATTGTAAATTTACAGCTACAACAACAGGTAACCATTTATGAGTGAAATACGATGGCAGAGCCATCTCATAGTATAAATTTCCTACGTATGAATATTAGTATGTAAATGGGTATAGAGATGGAAGCTGTTTTTATCTCGAGTAATTCAAATAAGTTTTAAATAAACCGCGGGCCAAAATCACAACGTATAAACATTGTAAGGTAACGTTGTCAATGCAAATGTGAAAATGCTATCAGAATGAACCACTGGACGGCCGTTTCGCCATTTTGGAGTTCTTCAGCAAGAGGAGAACACTCTACTGTACTTCTACAAATGCATTGACAGTCCTATAGCTTTATATTAACAAATGATATGATCAACATGAGTGAAATACGGTAGCAGAGCCATGTCATAGTATAAATTTACTATGTATAAATATTAGTATGTAAATTCAAAACTTATTTCAATTACGCGGGATAAAATCGGCTTTCAACGTTTCCGTCTCTGTAGCCATTTACATAGTAATCATTTATCTTTTTTGCGTTTTTTATATACTTACATGTGAAAATTTATATCGATTTTACTTATACACATTAATGTTTCTGTATTTACTGTGTACAACGTGCTAACTAAATATAACACAAATCACGTACTGCATTCTTTAAAAGTGTACCGTAGGTCATTGCCAATATTAGATATTGTTACATATGAACTATTCTGCATTCGTTTTTTCTACGTACCGAACCACCAACAGTACAGAAATTAATGACTGGTATTAACGAAGATGAAAATTTACCAAACTTTAAAGTAACTACGTTACAAACATTATTGAAAGACATTGGATTGTTTGTTCTTGAATCAAAAAAGCTGTTTATTGCCATAAAGAAATAAATTCAAAAATATTCGAAGACTGGTTCGAGTCAGCGCTGCGACAGTGCTACATAATGCTTAATATCATAACAAAAAAAAATCTAACTTGTGCAACTAAAAAAGCTAATATACAATATTTGATGACAAGTAAATCGATTGCATTTGAAGAACACATGGATACAACAGAGCTTTCAGCACAAAAACAAAAATATGTGATGGAAGGAGTGGCAAAAGCAGTAAACGAGTTGTGCTACGATTGCCGCCATATCACTGTGAGTTAAATCCGATTTAATTATTATAAGCACAAATGAAAGAGAAAGTTGCTAGAAAAAAAAAAACAACCGTTAAAATAAAAAATGTAAAAAAATTATTTCTTAAAGCAGTAGCCAATGTCTGCAGATAAATGGAAAAAAATTATGCATCCTGTGATTAAAGTAGAACAAGAAATGTGACAGACAGAACTCACATTAGAAGTTTCCTCATACATTTTATGTCGTTCAATTTTTTAAGTTGTGTTATGTAAATACTTAATCTTCTTCTTCTCGAGTCCTTAAACCAAAAGTTTCATATGTCCTTCCAGTGGCGAGCACAGGCTATGGCCCTGTCGGTGGCTGCGGTGAGGTCCTCCATGGTGCATTTTTCGTCGAGGAGTCGGCAGATCGGAAGATGTTCCATGGTCTGTCTTTCCCCGCAGTCGCATAAATCGCTGTCGCTAGAGTACCCCCACTTGGTCATGTTGATTTTGGATCTGCCAGTTCTAGTGCGTAGGCGGTTTAGGCTTTTCCACGTAGTCCAGTCCAGATCACCGCCAGCGGGTAGGTATTTTCCCACTTCTAGGCTGGTACCGTCGATTGCGTCGGTGTTTTTAACGTGTTCGCGCCATGAATCCAACCTCGCTGCTTTAGCTGTTGAGTCCAGGGGTTTCTCGGGTATGAAGCTTTTTCGGGATTTTAGGCGTTTGTCGACGTTGGTATGGCCGTACAATGGATGTCTGGGGTCCTCTAGTTGCCTCAGTTTTTCCCGCCTACTCGCTACATTTCTTCTTATGTCTGGTGGAGCAATACCGGCTAATAGGTAGAGGCTGTTGATGGGTGTCGGTTTCAGGCATCCCGTGATGTATCGACAGCTCTCGTTGAGCACCGGGTCGAGTTTTTTGGCATGAGATGACCGCTCCCAAACTGGGCACGCAAATTCTGCTGTGGAGTAGCAGAGTGCGAGTGCAGTAGAGCGCAGGGTGGTCGGGTTGGCGCCCCACTTGGTGTTGGCCAGTTTTCTGAGGATATTGTTCCGAGCGCTGACTTTCCCCTTCGTCTTTTCCACGTGGGCCCTATAAGTCAGGGTCCGGTCGAGGACGACTCCGAGGTACACTGGGTTCTGGTGGTGTTCTATTTCCGTACCATTCCAGGTGATGCGTAACTTCCGGTTTGCTTAATAATCCTATATATTATATAAAACAAAGTCGGGTTAGTTACACTCTTTATAACTCAAGAACAGCTGGACCGATTTTTATGATCTTTGATTTGTTGGATTTGTTTCTGTCCCCAATAGCTATTACACTATTTAAATTCAGGAAAAAAAAATTTAATACACTTTGTATAGAACTGCTTTTTTTGATGGTATCTCGAGAACGGATTGACTGATTGCGATTTGTCTCGGCCGCGCAGCGGAAAAGGAAAAAAATAGAAAATTACATAAACATTAACCTCTGATACTTGACAGAAACAAAAATTAACATGGCATTGTACGCTGGTTCCGGTAATACCATTAGATGGTGTTGTGTTTGACAGTTGATAAATCAACGCTTGCCTCAAATCATTGACTCTGTGGCGCTATTTAAACAAACTTCAGCTGACGACAAAAATGCGAAGTGCTTTGCTGAACGATCTATCTGTTGAAGATTTCTCCAAGCAATTGTTGACTATCGGTAATGACCGTTAACTATGACTTGTTAACGAATCGAACGGATTGATTTTGTTTTCGTCAAATTTTTGCAATTTGGTGTTAACAAAGTGTTCCCCAGCACCATTGCTAACTACAAAAATAACAATTGGTTGAGTGACCGAGCAATTGTTGCGGTAAAGAACAAAGGTGTGGATCACTTAAACTTCACAATTCAAAATCAAATCGTTGGTCTACTGCATTTCTTCAAATATATCAACTGTGTAACAAACGAAGCAATTAATTATCCAACTAAATATTTAAAGTCATTCCATCATGGACAATGTGATTCACGTCACGATACTCCAGAAAAGTTTTGATTCCAAAAATTCCAATGATCCCAATCGATATGCCTTTCGAGTTTAAACAAATTTAATTTACGATTCGTCCTGCATTTGCCATGACGATCAACAAATCGCAAAGTCAATCCTCGAGTGTTTGTGGTCTGAATATAAAAAATGAATGTTTCTTGCACGGTCACTTAACTTTAGAACGTGTAAATGAATTTCGATTGAATTTTGCAGTTTACGAATTAAGGTGTACGAACCTTATGGAAATGGATGTAATCGATGACCTTGGAAAACAGGTCAACGGTGATGGACACAGTATCGGAGTAGAAAAAGTGCGGCAGCGCTACGGACACGACGTCGCCGTATGCGTCGCCTGTGTTGCTAGTTAAGAAGAAATTAGGCGAACGAAGAGTAATGGTGGACTACCGGAAATTAAATAATCAGACCTTAAGGGATCATTTTCCTCTACCAAACATTGACGAGCAGTTTGAGCATTGGACGGAGTGCAAATTATTCACATTGGATTTCGCGCGCACGCGTTCTTTCAGATACCCTTAAGGACGGGCACGAGACCAAAAACAGCCTTTGTAACACCGGACGACTCAAGGGAGTTTACGAAAATGTGTTTCGGGTTCACAAATAATCCCTCAAATTTTGCACGGCTTATGTATTTAAAGATGACGTTTTGGTTCCAGCACGTGATTGAGAAGACATGCTCGCACGATTAAAACAAGTTTTTACCGCGATCGGTGACGCGCGGCTTACTTTAAAATTTCAAAAATTTTCTGGGGTTTAGGAATACCGCCGTTGAAATCACTCCCGGAAATGAGAAAACGGGTGTTATTAAAAGATTTCCCCGACCGGTAAATGGACACGCTCTGAAAAGATTTCTGGGGCTTACCAGTTTCTTCAAAAGATTTGTACAGGGGCACGAAACCATTACACGACCTTTGAGCGATTTAACACAAAAGGACGTGAAGTACAATTCGACGGAACGTCACGACGAAGCTTTCCACACGTTGAAGGAGAAATTAATTTCGTACCCAGTGGTTAAATTATATAACCCAAAAGCAAAAACAAAGTTACCCTTTGACGCGAGTTTGTTGGGTTTGGCAGGAATGATGCTATAAGAGGGCTCAGACGGTGCCATGCACTTAGTGTACGCAGTTAATCAGAAAACTAAAGACGTGGAAGCAAATTATCACAGTAGCAGGTTAGAGTTGATGGCTATCGTGTTACCAATCTACTTTACGGTGGTGATTGATTGTCAGACGCTAATTTACCTAAACATCCACAAATAGCACGTTGGAGCCATCTTTTACAAAAATTCAATTACGAAATAAAATTCAGAAAGGGGAAACGACTTGTAACCGTTGGTTGGGACTTTGGATTGATTTTAATGAGTTATTTTACGATTTTGATTTCAACTTCATAATTCAAAGTTGTTGATAACGTTTTGTATTTTGTTGCGCCGTGAATCATTTGTATTCTGTGATTTGACAATTTCTTTGTTCGATCAAAATTCCAGTGGTAATTTATGTTTCCCTTCCGAGATATAATGGTAATTAAAGATAATTTAGCCGTTTTTTTATTTCAAGTTTGTTTAAAAGTTCTTTGTTTTAAGTGCATCCTTAGTACAGTCGTACTTGGTTTCTTTGTAAGTTCAATCAAAGGCGTGGAAAATTAAGGCATTATCTTGATTTATTAGGCAGTTTAAATTTTATGACCGTCTTGTAATATAATATTTTGTCAATTTGACATTTTTACGCAGAAATAAACACTGTGGCCCATACTACGTTTGTGACGTTATTTGATATGTTTACATCCTCGTTGCACTTCTTAATGAGACTGTTTTCTTTCATGGAGTTTCGAACACAGCCTTCGTGGAAATGGTAATCGAATAAGGTTATATATATAGGCAATTTTGGTGATAAGAGTTAGTTGGCTGATAGTCGTACGAAATGACTTCATTATCGGGATGTAGTTGTCAGAAGTTAAAGTCACCCCTTTTAGATGTAGTAGTACCCCGGATGGCTTCAACAATGGTACAGTGAATCGTTCAAGTGGAAAAACTTTCTTATTTCGTAAAGCAATTACGGCTTATTGAATTCACTGTTTATTGGTTTTGTATTAGTATGTATCGTAAGTTTGCGTGTACGGTGTGTTTGGCAATCCCAATTTTCGCTTTGAGTGTGGATAATTAAAAATCTTCCGACGGTAAATGGTTCAATTGGTTGTGGTACCCTATCGAGGTTCCGGAAGACGTCAGCTGGCCTAAGCTAACCAGAAGCTCGTCTTCGAACAATCAAGGTATTTATAGATTACCGATTAAGTTTTAATTCGTGAGTTCAGTGATTGAAAAGCTTTGAAATAAGTTATGAGAATTTATTGATAGATATTGAATATTTCGATGAATCAAACTATTTATGGTGTTCATGTGTGTTAATTTTAAGTATTATTCTTATGCACTAAATTAAAAGACGTAATGTAACCGACGTATAAAGCTTGTCAAGTTTTCCAAAACAATCACGAAATTTTGAATATAAGCCACCCCGTCTTCACTGAGCTCCAGCTAACACCGTTTATGTTACTTTATTTCAGGCAAGTGTCATTGTTTCAACTTTTGCATCTAACAGACTACGGCATGTAGACGAGTCGAGCACCGATCATAGAGCCCGCAGATACAATGGAGGATATACGAACAGCGATTGAAAGTGTACGCAATCATACCAGAAAAAAAAGATTCCTATTAATTCAGCACGCAGAAGAACAATATAAGTTAAAGCAGGTAGGAACGCAAAAAGGTAAATCATTATAAATTATTAAACGGACAATTAGCTTGCGAAATGGATGCGAACGGCTTGACTAGGAAGCTGTTTGTGATACCGAATTCTATGCGGAAGATAATAAAGTTTCAGTACGTAAAGGCTCACATCGGAGCGTGTTTAGAGTTTTTATTGATGAAAATCACCATGTGGAAAGCAACCGAGTTTGTTGCATCCGTTTTCAACACCGAAGAAAGTGTTCTCGAGTATACGCATGGATCATTAAAGTCCTTTTCTACGAAGTTCGAGGGAAAATATGTACCTATTGGTGACAATCAACGGTTTATCAAGGTTTGTAAAATTGTATACGGTGGCGAACACAAAAGCTAGTATTGCAATAAAGTGTTTGGAAAAATTCATAAACGATTTTGGGTTATCGGACAAAATTGTAACCGAGCGGAGAATCGCGTTACAGCGGAAGTGTTTAAACAATTTTGTGTACGGAACGGGACATGACATATTTTGAACAGTTTGAGACACGCAATGGCGAATGGAGTTATTGAACAGGACAATAACAGTAACTATCCTGACAAAAATGCTGAGTGAAACAATTTGGGATCGTTCATAGACCAAGTGCAAAGAAACGCAAACAACGTAATAAACAAAACCATGTGAAGGTCGCCGTTTGAAGTTGTGTTTGGGTACACACCGCACTTCCAGAGTGAAATACTAAGAAGAATTTCAGAAGAAAATAATCAGCAGGAGGATGCATCAGAAATACAAAACACGATTTGAAACAAAATCGGGAAAGAACAAATCAAATACAAAGCGTATTATCACAGAAGACATTACCAGCACAAAAGTTTTACTGCCAATTTCTACCGGGAATCGGGCAAAACGCAGGGAAAGTATAAGGGCCGTTTGTTATTACCCGGTGAGGTCTATAGAATAAACATAATTGCGGAAAATGGAAACAGAAATTCGACGACTACAATACACGTCAGTAAGTTAAATCTTTATAGAAATGCGCACGAATTTGACAATGAAGATGATTACGCGAGGGTGTTGACCTGCATCGTGCAAGTTTAAGGGACGCATGAGAGGCTGAGTTAATGAACAAGAGAGAGGAAACATCGATGGTAGCGGGTACTACAACCGACGAACAAACTCCAAGGCCAACCAGAGTCAAGTGGAAACCTGCAAAATTCGACAATTTTGTTTATAAAATTACAGACTTCAATACGGGAGATTTGAAATTTCAGAATTGGCCGAGTGTTATAAACTTTTTATTTTATAATTATAAGTGTTATAAGTCTTTTGTATTGTATTCGTAAGTTTGAGTTCTGGGCGCGGAAGAGTGTCAGCCATGTTTTTATATTTGGTATTAAATTAGTAGTAGGTGGATGTAAGTGAAGTGAGCGAGAGTAATTTTTTTGGCGTACGGGAGATTGTTGAAGTTCTATAAAACCATTATTTTGTATTATCTTTATTATATCCTACTTTGTGCAAATGTCTGCTTATTTCTAACTCAACGTAATTTGCTGAAACCACAAGTTCCAAGACAATTAGTCACACTACCAGGTATAATTGAAGTAGTTAACAAGATTTCTAAAAATTTTTGAAAAAGATGCGGTAAAACAAATTATCGTTACTTAGGTTAAATTTGTTTTTTTTCGAAAGAAAAATGGACGACCGAAATGAAACCAAAGTAACAATTTGTTTAAAAATAAGTTATATTTAAAACGTCACTTTTACCACTAGTTGTTCTGAAAACAACAATTTCATTTCACGATGTATGCTGTTAAAAAATAACCTAGTTAGAAAAATATATTGAAAAGAATTCAGACAGAAACTGTGGAGCAACTTATGTCGAGATCCAAAAATTAATTTATGGTAATGCTGTACGTCACGGACAGATACCTATACCGTTTTCGTTAAAGGTATACATAATTCATTGCAACAGTAAGAATCTGTATAGATAACCTTTACATTAAAGTAATAAACATAATAAATAGCAAACGGGTAATTTCCGGGAAAGTTCTAATTTTGAATACATTTTTTAAATAAAAAAATTAGGGCGTGTACTAGTGTACACATGTAAGAAGTGAAACTTCTTTATGGCCTTATTTTTCGCAAAATGATCTACATGCAACTTTTCAGAAATTGGTTAAATAAAGTTAAATTAGATAAATTTTAAACAAAAGGATTTTATTATCATAGACATGAATACAAATTTTTGTAAATCAATTAACTAATTTTTGTAGATTCAATTTCATATTTCAGTTACCATAAGCCATTAATTACAAAAATATATAATAACGATGACAATGATAGTAATAATTCTATTACAATTAATGAAATGCTGTAATAATCTTAGTAGCAAAAAGTTAAAGTGAAATAATTGTATTATTTGTATTCATGTCTATGATAATAAAATCCTTTTGTTTAAACTTTATCTAATTTAACTTTATTTAACCAATTTCTGAAAAGTTGCATGTATATCAATTAATTGATGTTCATTAAATTAGCAGTCTTATTAATTAATAAATACTATTTTAATGAAATCATATACATTGACCGATAGTTACAATAAGAAACTGAGGTTAAACTTAAATACTTTAAATTTAAAATTAGATAAATTTTAAACAAAAGGATTTTATTATAATAGACATGAATACAAATAATACAATTATTTCACTTTAACTTTTTGCTACTAAGATTATTACATTAATTGAAATAGAATTATTACTATCATTGTCATCGTTCAAACAGAAACTGAGGTTAACCTTAAATATATTAAATTTAAAATGTCATCGTTCAATCAGAAACTGAGGTTAACCTTAAATATTTGAAATTTAAAATTAGATAAATTTTAAACAAAAGGATTTTATTATAATAGACATGAATACAAATAATACAATTATTTCACTTTAACTTTTTGCTACTAAGATTATTACAGCATTTCATTAATTGAAATAGAATTATTACTATAATTGTCATCGTTCAAACAGAAACTGCGGTTAACCTTAAATATATTAAATTTAAAATGTCATCGTTCAATCAGAAACTGAGGTTAACCTTAAATATTTTAAATTTAAATTAATAACATATTTCAGAATTTATACTCTATGTCAATTAATTCCACCCAAGTATTAGAAAAATACATATAATTACTTACTTTTGTTAAAAATCCAATGGAATTAGAATTAAAATGAAGCCTTTGATTTTGTTGATCACTTTATTATTGATATATTATTTATCATGTCGCTATTGCGATTCAGAAAAAATGTGACGCGTAACCAAAAATAAAAAATGTGACGCGTAACCATGTGACGCGTAAGCGAAAAATGTGACGGTAAATTTTTTTCCAACGCCGATAAAGAAGTTTCACTTCAAAAATATTTTGATTGTTTGTTTTACAATTATTTTAATAAATTAATGATTATAAAAAAATCAAAAAACGAATTATAGAAATATGAACAATTTCATTTCGTAATGTTAACACTCCAAAAAATTCGAACTGAAAAAGAAAAAAAAATGTATTTAAAACCAACTTGTTTGTTTAATAACGAAAAGAAACTAAGCAAAAAATTTTGTTCTAGCTTGAAACGTCTTAATTCGTTTTTTAAAAGATTATGTTTTTAAGAATAAATACTAAAAACCACAAATCGTTTTCCTGATGAAAGAAATTAGTTACAATTTTCCATAACAAAATAATATCTGAAAACTATAGATCATAAAGAGTATTTTTGTATACAATAAAAAGTCGATACGAATAATATCTACCACAAAGCCTGAAATTTATCATTATCAGCAAGTGTCAATTATTATAGGTTAGACCCGATTTGGCCTTCTTTACTGAGTCGACCCTTTAATCGAAAATTGACACGAAGTAAACATCTATAACAATTAAATATAAAGCTGCGCCAAATGTTTACAATCTGAAACAGATTATTCTAATTGCCAAATCGTGTAATAATCAAATTTCCCAGTGAATTATTTCACACAATAAAGTAAGCCTATTATAACCAATGAAGACAAATGTTTCCCTTTACAATTCGACTATTATAAAAAAACTGATTAAAAAACCTAAGCATTCTTGTAAACAATTTATTACATTTCTTGTATAAGATGTAAAGATTCTAGAGCATAAAAAGTCGTCTAGACTTTTAAGGAATTGGACAACTGCAGTTTATAAAGAGTGAGTAATGCTACGATGACTTATTCAAAAGTACAAGCTTCCGCTATAGATAAGTTGCGCAGTATTCAGCAAATTCTGTCAAGTAAATCTATAGTAATCCTCATTTCCGTTAATAATTCGACTCGATCCATAAACAAAGAACACTTTGCACTTAATTATAAATTGTAAAGTAATTGTAAATAAAGATTGTGCAGTCTACATATTTTCACTCTATATTTGTGTCTGCTATAAGAATATTAGAAACGTCAGCATAAATTAAATACTTCTTAAGTTTAAAAATTTCTAATTGGTAATAATCTCATAAGTTATGTTATTGGGAAGTAAATTTACAGGTAAAAGTAATCCTTAATTTATTGCCCATTTTTTAAAAGTCCTTTATTTATACCTCTTCGTAGTATATTCAAAAATTGTTGAATAGAGATTTTTTTTAAATTGTTAATATATTGTGTAAAAAAAATAAAGCGATTTGCTTGACAATTTAAAATTTTTTAAAGGCCTCAAGATTGTATCTGAAAGAACCTTATTGAAACATTGTGTTCCGAAAATGTAAATTTGTTTATTGTCGACGTAACGTACAAGAGTTTGTAGTTGTTCTTATGTTAAACGTGTTTCTGTGTGATTTTTGTACAGTATAAAGTAAAGTAAATAATATTTAAGGGCGCCAGATCTTTTATAAGCAAAACTTCTGTCTCGATCAGAACAGACGGTCCAAGCTTGTAACGAACTTTAGGTTCGTAATCGTTGTTACCCTGATGTTCGGTAATTACAATAATAGAGAAAGGTATGTTACCATAAAGGAAAGGTATAAAAAAACTTCAATTTAATAACGTAGAATATTAATATTAAGAGTCTATCTAATTGTCAATCCATAAATGCCAGAAGTATCGGCAACACACAATACATAAGTTGAAACGAAGCGGATAGCGCAGAAAATTTCATAATAAATATCGTTTGTACACTGCATGCGATACACACAAAATAATTAGTGAAACTACCTCAATGGTATTGAAACGATGATTGTAATTACGGAAATTAACATAAACAAAAATTACGTGAGTGACTTTTCTGACAGCGACCAAATAATTAAATAAACTTGCCCACAATCCAGTAACTATTTGTTCGAAGAAAACGTTTTTCTCGTTGAGTAAGCCTGGAATAAATTTGAATAGCAAATCGTGTTAACACAATGACTCACGAAAGCAAGATCTACAAAATTGTTAATTACTACTAAAAGAAAGTACACATAACGTAACCCGATTATCGAATGCTGTTGTACACATTCAGTAAAAGTTGGTTACGCAGGTGTTTGCCGCAGGAGTAGAATCTTGAAGAAAAGTTCTTGTCTTCAGTTTTTAGTTTTAAACGTAGGCCTTACAGAGTTATACTCGTCCCATAAAGGTATTTATCGATATTAATCTCTGATCGATGATGCATCGAAACGTATAGCCAAAAACGTGGCGGGACGGCCTGTGAAGAAATAAATTCATTACCATTACCGTTGATGTTATTGGAAACTTAAAGTTTTAAACGACACAGGCCATTTTAGGTAGTTGTCGGTTTAACGTCTTGACAACAAATGACGGAAATGACAGTGAAAAGAAACATTGGCAGAGGGCGTCAAAAACGGAATCTAATTTTAATTCAACTACTATACATGGTATTACGTTAACACATAACAAATTATCAAAGAAAGAATACGTTCCATTCTAACATATGCGCCCGGTGAGGTTTTCACCTCTAAATATTCACACGCATCCCCATTATAAATGGGTGTAGCACTTTGCTGCTTATGTGAAAGTCTTTCTGGAGTAAGAATTAATTCTATTTTTGTGATTTACGTAATAGTCATTAGAAATTTTGGATATTCACATGTATTGTTACATGCCAAAATTAACACAAAGTCACTGCCTGCAATGTAGTAACATAAACGGGGGTTGTGCCACTAGCTCAATGGAGAAGGGGTGGGTTTTATTTAAAATTCCGTGAAAAATTGGAAACGCGATCGTCGTAAAATTGAACTAGAACGGTAAAATAGTCAAATAATCGGTAAGGGCGCCAATCAAGGATTTCTATAAGGGTAGCTTTCAAACCCCTGATTACCTGAAAGCTCATCCGGTTGGTTACAACCCCAGAACTTACCTTGGGTTGTAACAATTCTGAAAAACACTTAAACAAAAATTTACGTATGCGGCGGCTAAATGAATAAAAGCTCTTTACATTTAACAATTTAACATTTATTGATTGAAAATTTAAAACAAAAACAAAATAAAATAACAAGTACTAATTGATATCAAATAAATTTGAATAAAAGAAAAGAAATAATCTTAAGCAAACAAGAATGAACAATTTACACACAAAACATTACATTAAAATTTATAAAAAGAAATGCTACTACAATAGCGTTAACTCGACGTTTTCAAATATAATTAAATCTCAAGATCTTGACCGCATATTTATATCAAACAAATTAAATAACACAAAAAAAAAAACAATACAGTTTATAACATATATGTCCGAACTTTAATTCGAACTAAACAAAATATAGTTTATAAGTCGTTACATTATCATATATTCGAAATACGAATCCCTTCTCAAACGCATCAAAACAAAGTTAATTTATATTAATTTCACGCAAACACTATACGTGTTCATTGAAATAATTAAATTTAACGTTAGTCGTAATTTCAATTGACTCAAAATTGAAAGCTTTTACTGCATTTTTAATCGCGGGTCACTGCACGATCAAACAACAAAATCGATAAATACCTTAATTCTTAATTGGTGACACCGGTTGAACTTCGGCCCAGTGGTTTTGAAAGCTACCACCTCGGATGGAATTCGGCTGCTCCCCAAACAATAGAACAACGACGGAAGATATATCTCACAATCTAATTTTATAACCGCCAAAGGCGAATTTAGGATTTAACCACATACCACCACAACATTAAACCCCACAAACGTAACAGTTTATGTTTTAGAAATCATGAATTTTACACAAGCCGTACTATACGAAATTTGAAGAAAATTAAAATTTTTCTCCACCACACTTAACTTTCACGATTTCTGCTTAACTTCCGCGGTTCTACATAACGTCAGAGGGTAAATTACCCTATATCTCCACTACATCTCACGGTAACCGGTATTTGTCATTGCGACCCACGATCGAATGAATCCCCAAAAAAATCAAACTTTTCAAACACTTCCTATCCCCTACTTAATTACTTAAATGTGCGCAGTAAAATTGTGGTAAAAGACAGAACATTGAACAAACGAGAAAAACAAAGATGAAAATTATAATTAGCCACGTGAATTTCCACACGTAGACTTCGACGAAAATATTTCTCACAAGAACGCTGAGACTTGCATTTTTGCAGGTGGCTTAAGATAGCGCTCAATCAAATAAGATTCAGCCTAAACAAGAAAAATGTATCAACTTACATTCAACAAAGGAAGTCGTAAATTATATTGAATTGTTATTTTACGAAGATAACTAAATAAAGTACTAAATCAAAAACAAAACTACGGATCTGTATGCATTTAAAAGAAAATTTCAATAATGATTGAAAACAACTTGAAATATCATTAAACTCAAACCACACAAACAACAAGCAAAACGTTCTCTATGCTAATACTAAATTAATCAATCGAAACAAAAAAAAACTTACGGTGTCTTTTACAACGAAAATCAAACGCAGGTCACAGTATTCCACCTGTTCGTTCATAGTGCGAAAATTTAAACGGTGCGTTGCGTATTTGTATTATATTTAACAATATAAATTTATTCTTTTGGAATGTAAAAGTTAGGCCGACAAGTTTAATTTTATGTACGACGTGTAGCCCAATGGAAGAGGGTTTGCATCAACAATTACTGTCTGTGATCTATAACTACGTACTAGCAATTAATCGCATCTATGTAAATTTACCTCGTTTCTTTTATCTAACCTATCTTTCTGTGATAAAATAAAAATATATTCGTGTTACAGCTTGTGTGTTATTAATTGTTGTATTTGTGTATTCTATTCTAGTTTCCAATCGATTTGGCGTTTTTTTAATTTTATTTTATAATTTGTACATCGAAACCACTTGGCGAATCATACTGAGATAGTCGCCAATAATTAAGCTACGAGAAAATTTTCGTAATGTGGTTTTCAAAGATAATAATAAGTAGAAGAAAATACGAATAAGTAATGTAATGAAATCTAAAACAAAAGAAAAGAACTATATCGTAAGATGCAAAACGATAAAAAAAAACCTGCATGTATGAAATAGAGCAATAGTAGGAAAAATGTAAAAATGAAGTATGAGTATGTACAAAGAAAAATTAATAATGTGGTTTAATTTCAGTTATGTCAACAACCAAAGTCGACCAAGAAATGCAAAAAAGCCGCTATTTTCAAACAAAACAATTACCAGTAGATGACACTGCGTTGAAAGTGTTGTTACGATCGAAATTTTCATTGCGTACGCCTATGTATTTTGACGTGAAATTAGCTTACGGTTTGGACGCCTCCTACCGATCTTTTACGCGTGACTGTCATTTACGACGAATTCTTCAACTTGAAAACTGCATAAAATGGCCGGTGAACTGGCGATTGAAATCTTCTAAACTCATCCACCGTCATGGGGACCAATTTATAAGGGTATTACGCTTATAATACGTTTGAGTCGTCACCGGGTAAGATAATAGCTGTCATTTATTAAAACTCTGTGGTAATTTCTCGTAATTTAATAGCCGTTCCGCCACGTGCGGGTATTCGTTCCTAGTCGTTAACTATTGATGAAGAATCAATTTCGAATAATAATTTCGTCGGATGAATGTAATCTGAGGCATACGACATATGGCAAAAATTTAATGCACCGAAGAGCTAACTACAATTGTCGAGATTCTACTCAGGCGGCAGATACCTGCGTAACCACCGTTTTCGTCGGGGTATAACAGCACACGACGACCGGGTTTGGCCTTATGTATTTGAGTTAAATATAACTAATCATTTTGTAGATTTCACTTTCGTGAGGAATTAGTTTGACACGACTTGCTATTTCAGAGTGCTTACAGGATAGCTTGCCGAGGAAAGTACTTTCTTCGTACGAGTGGAAGTTCCTGTGTTTGTGGTAAGTGGTTTATGTATTTTATTTCGTCGTCAACAAGGTCACTCACGAAACTTTCGCTAATAGTAATTCCGTAATGATTAACGTAATTGGATTACCATTTAATTAGTAAATTTGCTTATGTTACGTATGCTGTGTACTACCCATAATTATTATGATATTGTAATATTAATGCCGTACTTATTATCATTATTTCGTGTATCTCGCATGCTGTATACAAATGATATTTACTATAACCTATTCTTCGCTATTCATGTTCACTGTAATTTACTTATGTACTGTGTGTTGCCGATACTACTGGCATTTCTGTAAGGAGAATTCGATATACCTGTGATAATCATCAACGATTCTAGATTAAAGTTGTTATTGTGGTTACTTGTTCTTTTATGACAACATACCTGTCTCTTTGGATCGTCGTTATCTAATAACAAACGTTGGCTACTCGAACAGCCGAGTAGAAGAATTACGAACCTAATATCTTGTTACAAGTGTGAACCGTCTGTCTGGAGCGGGACAGAAGTTACTTTGGGATAAGCTCTGGCGCCCTGAAACACCTTTTATATATTTCTTGTGAACCTACCCCTCTCACCGACTATTGTGAGTTGGCCGTGCAGGTTCGTAAAATACCAAAAGTTTGTAACAAATTTGGCGCCCAACGTGGGGCCCGCTTTCTCAATTGCGTCGATTTCTGGATTTCTCGATTTCTCTTACATTGCAGTTATCATTCTTTATAATTCGGTTTGCTATTTTTACATTTTCTTCTTCTATAACTAGGCTAGGATTATTAACACGCATAGGTAGTTCATATTGTTGACGTTCTTTTGATTTCGTGTATGCGATCATCGGCTTGCTAGATTTATTGATTCTTTTTATCTTTTCTTAGTCTTACGTGGGTTCGATTTACTTTGCTTTGTTTACTTAGGTATTGCTACTAGACTTGACGTCTGAGTTACTTCATTAACTTTTACTTTTTTGTATTTTTCTTTAGTGCTGCAGTTTGACTGTAGATTAGCACTTTGCTTACGTTTCTTTTAATCGGACCTTCGCTTTGATTTTTGGATTGACTCGACTACGTCGATTAATTTGTTTTTTTCTTATTGGATTACTTACTTGGTAGTGATACGGCTTGTACTTACTGTTATTTTGAATTCTTGTCAGGCACGTGGTGGCAGTTTTCCGTCGTAATTGACTGCTTTGGTTAGTTTCTTGTTTACTTGTTAGTGTCTTAGCTATGTATTCTTCAGATGAAGAACCACCACTTCTTACTTCATCAGACTCTGATTCGGAAATGAACTTGACTGATTGGAATATTACTTTCTCTGGTGTGTTTGTCTCGTGAAGTTTCTCAGCACCAACTTTTTCTTTCAGCTTCTGAGGTGTTATCGGGTAAAGCTCTTCTTGTATTTAGAAGTAGACGACATACTCTACGTTCTTGGAATGAGGTTACTGCGATGCTGAAAGCTGAATTTCTGCCTGTAGATTATGATGAACGGTTAATGGATACTATTCGTAATCGAGTGATGGAACCTAAGGAATCTATTGTGATGTACGTTGCTACTATGCAATATCTTTTTATGCAATTGTTAGAACCAGTCTCGGAGAAGACGCAGCTTAAAATCGTACGCCGCAACTTGGCTCCATTGTATCAATCTCATTTCGCACTGGTGGATATTACATCCTTTTCTCAATTGGTTTCTTTAGGCAAACGTTTGGAGTCGAACTTTAATCGTAGCAATTCTCGTAGTCTTATAACATCCGAAAGGAGTGACTTACTTCTATAATCATCTGTGATTAATACTGCTACTCCCGCAGTTTCTGTTAATACGGTTGCTGATTCTCTCACTATTCCTTCACTTCCTTCTTCTATAACTACTGAGTCTAATACTTGTATACACTGTCGTTCTAAAACTGAGAAACTTGTACGTCCTGTTCGTTCTTTAGCTTCTCTTCCTCCAAATTTTTCTTCAGTTTCTAGGATTATTAGGCCTACTACCGATCCTTGGTACTTAGGTTTGGTTTCGAAAGTTTCTGCTTTTCCTCGTCGTTTCTCTCGTTGGTGTTTTGTGAAAGGTCTTCTATGTAAATGTGTACGCATTTCTCTGTCCGACTCTTGCGTGTGGAAACTAGTTGTTCCTTCGGACCAACGCAAACAACTAATCCACGATCACCATCTTCCATCTGAGCGTGAACACCGCAGTGTTAGGAGTACGTTGGAAGCTATTCGCTATCACTTCTACTGGCCTCATATGAGACCCAAGGTTGTTGAGTTTATACGTCACTGTTCTTGTTCGAACGCACAGCGAAGCAATCCCATTAAGTCATGTCACGTTCTGCCAGCAACGATGAAGCTTTCCAACACTAGTGTAGCTATAAGGTCTACGCGTCTACATAAGGATCGTGCTATTTCTCCGGATGTAAAAGCCGCTGCTATTGCTTTTACATCCCCTTCTTCTTCAGTCGCTTCTAATTATTCTGTGTTGTCTCCTTCGTCTAATCGTTCTCTTCGCTTTCATCGGCGTCGCAAGCGTCGGAAGTGCTAGTTCACCTTTTTGGGCTTTCGATTTTCGACCTTTGGTATTCTTTTGGTTCTTTTCTTTCGGTTTTGGTGGTTCGAGTCTTTGAATACGTCGTCGGTATTTTGTTGGTTATAGCTTGGATGCTACCCAATTGTTCCTCTCATATTGCTGTCATCGATTTTCTTTTCTTTGCTTAAGTTTCTAGTACTTTTGTTTTGGTTTCTTTCTTCTCCATCTTACTTCGGGACAGACTACCTTTCCGTCTGTATATATTTATATCCGCATAGTCGGCCTTTTTGGGATTGGTACGTCATCTATAGAATTCTTTCTTCTACTTTTGGATTTGGTTTTTCTTTTCTTGAGTTTTCCATTCCGCTCGTCGGCCTTAAAGTCTTGAAGTAAACTTTCCAATTTGGGGACAGCAATTGGTACGCTCTTGGTCTATGACTAACTGTGATATCTTTTCTCTTCTCTTTCTTTTTTTTTTCTTTTCTTCTTAGGGCGGTTGATTGGGCAATGAAGGGCTGGTCACTCCCTTTCGTTTCTTCTACGGAGAGAAGAACGAATCAGACTCTTACATCTTGTCTTAGCTTTCTCAGTCTGTTTCTTTTCTGCCTTTCTTGTTTTTCTTACTTCTTATTTTTTTTTCTTCTTCTTGATTTGTTGATCACCTACATGCCACATCTCTTTCTTTCTTCTTCTTCCTCCTAAAGGTTTACCCCTTGGGCGGTTGGTTGGGCATTGAAGGGTTGGTCACTCCCTTTCGTTTCTTCTACGGAGAGAAGAACGAATCAGACAACTACATCTTGTCTTATCTTTCTCCGTCTGTCTCTTTTTATCCTTTCTTGTCTTCTTTACTTTTGATTTTTTCTTTTGCTTTTTGGGATTTGTCTTTAGGGCAATTATCTCTTTTGCTTTTTCCTTTTATCTTGATTTGTTGCTTGAATACTTTCTTTCTATTTTCTTTTTAGTAACTCCTTGCTTTAGTATTCACGCAACTATGTTTCTCTTCTTTTGCTTTTCTTTCTCAGTTACTTCTCTCGCTTTATTGGGTTTAGTGGGGTTTTGTTTGTTGTTTTTGGTTTGAAGCTTGGGATAGACTGCAACGTCGCTTCTTGTACTCCGTACTTCCGCTTAGTCGGCATTTTTGATGTTGTCAGTCACCGTTAGGATATTTCTCTTCTTTGGGTTTCTTTTGCTCTTGGAATATTCTAATCCGTTCTTCGGCATTAACGTTCCAATGCGACATTCCAACACAACGAGCACTGACTCACGATGCTTAATTGGCAAGAGAAGTTTTCTGTTCTTTATTGACTCATACTTTTTCTTTTTTCTTCTGGTTTTGTTTGAGGTTGCTTTGAAGGTTTTTCTCTCTGCTTAAGCTTAGTCTTTCTTTATTCTCTTGGATCCTCTGCAACCATATTCTTTTCTCTTTATTTTCTTTTTTTTGCTAATTCTTTCTTTTGCTACATTGGGCTTAGTAAGTTATTCGTTTTGCTGTGTAAGTCTGAAACTTGAGACAGACTACAACTCCGTTTTCTGTACTTTATGTACTTCCGCTTGCTCGGCTTTTCTGGATGTTGTTAGTCATTCTTGGGATATCTCTTTTTCTACTTTTCTCTTTGTTTTTTTTCTTGGGATATTCTATTCCGTTTATCGGCTTATAAGTTTCATTGTTACAGTCCAGCACAGTGATCGATGATTAACAAGTGTTCGTTTAGCAATTGATAGTTCTTACGTTCTCTTCTTTCCTCGTCTTTCTTTTCTTTTCTTCGCATTCTAGTTTTGGGGATTTATTAGTACTTGGGATTTTGGGTTACTTATTGTGAGACCATTTTCAACGGTGGTTTTATACTTAAGGGTTGGGGTTTAAGGGGATTTTAGGGCTACTTAGTCCTGGACGCTTGTCTAAACTTCTACCTTTCCTATGTTCTTTTCTTTTCTCTGGAATTCTTTTGATACTTACGTCCTTACTGTATTGGGTTACTGATTGTTTGTACCTTACTTTTTGGTATCGCTTTATGCGTTTCGGAAATTAGTAAACCGTGTTGGTATTCTTCTTTGCTTTTAGATCAAATTACTCTTGGTTTCTTGGAGATACCTTTCGCTTCGTGCGCTTCTGTTACAGTTTTGGTTGTCGGTATTCTTAAGATTCTGGAAAATCTCTGTCTCTTCTGTATTTGTGGTAATCTGATGAGATTACACGGGGTTGGGTTTCTTGGAATGTGGTGGTTTTGGATTTTAGGGTTCTATCCTTGGCGTATGCCTAAATTTCTGTCTTCATTTTAGCTTTTGTTTTCGTTATTCTCGCTCCACGCTTTTATCTTGCTGGGGGGGAATCTGTTACGGTCGAAATTTTCATTGCGTACGCCTATGTATTTTGACGTAAAATTAGCTTACGGTTTGGACGCCCCCTACCGATCTTTTACGCGTGACTGTCATTTACGACGAATTCTTCAACTTGAAAACTGCATAAATTGGCCGGTGAACTGGCGATTGAAATCTTTTAAACTCATCCACCGTCATGGGGACCAATTTATAAGGGTATTACGCTTATAATACGTTTGAGTCGTCACCGGGTAAGATAATAGCTGTCATTTATTAAAACTCTGTGGTAATTTCTCGTAATTTAATAGCCGTTCCGCCACGTGCGGGTATTCGTTCCTAGTCGTTAACTATTGATGAAGAATCAATTTCGAATAATAATTTCGTCGGATGAATGTAATCTGAGGCATACGACATATGGCAAAAATTTAATGCACCGAAGAGCTAACTACAATTGTCGAGGTTCTACTCAGGCGGCAGATACCTGCGTAACCACCGTTTTCGTCGGGGTATAACAGCACACGACGACCGGGTTTGGCCTTATGTATTTGAGTTAAATATAACTAATCATTTTGTAGATTTCACTTTCGTGAGGAATTAGTTTGACACGACTTGCTATTTCAGAGTGCTTACAGGATAGCTTGCCGAGGAAAGTACTTTCTTCGTACGAGTGGAAGTTCCTGTGTTTGTGGTAAGTGGTTTATGTATCTTATTTCGTCGTCAACAAGGTCACTCACGAAACTTTCGCTAATAGTAATTCCGTAATGATTAACGTAATTGGATTACCATTTAATTAGTAAATTTGCTTATGTTACGTATGCTGTGTACTACCCATAATTATTATGATATTGTAATATTAATGCCGTACTTATTATCATTATTTCGTGTATCTCGCATGCTGTATACAAATGATATTTACTATAACCTATTCTTCGCTATTCATGTTCACTGTAATTTACTTATGTACTGTGTGTTGCCGATACTACTGGCATTTCTGTAAGGAGAATTCGATATACCTGTGATAATCAAGAACGATTCTAGATTAAAGTTGTTATTGTGGTTACTTGTTCTTTTATGATAACATACCTGTCTCTTTGGATCGTCGTTATCTAATAACAAACGTTGGCTACTCGAACAGCCGAGTAGAAGAATTACGAACCTAATATCTTGTTACAAGTGTGAACCGTCTGTCTGGAGCGGGACAGAAGTTACTTTGGGATAAGCTCTGGCGCCCTGAAACACCTTTTATATATTTCTTGTGAACCTACCCCTCTCACCGACTATTGTGAGTTGGCCGTGCAGGTTCGTAAAATACCAAAAGCTTGTAACAGTGTTTGCAGAAATGCGATTCCCGAAAAGTTTCTATGTGTTACTTCCAGTCTTGTCTTTTTTTTTAAAATCGTGGATCTTTCTTTAAGAGTTTTTATGTTTAACATGGAGGCTTTAATGTTTCTCCTCCGCTTCACAGTTAATTGTTTTTAATTTTTACAAAACAATAAATAAACTGTAATTAAACAGTAATGTATCAACTGCTGTAATTGAAGTCCTGCACAAGGCCCCATCTAAGTTTTCATTCTTGTGATGCACCTCCTCCCCACAGACAAACAAAATCTTTGCCATTTAGCTCTTACCTCGCCCAAAGAGAACCAGGGTCGTCCATCCACCACCTCCTTACTTCCCCCAAAACAGACAACCCCAACAAAACGAAGCACATCCTTATCCTTTCTAGGCTACAAAAAGAACTCCTGAGTCACGGCTTGCTATTTAAATCTACAACTTCGACCACAGACTACTTTCAGTTAGCTGTCCTGTCCCAGACTATGGACGAGTTGTTTATTATTGTTATAACATTCTACCTCTATGTTTATGAGCCTTTCCTGCTACTCTCTTATCCTATCAGCCCACTCTTTTGCTCCATCCCACATTGCTGACAAAATAATTTTTAAGCATACATCTAACTGGGGCACTTCGCTGCTCTGTGAAATATTTTTTCTGACCACTCACCTAGCCAATATGTTAAAGTAACTATATTATCAGATATAGCTATAACTTTTTGTTCTGCAATAAAGCAGTCTCAATGTGAAAGAAATATTGAGCCAGACTACCACCCTTCCTGAACACAATTGCTTTAGACTTTGCAGGATTTAAGTTCAGCATCTGATATTAGTCCCCTAACCCAACCTCCGCGTCAAAATGCTCACTAACGAGTTTCATACACCAAACTCTAGCTTCCCTATCCTTCGTCAACCCAAGTGGTCAAAAAAGTTGTGAAGACTTCCATACAACTCAACTAGTTAAGAAACGCATCTTTCATTCCCTCGATAATTTGTTACAAGTTTGGGTCCCTTTTTTTATAGAAAGGGTAAATAGTTAATCTTATTTTGTTACATTCCCGAGTAAACCACAGATTTTTTTTATTAACCCCCATGCTTCTCAGCGCCTATGCAATGATCTTTCCTTTCCGACGCATGCCTAATACAGTTTCTATTTTTTTCAGTAGAAGATTCAGAATTTTATATATCTGTACCCTTTCCTAGTTCATCCCGAATCATTCCCTGTCAAATTAACACAGTGACTAAATCTCACTATCTCAGATTGTGATAAAATTTGGTACATAAGTTAGACTATGAAAAATACAAAAGTTCAGCCTAATATCTCAAACGGTTTTTAGAACACAGCTATGTAAAGATCTTTTAAGAGCTTTCATATGACATAGATATGACTCAATAGGGGTTTTTTCAAAATTTGAATTGTAATTTCAAATTTGTATTTCTCAAAAAACGCACTTTTTAAAAAATTCAGTAGTGTTGTTCAGGTTGGTGTTAATAACTGTTATAAAAATTATAGTGGGGCCATACTTAAAAAAATTATTGAATAATGTGCGTTTTGTTCGTGATTGAAAATCACTAAGTTTTATTATTCCCTGTTGAATTAACATCAACTTATGTTTGAGAAATTCAACAATAAAATTAACAATTTAGTTCAGTCCTAATAACGAGTATTGTCGAAACTTTATAGCAAGAATATATTTATTTCAAACAAAAGATAAGAGTTAAAACAAAGTAGAACCATAGTAAATAAATAGTGGTTAGAGATTCGTAGACAAATATCACAATTAATAATACTGATGCAGACTCCTTAAATCAAGCAACACTTCGTACAGCTAATTATATTCAATGCACTAGATGTATGTGATTTTAACAAAATAATAAAATTTAAATAGTCGAAGAGCAAATAATGTAATTTATAATCACCGTAACTTCAAACGTACTCGATCAACTACTTTGTTTACATGCAGTCGCAAAACCAATTGATAATCCATAATTATAATTAATAGCAAAGAAAAAACTGAGTGCTAAAACTTATCTCACCAAAATTCCTTGTCACAAATAGCAATGTTTACTATTTCTTAAATGTTTAAAGACGAAAGTATGCGTAGTATGTAAGCTTACGTACATATGACGTTATGTGCCTAACTTTGACTTTGCTTGCATTCTAAATGATTGAAAAAATTTGACGGGTGTCACGTCAACGTGCTGAAGACAAACTGTGTTACATAAGGTTATAGATAATTTAAAAATTACAACTAAATGTAACATACATTAGTATAATCTATACTTCGATTAATTAGAACAAGTAATACGGTGTATTCTATATAAACAATTGCTTCTTCTTCTTCTCGAGTCCTTAAACCAAAAGTTTCATATGTCCTTCCAGTGGCGGGCACAGGCTATGGCCCTGTCGGTGGCTGCGGTGAGGTCCTCCATGGTGCATTTTTCGTCGAGGAGTCGGCAGATCGGAAGATGTTCCATGGTCTGTCTTTCCCCGCAGTCGCATAAATCGCTGTCGCTAGAGTACCCCCACTTGGTCATGTTGACTTTGGATCTGCCAGTTCTAGTGCGTAGGCGGTTTAGGCTTTTCCACGTAGTCCAGTCCAGATCACCGCCAGCGGGTAGGTGTTCTCCCACTTCTAGGCTGGTACCGTCGATTGCGTCGGTGTTTTTAACGCGTTCGCGCCATGAATCCAACCTCGCTGCTTTAGCTGTTGAGTCCAGGGGTTTCTCGGGTATGAAGCTTTTTCGGGATTTTAGGCGTTTGTCGACGTTGGTATGGCCGTACAATGGATGTCTGGGGTCCTCTAGTTGCCTCAGTTTTTCCCGCCTACTCGCTACATTTCTTCTTATGTCTGGTGGAGCAATACCGGCTAATAGGTAGAGGCTGTTGATGGGTGTCGGTTTCAGGCATCCCGTGATGTAGCGACAGCTCTCGTTGAGCACCGGGTCGAGTTTTTTCGCATGAGATGACCGCTCCCAAACTGGGCACGCAAATTCTGCTGTGGAGTAGCAGAGCGCGAGTGCAGTAGAGTGCAGGGTGGTCAGGTTGGCGCCCCACTTGGTGTTGGCCAGTTTTCTGAGGATATTGTTCCGAGCGCTGACTTTCCCGTTCGTCTTTTCCACGTGGGTCCTATAAGTCAGGGTCCGGTCGAAGACGACTCCGAGGTATATAACGTCCCGTTTGAATTCATTACATTAAAATTCAATTTTACATTCATTTATTTTTTGTAACTAATATTGCACGTAAATTTATTCAGTTTGGCAACAGTGGCAACGTCGCGTTGTTTCAAATCTACCTGAGTTGTAGCTTAAAAACTTCCACTTCCGTGTGAACATCTCGCGCAGTTCACGTGTGTGATGCGAGGAAGACAAAATTTTCTTGATTATGGCGTAAAAACCTATGCAATTTAATTTTTATTCATTCCATCTAATTATTGGTGAGTTTACCTTTATTTTGATATAATTTTTCTATTGAATTCAACATTTTTAGTGACTTCGCAATGTTGCGCAATAGTTAAGACAAAGGAATTTATTTTGAAGACCGTTGCTAATTGCAGCGTGAGTACAGCATGTCATTTAAAAAAGCATTCTAATTATTTATATTTAGGGTCTTTTCTTTTTATTTGGATCTTTTCTTTTTATTGGATCTTTTCGTTTATTGGATTTTTATTCTGGATCTTTTTATTTACTGGTATTTCGTTTTTAACTGGATCTTTCATTTTTGGATTTGTCGTTTAATTAATGGATTATCAGTTATTGAAGTTTATTATACACTGGGTTTATTCCTGTTGAAGAATTTTATCACGTTAAACAAGATGTGCTAAAAATAGAAGATATCCGATAACGTTATATTAAACATGGTGAGTCAATTGGAATTAAGTTACATTTTACATTCAAGCAGTGTAAATTGTGTAATTAAAACTTTTCACTCGATAACAAATCAAACGTTTACGACATTTGCATATAATATCAATAATTAATAATTAGATGTAAGATTTTACGCTTTTTATTCATCACCAATAGGTGGTTGGCGTCCTAATATTTTATTTTAAATCCTGTTTTATTTCTAATATGTTTAATTCAAATATTGTTCTTTAATGTAAATAGTTAATTAAGTATAGTTAATAAATTAACGGAGTTCATGTCTTTGTAATTATTTCCATTCAACCCATCACCCAGAGGTCTGTGCTTACGATTGCTTGCCGTGGTCAAATTATTATTTTGCATTCATTAAATGTATTTTTACTTTTTATTATACGTTCTTTATTCCGTCACTGTATTTTTTATTACAGGTACACTGGGTTCTGGTGGTGTTCTATTTCCGTACCATTCCAGGTAATGCGTAACTTCCGGTTTGCTTCCCGATGGCGCAGATGGAAAGCAGTTACCTGTGTTTTGGTCGGATTTGGTCTCAGGTAGTTCTTGCTGTAGTAGGTCGAGAGGTTCGATAGAGCAGATGTAAGGACTCTCTCGATGGTGGTGAACTCTTTCTCCTGTGCTGTGACGCACAGATCGTCAGCATATAAGAAACTCCTGCAATTAGGGTGGATGGGCTGATCGTTGGTGTAGATATTGAAGAGGGTCGGTGCTAGCACACTTCCCTGAGGGAGGCCGTTCTGCTGCCGTCTCCAGCGGCTCTTCTGCTTGCAGAGTTCTAGATAGAATCGTCTGTTTTCCAATAGCGATTTGATGACTTGCACTAGGTGGTAGTCGTGTATGACACACGACTACCACGTAGATCTTCGAGAGGAGCATCCTATGGTTCACAGTATCGTATGCAGCTGAGAGATCTACAAATACTGCGCCTGTGATTTTCCCTTTTTCAAAACCATCTTCTATGTGCTGGGTGAGGTTGAGTGTCTGTCCCGTGCAGGATTTTCCCGGGCGGAAGCCAGCTTGTTCTGGGATTAGGTGTTCTTCGATCAGGGGAGACAGATGGTTCAGGATGAGACGTTCATGAGACAATTGCTGAAGGCTGATAATTAGAAAATCAAATACAATTAAGAAACTTTACTATACAATAAATACTAAGAAAATTTTAGAAGGAGGCGAGAGTCGTCTTTCGTCACCCCTGCTTTTAGAGATAAAGCAAAGTCTACAGTTGATAACCCATTGACTTAGATTATAAAGCTTTTGGAGGTTACTAGCTGAGTATTCCTATCTATGAAGAAACAATAATAATTCACACAGGTCTATATATCACAAAAAGCCGCGTGGTAGAAGAAAGTAACATGTCGACACTATTGAAAAAGTCACACGATTCACAAAATTTATTATTTCAATTAGTATATTAAACAATTCTTCATCAGCACCTCGCTAAAAACGTAATAAAACCAACGAGGAAAATTAAGTAAAAAGAAAAAAACACTTACAATGTAGCGGATGACGCCCTGATACGATTCAACGTTCCTAGCGATCTCAAGTATGTAAATGGATGAATGAAAGTTCTTTTTGATTCGCGCTCTTCCCCCCGTAAATGTTGTAAACGATAGGCGTTACAAGACCGTGCAGGCGGCAAGCCAGTGAAGGCGTGAATTTTAATTAGAAGTATTCTTTTAAACAAATGCATAAATAACGATATGCAACAAACTGACATGGCACTATAATAAAAATGTTAAAAATGTTTAAAGAAATAGTATCGCAATAATTATAAGACTATTGCTTGCTTACGCTAGACAAGGGAAATGATAAAATAAGTAAAAAAGTGTTACAACGTACATAATAATAATAATTGCCAGATACATAAAAAAAAATACGAAAATGTTAGCTATGAAAACGAGAAACATTTTAATCAAGATACGGTTACATTAAAAAATGAAATCCCCCAACGGCCACATATTACTATAGGTCACTTGTAAAATCTACAACCAAAAAGCACATAAGATTTGAAAACAAGCTCATGTTCCAAGAAATATTTTTTCTTCCATTAATCAAAATTTGTTTTCGATAAATAAAATACTTTCGCAGAAAAATCTAACGCAAATTAAAAGATTTCTTTACTTTTCTGAATTATAGACACGTCACGATTACAAAACAAATAATTTTATTTGTAAGTAAAAAGAAAGTTAAGTAATTAATTCTATTACAAAATTCAAAATACATTTCTTTTTATTTTTTCTGTGAACACGCTCAAATATTGAACAACCAAAATGAACCCTACTTCTTTTTATTATGCATTATTGTCTATTAAAATAAAAAATAAGCGCAAATAAAATAATTAATTCTGCATTATGTTCAATAAAATAAAAGTCTCATTTATATCTATGATACGACGTTAAAATGTTGTATTTAGGTCAATCCTACAGAATTTATTTACATTCCACTTGTCGCTTTATATGTTTATCAAATCTGCCAACGATATTTGCAACAACCCTTTGCGCTTTTTTGCTTAAAAATTGTAATATTCAACTTCTTTTCGTAAAAAACCATTTTATTTTTGTTGGACAATTTGCAATAAATGAATCTAATAAATTTATTGATTACAGAAAAGCATTAATGTTTTCAGACGTATGGCGTTCTCCTTATAACTGGTTGCTTAAATACGGGCGCTCTTTGATCAAATTAAACCCTTATCTAGTTTATTGAATCGTAAATAATATGCACGTGTTGTAACGGTACCTACACCATTATAGTAAACCGCAAATATTTCAAGAACTTATTTAATTAGATAAGTGTCCAATTTAAGGTTAGTTGCTCATGTTTTGTTGCAAATTTAATGTAAATTCTATGCTTGAAATCCGTATTTAGAGCAAATAACTTTAAGTTTCAAAATTTTATATTCTAAAACGGTACCCACTATCATCGTATTGACTAATGTCATGCTAATGTCAAGTGTTTTGTAGTTGTGTTTATACTGATTTTTTTGTTTATGTTTTTTTTTAGTTTTTAATTAAAGACATTTAAGATCTAATAGTACAGTGTGTTTTATGTAATTGTAATTTTTGTTGTTTTACACAACAACCCTTACTATAAATACAGTCGGCAATTGTATAATTCCCACCCTCATAAATGTAGCAAAATTAAATTTTTAATTTAAGTTTGGGTATTTTATTATTTATTTTTTCAAAAAGATTGTTATGTATAGTTAATCTTATTGCAACATTCTTTTATTTTATCTCTAGATTTAAAAAAAACTATAAAATATAAGGTGTTCCATAAAAAAACATAACTTTAATATTGATTTTTTCATATATGTGTAGAAAAAAATTGAGAATTTCAACAGGTTTCCGTGGCGGTTATGTTGCCCCACTCTGTATATAAATAAAGAAAAAGTTAGTAATTATTCAACTAAGTACCTTTTATCTAAGTGGCAATACTAGAAAACACGACAGAATTCAGAAAATTTATTTTATCAAAATCGTTTATTCTCGAAAGGAATAACTTCGCGTTACGTATTGCAGCGTGGTTTACATTTAATTAAACGTAAAAAATCCATAACGGTTTGTAATGAAAGATTAATTAAACACTTATTTAAAATTGTATTTTACAAGACCAATTTAGAAAAACATCCGGCAAAACAAAATATTAAAGACTGGCAAACACGCATAACAAAAACAAAGGAAATTGATGCATACGCAACACAAAAAAAATATTTTACCAAACAAAGCTTAATTTTGATAAATTAATTAGCTAAAGAAATAGATTAGATAAACTAGCGATTAATGTTATTATAGAATGCTCTTTTGTAATCTATACTAATATTATAAAAAAGTAAAGTTTGCAAGTTTTTATAATATTAGTATAGATAACGCCCGATTTCAAAACATCTTTCATCAATATTTAGAATGGATTTTAACTGTAGTTATTTTTAATCTATCACGTGGAATTTAAGTAGGTTATCTTAAATTCTCATGAATATACATTTAACCTTCCGATTACCATTGGGGTCTTTTTTGACCCCAGACATCGTGATGTTTTTGTTGTCTTTTCTTAAGTTTTTTTACAACTGAACCCAATATTTTTTTAGCTGAGTTTCTTCCAACAATGTTTAATAATATATAACAAATTTTTCAATTGTTATTTGTTTTGCGACGTAAAAAAAATATTGTCGTTGGGGTCATATTTGACCCCACTTGGTAACCGACGTTCTAAAAAGTAATTCTAATATTTTGTCTGCATTTGTCATCTAATCTGCTTGTTTCAACGTGTTTCAACGTGTTATTCGTCTGAATCATGATTACTACCATTCCGTCTTTAGTCATTACATTCGGTGAGTTTGTTCGAATCAGTTGAAAAGTGTGTCTGCTGTGTTATTACATTTGATTGGAAATAGTTGTTGAATTATGGCTAGAAAATATTTGTCTCAGCGTGAAGTGGAAGAAATAGCTAGCAATATTAATTTACTGAATGAAATTGAAGATGAAATTCTATCTGACGATAGTGATGCCAAATTTGAAGAAATAAGTATACCTGATGTAAATCCGATTGGAAGTTTTTAAGAAGATGGAGTGATGATAATTCGCCCAATGATAAAGATATACTGGTGGGTAAAGATGGTTCCATATGGAAAAAAGATAAGCCTCATGTTAGAAGACGAAATCAGCGAAATATTCTAAAAACACCGCCAGGATTAACAGAATTCAGTGAACATATTTCAACATACCTAGATGCTTTCCATTTATTTATCTTGGAAGGCATTATAGACATAATACTTAAAGAAAGAAACATTCGAGCTAGAAGAATTGTAGGCGATACGTGGAAGTCAGTAGATGCGGATGAGTTACATGCATTTTTCGGATTACTGCTTCTAGCTGTTAGTTTGAAAGCACGCCAAGAACCAATATTGGAGCTGTGGAGTACGAAATACATGTCTCTCCATAGACCAATTTTTTGTGCTGCAATGTCTCGTAACCGAATGAGAGACCTTTTGAATTACATTCGATTTGACGATATGGACACCCGAGAAGAACGACGGGCAACAGATAAATTAGCAGCTATTCGTAACATTCACGATATTCTCGCTGCAAATTGCAAAAAATCGAATAACCCTAATGCTGAAGTATGTATTGATGAACAAATTGTTCCTTTCCGTGGAAAATGTCTCTTTCGAGTGTATATGAAGTCGAAACCAGATAAATACGGAATTAAAATCTGGGCTTTATGCGATGTTAGTAACAGATATTGCTGGAATTTCCAAATATATACTGGAATCGTAGACAACGCTCAAGAACGGGAACAAGGTAAAACACAATTTTATCGCTTTATGCACGAGTATAAAATTTCATTTCTGGGGAAGCGGGTAATTTTGGATTTGGTTGAGGGTTTGAGAGAGGATTATGGTATTACCACAGATATTTTTTTTACGTCTATGTCTTTGGCGAAGAAGCTACCGCAGCAATCAAAAACCTTGACCGGAACAATTCGTAAAACACGTAGAGAAATGCTAAAAGAATTTTTGCCAAAAAGAAATCGAGCAGAATACTCAAGCGAAATTCTATATGGAGAAGACACAATTTTAGTATCTTACGTACCTAAAAAATATAGAAGCGTTATGCTACTTTCAACGCAACACCAAGATTTGGAATTGTCCGGAGAAGACCTCAGTTACAAACCGGAAGTTATCTTGGACTATAATAGCTGCAAAGGAGCTGTGGACAACGTCGATAAAATGGTGAAGGAATACTTATGCAAAAGAAATACAAATCGTTGGCCTCTTGTTCTCTTTTTTAATTTCTTTGATATTGCTGCCATAAATGCATCTATTCTATACACTACAAAGTTTGAAAATTTAGAAAAAGGGAAAACATCACGAAGGAGATTATTTTTGCAAAAACTTGGGTTTGAATTAGTAATCCCACATATCAAAAAACGTACACAGGATTACCAAGACATGTGAAGAATGCAATAGCGATGGTTTTGGCAGACACAGAACCAGAGGAAGTGGGAGTCCGCAAGACGAAACTATCGCTCGCCCAAAAAGAGGTCGTTGTAAGATATGTCCAAGAGCAAATGACAAAAAATGTTAGGAAACGTGAAAAGTGCAAACTCTTTGTATTGTAACCTGCGTTTGGTATTTTTAGCAGTGGATCTTTTATGTCAGACCCCGTAAGTAGATCCAACTGGCTAAAGTTGCGGTTTCTTTCTTTTTTTTTCGATTGATTAATTCGATGTTAGCATCGAAAACGTTTTGCTCGTTATTTTATTACGTGTGATTTCAGTTTATTGGTATTTCAAGTTATTTTACAGTTGTTACTGGTATTTTTTTTTTGAATGCATTAAGTTCCGTGGTTTTGATTTAGATTTAGTATTTTACTTGTTTATCTCAGTAAAATAACAATGCTGGATAATTTACGACTTCCTTTTGGAATGTAATTTGATTATTTTTCTTGGTATCTATACTTTGTTTATGTTGAGTTCTTTTATGAGCGCGATTGCAAACCACCTGCAATTTAGCGAAGTAAGCGTTTTTGGTGAGAAATGTTTAGGTCTACGTGATAGAATTCACGTGGCCAATTATAGTTTTCATCTTTGTTAATTTAGTTCGTTTAATGTTCTATCTTTTACAAAGATTTTACGGCGCAAGTTCATGAAATTAGGTGGGAATACGAAGTTTTAAAAGAGGTAAAATTTTGTTTTGAGGGATGATTATTGTTTTCGGAGGCAATTAAGAAGTACCGGGTACCGTAATGTAGTTGAGTGGTTAGGGTACTTTTACCCTATCGTTATGTAATACCGCGGAAGTTAGTTGGAACCGTGAAAATTAAGTGTAGTGGTGGAAAAGTTTGATTTTCCAAATTTCGTAATTTACGGTTTAAATAGACTTCATGGTTTCCAAAAATAAAAACTCACGTTCGAGGGATTTAATTTCGATGTGTTGTGTGGAAAAATCCTGTTTTCGCCGTTGTGCGGCTTTAAATTAAATTGTGAAATAAATCTTCCGCCGGTATTCTATTGTTTGGGGGTCCCACCGAGCTTGTATTCGACTACTGAACACCTGGACCGACCGGAGTTCAATCTAATTACGTAGCTTCTGGAAACGCTGTGCCGACAGTTCATCTAAGTAAAGGTATTTATCGACTTTGTTATTATCGTGAAGTGATCCGCGATCGATATGATTTAAAAGCTTTGATTTGAGCCGATTGAATTACGGCTAACGTTAAATATTTCAAGAAACACTTAAAGGTGTTTGCGTGAAGTTCGATTGAATTAATTTTGTTTTGTGTGTATGTAAAAGTAAATCTTATTCATGCATAAAGATAATGTAACGAAATGTAACGATATGTAAACTATAATTTGTTTGAACGTTTAGTTGGAAGCAAAGTTTCGGACGTATATTTTATAACTTGTGTATTTTTATTTTATTTGAATTTGTTTACTACTTATGCGGTCAAGGCCTTGAAGTTTATTTTTATTACGTTTTCTTTGAAAAAGACGAGTTAACGCTATTATCAGTATTATTTTCTGTTTATATATTTTAATTTTGTATTCAGTTTGTTAATTTTTGTTTTGTCTTGCTTATTATTATTTCATTAATTATTTTCTTTTAATCGAATTTGTTTGATATTCATTATTTATTTTTTTTAATTAATATTCAGTCAATAAATGTTAAATTGTTAAACTGTAAAGAGCTTTTATTCATTCAGCTGCCGCGTACGTAATTTTTGTTTTAAGTGTATTTCAGAATAGTTACAACTCAAGGTAAGTTCCGGGGTTGTAACCAACCAGATGAGCTTTCGGGTTATCAGGGGTCCGGAAGCTACGATCATCGTGACCTTGATTGGCGCCCTAACCGATTTTTGAGTCTTTTACCGTTTTAGTTCGATTGTATGTCATTCTCGTTTCCAAGTTATCACGGAATTTTAAAATATAACCCACCCCGCCTCCACTGAGCAACCGGCACAACATCGTTTATGTTACCTCATTTCAGGCAGTGACTTTGTTTTAACTTTGGCATGTAACAGTATGTAAACAACATTGCCAGAAAAAAACTACAATAATATGTAATAGTTGTTGCCCTCACTAATTTATGTTTACATTATTTATTTTTATATTTTTATTAGTTTATATGAAATCTAATGTTAATTTAAAATATTAATAAAGGTTACCATTACAAATTAATCGGTTTTTCTTTACAAAATAAGAAAAAAAAACTTGGAGTCAAATCTGACCCCACTTGGTAATCGACGCCTCAAAAATTGCTTGGTTATCCGAAGGTTAATTAACACCAAGCAGATTTTATGTTGATAAAAACTGCTTTTTTACACAACATTGTTTGAACCAGCATTTTAGATTATACGATCGTGCTAACATTAGAATGTCTTCCGGGTTTGGACCGTGCCATAGTTGCAACCGAAGCTGCCAACGTTTCGCCCACTTTCGTGGTTCTCCACGCGAGTGGCCAAAGAGGCGACAGAAAAAATGCGTTCGTCTATAAGATAGGTAGATACGCACCGTACGTACGTGTAAGGAATAGTATTAGTGTTGAGAAAGTAGGAAAAGGTTGCTTAAAAACTATAGTAAACATATCAACAGAAAGCGCTGTTAGTTAAATCCTGTTTTCTAGAACGCGTTAACAAGATTTGAACGTTTAAACTTTGTATATAAGCGCTGTCGACCTTTCCCATACATTGCCTTCAACACAAAAGTCAAGTGACAAGAATTTAATTTCTTCTGCAAGTAAACACAGGAAAAATGAAAAAAGTGTCAAAAACTCAAAATGCGAAGCAGCGTGCCGACATTATAAAACTCAAATGTCTTATAATCAATTTAGGTAACATTTTCGCATTTGGAAACTCATATTTTTCAATACAAAAAAAAAAAAAACAAAACGTATAAAATACCCCAATACCTTCAATCATGACCAAGATTTAAAGTTATCCAGTAGTGACTTATCAAAATTCTTTAATGTTGAAGAATCTGATTTGGTTAACAAGTTTTAACTTTATTGATTTATTTCTTGCCTTGCAAAATTTGCAAAAAATCTGTCTCAACATTGATACGGTCTAATCTCAGAATACGTTCAGTTTAACTACAGAAGCCTTAACTACTGCAATCAAAATTTAAAAAATAAAAAAACTCAGAATAAGTCCAAGCTAGATGAACCAGTGTAGTAGAAGGACCAACACAGAAATCGTCATTTTTAATATCGACGAAAGTAGCCCTCAGTCAAAAAAGATGCAAGAGTGTATATGTATGCCGCTGGAGAAAAAAGCAGAAACTATTTCTGTTTGCATAGATGAAAGGCCTCCAGAGTCAGCTATTTAAATAAACCAAAAGTTAGCCTATGCTAATGCCAAAATATTTAAAAACTGGATGATCACACTTTTCACACAAATTCTGTAAAAGTGTTAGAATTCTCTGAAGCAAATCAAATAATTCTTTTGTACTTACCAAATCACACAACTCCCTTTTTACAATCACTGGACAGATTTTTTTTTAAATCAGTCAAATCAAATCATTACTCTGAGTGCAATCGGTTTAGAAAAATTAGTACTTTTAAAGAAAATAACTTGGTATCGATTTTTGGAAAAAATGAAATACAGTATAAAATAGAATTTCCATTTTTAAAGCTACAGGAATCTCATCTTTCACTCGTTCTACGCTGCAGTTCTTCAGTCCATTTCGGTTCAGTTTTAAAAACGGCGGACTTTAAATGACCCCACAGAAAAAAATCCAATAGTGCTAAATCGGGTAATTTTGGAGACCATTCAATTGGCCCTCTTCTGTCAATCAACCGACTTAGATAATAATCATATAGCCATTGTCTAACTCCATCTTGTTGCAAATGGAGTAAAGTCTCACTTAACGAAGATTTCCATTTATGTTCCTCTGATTTTGAAAGGCTTCAATTATTAAGGGTTTTTTGACATTTTCTAACAATTCAAAATAAAGTCTACCAGTCAAATTTCTATATATGAAGACAGAGCCAATCATAGCACTTTCCAAAATTCTGGGTATTGAGTGTACAGTGCAGTAAATTGTAAGGATTGAAGCGACTTCAATACCGACAGTTTTGTTTGTCATCATTGAAACACATGTTTCTTAGAAATGTCGAGTTTGCATTAATTGAAAGATGATAGTTTCACAAGATTCAGTTCTCAGCTCAATCATCATCTCAAAAAAAAACTTGTACGATTAGCAAACGATTGATAGCAGAGCCATCTTATAGTATAAAATGTATGAACGATAACTGTAAATACCTATAAAGGTGGTAAACGTTGTAAATCGATTTTACATCAGCGTAATTCAAAACAGCTTTGAATAAAACTGCGAGATAAAACCACAACGTAAAAAACATTGCAGTTACAGCAATTTCAATGCAATTGTGCAAATGCGATCAGAGTGAAGTACTAACGACCGTTTGCTCTTCTGGGGCATTGGCAGTAGGAGGTACAGTTTAATGTAATTCCTACACAATTCTTTACGCCAGAAAGGTATAAGTCATGAAGGGACTGTGCAAGATGCACCCCAACAGAATGGTGTAGCAGAGCGCATAAATCGCACTCTCCTTGAGTGTGCCAAATAGTTATTGTTTGCATCAAATCATCAACACAGCCACTTATCTCCAGAATCGTTGCCCTACTCAAGCTTTAAAAAATTTAACACCAGAGGAAGCATGTGAGCGACCAAATCTCAATCGGTTACGTACATTTTATTGTAATTCACATTCCACAATCACAAAGAGATAAGTTTCAGCCAAAAGCCAAGAAGTAGGATACAGTGATCAAACCAAAGACTACAGAAATTACAATTCCAAAACGGAAAAGTATCATCATTTGGCTCGTACTTCATTAAAAACCATATGGAAACGTTGACACAATCACCTACACGTCACTTTTTCAGTAATGCTAAAATATTTACAATATTAGACAAAGTTCGTTTTACTAAAGTCGTACCGTTACTAGATGATTTGCTGCAGAGCACATCTGCCGATACAAGATTTCATTCCACTCCATCAACATCTATGGTCAATGAAGCAGTAAACGACATCAATTTACCAACTGTTACAACTACAACAAATACATAAGTTGATGAAGAAAATCGCTATCCGAAAGGAGTACGTACACACAATAAACTAATTTTTAATGAAGATTTTATATGCAACTAAGCCATGCTGTG
The DNA here is from genome assembly GCA_035610365.1 of Aquatica leii. NCBI lineage: Eukaryota > Metazoa > Arthropoda > Insecta > Coleoptera > Lampyridae > Aquatica > Aquatica leii. The sequence continues at coordinate 21,943,217 of CM069432.1, read as the reverse complement.
TACTACAAGCCGCACTACAGAACACAAAGCACTTGAAGAGGAAAATACAGAAAAATGCCAAATGGCCATGGAAAAAAAGATAGAGTTTCGTCATCTGAATAAATCATAGACTCCTGCCAAATTGCCACCTGGTCGTAAAGTCAATGCCATGAAACGGGTTTTCCAGCCCCGATGGAACTGTGATCCGCCACAAAACAAGATTGGTAGCCAGAGGATACTCTCAAACAAAGGGTACATAATATGAAGAAACATTTTCTCTTGTCGTCGACTCTAGCTCAATCTGTGCCTTGATAGCACTTGCTGTAAATCTAGAACTGTCAATAAATAAATGGACGTGGCCACATCTTTTTTACATTCTGAACTTGCAGAAGACATATATATATATCCAGATGGTGAAATTTGCTTACATAAAAATCGGTTTATCGTCTTAAACAAGCCAGTTGTGTCTGGTATCTGAAATTAGATAAAGTATTGAAACAACTCAACTTTAAACCATCATGTCATAATGCGCAATATGATTATTCTCAGCAACAGTCAAGAAAAAAATGCCGTTTAAAATAAAGACTAAAGCATACCTTTTCAATAAACGATTTAGGATCAATACACCACTGTCTGTGTATACGTTTTAGAAAACAAAATGGACACATAATCCTTGATGAAGAAAACTAATTAATAAATGATCTTGAAAAATTCAAAATCAGTAATAGTAAGTCAGCTCTAACTCCTTTAGACCGGAACACAAAACTTTTCAAGGACATGGAATCGAAAACAACAGCAGAAAGGATAGAAAGAAATAAGTGGTATATTGAGAAGATTTAATAAAAAGCCAGGAAGAACTCATTGGTCTGCTATAAAGAAACTTTTCCGATGCATAAAAAGAATCCTTACTTGAGGAATAAAGTATTGCAAGAGAAGACTAGATAGCTGGTCCAGAAGATCGCAGATCTACTACAAGATACGTTTTTCTGTTTTCCGTAACTGCAATATCCTAAAAATCCAAAAAAAACAACCAACAGTGGCTTTGTTTTCTACTGAAGCAAAGTACATAGCTATAGCCTTAGGGCTCCGCAGAGTATTTTTAAGGGCTCTGTGAACAAAAACAAAAAAATAATAATCAAGTGTACGCTTTAAAAAAAGAAATAATTAATTTTAATAATGTTTGTCATGTACTAAAACTATATCTACTTTAATCTAGATAGAATGCTTTGTTTTGTATAGTTCTTTATCAAAGTATATATAATCACTGATCTATGGGCATTTGGGTTCCAGCAAACAATTGTGATTTAAGATCCTGTTGAATTTTGTTGTATATATAAATATAAACAATTAAAAGTTACTAAACTGTATTCATTTTCAAGATAGAACGCACGAAAACAAAATAAATTGCATGTTCAATGCGTGATCATCACGTGCTGTTGCAAATGCCTATTGTATTTGACCGCTTCTTGAAACAAGTGGGGTATTTATACTAAAATAAGAATGTCTTCCGAGTTTGGACCGTGTCATTGTTGTTGCAACCGAAGCTGCCAACGTTTCGCCCACTTTCGTAAGGGGCTTCATCAGGGCGTGAGATAAATCGCAAAACTCAAACAAGCAACCGAAATCTAACTAAGAACTTCTCAAAAGTTAGGTTATTCACTTGTGAAACAAGCCATAATCTAAACTCTGAAAAGATAAAAAATAAAACGATAACTTGAAAAAGCAAACGAAAATCTAACAAAGAACCACTACACAGTTAGGTAATCAACTTGTGAACCAAGCCAGAATCTAAACTCCGTGAAGTGACTTAAGAAGAAATACTCTCCGTATATAAAGAAAAATGATCGTCACGACTGGTTAAGCTCGACTCTGATTGGGTTACGGTTGATAAGGAGCGTGTTTTCGATAAATGACTAATGACCGGGAACTAAAGCGGGGATAGCTCGAAACCATCATCGCGATTGAAGTTATTAGGGGTGTCTCGGAATTTCCAGTTGAAAAAGAATGGAGAATTGGTAATCAACAAAACATTATCAAAATCTATCTTGTGACCTGTAGTGAAATACTGTTCAGCAACCGCAGACTTAGAAATATCCTTATACAACAATCATGTTCTGAAATGCGAGTAATTACGGAACGACCGGTCTCACCAATGTAGACTAAACCACATGAACAAGGAATTCGGTATATACCTTCAGATGAAAGTGTAGGAAATTTGTCTTTGGGAGAAGGAAGAATCTGAGAAATTTTGCCTTTTGAGTTGAATATGGGTTTAATACCATTTTTACGAACCTGGTCACGCTAGATGCGAGTAATGCATTTTTACCCCTAACGTGGCCAGTTATAATTGCGGCACTTCAGGTGAATATCCTCACTAAAATCGTACAGAAATATCTTAATAGAAAACGGATAATACAAAGATCCAATATATTAAAAACTTTCCAGGTGATCTGCGAAGGCCCATAAAGGTGTCGGTATTGAGACCGACTTTGTAGAATGCCATTTTTAACAATATACTAAGAATGGACTTCGGCTCACAAGCTCAAGTTATCGCATTTGTGGACGACATTACCCTAATGACTAGCGCTAGAACAAAAAACAAGCCCGCGCAATCACACGAATCAATAATTAGTTTATTATTCACAAAGTTAAAGCCATGCAAAACTAAAGCCATAGTCTTCTGGGACCAACTCAAAATAGGGTTTATCTCATTTAGAGTACATACACCACGTAATCACACTGAAGAATAATATTGAATGCTTCGGTGTTTACCTCGACAAACAGAGATGGCAGCCGCCAAATCCACAACTATAAATGTAAAAAGGTCATCGATGTTAAAAAGGCAACTGGTAAAATAGATAACTTATTGTTGATCAAGAAGGTAGGTGATTTACCATTGTTTAACGTTGCCATGCCGCAGTTGGTCATCTATCCAGTTAGTACGCGGCCGCTCGTACTTTTTTTGTTTTCACCTCATTTTTGGGACTGAGTCAGCATTTTGTATTTACTTATCAGTGTCACACTGTTATCTAATATTTTCTGGAAGTGCTCAAACGGTTAGTAGGAGGAAATATAGCGCGAGTAAATCCAATAGTGTTCTAACTCTATAGCCATAGCCCAACTCGTGCTTTCAGTTTGTAGCACTGTAATCTTGTTCCCAATGGTCGTTTTCTGCATCGGTTCTCCATCCGGCGATATTTGCTTTATTCATTTTAGGTTCAGTGACCATTACTATGACAATATCGTTTTTTACAGCTGTGGCACACAAGAGGCCGTGCGCCGGCTTTCGCATGTTCTGGTTAACCTGGATCACTTTAATGGTTGTGTTATCTGCCATTGTTTTAATTAATGGGTCGTTTTCACTTACGGTTGTTTGTTTCTTTGGTTGATTATTGTATAGGACAAGACTTTGTTCATATACTGTGATGAGCATTTCTTTTGCTTTTTGCTTTGGTTTTTAGGTGGCTTTTATTGTCACAGTTACAGCAAAAACCCCTCGAATCAATCTCCTTACAGTTTTTTGTATTTTGAATTATGCCCCAACACGTGTTACATTTCTTATCGGATCTGTTTTTCCAGTATTCGACAAGGGGTTATGCTTATCCGGACTCTCTTCGTCTCTAATAGTTTGAATCCTATTGGCTTTGTCGTTATTGCCGTAGCAATTTGCATCCTTTTTTCTACTCTTATGGTTTCCCTGTCGGTAATTCCAGGCGTTGATGGAAAAGCATCCCGTACTTCGTTAAGTGTCGTGACCTCATCTATGTTTTTTATATGGAATACTATTTTGCTATTTCTTCTAACTTTTACATTTGTCTTAACTTTTCCAGCTCTTACTCAAAGATTTTTTTCATTATTTCGTTTTCAGCTACTAGGAGCAGGTTACTTTTCTTTGTTTTCCTTGGCATTTTGAATGAATCCTTTTCAGTTTTGTTTCCAGAGTTTTCTTGACACTTTTAAGCAGGTTTTTATAAGTTTTTTTCCTCACTCATTAACAGCAAACTGTAGGTTTTCTTCTTGTCCTGGCTTGAGGAATGTGGTGGGATTTTTTCACGTATCGTCACTTCAATATCAATTTCTATAAATGCGGCCTTTGCCAACTTCTTGATATACCTGCCACAGGTGCCCTGGTTAGACGAGCACCCAATCAGTACACGCTTGACTCCAATGGTATTAAATTGCGTTTTGACTTTGGTCAGAGAGTTTTTCTTCTGACTGCAGATTTTTTTAGCATCAGTAGTTTGCGTTCGCCTAGTTTTCTTTTTTGGTCAACGTCGTTTAGCTGAGTATTTTTTTTTCAGTGTGTTGATTGTTGCTCCAGTTTTAGAAATACATATTTTTATACAAGATTAACAATGTGTTGTTTTTATTTTATGTACTGTAAGTATCATAATTCTTACTTTCTTTGTATTTACGTTTCCAGTCGATTGCACGTACGACTGGACGTACATAGTAGGTTGTTTTTACAAATAACTATAAAAAAAATTTCTCTGTGTCGTATATTATTAGATGGTGGGCTCCGGTTCTCTGAATCATCGAGATTTGCATATTTGTGTTATAATTTACAAACGTAAATTTATTTTTTGTGGGAATATGAAAGTTAGCTCAAAAAATTTAAATTTGTTGTACAACGTGTTGTTTAACGGAAGGGGACTTATTTCAACCATTATTGTCTGTGATATTGACCTACGTTCTAGCGCTTGATAACAGTTATGTAACTTTATCTTCTCCTATCTACGAACTTTTTTGTTTGTGATAAAGTAAATACACTCGTTATTACAACTTCTGATTTGTCCTTTGTTTTCTTACAGCTTTAGGGAGATTTAAACGGCGATTCCCCTTCTAATCTATTATCGTTTTGGAGCTTTTTTTTATCTTGCTTTATAATTTAGCACCAAGAAGCTTACGATTCAATTTCCAAATTAAAGTGAGTTAGTCGCTGCCTTTTTTAAGTTGCGAGATAAAGTATTTTGGATTTATGAATTCCGATAATTGTCCTGTGTGCTTTGTCTAACAAAATTTTAGCAAACAGTTTTATGTTTCCTGCAAAAATGCTTCAGTATTTCCAATCTTTGCATCAAAAATGTAAAAATAAGAATGCGAATTTTATACGCGAAAATGAAAATGGCTTTTAAAAACTAAAACGTCTACGCTTCAAACGTCGCAGACGATTAATAAAAATGCTATCGCAGCTTCTTACATTGTTTTGTACAAAATTGCAATAGGTGGAAAAGCTCACACAATACCAAAAAAGTCTTGTAAGTTTTCTCTACAAATGGATCAATCCACTGATGTAGCAGACTTAGCAGTCTTGTTAGCATTTGTACGGTATCAATACGAATATGGTATAGAAGAGGATCTACTTATTTGTAAGTTGTTAGAAAGTAATACTACAAGAGCTGAAATTTTCAATGTTGTTAACTATTTTTGCGAAAATGGATTATTGCATCAATGCACTGATGAAGCAAAAGTGATGGTGGGAAAACTACATACAAGAATTTAAGAGATTTCTAAAAATTGTAGCAGTAGTCACTGTGTAATTCACCGCCAAACATTAGCGGTCAAAAATTTACCATTTCCTCTTAAAACTGCTCTTGACAAGTCAGTGAAAATAATAAAGTCTCGCCCTTCATACATCTGTACTACTTCACACAGAAGTACAATGGTTATATAACAGGGTAAAATTTGAGAATCGACTACTATTAGAAATTTTGTTGTAGCCTTAGACACGAGTATCCAGAACTGTCATAAAAAGCTATTTCTGTTTTTTCATTTGTCAGCACATACCTTTGCAAAACTGGGGTTTCTTTGTACGTACCCACTAAAAAGAAGTATCAAAATCGCTTGAATGCAAAACTTTACATGGGGCTCCAACTCTCTCTCAATATCACACATCACATTAACATATCAACACTTGTAACAATTAACAATAAAGATCGCCTTTAAAACTATTTTTAATAATTTCACCTAAAATTTACTATTTAAACGTTCGAGAAATTATTTACAAATGCAAAAGCCTTCTAAAAGCTGTCTAGAAGATATAGCGAAAAGTAGGGAACGCTCTAGAAGGATTCGCCGATGTCTATAAATGCCGAAGATGGAAATCGTAGGTCAGTTATTGCTGGAATGTCAATGCAGCAGTGTTAAGAACATTATCAAGTGGAAATAAATCGTTAGCACGCGTGTGTCTACATAAATATACAGAGAATAATCGTGTACGTGATTTATAGTGTAAACAAGTGTGAAATCCGAGGACGTTATCTTATCGTAAGTGATAGTGTTATACAACGGTTATACATAAAATACTGTGTTTTCATTAAATATTTTTAGATTTAATTAGTTCGGTTAATTTAAAAGTGTACATATTTCTAGAATAAGTAAACATAATTTTTAATCGTTTAAATAAATTAGTTTTTAATAAATAGATACGCAACAGTGGTGTCACGGTGTGAAGTTCGCGGTTTTTATTAGTGTAAATACCATTAAATAATCTAATATCGCTCCCGTAATTGATTGCGCGATACTCGTGTTTATTTATAAAGTTAATATAGTGTTTATTAAACTTTTTCTTTTAACAAGTGCGCGATCGCGATTTTAATTAAATTCGTTTCCGTACACTAGTGGTTTATTATTAAGTGGATCGTTATTAAAATTTTGTGTTATACAAAAACTGCATTTTAAAAAGTAGTGTATTTAAACGTTATATTCGTGTTATATTTAAATTTATGCCAGTGACGCGTTCGCAAGCAGTTAAAATGGTTGCAAAGCTATTTGAATTTCTTGAATCAATCAAAAATGGTCAGGAATCGATGAAAAAAAAGGGAAGAAAATTTTTACGAAAATTCGCAGAAAATGGAAGAAAATACTCAGAAAATTCAAGAAAAATTATTTGAAAATACCCAGAAAATAGAAGAAAAGTTGATGGAAAACTCTAGACGATTAAAAAAAGAAATACGAATGAACATAGAAATTCAAATCAAAATTGTGCAAGAAGAAACTCAAGCAGATATGTTAATTTTAAAAGAAGAAATTTGCGAATCTGTGAATGACAAAATAGAAGAAGTAGAAGACAAATTAGAACAAAAGTTAGAAGAAAAATTGAGAGAAAGAATACAACTGCTTGAAGAAAGAATAAGTCGATTGAATTGTCACAGCGAAGGAAGCGTCACGAGTGAAGATTTAATAATAGACCATCGAGAAGAAAACACTCACAAGTTCAAAGTTGTACCACCGAATTTTGATGGTAAAGTTCCATGGTCAACCTACTACAAGCAGTTTGAAGCCGCAGCTACTGCTAATGGTTGGAGCAAAAAGCAGAAAGCGACGTCTTTAATAGTGTCCTTACGTGGAGAAGCGCTTGGAATTTTACAAACTGTTCCGGACCACCTGCAAGAAAATTACGAACTCTTAATATCACGATTAGAAATGAGATATGGGGATGCTCATCTTCAACAAGTATACCAGACTCAAATTAAAAGTCGGGTTCAAAAAGCTGCCGAAAGTCTTCAAGAGTTTGAGGCTGACATCGCCAGACTAACACGGCTTGCGTATCCTACAGCGCCAGATACCTTCTTGGAGCAATTGGCTATTCAAACCTTTGTAGACGGCATCCGAGACAGCGAAACACAGCAGACTCTCCGGTTAGCTCGACCGAAGACCTTGGATGACGCATTAACCCATGCTTTGGAGTTCGAGGCGGCGAAACAAGCATCGCAACGAGATGGTCATAGACTCTGCTGTGCTGCAGAAGTACCCGCGCAGACATTGGAAAGCATCAAAGAGATAGCGCGACGAATACTTCGGGAAAGAGGAGTGACAGCTTTGAACTGCGATGAAATAGGCCATGTACGACGGCATCGTACAAAACCTAAGAAGAGGACAAGAAGAGCGCTCGATAATTTGGAACGAGGCGAGCAAAAGAGACAAAAAGTAATCTCATCTAGTCAGACTCCGGAGATTACAATCCAAATGGCATCGCCTAGGGAGCAATTTCATAGCATTTATCTCGATGGCAAGATCAATGGAAGAAGCGTCCAGTTACTGGTTGACACGGGAGCGACGAAGACCATCATTCGTCCTGACGTGTTATTGGAAAACGAGAAGACATCACCAGTAACAGCACGACTTCGAACAGCGACTGGCGACGAAATACCTACTCACGGACAAGTCAAAGTAACCATTGCTTTGGAAAATGGAGTACTCGACCATCAAGTACTGGTAGCCAACATCACGGAAGAAGTTATCCTGGGAATGGACGTGATAAAAAAGTATGGGTTCCGTTTGGATATGAAGAACGATGTCCTGAAGATCGACAATGAAGAAGTTCCTTTTCATTCGTCAGAGAAGGCAGCCGTGCGAGTCTTATTGAGTGAAGACGTGACTCTGCCTGCAAGGACTGAAAGTGTGGTGATGGCACGCCTGGATGGAAGTCTCCGGGAAGGCTATATACGCGCGATTGAACCAATGGAGAGCGGTTTAGTTGAAAAGGGACTACTCGTTGGCAGAACTTTAGTACGAGTAAAGAACACGATGCCAGTAAGGATCTTAAACATTAACTCAGATCCTGTAACGTTGAAAAAGAAGACCGTGGTAGGCCAATGCACGCCAGTATCACAAATTGTGAGATGCGTGAAGTCGAACGAAGATACGTCGCCGAAGAAGTGTCCACAACATCTATTGGACATTCTTACCACCAAATGCCAAAACCTCAGCCAAGACCAGCTAACTAAAGTTAAAGTGTTGATCCAAGAGTACCAAGATGTGTTCGCGCTGGAGAGTGGTTCCAAAGGAAGAACTAACGTGGTGAAACATAAAATTAATACCGGAGACGCTTGGCCGATACGACAACATCCACGCAGACTTCCTTTGGCGAAAAGAGAAGAAGCCAAACAAATAATTACGGATATGGAGAGAGAAGGCGTGATTGAACCTTCAAGTAGCCCATGGGCATCCCCAGTGGTACTCGTAAAGAAGAAGGATGGATCAACGAGATTTTGTGTAGACTACAGACAGCTAAACGACGTGACCAAAAAGGACAGCTACCCTTTACCCAGAATCGACGATACGCTAGACACCCTGTCAGGATTCCAGTGGTTTTCTACGTTAGATTTAAAGAGTGGATACTGGCAGGTAGAATTAGAACCCAAGGATCGTGAAAAACAGCTTTTACGATCGGAACTGGTTTGTGGCAGTTCACTGTAATGCCCTTCGGCCTGTGTAACGCTCCTGCAACGTTCGAGCGTTTGATGAAGACCATCTTGCGCGGATTGTCTTGGAAGACGTGCTTGGTTTACCTGGACGACGTGATCGTGGTTGGAAGGTCGTTTGAAGAACACTTAAACAACTTGAAGGAAGTGTTCCAGCGATTACGTGGGCTAACCTCAAACTGAGCCCAAAGAAGTGCAACGTGTTTAAGAAAGAAGTCCAATACCTTGGCCACGTCGTATCTAGAGATGGAGTGAGGGCTGACCCAGACAAAATCCGAGCAGTGCAAGCATGGCCAAGACCAATCGACAAACATCAGGTCCGAAGTTTCCTTGGGTTGTGCACTTATTATAGAAGATTTGTACCCGGATTTGCCAATATTGCCAAACCATTAACAAAATTAACCGAAGAAAAAGCAGAATTTAGATGGAATGAAAACTGCGAAAGTTCTTTTAATCAATTAAAACAAGCCCTAGTCACTTCGCCGATTTTGAGTTATCCAAGAGAAGATGGAAAGTTTGTTTTGGATACCGACGCAAGCAATCTGGCCATAGGCGCGGTCCTTTCGCAGATTCAAGATGGACAAGAAAATGTTATCGCGTATTTTAGCAAGGTTTTGTCCAGGCCAGCAAGGAATTATTGCGTGACTAGGAGGGAGCTGTTAGCAGTCGTGAAGTCCATCGAACATTTCTATAAGTATTTGTATGGACAAAAATTTTTACTGAGAACAGACCACGCCGCTTTAAAATGGCTTCTGCAGTTCCGTAACCCAGAAGGACAAGTGGCAAGATGGATCGAGAGACTGCAAGAGTATGACTATGACACAGAACACCGTGCCGGAAGCAGTCATCGGAACGCTGATGCCTTGTCCAGAACACCATGTCCGGCGGACTGCAGCCATTGTTCGCGACTGGAAGAAAAAATCGAATGTCTCCGGAGAACTGCTATGGTTGATGATAAGTGGGAACCTGAGCAGTTACGTCGCGAACAAGAAGACGACCCTGAAATAAGACAACTCCTCGACTGGAAAGAAAGCGGCCGACGACCAACCTGGGAAGAAGTGAGTGCTTTGGGCAGAAATATCAAAGCGTACTGGGCGCAGTGTGACTCCTTGATAGTAGAAGACGGTCTTCTTAAGCGATCCCTAGAAAATGCCGAGGGCACGGGAAACAGACTACAGCTGGTAGTGCCGAAGAGCAGGGTGACAGAAGTGTTGAAGCATCTCCACGATGGGACATCAGGAGGACACTTTGGCATTAAGAAGACGTTGGGTAAAGTGCGAGAACGATTCTACTGGATGAACTGCAAAGAGGACGTCATGAAATGGTGCCGTAAATGCATAGTCTGCGCATCAGAAAATGGTCCAGCGAGAAAGCGCAAAGCACCCATGAAACAATACAACGTAGGAAGCCCTTTGGAAAGAGTAGCGATTGACATCGCAGGGCCGTTCCCAGAATCCGATTCGGGAAATAAATACATCCTGGTGGCGATGGATTATTTCACGAAATGGACGGAGGCTTACGCCATACCCAATCAGGAAGCAGCTACAGTCGCAGACGTATTAGTAAAGGAGTTTTTCTGCCGGTTTGGAGTCCCGTTGGAATTACACTCCGATCAAGGCCGCAATTTTGAGTCTGGGCTGTTTCAAGAAGTTTGCCGACTGTTAGGAATCAAGAAGACTAGGACAACGCTTCTCCATCCTCAGTCTGAAGGCATGGTTGAACGGATGAATCGAACAATGGGCAAGTACTTAGCCAAGGTAGTGTCCGAACACCAAAGAGACTGAGATCAGTACTTGCACCTTTTCCTAATGGCATACCGATCATCTGTTCACGAAAGCACAGGCCAAACACCATCCTGTGTAATGCTCGGTCGTGAAATACGATTGCCATGCAACCTTCAATTTGGCCGAAAACCGGAAGAGGAAGTCGCTGGAGAAGATTACGTCAGCAAACTGGCAAAGAGGTTAGACGAAGTACATGAAGAGGTTCGTAAAAACACACAAATTGCCAGCGACAGGATGAAAACCAGATATGACGTCAAGGAACAAAATGGTGGGTTTCAACCTGGCGATATGGTCTGGTTGTATAACCCTCAAAGGAGACGTGGTTTGTCGCCGAAGTTGCAAAGGCCATGGGAGGGCCCTTATGAAGTCGTGCAGCGTATTAACGACGTCATATACCGCATCCGAAAACCGCCCAGAGGCAAGCCAAAAGTGGTCCACGTCGATCGTCTAGCCCCGTTTGCTGGCGATAACCACAATACGCAAGTCCAGGTCCAAACCAGAGTAATAAGTAGCAGAAATAGGAATCCAATCGAAGAAATGGAGTTCGAGAAGTTTATAAACTTATACGGAGGTTCTGGAAAAGCTAGGTTCGGAGTTACCACCGAAAAACAACAAGACCTGTTCCAGACACAAAAAGATTACGCCATCGCACATTGCGTGGGCGAGGATCTTGACATGTCCAGAGGGGTTGCAGTCGTGTTGAAAAAGAAGTTTGGGCAGCTAGATGAATTACGAAGACAGCAACCGGCAGTCGGAAAAGTTTTAGGACTACGTGGTGACGGACGCTTCGTTTTCTATTTGGTCACCAAGAAATACTCACGTGTCAAGCCGTTATACCAAGATCTGTGGCGAACATTATGGACTCTCAAGAAAGAAATGGAGATTCATCATGTTAAGAAATTGGCAGTGCCCAAGCTTGGTTGTGGCTTGGATCAACTGAATTGGAGGACAGTTCGAAACATGTTGGAGGTAGTCTCCGAGGAACAGGTATTCGAGTGTTGGTCTGTAGTTACCAACCAAGGAGAATATTGGGTCAGGAAAAGTCCATTGACTGTTACTTTTATGGTCAAGGAAGTTGCCGAAATGGAGAAAGCTGCCGCTATCGCCACGATCCCTTTTACCGGTGTCACATCCAGTCTCCTGTTCTGGGACAGAACAGTCCTAAAGAAGGGGGCAGTAAAACGTTCGAGAAATTATTTACAAATGCAAGAGCCTTCTAGAAGCTGTCTAGAAGATATAGCGAAAAGTAGGGAATGCTCTAGAAGGATTCGCCGATGTCTATAAATGCCGAAGATGGAAATCGTAAGTCAGTTATTGCTGGAATGTCAATGCAGCAGTGTTAAGAACATTATCAAGTGGAAATAAATCGTTAGCACGTGTGTGTCTACATAAATAAATCGAGAATAATCGTGTATGTGATAATTAGTGTAAACAAGTGTGAAATCCGAGGCCGTTATCTTATCTTAAGTGATATAAATTATAGTGTAAGTGTTTTTATTAAATATTATTATTAGATTTAATTAGTTCGGTTAATTTAAAAGTGTACATATTTCTAGAATAAGTAAACAATTTTTAATCGTTTAAATAAATTAGTTTTTAATAAATAGATACGCAACACTATTTTCCTAAAAGTTTTGATAACGTTTATTCAGTTAATTAATTAGTCGAAAAAAAATACTGGGGCTCCGACGAGCTAACTTTAATTTATAAAAGCTCCACGCCTAAAAAAGTTTGAGAAACGCTGAAAAAAAAACTCCCAGGAAAAAAAGACTTTTATTATATAATTAAATTAACTGGGAATCTTATATAAGATTAAATTATACAAAGACTATAACGTATACTCAAAATAACATTTGTATGAAGTTTTAATTCAACGTAGTTTTGTGCTGTTCTTAATTTGAAATAACTAGTCAAAAGTACAATTCTAAGTTACACAATTAACAGTGAACTTCATACCTGTTTGAACAATTAAGCTACCGTCATCCCTCAGCCAAATAAGCAAAATTAATTAATTTAGCTTAGTCGTCAAAATGTATACAACGTTTATTGTAAATTTTTGTTATATACAGTTACATTTGTTAGTTAATTTTAAACTTATTTCCAAGTTCACATCGAAAAATAAATCAAGACAAAAAACTGTGTAAATGCTAAATTAATTTGAATTTAAATTGGATGTAATAACGTGTATTTAAGATTAACGTAAAAAATGAAGCAACAAGCAATTTACTTAAAATACGAGTCATACAATGTAGAACTTTTTGCTAATATCGAAAAAGATAAAAAAAAACAAAAATTGCTATTTAGGATATTTTTCCAGTTTAAGATTTTAGATAATCGAAATTACATCGTAATGTCATATTTATTGAAATTGTAAATCGCAGAATAGATTTTTTAATTAATTTTATTTTATTGTAGTTAAGTATTTAACTGCCAATGTTTTTTCAAGTATTTTAATTTCATTGTGTTATTAAACAAAACTGATATTTAAATTGTAATTCGGTAATTCACAAACAAAATTTACGGATGGCATGCTTTACACCTGACCTTATTAACAAATTTCTTGTAAAAGTAATTACTGCGACCAGTTTTAAAGAGAATGTTTCAATGCTACTATAAAGTCTTTTTAATAAATTACTGTAAATTGCATATAAATACCAAAATTATAAGATGATGATGTATATTAACGCGCACATTCAGTATATCAAAATTTTTAAATTAAAAACGACTCACCACGTTATTTTAAAATCTTTGTGGACACTCACCTAAAACAAAAAAAAAACACAATTAGTATACTGATTGAGACAAAATACTATTGATGTTGAACTGAGTACTAATTCAATATAAATTTTTCTTTGTAATTCAAAAATAGGATTAAAAAAATGCTTGTAGCAATAATGACACACAAAAGTTTTTACAATCCTAAATTAAGAATTCTTTCTAAAAATAATTAGTCTTATTGCAATCAAACTTTATATTGTATGTGTAAATAGCAAAGAGTATTAAATACGGATCAAAATATAAGCCTAATTACAGTGCACGTCGCTTATTGGAATCACAGATAATGTTATGTAGGCTACTACCAAAGCTACTACATAGAAAAACATCGTTTATAGTAATCATAATTTCCGTTTATGTTATCAATTTTCTTTTCAGGTTTGTTTCTATACATAAAGAATAACGTTTTTACATGATTTTTTTAGCTGAAGTTTCACAATGCGCTAGTAAATTGAGTAAAAAATTTATAAATGTACGCTCAAGATACTTTTTTCGCATATTTAGTTTGATTTACGCAGTATTATTTATTTATTACTTAAGTAATACTCCTTCATTCAAACATCTGTAAATACGTTATCTTGTCTACTACTTTAAATAGCAAGTTAATTTAACTACGTCTTATGTGATAATATTGTTTTTGATTTCTTTTTGATAACGGTGCCAACAAACTATTTAATGCAACAGAACGGTAATTATTTTGATAATTTTTTGCTTGTATTGATGCTAGAATTTCATCTGTTAATTAGATACATACTATATGTATTTATTGTTTTTCAACAAATAAACATTTATTTTTTGAATATCGGGTATTGTTATCATTTGGTTATTGTTATCAAAAACTCCTAGTCCAAATGTGATTCTGTTAGACGGAGTGCACTTTATAATGATTTGAAAATCGTTAAATTAACTATTAGTAGATACAAGGCTAAGACCAAGAGATCAAAATCATCATCAAAAAGCACATAAGAACGATACGTATGATTTAAGTATTAAATGTCAATTCGTAATGTAAATACGATGCTAGAAGTTTAGCACACATTTCACAACATCGAAAAGAAGAAACAGTGCCAGACAAATACTTCTCTGATAAAAAAAATTAGCTAAAGTGCCTAAACTGAGATATAAACAGCCATTGAATATATTTGTACTAGATATCAAACAAGATAATGACGTCATAAAGTATTTGGAATAGCAGATATCATGCGAATCAGAGAGGAAATTCTATCTATTAGAAAATCAAAACTAGTAGCTCAATGTAAAATATACCAAGCTTACGGGCATACACAAAGCTGATGCGTTAAAGATTCAAGATATGTCAAAAGCTCAAAAAACAGCCTAAATACACTGCGCTAACTACAATATTTACAGAGAACTTCTCAATCATATATAAAAAACCACAGCAAAACAACACTTTTAAAGCTAAGACTTATAACCAAGCAGTAACAGATAAGTCGGAAAGAAAAAATAATTCAGCAAAAATTCAATAATGGACAAACGTATTTCGAAATTAAATATCGCACTCAAAAAGCGATTTCCAAGAATAAAAACATCCAACCAGCTCAGTTGAATGCCTATGAACTGCTGCATTACAAACAGGAATTGCAAGTAGTCCTTGCACTCAGATAATGCAGCAAAAAGCGAAGTGCACAAAGGAAATCAAGAAATGGGTGAAGTAATACAAGCCACACCTGTTAATGTCAAAACTAAAACTTATGAAGATTCATAGAGAGAGGTGAATGCAATGCAAAACACACACACGTTTTTAGCAACATGCAAACAACTAAAAAGTGAAACAACTGATAAACCAATATATTGACCTACAAACTTAAACAAAGTCTCAGGCCTCATAAACTTCTTAGTAATCCAAAACATCTCAGCGAATTATTTGCACATTCAAGAAGCATGCAATATGAATTTTGATCATAGGTAAGGAACCTTAAGTGACAATGTAATTTAGAACGTACTGATTATCAGACTTGTCAATAAATTGATTGACTGGCAAAACTACAAAATTAAGCTTAAAAACTGTATTGTCTTATCGGTTCCTCTTAAAAACAATTAGATAATGAAATAAAACTGTTTGCCAAAAACATTCAGCAAGCAGCGTAGGAGCATACCCCTGAAATCAAACCTAACACAAAAAACAATCGGAAATAAGAGAACTACCCAGCAGTTAAAGCGTGAAAAAGACTGTATTGCAAATGAGTCGATTAGTGAATACTTGAGAAATCTTACTAACGTCAACAAAACTGAGGATTCTTTATAGAAAGCTACCCAGAGACTAAAAAAACCCATACTCCAGAAATGGAAATGGAAGTTGGAAACGTAATAGCACTCAGATTTGTAGAACATATAGAGATGGCGTTTCAACTAAATGATAGATATGATTGCCAGGACTAGAGTGAGTCCAAAAAAAAGTACTGACATTAGAACTACCTTCCCATTAAAAGTTTCTGAAGAAATTAAAACTAACATCAATCATTGTAAAAGTGATCCATTTTATTAACGCTTTATTAATAAAGGTACGTTCTTAAGATGTGGAAAGTAGCTGATGTTTTAATGATTCCCAAACCAGGAAACCCTTTCCATGAAGTTTCATTATACAGGCCTATCTTTTTGCCGCCTGTAATCTCAAAACTATACAAACAAATGCTCTCCAAAAGGCTAAAACCGGTAATAGAAAAAAAAGGAACTGATTTCTTCACATTCGTTAGACTTGAGAAAAAACCATTCCACAATCAGGTACATATAATAATTGATATAATGGATACATTATTAGAAAATAAGAAAGTTAGCTCATTTTCCTTAATTTCAATAAAGAGTGCCACAAAAGCTTGTTACACAAACTGAACATCTGCCCGCCATGACAACATTCTCAACTTTTAAAATCCTATTTGTCAGAAAGAATTAATCAGGAAGAAGCTTATACTAAAATACAAGATATTAATGCAGGAATACAACAAAGTTGCTATTACATGTCGTTATTTACGTATTTGCGATAAAAACTAATTTGTAATAAAATTTGAGACTGCACTGGCTTTTCGACTGCACTGTCACCGATAAGATCTGTAAGTGCCGTTGGAAAAAATCATGAAGAGGCTGCTGAAAAGCTTCAAACCTGCATTGATAGAAACAGCGACTAAACTAAAGCATGTAAATAAAAGTAAGTCTGTGCATACAAACTACACTAACAATATCTGGCCATAAAAGTTAACGGTACCCAGATTCCACGTAGTGAGCTACATACCTAACCAAAAATCTTTGCGCAAGGTTACGCTTGAAAATCCATGCGAAAAAGAAAAGGCAAGAATTTAGTATAAAACACAAAAAGATGTATAGATGAGAGAGAGAAAGAAGACATAGGGCGTCTAGCTCTGGAGCTGTGCTCGTAATGCAATACTCAGCTCATTCAACGATTCCAAAATAAAGTACTAAAAAACATTGTTGATGCACCTTGGCGCGTTCGCAATCCTGACCTCTACCAAGATCTTGAAATGAAAACAGTTAGTAAGAAGACTCAAAAGGACTAAACCGTATGAATTATCTTAGTGATAATACTAGTGAAAAACAGAGCTTTGTGCGGCAGTATACACGTTAATCCTAGAGTGTAATTAGAATACCAGACACTAAGGTACGCTACTGAGTAAGATTTGGGTTTAAGTTACAAGTAGAAAAATTAGGACAAAATAAAATTGCTCATTGGTCTTCAGATCATATTGTAATATTAGAAACATTCCTCTAGAGGTATTTATAAATTAAAAAAAATGTCAAAGCTGTTGAGTGGGAGTCGCTGATTAACAAAAGAAGATAAAGTATTTCTCACGCAATGTGGTAATAGCAAACATCGGGTGTACATCAAATTTAATTTTGGGCACCCGATTGTATATCAAAAAAGTAAAAGTCTGAACAGTAAAAGAACATAAAACCATAACTATTTTCTGCAAAAAAACCTCATACTACAAAAGAAACTGCTGCATACAATGGATTTTCGGATAAAGTTTGAATATTTGATATTGCAAAACTCCAAAGATTTAGAAACCCGGAAGAAAACATTACACAAGAAGAAGAAGAAATAAATAACTAAGAAGTGCCTCATCGGCAGGAAAATATTCAAAAAAAAATATTTACTCTGCCAGCACTAGTGTCTGAGAGAGTAGAACCTGTTATTATTTCATAAAACTTAAACCGACACAAAATTTAACTAAAAAAGATTCAGAAACAAAGACTCGAAAAAGAATTTCTCAAAATATTGGAGACATATTGACTACACAAACTGCATTAAAAAATTTTAAGAAAAAAGAAGGAAATATAAAACAAACAAAAGATATTTTAAAGCTAGGCCCTAGTGGCACTTCTAAGTAAAATAAAAAAAATACAAGAAAGACAAACAAAAAAAGAAGACGACAATCATCATCTAATTCATCAGAATCTGAATTGGAGGTGCAACTGGACAGTAAATTTGAAATAGAAGATTCCATATTCAACTGAAGAAACAGACTTAGATAACCATCATGACTTAAATAAGTACAATAATGTTTGTGGTAATATTAATTACCAAAGTGATAAAAATATAAAGACTGGAGAATTTGTACTCGCACAATTTGTATATAATCAGAATTCAAAAAACGAGACCGCTAAAATATTTTCTGCAAAAATTATAGAAATTACTGCCAATGAACAGTGCAAAGTCAGTGGTATGAGAAAATATAAAGAGAAGGAAAACACTTTCATATTAACGCAGGTCCTTGATGACATAGTAATACGTCAGAAGCAAATTACAGGTGTTCTTCCACTTCCAAAAATAAATAGAGGTCTCCATATCTTTGATTACGTCCCAAAAGTATATGTGTCATATTATAATAGCTAAAAAATGTTCAATTCTAAGGTGAATTTATCAACCTATATTTTTAAATAGTTTTTATATTAGAATTTTGCAGTATTAAAAATATTTATGCACAAATTTTAATATTGGATATTTTACTGTTGTCCCCTATTAACCGCATTCTACAACACTGTCCCAGTTGAAAATTTATAAGTTCCGTTTATTATTGCCCCCATGGGTAATAGTGGACGTTTATAAAAAAATATTTTTTTTGTCGGTAGTATCTTTGTTTTGTTAGTTAAAGAAGATATGATAATAAATGATATAGTCAGGTAATTCAAGCCACAAATATGTGTCATCTCATCATTTACAGTTTTCCAGGAAAAAAATCATGTCCATTATTACCATATTTGTCTATAATTTTTACCCTCTTATCCCCTATATGTTTAATCAAACAAGTTTATAATAGAACCAAATTGGATGCACACGAACCCCTGGAAATTATAAAATAAAAAAGTATTGACAAATAATGACGGTCGAGGATCATTAGGTTTCTTCAAGCTTTTAAACCATGATCACGACCATGTGCATCAAAGCGCACCAAGTTATTGTACATAGTACTTTTAATTTAATATGTTAGTGTACTGCTGATGATTGTAAGTAGTACAGCTACTGAAACGCGAAAAACCTTCTGATGTCAGTTTTACAAAGTGCAACTTTGTGCAATTGAAAGTAGTAATTTTTGTGTGTGTAATCTATAAGGTTGGTATTAAGCACTAACTGTCAGATCAACGTATTGACTTTAATCAATGTTAAAATCATTACAATAAGAATACAAATTCCAATTTTAAATTATAAAGTAGGCAGATGTTAATCACTGTTACCAACTATAATATATCAAAAATTTTACCTACACATATTACTAAAGAGCGGACAGTCAGGCAAATGCCTGGAGCCTGCCTATTTTGCCTTTTTGTGTAACTTTTTGTCTTTTTTGCCTTTTTAAAGAGTATTATTTTATATTGCCTTTTTACATATAAATTTTGAAAAGTTGGTGTAAACAGTGTTTTAATTGGCAGATGACAATAACGCATTACAGAATTTTACTTAAATTACGTACAATAATATAATTAACATTTTTTGCTTAAAAATACCACGAACCTATAAATAACAACATGAACTTTCATGTTTTGTTAAACAATGGTTTCCAGAAAACATTAAATACAAAAGTAGCTTATAGAGAACAACCACTATAAGAATTTATCCTAGGTTTATGTACTACAATGACAGGCTTAACAGAACACTATTTACAAAACCGGAAGGATTTTGGAATGAATCATATTTTATAGGTCTATTCAGTACCTAAGTAAAGCAAACAAATATAAATAATTTTAAAAGAGGAGGTCATGAAGCATCAACAGAAAATATCTTTAACAATAACAGAAACATCGGCATTAAAATTTGCTCCACTAACATGTTGTGATGTCGAAAGAACTTTTTCCCTCTATAAAAATATTTTAAATGATAAAAGGCAACAGCTTCTTGGTCAAAATATTGAAAAATATTTTATTTGTGCTTGGGAAAATAATAGCACTTAATAAACATTGTAAAACAAAAAAATAAACTGTAAATTTTATACATATTTCTGCCTTTTTTATTGCCTTTTTGGCAGGTTTAATATCTCTTTTATGCCACATTTTTTGATATTTTTCTTGCCTTACTATCTGCTCTTTACATATTACAATTTTGATCAACAAATAATGTAAGTTAAAGCAATAGAAAAAAATGTATGAAAAAAGTGTTATAATTACTTTTTGTAACGCTTGTATATTACTCAACTCATATTAGAATAATTGTCATTGTAACACTAGTTTTACAATATATTATTTTTATTGGTACTAAAACAGTAACTGTAAAAGTGCTTATTTTATTTATTATTCAGTTTTATTAAAGTGTTGTGTTTGCGCCCCAAAGTTAAACTTTTTTATTGGTTTTTTCGTTTAAAACATCTTTTCAAGCACCATATGGTCATCAAATGTAAAAGTTAATTATAAATAAAAACATAAAAACGTTAGTTTTTGAGTGATTATAAAAAAAACAACAACATAGAATTAAAAGGTTTTTCACGTCGCGTGTCTAAAGCACTAGTTGCATATAATGAATTATGGCTTAAAATATAAATCATTAAGGTTTAATAGAATAACAAAAAATAAATACATTTTGCGGTCATCATCCATGCCATTGAAGAACTGAAAGCAAAAATTGTATCTGTTTAAATAAAATGTTTTTTTAATATCGACATATTTCATTACAATAAATGAATTTAGCTGAACTTAACAATTCTTAAATAACTTAAAAAAGTTTAATAAAAATTCAAGTGTTTGATGGCAGAGGAGGTAAGCAATGTCAATGCAATTGTGCAAACGCCACCAGAGTGAACTACTGGACGGCCGTTTCGCCCTTTTGGGACTCATCAGCATTTGCACAATTGCATTGACATTGCTTACCCCCAATGTCCTTTTATGTTGTGGTTTTATCCCGACGAATTATTCAAAGCTGATTTTGAATTTCGCGGGTGTTAAACTAATTCAACGTGTTTACCGTCGTTTACAGCTATTTACAGTTTAATAAAAATATTAAACTAAAAGTTGAAATATGTATTTATAGCTTGGAAAAATAAGAGTCAAAATAAGATCGTTAAGCTGAGGTGTGCAAAAATAACATTTTGACGTTTTCTGTTTAAATAACAATTTTTCTTCAATAGTAAAAGTACAGATTACAGTCTAATGTTTTTAGTTTAATTTTATTTAAATTAAATACTTGATTTTGTTAGTGTTTTCTGATAACATTAAATTTTTTAAATAGATTTACCAATAACCGTACAATTGCGTACTTCTCGAAAATCGATATTTCGCAACCAAAACATTTTCATCTATGACAGGTTTATACTTTTTTATTTCAACAGCTCAAAAAGATGATATTTGAAAAGTTGGTTATCCATCATCACATAAATTTCAAGCGATACGACGTGTAAGTAATTTATAACCAAAACATAATGCAATACATAATAAAGTAATAATTCTTATTTTGTACCGATAAAGACATCTTTCAAAAGTTGACGTACTACTTTATCACATTGCACACACATAATAATATTGTAAGTTTTTAACCTAATTTGCTGTATTTTAGTCATCAACTTCTATAAAAAATGCAAAACGTTTAAAATCATAAACAGTCTCACAAATCACTGTAAAAACTAAATTAAAAAAAAAAGTATTTTTAAACATATAGAAACAGAGGTTAAATGTAAGTAATAAGAAAACAATATTATGCCATCAAAATTGACTACAGAGCATACAGAGTGAATCAACAGTGTGTCCAAGTAAAATATCTGCCTTATTACACAAAATATTAAAAAAAAGATTTATAAAAGTTGTAGAGTCATTAAAAGAATTAAATTTTAAAATTACTTTTAACTAGACAGGACAACACCTTGTATATAAATACGTTTTTGAGGTTTACTTCACAATTACAAATTTCTGACTCAAGGAATGACAATTTTTTAAGTAAGGAAAGCTTGAATTGAAATGATATTTTGGTATGAAGTTTAGCTGACGTCAGAACTTAAATTGCCAAATCAGTAGCAACCCCTCGCGCAACTAAAAAAAAGATAGTAGTAACACGACCACTTTAAACACAAAAAATAAGGTAAACGTCCCACGACAAGAAGTTCAGAGTAGTACTGCAAAGCATCATACCACTGAGCACGAAAAAATACGAGATAAGTTGGCAGAACTCGGACACTCAGTAGTAACGATTGCAAACGTTTATAAATGGAAAGATAAAGTCAATTCCAAGAAATCTATTCTTTATTGACTTGAAAACAAAATCAAATAATACAAAAATATTAAACATACAGCACTTATTATACGCGGTTGTGCAGTTTAAGGAACCCATAAAGAAAACTAAGGTCACGCAGTGCAACAGATGATGTTGCTATAGGCATACGAGAAAAAATTGCACCGGACCTCACCGTTGCCATAAATGCGCCAGCTCCAAAAAAAATAGAGACGCAAAGGAACCCAAATGTGTCCTTTGCGATCGCTCTCATCTAGCAAATACCAAGATCTGTAGAGGCAACCTAAGAATAATAAACAGAAGATCTCAAACACCAAATGGAGTAGTCACAAAAACGACAAAAACAACCGCAGCTAAAAACTGCAATACAAAAAAAAATAGATTGTGACAAATCAACAAGACCTAAACTTGTCCTACGATAATCAAATATATAAGAAAACCCAAAACAAAACAACTATAGTACTGCGCCATAAAATAGCTCTATAGAATGCAAATAATCTAGCCTCGCGTAGGCAGGAACTCACTTACAATAAAATTGACATTCTCCTAGTGCTTGACACATACTTTACAAGTAAAACAGGTATTAACTCCTTGCGGCGTAGTGGTATAATATACATAACACCTTTAAGAAAATTATTTTCTTGATGTCTGGTGGTATATTCCACGCACCATCAGATTAATATCATATCTTGAAGTGCGCCCTCTGTTGTTTAATAGCTGATTTCAGTTTTATTTATTGCAGCTTGACATAACACCCTACTTAATGTTTTTGTGACGTGCGGTTATAAGACGGTTATTTCAAACACATTCTTATTGAAAGCTATCAGAAAAAATGCCAAGTAAGTATATTTGTTAGTCAAGCGAGTTCATTAAAATTTAAATAAAAAGTTGACATTTTTGAATTTTTTTAACTTTAATAATTATTTGGTATTTTAAATATTTTAAATAATTTTGTATAGTTATCAAGAATGGCTATTAATTTTTTTTTCTATTATTTATTGTTTTAGATATTAATACTTTTATCATTTTTTTAAAAAGAAAGTAAAAGATGGTCTTATGCAGAACTAGAACGCCTTGAACAAGATGAGATTCGAAATTTGTTGGCAGAAATACCATCTGATGGAGAGTCAGAAGACGATTATGTCGATGATGAAATCGATGATATTGACAATGCTCTTCAAATAATTTTGGAAGAAAATGTTGAAGAAAATAATGTATGTCTTGATACAGAAAGCGACGATGACTATGCTCCGCTGACAAGTATAATTCCTCAAACAATTTTTGACTGGAAAACAACAGTTGCTATCACTGCTCATAGAAGAAAATAGACCTAAATTGCCCGAAGAAGTCAAAAACCCCATTGAAGTGTTTATGTGTTTGATAAATGAAGATTTATCTGAACACATTACATTCCAAACAAATCTATACGCCACCCAAAAAGGGAACCTTTTATGCCCACAAACAATAAAAAAATAAGTTGTTTATAGGCATTAATTTAATAATCGGCATTAAAAAAATGCCTAGCTGTAGAGATTTTTGGTCTTCATGCACCGAACCCATAGATACTTACATACCTAACTTGATGAATCGGAATAGATTTGATTGGGTTTTGGGGCACATCCATCGAAATAATAATATTCTGCAACTAAAACGAGGAGAAGAAAGTTTTGATAAGTTATATAAACTACGGCTTTTTCTGGATTCGGTTAGCCAAACTTTCAAAAAATTTTATAATGTAAAGAAAACAATTTCAATAGACGAATCGATGATAAGGTTCAGGGGCCGCTCATTTGTTTGTCAATATATGCTCAATAAGTCAAATAAATGGGGATATAAAGTTTCGACCAGAGCGGACGATACAGGGTATATTAACGAATTTCAAATTTACAGCAGCAAAACTACCGCCTTACCAGAAAAAAACTTGGGTGAACAAGCTGTGTTAGACCTGACACGTTCTTTGCAAGGAATATGATATTTTGTCTGCTTTGACAACTTTACGTCTCTTACTTTATTGCCTGACGATTTTCTACCCGATAAAAGTTTATCCCGCGGAGAGTATGATTGGAAAAACACAACAAATGGCATACGTTGTGTAAAGTGGATATACAAGAAAGTAGTTCTAATTGCCTCTAACTTTGAGAACCCAACAGAACTGGATATTGTAAAAAGAAAACAAAAAAATGGGAAAATTGAAGAAGTTGCATGTCCAATGGGTCTGAAAAATTATAACAAAAACATGGGATTTGTCGATAAAGCAGATATGCTAAAAAAATCTATGGAAATGAACAGAAAAAGCAAGAAGTGGCGACTTTGCATATTTTGGTATTTTATTGATATAGCCGTTGTAAACTCCTACATAATTTTTTAAAACAGATATGGAAAAAAAATTTAGCTTTGAAAGAATTTTGACTGTTATAGCTGAGCTAGTTGGAGCTGGGCCTACAAAAACAAGGCAAACAAAACCACAAAATGAAAACAATAAACAATAATAAATACACCTCCTAGCAAATTTAAGAAAATTGTGCCTTTGGAAGTAAGAACTGACCAATCGTTGCACATGCCAGTTTACGACACATACCGTAGATGCGCCCTTTGCTGCACTAAACAACATCAAATAAGATCTAATCGGGTTTGCAAAACTTCTAAGGTTGCCTTGTGTCTTTCAAATATAAAAAAATTGTTTTCAATATTACCACCAGAAATAATGTTTGTGATAATTATTGCCCAGTGGTATGTATACCTGACCTGACTTTTTTTTTTTTAAGTTTTCTTTTGTTTATCTTTATTTCAATACTGCTACTTGCAAGTGCTAATAAAATATACACAACTTTTGAAACATTTTTTCTATCATTGGGCCGCAAAGGGTTAATATACCCAACTTTACTCTATAACACCCCACACCCAAATGCTGACAGGAAGACAAGGGTAGGCACAGGGCGTATTGAATTGGATGTTTTAATACGGGAACTCGGTAACTATAATAGATACGAGAAAATCGATCGCGTATCCTCGATCTCTTTTTTTGTTAAAAACCAAATTGAGCGGATATTTTTTTAAAAATAACCGAAATATTGCCATGTGTTGAAAATTGAGAAAATCAAACTTTCACGTATACTTCGAAAACAAAAAACAATCGCTCAATTTGGTTTTTGTCATCGATTTTGTTGTCGAAAAAAAAATCAAAGATACGCTGCTGTCCATTTTTTTGTGTATATTATAGTTACCGAGTTTCTCTATCAAAGCATCCAATTTAAGACAACCTTAACAGCAATACGAATCAAAAATCGCATCAAACACTATGACATACAAGCGACAAGTGTGGTAGTTGAGGTATGGCTAGGTCCCCTCACAATCTCGTCATTCTATTTTCCACCAAATTACAGCCCAAACAAAACAAAATATAACTGCATGTTTCTATACATTTCGAAACAGATTATTGTCTGAAGGAGACTTTAACGCAAAACAAGAAAGCTTGGGGTTCACAGATCACAGTCTCTGATAAAGGTACACTGCTATATCAAATCATACAAGAACTGCAGCTTATTTATATATCAATTACTTCATTTCTTGGCACACATACCCAGAAAAGTTACCGGATCTACTAGACTGCTTTGTTGTTGCACAAGAGAACCTTGGCGTTAAATCTAACCTCAACCTGAGTTTTAAACATACACCGGTACTAGCTATAATTAACTAAAACATAATAAACAAAATCCACCAACCTTGACCAAGAAAATAACATACTGGGATTACTACAAATTTATTGAGAAAAATCTAAATGTATCAATAACATTAAAATTAAAAACAGACATAGAAGAAGCGGTAAACTCGTCTAATACGAACCTCTGCTTGAAAAACCGCCACCATAAATTCCCATATAAAGAGCAAACCAAAAATGCCTAACTGAAATCATAGAAAAAATAGCTAATAAAAAGAGTTTTAGGAGAATCTGGCACCGCACCAGGTATTCCCAGAATCTTCATAATGCCATTAAATATTATAAAAACCGCTCAGGATTACCTTAAAAATCTGACAGACACATTAGATATTGACTTATTCCTTATATGGAAGGTCACAAAAAATGTAACTCACGAAAAACGTCATATTTTTCTATACACAAAGAAGATGGGTCATGAGTACTTACTGACATAGAGAAAACAACAAATTTTGCTTAACATTTCTTCAATCTGAAATACGGGAGATCCTTGAAACCCCACATCAGAAAATATTGTTACCAAAATTCTTTTTAGTAAAAAAAATACAACACATGATAAAGACAAACATAATTCCAGAAAAGGCTCCCAGCCACGATTTAATTACAAGACAGCGCATCAAGGAACTACTAAGAAGAGAAATAGTGCTCTTAACACAAATTTCCGATGCAGTGCTTCGTATAGGGTACTTCCCAGCACGATAGATGGTAGCCAAAAAAGTACTGCTAAAAAATTACGGAAATAGTAGAAAAAAGCAATTTGATACCTGAACACCAATTTAGATTTAGAAAACAGGATGGTACTATAGCACAGGTCTACAGAGTTACTGAAATTATAAACCAGACTATTAAGAAAAGGGCTAATGTTCGGAGACCTTTCTAAACGTGAGCCAAGTTCTAACACTGTTTTGGCATACAGCTCAAGACACACATTGTATATTATACTACAATCATACCTAGAAGAAATACTTTCGCGTTAAATATGAACAAGAAGTAACAGAAAATTTCCTATAAAAGGGGGAATATCTCAAGGTAGTGTGTTATGGCCGTATTTATACTTGCTCTTCACTACAGACCTGCCAAACGATCCAAAAACTTGGACAGTAACAAATTAAAACAGTAACATTATGGCAGAACAAACAAATCCCAACACGACGGCAAGAACCTTAATACTTTATCTAGATCAGATCCAAAATAAGGCGGGGAAGTGGAGAAACAAAATCAATGAGAAAATGACAAGTTCGGAAAGAACGAAACAGCTGTCCGCTAGTTCTCTGCCTGTAAAGTTAGCACATATTCTATTAATTAAAAAATATAATAAAACTTCCAATAGCACTTTTTATAGTTTTAGTTTCTGATAAAAATTAAAAAAAGTTCCGCATTTCTTACCTTTAAAAACGAAATTGTAAAAATGTGTTAACTTCGCAAAACTAGCACAACACCCTCCTCTCTATAGTACTAAAACGCCTTGAATATTACTATTTTTGACGAGAGTTTTGAATAGTTCTGGCCAAGATCGCTATTTTAAAAATTTTTAATATTTACGCTCACTACGACATTTTGTAAAAATGTGTCGTGCTGATGATTTTTCGCAGTTTTATTGGTAATTTTGCAGTAGTTTTGATCGACAACGTTACTTGTCAATAAATCATTGACTTACGCTGTCATTAAATCTAATGCCAACTTTTCTACCTTCCGTACTTTTTTACAGTTTTCTATTTATCATACGCATCTTTTAATTTCAAAAACCAAATATAATAATTTAAAAAAATTACATTTAGAACACCCTAAATACTTTGAACACCTGATTTAAATCTGCTAAAGACAAAAAAGGGACTCTAAAACATGTCGGAGTTTACAAAATTCCTTGTTCCTGTGGATCAAATTATATAGGACAGACGGGAAGCTCTATTAAAGTTAGAGTAAAAGAACATATGGCTGACTGCAAACACCGCAGAGTTACTAAATCAGCAGTGGCAGAACACGTGTGGAACCAAGGACACACGCTAAACTTTGACCAAACTAAAGTGTTCGCTAGAACTCCTTTCTAGTTTCCCAAACTTATCCGCGAAGCTGTGGAAATAGAAAAACATCCATGTAATATGAAGCGAGAAGACTGTTTAAGACTCAGCAAATCTTGGTTACCAGTATTATATCTTCTAAGACAAAGATCGACCTTCTTGGAAAGGACACAAACACTTACTCCGAGTAATAACAAAGTCAGTCAAGCGGTAACGAAAAGATAAAGTTCGTTAATCACGCTAATCGCTATTGATATAAATATCGTCAGTTACACTTTTTCTTTCAGTGACATTTACCACTCTAAAGATGCAAGCTGCAATGTCTTGCGAAACGTCAGTTTGTTTGGGTTCACGAACGACAATACGGCAAAGGCCAAGTTCTACTTCTTGTTTTGGCTCTCAAGAAGAGACTATGACCAAGCCTAAGTCTGGGTGTTTCACTACGACGCGGTCTAAGCCGAAAGTCGCTTATAATCATAAATTTAAAAAAAAACCGCTTGAAGTTGCAAAGCTGGTAAGAAGTCGGAAATCGTAAGAAGAATTTGTCGGCCTGAATAAATAAGTTAACGCACCTCTTATCAATTTGTCGTTCATTCCTCTATTCTTTAGAATTTCCTAAACTGTTTTTCTTGAAACTCTGTCGAATGCTTTTTCCAGTTCAATGAAGGCTACATATATTTTTTTTGTTGTGTATTTTTTTAGCTGTTTTACCACAAATATGTGATCTTGCACTCCTCTTCCTTTCTAAATCCGCATTTTGTGTCCAGTATTCCTACTTCCCAATCTTTAGAAATCTTTTCCTTCTGCAAGGCTTTATTAAACATTTTAGTAATTATTTCTATACCTGTCTTATCTAGATTTCTAACCATTTCTGTCGTTATGCCATCGTGTCCTACAGCTCTTTTTAACTTTTTAAGGGCTTCTAATACTGCTTCTTCTTCATATTCTTCACTTTCTTTTATGTGTTCTTCAGGGATTATTTCAGCTACGTCTTCTATTATGTCTCTCTTCTATAGTTAGCATTTTTTGGAATATCTCTATGATGTTCTCATTGTTTCTTAACATTCTTCCATCCTTCGTTTTTATATAATGAGCTATTTGTGTTTTTCCTTTCCGGAAAGTTCTGAGTACCTTATAAAATAGTTTTTGGTTCCCTAGACTACCTTTTTCTATCCTTACATCAAATTCTTCCCAAGCTTTTATATAAGCTTGTTTAACCATTTTCTTTACTTTGATTCTCTGTTCTTTACATCTATTGTACTTATTCTCTGTTCTTTCTCCCAAATACTCTTTCCATAGTTTTTTCTTTCTTTTTATTTCTTTTCTTATTTCTTCATTCCACCATCTTGTTCGGTTCGTACCTTTATTAATTTTTGTACTTCCACATACTTCCTTTGCTGTCGTTATTAATGCTTCTTTGATACTCTTTCATGCTTTCATGCTCATGGTACTTTATTTATGTTTTTATTAATTTTATTAATCTTTACTTCTACTCTTGCATTGTATTCTCTTGCTATCTCATTTCTTAGTTTGTATGATTTGATTATTTCTGTATTAATTTTTGTTAGTCCCATGTTCTTTGTTGTTTTATGGTTTTCTACTTGTATTTCCATTTTTGACGTGAATAGATAGTGATCAGAATATATTTTTGAGCCCTTTTTCACCTTTGTATCTTTTATTTCATTACTGTATTGTTTGTTTATTATTATTTAATCTATAATGGATCTTTCATACCTACTCACTACTTCTCTAGTGTATTTATGGATATTCTTGTGCTCGAAGAAGATATTTGTTATTATCAGGTCATTCTGTATACAAAAATCAATCAATCGTGAGCCATTATTGTTGCTTTTAGTCTGAGAAGTAATCTCCCCATTTCTCTGTTTTCATTCCCACTCTTCCGTTAAAGTCCCCTATTATTAGCAATCTTCCCCTACTTTTAAGTCTTTTTTCTTTTGTGCCGTCTCATCTTCATCTGGCCCGTAGACCACAACAAGGGTTATTCTTGTTTGTTTCTCCATTTCCATTTCTACCTTTAAAGAAAAGAGTAGGCGGGGGTGTGCCGTTATATCAACTTGGGTCCAAACGAATTTTTGTAATTTTTGATATTATTTTATGTTGTACTAAATATATTCCCAATCATTTTTTTTTAAATTGACACACTGCTATACATTTTATTAGTATTAGTTCTATTAAAAAGTAGTTACATTTATCACAATCATATCAAATTACGTGTATGTACTTATTACGTTACAGTTTATTAGATTTTGTAGAACGTATCTAAATCAGAAGTGCTCCTAATTCATCGTTTCTTCATAATCAAGTCAACTACTACTATAACTTAACTTTAAAGTACTCGTAATTCTGTTTCTAAAAAGTAGAAAGTTTGCCATCTAGTTTTAGTTTATAAATTCTTTTAAAATATTTTTTACTCAAATATTAATTTATTAGTTTTAATGTGATTTGTTTGTCATCTAATTTAACAAATTTTGTTTGAAGATACCCTAACTAATATAATTTATTTATTATAAAAACTGTGTGTAAATTCTTAATTAAAAGGTTTTTATTTACAATAATCATAAACAGTTATCTAAATTTCTTACTTGCTGATTTTTCCTCCTTTCACCTGTCAGCGAGCTTAAATGAATAGAAACGTACGCATACAAAAAGCTTGTTTAAAGTTCCTTTATATAATCTACGAAAAAGTTACTTTTTTCAAGGTTTACTAGGTTTTTTACTGTGGGGCCTGCATCTTTCTTTCAAACTAACGCATAAAAAGATTTTTAAACTTAAAGTAGCAAAATAAAATTATTAGTTTAAGCGGATTTTGTTATACAAAAACTCAGCCTTTTTAAGATTTCCTAGGTACTATAATGCAGTACTTCAGAATTTTAAAATAAATTTTGCTTCAAAGTTTTCTTTTTTGACAAATAAAGCACAAACTACATAAACATTATGTAATATTAACTGACGTGCTTGTTTTGCTTAAACCAAAAATAAATAAAAATTTAAGATAGCCTTATCGCACACATCTAGGCAAGGTTAGGATTAGGTGCCAATGAACTAATATAAACAATAGTATTCGTTACCTTAAAAAATCAATTAAAACCACCGTCTTGCATTCCAAGCACCGCAAATAGTTCATCACTGACACAAAGTCTATTAAAACAAACAAAAGGAAAACGTCTTAACACACAGATATCACACCACTAACTGCATTGATAACGCCAAACACAAGCATCGAGCTACAACTTGAACTTTTATCTAATCGATTAAAACTTGTTCTTGCGAATTTTCAATTTGTTAAAAATTAAATTCTTTTCAATACCATTATAAAAACTGTTTCTAAAATATTGTAGATACAACTATAGAAACAGATAGAAAGATTAGAAAAAAAACAACTAATAAAACTAAGCAGTTTTGTTTGCAGTTACAATAAATTTATTTTGGACTGATTAATCTATACAAGGTGATTTTCAAAACTTTTAATTGTTTTCATTTTTAAACGAATGTAAAAATACAAAAGACAAAAACAAGTAAATTTTAATATTGAGGGGAACGATTTTTAACGTTTGAACGACATTTGTAAAATCAACCCTTCGACCCCCAGCAACTACCCTTAATTTTTTTTAAATGGTGCGACCCTACTTACAGTACGTCATTTTTTGAGAAATTTAATAAGATATTCAGCGGTATGCTTGCTTTATAATTATGACAACTAAAAGTGTGATAAAAATGGAAAAAATGGTGTTTGGTCATTGTGGTCTTCGTTGTGCTTTATCTCTTAATAAAGTTATGTATGGACCAGTTATATTTTGAAAATAACGGTAACGTCTACCATGAACAACATGGAACGACAATGAGCAACTGACTATCTCCATTTCCGGCTAACCTTTTTATGAGAAAATTTTAAACGGATTTAATACAAAATTTATATTATTATATTAAATGTTTATAACGTTTTGCAGTTATCGATACTAATATTTGTAGCCCTCAGGAATTTGTTCAAACACTAAATTCAAAATTTGAGAGTATAGAGTTTACTTATGAAACGGAAACGAAACGACAGGTTGTAACGTTAAAAAAATAAAATTAGTAGTTCAATTCGCGAGTATGGGAAATTTCTCGTTAGTATGAAATTTGTCAGGACCTTTCTGCTCTTGCGCTAGACTGTCACATTTTCGACAGCATTCCCGCACTTCATTTTGCATTGGATCATTTGGCGAGTTTGTTACTTGTACGCCTGGGCTAACCTTCACCGTGAGATTGTGTCACGCTGCTAATTTAATATGCGAAGGTTGAAACGGGGTAAGTGGTATACAATTTTCTTTATTGAGGGTTTAAATTGACACCTACTAATTTTCTATAGCGGATTTTGGTAGCCACCAATTGTTCTGCGTTATCATCCAAGATAACTAACAGGTGGTCTTGTTTGAAATATTCCATGACGTTGAAGTATTGATACGTCCTTATCATATCCACCGTCAAAGGTTGAGAACCGCCAGGACAATCCTTTCTTCTGCGAAGACAAACATGGAATATTTAATTGATTAAGTCACAGGGAAACGCTGCGCACTTACGTTCGTAATAATTGGATGCTACCGTTTAGGACCGTACGTGCTTGTTAATTTAACACAATTAATTGTATTTTTGTCCTTCGCGAATTTATCAGTTGTGAACATCGAATCTTGAAGGCTTAATTTGTTTGGTTTGTCTACCATTTAATATATGTACTTATAAATTCAGACGCTATGTGTACGTAATGATTTAGTCCGACAAGGGCAGTTTGTTATACGGTGTGTTGCTCGCCACTCGGCGCAGCTTCTAATTTAATCAGCCTACGTATAAATTTTGTCAAGAATTTACATTTCTATGCATAGTTCAACTTCTGTGATATCATAAATATATATTCGGTGTTATTACTTTTGTAGTGTTATTTATTCTTTTCTTACTACGTGGAGAGTTAGACGGTATCCCTCGACTTAAATTTTTCATCGTTTTGGCGCCTTTTTTTAGGTTCACGTTATAATCACACATAACAAAGCCTGCGATCCCTCTCCGACAAAGCTGGGACATTTTACTTTTGACAGTTCAACTCTAGAAACCCGAGTTTCTCGTTACTAGTTACTATTTCTTGGCACTCTAGTAACTAGATATATTCAAACTAAATAGTAATGTTTATCGTAAAGACACTAATACCATAAGAGTAAGTACTAATAATACAAACCATACTATGCAACATAAATTAGCGTCCTTTCATTTTTTTGGTTCATAGATTATTGAATTTTCCATTGTCAAAACAATATTTTAACAAAGTATAATAATCAAATTGCAACACAAAATGGCTTTCCAGAATCAACAGTTAGGAATATAGTCAGAAAGTTGAAACATAAACTTAATGCAAATATTAATGACAGACAAATGAAAAGGTAAAGGTTTGTCAAATTGCCGAACTACTTTGGATACAGTGAAAAAAAATTATTATTTTTATTAAAAAATGCAATCGAATATATATATAAAGCAAACCAAAAAATCTCTCAACACCGTATTAAGGAGCACTTAGCTTACGGTAAATATGAACGATAGGCAAATTTAGTGTGGGCCTACATATGTTTGAAAATAACCATAAAGTTAACGGTGTTAAGTTAGTTAAAACAATAGAAAATAGCAACAAACTTCATTTGTATGACAGTCTGGAAATACCTCTTACCGTTAAGGCAAAGTTCGTAAAAAACGCATCGCACGAACCAGTTTTTTTATGGACTTTAGCTTACCCTGAAATCCCATTCTAAATATTGCTAAAAGAATTATTGAAATCAGATGAGTAGTTTTAGAAATTACCTCATGCATACAAACTTACAAACTTTACCTCTTTATAATATTATACTCTAGCGAATTTATTATTAAAACTAATTTATTTAAACTACTAAAAATATTTTTACTTATACTAAAAATATGAACACTTTTAAATTAACCGAACTAATTAAATCTAATAATATTTAATAAAAACAATTTATATCACTTACACGAAGATAAGATAAAGTCCGCGGATAGCTTCACACAATTGTTTACATTAAAGTCACGCGTTAACGACTTATTTATTTAGACTACAATAATAACATACCTGACACTGTCTTCGCATTACGGAAATAACTGACCCACGATTTGTTTCTTCGGTATATATACACATTTTGAAAATCATTCTCGAGTGTTCCATATCTTTCGATATACGTTCTAGAAGATGGATAACGACTTCGAGAAGGCTCTTGAATTTGCGAATAACTTCTCGAACGTTTCAATACTAGAGGAGCTCAAGCGGGGATTTCGAGATTGACTAAAACGCGGCAGATTAATATACAAAGGGATACTTTGTATCTGGTTAAGTACTTCCACCAAATATGAGCCTTATAGATATGGCCGCCCGTCAAGGATAAAAGATCAGATTAGTAAAAAAAATTGATCATCTGAAATGCTAGAGCGCGTCAGATTAAGGTAGGATGAGTTAGTTACATGCTAAAACGTGTATATTCCACTAATCTGACAATTTGAGAGTGACGCAAAGAAGGGGGAAGGCTAGAAAATTGTAAAAAAACGTCATCTCGACATTTTCAAGCGTGGCTAATTTTTTTTTTATTATGAAGGGAAGCTGATCACACAGACTCGTTTGTGGCATGATATTGTTTACAATGTGTTTCCAACGTTTTGGCTTATTTTGTAATTTTAATACAAGTTATGTGAATTCAAGTTGATAAATATTTACTATGAGTGATGTTAACATAAAGTGTGTATTTTGTGGTGAAGCTACTTTGCAAAAAACAATTAAATTTACATTAGAAACATTACAAAAATGTATAAATATTTTAGAATATCGTCGGAACAAACCGGTTGTCCGAAAATCCCGAACAACATACGATAATCTTGAACTTTCGATAGAATATTCAATAAATAAAGTATATCACGCACAGTGCTATAAATTATTTACAGCAATAAAAATACTTCGAGACGTTCAGTATTTACAACAACAGCAAAATGTAGTGGAATATGACAATGCATTGGATGTTTCTGGAAATAGCTCCGAATTACATCCTTCCTGTTTCTGGAGAGTTCTCCGAGTCACATTTTCCTGCTTCTGGAGAGTGCTTTGAGCCACAAGACTTTGAGGATTTCAGTGATTCATTCAACACAGATAAGCACGTCGCTCATAACGATTCAGCATCGCAAACGTGCTTCATTTCCGAAAAACAACGTAAACGGTATGATGGTCGTGAAGTTCGCTTAGATATCAATAGATTAAAAATTATAGAGAATTTAAAAAACGCGGCCACGGAACAAAATGATATATCGATGTTGGAAAAGCTTAGCTGTTTCTCCGATGATTCCATAATTTCTTACCATAAATGTTGCAAGGATCAATACTTACGAGAAATTTACAAGGCTGAAAAAAAAAAAGATTAAGATTATTTACGCTGAAAAGAAAAAGTTTCTTGCACCATTTTCCGCCACTCTTTTCACCTACAAAGATTTATTTACAACGATGGCAGTAGAAGAGTCGTGTTTTGAAGGTGATTAGGTGAGGGCGTGTTTAATAGTAGTGCGGAGTTTTGGGTAATTGAAAGTGATTTACAGCAATTAATTTACGGGTGCGTGGTGAGGAATGTGAAGTGGAAGAAAGGATTAGAAGTACAGTTTAAAATTTAAAATTATGGATAAGAAGATATAGGTGGCTCAGATAACGTGTGCGAATGCGAGCGGATATCGCGGACTTGTTTAAAGGTCAAGCGCGCGCTTGTGATAACAGTGAAATACAAACTTTTATTTATATACTTTTCTAATATGTGTGGCGGGCGTTAATTAAATACAGTTAGAAAGAATCATAGTAACAATAAATTAAAAAAATTGATAAAGAAAAAAAAATTAAATAAATAACTAAATTAAAAAAAAATAAATAATAAGTAATAACAAAGGGGGAAAGGGATGAATAAAAGAGAGAGAGGAAGAGGAAAAAGAAAGGCAACAAATATTTGAAAGAGGAAAGGAAACAATAAGATCACAAGACATTAAAAAGATATCGGAGGAGAGCGAAGGAAAAACAAGAACAAGAACAGAAGGAGGAAGGAAAGAAATGGAAGAGTTAAAAGAATGAGAGAAATGATGAAACAGATGGAAGAAAATATGCAAGGAATAAGACAAGAAATCAAAGAAATGAAAAGAAATGGGAGAAAGAGAAAAGAAGTGGGAGAAAGAAAAAGAGAAACTGGTGGAGAGAATAGAAAAACTGGAGAAAAAGCGGAAGACGAGGAAAGATGGAAAAGAAAGAATAATATTGTGATAAAGGGGTGGAGAAGTGAAAAACCACATAAAGATTTAGCAGTGATGCTGGAAGAAAAATTAAATGTAAAAGTAGAGGTGAAAAAGTGACAGTAATAAACAAAGAGAAAAAAATGAGATGGTGGTGGCGGAAATCGCAGGATGGGAGGAAAAACAGAAGGTAATGGAGGAGAAGAAGAAATTAAAGAATACAAGAATATATATGTCACGATTTGACATGGGAGGAAAGAAGAGTGCAGAGAGAAATAATGAACATAGCGGTGGAAAAAAGAGCGGAAGGAAAAAGAGTATGGGTAGGGTACAGAAAAATGGAGATAGACGGAGACAGATACATATGGAACGACAAGGATAGGGGACTGTGTAGAGAAAGAGAAGAGAAAGTGGGGCAAAGGGGGGGTGGTAAAGCAGGGAAAGTTGACGAAACGGCAAAGAAAAGGAATAATGATAGATGGAAATGGAAAAGAAAAAGAAGGGAGAAAAAAAGAAAGTGAGGAAAAAGCACGGGGGGAAGTGAGTGAGCTGAGAGTATTGTTTTGGAACGTAGCAGGAATAAAAAACAAGGAACATGATTTCTGGAAGTACATCAAGGAACAGGATGTAGTGGGATTACAGGAAACATGGATGGAAGAAAAAGAATGGGAGTGGTGGGAAAAAGGGGGAATTTACGTACATAGGAGAAAGGGGAGAATCAATAATAGATTTTGTAATGACAAATGAAGAGGCAGCAGAAAAGGTAAAGACATTTAAGGTGGGAGAAAGGGTAGAGTCAGACCATCAACCACTGGAATTGACAATGGAAGGAAGGGAAAGAGAAGAGAGAGAGGAAGAGGAGAAGTACATAACTAAAAAAAAGTGGACAAAAGAGAGCATAAAAAGATATAAAGAGAGAATAGGGAAAACGGTATGGATAGGGAAGGAATTACAAGAAAGTGTAGAGGAAATGAGAGAGATGATGGAGAAAGCAACAGAGAGAGTCAGATTTAGAAAATGGAAGGGGGAGAAAACTGGATGGAAGAAATGGTGGGATAAGGAATGCAAAGAAGCAAAGAGAAATGCAAGAAGAACATTAAGACAGAGGAAAAAAGGGAAGAAAGAAAAAGAAGAATATAAAGAAGCAGTAAAAATATACAAAAAAACATGCGACAGAAAGAAGGAGGAAAACAAAAAGAAACAAGAGGAGCAGATTAAAGGAATAAAAACGGAAGAAGATGTATGGAAGTACCTAAAGAAGCAGAGGAAAAAAACAGGACGACAAAGGGAATAAAAATTAAAGAATGGGAGATATATTTTCGGAACCTGTTGGGAGGGGAAGAACAAAAGCAGGAAAAAGAAAAAAGGAAAGACGCGGTAGTAAGTCAAGAAGAAGGAGATAGGGATAGAATAAGGGAGGAAAAAGTAATAGAGGCGATAAAGAATATAAAAAAAGGAAAGGCGACAGGAGAAGATGGGATACAAGGAGAAGAGTGGATATACGGGGGAGAAAATGTAGCAAAAAGGATGACGAAAATAATAAACAAAATATGGAAAGGGGAAGGATTCCCAGAGAGATGGAGAGATGGAATAATATGCCCAATACATAAAAAAGGCGAAAAAAATAAAGTCGAGAATTATAGAGGGGTAACATTATTGAGCTCGGCATACAAATTGTACGCGACAATACTGCAAGAAAGATTACAGAAGGAAATAGAGGAAAGAAGTTTGGTACCAGACGGACAAGCGGGATTCAGAAAAGGAAGAAGGGCGATAGACAACATATATATATATATATACTGAAACACTTAGCAAATAAAGAACTAGAAAAAAAAAGAGGGAAAATGGTAGCACTATTCGTAGACCTAAAAGCTGCTTTTGACAAAGTGAATAAGGAAAAGCTGTGGGAATATATGAAAAGAAAAAAATCAATGAAAGATTAAGACAAAAAATAGAGGAAATATACGAAGAAACGAGAAGCAGGGTTAAAGTGAATGGGGAAGAGAGTGAGAAATTCATAACAAAGAGAGGGTTGAGGCAGGGATGTCCACTGAGCCCAAGCCTGTTCTCGGTATATACGGGGGATCTGGAAGAGACAGTGAGAGGACAACAGACAGGAGGGATAGTGGTAGGGAAAGCGAAGGTATGGTCGTTGGCGTATGCGGATGACATAGTGCTGGTGGCTAAGGAAGAAAAGGAAATGAAAGAGATGATGAAAACGCTAGAGAAATATATGAAAAAAAAGAAATGGAAGTAAACACGGAGAAAACAAAGATAATGATATTTAGAAAAGGAGGGGGGAAAAGAAAAAGAGAGGAGTGGAGATGGAGTGATGAAGAAGTGCAACAAGTGAAGGAATTTACATACCTGGGCTACACGATGAAACAGGATAATAAAGAGGGGAACACATAAAGGAAAGAGTGAAGAAAGGAAACAGGCTAATAGGACAAGTCTGGGGTAATTAATAAAAGGGGTGGTAATGTATGGAGCGGAAATATGGGGCTGGAAGGAGTGGAGGGAGGTAGAGAGGCTACAGGAAAAATACTGGAGATGGGTGTTAGGATTGGACAGGGATACACCGGGGTATATTGTGAGAGAGGAGGTGCAGATAGAAAAAATAAGGATTGAGACAGGAAAAAGAGCAATAAAATACGAGGAAAAAATGAGGGAAAGAACAGATTGCAAAATTCTACAAGAATGTTGGAAAGAGATAAAGGGAGGGAAAGTGAAGTACGGGCAGGAGGGCAGAGAGAAGTATTACAAAAGAAACGGGTACGCGAGTGAAGAAGTGGAGAGATTAAGAGAAGAGGGGGTAGGGACAAGAGAAGACATAATAAGGAGAGATAGAGACATCGAAAAACAAGAAAGATGGACAAAGATAAAAGAGAGCAGATATAATAGGAATTATAAAGATATCAAGGGTGAAGGGGTGCCGGAATATTTAAAAGACAGTGAGATTAAAAGCAACAAAAGGAAAAAAATGGTGGCAAGGTTCAGATGTGGCAACGAGGAGTTAGGAAACAAATATTGGAAAGAAGAACCAGAAAAGTTGTGCAGGCTATGTGGAGAAGAAACGGAAGATCTGAACCACATGAGGCAGAAATGCAGGGAACTAAGAGAAGAGGTGATGAAAATAGAGGAAATCTTAGATGAAAACGGAAAAGGAGCGGAATGGATGGAGGAAGTATGGAACAGGAGGAAAAGTTAAGGGGGGAGAAGGGATAAGAAAATGTAGTATATATGTATTGACAACACGACCAAATTTGTAAGCCAAATGGCAATGAATAAAGTTAAACTTATATACAACGATGGCAGTAAAAAAGCACGTGAAAATAGAAAAAACAAGACTGAACTTTCTATTTTTTCCATTGGACGAGATCTGATTTACGCAGCTTTTTGCCACAAAATTAAAACATCTAAGCACATTACCCTAGGTCTGGCAGTAAAGAGTTTATGTAACAGTAAGAAAGTTGTTAACATACTATCGAAATATGGACACTGTTGCTCTTACACAACTCTAGAAGAGTTAGAGACTGAGCTGACATTTTCAACGGTAAATAGTGCTTACGTTTCGACCGCTTCGTAGAAACCCTAAACGGCAAAGATACTCTGCATGATACGGTGGGGATAATTTTTCAGGATATCGTGCAAAATCCGGATCCGGTGTATGTGGAATCTTCTAGCACTTGTGTACATGAAAATTCAACAATCGATGAGATTATGCGTGGTAGTTTTTCTGAATTATCCGTTACCACCACAAAAACAAAAAACCGAAAACGCAGGGCTTTTGAAGAAGTTACTTTTGAAATGCATTCATTCACCAAGAAATTAAAAATTACCACCTGGAGTCAGCTAGAAATCTCAGAGCTCAATAAAGCTCCAGACAATTTGAGTATGTCGAAACAGCTGGACGTTATGTGGATGTTATTACATAAGTATAAAATATCGGATGTTGCAATGTGGGTTGGATTTCACAGCAAGATTTTGATAGACGATTCACGAATTGAAAAAGTTTCATATCTGACCCCCATAAATAAATTTCCCACCAACAATTCAACTGTCTTGAAAACTCTAGAATTGAGTCAGGATATTGCAAATGAATGTCAAGCTTCCTATATCCAGATCACCTATGATCTAGCTATTACTCGCACTAGTTATTGTATTCAAGCTCAAGAATCTCCAAGATTTGACAATATTTTTATTTATTTATTCATATTGAATTAGCTTTTTTTCAAAGCAGTTGGCACTTTTATTGAAAATTGTGGACTGAGCAACATCATGACTGAATGTGAATTGAGTTTATATTGGCGGAAACAAATTCCAACAGATGTAAACGAATACATTCTCTTGTGGCATTGGCATTACAACAATTACATTTTGAAGCATTTTTAGAAAACAAACAATTGACAGTTGGAGAATCAGTGTTAGAATATCTCACCACATTTTTGACTCATAAAGATGTCTCTCCACAAGTTCAGCATGAAGAAACAGAACGTCTCATTCAATCTTATGCGGAATATAAAGAAGACACATTAGAACGACAAGCACGGAAAAACAGCGCAATTTTACGCAATGATTTGGTAAATCTTTACCACTTATTGATTAAGAGTATTAGAGATTTAAATTTCTACTTATATACTATTGCTGAAATTGTCAGCTTATTCTTCTATTACAATCAACCCAACTATAGTCGATGGCTAGTGTACTACATTAATATACTGCAACACGTAGATAACACACATCCAGGCCTCCGAACTGAAATGGCTATGGGTTCGTTTTGAATCAGAAGAACCAACAAGCCTTTCTCACGAATTCTTGTGGATTTAACGTTAGAGCAGACGATAAACGGTGATGCTGCTCGTAGTCTTACTGGAATTGTTAACCTCACAAATTCAATTGCTCCTAGACAACGTTGGGCAAAAGATCATGGGGCGCGAACAAGAATCATATCTCATGTACTTAGTCGTGAAGGATTTGAAAAAAACTACCATGATATTGCTGCTGATCTACACCCAGATACAATCAAAAAACAACACATCCAAATTGAAGCTTTTTCGGACAGTGTCCTGCATTATCTCCTTCAATTAACAACGATCAGTTGTTTAACATTTCATCAGGGCAAGCTGCCCCTCTAGAAATTACAAACTATTTGCTAAAGACAGTGTCTGGAAGAACATTTCTGAGAGATCAATTCATAATGGAATGCAATTTAAATTCAGACAGGTTTCACCAACCAATAAAAAAAATGCGGTGCTGACTTTTGCAAGCCTCAAGAAGAAAAGAAAAATGAAAATTGGTGGAAAAGTGCACAAAGTTGAATTGCAGCGGGATTTATTTGGTCGGTTATTAACTCTATCTCTTGACACGAGTATAGACCTGGAGAAAGTGCTTTGTTTTTCTATAACTCTTATACCGTTATCACTGTGCCATATAGATGGTTCTTTAAACAAGACTGATAAGTCAGTACTAATTTATGAATTAGAGAAACAAGTCGAAGATGCGGAGCAACCGCCATCCCAAATTGACCTTGTAATTGTAGATGCCCTGTAGTTTTGGAAGTGTGTCAAATAAGATATTGCAATGCCTTATTAATAACGCTGCAAGTAGAGTTGCCATTGTATTTGATCGCTACTTCACACCCTCAATCAAAGATTATGAGCATTCTCTTTGAGGCAGTGTAGATGACAAGGAATTCCACATCTCAGGTCTTAAACAAGCAAGAACAGCAGATTTTAAAAAAGATTTGAAAAATATAAAGTCTAAGGAAGCTATTGTCAAGTTTTTGATCGATCATTGGGCTGATCACGAGATGGCAGCGATTATCGGTAGTAAGGTAATTTAAGTAATATATGATTTGTGTTATGAATATTCTGTTACTGACAATAAAGTAACACGCACCATTAATTATGAGTTGCCATGACTTGATCACGAAAAAGCGGATACGAAGATAGCATTTCTAGCTTGCCAACAAAGAAGATTCTACTATTACTATCAGAACTTCTGATACTGATATTGTAGTCATCGTGTTGGCGAATATAGAACACCTGCAAGCAACAGTAGAAGTCTGGATGGATCTTGGAGTTGGCAATGTACGCCGATACTTCAACGTATCCGCTCTCTACAATAAATTAGGCCCAAAAATTTCGAAGGCGCTTCCAGCTTTGCATGCGTTCACTGGTTGCGATTTCAACCCAGCATTGTACCAAGGAGGGAAAAAGAAACCTTTGCAATTTCTGATGAATTCAGAAATTTTCCAAAAGGCATTTATGGATTTGGGATCAAAGGAGCATGATGTGCTGGATTCTTTTAACATCATACTGTCTTTTACTTGCCATTTGTATGGGCTGAAAAAGTTAGACGATGTCAATCAAGCCAGGATTGTCATCTTCAATAAGACGTACAAAGTTAAAGACAAATCACAACCCTTCTCCTTGAGTATCCGGAATTACAATGCGTGCAACTTGCCACCCTGTCAATCGGAGTCCCTCCAACAAGTGTTACGCACAAGAGTCATTTCATGCTTATGGATCTGGTTTGCAGGTGATCAATTGCCGAAAGCGTATGAAGATGTAGTCATAACACATGATATTCTTGAGGATACTCCAGAATTAGGTATATTTTTTCTCCAATAATTGAAAAACACGCTAATCATAAAAAATGCAATATGAGGATGAAATCAAGCCAGGGGAAGAACATGATTCTACCGATAATGATCATTAAAAAAAACACTTAAAAAAATTTTACTTTTTATAATTATTTTCTTATAAATACAAGTGTTCTACTAAAAAAACATACACTTCTTTATTTGCATGCTATTTCCTGAGCTTTTTAATAAATTAAGTTCAATGATTTAAAAAAATTAAAAAAAAAATTTTTTTTTAATTGTCAGATTAGGCGAATTCCTCCAGATAATCGTCAGATTATGAGACAGCACGTCTAGGCCATACAGATGAACCATGCATATCTTAATCTGACGCGCTTCAGTATTTCAAAATAGCGAATTTTTTTGCACATTCTAATGATGGCTGCGAGTTTGCGTCACAACCAAATCGTCATAACTTTTTTAGGTTCACTTAACATCCCCTTAAAAAATATGACGCGCTCGATTAAATTTTTTTTTCATTTTCAACCCTTACGTACGACCACCCCCATCATGGAAACTGTCAGACTAACATTCGTACATCTTTAAAAATAGGTAAGACATGGATGCTATCAATATCTGACGCGCTCGAGTATGTCCATGTAACAGTTTTTTTTACATTTTTGAAAATCTATAGCTCCTTCCCCCACCGATGAAAAGCTATATATTATATGACATTTTTTTTCTTTTTATCATCTAAGCTTCGCAACCCAATAGGTCTCTATGACGCTCGAGTAAATCCCGATTTAGCTACGCGGACTCCCCTACTATTAGTACAAAAGTATAGATAATCTGTTGGCAACAGAAAATGTCTATTTTTAGAAGGTTAAAGTCTCTGTTATTCTTATATTTACTATATGCTACAAATTTCAGTTCTGAATTAGTTGTTTGGGTAATAAACATAAACTTTCTGTACGATCAAGTGTTTAAATTAGTTTAGTCATTATGTTTGAGTTCATTTATACAATTTAGATAAATATTTGCAAGTAAGAAACATGTTTTTTGAACGCTCAAGGCAGTGCTTATAAAGAAAAGTTAGTAACCTTGTAATATCGCTGCAAGTAATGTCTACAATGCCAATGTTGTCAAATTT
Source organism: Aquatica leii (assembly GCA_035610365.1). NCBI lineage: Eukaryota > Metazoa > Arthropoda > Insecta > Coleoptera > Lampyridae > Aquatica > Aquatica leii. Next base: position 21,899,029 of record CM069432.1, on the reverse strand, counting down.
AAATAGGCATTTTGTTATAACGTAAGTTTGGTTGCCTATCTTGCAGGTCGCGCTTAAAAGTGTCCAATTACTTTTTTGAGGCAGTGTACGTATTGTTCTAGTAAATCCCTAAATCGGATTATTATAAAAATAATAACATAATAAATAACGATAAATGATGTTGAAGGCCTACGTAAAAAACTGGGCGGATCTCAGTACAAAAGAAGAATGTAAATTGTTAACAAAAACACGTATATTAGAAGCATTTTTCTCAAAACAAGTATAACACAGGCGCTGAGGAAACTAAATGTATTCCTTGAATTTCAAATACACTTATTCTACCATATTTCAACAATGCTTATATAGCATAAAGTCACGGGAAATATTACCGATATACCAAAAACATCGACATTCGCAGATGTTTGTTACGATTCGTCACAATAGATATCAACAAAGTTGCAATAGATTATTTCTTTTCCAGAGAAATGTACCAAATTTTTTTGACAACAAAAAGGACCTTTGGAGACAAGGTAATTTGCAGTCTTTCTAAAGATATTTTTAGCAGAATTCAAAACAAACGAAGAAAAACAAATTAAGACATTAATTTTTTGCGAAAACACAAAATTCCAAGTTACATTCTTGCAACAATTATTATAACACTACTTGTAAATTTTCATTCCCAAATGAGAAAAGAAGCAAAATATCAAAAAAACGTTCTACGTAGAGTAGTTGCAGTGTGTCTACATAGTCCGGTCAAATTAGACCAAAAAATAAGAGTGAGGGTGCATAAATTCCCATCAAGCTGAAAGTGAGTAAAATTGTTTAAAACATAATTAAAAACAACGCTTCAAAACTTCCCATCGTTCCGGTACGAGGAAAAAATTTGACTCGAGGTCAAAGGTCAAAAAAATAGGTTTTTTGTGATTTTCTGCAAAACGGTAAGTTTTATCGCAAAATTACCTCAGATACAAAATGTAGATCATAAAATTATCTATAAAAAAGATATTTATAATTTTTTTTCTGAAAGCTACCATTTCTGAGATATAACAATTCAAAAAGTTGTTAAGTGTCATTGTATGCATAAGCACGCCACGTATGTAGCTGTAATATTAGAAAATATATTTTTCTATCGGTGATTTTAATTTACATTTAAAATATAAAATATACATAAGTATCAATATAAGAATATCAGGTCAAATGAAATCCAGTCCCTTAATTTCTATGCTAGTGTAACCTTGAGATAACATCTGTCTCTCTGTTCAATTGTGTACGTGGCTAGGGTCGTATACCTGCTTTATGTCAGAATGCCCAATAAATGAAATACCGTTAGCTATTGACGCAATTTACTTACATTCAGGATGAAGTAAAGGAGATAAGGAAGAAGAAGAAGAAGATGAAGCAGAAGAAGATCAACAAGAAGCAGTAAGTAAGTAAAGTAACGATGGGATGGGGAGTTTTGAAGTGTTGTTTTTAATTATGTTTTAAACAATTTTACTCACTTTCAGCTTGATGGGAATTTATGCACCTTTGAATGTCTAAATTGACCGGACTAACAGAAAAATTTTGGTTGTAATAAAAATGACAATTTTATGATGTGTTTTAAATTAATATCGGAATTTGATCATTTCACGGATGTTCGCCTGATGTGGAGCATAAGTCACAAAAAATAGAGAAAATTGTAATTTATGTCATCACATTTAAGCATAGGATTGTTAGGGTCAACCTTCTGATAATGCCAAAAACATGCCTGGAATTTATAGCGGTTTGAAGGCTACAATCATTTTTTACAGAATTTATATATTTTTTCATTTGCATCTACTCGTAGATGAGTTTATATGGTGACACATTAAAAATCAAACGCAAAGTATCAAAACAAGCCGATGGAACTAGATGGATATGACGCTACAAAAAAATTGAAGAAAACCGTTACAAACTTTTACTAACAGGGAAACAGATAATTTAGAAAACGCAACATTCTGGTCAACAACTGACAGAAAAAAAAACGCCAAAATCAGTTTGAAATGTATCAGTGTTGTTTAGAAAGTGTTGTTAGAGCCTTTTGACAAAACAAATCAAATGATTCAAAGTGTCAACATTGATATTGCTTGTGTTTCAAAACTGTATTTTGTTAATTAATGTTTACTTTGTATCTACATAGTGTTAAAAAAAATTATGGAAGAAGAGTATGATTGCAAACGCATCTGCAGTGTAAACGGAAGCGTAAGCTTTTATCAGTCAAAAACAACAAAAATTACATTTTTATTACTAGAGAACAAAACCTTAACATTGAAACATTGGCAAAACTCTGGAATCTTCTAAAGTTCCAACATTTCTAAGTCGGAAGAGTTAGAAAAGTTTTCTTAGGAACCTCGATATTATTGTTCATCCAGCCGAAAAAGGCAACGGTACTGTAGTTCTGAACCAAACTGATCAAAATCAATTCTATTTTGTCAAAGGAAACATACGCTCTTTTAATATTTATTTTAGGGTTAATGGGCTCCCATTAATACACCATTAAACAAAAAGAATGAAGTTGTTAAGCAATGTTCAAATAACTTGATGGTATTATTATCAAACTGTCGTTTCAAAAGTGATGGAATCGCCTATTTTTCTATCTATTCTAAAGGGGGCAAGTTGACGTTTAGTTCCTGAAGGTAGATTAGAAGATTTTATAAATTGGCTGACCTCACGTTCAATGCTCAAAGTGAGATTACAAGTTAGAAGAGCATACGTTTCCTCAAACAAAAGAGAATGGATTTTGGCAACATAATAAATTTGGTTCAAAACGACAGTAACAGTGCTTTTGTCGGCTTTATCAAGGTTCCTACAAAGACTTTTTAGGGCAAACTCTTTCGACTTAGAAATGTTGGATTTAGGAACTTTAGATGATTCAAGGATTTTGTCAGTGTGAATACGAATGCGATCCGAGATGTCGTGAGGTCTTATAGAAGATTCTACAGCACATAAAATATCTTCTTTAAAAATACGTTTGAGAAAAACAGCAAAATTTTAACTCTTGATTACACCGATTCAAACTAGATAATTTGACGACCGTCTTCAAAGAGTTAGTAGTGGATGAACCTATATAATTCTTGGATTCTAACAATTGGAACTTTTTGAGAAGAGATTGCAATCATCCGGAGTTAGAGTGTTGGCCAACTCGAAATAAAGCTAAAAGAGTTGTTTTGAAACCGCATAGAAGTCATCAAACACCCTAATAACTTTCATCGTGATCATGGTTTCAAACTATCCCTTCTTTGGTTCCCGGTCATTACTCCTTAATCGAAAACACGCCAATCATAGTTGAGTTTAACCAGTTGTGACGATAGTTTTTCTTTATATACGGAAACTACTTTTTTTGAATCTGGGTTGGTTCACAAGTTCATTACCCTCTGTAGTAGTTCTTTGTTAGATTGTTGTTTGTTTTTTCAAATTTATCGTTTTGTTTCTTACCTTTTTAGAGTTTAGAATCTGACTTGGTTCACAAATCGATTATCTAACTTTTGGGAGGTTTTTAGTTAAATTTTAGTTGCTGGTTTGAATTTTTCGATTTCTCACACCCTGATAAAGCTCCTTACGAAAGTAAGCGAAACGTTGGCAACTTCGGTTACAACAATGACACGGAGATCCAGCGGAGTGGCCGCAAGGTGTCCGGACCTAACTTTATTCGACTTGCATGCGTAGGAACACATGAAACATTTGGTTTATGCGGAACGAATAAACAACGTCGAGCAACTACAACAGAGAATTGCGAATTCTGCATTGCAAATACAAAACTCAACAGTTTTTGAAGACGTTTATAAATCTATTAAAATGTGTTGTCAAGCTTGCATCAACGCTCATGGTAATCATTTTGAAAACTTGTTACATTAATTAATTATATTTTGGTTACAAATGTTATTTTTTCTTTTTTGTTGTTTTTTGTGATTACTTTTTGATGAACAAAAAATTTTGCTGAACAATTTTTTTTGATGATCTTGGAAAATAAACGAGGTAGGCAAAAAAAATACTTAGGTTTTCTATTTGATTTTTGATGAAAAATTTATACACCGTTGCGCTTTTGCTTCTAGTTAAGAAACACCTTGTATATTAGTAATAAATAACGAAATTTATAAAAGACATTGCATGTTTAAATACATAGTTTTGGTTTTTTGTGCATATTATTATAATATACAATTAGTATAAAAATTAATCATTTTGATTACCACTTGCAGAAATAAGCAAAACAGTAGCAATTTTGGTTACATAAATCGAATTTAAAGCGTGAAAAGATATCTAATATCTAAGATATTACACAGCCCAACACACATTTTGGTGCCAGGGTTTTTGTAACTGCTTTTAAGTAAGTTTTGGGTGCAGAATCCAAAACTGTCTTCAGATTTGGTCTATCAGATCTAGTTTTTGAGATATTGTATTTTGACCTTTTTTTTAGAAAGAAATAGTCTGGTTTTTTAACTTTTATACTTTTTACGTTATTACTAATGCTATCTGCTTCAAGTGCTAGTAAAAAAACACATAAAATCCAAAGTAATGTATTTATTTCACAAAATAAACAAATAAGTTTATAAATTATATTTACATATCATTTAAAAATTTTCTTTTATATGACTTTCTAGCATGGTAGTTATTAGGACAGTCTCGCTGAAGGCTCCAAGAGTAGTCGGCCATCATGTGGGTACCCCATCTTCCTTGATATCGATCTTCCATAGTTTTAAGGTCCTGATGGAATCTTTCCCCCTGTTCTTCACTCAAATCACCTAAGTTTTCTGGAAACCGATCTAAGTGGCTGTAGAGATAGTGAACTTTTATGCTCATGTTGCAGTCGAGTATATTAAAGTTTGAAAGCATATTTTCCACTAATTCTATATAATTTTTTGCCTTATAATTTCCCAGAAGATTTGGTACAACTTAAACAAATGAACACCAAGCGTTAGATTCAATTTCATTCATTGATGCGGTAAATTGTGGATCTTTAATAAGCTGCTTTATCTGAGGGTCATCGAATATTTCGGCTTTCAGTTTTTCCGTGCTAATCCCAGAAAATTTACGAATCAAGTAGCCAAAACAAAGTCCATCGCGATTTAAAGCCTTCACAAATTGCTTCATAAAACCCAACTTGATATGCAAGGGTGGAAATACGATTTTGTCTCTCTTCGTTAATTACATTTTGCTTTCCTTGAGTCATAACATTTCTTAAAGGCCAATTTCTGTTAACCCAGTGCTGATCCTTAGCTCTGCTGTCCCAAAGACATAAAAAACAAGAATATTTTGTATATCCACTTCCAAGGAGGAAGTTCACCATTTTTAGGTCGACACAAATCACCCACTGATGTTCTTCATACTTAATTTTTTTCAGAACTAGTGATATTGCGTCGTATTCCTCATTCATGCTGCTATGCAGTACAGGCCTCTTTGCTGAATCTAGATCAGGATATGGCCATTTCTGTCTATTGTTCCGATTGATTCCTTTGATATTCACGAGACAAAAATAGAAGTCATCGTGATGGTTTTTTGGTTCTCTCCACACCATTGGTACTCCAAACTTTAGACACTTTCTCTTTCCAACTGTCCACTGACGCAGATGTTCAATACATGTTTTACATACGAAATGTGGAGCCCAAGATTTATCCTGGTCACCCAAGTGAACGCCAAAATAGGCCAGATAACTTCTTCTCACACAATCAGAAATAGGCTTTCTACTTTCTTTAAAAGTGTACTAGCCACATACATAGCAAAAAACGTCTGGATGATTCACACAACTAAGTTTGCTTCTGAATGCCATGGTTTTAATTAAATGTATGTTTTATCACTGAACAACACGAAATGATACCACAACTTCAGCTACGTAAACTAAATAGGTAAATGTACTTCGTAAAGCAAAGATACGAGTTAATATAGCTGTGTGTTAATTAGATTTTTATGGAAGTAATTATAAGAATGTTGGGTTTTACACAAATGAATAAATACCAAATAACTCAAACTGGCTAATTAGATTCTAATTTCTTTAGATAAACTGTACCTCGTAAAGCAGAGATATTTGCGAGGTAATACGACGAATTAATTAGTTTTTGATAGAGGTATAGGAATGTCGGGTTTTACAGTAATGAATAATACCAAGTAACTCAAACTAGCTCATTAGATTTTAATTATTTAGGTAGGAAATTTCACTTTTGGCCTCTAAAGATATCACTATTTCAATATTTTTGCGTTTTATCAAAACTAATACCAATTAGCCCATATCTCAAAAACTGGAGCTGCTACAAAAAAAAGCCAGGTATTTTTGGAATCAGCACATCACAAATGTTCAAAATAAGTTCTTACTTTTCCGGCACCAAGACAAAAATTTTATTTTGTTGGGCTGTGTTACTATTTAACAAAATTTTTAGTTCAAAAATATTTTTGAAAGTTCACTCTATTGCATCTCTTTTTTTGTATTATGTTTATTGCTAGGTAAACCTTAATTATATAAAAATAAAATGTTTGAACACAAAAAACCTAAAACTTTATAAGTTTATTTTAAGAAACGTAAAGAAAAGCTCAACGGCTTAGAGAAAGCCTCACATATGCCTAGCTTCGTTTAAAAATAATTCAATATTTATAAAACTAGAAAAAATAACCGATTTTTTAAAAACAGTAAAAAACAACATAAAAAACGCTTAATGTTGTTGAACATTTGTAAAAAATAGTATCTACGCTGTAAATTTCTCGAAAACAACAATGCTTACACCTTGTCTATACAAAAATATGACTTTTGATTATAATATCAGAAAAAAATAACCTATTTCAACCACATAGTTTATATATTTTTAAAAGTGTAATTACATAAAACTTTGCTTATTCATAAATTACCTAGTTAATTAGGCTGCGCCTTCATTTAGCTAAATATTAATATTGTTTAAATTTTCTAAAGAGCTGTTTTGATACGCCTAAAGCATTTTTCCTTGATATGACGCAAAGCTATAGATTATACTAACGAGACTTCTCTAATAATTAAAAAAATGGTTTTAGTTTTATGAAATTTTTGTATCAATTTTGAAATTGATAAAGTTTACCAAAGAGTATTGAGTTTACTATGTCGTGCACTTTGTTAACAAAATGCGTAAGGTTATCTATTACATACCGTTTTTTAGTATAACAGCGTTTGAATGAAATAAAACAACGATGGAAAAAAATGTACGAAATAATATAACTGCTGCTAATATTAGATTTTTAATTTTTATAAATAATTTAATTGTTAATTAAGAAATTTTGATTACTGCTATAAAAACGTAAGTTAAAGAGGTTAAAATATGAAGAACATTATGAAGTTATTACTATTACAAAAAAAGTTAAAAAAAAACTAATTTAGTTATGTTCAAGTAAACATACAAATCCTTGAGCTCTAACATGAAGTGAATCCATTGTACGATTTACTATCAAAATAGAATAACATTTTTATTTAACAGTCGTTACATTTTTGTGTTTATAAAATGCACTACTCAAAGACTGAACTTGCTAATTGTTTTCTTCAACAAATGCTTCCTACTGAATGAATTTTAAGCTTCGTCTTCTATGAGAAGAGAAGTGTACATACAGCACGATCTATGGAATACACCATACAAAATAGACAAAAGAATACTGAGAAAAGGTATAACAACCCCAATAACCCGAAAGCTTGTGTGAAAGGGTGTTCTTAGACATTCCATCCATATTTGAACTCGCTTAGCCATGAGTTTATGAATATTTTCCAGTAAAATAATGAAAATATTAGTGTTAGAAACTTTATGTTTCTCTGTATGAATTTTGCCTAGTCGTAAACGAGGTCGATTTGCTCATTAACTCATTTCAGTTTCTATTCACTATAAGGAAACAGGACGTATGCTAACGCAATGTCCACATTTAAGAATCATGAAACATCCACGTTATTAATGTGTAAATCAATTAAGATTTTTGATGTTTCGAATCCTAAAGTGAATGCAATGTTATTTACATTCCATCCATATTTGAACTCGCTTAGCCGGTTTATAAATATTTCCCAGTAAAATAACGACAATATCAGTGTCAGAAGCTATGTTATGTTAAAAAACCTTGTTTTGGTTTTTGGCGCTGTATTTCCGTTTCTGTTCACTAAAAGAAAACAGTACGTGTGCCAACTCAATGTCCACATTTAAGAATCATGAAACATCCACGTTATTAATGTGTAAATCAATTAGGATTTTTGATGTTTTGCTATTGGAATCCTAAAGTAAATGCAATGTATTTACATTCTATTCTTATTTGAATTCGCTTCGCCGGTTTATAAATATTTCCCAATAAAATAACAAAAATATCAGTGTCAGAAGCTTTGTGATGTGAAAAATTCTTGTTATGGTTTCTAGGGCTGTATAAATTTTGCCCAGTCCTAAACGACATTTACGAGGTTGATTTGCTCATTCATTCATTCGGTTCACTATAAGAAAACAGCACGTGTGCTAACGCAATGTCCACACTTGGAACATCCACGTTATTAATATGTAAATCAATTCAGATTTCGATGTTTTGCATGTGGAGTACATTTCTGTTTTACGGCAAGATTTAATGTTTCTTTTATTATCACAGCAAGTTTGATCACCTTCGCACATTTGTAAATTGTAATGACAGGCTAATTGCTTTTTTATTGGGTCGATAACTAAGGCGTACACAGATACAGGAATTCAATCGTACTAGTTAGACATAATAATCTCAGCAACTAGCACAAAGAATTGGTGGCACACTTGTTAAATATAACTTTTGGAAGCTTAGTGCACTTTATGTTTATTATTGTCGTTGTAATATACTTGTTATTAGATTAGTAATATTTGAGTTCTCTACCTTAAGTGCTGTCAAGTGAAGATGGGCACCTAAAGTTTTTTTCCCGTTTTGACGCCTTTATAATTGAATTACAATTGGCACAGTAAACAAGAAATTTATTATTTACTCGTCCCATTTACCACTCACCACAATTTTAAGCAGTCGTTGTTTTTTTTGTCGTGGTTAAGAAATTCATCGCACTTCAAGCTATCGCAAAAACTTTGGTCCACCGTAACAGCTTTAATAATGATCTTAGATTTTTCCTTGATTTTATATAAATAAAAAAACAATGTAATTCATTCTGAAGAACTCTTACAATATGTCTATTATTTGCGGTAAATTTATAACAGTCATTACCACAAGTAACGTATATATGCTCTGTGATATAAAAAATGCAACACCATAAAGGCGTTAGAATTTTTGAGCCAAACATGGCAAAAATGTTTAACTAGTCAGAGGTAGCATTTTATTAAAATTTCAAAAAAATTAAACAAAAAATAAAGACATTTTATTAATAGTATGTTGGACCACCCCTATTAGTTTCACATTCTCGCACCTTTCTTAGAATGAATTCCACCAGGTGGTCAATTTGTTCCTAAGGTATTACATCCCAGGCAATCTGTAATTCATGTCGGAAAGTTTCTAGTATCTGTGGAGGGTGGGCTAATTACTTAAGTCTTATAACCATCATATCTCACACATGTTTAATAAGCGAAAGGTCGGAAGATCTGGGTGGCCATGGCAAGATATTCACGTTAACTACGTCAAAGCGCTTCATAGAACGCCTTGCATTGTGGGGAAAATCAGGTTCACTAGCTCTAGAAGGAATGAAAAGATATACGGTTTTATCAATCAGTAGGCATTCATACTGCCTCGGATGATTATCAACTGCGACCTGCTTCCATAAACAATAGCACCCCATACTATAACCCTCACAGGGTGGTGAACATGCCGCTCAACAGAAATCTGCACATTGCGACGTTCTCCACGTCTACGTCTGATCAACATGCATTCCCAAACAAAATCGCGATTTGTCACTGAAGACCATTCTACGCCATTCCACGTCCCAATCCAGTCGCAAGGTACACCACTCCAAACGTTGCTGTCGATGACGAGCCGTTAGCGGAAGCATAATATTCGACGGTTAACTGTACGAAGAGTTACGGTTTTGAAACCATTGATCGGCTATTGATCTTGTATGATCTTAATGCTACTAAGACGGCGGTTCTACACCACATATGTTTGTCTTGGCCGTCCGCCTCTCGTCTACGACGTTCTTGACCTTCTCTAAACTATGTTTGATAACACCGTACTACAGAGGATTGGTTAAGGTTAAATGAAATGAAAAACCTCCTTCACGTAAACCTACAATGCGACCTCTGTCGAATTCACTCAGTTGTCGATAATTTTTACGTTGCCGCAAAAAAATATACCCGATAATTCTGATTGTCCCAACAAGTAAAACGTCAAATTTTCCATGGCTACTGGATTATTTTGAATGAAATTTTAATAAATTACTACCTTTCACTAGTTAAACATTTTTGTCAAATTTGGTCCAAAAATTCTAATGCCTTCTTAGTGTTGCATTTTTTATGTCACATAGAGTTTCTGATTCTACAATATTAAGATATTCGTAAGAATTCCAGTTTTTTATTAAAAAGTTGACAGAAACTGTTTTGCATAAGTTTATAAAAGTTTTGCAATCTTTTCTAGTCAGGACCAGAAATAAGATAAGTGGTGTTTTTATGCCCTTTCTGTCCCTTTCGATATATTTAATCCATGGACAAGAAAAGTTGTCAAATATGATGTCAATTCGATAATTATTAAAACGTGCTGTACCAAGCGAATGTAAAAAATAGAAACCGTCTATAATTGTGCAATTGATGTCATCGGGTACAGAATCAGTGACGCTCTTCTTTTCTAGTAATTGGAACAAACCTGATCTTCTTGTTTTATTAATGGATTCGTCGTATATGGCTTAATAAAAGCGACACTGATGTTAATGAAGATTAAAAATTGTTTCAAGATCTATTCAGTGTTGTACAGCATTTCTTGCTTTTTTGCCGATTTTCATTGCATTTAATAAAAAATACTCTTTCTGCACTCGCGGCTCTACTTGTACCGATATTGAATAAATGGTCGACATTTGCAAACTCTTGAAACGAATTTATAGTCGATTAAGTCCATTACGAACGTTATTATAAGTAGTTGTTGATAATGTGAGGCCGCAAGTTGTCTTTTGTAGATAAATTTAGTTTTTCGAGCAGATGAGAGTAGAATACATTAAGCTTTCCCCCATCTTTTTCGTAAAATAAATTAATTCGTGGAATCAATTAAAAGTAATTCACGATTTCGCGCTTTAATCTGCTGTTTAATTCGCGCTTTTATTCGGTGTTTGACATTTTGATTCGCGGTTTAATCGATTGTTTAGCGGTTTCCTACTTTTTTTTGCGGTTTTGCTGTTTAATTCGCTGTTTATTATTTTGATTTACTTTTTTAGTCCGTGGATTAAATCGCGTTTTGATATTAAGTTGAATTTAAATTTGTAATTCGAGGAATAATTTCTGTTTGATCCAATCATTTTTAATTTGTGTTTTAACTTTAATTTTTGTTTCAAATTGTGGATTAATTTTGTTTGAACAACTGAATCAGAAAATTAATTTATGTAGTTAAATTTATAGTACTTTTTTAATCGAGACACGATTAATATTGAACGACGACTTCAATTTAATTTAATTTTGATTATGTAATTTTTAGAAAGTGCGTTACCTATCTAAACTATTACTGACGTATGTTTATCATAATGCAAAACAAGAATTAGTATGTTCAAACAGCGAATTAAACCACGGATTAAAACGTGAATCAAATCGCAAATCAATACATTTATCCGCGAATCAAAATATTAAACAGCAAAACCGTGAAAAAAGCAGGAAACAGTCAATTAAACTACGGATTAAAAACAAACTCAAGAATAAAAATGCCAATTATAACGCAAACGCAAATAAAACAACAAAAACGCGAATACATACAGAAAAAAAAATAATTGAACCGCGTATAAAAAACCAAAATCGCGCTTTAACCCAAGGATTAAAATGCAAATTTTTCTATATTCCATGTTTGCACAGCAGCAGCTAATATGAATTTGTTTTTACTTGTTAAAGTCTCTCCAAATCTGTCAAAGTTGTCAAAGGCCAAGTCTCGGGTAAAATCGGTCGGAGATCGGGAAATTTCGTTGTGATCGTTTTGTTTTACGTACGCTTGAGTTGCATTCGGATTTTGTCAGTCGAGATAAATCGAAGTTATGATGAGGGATCGTAAAATATCGTAGGAGTCGTTTAGATTCTGGTATTCTCCGATCTAGGTCAGTGACAGAAGATCGTAGTGATAGTAGGTGTTTTTGGTGGGGATGCTATGATGTGTGTACATAAAGGTAACATTGGTGATGATTTAATATTATTTTCTTAATAACAGATATTTGTTTAAATAAATTTAAAAAAAATTAAGATGGAATCATTTATTGAAAACTTATTTCGTTATCGTCAAGTAGCAATATTATTTTGATATTTTTGTCTATAAACACGATGTAAAATAATATGTTTTAAAACTTTCGTAGTTTGGTTTTTTAACGCACCTCTGGGTTCTGGGTAAGGTGCGCTTAGCTAACCACATAATTAAAAAAGAAAAAAGAAACAAATTATGAGTATTGCCTTTTTTATTTTAATTTTCTTTTACCTACGTTGTCAATCGGCTAGTACAATATGATTCGTCAAGCGGATCGCAGGTCTAATCATAAAGTAAATTAAAGAAACCCCAAAACGATTGGAAACTCAAATAGAAGACATCTTTTAAATTTATTCAAGACTGAAAGAGTATAAATGACGAAACACAAGTTGTAACACGAGAAGATTTTTATTTTATCACAGAAAAAAAGGTTACAAAAGAGAAGCGAAGTAGATATACATTAATGCGATCAATTGCTAGTACGTAAGTAAGTATCATAATCATTGTTGATGCAAGCCCCTCTTCGGTTGGGCAACACGTCGTACATAAAATTAAACCGGTTGGCTTTTACATTCCAAAACAACAAATTTACATTGGTAAATATACCACGAATATCCAATATCTTGACGATTAAAAGAACCAGAGCACCGTTTAATAATATTTTACACAAAAAAAGTTTTATAGTTAATTGTGAGAACCAACATAATATGTACGTACAGTTGTGCGTGAAAACTACTGACAATGCAAATAAAAAAATTAAAATAGGAAATACAATACCCACAATTTCTATTTTTTTCCTTTTTAAGTATGTAGTTAGCTTCCTTTGGTTCATGCCATCTATATGAAAAAAACCAAGTGCGACAAGTTTTCCCCAAATTATTGCTGGTTTTCGGTAAGTGGGTCTTCCAACACGGTAATAATTGTAGTAATTATTCAAAGGTTTCGATACCTTTAATCGACGTAGGTACAACACTTTTTTTACTCACTACGTCGTAGATTGTGACGTCATAACAGGTGTATCTCCGCATTAATGGAACACGTGTAGATATCCAAAATTGCTAATGACAATTGCGAGAAAATCAAATTAAATCACAAAAATAGAAATTAATTCTTACCCCAGTAAGACCTTCACATAAGCAGCAAAAGTACTACACCTATTTATAACGTGTAAATATTTAGAAATGCAAGCCTCGCTGGGCGCGTACGTTAGATTATGTACAAACCGCACCACAGTCGCCGAAAAAATGGTTTTTCTCCCTTAGATAATTCCGTCTGGTAAGAACAACAACAAATTGACAGCCAACACACTAAATGTAGCAAAAAGAGCGTTCCGGGACGAAACTTATACGGTACGAAAATCATACCGAAACACTTAACATTACAGTTTGATACAAGATTACACACACATCAGTTTATTATGTATTAACGACACAAAGTCATAGGCAAAAACGAACACATTTGTTTGTCGCATTCTCAGTATACATTTTGCACCAATAAATGGTGTTTTTTAGTTTTTACTTTTGTTTATTCTTATCGTTTTTATTTATTTAAGTGTTAGATGAGTTTGCCAAAATAATAAAATCCAAAATATTGAAAATTTGAAATTAGATTGCAAAATAAATTGATAAAAATGGTTTAATTTTTTTTATTAGAACGGTAGTAGACATGCTGACAATAAAAAAATAATATTTTTAATGTAATAAATCAAATTAAAAAATTGAAAGTTTTTAGTTAATGACCTGTTTTTAAATTTAAGAAAAAATGACTTAGAAAGATAAAATTTTAAGATTAACATTTTCTAATCGCATTTTTTTTAAATTTTGCTATTCCTAACCCAATAAAATTGTGTACTTTGCTACTAAAATGCGTAAGGTTATCCTATTACAAAACGTAACTTTAATCAAAATTATTAGTGTAACAGCATTTGAATAAATTATACAACGATGGAAACAAATTACTTAACAAAATTTATTTTATTGTTTTTATTTGTTCAAATTCAAATAATTTTATGTTTTTATTTTTGGTATAACGTGCATTTTACTATCGATGAAATCAATAACCGATTAACGCTATTAAATTTTGATGCAAAAACTGTAAGTAGAAATCAGTTTCAGAAAAATTTTACACGTTTTTTAAATTAAAGATACGATGTCTCAGAACTGTTTGCAATGATGACAGTAATTTAAATGTCTCTCCATTAGGACAGAAGTATCACATAATACGTAAGTTTACGCATAATTCAATTTTTGCTTCAATAAAAATTAATTCAAATTTGTAATAGAAAAACGTTCTTCCAAATATTGTGTACATGGACCACCTGGACTACCCGGACTTAGAGGATTTCCAGGTATTTAAACTTTAATAATTCTAATAAAATAAAAAAGGTAAATTTGGTGTCCTAGGGATGCCTGGTGCACGTGGTGCACCAGGAGAAAAAGGTTTACGTGGACTTAAAGGATCAAAAGGTGACATAGGAATACCGGGTATTATTTACATCTGAATGTAATTTATACATAATATTATATTGACTTGTGTAGGTAACCTTGGACCTAAAGCAGAGAAAGGCGAAAAAGGTTGTTTTATCTAATAGTAAAATAACAAATATGTATAGGTATAATAAGTTTCAGCGAAGGCGTGAAAAATCTTTCCGAATTTAAAGGAAATCAAGGTTAATTCAAACATAAAACAACATTATATAGGTATATAAACGACTTTTGTAGGTGAAAAGGGAGAACCTGGAGCCCAAGGACCGCCAGGACCGCCAGGTGATCTACGAGCATTAAAATTACAAGGTATTCTAAGTCTTAATTTTAGGAACATGTTCTTGCAAAATGTTTTATAAAGACAAACGTGGTACGTTAATCAACAATCAATACAATAACGAAAATCCTATAGTAAAAGAATATGGAAACAAAACTTATGCGGATTTACCAAAAAGAAACTCAAGTAAAAGATTTGATATTTAATATGTCGCGCAAATAATTTTTTTACATTCAGGTTGTGTGTTATACACATCCAAATTTGTGGAGTACAAAAAAGTAAATGATAGCAGCAACGGTCTATGGTTAACGGATGTAAAACCGAAAAATGCTCAAGACCAACAAAAAATATGGATAGTGAACGGCTCTGCCGTAAAAGAATATTTAAATATAGATTCAGCGTTATCTAACCATTATGATAAGTACGCAAAAAATGTTAATAGTTATTTAATCGTAAATTACAATTACAGATCGTTCGACGCACATTTGCCTTTTGCCACGTACTCCTATTTAATCTACGACGGCCAATTGTTTGCAATATCATCTTATCTAATAAAATATTTCTTAAGTAGTGGACTTGTCAATATGATGTATGTTCCAGAACTCAATTTTAAAATCAGTCACCAGTTATATAAAGAACAATCGCAACGTTTTGATTTTGCCGTGGATGAAATTGGAATATGGATAATATTTGCGGTTCCATTTTCAAACAACACCGGCATACTTAAAGTACAATCTAAATGTTATCTATGATAAATTAATCTTTTACATACTTTTAGTTTAACACAGATTCGTTACACGTTGAACATATTTGGAATGTCACAGTAAACCACAAAGATTTTAATAAAATGTTCATTGCTCGTGGTATATTATATGGTATGGTTGTTGAACACGATGTTATCAAAATACCAAAAGCGATAGACTTGTTTCAAAATGAAGCTTACGACATTGATGTTATTTTACCAAACCCAGCAAAAGACTTAACGAATTATCATTACAATTATCAAATTAATGTAAGTATTTCAATTTAAGAGACAATTAATTACCGTTTGGATTATACAGGAATTAAGTCTGTGGAATAGCAGTTTTCGTTGGAACATTCCTCTTCGATGCATCGATTTGCAAAGTGCAACTGAACAGGTTTCTCCTGAATAATTTCTAATAAAATGTAAAATGTTTTTTTAAAATAAATTTTAAGTTGTTTTTTTTTAATGTAAAACGTGGCTTTTAGAAATATATCTATAAATAATTAAAAAAACATTGTTAAAAATTTTAAAAAACACATCGATAAACATAGTCTTATATTAGAAGTGTAACCGATATAAAACAGTTCTTCAACAACAACAAAAAAACTTAGGACAGACAGCCGCTCAATAATTCGAAAAGTGGAATGCAATGTACTAATTATAAGATAATTAAAAGAGCGCCAAAATGGTAGAAATATTTACTAGAAATCCCGTTTACATCTGTCGAACAGGTAAACAAATTGCAAAACACAATTATAACAACAAACTAATATTTATATAAACGAAGAGAGGAAAAGGTTAAAAAAACCATTAAAACAAAGCAAATAAATATCAATTAGAAGTCTGTCAATAAATATCACACTTAATAGTAATGATGCAGGCACCTTAGATTAGGCAACACTTCGTACATATAACTAAATAACAAGCGTATTACAATACAATAATATAAGTTAATAGGTAAGCAAAGACTAAGATATTGAATTGATGTGATCAGAAGCACAACGCACTAATTAAAAAGTAATTACACAAACCAATCTGCATGCATTAATCGTGACAACAAATATATCTAAGTCATTCGTATTTATGTTTGACACCAACACAAATTAATAGATAATAACAAGAAGTTTTTACTTAGGATTGTCCAGATACGCTATTACCTAATAGCATACCCGAATCGTCCCCTAAAATTGCTAAAAGTGTAAGAAAAAAAGATATATAATGATATCACAAGTAAATTGCTCGTAAGTCAATCAATGATATTTCTAAACCGAATGCGTCAAGCTTCCAAATTATATTATTATATTACCGACTCAAAAGAGATGTACTTAATAGAAATGTACAATTTCAAAATGGCAGACACGTGGCGGTTACACAATTCGCTATGATAATTACAAAAAAATTAAATCGCGTAGCAAAAATAAAAGTTAATTCTTACACCAGCAAAACTCTCACAAGTAACGCATACGAAATGAAATGTACCCATTTAGGTTTCAAGTATTGTCATCGTCAACATCAAAAACAAAAATGCCCTTTTAATATGTTTTTATATGTCAAAGTGACAGTTATGTTTCGGGATAAAATTCATACAACAAGCAACGTATATCAAATTATTTTTAAATAAATATGAAAGGTAATTAAATTTTCTAAAAAATTGTTTAAAATTTGGCAAACTTTTAACGATTTTCCAGATATTTTATGAAAAATCGAAAATTGTCAAAAAAAATCATGTCAAACATTTGCTTCAAGTGCCTCCTACGATTTAAGGTTAGTTATCAAGGCATTCATCGATTTTTTTGTCCTTGTCATAAATTATTATTCCAACTCTATTGGATTTAGGCATGTGGCAGAGTGGTTTAACTATGCTTTTCTACAACCACACCTGCTGCCGTCACATCCTTTCGTGCGTCGGCAAACTTTTGAATTAGTTGAATTAATTTTGAAATTAGTTTGTCATTCCTCCTCTCCGTACCACAATTTGGTGCTCCGGCCATTAAGTTCTTCCCTAACCACAGATGTACTAAGAGGTACGTATGCAATGCGTGCTGCTTAATAGTTTTTCGTTGAAGGAAGAGTCAAGAAATTAGGTTTCATGCTTTATTACCCCAGCTGTCCTAATGAAATCAGGAAAAGAAGAACTGCTGGCAAATACCTCAGCTGCATGTTGTACGATTTTGAACTTTTGGTACATTTTTAAAAATTTGCCTGTAAATACATGTAAGAATAACAAATGGGGGTTATATTTCATTTTCTACTACTACTGCACCTGTTGTGAGGAATACACAATGCTCTTGACCTTTTCTCTTCCAGGTTTTACCAGCAAAATGTGACGATCAGTTGGGGTTTTGGCTACCAAAAAAACAGGCAAGTCGACGTCATCTCCAACAGCTACCAAGAAATCTTGCAATCCTTGGATAGCTGTCTTCACAATATCAACGTCAGCATCACCTGAAGCTTAGATCGTATTTATCCCAGCAGACTTATCAGCTGACTCTTATTATGAAAGTTGGAACTAAAATCTTTTTGTTTGACTTTTATTTCATTTTCAAACTAATATTGATGACCCCACAATTCCTGAGCCAATGTTGACTCTGCTCAGTTGTTTCTGTGCTTTCTGTTGTGACCCATTAAAAATGACTGTACAAGTTTTTCAAATATTTAACAAATGGTTACACAGTTGTTTTTTCCAAACAACTTTGTGAACTAGGAATCAATAAATTCAAATAGGTACTTAAATCTTATCAATTTCCATAAACGATGTGTACAGTGCTGAGTTTTGGCACTTTCTCATTTCACTTTTGTCAAAGAAACTTAAGGGTAGGGAGCCAATTCATATTGCACACCATTTTTTTAAATCCTCGTTCAATTTTTTGGTAATAGAAATTTCATAAAAAGAATGGATCCACAACAACTTTTTCCTCGTCAACCTTGATGGTCGAATTCTTTCAAGAAAGAAAAAGTCTCAGTTTGAACCTTGTAAATAATCGGTTTTCTATTTTGGTCACTGCTCGTTTGCCAGTTGTAACGGCATCATAACATAAGGTTATATTATCAGCCACGATTCCCATCGTTTTTCTCGCTGCTCGGAGAAGGAGAGTGTTTATCAAACCATTGCGCTTTTTACTTGAAGAAAACAGAACACCACAATATTCTTCTAGTGAAACACATATATTTTCAACTGCAATACTAATTACCCATTTATTGAAATTACTATCTGTCAGACCTCTACCACAGGTCATTTCATGTCGACCTTTGAATGACCGCATCAAGATTGTCTCGATTCTCATAGGAATATATCCTAACTTCTTTGCATCGATGTACTCCTTTATCGAATTAACCATATTAAAATATTGGATCCATAACATTGCAGTGGGTCCATTGTTGCTAATTCTTTCTAAATGTGGTTCCAGTTGTTACGTGCATAAATAAAAATAATGCATTACCCTGTATATTGGTTTAATTAAAAATTACTTTTATATTTCTCGACGCCATCTATCGGGTTCGTTGGTCACTTCGTATTGAGTAGACGATATCCGGCGTGATTACCGGCATTTTGACTTTAACATCGTACCTGTGATTATGTATGTCTGCGTGAGTGAAAAATTCGTTTTCTAAAATCATCCACGTGTTGGGACACGATGAAAATTAGTAATTTCCTTAAATAACTAATTTATTCACGCAGAGTAAGTGGATTGTGTTCTTTCTTTAATTAAAGGTAATTTTTATGTCTTTTGTCAGCGCCATGTGCTACTTCCATGAATAGGGGTATTCTTATCGTTACCTAAAATCCTCAAGGGAAAACTATAATCGGAAGCGGAAGATCCTAATTACTGGATACGATTGAATTCTATTCGGAGGCAATTAATACCTTGATGACTATCACCTTGTTCGGAAGATCCTAATTACTGGATACGATTGAATTCTATTCGGAGGCAATTAATACCTTGATGACTATCACCTTGTTCGGAAGATCCTAATTACTGGATACGATTGAATTCTATTCGGAGGCACTAACTTAACACCACCATAGACGAAAAATTAATGTAACAGCATACGATAAGTGTCGGTTCGATTACTGTCCCTTAAATGTGTCTTTTATTTGTAGTTTGTGAGTCGCCAGGTAGACACGATTATTTTTCAGGAAGTTTAATTGCAGGAAGCCAGTAGGAAAAACGTTTTTCTGAAGGTACCCTGGAAGTTGGTAAGTCAACTTTTACTTATTTATTCGTTGTCGCTACGGTGCATACTCACGACTTATTATATTTACTAATCGTACGTTTGAATTGATTTGTTACTTGTTATTGTGACTCAATTAGGTTAAGTAAAGGACTTATCGCTTGCTGCTTATATCCACCGTCAATTATCATTATTAATGTTACTTACTGATAAAGTTTTATACATGTTATGGTAGTTACACTTTTGTTTGACGTGTAGTGTAAGTTGCCGATCCTGCTGCTATTCTCTTTTCTATATTCTCTCCAGTACCGGCTTAGATTTGGCTATTTAACTGTTAATATATTTATCTTGATAGAGTAATTAAAGTACTATTGTTGTTAACGACGTAGTTTCTTTTTTTTTCGTTTCTTTCAGCATTACGAACCTAACATCTTGTTACAAGTGATACCACCTGTCTTGAGCGGGACAGAAGTTACTTTGGGATAAGCTCTGGCGCCCTTAAATATATTTAATGTATCTAGGAACCTACCCCTCTCACCGACTATTGCGAGTTGGCCGTGCAAGTTCGTAAATAGCTTGTAACACAGTGATTTGTTTTAGTTCAAAGTACAAATTAGCTCTTTTGATGTACTAATAGGTGCCACAATCACTGTTTATGTTTCAACAAACGTAGGCATCTTGTTCAATATTAGCATTTCTGATCCTCTTTTAACATGTTTGAATAGAGACATTTTTGATCCCATCCATAGCATGTAATGTAGTCTGTCTACAGTGCAGACATTATAATCCACGTCATCAAAAACAAATTGCTTAAACGCACTTGGTTTGTAAGTTAACTGAACGTGGGCAATCACAGAAAATTAAAATTTTTGTGCTTCATAGTAAGATGAGCTAAAACCAAGACTTACTAGAAGATCTATCAAGTTTTTTGACGCGTATTTCCTGTAGAACAGAAGGAAGATATTAGTCAGTATTGGTGATAAAAAGGTACAAAGGCAACTGATGTGATAGCGTGTCCAATAGCAACACATTTTTTTATTTCCTTAATTGTCTTAATTTTCTTTGACGTAACTTCTTCAAAAAAGCTATAGAGGAATTAAGGGAGAGCATCAGAATCGTTCAAAAAATTATCTCTTGGCGGGTAAGTGTTATAGCTGTAACTACATTTTAAATGTATTGCCTTATTATCTCAGCAGCTTTTCGGACGATCCTGAAGTGCTCTTTAACCTCATTACTTTCTTTCTTCCTGTACCAAGTGTTGCTTAGGAATTTGTGCCCGGTGTAAGCAAAACAAATTATTGTTTTGTTTTAATAGTTTTCTACTCTGGTTTTTTGCCAGCATTCCCCTCCAATAGGTCACTAACCTGTTCCATTCTTTTTAAAAAATAGTTGATGGTTTCTGGTATAACGCCCTCACAAAAACCAATCGACCTTTATTGTGATACACACCCTCCTTCGCAACGAAATCATTAATAGAGGAAAAACAAATCATTACTTCATCTTACTATCCGTCATGTCTAGCTTCAACTGCATGCATACACCTTGTGACTTCTATATCTTCCTATGTCTCTACATAAGCTTCTTTTCCTCACCCTCAACACTTTCAGCAGAAAAAAACTTTTTGTTTTAAAATCAAATTTTAATTGCTTGGACTTCAAAATTAAATTCTCGAATGGTTCAGTGGAGATTGAAGGTGCCTGTGTCAATAAATGAGGTTTGATGGATTGCTGTCTAGTGTAATTTTTTCACATTCAGTATTGTTACGTATCTATTTATTAAAAACTAATTTATTTAAAACGACTAAAACTACGTTTACTTATTATAGAAATATGTATACTTTTAAATTAACCGAACTAATTAAATCTAATAATAAAAACACTTACACTATAATTTATGTATAACCGTTGTATAACACTTAAGATAAGATAAGATAACGTTCTCGGATTTCACACTTGTTTACACTAATTATCACATACACGATTATTCTCGATTTATTTATGTAGACAAACACGTGCTAACGATACGTATTTATTTCAACTTGATAATCTTCTTAATACAGCTGCATTCGCGTTTCGACAATAACTGCCCTACGATTTCTTTCTTACGTATTTATAGACATCGGCGAATCTTTCTCGAGCGTTCCTCCTTTTCGCTATAACTTCTAGAAGATAAATAACAGCCTTCTAGAAGGTTCTTGCGTTTGTAAGTAATTTCTTGAACGTTTCAGTATGAACGAGAAGGGTGTTCAAACCTTCTAAAGAAGAGATATTGCCATCACTCTGTTCTATGCTTACTTTCGCTAGTGATACTTTTTTTGTCACTGTGGAAACATCAAATGTTTTATTGCCACAAAACACTGATTAGCCATTCTGCGCACTACACTGTAAACCTTCGCGTAAACTAAAAATAAAAAAATTAAATTAAATTTTAAAAAAACCAGAAAAATTGACGTATATATCACTGTAACAAAAGCCATGAACGTTTCAGATGGACTAAAAAGTAAAGAGAAATTGTGGAATGCAAGAGAACCTCATCCTCCTCTACACGTTGCGTTGAAAATCCTTGTTAAAGTCTTTGAACGACGAGTTTGTCCACCTCCAATATTAAGCAGTAGTTTTAAAATTTTTTAATTTATTAGTCGATGTAAACACTTTCATTATCATAATTTTTTAAGAGAAAATTATTGTGGAATTATTTTAAGGTCGTACCGTCCGTGAAGTCGCTGCGATGTTGGATGTTTCAAGAGCGTCTGTGGGTCGTGTGCGTGTACAATGGAGTAAACCGTCGGTTTACTCCATTGTACTTCCACTGAAAGATATGGACGTGATTGTGCACGCCAGACAAAATCTATTTTTCACTCTGAGAAACGCTTTACAAAAAACAAGCTATTCTAATATACGGCGGCATCTAAAGAGATTTTCACCGAAAACAAGAAGAGTCGTATACAGTTTGCCCAACACTATATTAATAAACATTGTAGAATTTTTAGCTAAGAAGAACCCGTATCCACAAAATTTCACCAGCCCTTTAAACACAACGAGCGTTTCTCAGTGAATATCTAGGGTTGGGTAAGCTCGCGCGGTTCAGGAGTTTGTTGGGCCGTTGAAAAGCGCAAATCAAACTGACATACCATAAATTTGGATCAAGTGCGTGTGAACAGTTTTGTAAGTGTGTTTTTATCCAGCAGAGTTATGCAAAAGAACAGCTAAAAATCAACAAAAAGAAGAAGTGCTTAAGTCAACAAGGTTTTTTGTTCCAAATTGTGAGTTTACTAAAACTGAACCCTCACATTTCCAAACTTGTTTATCCGGTGAAAGTTAAACCAGGAATGAAAACAATAATCGAAGACAACCCTGAACGTCCCAAACTCATTCTGTCACCGACTCTACTAAACACTACTAAACTATAATACTTTACACTCTTCTTGACAGTGGATTCGTGCTGGAAGACTAGGGTACATAGATTATAAAAGAAAATGTTCAGATATCCAAAATACTTAAATCATTAAATTAATTGCAAACTTTCAACAGAAATTTTTTTAGCAAACTACCGAGTGAAGAGAAGTATGAGAGGGACTGACTCCTCTATTCAAAATCAAGTCAAAATATTTTGATTTTATTGTCTTTTCTTTCAGCTTGAGGGAGAAAGGTTTTAGCAACTGGCTTTAACGATTATAAGAACTGTAAGACTATAAAGCAAATGTATTGGTATCCTTTGAATTCATAAGTGGGTTTGATCCGTTTCTTGCCTAACATCTGATAAAATATGACAGCCAAAGTTGACTCTACACCGGACGACACTACGATACGTTTCTGTCAGCAAAGCCTGCACCAATAAACTTCTTGTACTAGTACAATGCTGCAAACGTGTCGTGTGTGGTTGTTTTACTACGGAAAAGCCTGTGCTGAAGCTGTTGTATTATTTTCCTTTGCACAAAGACTTTTTTTGTCATCTACTCATAAATAAAATGTATTGAGAAATCATGTGCAAAGAAGCAATAAATACAAATTGAAAACTCTGATGTTGGAAGTCCTTGAGTGAAACTAAATGATGTGCAAAGGCAGATGTTCTCAGAGCTCAAGATACAAGTCGTAACGAAATCAAGAACGCTTTTGAAAATTTAGTTGAAGACACCTGACACGTGAGTTGCAACTGAAATATTTCACAAAACACTCGAAACTACTTTGTTAACGGTTATTTGAAACGCTCGCAAAGAGTAGACATAAGCAGTGATATACTACAGAAGGAAAAGGTTGATCTCCATAGCGCTACTAAAAAGTCATAGATGTTATTTTTCTTTTATCTAAAAAAGGATTTAACTTTAATAATCACGAGGCAAGAGCATCGTAACTAGCTAAGATGCCTGAGCCCTATGAGTCTATAAAAAAATTAGAAAAACAAATTTATTTCTGATGAGACTCAGATTATGAGAGAACGACTCTTAGAGAGATATTTCGAGCTGGAGTTTTTTTACCAATTGCTGAAAATCTTTTAACACAATTAAACAAAAGAAGAGATTGACTAAGTAACACAAAATTCCTGATATTTAGAAATCTTCAAGAAAAGGAGCAAGAAGATGTGACAAAACAGGCGAAATGCACGCGTAGAATAAAAGCGATTGAATTCTTTATTTCTTATGTTTTTAGTAAATTTAATTTTCAATTTTCACACAAAAACGTATAAACGTTTACACTAAACTTAAAGCAAATATCTGCTATTATTGTGTTTATCGCGTACTTCATCATAATGCAATTACGTTAAATCGCTATGAAATTGAAATTATACAGTTTTTTTTAATTCTATACAATCTAAATTACCAATTTGTTCTCAAATCTTTCACCAAATCGAAAATGAACATTCGAAAATGTGAATCGGAACAAAACGTGCAAAATTTCCTTTTAAAACACCTTTAATTTCCTACCAATATCGAAGATTTTGCGTTGCTTAAATAGTTGAAATGACATTTAGGTCAAATCGAAATGCTGCAAAAAGTATTTATTGTAAAAGCTGTACATTAGAAAGACGTTAAATGGAGGAAACGCATTTATCATTCGTTGCTTTTTTATTAAACGATGCTTCAAACACATTTTGTACGTTTAAATAAGATTGTGTACCACTAAAATAGTGAGATAGTTTAGAATTAACAGGAAAGCTTAAATCTTTCTGTTCTGTATATTATTAAATTATATTTGAATTATTATTTGATTCCACACTTCGCTAAACACTAAAATAAATTTATTCGTTACATTTTCAATTAGTAACCATAATTTTATTTTTTTGTTGATATCTTAAATACAACAAACTCTTGTTACTACAAACTTGAAGAAACAGTTTTTAGTAAAACACGAAATATTTTCTTTAATAAAAAATAACATACTTTTTTCTCTTTCTAAAACGCAAATGAATTTATGTTAGTAAACATATTTTCATAACAAAACTAAAACCTGCAACCTTGATGACTTTGTCATTCTTTCCCATAAATCCTAATAAGCCACAGGATGTAGTAACAACAGGCACAACAGAAGGTGCTCGTCATCTTGCAAGGTTCCATAATTGCACATTGAGCCTCTTCGAACAAGGTTAGAGCGATACCTCGTCACTTTTACTATTACTCTGTTGAAGTTGAGTCAGGTAGTGTATTGTGCATTTGACCCTGCGACCATTCTTGCACTTCCAGATTCGTCGAAGATTCTATTGCGTTATGCGGTTCGAACTTTGACTGCCCTGGCGGAATGCGGTCGGTTGCAAAAAAGCTTCTTTGACCTGAGTCGATTTAACCCAAGTTCCCGCCCGTGCAATGGATGTCTTGGGTTTTCCATCACTTTTAGCTATTCAACGCATGCTAAGATGTCACGTCGTATTCCTGGTGAGGCAATTCTTACAAGCCATGCCCACCATTTTCGAGTGTGCTGATCCGCTCCACACAGGCGCAGCATACTCCGCAGCGGGAAGACATAGGCCTAAAATTGCTTTGCTCACCAGTTACATCTAGTAAGCTTTCTGATAATGTTGTTTCTGACACCCAGTTTCTTTTTCGTACTTGGGCAGTGCTCTTTGTAGGCAAGGAAACGATCAATGTATTTTAGTGCTTTGCACTGTTCAAGGTTCTTTTCTTTCCATTTCACTGTAAGTTTGGCGGACACTTGCGTTTTGGTTGGCAGCATAATAACGGCCTATAATAGTTTTGAGTCCTGCCTCGAGAGTTTTTTTCCTTCTTCAAAAGTGGAGCATTGAGTGGGTTGGTCGTTGGTAGATAGATGATAAAAAACAAAAGGACCAAAACTCCATCTTGTAGTAAACCATTTGCTTACCTACGCCACTTTCTGTATTTTAGGCCCGAACAATTTAAAAACATTTTATTGCGCAAGCATCGTGATAATTTTGAAGTCTTTGATGGGTTTGTACTCTTTATGAAGGATTATGGATTACTGTGTCGTAGGCTGCAGACAAATCTATTAAAGCGATTCCTGTTATTTTCTTCTAGAAGCCATCTTTAATGTATTTGGCAAGGTTGTCTAAAGCACAATTTGCCAGCTCGGAAGCCAGTTTGTTCTGGTATAAGTTTTTTATCAATGCTGTCCCTGATTCTGGTGAGAATTATCTTTTCTAAGAGTTTGCTAACAAGCCATGCTTTGGCTGTTGTGCTAAGGTTTGTTATTTGCTCCATTCGCAGGGTATCTGGGCTAGCAACTTGGTTTCATTTAATAGTTTTCATGACGTTCTCTAGTTCTTTGATATCAAAAAGTTAGAGGAAACAATTGTTTTCATTTGGTACGTTTTGAAACAATTTTATACTGGGCTTCGTCCTTTGGGTCTTGCCGCCACTAAGATTCTTTTGCACTCACCATGCTTTACTACTGTTTTGTTTCATGTCTAGAATACGATATGCTTGTTGATTAATACGTTTTCTATCTATTAGGATTTTGTGTTCCACAAGATCCGTTCAACAAAATTTTGCAAATAAAAACAAAACGTCTAAGATAAAGCTTTGATAGATATAAATAAATCTTCAAAGGTAGGCTTAAATGATTTGGTTTTTAAAAGGCATACAAAGAA
The DNA here is from genome assembly GCA_035610365.1 of Aquatica leii. Taxonomy (NCBI): domain Eukaryota; kingdom Metazoa; phylum Arthropoda; class Insecta; order Coleoptera; family Lampyridae; genus Aquatica; species Aquatica leii. Next base: position 21,872,007 of record CM069432.1, on the reverse strand, counting down.
TAAACCTTACAAATTTTAACAAAACAAATAAAAAAAAATCATAATTTTTTAATTTACATTGTGGTTATTAATAGTATATTATATATCAAGGTTGAGAAGTGCATCATTATAACCTAAGCGATAGATTATATCGCGAGACGCGGAGCGTCGAGGGATATAAATCGCGCAGGTTATAATGAACTTCTCAACCGTGTTATATATACAATTTTTTCCACTACTAGAATTATTAAAACCTTTCTACCTGTTACTAAATTGAATTTAAAATTTAAGATATTAATTTTAAATTAAAAATCAAGTCAGTAATTCTGACAGTTGTCATTAGTTTAATAGAATTAATTTTGACGTAATTCTTAATTGTGATTTAAAACACAAAAATAAACAGATAACGTAAGTTTTTATTGCTAAAGTTGTTTAAATTGTTTAAAAACATTATTATTTTAAGCATTGATTATATCTAAAACATATTTAACTCAATAATATTCACATTTAATTAAGCGCGAACTTCAAATAACTTACTTTTTAAAATCAAATTAATTTATTAATTGAGCGATTTGAAAACTTAAATTAGCATTAAATAAAATCTCTTGCTCTTGGTACGCAGTTTGGTAAACTTTTTTTCTTTGAAACTGTTGTAGTATTATCAGAAAATGTAAATATGTTCATTATTAACTACTAGTTAATAATGAAATATTATTTACCTGCGCTTAAAAAAGTACAACTTCACGGCCTTCTATTATACGTAATAATGCAAGCGTATACAACTAGTAGTGGAAAAAAAATATTTCACAGCTATTTAAATTATACTTGCTTTTACAAAAAAAATATGAGCTAAAGTATGCTACAGATCCTGACTGAAAATGCTATCTAAAAATGTTCGTACATTTAAACGTGCTTTAATCTACGTCTTTGCTTTAATACTAATAGCGTCCTGTATATGACAAGTTATTGAAAAGCGATTAACACGATCCTTCCTTGATGGATCTAAGTAAAGCCTATCAAAGCGTGTCTCTAATACAACTGGGAAGGTCAAGGAAGCTTTTATTAAAAATAAATTCAATGTTATATCGATACAACTTTAGGATTTTATTTTAAGTGAATAGTGGATTTTAAATATAGAACAAAATTTGACGAAATCTTTTCTATTAATGCTTGTTTTAAATAGACCTACCTAAGTTTACCGCCATAACTGCTCGATATCTTATTTATTCAAGCTTTTTAAAACTTTTTAACTCTTAATAACACAAAAACCAACTACTAGCATTAAACAAAAATAAAGTTTTAAAGCATTAAAAAATATATTAGATTTGGAATCTTCGATGCTATTGTTAAAAAATATTGAATGCTGTAGATCCAGATAAAATAAAAACATAAAAGGTATCCGAAGGAAGTTGAAGTTTAGTCTAGTCTTAAATCGTAAAAAGAATACTACGTCGGTTTAAATAAATACACGATTACTAAAAGTAAGTTATCCGCGGACACTTTTTATAAATATCCAGAGATAGTCGTATATAAATTACTTGTAAGAATTTTTACTAGTGTTAGTTTATTAAGAAATAGTTATATTTATAATAATTTTACATAAATTACTTGCGAATTAGCTAGTTAGTAATAATAAATCAGTTTTAAAATCGTTACAATTGGTATCAGGTGTCGCGTCACGATCTTAACGTGTAAACAAACAAATGTAAACTCAGTCTATTAAACATTTTTTGTCAATATTCATTCAATAATAAAATATTGTTTGTTATTACAATTAAGCGCTATACAAGAATCAATGCATTTTAAAACAAACTGTATATTGTATAAAACTTTTCATTCGTGCTATAATTTAGGCCGGTAACTCGTTCGCACACATAAACACATACGCTAATAAAATTTTTCGAATCAACCAAGAATCAATAAATAAGAAAGGGCGAACCAAATGAATTGCCATGGTAAAAAAAGTGTCATGACCAAAGAGTTACTAATGTATCATGGCGAAAAAAAGTTCTACTGTAACTAATGCTTGGACCAATAAACTAAAAGCGGCGTCTATATTGGTGGCTTTATGTGGAAAAACGCTTGGAATTTTAAAAACTGTTCTTAACCACCTCCAAAAGAACTACGAGCTTAAAAATGAAATATAAAAAAGTATACCAAGCGAAAATAAAAAGTGGGTTTCAATAAGTTGCGGAAAATCTCCGAGTTCAAGGTTGACGTCGCCAGATTGACACGGTTTGCGTATCCTACAGCATAAATTACCTTCTTAGAACAATTGGCTAACGTTTATAGACGCAGCAGACCTTACAATTAGTTCAAACTAATACGTTGAATGACGTTTGAACTTATGCCTTAGATTTCAAAGTAGCAAAACAGGGGTTGCATCGAAGCAGTTATAGAAGATGTTTGTGGGTTAACTAAAAAAACCGTGAATAATACGAAAATTCAAAATATAAAAGCAAAAATCAAAATTAAGATGGCGTTAGGAAGGTTCATAGCTTTTAAAGCACGGAACTTTGCGTAAAGCAAAATCACAATTGATTTTAAATAGTAGTTATAAATACCTTAAATTTGTTTGCGTAGTTCGCAGGAAGCTGGTTTTTGATTGGACGTAGGCCAAAGCCAAAAATTTGAGTGGACGGAGAGTGGTACGATATCCGACGGAAGAATTATAAAGGTATGTTCCCGTAAGTATGGATTGCAAAATGCAATTTGCATAAAAATATTTGTATAGAAAATTATAACCTTTCTATGCATCAAAATTTCGTATGGAAATATTTCGTAATTTGAGGGAATTATAATTTTATAACCAAATTCATGTTGGCAACAGAATAAAAATGAATCTTTGTTCTTGTAGTGATAACTATAATAATTTATTACACAAAGCAGCATTGATTATCTTTTATTACAACCGCTTCAGGAAAAAAATTCAACATGCAACGTAGACAATAGAAACAATAAAGCAACTTTCACAAGAGATGCAACTTGGGGACAAGAATATGCATTTTAATTATTTTCGAATGTTTGCACAGCAGTTCGATAAACTTGTTACGTCGATTTTCTCGTAACTAAAAGAGCGACGACTAACTCGGTTGTTTCGGCGATTGATTCGTAAACTTTGTGGTGTTAAATTATAAAATGAATTTAAAAAGGCGCCAAAGCAATGAAAGACTAGAGTGGAAAACACCGTTTAAATCCATCAACAAATGACAAGATAAAAGTGGTAACACAGAGTATATTTATTTTATCACAGACAACAGTTCACTTTCACGTTAGAAGAAGGTACATAAGTATATTTATATAAATTTTATCAAACGCTAGCACGTAAGTCGGTATCACAAACAAAATATAAACTAAATTTAGAGAATCAAATCGCACCGTATAATAATATGTGACACAACAAAACGATTTTATAATTAATTGTGTTAACAACCTAACATGTACGTAAAGTCATTCTTACATTCAACTGACCACCAAAATACTAAGAATTACGATAGGAAGTATAATACTTACAATTAGTTTTTCTCACAGTATGCGGCTAGCCAGCGACATAGTACTAGCATTTCCTAAAACTTAATTGAAATCTAACAAAAACGTACATACGGCGTTATCACAAGTAAACCCTTTTTATTTATACGACCACTGAAAACAAACGATTACGCAGAGTTTACCTCAAATTAATTTTGTAACTTTTGGTAAAAGTTTCTTCAAACACGATAATAATTGCATCCAACCCTTTGAAGGTGTAGCTAGTGTTAGCTACAGCGACGTGACGTCACCATGGTATGGAAACCCGCTACACACAATTACGAAAGAATTTAATTCAACCACAAACATAAGAAATACGTTTTTACCTCAAATAACTTTCATTCAAATCGCAACAATATTCTATTTCTTATTCACATAGAGGTGCGTAAAATACTTTACAATGAAAGCCTTGTTGGGCGTACACGTGATGTCTGCGTTCCTTTACCAGAAACTTTACCAGAAGAATAAATCCTATTTAAACTTTTGACATTTTGTCCCTACTCAAACAACGAAAAGTGGGCGTACCAAGAATAAATTTTATACAGGCGACAAACGTTATACTAAAGCATTTTTAACATAACAAACTCTTAGTTATTGTGTGACTATACATTACAAAAACTGCTCTGGCACTGCTTCCAACTGGAATTTAGTTTCTTCTGTGATAAATAAACATACTCTTCATTACTAGTTACGTGTTGTGTTTTATTCTTTTGCGGCTCGAGATGGATTTGAACGGAGTCTATAAACTACTTCCGATTTCTCCGTTTTGGCGAAACCTACTACCCAAATCTCCGATTACACCTGAGTTATGTCGGCACTTACTTAGTTACGAGAAAAGCTTTGTAACAACAAACGTTGCTAGGTATTACGTGAAACGTAAAAACCGTATTAAATACGAAACACGATAATTTCCTGTAACATAATCTTCCACTAAACCCTCTTCATTACTTATCTCTACACTACCATTGAATCTTAAGAGATGAATTTTCCAAAAACCGCATTATTGCGATGGATATACCCAATGAGTCTTTGAATTTTCTTGAAAAACCAAACCACGTATCTTTATAACTTCAGTTTCCTCAGAGTTGTATTTAAAAACTGTGACTAAAAATCTTTAAGAAAGGTATACAAAAAAAAATAGTGAAGCTATGCAAAGATACAAAATAAAACAAGACACTGTAACACGTGTGCTTTGACGTTTCTCATGGCAAAAATGCAACAATAACAAAATATAAATGATACTCTTAACTGTGTTAAAAACAACCTAACAGCGACAATATTAGGTTACTTTTATCTCAAAAACTAAATATATAAATGACTGCCTGATACATAAATTATTAAATGTGGTCAAAACGTATGACAGTAAAATTGACCTAGATAACTCAAGTGCATATGTGCTAAACAAACAAGTTAAAAAAATTAAAATGAATTTGAAAACGTGAAATAATATCGATTAATTACTCAAATGACTTTAAAGAAAACAAAGGAATAAAACAAATTCAAATACTGGAAAGTGTTGTAACGACTACGTGGGTTAAATTTAAAAGTGAGCTCAAAGAAATGCCACGTATTTAACAAGAAATACATTACCTTGGCTACGTTGTATCTAGAGATGGAGTAAAGGCTGACGTAGACAAATCCGAGCAGTGCAAGCATGGCCAAGACCAACTGATAAATATAAAGTTTGTCGTTTTCTTGAGTTGTGCACTTATGACAGACAATTAGTACCCGAATTTGCCAATATTGCCAAACCTTTGACAAAATTAACCAAAAAGAGCAGAATTTAAATAGAATAAAGAATGTGAAAACCTTTTCCATCAACTAAAACAAGCGTAGAGAAGTTTTATAAATACTTGATTAGACACTGACTACAACGCGATAAAAAGGCTATTGCGGCTTTGTAGTAAAAAAAAAACAAGAAAAGCAAGATGAATCGAGAGACTGCAAGAGTATGTCTATGATATAATTCACCGTGCCAGAAGCAGTTATTGAAACGCTGATGCTGCGTCAAAAAGATCATGTCTGCAGACAACCAACCTGGGTTAGAATCGTTGAAGCGATTGTTAAAAAAATGGAATGTTCCAGATACAATAAAAATAAAAAAAGTAATCGAAAGAAGTTTGCATTTGGTCTAGTTTGAAATTTTAAGAAAAATAAATCAATGAGTTAACACGTGTACCAGTAAAAATAAAAAGTGTAGATAAATGAAAGTAAAAGTTATCTGCGGACGGGGTATCGGGCAAGACGGGATTTACTTGACCGACTGGGGTCGAATTCAAGCAACAAACCCGTCAACTGACCCTTACGATGCGAACAAAGTTGCCATTAGATCTTCGACCAGTTTCATCTATGGGTTTGCAGTAAGTGCATTGAAGTGAATTTTCTAGCGTGTTGTTACAATTTTCGTCAGGGTGTAAAGTAGTAATTTATTTTACAATATTTTAATTATTATTAAGTACTGTCAGAAAACTTGTTTTCTTCTATATAAAATTATCTATTGCTCAATTTTGCAAATGTTTATAACACCGTGTAATGGACTTAAGGGCATGATGAGGTAGACATACTGGAACTTATATTTTATTTTCAGAAAATCGTACGCCATTACTAGAAAAAAAACTGATCAAAAAAGCTAGAGTGACGACACCATGTTGCAAGCTATTTTGGAAGTTGTAAATGGTAACATGGGGTGTAAGAGAGCAGCAAAAGCATTTGAAATTCCTCAGAAAACGCTTGAGCGCAAGGTAAAAATGTTTAAGTCAGACAATCGCGTTGAAAACACGGAACAATATTCTTTCAAGGAAGAATTGGGACCATTGCGACCGTTTCTTCAACGAACGAAGAAGAAAAACTAGTTAACTATATAAAACTATGGAAAACAGGCTATTTGGTCTCACTGCAAATGATTTCAAGCGATTAGCTTACCAACTAACTGAGAAAAATAATAAAAAACATTACACAAGAAAAGGCGGGTAAGGACTGGGTCCTTGGATTTTTGAGAAGAAATCCAACTATATCAATTAGAAAACCAGAACCAACTGCAATAGCTAGAGCAATGGCTTTTAATAAAGACATTTTAAAGCTTTTGGGAGAGGTGTATCATAAATATAAGTTTACAGCAGATAGGATCTACAACTGCGATGAAAGTGGAATATCAAAATATCATATCAAAAAAACTGGTTAGATCGCTATCCTCTGCTGATAGAGACAAAACCGTGTCAGTAGAGATTTGCAAGAGCGCACCTTTCCTTTTAGTGCACCCAAGACAACGGATGAAGCCTGAACGACTCAACAACTGCTCCCTTGGTATGTGAGCTGAATGTCACGTCATAGGATGGATACAAAAAGATATTTTTGGGAAATGGTTTGAAAAGTTTATCCAGTTCTCCGGTGTGACAACAGAGCGGCCTGTTCTACTGCTGTTGGATGGTCATTCAACACATGTTCAGAACCTCAACATAATTGATAGGGCTCGGGCTAACGGTGCGGTCATACTACAATCAAGAAATATCGAACTGGTTCATATCCAACCCTGGTAAAGCGGTTACGATGAGTCACCTTTTCAACTGGCAACCAAAATGAAACCAAAATTGTGGTTAAAAATATACAATCCCAAATTGAAAAAGAAAACTCGTCTGCCAGAGCTAATAGCCACTCAAACATCCATCTTGGGTGAATGATAGAAGAAAGAGAAAAGGCAAACTAGTGAAGAAAAAATTGAGGCTAAAAGCAAGTGCAAAAACAAATGTTGATAAAAGTCCAGAAAAGGAAGCAACCAGTTCAGAAGAAGATGATGACACTCCTTGTCTTTACTGCGGTGAATTATATTCCCAATCTATTGAAGGGTGGGTTTCTTGTGCTATGTGTAAAAAATGGGCACAATGTTCATGCGCTGGAGAAGAGGATGATGATGATGATGAAGCCCACCATATTTATGAAACAGAATAGTACCACAAATAATAAATAAAGGCCCCGTCTTGCCCCACCTTTCTCTATATAAATAAATAAATAAATAAATAAAAATAAATTAGTTTTAAAATTGTTACATAATTCTATGATTATAAGTTTCTAAAAACACACCGTTTTTTCTAAACATTTTGGAAAATTTTAATTAAACGCAGCAAAAGGATCATTTTATTTTATTTGGTATATTTTATAAAGTTTTTTTTATCAAGTAATTTAGTTGTAAATTTGACCATATAAATAAAACAAATTCTGAAAATGTTATTGATCTTTGATATAGCTCGTATATTTTCCATCCGAATACTCAATTCCCTTATTACGACAGAAATTAATAGAGTTCCACTTTAATCGTTGATCTAATATTCGTAAGCAATTTATGTGAGTTTGGAAATCATTTATTACTTCTTTAAGTAAATCAGGCAATTATAAGTTAAATATTCAGATTATTTTGGTCTCGGTGAATAATATTCCGTTTCATTATAATAAATAACTTTCATGCAATGCGCCAATTCAAATAAATTACTAATTCGAATAGCGACTGATTAAAAAGAATTTAATAAATATGATTTGAATGCTATAAATAAGAAACCATTTATGTTCAAAGTATAGATAACGAAGAAAAAAGTCGTATTCGAAGAAAATTAGTAAAAATAAGAACTACGCAAAAACAAACTATTTTTGTAATAAATGAATAAAATAAAAAAAAAAGATTTGTTGCTGTTAAAATTGTTTAAATTTAAGAATATAAAAATAATTTTATCTTGCGGTTTGTTTTTTCCTAAAACTGTTTATAATACAAATTGACTTTTAGGTCAATTTCAGTGTCTAGGAAACTTGATTTAAATATTTTTGTTTTCGCAACAGTGAATGTTTTAAATTTAAATACATAACACAAAAGATTATACTGGTAAAGATGGTGAAAATTTTTACGGTCTTTATTAAATAATTATTAGAAATTTTCTTTCACCATAATCTTCTATGTTGGATAAGCTCCGTGTGTAAGCTAAAATTTTGTCTCGGTTCGCAGTGAACCTCTAGAACAAATCGAACAATTTTATTAAACTTAACTGAAAAACATTTAAAAAAATGAAAGCGTTAAACCGCAAAGAACTACATCAAAAAAAGTATTTCACGATCTGTTTTAAAGATTATTCTTTTTTAGTCTTCTGTCATCTACTTCTATATATAGGTCTATTTTTTAATTTTGCATTTGTCTTTTTGCTTCGCTAATCTTCCACTCTACTGTTCGCTCATCGTTTTAGAGGTTTTTTTATACTTTGTTTCGTAGTTTCGTAATGTTCGCCCAGTAGTAGTGTGATTGTCTGGCAACGTGCTCCACCTAGTTCTGTTTCTTCTCTTAGTTCTCTTTCGCTCTATGGCTTGTTGTGCAACCCTGTATATATCCTGTTTATTAGTATTTGTTTTTGATGTAGACTTGATGCGTTCACTCTTAGTCACGATTTTCTTTAACTTTACCACCAATTTTTTTATCGTATTTTGTAGACTTTTGCAACTAAGCGTATGTTTGGATTCTATGTCTCAACCTTTGTCAATCGTAAAGGTACTATAAATTCTATTGATAAGATTCTGTTTGTTAAAACACATTGTTGTTAGTTATTGCACTCTCCTTAAATTGAACTAAATTTTAAATTTTGTAAAACAGTTATTCTTTTTTATTTTAAATGCGTTTATGGTATTCCTTGCAGTTGATGTCGTACATTCATGGAAAGTAAAAATGAACATGTCTAAGTAAAAATTGAAGGACGTGGTCACAGTCTAAAAAACCTAAACTATGAGCGTGCAATAAGCATTTCAATCTTTCATGTAAATAAATAAAATACATTACATTTTTACGTTTTCTTCTTCTTTCTTAAATACTTTTCACGTACTGAAAACTCAAAATTTCTTTAGTTCAATTATATACATACGTATATTGTTTTCGTAATAGGTATATCTCATTTATTACTATATCTCTATGTGATTAAGAAACCAATAAAAAATTATAGAAAACAACGCCATATTAATGTTTGTAAAATGAATTAAAAAACAACAAAATGACAACCGTAAGAATCTATTTTCGGCTTAGTTTACAATTAAATATATGAATAATCCCTATATATATAAAATAATAACAAAAAAATATCTAAATTAATCCGTTGGTATTCTTGGTTAATTTGGATATTTAGTGGTTACATAAAAGACAATAAATTTATTTACACAACAATATAGTTAACGGGTAATTTCCGGAAAAGTTCCAATTTTAAATAAATTATTATCATTCATATAACAAATATTTTTCAAATAAAAAAGTATTTTAATTCTTGGTTTCACGTTTCCTTTAAGAATGTTGACTGTAAATGAATTAATCACTGCAAATAGTATCACAAACTAAATCAAACGAATATAAACAATTTCATTTAGTAATGGTAATAAATCCACTAGTCAAAGATAATACTTAACATTATTTTAAATAGCTTTCTCTAATAAACAGTTTAGTGATTGTACTTCCTGCATAAACACTAATTAGGGGTTCGTCTATTAACAAAATTTCTACGAACTAAATGTATAATTAGGTAGTATGTTATTAGATCTAATTAGATGTTACTATATTTAATAACGTACAAAATAAACTTGTTTAGTAAGCAATAGATAAGTTGCATTAATTTTTAAACTCAAACCTTTTTGGGTTTTTTGGTTCTGACTTTGCCATTTAAAGAAACAAACTGTAAGCCTTTAGATCCACTGTAATAAAACTGGAGAATTAGTTCTCAATTGAGTAAGAGCATCATTACCGTGTAGTAGAAGAAGGATAAGGCGCCAAATCCATGATGGAGGAATAGATTGTCGTTCACCTGCCAGAAAAATTTGGATCTCACCGGAACATGCTGCGATAAGGTTGCAATTTTTTAACAAAAATATTAACCAGGTTTGAACAAACGTCATATTTCCGAATAAAAAAAACTTACTCGTCATCGTAGAACTCTCGTGTGCCATTATAGAGGCAAAACAAAACTAAATACAACTTCATGTACTGCCTAAAAGAACAGATAGACGTATAAATATTGGTTTTTAGTGATCGATGTGTAAGAGCTGTCCGGCTAAATTTGTGTAAGTAACAGCATCAACATTTAACGCAATCAACATTGCAATTTTAGAAAACGTGGTGCTACCTACTGTTCGTGCTCTGTATCCCAAGAATCACATAGAAACATTTGTGTTTGTGCTAGAAAATTGCACAGTCCATACAGCAAAATTGGTTTGAAGATTATCCAGAAGTGGAAGTATTACCATAGCCTGCCAAATCACCTGATCTCAATCTCATTAAAAATTTGCAAGCCGCTTCTGTAAAAGAATGAAAAAATTTCAACGCGGGTGTACTGAAAGAAATGTTATCGAATTAACGCGACACGTGACAGAAAAATGGAACCCTTTAAAGACTGCTGGTTAGCTGAAAAAACCAAAAATTGAAATTTCTTTATCTAAATGAACTGGGCGAACCATCAAGCATGTACGCTTGCCTAAGTGTTAAGTGTGAGTTTAGTCAAGTATACACACTCAATTCTGCACGTGGTTGAAAATTTAGATTTATGACTCACTGCTACTCGTATCATTTGTTTTATCAAATATATGTCCTTAAATATTTTCAAGCACCAACCAAGTTTTATTGAATGAAAATTTAGTTTTTAACCGCATTTTTGATGCATGGTTATTCCAGATAACCAACAGACCAGTCATCCAGGGAATGAAAAGAAATAGAGCCAGAAGATATGTTTGCTCTTTTGCACAAAATAAATTCTTATAATAAATCTGTAGTATCTTGCTTCGCAACCGCAGAAATCAATCTTCACGAAAAAAAATTTTTTTTTACAATCTTTCACTAGTTGATATGGCTGTATATAATTATAACAGAGAAAACTCATATGTCACTAACGATGATGGCGATCAGTGGGAGAGTGAGAATGAGAACTCCTTGGTATATTTTTGAGATATTCCTACCTGTGCGACATCTAATGATGAAGCAGTATAAACTTTTGACATAACCAAACGTACAAAAATAAATCACTTCGGCCAAAATGCTGCTCCTAACATGCCTGTAGCAATTGAAACTCTAACAGAAATGTTCTTACATTTGTTCGCATTAGAGTTGATAGAATTTATTTCTATATAGGCCAATATATATGTTTTGCAAAAGCATAGTAGCAAATAAAAAGACAAATTTTTCTTAGGTATAAATCTTATCTTGGGTTTGAAAAAAATGTTAAGTTGCAAAGACTATTGGTTTTTTAGAGGAGAACTGAGGAGCTTTTATATTAGCTCATGTTTGTCTAAAAACCAGTTCAATTAGCTATCCATAGACAAATCTATGATTTGCTTTAAGAGACAAAGTAATATTTTTTTTTCTTCGATAATGTTTCGTTGAATTTTAAGAAAAACTCCTATCGGATAGAGTTTATGCGTGTGAGACTGTCCAAAAAACAGAATCCATACACCTGAGGACTTGGTATCTGATCAGGATATGATCGGAGAAAATTCAAACTGAAAGATAACAATAGGCATATATCCTAATATGTAAATAAATTCAACATGCTAAAATCCCTATATGAAGTTGATTGAAAATCGCATAAGTGGTGAGACCAAAGCTTCCTTTACTTCATTGACATGACGGTGATCAATGAGTTCACAATATTTCAAGAGGTTTAATGTTGCGGTTGGGTTTTTGGAAGCTGTTTCCAAAAGAGTCAAAAAAGTAAGCCAGGAAACGAGATGAAACAGATATTGGAATTTACTTTCATTGGAAATGCGTTTCAATAAAAATGCACATGTCAGTGCCAGTCCGTAAAATGCGCTTTGTGTCGTAGCACAAAAAAATTCAACTTGTAAGGTGGAACTTTGCTTAAAAGACAACAAAAATCATTTCAAAAATTTTCACGCAAATAAGTTAAGTTCCTTGTGGTTAGCTCAGCTAACCATATGCTGCAAGGTTAATAAAAACAATATTTTGGTGCTTTTAAAACAATTTTTTTATAAAACTTGTCTGAAAAGTAATTTCCCTTTTTTTATTATTATTATTTTTTTAACTCCGTGTTTAAAGAGTTAAGAAACACCCAAATTACAGAGGAATGAGTATGCCAAATAAAGTTGTTCATATTAATGTGATTCAGTTTTTTATAGTTTTTATAATCATTAATTTATGCAAAGGGAATAAAGGAAACGTGAAACAAAAAGAATTACAATACTTTTTTATTCGAAAAATATTTATTCAATGTGAATTCATTCAAAATTGGAACTTTCGCGGAAATTACTCGTTTACTATTTTGTTGTGTAAATAAATTTATTGTTTTTTATGCAACAATTTTAAATTAACCAGCAATACTTAGTATTAATATAGATATTTTTTGTAATTACTTTAATATAAAGGTTATTTATATATCTAATTGTAAAGAAAGCCGAAAATAGATTCTTCCTGTTCTCATCTCCTTGTTCTTTAATTAGTCTTACGAATTTCAATATGGCGTTGTTTTTTATAAGTTTTCATCGGTTTTTCAATCACATATAAAGACAGTAACAATAAGTAATAAGTGATATATACCTATTACGAAAACGATGTACGTATACCTTGTGTCCCACGCTAGAGGTACCTCATGGGATTTAACATGGGAAAATTGGAATTATTTTTTTCCTGCTTCCCAAATTAAATAATCGCAAAAATTTTGACGCAGATTTAAAGTGGCACTTAAAACGTTTCTAAAAACCAATTGTCGTGCAGAAAAATTCATTTCAATTGAGAATTTGTGGCCCTGTAAAAGGTCTTTTTAACATTGTCGATCCGTTGCTTGGCGAAACGACCACGAAGAATCGCCTATTTGGGTATGAAGTATTCAAAAATGCCTCCTGCTTAAACTGTACAATAAGTTAGCCGTTCAACAAATCTTTTTCGTGTTTCGGCTAATTTACGAATAGTAATAGCTCGGCATATCACTTGAATTTCATCTTTTAGTGCGTCCCTATTTTCATACCGTTTTCCTCCTTTAAATAATTTTTCTGTAACTGTATTGATTTGGAAATGCTTCATTCAGAAGCCCAGTGTTTACTTTAGCAGTATGGGCTAAAGCACCATCCTGCATAAAACAAACTTGGTGATTTTCACCCGCAACATCATTTAGTTGTGGAAACACTTCTTCTAGTAGAAGGTAGTGATATTTTATGGAAGTAAGTGTAACTTCAATAAAAGAAGGACCAATAACATGACCTCCCAGCAAGCCCATTCAAACATTGACAGTTTGTTGCTATTGACTTGGTCCATTTACTAATTTGTGTGGATTTTCGAGAGACCATATACGATTATTTTGTCGATTTGGTCTTTCATCAAGTCCAAATGAACATTCATCCGAAAAACAAATGTTTTTTTACAAAATCGCGATTGATATTGTAACGAATTTATTACTTAAAAACTAATTTATTTAAAACGATTAAAACTACGTTTACTTATTATAGAAATATGTATACTTTTAAATTGACCGAACTACTAAAATCTAATAATAAAAACACTTACACTATAATTTATGTATAACCGTTGTATAACACTTAAGATAAGATTAGATAACGTCCTCGGATTTGTTTACACTATAAGTCACGTTCACTCGATTCGGTGTACACTGTTATTTATTTAAAACGCCGCGCGTGCTAACGATACGTATTTATTTCAACTTGATAATCTTCTTAATACTGCATGCTTTCACATTCCAGCAATAACTGACCTACGATTTCCATCTTCGGCTTTTATAGACATCAGCGAATTCTTCTCGATCGTTCCTCACTTTTCGCTATATTTTCTAGAAACTAGATAACAGTTCTAGAAGGCTCTTGCATTTGCAAGTAATTTCTCGGACGTTTCACTGCCCCCTTCTTAGGACTGTTCTGTCCCAGAACAGGAGACTGGATGCGACACCGGTAAAGGGATCGTGGCGATAGCGGCAGCTTCCTCCATTTCGGCAACTTCCTTGACCATAAAAGTAACAGTCAATGGACTTTTCCTGACCCAATACTCTCCTCGGTTGGTAACTACAGACCAACACTTGAACGCCTGTTCCTCGGAAGACAACCTCCAACATGTTTCGAACTGTCCTCCAATTCAATTGGTCTAAGCCACAACCAAGCTTGGGTACTGCCAATTTCTTAACATGATGGAACTCCATTTGTCTCTTGAGACTCCATAATGTTCGCCACAGATCTTTGTATAACGGCTTGACACGTGAGTATTTCTTGGTGACCAGATAGAAAACGAAGCGTCCGTTACCACGTAGTCCTAAAACCTTTCCGACTGCCGGTTGCTGTCTTCGTAATTCATCTAGCTGTTCAAACTTCTTTTTAAACACGACTGCAACCCCTTTGGACATGTCAAGCTCCTCGCTCACGCAATGTGCGATGGCGTAATCTTTTTGTGTCTGGAACAGATCTTGTTGTTCCTCGGTGGTAACTCCGAACCTAGCTTTTCCAGAACCTCCGTATAAGTTCATAAACTTTTCAAACTCCATTTCTTCGATTGGATTCCTGGTTCTGCTACTTATTACTCTGGTTCGGACCTGAACTTGCGGATTGTGGTTATCGCCAGCAAACGGGGCTAGACGATCGACGTGGACCACTTTTGGCTTGCCTCTGGGCGGTTTTCGGATGCGGTATATAACGTCGTTAATACGCTGCACGACTTCATAGGGGCCCTCCCATTGCCTTTGCAGCTTCGGCGACAAACCACGTCTCCTTTGAGGGTTATACAACCAGACCATATCGCCAGGTTGAAACCCACCATTTTGCGCCTTGACGTCATATCTTGTTTTCATCCTGTCGCTGGCAATTTGTGTGTTTTTACGGACCTCTTCATGTACTTCGTCCAACCTCTTGGCCAGCTTGCTGACGTAATCTTCTCCAGCAACTTCTTCTTCCGGTCTTCGCCCAAATTGAAGATCGCATGGTAATCTTATCTCACGACCGAGCATGACACAGGATGGTGTTTGGCCTGTGCTTTCGTGAACGGATGATCGGTACGCCATTAAGAAGAGGTGCAAGTACTGATCCCAGTCTCTTTGATGTTCGGACACTACCTTGGCTAAGTACTTGCCCATTGTTCGATTCATCCGTTCAACCATGCCATCAGACTGAGGATGGAGAGGCGTTGTCCTAGTCTTTTTAATTCCTAACAGTCGGCAAACTTCTTGAAACAGCCCAGACTCAAAATTGCGGCCTTGATCGGAGTGTAATTCCAACGGAACTCCAAACCGGCAGAAAAACTCCTTTACTAATACGTCTGCGACTGTAGCTGCTTCCTGATTGGGTATGGCGTAAGCCTCCGTCCATTTCGTGAAATAATCCATCGCCACCAAGATGTATTTATTTCCCGAATCGGATTCTGGGAACGGCCCTGCGATGTCAATCGCTACTCTTTCCAAAGGGCTTCCTACGTTGTATTGTTTCATGGGTGCTTTGCGCTTTCTCGCTGGACCATTTCCTGAAGCGCAGACTATGCATTTACGGCACCATTTCATGACGTCCTCTTTGCAGTTCATCCAGTAGAATCGTTCTCGCACTTTACCCAACGTCTTCTTAATGCCAAAGTGTCCTCCTGATGTCCCATCGTGGAGATGCTTCAACACTTCGGTCACCCTGCTTTTCGGCACTACCAGCTGTAGTTTGTTTCCCGTGCCCTCGGCACTTTCTAGGGATCGCTTAAGAAGACCGTCTTCTACTATCAGGGAGTCCCACTGCGCCCAGTACGCTTTGATATTTTTGCCCAAAGCACTCACTTCTTCCCAGGTTGGTCGTCGGCCGCTTTCTTTCCAGTCGAGGAGTAGTCTTATTTCAGGATCGTCTTCTTGTTCGCGACGTAACTGCTCAGGTTCCCACTCATCATCAACCATAGCAGTTCTCCGGAGGCATTCGACTTTTTCTTCCAGTCGCGAACAATGACTGCAGTCCGCCGGACATGGTCTTCTGGATAAGGCATCAGCGTTCCGATGACTGCTTCCGGCACGGTGTTCTGTGTCGTAGTCATACTCTTGCAGTCTCTCGATCCATCTTGCTACTTGTCCTTCTGGGTTACGGAACTGCAGTAGCCATTTTAAAGCGGCGTGGTCTGTTCTCAGTAAAAATCTTCGTCCATACAAATACTTGTAGAAATGTTCGATGGACTTAACGACTGCTAACAGCTCCCTCCTAGTCACGCAATAATTCCTTTCTGGCCTAGACAAAACCTTGCTAAAGTACGCGATCACCTTTTCTTGTCCATCTTGAACCTGCGAAAGGACCGCGCCTATGGCCATATTGCTTGCGTCGGTATCCAAAACAAACTTTCCATCTTCTCGTGGATAACTCAAAATCGGCGAAGTGACTAGGGCCTGTTTTAGTTGATTAAAAGAATTTTTGCAGTCTTCATTCCATCTAAATTCTGCTTTTTCTTCGGTTAGTTTTGTCAATGGTTTGGCAATATTGGCAAATCCGGGGACAAATCTTCTATAATAAGTGCACAACCCAAGGAAACTTCGGACCTGATGTTTGTCGATCGGTCTTGGCCATGCTTGCACTGCTCGGATTTTGTCTGGGTCAGCCCTTACTCCGTCTCTAGATACGACGTGGCCAAGGTATTGGACTTCCTTCTTAAATACGTGGCACTTCTTTGGGCTCAGTTTGAGGTTAGCCCCACGTAATCTCTGGAACACTTCCTTCAAGTTGTTTAAGTGCTCTTCAAACGACCTTCCAACCACGATCACGTCGTCCAGGTAGACCAAGCACGTCTTCCAAGACAATCCGCGCAAGATGGTCTCCATCAAACGCTCGAACGTTGCAGGAGCGTTACACAGGCCGAAGGGCATTACAGTGAACTGCCACAAACCAGTTCCGATCGTAAAAGCTGCTTTTTCACGATCCTTGGGTTCTAATTCTACCTGCCAGTATCCACTCTTTAAATCTAACGTAGAAAACCACTGGGATCCTGACAGGGTGTCTAGCGTATCGTCAATTCTGGGTAAAGGGTAGCTGTCCTTTTTAGTCACGTCGTTTAGCTGCCTGTAGTCTACGCAAAACCTCGTTGATCCATCCTTCTTCTTCACGAGTACCACTGGGGATGCCCATGGACTACTTGAAGGTTCAATCACGCCTTCTCTCTCCATATCCGTAATTATTTGTTCAGCTTCTTCTCTTTTCGCCAAAGGAAGTCTGCGTGGATGTTGTCGTATCGGCCGAGCGTCTCCGGTATTAATTTTATGTTTCACCACGTTAGTTCTTCCTTTGGAGCCACTCTCCAGCGCGAACACATCTTGGTACTCTTGGATCAACACTTTAACTTCAGCCAGCTGGTCTTGGCTGAGGTTTTCGCATTTGGTGGTAAGAATGTCCAATAGATGTTGTGGACACTTCGGCGACGTATCTTCGTTCGACTTCACGCATCTCACAATTTGTGATACTGGCGTGCATTGGCCTACCACGGTCTTCTTTTTCAGCGTTACAGGATCTGAGTTGATGTTTAAGATCCTTACTGGCATCGTCTTCTTTACTCGTACTAAAGTTCTGCCAACGAGTAGTCCCTTTTCAACTAAGCCGCCCTCCATTGGTTCAATCGCGCGTATGTAGCCTTCCCGGAGACTTCCATCCAGGCGTGCCATCACCACACTTTCAGTCCTTGCAGGCAGAGTCACGTCTTCACTCAATAAGACTCGCACGGCTGCCTTCTCTGACGAATGAAAAGGAATTTCTTCATTGTCGATCTTCAGGACATCGTTCTTCATATCCAAATGGAACCCATACTTCTTTATCACGTCCATTCCCAGGATAACTTCTTCCGTGATGTCGGCTACCAGTACTTGATGGTCGAGTACTCCATTTCCCAAACCAATGGTTACTTTGACTTGTCCGTGAGTAGGTATTTCGTCGCCCGTCGCTGTTCGAAGTCGTACTGTTACTGGTGATGTCTTCTCGTTTTCCAATAACATGTCAGGACGAATGATGGTCTTCGTCGCTCCCGTGTCAACCAGTAACTGGACGCTTCTCCCATTGATCTTGCCATCGAGATAAATGCTATGCAATTGCTCTCTAGGCGATGCCATTTGGATTGTAACCTCCGGAGTTTGACTAGATGAGATTACTTTTTGTTTCTTTCGCTCGCCTCGTTCCAAATTTTCGAGGGCTCTTCTAGTCCTCTTCTTAGGTTTGGTACGATGCCGTCGTACATGGCCTATTTCATCGCAGTTCAAAGCTGTCACTCCTCTTTCCCGAAGTATTCGTCGCGCTATCTCCTCGATGCTTTCCAGTGTCTGCGCGGGTACTTCTGTAGCACAGCAGAGTCTATGACCACTTCGTTGCGATGCTTGTTTTGCTGCTTCAAACTCCAAAGCATGCACCAAAGCGTCATCCAATGTCTTCGGTCGAGCTAACCGGAGAGTCTGCTGTGTTTCGCTGTCTCGGAGGCCGTCTACAAAAGTTTGAATAGCCAATTGCTCCAAGAAGGTATCTGGCGCTGTAGGATACGCAAGCCGTGTTAATCTAGCGATGTCAGCCTCAAACTCTTGAAGACTTTCGGCAGCTTTTTGAACCCGACTTTTAATTTGAGCCTGATATACTTGTTGAAGATGAGCATCCCCATATCTCATTTCTAATCGTGATATTAAGAGTTCGTAATTTTCTTGCAGGTGGTCCGGAATAGTTTGTAAAATTCCCAGCGCTTCTCCACGTAAGGACACTATTAAAGACGTCGCTTTCTGCTTGTTGCTCCAACCATTAGCAGTAGCTGCGGCTTCAAACTGCTTGTAGTAGGTTGACCATGGAACTTTACCATCAAAATTCGGTGGTACAACTTTGAACTTGTGAGTGTTTTCTTCTCGATGGTTCATTATTAAATCTTCACTCGTGACGCTTCCTTCACCGTGACAATTCATTTGGATCATTCTTTCTTCAAGCAGTTGTATTCTTTCTCTCAATTTTTTCTCTAGCTTGTCTTCTATGGTTCTTGAATTTTCATTTAACTTCTCTTCTATTATGTCATTCACAGAATCGCAAATTTCTTCTTTTAAATTTAACATGTCTGCTTGGGTTTCCTCTTGAACAATTTTAATTTGATTTTCTATACTCACTTGTATTTGTTCCTCAATAGTCTTTATTTGATTTTCCATGCTCGCTCGTATTTCTTCTTTCAAACTTCTAGCATTTTCTTCCATTTTTCTAGAATTTTCGGACAGTTTTTCTTGGATA
This sequence comes from Aquatica leii, assembly GCA_035610365.1. Classification (NCBI taxonomy): domain Eukaryota; kingdom Metazoa; phylum Arthropoda; class Insecta; order Coleoptera; family Lampyridae; genus Aquatica; species Aquatica leii. The sequence goes on along the minus strand of CM069432.1, from coordinate 21,852,306 downwards.
TTTTTATTCATCGATTCTTGACCATTTTTTATCGATTCAAGAAATTCAAATAGTTTTGCATCCATTTTAACTGCTTGCAAACGCGTCACCGGCATAAATTTAAATATAACACGAATATAAAGTTTTTAAATACACTACTTTATAAACAAACACGCGTATCGTATCTCGAGCGATAATAAATTACTTAATGGTATTTACACTAATAAAAATCGCGAACAGCTTTATCTATTTACACGATTTCCACGGGTTTAAAACCGAACACCTGATACCAATTTGTAACGAATTTATTACTTAAAAACTTATTTATTTAAAACGATTAAAACTACGTTTACTTATTATAGAAATATGTATACTTTTAAATTGACCGAACTACTAAAATCTAATAATAAAAACACTTACACTATAATTTATGTATAACCGTTGTATAACACTTAAGATAAGATTAGATAACGTCCTCGGATTTGTTTACACTATAAGTCACGTTCACTCGATTCGGTGTACACTGTTATTTATTTAAAACGCCGCGCGTGCTAACGATACGTATTTATTTCAACTTGATAATCTTCTTAATACTGCATGCTTTCACATTCCAGCAATAACTGACCTACGATTTCCATCTTCGGCTTTTATAGACATCAGCGAATTCTTCTCGATCGTTCCTCACTTTTCGCTATATTTTCTAGAAACTAGATAACAGTTCTAGAAGGCTCTTGCATTTGCAAGTAATTTCTCGGACGTTTCACTGCCCCTTCTTAGGACTGTTCTGTCCCAGAACAGGAGACTGGATGCGACACCGGTAAAAGGGATCGTGGCGATAGCGGCAGCTTCCTCCATTTCGGCAACTTCCTTGACCATAAAAGTAACAGTCAATGGACTTTTCCTGACCCAATACTCTCCTCGGTTGGTAACTACAGACCAACACTTGAACGCCTGTTCCTCGGAAGACAACCTCCAACATGTTTCGAACTGTCCTCCAATTCAATTGGTCTAAGCCACAACCAAGCTTGGGTACTGCCAATTTCTTAACATGATGGAACTCCATTTGTCTCTTGAGACTCCATAATGTTCGCCACAGATCTTTGTATAACGGCTTGACACGTGAGTATTTCTTGGTGACCAGATAGAAAACGAAGCGTCCGTTACCACGTAGTCCTAAAACCTTTCCGACTGCCGGTTGCTGTCTTCGTAATTCATCTAGCTGTCCAAACTTCTTTTTAAACACGACTGCAACCCCTTTGGACATGTCAAGCTCCTCGCTCACGCAATGTGCGATGGCGTAATCTTTTTGTGTCTGGAACAGGTCTTGTTGTTCCTCGGTGGTAACTCCGAACCTAGCTTTTCCAGAACCTCCGTATAAGTTCATAAACTTTTCAAACTCCATTTCTTCGATTGGATTCCTGGTTCTGCTACTTATTACTCTGGTTCGGACCTGAACTTGCGGATTGTGGTTATCGCCAGCAAACGGGGCTAGACGATCGACGTGGACCACTTTTGGCTTGCCTCTGGGCGGTTTTCGGATGCGGTATATAACGTCGTTAATACGCTGCACGACTTCATAGGGGCCCTCCCATTGCCTTTGCAGCTTCGGCGACAAACCACGTCTCCTACTAAAATCTAATAATAAAAACACTTACACTATAATTTATGTATAACCGTTGTATAACACTTAAGATAAGATTAGATAACGTCCTCGGATTTGTTTACACTATAAGTCACGTTCACTCGATTCGGTGTACACTGTTATTTATTTAAAACGCCGCGCGTGCTAACGATACGTATTTATTTCAACTTGATAATCTTTTTAATACTGCATGCTTTCACATTCCAGCAATAACTGACCTACGATTTCCATCTTCGGCTTTTATAGACATCAGCGAATTCTTCTCGATCGTTCCTCACTTTTCGCTATATTTTCTAGAAACTAGATAACAGTTCTAGAAGGCTCTTGCATTTGCAAGTAATTTCTCGGACGTTTCAATATTGTTCATTTCGGTGATTATTTCACAAAATCTCATACGAGCATAATAATCGTGTGGTAATAATTCTTGATAGCATTGCCAACGGTAACTTTTAAAGCCCTCCTGTTTGAGGTACCTGAATGCTGACGACCGAGAAACACCTAAATTAATTTCAATTTCTCGCAAACTAACATCAGGATCTTGGTCTACAGCTGCAAGAACTGCCAACTTCTGAGGGTTGTCTTCATGATCGTGTAAGGGTGGTGGACTCTGACATTTACATGGTAGATTTACGGAGCCAATGGTTTCAAATAATTGTATCGCTTTTTTTGATACTTTTTAAAGAAGGTATTGGTCTATCTGCGAAAAAACCAGCAAAGTCTTCTCGAATTTGGACCTTTGAAACACCTCGAAAATATTGTTTTACCACAAGAATTTTTTCTTCTACATTTATTTTCGAAGCTTGTAAAACAATTCTATCAAAACTGTCAACACTTCAAATGTTTTATAACAAATCAATGCTTACTTGATTTTTAATATCTATTTACTTGAATATAATTCAAGTTTATTTCATTTTGGAATCATAAGCTGGTTTATTAACACGCAAATGCGGGCGCAATTTGGTTTTTTTAGCCTACAGAAAATTTTCAAATGTAATTTTTCTAGCCTTTGTTCTTCAAATTTCCATTTCCTTAAAAATAAAGTTGCATAATGTTGATTTGACGGGCTACAATTTAATTTTAGCATCCATATTACTTTAAAAACCGAAGATAGCCGATCTGAATCGCATGCGCGAAAAACCTTCAAAATTTCGAATTTCAAAAGTCTGTAATTAATTTATTAATTATCAAAGTATAATCAAAAAATTGTTTTTAGAAACGTTTTAAGTGCCACTTTAAATCTGCGTCAAAATTTTTTCGATTTTTTAATTTGGGAAGCAGGAAAAAAATAATTTCAATTTTCCCATGTTAAATCGCATGGGGTACCCCTAGAGTGAGACACAATGTATAATTGAAGTAAAGGAATTTTGAGTTTTTAGTACATGAATAGTAAATAAGGTGTAACGAAAAAAGGTAATGTTATTAATTTATTTACCTGGAAGATTAAAGTGTTTATTACACGCTCATAAATCGGTTTAAAAAAAAGCTAAAAAAAAACCGTAGCAATTCTCATAAGTTAACACCAAAACAACTTTCTAAGTCAGCAGTTGTAAAACACTTGCTAAGAACAAATAATAAAAGATTTTGTTTGAAAGTATTAAGATGTTGACTAATGTTACTTTTATACCAAATCGGATCAAATCAGGCAGAAGCCGGTATATAAAAACAAACCTCAAAAATGCAATAAACCAGTTTGTTCCAAACTCTGAAGAAGTTCACTGCGATCTGTGACAAAGACTTTTTCACACATAGAATTTATTTAAATTACAAAATTTCGGCAAAAGTATAATCTGTAAAAAGTTGAGAACTATTTATTCAAATCAAGAAAACTGGTTCCGTTTACTGAATTTACTCTTTCAGTAAACGTATTGATGTTGATTTAAAAGTGCTGTGCCTATTCCTTATAGAAAAGTTAGAAACTATAAGCGTTAAACGGACCGTGCTAAAGTAATAGTTGATTATTTAAAGAAAGCCAAAATCACACACGAATTCAGAAAATTTTGTAATTGTGACCTAATGTTAATGGCCATGATTCATTCAACAAAATAAAGCTAAAAAGGTAAAACCTTACTACAAAATGCCTATCTACTAGTTTTGCATTAATCCTGTCTAAATTAGGAGTTTTTTCCCTCGAGGACTTCTAAAAAATGCCCAATTTACACAGGAACTTGTTAAATAAATAACTATATTCAAACTAGACCGATAAAGAGTGTAATAGAATCTTATAACCAAAAGTTGGTAATAATACTAAGCATTACAATTTCTTACGTCATTGGTGTCAGATTTATAAGTATTAACATGTACTATTATCTATAATTGTATTTAGAATAACACAAACATTTTTTTTAAACAGATATAATCAATTTGTTTGTATGTTACAATTAGTAAAAACAAGATAATAACATTAACTTCAATTTAATATAGGTTAAATTTTAATCGAATTATGTAATTATCAAATATATTTACTAAAACAATTACATTTCATAATTACAGATTTCAGTATTATCAACATATGTTATTACACAAAATAACACCTTTTGGAGTAATAATACCAATAATAAAACAATTATTAAAATTAATTAAAAAAATATTTATGTATAAAAATGATAATTAAAATATTAATTTACATTAAGAAATTATAAATTAAAATTTTATTTAATTATTTTAATTGTCTAAAGTAAGGATTTGGTTTTGAACTTGTAAAAATACCTAACAAAAAATTTTTTTAAACAACATGTATTTATAAGATAAAATATTGTAAACATTTATAAATACAATAATCAAATAATAAATCGAAAGTTAAATTAATTACCAATAACAAATTAATGAACGTGTTGCTGCAGATAATAAAGTCAACGGAAAAAAAATTATCGGAAAAAAAAGAATTACTCATTATTTTTATGCTTTACATATATTCTTTTAGCATTAAAACTTATATGAATTCTAAACATAATAAACATTGAGAATGAGAACTTTGAAATAAGGACCCATCCGAGAAAATTTTACGAGCTGCTAGAAAGAAGCTCTGAAAGAAGAAACTTCGACAACAAGAGGGAGTCAAAAATTCTTAAACATCAAGAACAGAGACGCACTAAAGCAGTAAAGTCAACGGATTGGAAGAACAAAAAAGCCACTGATTGTAATGTATTATAATAATGATAAAGAACAAGCTGTCATTATTAAGACTGGTTTGGTTCAAGCTTTGGACACAATAATCGAAGGAAAATCTGCTCCCAGATTCTCTGGAGTTTACTAAAGATTGACTGGTGCGGACACTAGAATCCTAAGAACGCTTCAAAACCAAAGTACAACCATGATATTAATTTCTAAACCCTTCGTAAAACCGAAAAAAAGTACTAAAGCGCCTAAAAGTTCAAAATCCAGAACTTTAAATATAAACCTAGAGTACTGTGGATAAAAGAGTTGATCCAAAAGGACAACAAAGTATCCTACTCATAACGGGAAAAATTACAAAGTCTCGACTGCAGATCTTATTTTAAGCTTTCCCGAGTCTTGTTCAGACATTTTGGAGAGTAAAAGAAAGAGAGAACAAAAGAGATGGATATTGACAAACTAGAGTCAGGCATCGAACTAACGACGTCGACAAGGGCAACATCCCAGCTGTAAGGTATCTTCACGGTTTTACAGATAAACGTATATCACTGTAAAGCAGTTCGAAATGAATAATGTTGATATGATACTGATACAAGAACTTTGGGTTTATAAAGAAACGAGTACCCTAATCGAAACTTATTATTCCAAGAAGTAACCATCCAAAACCTTCCATTTTAGTAAAGAATAGTAACCACTTACTTACATGTGCAAAATCAGCACGAGAAATCAATTCAAGAAATTGCGGAATTGGTGCAGTACGCGGACAAAACATACTGATGCTTTGCTGCAACTCCAATGCACACCATACGATTTGGGAAATCACTGAAAAAAACAGTGCAAGCACTTTTAGAGTTTTTTATCAGTAATAAACTAAAGTTGTACATTTGTCAAAGATACAAAAAGAAAAGTAATTAACATTACAATCGGCACCCCACACCTGCAGTAAAATAAAAGAGTGGCATGTGTCAACTCAATCATCACTCTTCAACCATATGTACATAAAATTTAAATTGAAATTGCCACAGAGAGAAGTGAAGACATACAAAAATCAAAAAATTTGCCACTGGTATCTCTTCAAGAAGAAATTATTGTCCGTCAATACTTCCAACTTCGGTAGAGATAGATCTGATGAACGATAGCATCAAAGGATCTATCATACACGATTTAGAAAATAAGGGTTTGTTAAAAATAAGGAAAAACAGCCGAGAGACCCTTTTGTGGAATCTAGAACTTTTTTTTTAACAGAACAAACTCGTAAGCTTTTTAACCAAACTAAAAAGACGGGAAAATGAGAAAAAATAAAACTTCTTGTCAAAAATACAACTAACCTATTAAAAAACAAAAGAAAAATCTTGGAGAAAGCACTGTAAAGAGATTGAAAAATCATCAGAATGGCTCCAGAATGTTTTGTAGAAACATAACCAGAGTAAACTAAAGTCATTGCAGAAACGAAGGAGAGGTTATACTTTATCCGGAGAACAAACTCTAGAATTATTGCTGGAAACACATTTTTCGGAAAGAACATCCGTACTTACAAACGTAGTAACAATGTCATAGCGAAGGCTTCCACGGTCGGAATCTATACCAAGATAAGATGACTCTTATCTACAATGTCTACGGGGAGAATATTTCATCGCCACAAACTCGTCAAATTTTTGTGCAATTTAACCTTTCTTAGTTGCTGTCGTGATCACAACATCATTCCTGCATTCCTCAGAATCAAGTTCCACATTCAGACACGTTCTTCTAAAAACATCCTACACCGTGCTAGTCTGGCGTTGATACGCGAACGGATTAAGCAAACTAGACACCATTTCGAAACAACTCTTTTATCTTCACCTTGAATTGGCCTACACTCTATCTCCGGATGATTAGAAACTCTTCGACAACATTACTTACCAGCATTCTGATACCACTCTCCGACTAACCACTGAAGGTCATCTCAAAAAGTTTCAATTATTGGAATCCAAGAATCGTAAAGTTTCATCCACTACTAACTCCTTAAAGACGGTTGTCAATTTATCTAATTTGATCCTCACCACAGAACAGGAATCGGTGCTCTCTAAGGGTTTGAATTTAGCGGTTGCTCCTAAACGTATTCCTAAAGAAGATATGTTATGCGCTGTTGAGTCTTCTATAAGACATCTTCGCCACATCTCAGATCCCATTCGTATTAACACTGGCAAAATCCTTGAATCATCTAAAAATCCTAAATCCAATATTTCTAAGTCGGAAGAGTCAGGTCTAAAAAGTCTTCGTAAGAACCCTGCTATTATTGTTCTTCCAGCTGACAAAGGCAACCCTACTGTAGTTTTGAACCAAATTAATTATGTTACGAAAATTAATTTTATTTTGTCTGAGGAAACTTACGCTCTTTTAACTCACAACCCCACTTCGAGGATTGAACGTGAGGTCAGCCAAGTCATCAAATCTTTCAATCTACCTCCTGAAACTAAACGTCGACTTACCCAATCAGATTCTAAACCACCTCGTCTATACGGACTTCCCAAAATTCACAAACAAGGTATTCCTTTTTGACCTATCGTCAATACTATCCAATCTCCTACCTACAAGCTAGCCAAGTTCTTGTCCAACATTCTTTGCGAGTTTACAGGTAAAACATCTTTTCACATCCTCAACTCTTAGCATTTTATTCAACGTCTAGAAACTATAAGACTTGAACCCCAAGATCTTCTCGTGAGCTTTGATGTTACTTCATTTTTTACTGAAGTTCCTATTAAGGATTTACTTATTATCATCAAACAGGTTCTGTCTCAACATGGCAAGGACTTGAGTTTGGTTCTTTTTATTGATAAGTGTCTATCCTCTACTTACTTCCAATTTGATAACAAGTTTTACGAACAGGTTTTTGGTGCTGCTATGGGTTCTCCTCTATCACCTGTTGTAGCTAACATTTTTATGGAATCCTTTGAAACGGTTGCTTTGGAATTATCAATATTAAAACCTAAAGTGTGGTTTAGGTATGTTGACGAAACGTTTATTGTTTGGTCTCATGGTCATCTTGAATTGTCTAAGTTTCTTGATCATCTTAACAATCAACACTTAGATATCAAATTTACTATGGAAATCGAAAGTAATGGTTCTTTTCCATTTCTTGACGTTCTTGTGACTCGTAAGCCCGACGGACTTCTGGGCCATTCAGTTTATCGCAAACCCACCCATACGGACAGATCCCTTCATGATTCGTCTCATCATCATCCTGCACAGAAACGTTCTGTTATTGAATCTTTGGTTCATCGTGCCTTTTCTATTTGCCAAGCTGAGAATCTAGACTAGGAACTCTGTCATCTTACTAGAACCTTAGTGAACAATGGTTATGTAAAGCGAGATATTCATAGAGTTGTTAATCGTCGTCTACATCCACGTACTCGTTTACTAAAAGACATTTCTACTCCCTAATCCAACCCAAAATTGGCCTTTTTACCCTACATTCACAAGGTTACAGATAAAATAGGGAAACTTCTTCGTAAGAATGGTATTAAACCCATATTCAACTCGACAGGCAAAATCTCTCAGATTCTTTCTTCTCCGAAAGACAAATTTCTTACACTTTCATCTCAAGGTGTATACCAAATTCCTTGTTCATGTGGTTTAGTCTACATTGGTGAAACCGGTCGTTCCGTCATTACTCGCATTTCAGAACATGATCGTTGTATAAGGAAAAGGTATATTTCCAAGTCTGCGGTTGCTGAACATCATTTTACTACAGGTTCCCAGTCATTAGTCATTTATCGAAAACACGCCCCTTATCAACCGTAACCCAACCAGATTCAAGCTTAATCAACCATGACGATCCTTTTCCTTTATATACGGAGACTATTTCTTCTTAAGTCACTCCTACGGAGTTTAGAATCTTGCTTGGTTCACAAGTTGATTACCTAACTCGGTAGTGGTTCTTTGTTAGATTTTTCAAGTTATCGTTTTCTTTCTTACCTTTTCAGAGTTTGTTTGACAAGTGGATAACCTAACTTTTGAGAAGTTCTTAGTTAGATTTTGGTTGCTTGTTTGAGTTTTGCGAAACGAGTAGATCGTAACATAAGCTCACACAGAACTAAATTTTTTTTAAGTAACTACGAGATTGCACTGGGAGTCTTCTAAGATGTAAAAAAAACATCTGATTCACTTCTGTTGACTCCATTTAGAAAACTGTCAAAAGTCGAGGAGTTTCTCGATCCGTAGCAGAATAGATCAGCTCTGCGATAACTGGCAAAAAAATTACAAATTCGCTGGGCGATGTAACTATAAATGTAGTTGCTGCCAAAAGATGCCCACAAGAAGGTTTCTTATGACCTCTATTATAGAGCTTAGTAGTGGGCAATCTTTTACAAAAACTTGACTACAACGGAATGTGATAAATTTGAGAGGGTTGTTAACTTTACGCAAAAAACCGTAAAAATAGTGGAAAACTGGTGTACGGCAGAGTGGCTAACAGTAAACTCTACCAAGACAACAATAGTAGCTTTTACAAAAAGAACAAACTCAGGATTTGAAGAAACTTCAATTGTAGAGAAAAAACTTTATTGTAAGGTAATAGTTCCCACTGTCACATGTAGATCTTTCATTTCGTAGCATAAATCCAAAAAACAGTATCTATAATAAGACTCAGCAAATTACAGAGACTTGCGCGTCTAGGAAACATAGAAGCAATGTCGACGACGACCACTGCAGTAATGAAAACTTTGCTGGATTCCCCACTTCTACATTCAGTGGTAGAATCAGAAGTTTCTTCAGCAGCAACCGGTTAAAATCTAACGGGCGAGAAACCGCTCGCGCTACAGTAAGATACCACAGGATACTCTACAATGAACAAAAGAACACCGATGAGACAAAGGAAGCGAAACAGACCTATTAGCAAAAAAAGAAGCTAAAATTAGTCTAATATAGCTTAAGTCAATCTATGATCTAGCATTAAGCGCATTAGGGAGGAGATTACAAACTTATTAAAGCAAAAACATACCTCACACTAGTTGGTAGCTTTTAAACTGAGGATGTTTATTCCGAGACCATCCACAAAGTTAAAGAATTAATTACGTTAGGTTCATTTATGAAATATCTCCTTAATATAAAAATAAAAGACAGTTCAGAATGTAGAATGCGTAGAGAAGAAGAAGTATCTCTTCGCATGCGAATGTCCAGCTCTTGTAGACGCTAGATATTTACACTTTGGGACTAAGTAAATAGAACCCAAAACCAATAGCAAACAAGCCCATAAGTCTGACTTAAATTTATTAAGGAAGTAGAAATTACGAATTGAAATTCTATGGAACACAACAAGCTTGGAGCTTAGATGCGAAGTCTACTAAAAAGCTAACGCAAAAAATAATAAATAATAAACTTGTTAACAGAAAATAAATGTAAAAAAAAAAACGATATATAAACAAAATCTTTTCATTTCATAGAAATCTTTAACTTAACAATAAATTAATTGTAATCATTTTTATTGTTGTAGTTTTGTAGAATTAATATATTGATTATGTGTTTGTGTATACGTTTGTTAATGAAAGTTTAAATATGATAACCTTTTTTTTCAGTGAATTTGTTATTTAAATACTTACTACAAAATACATACAAACAAAGTATTGACTCATAATAAAACTATTTAATTTTTGTCATAGCGACAAAATTATTTATAACAAAAATTTTAATTTGGTTTCAATACGCACGATAAATGTTGGTTTTTATAAAATTATCTTTGTTATTGATATTTCGTATATAATATTTAATTTGGATAAATTTGTCACATTCTGTGTCTGAGATTTTTTTACTAATAGATTAAATAAATTACGAATTTTCTGAATGGGATTTTTCTTTTACTCAGTTTTTCCTACTCTTGCTTTGTCTCTTTTAACTGATTTTATAACCACCGTGTGCACGTTAACATCAACTATAAATTTCATATTTAGCTGCTTCACGTATTAAGAAACAAATTGTGAAATACGCGCAACAGATATAACCAATTGTGACTTGCACGAAATTCTAATACAGAAAACTTTGTAAAAACTTTTAATTGCTCCAAAATTTGCAAGTGTCGACTACTGGTGCAATGTCAACAAATATTTGAAAACATTATCAATACGAAATATTTCCACTAAATGTCGTGTAATTGTTCAAATTTGATTACGATAATCAATTTTTTTTAAATGTTTTGAAAGCACATAGCTAATAGAATTGTCAAAAACTGTAGAACTATAAAAACTGCTTTAGAACTTTAACTTTTTTTTAATTTGCAGAACATTGTACGAACTTCACGCCTACGATATATGTTGATAATAAATAGATTCAATGCCATAAAAAATACCATCAATTTGAGATGTGAGCTTTTCTTTATCTTATAGCAGATTAACTACAGAAACGCATATGCTTAAAAAATACAATCAAAAACTATCAGTTTTAAATTCAAGCACAGTGCACGCCGCTTATTGGAATCACGGATAATATTATGACTTTATTAAAGGACCGGTCGAGCGTATGCTACTACATAGAAAAAACGTCGTTTATAGTAATCATAATTTAGGTTTATGTTATCACATCTCTTCTCAGATGTGTTTCTATACATGAACGTCAACCTATTTATGAATATATAATACAATCTCCCTATTTTATTCCTCTAAACGTTGTTTACTTATTAATTGCCGTTGTTGTTATCATTGAATGCTTTTCTTTTTTTGTGAGAAAAATATGAAACGTGTTTATAAACTAGCATTTTGTAAAAATACCAAGAAAAGAAACAGTTTTGTTGAATTACCATTACCAGGTTGTAGTTATTCTTCAGAGCCTCTAATACAAACAAATTTTGAAAACAATCTTGAACATGGAATTAACGTAAATGATAGCGACAACAACGTTAGTCAAGATATATAACTGAAGCAGGATTTTTGACGCCTTCCACGTTTTAGCAATTTGTTTGACCAGGTCTGCAAGCTAACGTAACACAAACTGAGATGACTAAATACTAGACAAAGAAAAAAGGGCAAGAGAAGTTTTGGCAAGCGTCAGAGACCAAGAGCCCTAATAACAAAATAAACCCAAATCCTTAGTTATCAAAACCCTCCTTAAGTGCAACTAAAAAAAGCTCAATATAGGTAACACCTAATCCCCAAGGCTAGAAGGAAGTTTCCTAGATGGAGCGCTGAACGATTGTGTGGCGTCAAAGTTTTAACACACCTCAAGCCCTCACAAAATAAAACGCGCGCGGTTATGCAACCCAACGCTAGTTTACACACAAGCACATCACCGCATACAACATTCGCTTAACCTCAATAATCTTCCTTCCACCCAGGAAAGGAATCCGATCTAAGACCAGCAGAAACAAGAAATGCCCTCATCTTGAAAGTATATAAAAGAAGAGGAAAAGCAAGATCTCAAAAAGATTGCACCAAAACCTAAATAAAAAGAAGTACACTCTGTATCCGCCACTGTAACCAGAAGCGGTATCCCTGTACAACCACAACATCTTCCGTGCTGGTTAAAATAGTTGATCACTACTGCTAAGATCTATCAACTCCGCTGTACCTCCGCTAAAACAACCATCCTTCCCAACCAAAATAACCTACTCTACTGCTCAACCAACTACCCTAAAAGCAAACCTCCAAGAAGCAAAAAGAATGTGGCATGCCTGTTTTGTTTTTTTGTTCGTAGAAAAAGCGAAAGGGGTGATCAACTTTTCAATGCCCAACCAACCGCCCTAGAGAGAAAGGAAGAGAGAAGATATTATAGTTAGTCATAGAACAAGCGTGTACCAATTGCTGTCCCAAATCGAAAAGTTTACTGCAAGGCTTAGATGCCAACAAGCAGAATAGGAAACAAAAAAAAAACTAAAACCAAAATAGTAAGATGGTTAAATAACAAAACCAAAAAAAATCATCCGAAATTTAAGCAAAAAAGAATATCAGTACAGCAAAATAGAAAACACACTTAGATAGCATTCAAGCTACAACCAATAAAATACCGAAAACATACTCAAAGAGCCAAATCACACAGTCCAAAGACAAAAACCAAAATAATAGCCAAAAATCAAAATCCTGCTGACAAAAGAAAATTAAGATTTACGACGTTACCGACGTCAATAAAAGAAAACGATTAGATATATGTAGAAGACAAAGCACAATTAGTAGTCAGTAAGTGTGGCTTTAAACAGCCAATCCTTTTCCGCATTCGCTTCGAACACCATTCAGGTTTTATTACTTATCGCTAGGGCAAACATTGTTAATTGTGAGGAGGTCTTTTTCCTGTGCGTGTTTTGCTGGACTTTGGTTCACAATCTAACCTTATTACGTTTTATTTGTGTAAAAAACTTAATTTTACATTCAAAGCGATCAACGCCAGTGCGACAGGATTGTCTAAGACGACTTCTCGAGTACATGCAAAGTGGGACGTATAGGTTCTAGCTTGCCATTCATTCTTTAAAATTAAGCTTTCTTGTTTAGTAATAGAAAAAATTACCAATACTCTGCCAGGTTATCGTAGAGACACGTATTACATACAAATTCCCGACAAAGTTTACTTATCAGACCCTCACTATGACAGGCCTGGAGAAATCAATGTTCTCATAGGATCTGTCAAATTTTGGAACCCTTTCTGCAAAAACCAGATCAATCTTGACCCACGCCTTGCTACTTTTCAAGAAACTTAGATTGGTTGGATAGTTAATGATCCTCTTCCCACTAACAATAGCAGTGTAATTATGTGTCACTCTGCGTCCCTCTTCTGATGATGTCAGTTTGTAATTAAGTGAGTTTTAAGAAGTTTAGCAGTATCCCTTTAAAAGGGCGTATTAACAGGAAAAGAACCTCTGCGAATCTATTTTTGTATAAAGTTTTAAACGCGCCTCTAATAGTCGATTTATCTTTTTCAAACAGTCTTCGTCACTTCTGAGCGATTCGTTGCAAGTCGCCACCAAGCGATTGCAAGGCAGCGACATCTTAAGTAAACTTTATATTTCATTCATGGATAAGTACGAGTGGCTAAGACACATGAGAAAAGTTGTTCCCAGTCTTTCAGAAAGGTCTCTTTATATGCCCCAATGCCTTAAAAGAAAGCAGTCTCAGCACAAAGTTACGTGTGGTGTTCGATAACTCCGTTTAAACTACATACAAATAGTTGGTTATGTAACATTGGGCTTGGAATCGACTGCAGGGATTCTCTTCTGAAAGTTTCTAAAGTCATCAGAGAGGATTTCTCTGTAGATGATTTTTTAACTCAGAAGGCTTCGCTCGAAATTTATGTCAAAGCATTCAATGTGGTTTCAAATTACGTAAGTTGATTTTTAATGAGCCTCAACTACTTGATTACATTGACAAGGTTGACATCCGCCCAAGTTTACATGAATTTGGCACCCACAAAAATTCCCACAATTTAGGATTATTGTAGTACTAACTGAGGATCTTATCTTTTAATTTCAGCTTCGTATGTCACAATTTTTACTAAAGGAGTTGTATTTTCAAGCATTGCTCAAGATTTTGACTCTTTTTGCACGATTCTAGGCAAGATGCTGTTCCAGCAGCTCTGGTAAGAGAGACTCTCTTAGAATAATTCAGTACCAACCACATCCTTAATAAGTAAAATTTGTTTTGTGATGACTTAGCAATTCTTAATTAGTTCATGTTAAATTATTGTGTGCTAAATCCACTCACGATTCCAAAGATGCATTTTTACTTTGCTTTTTGTTTGTGTACGCAAGACGTTGAATACCCAATCGAATTGCTGATATGCAGCCACTGACTTCCAGTTGTATTTGAAGCAATGTTCCAAGTAAATCCAATTTAGAAGATTTGCTCTCTAGATGCCTTTTTCCACGGCAACTACTCTCTTTGGTGGAAAGGCTTGCTTTCGTTGTAATACTAAGAATCTCAATAGCCGTCTGCAAATCCATCTTCAATTGCATCAGTTTTTCCAGAGCTAAAACGGCGAATTGCTTGTCTTCATACGACCTTTACATGTAACGATCCTTTTTCCATATCAAAACTCTCAATTCTCAAAAGGCTTATAGTTATGTCGACTTATTGCTGGCGTTTCATTGATAACTGTCGCAATCTGCTTTCTTCAAGACGATATATGGTCCTCTATCTTGCGGGGATGTACTAATAAAATTATAACAAATTTCTCAAAGTAAATTCTTTTCTAATGAACTTAAGCCGACAAATACTATTGGCCATTTACATCCATTCTTGGACTCTATTGATATTATTCGTGTCTAAGACAAGTTACAGAATTCCAATTATAACTTATAACATTATCTTGCGATTATAACATCCACTCACTTGCAACACCATCACCGCGAACTTCAGTTACTCCTAGCCATTGTACGGACATATAAGATTACTCTAGCTAGAAAAGTAGTTCGCGGTGATGTTTTAGATTTTCTGCTAAAACTAGCAACCCAATTATGGGATTTCTTAAGCATCCCCTATTTAGCATGCATCTCTATTTAGTATCCTAGGAGTAAATTACACAGGCCCCTAGCTACTATTAAGGACCGTAAGGGTCGCGGTTGTTCAAAATCTTATTTATGTTGATTCGTCTGTTTTGTCCTTGTCTACAAAATCCTTATTGGTGCTCGCATGGGTAAGCCGAAAAATATACATTCAGATAATGGTACCAGCGGAGCATAAAACACTATGGAAAAACTCTTCTGGGATGAGGCACACAAAACTCTTCCTTACAGAGCCACAATTAAACAATCAAACTGCACTATCAAACATGAGTCAACAAAAATTAAGAAAACTCACGGTACTAATTACAGGGCACTGTGGCCTTAACAAACATAAACATAAAATAAGACTGCAAAGTAGCCCTTTATGCCGCGGATGCTTGGAAGACGACGAGACTCCGCAGCATCTGCTGCGCAAATGCGAAGCGTATCAAATGCAACGCACAACGATTCTCGGAAAACCAAAGCTAACCGATGATGAGTTGAAAAATGCCTCTTGGAATAAACTTCTAGACTTCATTGACAAAACAGAACTGATGAGGAAGTAATAAATCAGAGGTGCACAAAAGAACTAAGGAGACCGTAGTGCAGGGGCGCTAGACGAACCACCTCTTGAAATAAATTTAAAAAAAAATCTTCTGAATTAACAACCTATTGATTAGAACACACTGTATGTATTTACTGCTTTCTAACCAATAATAACATCTATTTTTTTTTTAATAGAAGATATTATCATGCGGTTATTGTTAACAAGTAAAGTCCAAATGTGGTTCTATTGAACGGCGTGCATTGTACAACTTTTCCCCCAATTTGGGCATAGATGCATTATTTTACACGATCAGTATCTAATTTATTTATTAAAAACTAAGAAAAACCATAAAAAGTCCTTGTTTTAATATAAATAGAAAAAAGTGATATGCGGTATCAATTTTAATTAAAATCGTTTAAATAGTTATAAAATAGTATATTAAAATATAAGTTGCAGAAGGCAAAATATTCAAACACGCATTCAGGTTTCTGCAACGAGCTGCGTAGCAGCAAGTTGCAGAATGGATAAGTGTTTTAATAGCTTTCTGCAACGAATGTTTTATACTATTTTCTCTATTTCGGTCGATATTTTCATTATTTATTAAATTCAAAATGTCCATTATTTTCCAGCAGAGAAATGTTTATTAGAATTTTTGTGTTGGCAACGGTGATACATATTTGACACATATTTGACACATTGACCCTTCATTTACCTAGTCTTCTGCTGTCATTGGGTGGCAATTAGAAATCAGGATGTAAAACTTAGAAAATAAAAGTTACACTAAAATGCGTGCGTGAAAGAGTAATTTTAAAACCGAAATAGAGAAACAATATTTTCTATGATCCCTTTTTTCCTGAAAAACGATACCTAAATTTTATGTAGTACGTGTGAATCCAAGTAAATTAAAAATGATCGAAAATAAGAACAATCTGTTGCCGTTAGAAAAAGATTATAGAATAAGAAGTATAAAATTGTTTAAAGCTTTAACAGAACATCTATAAGATTAAACTTCGATCGTTTAACAATAAAAAACATTATATTAAACTTTTTTCTTAAACCTTTTGTGCATGCATACACTGATGCTACATACTATTTTAACTCTAATTACGAATTGTAAACACAGATTAATATTGTTTATACTTTTTTTTAATGTTTTACTATTGCGCTAGTGTTATCTTAGTATACCGCGAAAAATTGTTTCCGTAATCTATTTGTCGGAGGTTAATTTTTATCAGCATTGTATTACCTAATGCTTTGACATACGTACATACGAAATTGTTTATTATAGATTAATTATTATTTTTTTTATTCGTCTGTTGTGCTAACCATCTATTGTTTAATATTTATGTGTACAGAGTTCAAAATTAGTTTTGTCTACAATTATATATTATGCATCCAGAATTATAGAATTTTTTGTTTGATTAGTTTTGGATTAAAACAATTTTTGTTATGATTTTTGTTTATGGTAATCAGAACGAACCAGTTTTTGAACCATCTTAAGATAACTTCTGCGACTGCTAACGTTTTTTTAGAGCAACCCCTTTAAGTAACTTTCAAAACCAAAATGGTTACAATAAAATTTATGTTATTTTTCAGGTTTCCGCGGCTATATATATAATATTTATACATATATAAAAAAATTAAATTATGTATAGTAAATCTACGCACACTTAGAAATATGTACAAACTTACTTAACCTGTAATGCATCAACTTTTTCTTATTTGGAAAATGAGCAACAATACTTTCGATGCAATTTTTTAATAACAAACAAAACCATCAATCAATTTACATATGTATATCATCGTACTAACAAGCCATTACGCGTGTTTTAAGACAAAACAATGGATTGAAAAAATATAAAGATTATAAACAATAAGTTGTGTAGGATAATTATGTAAATTGTAAAACAATAACATGTTATTAAAAATATTTAATATCTTACAAAAATAATGTTATATAATAATTAAACAATTTTATTATCTAACAATAACAATAAAGCGGTTGAAACTACTTTATCTATTTGCGTTGAGAGAAAGTATATAAAGGAAAGTATAAGTGCTGATGGCATTATAATACTTTGATTTAACCACAATGCGTACTCTAGTAAGTAATGATTTTATTGGTATTTGATAAATTAATTATTAATTTTTAGATTGTCGTTCTTGTTTTGTTGATGGTCGGCGTAATGGCCGATCATGATGGAAGCAGTGATCATCATGAAGAAAAACATCATGATGTTGTCGATGAACATCACGAAGTTCATGGTGCTCACCATGGTAGTGACAGTGCTCATCATGATAGCGTTAGTGACCATCATGATACCCATAAAGTTCACCATGGTAGCGATAGCGCTCATCATGATAGCGATAGTGCACATCACGATAGCCCCAAAGCTCATCATGATACCCATAGTACTCATCATGGAAGCGACAGTGCTCATCATGGTAGCGATAGTGCTCATCATGATAGCGATAGTGCACATCATGATACCCATAAAGTTCATCATGGTAGCGATAGCGCTCATCATGATAGCGATAGTGCACACCACGATACCCATAAAGCTCATCATGATGCCCATGGAAGCGACAGTGCTCATCATGGCAGCGATAGTGCTCATCATGATAGCGATAGTGCACATCATGATACCCATAAAGTTCATCATGGTAGCGATAGCGCTCATCATGATAGCGATAGTGCACATCACGATACCCATAAAGCTCATCATGATGCCCATAGTACTCATCATGGAAGCGACAGTGCTCATCATGGCAGCGATAGTGCTCATCATGCTAGCGGTAGTGCTCATCATGATAGCGACAGTGCACACCATGATAGTCATAGTGCCCATCATGCTAGCGATAGTAGCCATCACGGAAGCGAACCTGCGCATCATGGTAGCGATAGTGCTCATCATAGCACCGAGAATCACCATGTTCATCATTAGGGGCACGCAGAATATTAATAAATTACATGTAATTTTAAAAATGTTAACATTTAAACTCAATATAAAATTTCAAAAATGCTAAATAAAAACAATTTTGCTAAATTAACGTATTATTTTAAAACTGTATATATTTAACACTCGCAACAAATGCACAAATCTCGTAGCAAAAAAATCTGCTACAACAAAATAAGAATTACTAAACTATCATATGTATGTTAACCCAAATATTAGTATAATAAATGTACTTACATCTCTGTAAAAGACAGAAGAAGTATAAAAAAAATTCAAGATCTAAAAGTGCTAAAACATATATTGATAAATATAATAATAAAAAAACAACATAAAAATGTAAAAACAAAAAAAGGCTACGTCTATGTCGTTTTTGACTTTAAAGAGATTTGTAATGTGAATTGATTATTTGTAGACTGATCTGCTACGACAAGTACACCGAAAATGAATGCAATTCCGTATAAAAGTCATTTGTTTCTGTAATGTTTGTAGGTGATAAATTAGAAGAGACATGGCCCTCTTAAATGTAGAAATAAATTAATTGCGTTAATTTTAATCTGTTCTTAAAAAAGCGATATCCGTGTTTTGTTTGCTTATTCGGCACTAGGACAATTGCACTCTAACAGTCCAGCGCGTACTACAAACTCAAAAAATAAATTGTTTTTTTTAAATTTATAACTAACACAAACCACCAAAAAAATGAAAACGTTATAGAAAAGTTGGTAATAAAACATGAATATAAAACAAAAATAATTAGAAACAAACAAATAAGCGTATTCTTAATACGTTGTACGAATTGAACGCCTTTTGCTATTCTTATGATTTGGCGGGAGCAGAAAAATCCCCACTCGGATGCTTCGGCACGACAAACATATCCAGGTACTACAAAACAAGTCAAAAATTGTGCATCCGGGTTGTCAGCCTGGGATGCATGGTACAGTACCAATTCCTCCTTTATCCGACACAAGAAGCAACGAAGAAAGCGATAAAAAAGATAATGACGCTGAAGCTATGGAGTACAAGTATGGTATGATCCCACCAAATTTGATAAACCAAACCAAACTGAACAACCTGTCCCTGTCGAAACAAAAGTTTGAACTGATAGGTTCCAGACTGAAACAATAGAACTTACTCCAAAGAGGTGCTACAATTGCACATTTTTGTGTTCGCCACATGAAATTCGCAGCATATTATGTTGTTGAACACAGAGTCTGTTTGACATGAGTCATAAAAACTAGATAACAAATACGTAGCAGAAAAGTGGAGACTTTTTATTGATTATAGCTCAAGCAGCCTCAAAGTTGCACTACTAAACAATGGCAACCAGAAACCATCAATTCTTATTCTTCATGTCGTGGAAATAAAGTAAACCTACGAAACCAAAAACCAAACGGTAAACTGACAGTAAATGTCAAACTATCAAACACATTAAAAGAGATACATAACTATGCAATGACAAGCATCACAAACACTATCGTCAACAGCTCGCGTACTAACAGTATCTTCCTGCTGAACAGAATCCTGAACCATTTCTTCCGCTTCATCGTCGGTCGATTCTCTAGGTAATTCCACACACTCCAAAGGATAAACTCGCTGTATTTGTCTGAGCAATTGACCTTTATCCGTTTGCACACGCACTAACCGAATTACATTGTCTCGACCAAGAAGTACTTCGATGACACGCCCTAATGGCCAATCTAAGCGTTTCAAGATATTATTACCAATTAACACAACGTCATCTATCATAAAACTTTGAAGACGTTTGTACTTATAAAATAGCCTCAATTGTTCTAATACTCGACCCGAAACCGTATTCGTAATACATTTCGCAACGATTGCTAAAACGTAAGACGTAGCGTCAATAATATCACACTTTGGCACATCCGACTCTGTTAAACCTCGTAAAAACATTTGTTAAGTGCAAAAATTTCATAACGTAATACTCGGTATGTTGGTTGAATTAAAATTAGATTCCGGTTTTGAGGCCCTTTGCCGGGTTTCCTTTTTCATATCATTTCCTGTCAAGACGTTAAACCGGCAACTACTTAAAATGGCATGTGATCTACCTTATTAAATTAAAGTTGTTATACCTATTTGATCTTTTCTTAATGGTAACATCACTTTCTTTTTGTTGGTTACACGAACACTAGGGTAACAAGGATTACGAACTTTAAATTCGTTCCAAGCTTAAATCTTCTGTCTTAATCGAAATAGAAGTTTTACATATAAACGATCTGGCGCCCTTTAACTTTTATGTATTTGAACCTCCCCTATCTCCGACTGTGTGAGTTAGCCGTGCAAGGTTCGTAAGACCTATACGCTTGTAACACAATACTGGCATTAACGGTATTAAATCTTCTTGGTCATTCGACACGAACGTTGATGGTCTTGAATTAATAACCGCCTCAAAAGCACATGAGATCGTGTACAATTCATCTAACCTTAAAGGTGCACGACTCAACACCTTTCCCAATAACTGTTTGACCATGTAATAGCGAAGGCTTCCACGGTCGGAATCTATACTAAGATAAGAATTCTTATCTTAACTGTTTGACTAAATCAATCAATTACTCCCACCATCCTCCTTACCAGGGAGCCAAAAGAAGATTACATTTCCACACAATTTGGTGAGATAAGCAGTGACGCTTAATTGCTTTCCAACAAGCTTAGCAAAAGCGTTTTTTTGCTCCTACAAAATTACGCCCATTGTCGGTATAAATAACAGCAAGCCTTTCTCTTCTCACTGCAAAACGCCTAAAAGCATTTAAAAAACTCTGCAGTAGACAACGACGACACTACATCCAAATTGACTGCCTTATACACTGCACGTGTAAAGAAAAAATCCATGCTTTCTTACCAGTTCGGAAACACAATGAACCATCCAAATCTATACCCGTAAATTGGAACGTAACTGAATCTTTTACACGATCACTGGTCAAGGCAGTAGGAATCACTTCTATCTTCTTGCCACCATATCTGCGACATGTCACGTATTGCTTCACAACCGAACGCACAGCTCGTAACAACGATAGCAACCCTTGCACTCCAATATGACAAGAAGAAACATGTAAATCATATATCAATCAATACACTACATCTTGTTTACCATGTAACACAGACGGTAAACAAAAAACATCTGTGTATTCTCGGTTAGAAAATTACTGCTCTATTACCCTATTTTAATCTTCAAAACAATTGAATCAGTTTTATCAGAATCATCTTAGGCAATTGTAGACAATTCACCTCGAATTTTATTTGCCAAATTTCTGCAGTTATAACCAAAGCAAAGCAACCAAGCTATCTGTACGATTTTCTCATATTTGAAGAAGTAACATCCATACCAAATTTTGATATTTTGGCATATCATAGCCGAAACTAATTTTTTTTTTGGCTTTTAATTAACCACAACTTCATCTTCTTCATCTAGTACAAAATTTTGTCTAAACCACTCCGTTTCACTAGCATATAGCAAATTGGGTTCCTCCCACCATTTCAACCTCTAATCTTTTATCGATGTCAACTTTCAAATCTCATAAACTCTATTTCAAACAAAAGTAGCCCACTCTTCTTCATTCCTAATCCAGGTCAAAACCGTAGAGGAGTCACTTCAAAAATATCTTTTTCAATTCTCGGGAAATCCACATCGAAGTGAATAAAACAACCTTGCGGCGATTGTTGTTGCCTAGAAATCGATAGCTTCTTCAAAGGCGCTATACAAGACTTTGCTTAAATCAAATTAACGTAGATGTTGTCCAGCATTTCTACCCGTAAATAAACAACGCACCCATAAGCGTCTTTGCTGGCATCGCAAAAAAGGTGTAGACTAAGATCATAGTTTCACTTTAACCATCTCGGGACTACGGGATACGAAAAAGTGTCGGCAGTTCAGTTTGCCATTTAACACGTAAATCCAAGTCGATCAAAATTCGTTGAACCGTTAAAAGTAGAATCCTCTTCGCGCGACGATTTAATCATTAACTTTGATCTTACTCTCACCCATAAAAGACAACTTATCTCTTTTCTTTTTGCTTCCAAAATATTAGATTTACCCAAAAACTCCTAGCCCTTTAAGTCAAATTTTGCCATCACCTGCGTCGTCTAGCAAATAAATTTGGAAAATTCAGTTACAATCGACACACTAGTTACACAAATGTTCACATAAAAACTTTCATGCAATTTATAAATAGTGTTTTCAGAACCGCCAAACAAAATCGAAGTAAGTCCATGCGCACAACACCCAAGCAAGGAAAAAGACTACAATTAACCCCGAATTGTACCATCTTATGTCGAAATGCAAGTTCTTTACCATCTTCAATTTTCCACAAAAATTGCAAATAATCTCTATCGGTTTCACTTAATCCAATCTGCAAAAACGCCTTGCGAATGTTTGAGATGACACCTAACTTCCATTCTAAATCTCAACATAATTAAAGGAATGAGTTCAATAAGGTTCATTCTTTTTTTCAGACACTGGTTTAAAGATGGATGAGCCTTTTCCCTTACCTTAAAAGCGGGCCTTTGCGGCAAATACTGCGCCATATTTTCCTTTTTAACATCTGACACCAGCTCGATAATGTCTTCTTCTAATCAGTCAGCAAAAATCTTACTATACACCAAAAACATACCATTCGTTTTAAGCTTCTTTATGGTAGAATCAAGTCGCTTTTTGCTTAACATATAATTAGATGGTAATGGTGGATATCCTTCGATCCAAGGTAAGCAAACTTCGTAACAATCATCTTTTAAAAAATGTACATACGGCTCTTTCTCTTTCTTTTTTGGATACTAAATCAGAAGATGCTTCTATCCCTAATGCATCTAATTTCTATAATTTCTCTACCCTCACAGTCATACTAGTACTAACGCCACTATTTACGCTTGCTACTTTACCATAATGGTCCAACCTAACAATGTCGCAAAAACCACAAGAACATTTTTTAACTTATGACACCTGCCCGTGTACAACTTTCCAGCCCCATCAGCGCCGATAAACATATTCAATTCATTTATAAAGGCACCCCTCAGAACTGGTGCAACGTTACTACAAATAACATTATGGTCCATTGCTTCAAAAGTACACGCATATTTGCCATCCAAACTAAGTAACTTTATATCATAACAAGTATCTTTACACTTCTTTGGCTGAAGATGTTCACTTCGTGCATCAAGTAGGAACTTTGCGAACCCGTTTCAATAACCGCTCGCATTTCTCTCGAACAATGTTCACAGCGTGTTGTCCATTACAAACGTCGCACCTCGTACGTTCGCGACAACAATTATCTTTATTATGTGGTCCGTCACAAAGAACACATTTATTTGTTAAATTTATCAAACCCAACGTTGTAGACTTAATCTTATTTTTAATCTTCAGACCAAAACCTTCCATTGCCGACAAAATCCGTTCTTCTCCTTCCACCCCTACTTTCAGGAAATTCATTAATCTGGAAAGTCTGCTCTTCATCAGAGAACCAGTCAAAAAATTAAAATCCGAAGACCTCTGCCAAACACGTAATATTTTTTTTCTGGTAGACACGATTCTACCAATGGATATAACATTGCAGCATAGGTTTGCGTGATCACGCCTAATGTTTCTAGCGCACTCGATTTTGTCATACAGAGCTGAAACTGATAAACGCTTGCCATTAACAACAGCTTCTATTATTTTTATTATTCACATAACCACTATTATTTATCTGTAAAAATGTCAAGATATTTCATTTTTTCAAGTTCATCGACAGGTACTCATTTGTTTTCAGTTGCTAAAATAATTACTTTATTTTGTGCTGACAGCATACTTCCATACTTCCTTTTCGGTTTTTCAAATGCTCCATATTGTCTTGAATTGGTGTCTAAAATAGCAAATTATTCAACTGACGCTTGTTTTCTCTCTGAATATGTGTGTATATTTGTGCGCTTACAAAAGAATTTTTGTGTGATACGCAGCGTTCTTTTCATTGGAAAACACCATCTTTGCAAGTTGACTTTTATTTTAACGTTTGTTTGTTGCTTTTGTTTCCATAGAAACACGATTAAAAACTGTATCCAGGCAACTTGATTTTTACAATTACCATGAATTTTCGCTTTTTGTAGTTTCTTCACTCAAAATAGTTTGAAATGTCAATGTCAATTAACCGTTTCAGAAAGATAAATGCAATCAGACAATGTGCTTATTTCATATCGCGTTCATAAGAAAAAATGAATTTTATGTTTGTAAAACCAAATCGAATCAACTTAAAAAGAAATGCCACCTACCTATCAGATGCGGTTGTAAAAGTTGCTTTGCAAATGTTGTAATAGTTTTTCAATTGCAAATAAAATAAATATGGTCGATTTTCAAATTACAAATGAACCAATTTTTTTAGCAGATAATCAATCAGCAACTTTGGCTCCATTTAACCGAGTTTCTATCTCTTAAAAATGAGCGGAAACCCCATGTTGGAACTCGAATTTCAAACACTATGTATATACCAACATTAACATAATTTATTATTATATTCAAATTAATAATTTATACAAAAAATACAAAAATTTATAATAAACTAACAGAGAAAATTTAATTTGTTTTAATTGAAACGACCGACTCAACTAAACTAAACTTTATTGCATCATAACTCGAACGGCCATAAAATTAATGTGAATTTATTTTTTTTAACAGAATGTTATAGTCTATTTAACAAGCTAAAAAAATATAAGTTTAGTGTGGATTAAAAAAAAACCTTAAAAAATGTAATTAAGCAGATATAAAGTTTATTCAGGCGAGGAAGTGTTTGCAATTTATAGAAGTGCAATGTTAACAATCTTTGACCTAGAAAAACATCAGGTAACACTTTAATTTTATTGCAAAAAACATTTAATGAAATGTGATATTAAAGTTTTTAAGTAATTGTTCAAGTTACATTGACTAATCAAATAGATTAGTGATTTAAGTTTCGAATTTTAGTGTTATTATCTATTAGGTAAATTCTTTACGATATTGTTACTAATTTTATACGAAACGATTATTTGAAGACGGAATATATATTTAAGAAATTGATTATTTGTTTTAAAAGTGATATAATTACCAGAAAATGTAAATATGGCCACGATTAACTTACTATAGCAGTTAATAATGAGATATTATTTGTATAGCGAAGGCTTCCACAGCCGAAGTCTATACTAAGGGTTTGGACCGTGTCATTGTTGTAACCGAAGTTGCCAACGTTTCGTCCACTTTTGTAACGGAAGCCCCTCAGGGCGTGAGAGAAATCGAAGAATTCAAACAAGCAACCGAAATCTAACTAAAAACTTCTCAAAAGTTAAGTAATCAACTTGTGAACCAAGCCAGATTCTAAACTCTGAAAAGGTAAGAAAGAAAACGATAAACCTGAAAAAGCAAACGAAAATCTAAAAAAGAAACACTACAGAGTTAAGTAATCAACTTGTGAACCAAACTAGATACTAAACTCTATAGAAGTGAAATAGTCTCCGTATATAAACAAGAAGTATCGTCACGGCTGGTTAAACTCGACTATAATTGGGTTACGGTTGAAAGGGGGCGTGTTTTCGATAAAGGACTAATGACCGGGTACCAAAGAGGGGATTAGCTTGAAACCATGATCACGATTGAAGTTATTGGGGTGTTTGATGATTTCTATGTTCTCTCGAAATTTCCCGTTAAAAAAGAATGGAGATTTGGCAATCACCAAAACGTTATCAAAATCTAGCTTGTGACCTGTAGTGCAATGATGTTCAGCAACCGCAGACTTAGCAATATGCTTTCTCCTTATACAACGTTCATGTTCTGAAATGCGAGTAATGACGGAACGACCGGTCTCAACAATGTAGACTAAACCATATGAACGAAGAATTTGGTATACATCTTAAGTTGAAAGTGTAGAAAATTTGTCCTTGGGAAAAGGAAGAATCTGAGAGATTTTGACTGTCGTGAAACCTATTTGATCTGTAACCTTGTGAATGTAGGGTAAAAAAGCCAATTTCGGATTGGATTCGGGAGTAGAAGTGTCCTTAAGTAATCGAGTACATAGATGTAGACGACGATTAATAACTCTATGAGTATCTCGCTTCATATAACCAATGTTCACTAAAGTTCTAGTACCAAAGATTTATTAACAGAACGTTTCTGTGCAGGATGATGATGAGACGAAGCATAAAGGTATCTATCAGTATCGATAGGTTTGCGATAAACAGAATGGCCCAGAAGTTCGTTTGGCTTACGAGTCACAAGAACGTCAAAAAATGGGAGAAAACCATTACTTTCGATTTCCATAGTAAACTTGATATCCAAGTGTTGATTGTTAAGATGATCAAAAAACTTAGACAATTCAAGATTACCATGAGGCCAAACAATAAACGTGTCGCCAACATACCTAAACCAAACTTTAGGTTTTAATATTGATGATTCCAAAGCAACCGTTTCAAAGGATTCCATAAAAATGTTAGCTACAACAGGTGATAGAGGAGAACCCATAGCAGCACCAGAAGCCGGTTCGTAAAATTTGTTATCAAATTGGAAGTAAGTAGAGAACAGACACTTATCAATAAGAGGAAACAAACTCAAGTCCTTGCCATGTTGAGACAGAATTTGTTCGATGCTAATAAGCGAATCCTTAATAGGAACTTTAGTAAAAAGTGAAGTGACATCAAAACTTACAAGAAGATCTTGGGGTTCAAGTTTTACAGTTTGTAGACGTTGAATAAGATGCTGAGAGTTCAGGATGTGAGAAGAGGTTTTACCTAAAAACTCGCAAAGAATGTTGGACAAGCACTTGGCTAGCTGGTAAGTAAGAGTTTGGATAGTACTAACAATAGGTCGAAAAGGAATAAGTTGTTTGTGACTTTTGGGAAGTCCATATAGACGAGGTGGTTTAAAATCTGAAAGGGTAAGTCGACGTTTAGTTTCAGGAGGTAGATTGCAAGATTTGATGATTTGGCTGACCTCAGGTTCAATGCTCGAAGTGAGATTACGAGTTAGAAGAGCGTACGTTTCCTCGCACACAATAGAATAAATTTTTGCAACATAATCAATATGGTTGAGAACGACATTGCCCAAACTCACCCATACGGACAGATACCTTCATGCTTCGTCTCATCATCATCCTGCACAGAAACGTTCTGTTATTGAATATTTGGTTCATCGTGCTTTTTCTATTTGCCAACCTGAGAATCTAAACTCGGAAATTTGTCATTTTACTAGAACCTTAGTGAACAATGGTTATATGAAGCGAGATACTCATAGAGTTATTAATCGTCGTCTACATCTACGTACTCGATTACTTAAGGACACTTCTACTTCCGAATTCAATCCGAAATTGGCTTTTTTTTACCCTACATTCACAAGGTTACAGATCAAATAGGAACACTTCTTCGTAAGAATGGTATCAAACCCATTTTCAACTCGACAGGCAAAATCTCTCAAATTCTTCCTTCTCCCAAAGACAAATTTCCTATTCTTTCATCTCAAGGTGTATACTACATTCCTTGTTCATGTGGTTTAGTCTACATTGGTAAGACCGGTTGTTCCGTCATTACTTGCATTTTAGAACATGATCGTTGTATAAGGAAAAATCATATTTCTAAGTCTGCGGTTGCTGAACATCATTTCACTACAGGTCACCAGATAGATTTTGATAACGTTTCGGTGATTGCCAAATCTCGATTCATTTTTAACAGAAAATTTCGAGAGAGAAAAGAAATTATCAAACACCTTAATAACCAGCCGTGACGGTACTTCTTCTTCATATACGGAGACTTTTTTTTAAGCCACTTCTATGGAGTTTAGAATCTGGCTTGGTTCCGAAGTTGATTATCTAACTCTGTAGTGATTCTTTGTTAGATTTTCGTTTGCTTTTTCAAGTTTGTCGTTTTCTTTCCTACCTTTTCCGAGTTTAGAATTTGGTTGGGTTCACAAGTTAATTACCTAACCTTTGAGAAGTTTTTAGTTAGATTTCGGTTGCTTGTTTGAGTTCTTTGATTTCTCTCACGCCCTGATGAAGCCCCTTAAGAAAGTGGGCGAAACGTTGGCAACTTCGGTTACAACAATGACACGGTTCAAACCCGGAAGACGTTCTTATCTTAGTCGAGATATTATTTACCTGCAGTTAAAAAAGTGCTACTTTACAACCTACTCTTATAGGTAATACATTGAAACGTTTCTGAAGTATATAAAAACGCTCATTAAAAATAATTGAATCTTATGGATTCCAATAACAGAAGAATATAAAAAGTGTATAGAAGAAAGTGGGGTCAGTTTTCGAGTCGGAAAAAGTGTTGAGAAGACTTTGTCGGTTTAAATAAATTGCTCTCGTGGCAGTGAAAAAATAAATATAACGCGAACATGTTGTGAACATAAACGAAAACCAGTTTTAGATAAATAAAAAGTGCGGACAGTAAATACCGAGTGATAGTCATACATAAATTACTTGTAATTTGTTTTCGTAAATATAGTTACATTTTATAAGTTAAAAGTAGTTAATATAGTTTATAAATAAATTAGATTTAAAAATTTGTTACAAATAGTGTCACGTGTGTAGTGGCGGTTTTAGTGTAAATAAGTAATTTAATATCAATCCCATAATAAAAAAAGTTGTGTGATTAACACGTGTGCATTTAATAATAAAGAACCGGGCATTATTAAAATTTAATGTTGTTAAACTTTTTATCCGTGTTATGATGCTAACGCGTTTACAAGCTATAAAAATAGATGCAAATCTATTTAAGATTCTCGAATTAATAAATAAAAAATTGGGTGAAAATTCTTAGAAAATGGAAGAAACACTGTATAAAAATTTTCAAAAAATTAAGGAAAATACTAGAAAAATAAAAAAAATTCTACAAAAATGGAAGAAAAATTTTGCGAAAGTTCTCAGAAAATTAAAGAAAAATTATTGAAAAATTCTAGAAGTTTAAAAGAAGAAATACGAACAAACGTAAAGAAATCAAGTTAAAATAGTTCAAAAGAAAACTCAGCAGATATGTTAAATTTAAGAAAAAAATATATAAATCCTGGCTCCTTTACTAAGGAAATATATTCCTCGACGATTGTTCTTTTAGTATAATTAAGTCCATGTTTTTTTATTGATTCCGTTGTCTTTTCGTCAAAGAAGACAGTTGATATATTAGAAATGCAGTTTTATTTTATCATGTTTTCACGTGCTTTCATTCTTTTTTATGAAGATTGATTTAATTTAATGTCTTGTAAAACAGAGGGTACAATTGCTGATGCAGCATCTTTAAAATAGCAATTTTATTGGCAATGATTTTAAATACTTTGTCTTCGACTACTTTAATTTTGAGATTTGAAACAATTCATCGTTTGCAACTTTTTTTTCCTTTGTAATCTCTTTCTTAGAATTCTAGTGACAGAAGTATCCACTTTTCCAATTAGCCACAAAGTTCTTTGTTCTGCAAGGAAACCCTGTTCATTTTTGGACACCTTCTGTTTAGAACAACGCCATGAATCAAAATTTTGACATTTAAACGAACACGACTTGCTATTCGACGCTAGTTTGTTTTTAGAAAATTTTTTAAAAAAATGTATGTTTTTACATTTAGGGTGTTAAGCTTTTAGCATTTGAAAAAGATTCTAGTGCTACTTACAGTTAGAATTGAAACTGTTTTGCATATTTCTTTAATGTTCAGAACCACTATGATCTTAGATCATCTACGCTGGTGTTAAGTAAATAAATTGTGGTTTGGAATGTGTTGGTTGTGAGAAATTCGCTGAGGTAAAAAAACATTTTCGTTTCACAGCCTTTGTTATCATAACAACTTTGGTTACCCGCACATGCTCTTTTACTGTTGAAAATTCCTATAACGAACTAATCGAGCATGCACAAAATATAATATAACGGATGCGTATTTTGATAATCTATTTTAGATGAGAAAATTGAAACCACAGATCCCACTTCCGTTACTGTGGAAAGCATTACGATGAATTAGAGAGATACCTGTTGTTACCTTAATTGGTTTCGGGAAGCTTAGCGTATTTTGCTTTTAATCAATTGTATGAAACTGAGCAATTTATTTGCAATAACTGTGTATATACGTATTAGTTCAATTTGCAAAAATTTTAGGGGATTTGTGTTGGATGTTTCATGAGGTAATTGCATATTCGAAATGCTGATGTAAATAGCCTGTCTTATATATAATTATTTAATAATTACACTTGTTATCACGACTAACGTATACAGATTTTTTGCATGGTAAACAGAGCACTTTTTTTCCAGACGTAATTTATTTTTTGCCTGTAATACCGACCTACGTGCTAATGTTTAGAAAATTTATATTGGTATACTTATGTACATTCTTCTCCTTTATCTAACGTGAACTACTGTCTGTGATAAAATAAATATTGTGTTACTACTTCTGTCTTGTCATTTGTTCGATTTCAGCTGCGGGTAGATTTAAACGGTGTCTACCACCCCTAATCTTTCATTGTTTTGGCGCCTTTTTAGATTCAGTTTATAATCTAACACTATCAAGCTTACGACCCTATGGCCGGATCTTATTTTCAATGTAGAATATTAAGTATTAGTTTATTCATTTAAACTATAATGTTATGTTTGATACTATGGCATGTGTATAATTCTATTTGTGTACATTTTTGAATATCGTTTATAATTTATTTCTTTTTTTTGTTTATTCAATTTGTGCATTTAAATAATAGATGTGTTGTTTTAATTATGCTTCTTTTTTTTTATTACCAAGATCGAATGCACTAGTTTTAGTAAAAAAAATTATAATAAACTGTTACCCGAACATGCAAATTTCTCTATACTTAGACCAAAATTGTTAAAATTGTTTTGTTTCGTATTGAAAATATAGTAAACAATGTTATCGTTAGTATCGGTTATACTTGTGTTTTTCGATTTGTTTAAATTTAGTACTCGATGATGCAAACGGAATTTTCTCCGGTATTGACGCCCTTTTAATTATTTTATAATCAGCACATTGAGAATCGCCTATTACTCACTCTCCGAAGATTTGAGCTACCGCCTACTATAGGTTACGGTTGTATTAACACATAGAGTGTAGGGAAAATTAAAATTTTGCAAACGGCACTATAATCAACGATTTAAAACAATACAATTATTGCCAAAGTTTTTATGGTTTAAGTTACTTGTAATTAACAGACCTAATCTTTCCGCTACCGTTTGACTGACTTCGTTATTATTCAGAGTAAGTGTTTGTGTCCTTTCCAAGAAGGTAGATCTTTGTCTTCGAGGATGTAATACTGGTAGCCAAGATTTGCTGAGTCTTAAACGTCTTCTCGGTCCATACTACATGGATGTTTTTCTATTTCCACAGTTTCGCGGATTAGTCTGGAAAAGTAGAAAGGAGTTCTAGCCAACACTTTAGTTTCGTTAAAGTTTATGTGTGTCCTTGGTTCCACACGTGTTTTGTCACTGCTGATTTTGTAACTCCGCGGTGTTTGCAGTCAGCCATATGATCTTTTACTCTAACTTCAATAAAGCGTCTCGTCTGTTCTATAATCCATAGGAACAAGAAATTTTGTATACTCCAGCATGTGTTAGACCACGTTGTTTGTCTTTAGCAGATGTAAACCAAGTGTTCAGAGTATCCTTAGTTGTAAAGGCAGTTTTGATATGTTTCTTTAGCACCCTGCTTATTTTGTCTGTCGAACCCATACAGTATGGTAAATAAGCGTTACTAGTAGGAGGTGATAAATCTTCTATGACTTTTAGATTTATTGCTCTTTCCCGCGCCTTTTGGATTTCTTTGAACCCGTATCCTTGTTGTACAGACTTCAACTGTGTATCTTTTTCCTTTTGTAGATATTCATTATCTGACACACGTATAGCTCTTTTAGCTAAAATATGTAAAACAGTATTCTTCTGTACTGAATGGTGGTGAGCTATGGCATTTGAGTATCTATTAGTGTGCGTTTTCTTTCTATAAACGAAATGTGCCAATTTTTCGTTATTTTTCTTTATCGCCAGTACATCAAGAAAGACTAGACTGCTGTTATGTTCTAACTCCATAGTAAATTTAATGTTATTATGTGCAGAGTTTAGATGTTGGAAGAACTGATTTAGTTTATCTTTGCCATGAGGCCATACAACAAACGTATCATCAACATAACTGAACCAAGTTTTTGGTTTTAACTCAACATTTTTCATAATTGCAGTTTCAAAATATTCCATGTACATATTGACTATAACTGGAGAGAGCAGTAACCCATAGCCGGTTCTTTTACTTGTTTAAATAAGTTGTTATAACTGAAATAAGTGTTATTAAGACAGAGTTCGATGAGCAAAACTTCTTCTTCAGTAATTCTCTCCTTGAACAAAAACATGTTACGTGCAAAAATTTCATAACGTAATACCCTGTATATTGGTTCTTATGTGTACTTTGTTTTAGTAGTAATTAACGATTTTGTAGATCTTGCTTTTGTGAGTCATTGTGTTGACACAATTTGCTATTCAAATTTATTCCAGTCTGGCTCAACGAGGAAAACGTTTTCTTCGAACAAGTAGGCACTGGATTGTGAGTAAGTTTGTTTAATTATTTTGTCGCTGTCAGAAAAGTTACTCACGGAATTTTGCTTATTTTAACTTACGTAATTACAATCATTGTTTCAATACCATTGAGGTAGTTTCACTAATTATTTTGTGTGTATCAGATGCTGCATACAAACGATATTTGTTATGTAATTTTCTTCGCTATTGACATCGTGTAAACTTATGTTTTCTGTGTTACCGATGCTTCCGGCATTTATGGATTGAGTATTTCTGAAGTTGTTATACTTATTTTATCTTTCTTACGAACCTGAAATTCGTTACAAGCTTGAACCTGCTGTCCAGATCGAGATAGAAGTTTTACTTATAAAACATCTGATTCCCTTTAACTCTTATTAATGTGAACCTCCCCTATCTCCGACTGTGTGAGTTGGCCGTGCAAGGTTCGAAAGACATATAAGCTTGTAACAAACATTTCGTCGACCGGGACTTTAGTAAAAAGAGATACTACGTCAAAACTAACTAGGATATTTTCTTTTGTTATACGCAAGTTCTTAATTTCCTATACAAAGTCTGTATAATTTTTAATTTGAGTTTCTGTATTTCTTGTCAACGGCAAGAGTTTTCCAGCTAGATAACGTGGTTGGTGAATTGATAGTGCTCACTATCGGTCGAAGAAAGACTCCTTCTTTCTGAATCTTGGGAAGACCGTAGATTTGTGACATAACTGGATTTTTGACAATAAAGCTTGTTTCCTCTTAATATCTGCAGTAGTGGATTTTTGATAGCAAAAGTTATTTTAGTACATAAGGAGTTTAAATGGTTTCTCTGTACAGCAAAAGAACATATGACTGACTGCACACACCGCAGAGTTACTAAATCAGCAGTAGCAAAACACGTGTGGAACCAAGGACACGCGCAAAACTTTGATCAAAATAAAATGTTGGCTAGAACTTCTTTCTACTTTCTCAGACTAATCCGCGAATCTGTAAAAATAGAAAAACATCTATATAATATGAACCGAAAAGACGGTTTTAGACTCAGAAAATCTTGGCTACCAGTATTACATCTTCTAAGACAAAGATCAACCTCCTTGGAAAGGACACATACACTTAATCCGACTAATAACGAAGTCAGTCAAGCGGTAACAGAAAGATAGGGTCCGTTACCCAAGTAGCAAAAATCAGTTACAAAACGGTTGTAAAACTCTCTTGCAACTATGGTTTCAGTAAGGTATTTAGTTACAGAATAGTTGCTGAGTCTTTCCTGATACGTTGTCAATACCGGATTTGGTCAGTTGCAAGGCAACTGCAGTAATATTATAACCGTTTTACAACGTGTCTGAAACCGTTGCAATTACTACTTTGTAACTGTTTTGCAGCGTTGCTATAACGGTTTTTCACAAATCATGTTTACCTATTCTGAATCGTTTCTGTAATGGTTTATCATCACGGTTTTGTAATTGATTTGTAACATTGTAGTTACCGTTTACAGCAACTGCTATGTAACTGTTTTGAAAACATGCTTATTACCATTATTTGAAACTACTTTATAACCGCTTTTGTTAAGCAACTTATCCAAGATTTTAGTTACTAACTGCATCATAAAGAACAAAAACAAAATTAGAGATAAAAATATATTAATAAAAAGATACAGATATATAAAAAGTTATAATAAATATACATTATTTAAATTTTTATAGTTTCTTATAGAACTAAATTCAAACAAAAAAGATATAATAAAAGAATTTTTACATCTGTTGCAAGTAGGTAAACAGTAAACAGGTTTTTACGGCAAATTTTCAAGAAAAGCGGATTATGTCTATTATTTATAAATTTTGTAAATAGTAAATGCATAAATTTTGTTAAGAGAAAAATGTCTTTGTGTTAAAAGACCATGGCGGATTAAGATATTCCTCACATGTTATAGTTTAATGCGTCTACGTAATTCTTAGTTAAATATTTGTATTAGGCTACAAATGCACATGTGCAATTATAATCGGTTAAATGACCATAATCTCGACTGGTTTTTTAAATATTATAGGTGTTCGCAATGGCGATCTAATTTACACGTTCTGGTCACTGTGTGTAATATTGTAATGTCCTTGCAATCAAATTCTATTTTATCCTAGAAGAAAATAAAATCAATTTAAAATTTGTTTACTTATAATTGACAACTAATTCTTCAACGTTGATTAAATTAGAAACAGTAGTTTAAATGCACGATTAAAATTATAGTAATATAATATACCAATAATTGTACTTACGTAGTTTTGAATTAGAAACACTTTCGGTACTGTTTATTGGATAATGATAATAGACTATGTGTCTTATAAAAATATCGTAAAATGCACTTCTTCTGTTGCTGTTTGAACGTATAGATTAACACTGTAGTGTAGTTTTAGAAATTCACACTTGTAACCATAGTTTCAAGACTGTTACACTCAAAACCGAAATGAAGGTTTTAATGTCACTAAATTGACACTATAGTTACATAAGGGTTTAAGAAAAACTTACTTATAACCATAGTTGTAAAATGGTTATTTCTGTAATAGATTTGAAACCTCAGTAAATTACGAAAGTTGCTGCTACGTTGCTGCAACGGTTTATTTACCATAGTGCTAATGTTACTAATTTGCAACTGGTTACAACGTAACCACGGTTACAAAATGTTGCTTGGGTAAGCTGATCGTTAATGATATAGTATCGTCACTTACACTTTTTCCTTCAGTGACGTTTACCACTCTGAAGCTGCAATGTCTTGCGAAACGTCAGTTTGCTTGGGTTCACGAACGACAATACGGCAAAGGCTAAGTTTTACTTCTTGTTTTGGCTCTCAAGAAGAGACTAGGACCAAGCCTAAAAAGTCTAAAGGGTGTTTAGCTACGACGCGATGTAAGTCAAAAGTTGCTTATAATCATAACTGATGGCAGATTCTGAAGAAGTTGGAAGCATGAGCAGCAAAACTTCGAACCAAACTACGACTACACGGCGAAGAAGATTGTACTACAAATGACACTGACCGTGAAAGCCTACGGAGTTTTAATTATTGCTATTAACCAAATCTTGTTTAAGTTATTATTTATAAAAAAATCGAATGTATTGTTGTATATGCCAACATTAAATGCTTTTGTTTTTTACCCAAAGTAGAAATTTATATAAAAAATGCTAAAATCTATAATGTACGAATGTAAAAAATTAAATAAAAAACAATAGTTAAAGTTAAACAACCTAATTTGTTCTAATTAAATAGTCGATTAAACTAAACTTTATTGCATAATTATCATTTATTTTTCAACAAAAAACGTGTTACGGTTTATTTTACAAGGTAAAATTAAAAAAAAAACGTAACTAAGTAAATATAAAGTTTATTAAGTTGAGGAAGTGTTTGCAACTCATAGAAGTGCAATGTTAACAATGTTTGACCTAGAATAAAACGTCAGGTAACATAAGCATTCTGCTACTGCTATTACAATCTTTATATAACACTTTAATTTTATTAAAAAAATATTATTAAAAAAAACGAAAAAACATTTAATAAAATGCGTTGTGGTATTTAAGCTTTTACAGTAATTGCTCAAGCTTCAGTAACTAATTGAATCCATTTAGTGATTTCAGTTCGTTACTTTTTAGAAATTTTGATTGTTAGTGTTATTGTCTATTAAGGTCCTTTACGATATTGCTACTAATTTTATACGAAATGATTATTAGTTCTGTAACAAGTTTTGTCCGCAGACGAAATTGATCTTTTAGAAACTAATTACTTATTATATTCTTATGCATTTATTTATTTAAGTACAAATCAATATAATTTTATTACCACTGTCGAATGTAACTTTAATGAATTTGAGAAAAATTTGGTCTATCCACGGAAGTTGAGGATATTCGTATCCGCAGTTGCGGAACTTCCGCACTAGTTTTGACATCCGTTTTTGGGGATGGAGAAATGGAGAAATTGTGAACCGAGTCTGTTAGTGGCACGTACTATCGTATATTTGCTGACAGGTTTGTTTTGTATAGCTGTTTGGATTGTAAACCAATCACATTACATGTTTACACGCGCTTATTATACGGATGCCTTTTATTTATTCATATATAAAAGAATAAGTTTATCTTAACATCCTTAAAATCGTAGCGAATTCAAAATGGTATCGACTGTAGCTGGCAGATATTTGCCGGCGGCATGGCTCTTTATTAAATATAATGCACAAAATTTTTTAATTTTCTACTCAACATTTGATTATAAAAAGAGCTGCAACTCTCAAAACTAAGTTCATACTTATTTAAACCTACAGAAAACGCAATGCTATTGTAACGTATTTTAAAACAATTTATGTATAGTATATTAAAACACAAGTTACAGAATGAACGCACCTCAATCACGAGACCGCGTTTCATACACGAGCCGCGCAGCGGCGAGTTTATGAAGCGGTCGAGTGATTGAAACGTATTCTATGACGTGCGCTTTTCTCTATTTCGATACAATAAAGTGCGTTCAGCGGTCTCTGGGACCTCACGTTAGCGGTTAAGTGACGATAATAAGTTTTAGAAATGTTACGGTGTTAGTGTAAAAATGAGTACAAATATGAATATTCCTGACAAAATGAATCCGGACGACTTCAGATTTGTGAATTGCGCTCAAAATTTATTGGATCAAGACGACGAGAATTTAGTATTTGAAGAAAGCGACGACGACTTTCGTGATGAGGAAGATGTGGAGGAATTTTCAGAAAAGAGCTCCGATAAAAATTACTTCAAAAATGAAGGTTCTAGTTTTGGGAGCTCAGAGGATGAACCAGAAGAAGCTACTGAAAACAAAGAGGAGTTTTACTTTGGAAGAAACAAGTTTAAATGGTAAGTAATTTAATTATTGTAAAGGTGGGATTTTTTTAGTAAAACCACGATTTTTGTAGGCGTAAAGAGGAACCGCCAGTAAATGTTAGAACTAGAAAACATAACATTGTTATTACGTTACCTGGATTACGTGCAAAAGCAAAGCAACTCGGTAACCCAAAGATGTTTGGTCGCTTCTTTTTTCACAAGATATTATCGTAGAAATTGTTCATTGGACTAATGTAAAAATAATCGAAGTAAGACAAAAATACAAAAATCCAAATAGTCCTGTACTAGCCACAGTTGATGAAATAGAAATGAAAGCTTTCTTGGGTCTTTTGGTATATTCCTCAGTTTATAAATCAGGAAATGAAAGCATAGATTCCTTATTTGCCACGGACGGTACAAGACGAGATGTTTTTTGCTGTACCATGCCAAAACGACGCTTTGAATTTCTTCTTACTGTGCTTCGCTTTGATGATGCTACAATTCGAAAAGAGAAACAAGATCAAGGAGATCTAGTACCACATATTTCAAAGATCTTCGATAAATTCATTGAAAATTCGCAAAGTGCCTTTACTCTTGGAACGAATGTCACCATTGATGAGATGCTTGTTTTCTTCCGAGGTCGTTGTAAGTTTAAGGTATACATGCCTAAAAAGCCTGCACGATATGGCATAAAAATTATCTGCCTTACTGATGCTCGTAACAACTATCTCTTATACGCTTATATCTATGCTGGAAAAGGGTCGGATTCAATATCACTATCTGCGAATGAAGAAAAAATGAAGATTCCCACCCAAGCGGTCATAAGGTTGTCAAAACCAATTCAATAGTCCAACCGTAACATAACTGCCGACAACTGGTTCAGCTCCGTGGAACTGGTGCACCAATTGCAACAAAGGGGTTTAACGTATGTTGGAACGCTTAGGAAAAATAAAGCAGATATTTCACCACAATTTCAACCCAACAAACACCGGGAAGAAAAAAGTAGCTTGTACGGATTCAATAACGACGTAACTTTGTTCCGAACTTGTCAAAATCTGTGATTTTAATTTCATCAATGCACCACAATAAATGTACGGATCCGATTTCTGGAAAACCTGAAATAATTGAATTTTACAATTCGAGTAAAGGTGGTGTTGGCACCTTAGATAAGAAAGTTGCTAACTATAGTCCCATTCGCAGAACATGTAGGTGGCCTATGGAAATTTTTTTTACGCTACAGATGTAAGTACGATTAATGCCTATGTTTTTTTTTCAAAATACAAGGACTATATAAAAAGAGAGCTGATTTTTTGAAAATGTTTAGTGCTACCACAATGGGAAAGAAGAATGGTAAATATCAAATTAGAGAATTACGAATGACTATTGCAAGATTGTGGGGTAAAAACGAAAACAGTGAAGTGGAAAGTAACCCTGCTGAGCCGTCTTGAAAAAAGATCTACTTGCTACGTATGTCCGCCAAAACTAAAACGTAAAACCCAGTACGCCTGTTGTTTTTGGCAAAAGCCAATTTGCCTTCAGTGCTCGAAGAAAATATGTTATGATTGTGCAAAAGCAAGAAACGAGTAAAATTAAACACTTTTGTTATTTTTTATGTGAGTTTCAGTTTTTTTATGTACAAATATGTGTTTTTAAGTTTAATATCGTTTGTAAATAAACTGTTATTAGTATTAAACAATGGTTTATTTTTACTATTAATTTAAGGCCGAGTTTAAAGCTTAAACAAATGGAGGTCTGTCAGACCGCTCGTTAGCGATTGTGTGAGGATTCGGCACGTTAGGGGTTAAAGGTTAAACTAGACTCCAAATTGCCTTTTATGCCCACTTTATCTAGATCTAGAACATTCCATATTTTTTGACAAAGGTCTCAAATTGAAATATTTTAAGAATTTTTTAATGTCTCGTTCTTAAGACGGTTCTGTTCCAGCACAAGAAACTGAACGCGGCACCGGTAGAAAGAGTCGTGGCGCAAAAGTAGCAGTCAATAGATTTTTCCTGACCCGATATTCTGCTTGATTGTTAACTGCAGAACAACACTTGGAAAGACAAACGATCATATTTCAAAAAGTCCTCCAATCCAGTTGATATAAACCGCAACCAAACTTGGGTAGTGAAAATTTCTTAATGTTGTCTAACTCCATTTTTCTTTTGAGATTTCATAAAGCTTGCCATAAATTTTCGTATAACGGTTTCGCACTTCTTGGTCACTAGATAGAAAATAGAGAGTCGTTCATGACATATTTTTGACACCTTCCGACCGCCGGTTACTGTATTTGTAGTTCATCTAACCGTCCAAATTTCTTCTTAAATACTATCGCAATCTCTCTGGACCTCTCAAAGTTTTCACTCACACAGTGTGCGATGGTATAATTTCTTCATGTTAGAAGCAGGTCTTGTTACTCCTCGGTCGTAACTCTAAACCTAGCCTTTCCAAAACCCCCCGTACATGCTCATAATATTATCGAATTGCATTCCATCTTTGTTATTACCCTGATTCGGACCTCGTCTTGGGTAACATTATTATCGCAGCAGCAAACGAGGCTACACGAACGATGTAAACCACTTTTGGCTTGACTTGTTTTTGAGTGGTTTTTTGCTACGGTATACAACGCCATTAATACGCCGCAAAACTTCATAAAAGTTCTCTTATTGCCACTGCAGCGCTTCGAGAACAAATCACGTCTTTTTTGGGGATTATATAACCACATCACGTTGCCCGGTTACAATCCACCATTTTGTGCCTTGACGGCATATCTGGCCTTCATTCTGTTGCTGGCAATTTGCGTGTTTTTCCAAACCGCTTTATGTACCTCATCTAGCTTCTTCATCAACTTGCTGACGTAGTCTAGTACAGCAATTTCCTTTCCGGTTTTTGTTCAAATTGAATATCGCATGGCAGTTGTATTATGCCATTAGGAAGACTGATCCAATCTCTTTACTGCTTGGACACTACTTTAAATAAGTACTTGCCCATCAGATTAAAGATGACAATGCGTCGTCCTAGTTTTCTTATTTCCCAACAATCAACAGACTTCTCGAACAGAGCAGACTCATAGTTGCGACCTTGCTCAAAATGTAATTCGAGCATTTACACTTACGGCTGCATTTCATGACGTCCTCGTTGCAATTTATCTAAAATAATCAATCTCGTACTTTCTTTTCACGCTAACAATCGGTTCTTCTTTTCCGTACCCTCGATACTATCAAAAAGTTGCATTGCGCCCAGTATGCTTTGATATTTCTGCACAAAACACTCACTTCTTCTCAAGTTTGTTGTCGGCTGCTTGATTTCCAATTCAAGAGTAGTCTTAATTTGGTATCTTGTTCACAACGCAACTGCTCAGGTTCCTATACATCAACAACCATAACAGTTCTTCGGAGACATCCGATCTTTTCTGCAGGCCGTGAACAATATGTTATAATAAAAATATTTTGATGTAACTTTCTTACTGTATAAGTTTCATCCCGTAACAATCCTTTTTGCTACATTCAAAGTGTTGCCTGTCACTATTTTTTGTTTTTTTCTTGACGTAATCAATTATAAAAAGGAAAAGACGACATTGTCAGGTAAATATTAATTGTACATGAAAATCTAACGTGTGCGTTTAATAAAACTTTTATTTCTAAATATTTGCTTTCATTCGCGTTATTATTGGTTTTGCTTCATATGTGAAGGTTTTTTTGGGGTAAAAATTACTTTTTATTTTTGTGGCATAACTTGATTTTCCCGTAATTACAATAACGTCTTGAGCTGAGGTACATGTCAATCAAATACCTTGTGATCCATAACTTGGAGCACGTACTAAGTGAGACATTGGTTACAAACACCAATTTTGCATTATAACATAGAGTTAAGTTGTTGACGTACTTTGTGTGATGGTTTACTAAATTTGAAGGCACATTTGCGATAGAAATAGTGAGTAACTCGAAAGCTTGACGCATTCGTTTACAACGATTCATTTGGTGACTTACAAACAACATCTTATACCTAATAACCTATTTCTTTACATTTTAGTAATTTTAAGAGACGATTTAAGCTTGCCGATAGCTATTAGCATGACTGGACAATCGTAAATACAATTTCATTTATTCTTTCTATTAATTTGTGTACTTGTCGAACGTAAAGTATGTGCAAGGTAGGTATAGACGTTATCAAGACTAATAAACTCAAATTTGTTTGTAAATTTACAATTTGAATTTATTCTAAGTGCGATTTGATTCTGGTTACAAATTCACTAGTTTCACGTCGAATCGAAGTTTAATTTTTCGATTACCTATTAATTTATACTGTCATACTACAATAGTTTTATGTATGGAGTGTTGCTTACCCTCCAGTGCTTGTATCAACTTTATTGACTGTGATATTTATCAACGAACTCTTAATTGTTACTATATATGTATATACTTCTGCCTCGCTTCCTTTTTAACTTTTGTCTTTCGTTGTTAAAAATAAATATATTCGTTATTATAACTTGTGTTTTGTCATGTGTTGGACACATTTAAACGGTATCTGCTATTAATAGTTTCCCATAATTTCGACGCCATTTAAAATTACTTTTTGATTAGCACATCGATACTTGTGACCCTCTCGCCTAATTATATCGAACTAGCCGCTTGCTTGTAAGTTACGGGTAATTCACGTAACAAATGACTGAAGTTTGCCGGACATTGTCTTCTGGTCAAGGCATGAGCGTTACGATAATTACTTCTGGCACGGTGTTCTGTGTCATACTCACATTCTTGTAATCTTTCAATCCATCTTGCCACTTGTCCTTCTGTATTACAAAACTTCAACAGCCATTAAAGCGGCGTAATCCGGCTTTTGTAAAAATTTCCCTCCATACAAGTATTTATAAAAGTGCTCTATAACCTTAACGACTGCTAAAAATGTTCTTTTAGTCACGCAGTATATCCTTTGGCATAAACAAATTTTTTTATCCGTCTTCTCATGTATACAACTTAAAATCGACTAGGGTCTGTTTTTGATGATTAAAATTTTTTTTCAGTTCATTCTATCTACATTCTACTCTTTTTTTGGTCAATTTTGTTAAAAATTTAGGAATATTAGCAAATCCCGGTACAAATCACCTATAATAAACGCACAATCCAAAAAACTGTAAACCTGATGCTTGTTGATTGGTCTTAACCATGCTTACACTGTTCGGACATTGTATGGGTCTGCCTTTGCTCTATCTCTAGATATGACGTGGCCAAGGTATTTAACTTTTTTTTTAATTACGTGGTACTTTTTAGGATCAGTTTGAGATTTGGCCCACGTAGTTGTTAGAAGACTGTCTTCGGGTTGTTCAAATTTTTTTCAAACGA
The DNA here is from genome assembly GCA_035610365.1 of Aquatica leii. Classification (NCBI taxonomy): domain Eukaryota; kingdom Metazoa; phylum Arthropoda; class Insecta; order Coleoptera; family Lampyridae; genus Aquatica; species Aquatica leii. The sequence goes on along the minus strand of CM069432.1, from coordinate 21,809,002 downwards.
TCTTTCAACCACAATCACGTCGTATAGACATACTAAGAACCATTTCCAATACAATCTTTGTAAGATTGTGCTTATAAAACGCTCGAAGATCGCAAGAACGTAAAAACCGTAACAGTAAACTGTCACAAACCAGTTCTAATCGTAAAAGCTATTTTTGACTGAGGCTTAACACTTGATAGAATGAATGTCTAATAGGTAATTTTTCTGCGACATAGCTTCACTACTATTCATGCGTTTTATAATTTGAGATACTAGCGTGCATCGTCCTAGCACTGTTTTTTACACTCGTACTAATGTTTTGCCAACTAGTACTCCCTTTCCAATCAAATAACCTTCCATTGGTTCAATAGCGCAAATCACTATACTTTTAGTTCTTTTAGATAGTCACGTCTTCACTCAATAAGTTTCGCACGGTTGCCTTTTCTAAGAAATGAAAAAGACTTTCATTGCCCTCAATCTTAAAAATATTGATCTTATTATCTAAATAAAACCTATATTTCTTTATAACGTCCACTCCCCAGGATGACTTCTTCCGTGATGTACGAGTACTTCACTTCTCAACCAATAGTTAAAAGTTACTTGTCCGTGAGTAGGTATTTTTTTGCTAGTTGACGTTCAAAGTCGTACTGTTACCGGTGATCTTGTCATCGAGATAAATGCTGTGCAATTACTCCATAGGTAATGCCATTTGAATAGTAATTTTTTGGGTCTGATTCGTTAAGGTCGACTTTTGCCTCATTTTGTCGACCCGTTTTAGTTTTCCGGACGCTCTTGTGGTCTTTTTTTTGGCTTAGTACAACGTCGTTGTACATAGTCCCTTTTCATTGCAGTTTCAGGACACCACTTATCCTCTACGAGCTACTTGTTTGCGGAATACACGTCGGTACTTCTGCAACACAGCGGAGTTTATGGTTCCCTCGGTGCATGGGTTAAAACATCATCCAACGTCTCAAATCGGGCTAACCGTGAAACAAACTGGGTTTCGTTGTCTCGGAAGCCGTCTTCAAAAATTTGAGTATCAAATTGCCCCAGGAAAATAGCTGGCGCTGTAGGATACGCAAGCCATGTCAATTTGGCGATGTCAGCCTCATGCTCTTAAAGACTGTCCACACCTTACTGAACCCAATTCTTTATTTGGGCTTAGTATACCTAGTTAAAGATGAGTATTTCTAAACGTAAAGTTAACAGTTGTTAATTTTCTTAAACGGCTTCAAATTGTTTGTAGTAGGTTGACCATGGAAGTTTAGTATCAAAATTTTTGTAGTACAACATTAAACTTGTGAGTGATTTTTTCTCGATCTCGATGATTTATTAGTAAGTTTTCGCTTGTGACACTTTTTTCAACATGACAACTCATTTGGTTCATTCTTACTTCAAGCAGTTACATTTTTTCTACTAATTTTTGCTTTAGTTTGTCTTTTATAGTTCTACACTAATCTGTATTTGTTCTTCTATTGTTTATATTTGATTCTCAATACGCATTTCAACCATTTTCTGAGAAGTTTCTCTAAAATGATCTTTCATTTTCTGAGAATTTGGATAGTTTTTCTCCACTTCTCTAAAATGTATATAATTTTTTTTATATAACACTCAATTTTAAGAACAAGTTTTTAATATTAAATGTACACGCTTAATGAACTAAAACAAATATAACTAACAGTCTATAAACAAACACACACAAATTTCTCACGAAAGCGATATAAAATAACATGTTTATTTATCGCGATTCCACTGCTCACACCAATGTAACAAATTTATTTGAACTAACTATTTACGCGTAATTTAGATCTGATTATTCTAAATGTAATTAATTTTTAATACAAGTAACACTAATAAAATGTATAGCTAACAATATTCAAGAAAAACAACTTACAAGTAATTTGTATATCACTCGATATTTAAAAATAATGTCCGCAGATAAGTTGCTCTTCTATATATTGAAACGTTCGAGAAATTATTTACAAATGCAAGAGCCTTCTAGAAGCTGTCTAGAAGATATAGCGAAAAGTAGGGAACGCTCGAGAAAGATTCGCCGATGTCTATAAATGCCGAAGATGGAAATCGTAGGTCAGTTATTGCTGGAATGCGAATGTGTTAAGAAGATTATCAAGTGGAAATAAATCGTTAGCACGCGTGTGTCTACATAAATAAATCGAGAATAATCGTGAACGTGATAATTAGTGTAAACAGGTGTGATATCCGAGGACGTTATCTTATCTTCTTGTAAGTGATATAAATTATCGTGTAAGTGTTTTTATTATTAGATTTTATTAGTTCGGTTAATTTAAAAGTGTACATATTTCTAGAATAAGTAAACGTAGTTTTAGCCGTTTTAAATAAATTAGTTTTTAATAAATAAATACGCAACAGTGGCGTCAGGTGTGGGGTATCGAGTAGAACTAACCGGTCGCGATTTTTATTAGTGTAAATACCATTAAGTAATATAATATCGCTCCCGTAATTGATTGCGTAAATAATTGTTCGCGATACGCGTGTTTATTTATAAAGTATAAAATAGTGTTTATTAAACTTTTTCTTTTAACAAGTGCGTGATCGCGATTAAATTCGTTTCCGGACACTAGTGGTTTAATATTAACAAGTCGATCGTTATTAAATTTTGTGTTATATAAAAACTGCATTTTCAAAAGTAGTGTATTTAAACTTTATATTCGTGTTATATTTAAATTTATGCCGGTGACGCGTTCGCAAGCAGTTAAAATGGATGCAAAACTATTTGAATTTCTTGAATCGATAAAAAATGGTCAAGAATCGATGAATAGAAAAATGGAAGAAAATTCGCAGAAAATGGAAGAAAAGTTTCACGAAAATTCGCAGAAAATGGAAGAAAATTCTCAGAAAATGGAAGAAAAATTGTTGGAAAATTCAAGAAGTTTAAAAGAAGAAATACGAGCGAGCATGGAAAATCAAATAAAGACTATTGAGGAACAAATACAAGTTAGTGTAGGAAATCAAATCAAAATTGCGCAAGAGGAAACCCAAGCAGATATGCTAAATTTGAAAGAAGAAATTTGCGAATCTGTGAATGAGAAAATAGAAGCAATAGAGGACAAATTAGAAGACAGAATGAAACTGCTCGAAGAAAGAATGAACCAAATGAATTACCATGGTGAAGGAAGTGTCACGAGTGAAGATTTAATAATGGACCGTCGGGAAGAAACCACCCACAAGTTCAAAGTTGTACCACCGAATTTTGATGGTAAAGTTCCATGGTCAACCTACCACAAGCAGTTTGAAGCCGCAGCTACAGCTAATGGTTGGAACAACAAGCAAAAAGCGACGTCTTTAATAGTGTCCTTACGTGGAGAAGCGCTTGGAATTTTACAAACTGTTCCGGACCATCTGCAAAAAAATTACGAACTCTTAATATCACGATTAGAAATGAGATACGGAGATGCCCATCTTCAACAAGTCTATCAAGCTCAAATTAAAAGTCGGGTTCAGAAAGCTGCCAAAAAGTCTACAAGAGTTTGAAGCTGACATCGCTAGATTAACACGGCTTGCGTATCCTACAGCACCAGATACCTTTCTGGAGCAGTTAGCTATTCAAACTTTTGTAGACGGCCTCCGAGACAGCGAAACACAGCAGACTCTCCGGTTAGCTCGACCGAAGACGTTGGATGACGCATTAACCCATGCTTTGGAGTTCGAGGCGGCGAAACAAGCGTCGCACCGAGGCAGCCATAAGCTCCGTTGTGCTGCAGAAGTATCCTCGCACACAGAAGAAAGCATTGAAGACATAGTGCGACGGGTATTTCGGGAACGAGTAGCTCGAGGAAGAGAACTGACGTGCTGGAACTGCGGAGAAGTGGACCACGTACGACGCCGTTGTACTAAGCCCAAAAAAAGACCAGAAGAGCGTTCGGAAAACTAGGACAGGTCGACCAAATGGGGCAAACGTCGACCTCAACGAGCCATGCCCCGGAGATAACCATTCAAATGGCATCGCCTAGGGAGCAGTTGCATAGCATTTATCTCGATGGCAAGATCAATGGGAGAAGCGTCCAGTTACTGGTTGACACGGGAGCGACGAAGACCATCATTCGTCCTGACATGTTATTGGAAAACGAGAAGACATCACCAGTAACAGTACGACTTCGAACGGCGACAGGCGACAAAATACCTACTCACGGACAAGTCAAAGTAACCATTGGTTTGGGAAATGGAGTACTCGACCATCAAGTACTAGTAGCCGACATCACGGAAGAAGTTATCCTGGGAATGGACGTGATAAAAAAGTATGGGTTCCATTTGGATATGAAGAACGATGTCCTGAAGATCGACAATGAAGAAATTCCTTTTCATTCGTCAGAGAAGGCAGCCGTGCGAGTCTTATTGAGTGAAGACGTGACTCTGCCTGCAAGGACTGAAAGTGTGGTGATGGCACGCCTGGATGGAAGTTTCCGGGAAGGCTACATACGCGCGATTGAACCAATGGAGGGCGGCTTAGTTGAAAAGGGACTACTCGTTGGCAGAACTTTAGTACGAGTAAAGAACACGATGCCAGTAAGGATTTTAAACATCAACTCAGATCCTGTAACGTTGAAAAAGAAGACCGTGGTAGGCCAATGCACGCCAGTATCACAAATTGTGAGATGCGTGAAGTCGAACGAAGATACGTCGCCGAAGAAGTGTCCACCACATCTATTGGACATTCTTACCACCAAATGCCAAAACCTCAGCCAAGACCAGTTGGCTAAAGTTAAAGTGTTGATCCAAGACTACCAAGATGTGTTCGCGCTGGAGAGTGGTTCCAAAGGAAGAACTAACGTGGTGAAACATAAAATTAATACTGGAGACGCTCGGCCGATACGACAACATCCACGCAGACTTCCTTTGGCGAAAAGAGAAGAAGCCGAACAAATAATTACGGATATGGAGAGAGAAGGCGTGATTGAACCTTCAAGTAGCCCATGGGCATCCCCAGTGGTACTCGTAAAGAAGAAGGATGGATCAACGAGGTTTTGCGTAGACTACAGGCAACTAAACGACGTGACCAAGAAAGACAGCTACCCTTTACCCAGAATTGACGATACGCTAGACACCCTGTCAGGATCCCAGTGGTTTTCTACGTTAGATTTAAAGAGTAGATACTGTCAGGTAGAATTAGAACCCAAGGATCGTGAAAAAACAGCTTTTACGATCGGAACTGGTTTGTGGCAGTTCACTGTAATGCCCTTCGGCCTGTGTAACGCTCTTGCAACGTTCGAGCGTTTGATGGAGACCATCTTGCGCGGATTGTCTTGGAAGACGTGTTTGGTTTACCTGGACGACGTGATCGTGGTTGGAAGGTCGTTTGAAGAGCACTTGAACAACTTGAAGGAAGTGTTCCAGAGATTACGTGGGGCTAACCTCAAACTGAGCCCAAAGAAGTGCCACGTATTTAAGAAGGAAGTCCAATACCTTGGCCCGTCGTATCTAGAGATGGAGTAAGGGCTGACCCAGACAAAATCCGAGCAGTGCAAGCATGGCCAAGACCGATCGACAAACATCAGGTCCGAAGTTTCCTTGGGTTGTGCACTTATTATAGAAGATTTGTCCCCGGATTTGCCAATATTGCCAAATCATTGACAAAACTAACCGAAGAAAAAGCAGAGTTTAGATGGAATGAAGACTGCGAAAATTCTTTTAATCAACTAAAACAGACCCTAGTCACTTCGCCGATTTTGAGTTATCCACGAGAAGATAGAAAGTTTGTTTTGGATACCGACGCAAGCAATATGGCCATAGGCGCGGTCCTTTCGCTGGTTCAAGATGGACAAGAAAAGGTTATCGCGTACTTTAGCAAGGTTTTGTCTAGGCCAGAAAGGAATTATTGCGTGACTAGGAGGGAGCTGTTAGCAGTCGTTAAGTCCATCGAACATTTCTACAAGTATTTGTATGGACAAAAATTCTTACTGAGAACAGACCACGCCGCTTTAAAATGGCTTCTGCAGTTCCGTAACCCAGAAGGACAAGTGGCAAGATGGATCGAGAGACTGCAAGAGTATGACTATGACACAGAACACCGTGCCGGAAGCAGTCATCGAAACGCTGATGCCTTGTCCAGAAGACCATGTCCGGCGGACTGCAGCCATTGTTCGCGACTGGAAGAAAAAGTCGAATGCCTCCGGAGAACTGCTATGGTTGATGATGAGTGGGAACCTGAGCAGTTACGTCGCGAACAAGAAGACGATCCTGAAATAAGACTACTCCTGGACTGGAAAGAAAGCGGCCGACGACCAACCTGGAAAGAAGTGAGTGCTTTGGGCCAAAATATCAAAGCGTACTGGGTGCAGTGGGACTCCTTGATAGTAGAAGACAGTCTTCTTAAGCGATCCCTAGAAAGTGCCGAGGGCACGGGAAACAGACTACAGCTGGTAGTGCCGAAGAGCAGGGTGACCGAAGTGTTGAAGCATCTCCACGATGGGACATCAGGAGGACACTTTGGCATTAAGAAGACGTTGGGTAAAGTGCGAGAACGATTCTGAACTGCAAAGAGGACGTCATGAAATGGTACCGTAAATGCATAGTCTGCGCTTCAGGAAATGGTCCAGCGAGAAAGCGCAAAGCACCCATGAAACAATACAACGTAGGAAGCCCTTTGGAAAGAGTAGCGATTGACATCGCAGGGCCGTTTCCAGAATCCGATTCGGGAAATAAATACATACTGGTGGCGATGGATTATTTCACGAAATGGACGGAGGCTTACGCCATACCCAATCAGGAAGCAGATACAGTCGCAGACGTATTAGTAAAAGAGTTTTTCTGCCGGTTTGGAGTTCCGTTGGAATTACACTCCGATCAAGGCCGCAATTTTGAGTCTGGGCTGTTTCAAGAAGTTTGCCGACTGTTAGGAATTAAGAAGACTAGGACAACGCCTCTCCATCCTCAATCTGATGGCATGGTTGAACGGATGAATCGAACAATGGGCAAGTACTTAGCCATGGTAGTGTCCGAACACCAAAGAGACTGGGATCAGTACTTGCACCTTTTTCTAATGGCATACCGATCATCCGTTCACGAAAGCACAGGCCAAACACCATCCTGTGTAATGCTCGGTCGTGAAATACGATTGCCATGCGACCTTCAATTTGGCCGAAGACCGGAAGAGGAAGTCGCTGGAGAAGATTACGTCAGCAAGCTAGAAAAGAGGCTAGACGAAGTACATAAACAGGTTCGTAAAAACACACAAATTGCCAGCAACAGGATGAAAACCAGATATGACGTCAAGGCACAAAATGGTGGGTTTCAACCTGGCGATATGGTCTGGTTGTATAACCCTCAAAGGAGACGTGGTTTGTCGCCGAAGCTGCAAAGGCAATGGGAGGGCCCCTATGAAGTCGTGCAGCGTATTAACGACGTCATATACCGCATCCGAAAACCGCCCAGAGGCAAGCCAAAAGTGGTCCACGTCGATCGTCTAGCCCCGTTTGCTGGTGATAACCACAATACGCAAGTCCAGGTCCGAACCAGAGTAATAAGTAGCAGAACCAGGAATCCAATCGAAGAAATGGAGTTCGAGAAGTTTATAAACTTATACGGAGGTTCTGGAAAAGCTAGGTTCGGAGTTACCACCGAAGAACAACAAGAGCTGTTCCAGACACAAAAAGATTACGCCATCGCACATTGCGTGGGCGAGGATCTTGACATGTCCAGAAGGGTTGCAGTCGTGTTTAAAAAGAAGTTTGGGCAGCTAAATGAATTACGAAGACAGCAACCGGCAGTCGGAAAAGTTTTAGGACTACGTGGTGACGGACGCTTCGTTTTCTATTTGGTCACCAAGAAATACTCACGTGTCAAGCCGTTATACAAAGATCTGTGGCGAACATTATGGACTATCAAGAGAGAAATGGAGATCCATCATGTTAAGAAATTGGCAGTACCCAAGATTGGTTGTGGCTTAGATCAACTGAATTGGAGGACAGTTCGAAACATGTTGGAGGTCGTCTTCCGAGGAACAGGCATTCAGGTGTTGGTCTGTAGTTACCAACCAAGGAGAATATTGGGCCAGGAAAAGTCCATTGACTGTTACTTTTATGGTCAAGGAAGTTGCCGAAATGGAGGAAGCTGCCGCTATCGCGACGATCCCTTTTACCGGTGTCACATCCAGTCTCCTGTTCTGGGACAGAACAGTCCTAAGAAGGGGGCAGTGAAACGTTCGAGAAATTATTTACAAATGCAAGAGCCTTCTAGAAGCTGTCTAGAAGATATAGCGAAAAGTAGAGAACGCTCGGGAAAGATTCGCCGATGTCTCTAAATGCCGAAGATGGAAATCGTAGGTCAGTTATTGCTGGAATGCGAATGTGTTAAGAAGATTATCAAGTGGAAATAAATCGTTAGCACGCGTGTGTCTACATAAATAAATCGAGAATAATCGTGAACGTGATAATTAGTGTAAACAGGTGTGATATCCGAGGACGTTATCTTATCTTCTTGTAAGTGATATAAATTAAAGTGTAAGTGTTTTTATTATTAGATTTTATTAGTTCGGTTAATTTAAAAGTGTACATATTTCTAGAATAAGTAAACGTAGCTTTAGTCGTTTTAAGTATATTAGTTTTTAATAAATAAATATGCAACAATATCTTTACTAGTATTTATTTTCACTGGCACACGCGTTAACTTATTTATTTAGACCGATCAATTCTTCCGATTTCAGACTAACTTGCAAGTTTCGGCGATTATTTTTTATGTATATTCTCATATCCTACTAGAACATTCTGTTCCTTGCGGCAATTGCCCTAAATAATCTTGAATGTTCTTAAATGTTCTTAAAGTTTTGATGCGCTTCATGATTATAGACGTACTTAGAACAATTTTAAATACGTAGTTTTAGCATTTGTTTTGACGAACTAAATACACTGCTAAGTGTTGCAATTTTCAAAACTGCATCGATTCTTACTTATTACCTGCAGAAAATGTATCGATATTGTGATGTAATTTTTTGGTTTCTTTAGTTATTAGAACTTATCTTCAAAAGAAAGACACTAGAACAAAAGCACGTTTTTTTATTTAAAATAACAGCGATAATTGTTTGAATAAAATTTTAAATAATAAAACATCAATAAAAAAAGCGATGAAAATAAATTATTGCATAAAATTGTTTTCGTAAACGCAAAAAAGTTAGACCTTTATCAAACGTGCTTTTCAATTATAGTTTTTTGTGTACGGTAATTATTTTACAGAGTATTGTTATAAACAACTTGATGTCATTAATAACGTACAAATTAAGCATTTCTTTTGTATAACATAAGTAGAGTAAAAACCCTTCTAAAGTTTCATAATAGTAAAAGTTGAAAATTTTCGTGCACTAATGCAGTTGAAATAAAGTTCAGCACACAATAGAACATGATTTTAATTTTTTATAATCTTATGGTTATGATGATAAATATTTTAAAATAAAATTTAAATTAAAACACAAAATCCATTTTATCCAAAACTTGATTAAAACACGCCCTAGCAAAATACAAAGAAAAGTTTGAAAAAAACAACATTCCTATAGGCATTTGTTATTTAAAAATAAAATGTTTTTGATAAAATCATTTATAATTTAAAAAATAGTTTTTAATTACTAGAAAAGCATGTAAAATTTCATTTATTTGCATCATACCGATCGATTATCAGAAAATTTATCACTGCCGCTGCTTATGCCAAATTACTGTTTTTGATACCAATAATAGAAACAAAATCAAAAATAAAATTAATATCAACATGTTAAATCAATGTATTTCTATAATTATTTATTTTAAACTTACGCTATAATTAAACTGTCCAATCTATGACTTTTGCCGACAGCACGAATATCACAACCTTACAAAATTTTACACATTAAAATTCAAACAGCAGTCCTCGAGAAGCTTTTAACATTTTTTGAGTGTACATTTATTAATTATAAAACAATGCATAAGAATGTTCGTTAACGTTTAATTAATAATCTTCCGGGAAAATAAATTTACCCTTACTCCATTAACGAAAGAGATTCTTAATTAAATAGAATTAGATACTGCAGCATTTCATAGCATTGTTAGTTTCTTTCAAATATGTTCATGTAAATTAAAGTCCAAAATTCAACGTAGTTGAATTGTAAGTTTATAATTATATCCAGTTGTTTATTAATTCTCGTCGAAATTAAAAGCCATTTGGTTACTTTCACAGCCTACTTCTTATCTAACAAATTTATGTATTCCTTTTTACTTAATCAAAATTTAATTTGAATTTAATTAATTAATTTAAAACTTTACTACAATACGCTTTTACAATATCTTTTATTTTTTAGATTTTTTATTCATCGTTTAATAAAAATCTATAAAGAATTGACTAAAAAACAACTTATTAAGAGATTAAAAGTAACGAGAATGTTAAAAACAAAAGAAAGAACGTAAAAAAATAATGTTGACAGTAGTTTATTTTAACCAAACATGCAATGAAAGAGTTAAGACAAAATATAACATGGTAAAGAAACAAGTTACGATGAACGTTGCAAAATTACCAACAAAAAAAATATTTTAAACTTTCTGAAACAAGTTGCAAACACGCAACAAAAAACGCCAGACGTGTTAAACCACGAAAACATGTAAAGTGATTCTTTCAAACTTAATTCACATATGTATGGTTGCCTAAGCCAAAGTTAACTGTTGAAGCAATGTACTCCGTGTGTTGTCATGTCAATACTTGACATTTCGATGCTCATGCTGCTAGCTTCTTCAGAAGCTTTCCAAAGACTGCCGTTGCTGTCTTCTGCTCCTGGTTATATACCAGTGCGTTGCTATGGTCCGTTCATTCCTGCCAGGTGTTCGTCGAAACATGGAGCAAAAGTGTCAACGAGGCTAGCAATCGGCTTTTTTTATCCGTAGTTTGTTCAGTTTTTCGGTCCAATGGTAGATCTCCTTCCCGTGCAGGCGTCCAATAATTCAATGTAAGCTTTCACGGCCGTTGTTATACAGATTGCCTTAAATTCATAAACAGGAAAACCTGCTTAGATTGATCGTTAATACTTGCGGATCACCTAATTACGAACTTGTCAAATACCTGGCTAAAGAACTGCAATAATATGTGTGATCGACAAGCAGCTACGTTAAGAACTCTATACATTTTGTAGAAATTTTGATGTCGTTTCAGTTTTCACCAACGTACTACTAAAAAAACATTACGATTTATCAAAAAACGATTAGTGCCGAAAGGAGTAACTGAAGACCTAGCTAGGTTATGTTTAAGTACAATGTACTTCTTGTGGAGCAACTAATTTTACGAGCAGGAAAGTAGCGCCAAAATGGGTTCTCCTGTATTGCCCATGATTCGCAACATTTTCATGGAGCCATACGAACGAGTGAAAAAACCCACATGCAAGTACCGCTAAGTGGGGACCTTCATTATATAGCCACATGAAGTGGATCAACAAAGCATAGTAACGCACAAGTATATAAGCAGTTGCAGAAGACAACACCAACAGTCTTTGGAAATTTTCTGAAGAAGCAAAACGTTAAGTATTAACATGACAACACGGCAACACCCCGAATACATTACTTTAATAAACCAGAGCCTAAAAAATAGATTGCGCCCAGAAACGTTTCAGCTTTGTTTACTTTCACGATAATAAGTAAACCGACGAAAACACAAATTTATTGTAAATCAACAGCTTTCCATTCCTTTAATTGTTGGTAACCACCACGTCACCACGGCTAGCTGAGATGTCGGCGAGTGAACGTGGTTGAAAAGCTGTAATAGAAAGAAAAAAAACTGGGCGTCACTCCACGGTAAAGTTACAATCCTTGGGTCGGAGAGTTGAAGAGATTATAAGAAAAACAAACAACGCTCAACAAGAGACACACCAAAATGTGCATATATTTTCTTTAATTCATAGCAAAATACCACCGAATGTTCTCTAATAAGTAGCAAAAAAAAGAAAAACAGTAACTGTTACATAAACTAACTCGGTCAACAACTTCAAAACAATAACACAAATTTTAACATCGTCAAGTTAACGGTTACATGCAGTCGAAACAATACAGTTATTGAAAAATATAAGACGTCAAATTAACTTAGTACAAAATATAAGACTTATTTCAGACCTGAAATTCATCGTAGGTGGCTAGTAATCAGCTACATCAATTATGTAACTCTCAAAACTTAAAAGGAGTGTAAACTTACAATCATCGGCTGGCGTTTGCCAAATTCTGGCTATGATTATGTTTAAAAGTTAAAGATACTAAAATCGCTGAAGGTTTATCATATGTAAATGGGTTAATTTACCTACGTAATGCAATTATAGAATTTGATACACATTAATTACACTAAAATCATAGAAAAAACCAAAACTATGCAAAAAAAATATATCCTAATTAGCGATGATTGATTCAACTCGAGGCCCCCTTTTTGTCACCTGATGTATCCAATCCGCCTAGCTATTTTTGCGGGATTGTAGACTAATTCATCAGAAGTTAAACAAATGTAAAACAGTACTTATTTCCATTGTCTTTAAATAGGAATGTAAAAAGCGACTCTAAACCTATTTTGCTGTAAAACGTTAATAAAGAATTAATTAATTAGAGTTTAATATTGCGAACGGTCACAAATTACGTGCAGCTACTACCAAAGTAGAAAGTTAAATCAAATCGATCAAGGTATTCGACGAAACACCCCCCACCGTGAATCTCAATTATCAACCAATAGTGTCCGCGTACCAGTGACGTCGCAAAACTTTGATCAAAATACGAATTTTGTAAAAACTAAGGATTACCGACACGTAACACAGTCATAAACAACTGCAAAGCTTCTCTAGATGTAAAACTTTCTTATTAAACTAGAAAGGCAACAAATAACATTGTGTTTCCGTATTTTGTTTGTTGCTAACCTATCTGTATTCCAGTCTAAACTGCCGAATTGTTAGCTTCAAGTGTGCAAAGAAGAACGTTTAATCCATCATCAGAAACATCAGTAGTAGTTGAACAAGTTTCGGAATAATTTTTTACGTGGAGGTAGTAATAGAAGTTGTAGAATCGGGTAAGTTATCAGTAGTAGAAGTAAAATATTTTTAGGCGCCAATCTTCTGCCTAAAATGTTACCCTTTAAGATTAAGTAGTTAAATTTTGTAAGAACCGTTATTGGATTGCCTTTTATTACGGCAGTGTACCAATTGAATTGCGAATTAACAAGTACAGTACAAGCTTGTAATAACAATTATCAATTTCAGATGTTAATTGACCTGTAACCCGAAACAAATTGCAAGACAAAAAACCTTACAATGAATTTTTACACAAGAATTCAATAATATTTACTTCAATGTTGAGTGACTAATTTAGTACCGTACATGACATGAATTTTTAGATTAATTATACAAAAAAGATTACGATTGTGGTGTTATACGATGCAAAATGCAAAAGGCCGTGATTAGGACTGGCCTTACCTCCGTAAAGATATATAAGGGATAATCTGACTTGTAACTTCCATAGATGTAGATTTCAATCATTAAGCTTGTATCCGGGGTGCCTGTAACTATCCAGACAGCCACTAGAAATTTCTTTAATTCTCGCTAATGATAACGTAGGCCAAGTTATCGTTTCATCGAATATTAGCCAGCATTCTCCAACTTGAACGAGAGAATGAATACCAATAAGCCATCTAGAAAAAAATACGAAAGAAAAGACAAAGAACAGAAAATCCAGGAAACAAGAAAATAAAAACCGTTAAAACAAAATTGTTCGTTCCGCCATTTTTTACACCTACCAAAGGTCCTTATCAGCCCAACAGAAAATTCGTAAAATAGCCGTAAAGCACCTAATTTTTTTCGTGAGTAAATCGAAAAAAAACGAATTCCAATAAAACGTAATATTTAAAAAATTATTTTTATCTAACGACTGCCTAAACAAGAATGTGCTAATAAGCACAAAAAATTTTTTAAGCCTTTGTGGTTTTCATCAACACTCTCAGATTGAAAGAAGACGTAAAAAGCAGAAACTACCCTATTTAAGGGTAAATTCTCCCACTAACGTACGCCATTTTTGCGGTATTGCCAATTATACAGAATCTAAGAAAACTATAGATAAAAGAACGTTAGGTATTTTAACCCTAAATTGAAAATGTAATGTAAGTTGCCTATACGACATGTTTTATAATGTAAGTAAAAATCCGAAATTATATGTTGAAATCAATCTAATGGATTTAATGCAACGTTTACATTACAAATTATTATTACTTCCTTCTCCAAAATTTTTGCCAACGTCTGCATTATCTTCTAATTCAACTTTTATTTTTGCAAAAGTCCTAGTATTCACGCTTGTTTTAATCAAAAATTATTTTGAATTTCCGTTGTGTTGTCTTTTATAATGTGATTTTCAGAATCGTTAACAAATTTAGATTTATCACGATTTTATGTCGTCTTGTAATCAAATTTTCTTAAACTGCAGTTGCTTCATAGCAAAGTAAATATTTATAGTAGATTTTAAGATTCGTAGAAAATCCCTTAACTTCAAAATTCTAATTTTTTATGTTTTAAATTTACTCGCCTTTTTTTTACTTCTACTGGTATTACGTTTTAATTGCTATAACATTTTAAGAAGTCAATGTACTCCATTTTGTAATGTACGGTTTTGTTAAGTTCATGTATTAAACATTGTTTATTGTGTCGATCTTGTGGGTTTCTCGTCTTGTTGTATAACCTTAAATTTGCAGTTTAAAAAAATTAAACGTTTTAACCACCGGTCAGCACTGCAACTTGAAAGTTTCTCTTCCTGCAACTGCTTTACCTGTCACCTTTACCGCCCGTTATATTAACGTAGCCTTTAGATCCATCACCAAAGGTTGTCTCGAATTAAGCCAAGGTGTTTATTATTTATGGTTAACTTAAATAATTAAACGTTTCATTGTGATAACTTTGAAACACATTAAGTTTAAGTCAATTTATAGTTTACGAGTTAATTTTACTTACTGTGTGTATTAACCCCATTAGAATAAAATCTACCGGACGTGGTTCTTGATGAATAAAGACCTTGAAGCTATTAAACGTCGTGACCTTATTTGGCGCCCTACCGATTTAGTTTGTATTTGATTTCATTTTGCGTCTTTTAGTTTGATATCCAAAAATTCATAAATTTTAACTACCGTACCACCTAAGCCCATCTCACTGAGAGAGCCGAGCAAAAACCTTTATGTTACGTTTTGCAGGCAATTTTACGATCTGACACTACGTTTTTGTCTACTTGACGCCATGCTAACTGTAACACAACACCTGACAAACTAAGAGCAACTAAATGCATCTTTCTGAACAAACACTTGTACAGGGTGTTTAAAAAAGATGCTGCAATATTAAAGATGGTGATTGCCCAGGTCATTTTATACAAAAAAATCCTATAAACATAGTTCCGCAAACGCTTCGTTACCAATCTACAGCGTGTTGAAGTTTAATTAAAAAAATGTCTCACACCGTTTTGGAAAAATCTAATTTTTTATCTTTTTGTAATTAAACTTCAGCACGCTGTAGATCGGCAACGAAGCGTTTGCGGAACTATATTTATAGAAACTTTTTTGTATAAAATGACCTCAGCAATCACTCCCTTTAATACTGCCGCATCTTTTTTAAACACCCTGTATACTATTTTGAATATGCAAGTCGCAAAGCTACTCACTCGTACACAAGTTGAGACGTCTATGTACAAACTACTTTGACGACAAACAAAGTTTGTATAAACAATTTTTTTTTAAATAACTGCGATGCATTTAAGTATACCGGTAGAAAAATGTGTTAATATATGGAATCATTAAGCTATAAAAGGCATCACCGGACCTTCGATTCGATTCTAGGGTTAAACAATTTAGATATAATGTAATATTACGTAATTTAAAATATGTTGATATTAGTTTGCGTTTTATATTGAAGTTTGAAAAAAGTTTGAGTATTCGCAATAATACAGTTACACACTGTATATTTACATATAAACAGATTTTCTCAAACAAATACTTTTTATCTCACAACAAAAGAACTGTTAAGTGCACTCTCTAAGGGGTTTAACAGCCGGAAACGTTCTATTCGACTGATAATTTATAGATACGTACGGTTTTGTTCAAAAGACAACAAAAAAAAATTTAGTAATACAAAACAATTATTTAATAATTTGCAATTTAATATATTGATATCAATTTATTATTTTTCATGAATAAAATATACGATGGCATATTAAAATATTATGTAAATGATTATAAAGATGGAAAGGTTGAAAGCTGACTTTATACCAGCGTAATTCAAATAAGTTTTGAATAAACCGCAGGCTGAAACCACAACGTATAACATTGTGAGGTAACAGTGCCAATGCAAGTGTAAAAATTCCACCAGGGTCGGTTGGGGTTTTTGATGATAATAATGAAATGTTTGCGAAGTTATTGTCAAATTCGAGACAATGACCGAAAAATGTTGAACATTCTAGAGACAAATAACAGAAATATGTAAAAGGTATTCAAAGTAATTCGAATTGAATCGAGAAGATGTTGTCGTTTTAAAATAAACAAGTGATTAACGCGTGTGTTAAAAAATAAATATAAAGGCGTTCAAGCGTACGTGCCTTAAATGTAAACAAGTATCAGTTTTAGATAAACCGAACTTATTTTTCGAGTGATAGTAATATATAAATCAGTGTAAGCGTTTTTCTTAAATATCGTTAAATTTAATTAGTTACGTGTAGTTATAATCGTGTAAATATTTAGTTTTAAATAAATTAGCAACAGATGTGCGGTATCGAAACCTGTTGAAATCGTGTAAATAAACAACTGTTTAGGTCGCGCTTTGCGTATTTGTTTATAGGGTGTAATTTCCAGTTTGTTAAAGTAATGTATTTAAACTTTTTCTTCATGTTATAACTTATGCCGGTAACTTGTTATAAACCAAAATGGATAGAAAACTATTTCAATTTCTCAAATCAATAAAAAATGGTGAAGAATCGATGAATAAAAATATGGAAGAAAAACGGTTCAAAAATTATCAGAATTCTTAGAGAAATGGAAAAAAAACTGTCTGAACATTTTTAGAAAATTGAAGAAAATGTTAGATTAATTGAAAAAAAATTGTTGGAAAACTCTAGACGTTTAAAAGAAGGAATACAAACGAGCGTTAAAAATAAAATCAACACTATTGAGGAGCAAATACATGTTAGTATAGAAAACCAAATTAAAATTGTTTAAGAGAAAACTCAAGCAGTGTATGTTAAATTTAAAATAAGAAGTACGCAAATCTATGAAAGACAAAATAGAAGCAGTAGGAGACAAAATGAAACTGCTTGAAGAAAAATGAAGCAAACGAATCGCCATGGTAAAGGAAGCTTCACGAGCGGAGATTTCAAAATGGACCATCGGGAAGAAACCATTCAAAAGTTAACTTCGAAAACTTTCCATCAAAACGCAGCAAATTGCTTTGCACACTTACATTTCTAAAACGCTGTAGAGATGAGGAAATTATACCGAAGAGTATGCAAGTGAAATTCCACAAGAAGAACCACAAAACGCGCAACATTGTAAAGAGAACCAGCTTAGCGCTCATCCGAGAGGGAATTCAAGATACCCGAAGACAACTGGACAACATCAACAGAGAACTGCTACAACTTCACCTGAAGTTAAGCCACGAAATACATCCTATTCTCTGGAACATAATAGAAACAATATCCGATTTTCGATTGGAAACAGACGCAGAATTAACCACACGAAAACAGAAGAAGAAACTTGACGCACTCAAAAGCAGTCAAAAACCAGAGGTTAATGTCGAACCGTTAGACATAAAAAAACTCGTCTACAACGTATCCAGTTTTTCATTAGACAACGCGAAAAGCGTTTTGGCAAAAGGGTTCAACTACGCCGTATCACCATCCAAGATTCCAGTCGAAGACATCATTTGCAACGTGGAATAAAAAAAATATTCCATCAGCAGACACAATACGACAAGATGTAGTACGGATATTAAAACACGCCAAACCACCAAAAAACAACTTGTCACGAGAAGAAAACCTAGCACTAAAAAAACTAAAAGCAAACAAAGAAATTATTATTCTACCGGCCGACAAAGGCAACGCCACCGTGGTGATGAACTATGAATGACAACAAATTAAAAACGTTATTACAAGATGGGACGTACCAACCAATAGCAACAGATTCTACGACATTTGGAAAAAACCACGAAGAACAAAATCAAAAGCAGGAAATTGGACAAAAAAGACCAGCAAAAAGTAATACCAAGAGAGAAGTCGTCAAAATGTCCAAAACTGTATGGCTTACTAAAGATACATAAACAAGGAGCACCACTAAGGCCTATTGTCAGTTCAATAGGGTCACCACTCCAGGAACTTGCAAAATTTCTAGCAAAACAACTACAACCGTATGCCGAAAAAGCCGAATCTTACGTGAAGAACGCAAGCCACTTCATCGAGCGCATCAAAGATATAACGCTAGAACCAGACCACATGCTTGTAAGCTTTGACGTCGTATCGCTCTTCACTAACGTTCCTGTCAACGAAACAATCGAAATAACACGAGAAAAACATCAAGTACGGGAAGACATCATCCAGTTAACTAAACATTGTCTAAAAATACTTATTTCATTTACAAAAATCAAAGGTATAGACAAATAGTAAGAGCACCTATGGGCTCGCCACTGTCACCGGTAGTAGCAAATTTGTTCATGGCAGACTTAGAATCTCGGGCTATTAAAACAGCCATACTCAAACCAAAACTGTGGGTACGATACGGGATGACACATTTATTATCTGGACACACGGGACAAATGAACTAGACAAATTCCTAAACCATCTTAACGGAATGCACGGCAAAATCAAGTTCACAATAGAAATAGAAGAAGACAATCAACTACCATTTCTTGATGTACTGGTAAAGAAGACGACCAACAAAAATCTAAGTCACGCCGTTTATCAAAAACCAATGCATACGGACCGAGGTAGAACACAAACAACTAGAAATGCAGAAAATACAAACCGCAATACAACAAAACGGATTCTCTAAAAACCACATCAGAAGAGCGTTAAGACCACGCCGAAACAAAGATACAGAAGAAGACGAAAACAAACTTGATGCCACAGCTTTTCTTCCATACATAAAAGGTACCACAGATAAAATCAGCAAAGTTTTAAAGAAACACAACATTCAGACTATCTTCAACACCGTCAAGAAGATAAATCAAATTCTTCCGAATCCAAAAACTAAGATTGATTTGGAATCACAAAGGGTCTACAAAATTCCCTGCAAAGATTGTGATGGCTGCTAGGTGGGGCAAACCAACAGAAGGGTTAATATAAGGGGCGAAAAACACCGCAACGCAGTAATAAAACAAGAAACAACATTATCATTGGCAGAGCATGTGAGAAAAACTCACGAAATCAACTTCGACGAAACAAAAGTCATTGCAAATGTTGAACACAAAGCAAAAAAGATCATCAAAAAAGCAATTGAGATTCAAAAATTGCCAAATAGTCTCAACACTAGAGATGATACACAAAGACTACAAACAGCATGGAAACCAGCACTTACCACCACAAAAACAAAAAGACCTACAACTTTACCAATAATTAAAGACATAGCTACGGCAGATTTACCGAAGCGAAATACTAAAAATAGAAAACCAACAACACCACTTTCACCGGAAGCAGCGAACCATACAGATAATCACTCATGCGCACCAAAGCGTACCACAAGAACCAGATATAAACAACTAACGATAGAAACGAAAATCAGTCCACGTCTGACACGCAGTAAAGCAGCAGCTCAAACGAGAAAGACTTGAAAATGGCAAATGAGACTTTGCCGAAACGTCGTCAAAATACAAACGAGCAGAACATCTATGTATATATATACTCTGCACACAAAAAAAATAATGAGAATTCCTAACGAAGAAATAATATGTTTCTCACAAAATCAAACGCACAATAGAAAATAATGATTTGTTAAACTGGCATATTCGATAAATGGAAAGTTTAAAAAATAGGAATTTGACAAAAAAAATATTACACGCACGTTTAAAATTAGTAGTTAAGTATAATATCTTAGTCACATTTTTATGTTGTTAGTATTAGGTTTTTTTTCTTCTCGAATGTCTTCTCTTTTTTTTATATTTTTTTACCAAAATCGTCTTTTATTTTGTTATTTTATTTACACTTATTTCACCGTGGACTTGGTGACAAAAACAGTTATATCTGTACCTCATACCGGTGGCTGGGATGATCACCCGTGGATCGAAAAGATATCCACTAATCAGATCTGCTACCCTAACGTGTAAGTAATTGCTGCCAATCGGTTCATTATAACATTTATTTCGACAGTACATCCAAGACGATAGAACCACACGACAGTTTGCGATGAGCTCCAATTGCACATGAAAATTTCCGTAATTAGCCGGGCATAACGTTAACTTTTGAAATTACCGACGAGGTGTACATATCCAGGTAGTCGGCAGATAAAAGTTGCACCGTGTGGAAGCTTAAAATCCCCAAACTTAGGTATGTCAATTAAACGAATTTCCAATTAAATACAAATAATTGCAACTAATTGACTGTTGCTTTGTAACATAATCCGATGGCTCGAGATTAATTTAATTTCCAAAACTACATAAGCTGACTTCCAATCACTTTGGTGAAAATAAGAAAAGTGAAAAATGTAATCACGACGACCTTGTTATCAGCCAATACCTCACCAAGATTAAATAATACAATTTCCTGTCTTATAATTATTTAAAATTTTAAAAATCGTGCAGTTTAGGATTTAACGTTACAACGGGTGAGACGAAGATCATCATTCCTTCGGATATATTACGGGAAAATGCATCACCAGTAACAGTACGACTTCGAACGCCGACGGGCGGAGAACTACTTACTTACGGCAAGTCAAAGTAACTATTGGTTTGGGAAATGAAGTACTTGACCATCAAATGCTGGTAGCCGCCATTACGGAAAAAGTTATCCTGAGAATGGACGTAATAAAGAAGATCGACAGTGAAGAAATCTCTTTTCATTCGTCCGAGAAGGCAGCCGTACGATTCTTATTGAATGAAAACGTGACTCTGCTAGCAAAGACTGAAAGTGTGGTAATGGCACGTCTAGATAAAAATCTCCAGGAAGGCTACCTTCGAGCGATTCAACCAATGAAAGGCAATTTATTCGAAAAAGGACTACTTGTTGGCAGAAACGAGTGAAAAACACGATGCCAGTCAAAATCTTGAAGGGTAACTAAAATCCAGTAACATTGAAAAAGAAGACTGTGGCCTGTTGGACATTCTTACCTCCAAACGCCAAAACCTCAACTAAGACCAGTTGACTAAAGTTTAAGTGTTGATCCAACAGTATCAAGATGTGTTTGCGCTGGAAAGTGGTTCCAAAGGAAAAATTAACGTGGTGATACATAAAATTAATACCGGAAACGCTTGGCCGATACGACAGCTTTCACGTAAACTTCGTTTGGCGAAAAGAGAAGAAGACGAGCAAATAATTGCGGATATGGAGAGAGAAAGTGTGATTGAACTTTGTAATAGTCCATGGGCGTCCCCAGCATACTGGTAAAAAAACATGTATCAAAAAAGTTTAGTGTAGACTACAAACAGCTTAACGACGTGACAAAAAAAAGCTACCGTTTACGTTAGACACCCTGTCAGGATCTCAGTGGTTTTCTACGTTAGATTTAAAGAGTGATTACTGGCAGGTAGAATTGGAAACCAAGGATTGTGAAAAAACTACTTTTACAATTGGAACTGGTTTGTGGCAGTTGACTGTGATGCTCTTCGACCTGTGTAACGCTTCTGCAATCTTTGAGCGTTTGATGGAGACCATCCTGCGCGGACGGTCTTTGAAAACGTGCTTGGTTTACCTGGACTACGTGATCGTGGTTGGAAAATGATTTGAAAAACACTTAAACAACTTGAAAGAAGTGTTCCAAAGACTACGTGAAGCAAATCTAAAACTGAGCCCAAATAACTGCCACGTATTTAAAAAGGAAGTGCAATACCTTGACCATGTTGTATTTAGAGATGGAGTGAAGACTGACCCAGACAAAATCCGAGCAGTGCAAGCATTAAATAAATTAGATTAAAAATTCGTTTCAATAACAAAATGATAACAAAATTCGATATTTAAAAAAATATATATAAATATATGTTTATTGAAAATTATTTTAGGGTAAATGGTGTATTATTTAATGCAAAATTAAAAACGTATAAACTTTTGAACGTGGTCTACCTACTTAACAAAGACCGTAAACCACGTTCGAAAACTTATAAGTTTTTAATTTTAAATTAAATAATACACCATTAACCATAAAACAACTTTTATTATGTTTTATGGTAAAACCTTTATAAGAAAGAAAAGAATAAAAAGAGTTTCATTTTCATTTATGTTTTAAATGAGATTTTAACTAATTTAAGTTGAAAAGTTTTTGAATTAACAATAGACGAGACAGAATTATCATAATTATTTACGGTGCTATTCAAAACTATATAAAATAAAATCGAAATTTCGTTCAAACTAAGCCGCACTAAAGATGCGTCAAAAACACTTTAAATGTTAATTTCATAACTGAAATGTTTAAATTTTATTAATCCAAATGATCTAATTTAATCAGTTTTTTTCATTTTACATGAATAGAGATGCATTGATACACAAATAAAAAGTTCTAAAACTTTGAGAAAAGCTATAGAATAGAATCACAATTCATTATCACTAAAGACTCAACTCCAAATAGAATAAAACTAATTTTTCTAAACTGAATGTGGCTACAGTATTTCAATTTCATTTTAAAACTTAAAACATTTAATACGCCTCCTGTATAAAGGACAGACGTGAACGCCCTCTCGGAAATTAGCGATAGACAAAAATGATTTCATATTGTAATGTTCGTTCGATAGGCACTATGTACTATGTCTTTGTAAATAATGATACAATAACATTGTATAGTTATGTAGTATTTATTTGTGCAAACGATAACGAACCTTAACAAATTGGTGACCCCGTTTCAAGTGCGCAGAAACAATATTCCATTTTTTAGTTTCTTTTTATCACCACGTGCATACAAAAATGGAAGCTGCAGTTAATAAGAATGATACCGAAATTGAAAGGTTATCCGCGAACATCGCGCGAGTATCAATAAAAATTCCACCATTCTGGCCGAAAAACGTTTCCATGTAGTTCGTACAAATAGAATCGCAATTTATTACGGCAAGTATCACAAACGACTTCACAAAATATCACCATGTTCTGACCAACATAGAATGCCACGTGCTGGAATCCATTTCCGACTACGTATCCAATCCTCCGGAAAACCACAAGTGCGAGGGATTAAAAAAAGATTATTAGGAGAATACGCAGAATCTGAAGAACGCAAAGTAAAAAAAAATTAGTTGCAGTTAGGGGTTAAAAAACTAACAACACTGCTTCGAGAAATGAAGCATCTTGCAGATGGTAAGGTATCAGATGACTTTTTAAAAACCATGTTCCTCCAGCTCATGCCAATCACCATAAGGTCAATCTTAACAGTCAGCAACGATAGCTTAGGAAGAATTGCAGAGATGGTTGATAAAATCATGGAAACGTCACCCCCATCCTACAGCGTGGCAGAAACTGTGATGGCACCAGCACAGAAGGGCAATACTGGCTTAAGAGAAATCATTGAGCAATTGCAAAAACAAGTAGTTTCTTTATCAACAAAAGTCAAACAACTTTACCGGTACCAATGTCTCTATCAAGATCTCATTCCCGAACAAACAGAAAATTTTGTTGGTATTACAACAGATTTAGACACAAGTCGACCAAATGCATACCACCATGCAAGTTTAATAAAGAATCGGGAAACGACCAAACTCGTTAATTCAGGCAGCAGTTAACAAGCTTGGAGATGGCTGCCGACTTTTTATTATGGACAAATACACAGGAATGCAATTTCTAATCGACTCAGGCGCTGAGGTATCAACCACACTACTTATTCATCATGTCAACCCAACCAACCATCACAAATACAAACTATTTGCTGCTAATGGTTCTTCAATTGATACGTATGGGGTGCAACTGCTAGAGTGCAACCTTGGGTTTTGTAGATTATTCCGTTGGCCGTTCTTAATAGCAAACATTTCAAGACCAATCATAAGAGCTGATTTTCTAAGACATTTCAACCTTTTGGTTGATATAAAAGGTCAGAAGCTTATAGATGCCACCACTTCACTAACATCACATGCAAGACTAATAACAAGTGAACTAACTCCTCAAGTGTCGACAGTAAACAATAAATCAGAATTTGCTGTCCTTCTGCGAAAGTTCCCAAATATTACAAGGCCGTCCATAAAAGGAGTGTCCTACAAACATTCGGTAACACACCACATTACTACAAAAGGACCACCTGTCACAGCTAAAGCAAGACGTCTCCCTCCTGACAAGTTAATAGCAGTAAAACGAGAATTTGAGAACATGGTAGAATTGGGAATATGCAAACTTTCAAACAGTAACTGGTCAAACCCCCTACATATGGTCACAAAAAAGGATGGTGACTGGAGACCCTGTGGAGACTACTGTAAGTTAAGTTTAATTACCACCACCGATTGTTATCTAATCCCGAACACCCTAGATTTTAATACCCTACTTTAGGATAAAAAAGTATTTTCCAAAATAGATTTAGTGAAAACTTTTTACCAAATTCCAGTAGAGGAATCGGACATACCAAAAACTGCTGTGATAACCCCATTTAGTTTATTTGAAATTCTTGCACTACGTTTCGGACTTGGTCTTCTACTGTGGAAGAACACAGAGAACATCTGAAATTACTTTTCCAAAGGTTTGATGAATTCGGTATTACCATAAATACTTCTAAGAGTAGCTTTGGAAAACCTGAAGTTCCTTTTCTCGGTTAGGTTGTGTCTGCCGATGGTATAATTCCACACCCAGATCGTGTAAGTGCTATCTGCAACTTTAAATTACCGGAGACTGTAAAAGCCCTTAGACGATTTCTTGGAATGGTAAACTTCTATCGTAGAAGCTTACCTGCAACAGCTCAAAAACAAGCGCCTCTCTTTGAATTAACTAAAAATGCCAAAAGAAATAACTCTAAGGTAAAATGAACAAATTAGACCAAACAAATCTTCGAAGTCCTCACGTATGAAATTTGTAATGCCATCAAACTATCTTACCCAATTCAAAACGCTACTCTAGCCTTAATGGTCGATGCATCAAGTACTGCAATGGGTGCTGCATTACATCAGATTAATAACGACAACTTTCAGCCCCTAGCATTTTTTTTCTAAAACACTGACTCCTACGCAACAAAGATATTCCACATATGATCGAGAACTGCTTGCCGCATATTCTTCCATGAAATATTTTCGGAATAGAGGGACAAAAACTAATTTTATTCACAGACCATAAGTCATTAGTTTATGATATTAAACATATAGCTAAGAAAATGAACATTCCAGCGGATACAATTTCTCGTGTAGAAACTATTTCATGCCCATTATCGATTCCGTACGAACAAATTGCAGAACATCAGGAAGGTGACAAACAGTTACTTGATCTCCTTATGTCCTAGAAAACTTTACTAAAACTGACTAAAGTTACAACAACTTATTCTAACACTCTATTCGTTTGTGATACTTCACGATAGCCACGATGTGATAGCCACGACTTTACATACCTGAACAATTTAGAAGGCTCGTATTTGATTCTGTGCATAGTTTATCCCATCCTGGTATAAAAACTACTGTAAAATTAGTGTGTCAACGCTTCGTTTGGCCCTCTGTAAAAAAGGATATTTCTTTCTGGTCAAAAACATGCATTCAATGCCAAAAATCAAAAGTGTGGAAGCATAACTACAGTCCAGTTTCTATGATTCCAATCCTAGACACTAGATTTACACACTCGTGGATTTTCATGTTGCCTAACGGCCATTGATCGGAACACTCGATGGCCAGAAGCTATTCCGCATACAAAGATTAGTGCAGAAAGAGTCGCACAAGCCTTTTACGAAGGGTGGATTTGTTGTTTTGGTGCTCCTCATACAATCATCACTAATCGAGGCACCCACTTAAAGCTGCATTAAAATGCCACCTAGCGAATAGATGGACAGAAAAATTGTAGTATTTATTTGTGCACGATAACGAACCTTAGCATGAACAAAAATGTATCTGAAATCCGTAACCAACACAAGATTTACAGATAAAAAATGAATATAAAACAACTAGTGTAGTCACCACACAATTTTCTTATGAGAAATGAAGGAAAGTCTACTTATTTTTTTAAGGTTATGTTGTCATAAAACCATTTTGAAGTGATATGTACACGTTTGTAATGATTTCCTAACATGTTGTAATTTTTTTAAATGTTTTTCCTCGATTTCATTAAGATCATATCGACTAACATTTATATTTGTGCGCCTCGATATTACTTACCCCTTTAGTAAATCAAAAAAAAAATCGTCACAGGCAGGATTTGAAAGTATATTATATTTGTGAATTCTTTTTAAATTACAAATTAAATATCTGATAAACTGTTAATGTTAGAAATGTTTTTATTTGAATAAATTGTTAGAAAAAATTGTCTCTATCAGGAACTGTAAAAATAATTCGAAATTTACATACGTACAAAATATTGTAAGAAAAACTGTTAAAAATAGCGGATACACCCACTTTCAGTTTCTTTATCAAACCCATCTTTTGACAAAGCAGAGAATATAAAATGTCAGCTCCATACTAAATTTTAAGTTACTAGGACTTTTGGTTCGAGAGTTACCGTAGGTACATCGTTACACACAGACACATACAGACACCCAATTTTTTTTGTCAAAAATACATTTATTATTATTTATTAAATTATGCAATAAAAACTTTTTGAAAAAAAATTGCAATCGCTATACTTTCCTTATAGGAAAATAAAAATAATGTCGTGCCAATGTATTTATTGCATAAAATTAAAATTATGTGG
Organism: Aquatica leii; assembly: GCA_035610365.1. Taxonomy (NCBI): domain Eukaryota; kingdom Metazoa; phylum Arthropoda; class Insecta; order Coleoptera; family Lampyridae; genus Aquatica; species Aquatica leii. The sequence goes on along the minus strand of CM069432.1, from coordinate 21,782,072 downwards.
TTTAAATTCAAACTAATATTTAAATTTTAATAGAAAGATGAAATTCTAGTAGTGAATTACAGTTTGTAGATAATTATGTTTTTTTTACTAAAGTATTCAAAGAAAAGTAATTTTAACTCGTCGTATTTTCTTTAAAACAAAATTAAAGAAAAGCACGGTTGCAACCGTTGTAACAAATAAAAAATAAGCATACAGATTGCGTGTTCGAGTGCACCCGAAGGCAATATTACATAACATCTCAGTGCCGATTTCACTAAAATTAATATACTTCAAAGCATGTACGTACACGTAGAAACATTTAAATGTTGTATTGACTCAATTTACAGAATATTTTAAATGTTTGAAAACGTTACCTATATTCAGACTAATGTTAAGTATTTATTTTTTTGTCAATAAGTTAAAAAAAAGTTACTTTATTATTATCAATTGCAAAGATAGCTTTAATTCTTCTTTACACATAGTGGAATTAAGGAAATAATAACGCATGCCAATAATTTCTGAAATAAAGAAATGGAAATTAGATTACGTGAATTTTATAATAATTCTCTTATTTTTGATTCGGTTGATTCAAGGCACGAACGAAGGGATTAAATATTAAAAATTCAACGAGATACGTAAAAAGACTGCTTTGCTTAATAATATGATGAAATAAAAGCTGATGTATAATTTTATTAAAAAAATTTAAAAAGTTAATTACTAAGTACTCAAAGTATATTATATGATAATTTAATTAAAATTTAGTAAAGCGATATTGTGTATCATATATAGTTTTTTGTAAATTTGTAAACACTCCTAGAGGGATGTTTCTAATATTACAATGGGAAATTTTATTCAGTCTTAATTCTTCTACTTCGACCCTAAACTAAAGTCGTACTGACCAGCGTACTTTGTAACCTGCGTTGGATTTTAGCAGTGAATCTTTTATGTAAGACCCCGTATTTAGATTCATCTGGCTGAATTTTCTGTTTTCTTTTTTTTTGATTGATTAGTTCAACGTTAGCATCGAAAACGTTCTACTCGTTATTTTATTACGTTTGATTTAAGTGTATTTGTATTTAATAATTATTTCACAATTATTACTGGTATTTTTTTTAAATGCATAAAGTTCCGTGGTTTTGATTTTGATTTAGTGTTTTACTTGTTTATCTCAGTAAAATAACAAGGCTAGATAATTTACGACTTCCTTTGGGAATGTAATTTGATCAATTTTTCTTGGTATCTGTATTTTTGTTTATGCTGAGTTCTTTTACGAGCGCGATTGGAACCACCTGCCAATTTAGCGACGTAAGCGTTTTCTGTGAGAACATTTTCTTTCTTTCGAAGGCCTACGTGACAAGACGCACTTGGCCATTATATTTTTCATCTTTGTTAATTTACTTGGTTTAGTGTTGCATCTTTTACAAAGATTTTACGGCGCAAGTTCGTTGAATTAAGTGGGATTACGAGGTGTTAAAAAGGAGTAAAATTTTGATTTTGGATGATTGTTTTCGGTGGCAATTAAGAAATACCGGGTACCGTTACGTAGTTGAGTGGTTAGGGTACTTTTACCCTATCGTGATGTAATACCGCGGAAGTTAGAGGGAACCGTGAAAATTAAGTGTAGTGGTGGAAAAGTTTGATTTTCCAAATTTCGTAATTTACGGTTTAAATAGTCTTCATGGTTTCCAAAAATAAAACTCACGTTTCAAGTTGGATATGCAATCGTTGGGTTGTGCTACATCCATTCTTCGCATTTGTGCGGATTTTATTTAAGTGTTAAAAAGAAAATTCTTCCGCCGTCACTGCAATTGTTTGGGGTACCTTTCAACTGGCCACTTAGAACCAACCACCGCTTCTTTCCTGAAGTTACGACAAATTCAAGGTATTTATTTTGCACCATATGTATTTAATCGTGAAGTTATTATTTACGTGATTGAGTGTTAAAAGCTTTGAATTTCAAATGAAAGTTTTAAGTGTCTCGAATTGGTTTAACGTTAATGTAACTAATTATTGTCCGTATTTATAGGAACTGTGTTATAATCCCGAGTTAAAAATTTATTAAACGGGACCGAATTTTCGATACAAGATATATATATATTAGTTTTATATTAAATAAGTTTATTTTTTTTGTAACTGAGTAATTTCGACGCGCACACGGCCGTGATAAATTTAGATTGACTAATTTGTGTTTGGTTTTATTAAATTCTGTATTGTGCATTGATTCTAATAATTTCAAATTTTGTTTTTTTTATCAAACGTTAATTTACGTACCTTTTGTTGTTTTGTTTTGTTTAATTTTTGTTGATTACTATACTTTATTTTGTGTCATTATTTTTTTTGTGTGTTCAAATAAATGTTAAATTGTTAAATGTAAAGAGCTTTTAATTCCGTCGGCCTCCGCGTGTGTGTACTTTATTAATTTATTACAGATTTTAGCGAGATACACTCTAACAAGGTAAGTCCGTTTAGAGTGTATCCTTCAGGAGCGGACTTGTGGTTGGCAAGGGCCAGAAGTCTATTAAGCTTTACTCCTTCCTGGCGCCCTTTGATTTCGACATTATTATTTTTCGATTTTGTGTTTTTTTCGTCAAGTTATCCAAATCATTCACGAAAGTTTTAAATATAACCCACCCCGTCTCTACTGAGCAGCGGCACCCATCATTTGTGTTACCTCATTTCAGGCAGTGACATAGTTCCATCTTTTGCATGTAACAACTTTAGTGTCTGAGAGTAAATATTGTTTCCGTTTCTTAGTGTAGTTTATATGCACATAATCACTTCCATTTAGCTTGAGACGCCATACTTCAGTCCAGTTGCTGATTCTGTCGATGGAGATTGAAGCAGGCTCTTCCAATGGCAATTACTGCAGTATCGATCAACTGTTTGATGTTCAAGGTCGGGAATATCGCAAGTGTATAACAGGTAGAGTAGTGAGTCTAGTAGACTACCTTGTGGTATTCGTGCTTTAATCTCTTGTATTTCAGTAAAAGCCTTTTCCTGCTTAATTCTTACGTATCTTTCTAACAAATACGATTTTAAAAGTTCGTTCGTAAAATGTCTGTTATTCTATGTACCTAATCTATTGTAGAGTGGTTTTCTCTAAAGCCGAGCTAATGAGAGAGAATATGTTCATTTTCTTCTATTATTGGTTTTAGCATCTTGAAGAGCAATTTTTCGTATAGTTTTAGATGACAGTCGGCTTATATAATGAAACTTCATGCAGAGACTTTTCTGGTTTGGGAATTATTAAAACCTCAGCTACTTTCTACATCAATCTAAAAGAAGCGTTAATAAAATTGAACAGTTCTCTAATAGTTTCCTTGGAAGTTGCTGCAAGACTTCTCCGGTAATCAAATCAAAACTAGGAGCTTTTTTTGAATTTCGCGTTAGTTTCAATTTCCTTAACTTTTTTTAAGGAGGTACATTTGACGCCAGTCTTGCTTCAATCCAGTTTTGAGGATCATCTCCATTATTTCGCTAAAACCTCATCTCTAAATGTTCTACAAAACTGAACGTTTTTTGTAGGTTATTGCGTGTCCAGATTATATCTGCATTTCTGATTAAAGTATTCTAGAATATGAAGTTTTTTTAGTTTCTAGACATATTTCCATAAAGAGTACTTAGTTTTGCTGTGTTCCCCAATCCACTTATTTTTAATACGCTGTATTTCATTTCTAAATTGCTGGGTAGCATTATTTAGAGCAGTCTTATCGATAGATAATTATTTTAACTTTTTTGTCAGTAATTAGTAAGTAGTGATCGCCATTTGTTTTAGGTTTGATTTCAAGAGTATTTTACCACACTGAACGTTTTTGAGAAACAGTTCTACTTCATTATCTAATCGTTTTTCAGTCCTTAGAAGAACCGATAAAACAATATAGTTAATTTTGAAGCTTTTCCAGTCAGTCAGCTTATTGACAAGTTTGATAAGCGGTTCTTTGTGTGACACTGTCACTTAAGATAAGATATATAGGGAACTGATTTAAGTTTATATCCCATTCTTCTTGAATGTGCAAATAATTCCTTGAAATGTTTCTAATAGTCCAAGATCCGGTATTAGAAATATATACCTTCATCTGTTATTTGATAGAATTTTTATCAAATGAAAGGTTATTTTATTTCCTATCTAACAGTATTACATTGCTTTAACAAAAGTTTGTCACATTCATGGTTACCTAAATTTTAGCTTTAAGCGCAATCGTGGTGAGTGACAGAGAAGCGTTGAGCGCGCGCTCTATGTGACAGACAAGGATGCCGAGAAGCAAGAGTGCGCTAGGCAGCAGCTTAGTGACCGGCCAATTTTTTTTTGAAATATTGTCTTGGAGTAAATCTCGCATTCCGTTGTAAGCAAGCGTGCTCTTGCATACACTGTTCATAACAATATCAAAATTAGATAGTTGGAGGATTTCGTTATTAATTTTGATAAAAAATCCTTCAAGAAATGGTTTTTGAAATTGTTATTTCTGCGAGAAAAAAACTTTTCGTATAGTGAGGATAGGTTATACGTAGATTCGATTGATAATTTTTGTTATAATTCCTCTTGTTATGCAAAAGTAAAAGTTCTAAGCAAAAAATATAATGAAGAGTACACATAGTTTTGCAAGAAGTATAATATGAGTATTAGCGTGGTCCTTATTTGAATTTACAAAAAAAATACATTGAACTATTAAAATCATGTACTACAAGGGTTGATTTCTTGGAGTTATTGTATTTTTTTCTATAATTTTTCACCAACAAAAGCAAATATTGCTTTTGTTCTTCATCTGTGGTTAACAATTTATTAAATTCCTCAATTAAGGCAACACCACGCTCAGCAATATCATTCACTACTCGCATAGAATAAATGTTTTTCTTTGCCGCCTCAAAATCAGCGTCTGTAACCCAAGTTTCAACCTCTTTATTCAAAAACTCTGATGAGATCCCCATGATCTGGAAAAATCGTAAAGAATTGCTCGTCACACAGTCTTCAATTTTCTTTTCGCGGATGTGTTCCACATCAATGCTTTTTCTTTTTGGGCAATCTTTTGTGCCTTCGATTTTTAGTGCATCCACGATTCGTTTCTTATCTTGAACTGAAAGTTTGTCGGCGAAAAATGCGAAAGACACCAGCTCTTCCAACAAATACCACAGATGACCCAGTATTTTCTTCGGGGTAACAGTAGCAATTTCCGGGTTTATCCTATCAAAGTCTTTAGGCTCTTTGAATAATTGTAAGTTGTTTCTCGGTGCTGACCATCCGGCAGGGGCTTGAAACCAGTATTTTAAAAATATTATCACCGTAAAAATGCATATTTCTCTCACAACTTTCTCTTCCTTTTTTGTCAGTTAAAACTGATGTTTAAACAAGAAAATTTTCAAGCAGTACAAAGCTTCTGCTATCCATCTAGCACGGTGTAGCCCAGCTGGTCTCCTAAATGAAATACTTTTTTCGGGTACTCCTCCCAAGTAAATGATTGTGAGATGTAACAATTCTTTGTAGTCGTCTCGAGGTTGATGCACTGGGAGTTGTTTTTGCGCAAATGAAATCCTGTCAGCGACAACATTTTCCTCGATGTTTGAAGTAGTGTCATTAATTATTGTTTTATAATCTTTTTGGTCAATGTTATACCAATTGTTTTTAAACTTTTTGAACAATGAAATATCAGGACCACTAGACGATCCGAGCGATTGATCCACTGCAGCTGATAACATAATTTCTACAATGTGATGACGACAAGAAAGCCAAAGCATATCTTTCTCCATTTTTCTCTCCAATTGAACGCATGCTCCATGTTTCAAACAGGTGTTTACAGCTGTAGTGTCAAAACATAAACATTTTACTTTATCGCTCAAGCTCCATGAATTTATTGCTTTGTAGACAGCTGAAGCACAGGCTGTACTTGTTCCACGTTCCAACCTTGGAACCGCCAGAAGTTGATCAATCTTATGCCCAGATACTAAAATAGGCAGACGATCTACAGTTTTATGTCCAGTAATATCTTCAATTAACTAACATTAGAATGTCTTCCGGGTTTGGACCGTGTCATAGTTGCAACCGAAGCAGCTTCGGTTGCAACTATGACACGGTTGGCAGCTTTGGTTGCAACTATGACACGGTCCAAACCCGGAAAACATTCTAATGTTAATATAGATTCCGGCAGTTTTTTAATACGTCCTTCTTTTTCTTTCATTTTGTTCCATTACATTAAACTTTTTCTGTCTACTGAACCAATTACACCATTTCGTCCTTTCTTTCGTTGTTCTATTGAAAATTGCTTGTCCTCTTCAACCATCATGATACTTAAAGCATCACAATGAGCAATATCAAATAAATCTTCTAATTTTTGTTGCCAATTTTGTTTTTTGTTCTTTAATGCTTCGGAACGTATCTTCTTGTTCTCTTTATTTTTTTTTCAGATTCTGCCATTCTTTGAAGTGTTTTCTTATTTTACTAATTACATGTTTTTTCAATCTTATCGGCATACTAGCTTTTTCCCACAAACCTATCACTTCGCATGCAGTTACAGTCGCAGATTCAAAAATGGTTTATCTTTCTTCGTTTTTGTAGTAAAAAAAAACAAACGTAATACTTCACTAATAGAAAGCAACTTTGTTGGGTTTAGTTTAGGCAGTGATTGGCCGATCAGCCAAATGTTGGTTTTATTTCCAGTAACTACACTGACGCCGGTACTTGTGGATGCCATTGTAAATCAAAACAAGTTTATATGCTCTATAAGAAAACGCGAGTGTTCTTTCGTTAATGACTGAAGTCCAACTGAAGTGCTGAGCAGGCTCACTGCTCAATCTCGACGCGTATGGGCAGAAAAGTGGCGGGGTGCTTTACTTAATGACGGTCTTTCTACTTTAAATAATGATCAAAAATAAATATAGTTACAAAAATCAATAGTTGAAGTGGACATACAACGTTTTTGTTAAAGTTTGGCTACTAGTAGCAACCCCTAAATTATGTCCAAAAATTAAAAAAAAAAATCGGTTTCATATTTTATGGTAGAGAATCGTATGGTAAGGTGCCGCGATAATATTTCGAAAGTCAAAAAATAAGGACCACACTAATGAGTACATAACATTAGTTTGTTATTTAAATAAGTAATTGCTCGTACCTTCGCCTACTACGTAGTGAAACAATTTGTCAAATATTCGTGTGACGTAATATTTCCAGGTCCCGACACTCTCAATAAATCCGAAGCAACAAATGGCACTTAACTCGTCTCAAGACTCTGTACGTATTGAGGAATGTTAACTGTCACCGAAAGGAACTATTCAGATCCTACTGTAGACTTAGAAAAATTATTAAAACCATTTTAATGAAATGTTGCCCATTTTTAGGGTTTCGTAGCAATTTTGGCAAAAATAAGAACCATACTAAGATAAGAATGATTTCTGGGTTTGGGCCGTGTCATTGTTGTAACCAAAGTTGCCAACGTTTCTCCCACTTTCGTAAGGGGTTCATCAGGGCGCGAAATAAATCAAAAAACTCAAACAAGCAACCAAAATCTAACTAAAAACTTCTCAAAATATAGGTGACCTGTAGTAAAATAATGTTCAGCAACCGCAGACTTAGAAATATGCCTTTTCTTTATACAACGATCATGTTTTAAAATGCGAGTAATGACTCAACTACAAATGTCTCTAAAGTACACATCATTTTTGACAGGTACTTAACGCACTCTATCAAAGAATGTGAGCGTTAAATTCGGCAAGATTCCGATACACCGTATCTCAACCACGACTCTTTTTTCTCAAAGTCTCAAAAATGACCATTTTAAAGCAGATTCGATGTAATTTTTGGCTATTTACTAAGAATGTAATAATTTAGTATCAATAGCCAAAAAAATATTTTTATAACAGTTGGAAAACACGGTTTTTAAAAAATATTGGTCAAAACGTCTTGGTAATCTTGGCCAATATCTACAAAATTGCACAGATTTAAATTTGATTGGAGGGTTTATTGTCAAAGAAAAATAATAAGAAAGATTTTAATTGCATTGTATTGAGCTGGTGATGAAATTGGGTCCTACTTTGAGGTCTGCAATTATGGACTGTGAGAAACTTTTTAGCTTGCCCTAAATATATTTGATTGCAATCTTTACAATTAATTTTATATATTCCTCATTTATCACAAATACGTAAATAATCTTTCGGATTGTCTAAAAGGTTATATAAATTGTTATTGGCGGTTGTGACAACTGTGTAATCAAATTAAAAAAAATAGTTTACAAGCTGTTAGTGTATGAGGATAATGGTCCATACATACGGGCTTGTGTATTTTATGTAAGTAATACATTTTCGGAAAGACTGGGTTTGATACTGTTATCTTTCCAAAGATGTATTGCTTACTAAAAATACACAATCTCGGTAAAACAATGCGCCCTCATCGTTCTCCTCTTCCTCCCTCGACCATTTAGGACTTTCTTCATCTATCCTTTTTCCCTCGTATTTTCATGTAGAGCCCAGATACCCGTCTGCTCTAACTTCCTACATTGTCCTAGTAGGTGCACCATTATCTCGGAATCATAACCACACAATCTGCAATCGTTCTCTTGCTGCTTGCCCCAGCTTCTTTTGCTCTTTGCTTCGTTGCCGCATCTAAATCTAGCTATTGTGGTTTCTTTGTTTTCCTTTTGTTTTTAGGTATTTTAGTACATCCCTGTGTTCCTAATTTGCTATAAATTTCTTTTTTCCTCGTTTTTCTTTCTATTTCTTGCCAGTGTCTTTTTTTATTTCCCTCTGTGACCTCACTCTCCCGCTCCCCTATTCTTCTTTCTCTTCTCGCTTCTTCCAAGGACATCCCAGAGTTTTTGTACACTTGTTTCCTTTTCTTCGCCCATTTTGTTATTCATCTTTTCTCATCCTTGCCACACTTCCGCCAGGTAATTTCCATCATCCGCGTTCCGTTCGTAACGCACTGCTCTTCTGACTGTTTTAATTTGTATTGTGTCCCTGTTGGTTTTCGCCAGGACTATGTAGGAGGGTGTAGTTTTCTCCAGTTCTAGTATCCATTTGATGTACGTCAGCTGGGTAGTTTCTAGCTGCCTCTCAAGTCGCCAGCCCCACACTTCCGCTGCGTACATGAGTATACTTTTGACTATGGAATCAAACAATATCATCCTGGCTTTAAAGTCATCCTGGAACTTTCGTTTTCCTATTCCCCATAGTTGTCCCATAGCGGCTCTTGCTTTTTTTTTTACAAATTTCCAGTGGGTTTTTTGTCAGTTATTCTGTTGCAAATAGTATTTTAGATATTTAAACTCTTTTACAATTTCGATCATTTTGTTGTGCCATCTCCAGTTTTATTTACCTTTGGTCGCCACTTCTTCGAAACTCCATTATTGAAGTGAAACTTCTTTATCGGCGTTGGAAAAAAATTTACCGTCACATTTTACGCGTCACGTCACATTTTTTATCGTCACATTTTTCCTTTACGCGCCATCTTTTTTTTTCTGAAACGCAATAGCGACGAGATAAATAATATATCAATACTAAAGTGATCAACAAAATCAAAGGCTTTATTTTAATTCTAATTCCAGTGGATTTTTAACAAAAGTAAGTAATTATATCTATTTTTCTAATACTTGTTAAGGTTAACCTCAAATTCTGATTGAACGATGACATTTTTAATTTAAGATATTTAAGGTTAACCTCAGTTTCTGATTGAACGATGACAATGACAGTAATAATTCTATTTCAATTAATGAAATGCTGTAATAACCTTAGTAGCAAAAGTTAAAGTGAAATAATTGTATTATTTGTATTCATGTCTATTATAATAAAATCCTTTTGTTTAAACTTTATCTAATTTTAAATTTAAGATATTTAAGGTTAACCTCAGTTTCTTATTGTAACTATCGGTCAATGTATATGATTTCATTAAAATAGTATTTATTAATTAATACGACTGCTAATTTAATGAACATCAATTAATTGGCATAGAGTATAAATTCTGAAATATGTTATTAATCTTTGTAAATCAATTAACTAATTTTTGTAGATTAAATTTCATATTTCAGTTACCATAAGCCATTAATTACAAAAATATATAATAACGATGACAATGATAGTAATAATTCTATTACAATTAATGAAATGCTGTAATAATCTTAGTAGCAAAAAGTTAAAGTGAAATAATTGTATTATTTGTATTCATGTCTATGATAATAAAATCCTTTTGTTTAAACTTTATCTAATTTAACTTTATTTAACCAATTTCTGAAAAGTTGCATGTAGATCATTTTGCGAAAAATAAGGCCATAAAGAAGTTTCACTTCTTACATGTGTACACTAGTACACGCCCTACTTTTTTTTATTTTTTTATGTTTAATGTTAGTGCTCTCTTCTGTAGATATTTTTTTAAACTTCTTATTAAAGCCTTCATTTTTTCTGATTTATTTGCCAATAGTACTATATGGTCTGCGTAAGCTATTGCGAGTATTTTTGTATTGCCTACTTTTACTCTCCCTGCTTGTCTTCTGCCCAAGTGCCTTTCCATATTCGCTATGGATAGGTTGAAAAGAGTGGAACTTAAAGGACATCTTTGTCTCAATCATTTTACTGTCCAAAAAGTCAGCTCTTCTCCACCTTTTCTAATTACATTAATAGTTTTGTGCATGCACTCAAACAGTTTTATCCTATTTATACTATCGAATGCCGCCTTTAAGTTTACAAAGAAGGCGTACATTGTTTTCTCTTTCTGTCACATAATTCAATATGTAAATATTACCTGTGCTCCTCTCTTTTCTAAAACCCGTTTGGCCCTTCGTCAGAATGTCTTTTTCTTCGAGTTCTCTTTTTAGCCTGACATCCACGATCATTGCATAGATTTTGTATATCGTATTTAACAAGGTAAGGCCTCTATAGTTTCTCGGTACCAGCTTTTCTCCCGCTTTAAATATTCGATAAATTTGCCTTTTTTCCATTCTGTTGGTATATTTCCTTGCTGCCAAATTCTGTTCAAGGTTTTTTCTTAATAGTTGCTCTCCTATTTCTGATAGGTTAATCCAAGCTTCGTTAGGTGTATTATCTGTTCCAGTTGCTTTATTTTTCTTAAGTTTATTTATTTGCTCGTTAATTTCCTCATTAGATATTTCATCATCTACTTTCACCTGGTCGTCATTCTCTATTGTTCTTCTTGTACACTCTCCTCCAGTAATTCCTTCTTTGACTTTAAGTCGAGTTCGATGCTGTCCTCTTGTTTTTTCCATCTTCTCAGTAGTTTTTTGTTTCTTTTTTCTTCTGTCTACAGTCTTTATCCCACCATTTCTTTAAACTGCTTTCTTTCTTTCACTAGTCGTATATATTTACTCCTCTACCGTTTTTATTCGTTTTTCTATATTTTCTATCTCCTTTTTGCCGATTAAGTCATCAAAAGTGTTCTTGTATCGTATATCTTTTTCTTTCCACGTCGTAATCTTCCTAATTTTCTTCTCGTCGTCTGTTTTTGTTATCCTTATATATCCCACTATAAACTTCTTTATTTTCTGTTCTGCCAATTTGTTTACGATGCTGTAGTCTATTGTTGCTGCTTTTCTAGGGCCGATGTATGTATATTCTCCGGCCTAATTTCTTGTGCAGATCCCATTTAATATATTCCATCCATTTTCATTCGCCATGTCTATTAGGTTCTTTCCTTCTTTATTATGTACCTTGTCTTTTAACCTGTGTGACGGCTCTCTTTTCCATGGCTCTTCTGTGTCTATGTGCATAGGGTTTAGCTCTGCTATCGCAACGTTAAAGTCTCCTCTAATTAGAAGGTGTATGTATGTCTCTTGTGCATCTTCTGTTCCGGTGTTATCTTCTCCAACCTTTGGTTGCTATATACAGCCTTTATCTTTCATTTTTCTTGTTGTATCAATATTGTTCTTTCTTGTATTTCTTTTACATCGTGATGAATTGTTTCATTTTCTACTTTAAGTTCTTTTATAACTCCCGTGAGTATTCCTCATTAGCTCTTTCTTTCTCTTTGTCTTTTACTGCTGCTTGGTAGTTTCACTTAAATACTGCCGGTAGCTTATCTTTTATTAAATTCCATTTCTTTTCCTCTACCCACGTTTTCGTTAGTCCTACTACATAAATTCCTATATAAAATCCCAAAAGTTTTTATCTTTATTATTGAGACCGGCTATGTTTCAGAATAGTATTTTAACGTTATTTCTGCCTCCTTTCCCTTTATCCCCCTCCCATTCATCTGATTTGTTTGCTAATTTTTGTATTTGTTCTGATCTGGCCGAGAATGCTCTGTGAGCTTTTTTCAACCTCTCCCCATCTATACCATTTTCCGTCTATCTGCATTTTTTGATAACCGATTTTCACATGCTTTTTCTTGTCTCGTTCTTCTTTAGCCTTGGAGAGTATCTTCTTTTGTATCTCTCTCTCATTCGGCGTTAAGTCGTCATTTATGAAGACTTTCTTTCCATTCAGTAAGCTTTTTTTCTTCATGATTCTCGTCTTTTCCTCTCAAGTATTGTACAATTACTTCTGACTTAATAACGTAGGATTATTTTATTACGATCTCTTCGTCCAAATTTTCTTTAATATAATCTTTTATGTTCGAGTTTGTTATGGCTTGTGTTTACTCGCCTGTTATGAATATGTTATTTTTTCTCTTCACTTTGTCTTCTTTGTCAAGTGTTTTTTTTTTTCAAATTTATAAATTCGATCATTAAGATTAGTTTTTTATCATTCCAAGATTTTTTCTTGTTTTCCATCTGGACCTTTAGACCCTGTATCTCATGTTTCAGAGAATTTTCCATCTTATTCATAGCCGGTGTTATCTGCTCGAACATAGCTTTAATTTCTTATATTTCGCTTCCTTCTTTTTTTGGTTAACTGTTTTTTTATCAATTTTTGTTCCGGTAATCTACTAACTCTGGCGCTTTTGCTAAACGTTTTTAGTTCTGCTTCTAACTCTTTACTGGTTTTTCCTTCTTCCGCTCTGTGTCTTTTGATTCTGTGTAGGAAATCAGTGAGGCTTCCTGTGCTGTTAACTTGTACTATGGACCTGTCCATTTTTCGTTGTCGCCTCGTTTTTTCACCATCCCAGACTTCAAACCACCAATAGACACTTTTGTTTATTAAATGTTCTAAACGCGAGTTATTTATATCAAATAAAATTTAATAAAATCAAATAGCACTTAGCGTAACAAGAATTAGACTAAGCACGTCTGAGCAGCCGTAAATAATCATCTGTTTATTTATATTTCTAGTTGTATAAATTGTTGTTTTTAATTATATGTTTTAGAATCACCACAAAATCATTTTATCGCCACTAAAGAATTTTGTGTCTGCTTTTCACTATAAACGTAACAGCTTCTCTAATTAATTTGTATTAAATGTAGTTAATTTTTTCTTGTTTATTCGTACATGTAACACGTTTGTTTGGTATTTTAAATCGACTGCAATAGATATTTAACGCTAGATTCGTAATGTTTATACCCAATAAATTTAATTAAATAAATAAAAAGAAAAAGTTTTAAGCATACACTTGTTTTTAGCGCGTTTGTTTTATTTTGCATCAACGCTCCTACGAATATATTAAAAAGATAAAGAGCATAGAGCTGACAAATGAACTACTAATTTTGTTTCATGCCAGATCATTTGAATATATATCTGTGTGGATAAGTTTTCAATAAACTGAATGTGATAATAAACCATCTTTCGATAAACGTCCAAACATGGTAAAGAGGAGTTCTTTTCTAATTACATAATAGTACAAATATTTTGATGAATTGAGGTTATTGACGAAGAAGCGTAAAAGGACCATGTTGCCAAATGACAAAGATGTCCTAAATGTATCTGTACTAGCACTTGGGTTTTAGACTATGTTGCTTGAAACTGTTCTTGAAGATTTTGGTTAATGTTTCAAATTACTATCAGTGAAAAATTAGGGAATCTATTGAATAAATTAAAAATCTTAAATATTCTAGTTTTCCTTTGTCGAAAAATTGGAAAACAGTTTTATCGTTCGGATGCCGGTCTATCAAAGCGAGACATTACGGCGCAATCAATCAGTTTCTTCCGGACTCTGAAAATGTCCACGACGCCGACGTGTGACGAAAGCTCAGATTGTGTAATTCCAGAATGAAAAATTGTATAAAGATAAAATTATTGCAATGTATTTTTTTTATCAAAAACATCTTAATTTTGTTTATAAATAATAAACGAAAACAAAATATATTAACAACATTTATAACGTGTTAATCATTTTTAACGTATTGAAATAACTAGACATTTAATTTAATCGACATTAAGAGATTTGTGTACGTTTAACTTTTTAATATTACATATATAACTCATTAAACGCGTTATAAAACTGCGTCAACCCATTAACTCGACGCCATAATTACACATGTAACAAAATTTGTGGAAAACAGCCGTATAAAGTTTATATATTATGCAGTACAAAGTTTTCGCAAAACTGTGAGTTTATGTATAACTTTTTCATAGTAGTAAACACATACTTCTCTCATAAAAATTTATATAATATATAAAACCAACAAGCTTTTTTGGCAATTACATAAAAAAACTTATTTGCTTTTTTATCTGCAATTGAAAATCAAATTAGAAATAAAACTCGTTTGAATTACTTTAAAAACAAATCCTTCAAACATTTCTTATTAGTTACGGTTAACGTAAACTTTTTCAATTTTCCAAAAGTTTAATAAAATATTAAATAAAAGAAAAAATACATAAACAAACATGTTCTAACCAAATTGATGTACGATTCAGTACTTTAGGTCATAACATTTATTAATGAAACTTTAAGTAACGAAAAAAAAAGTAATTTTGTGTGTGAATCTGTTAATAATTAAATGATTAAAAATGTTTATACTTTCTGTTTTAACAAAAACCAATACTTATTATGTAAAAAAAAATTTTAAATTAAACCTTTTATCTCAATGTTACAGAAGCGTTGAACTGTAGTACGATAATCCGCATTGCATTAACGCCGCGTAACAAATATAAAACGCTTGCACAACCTGTCTTTGTATAACGCTCTAAATTGTCCCTAAGCATGCTTTTTATCTTATTACATATTTTTAGTAAAATTTATTTTATAAAAATATAGCCGTAATAAATATTATAAATTGTTTAGTTTGTATTAAAAGTTTCTGTAGAAATAAAACCATTTTATCTGGCTTTTTTAAAGCTCGTATACTAGAACTAAACGTGAAAATTCTTTTTTACTTAAATCTGTATTAAGCGTACGGAAAAGCTGCTTTTTGAAGCGTACGTTAATCATTCAGTTACAAGTAAAAGTAATAAAACTTTGCGTTGCCACCAACCGTTATAATCTTGATAACAAAAATTCGTTTTTTGATTTTATATTTTTTTAGGTAAATGTGCATTACTAAAATAGTTAATTTCAAATAACGCAACAATGCATAAATTTTACAATGTTCCTTTAAATTTAAGCTTTGTAATGTGTCCCTTTCTAGAGATCTATAAACTTTATTTGACTTGTAAGAACAGAGTATAACAGATTTAAAAAAAAAATCTAAACAATTATTATTAACAAAATTTAGAAACAAACAAACACTGTTTAGCTTGTTTGCAAAAAACTCAAAAAAAACACTAAAAAAATTCTACAGCTTTAAAAACAAAATTTCTTTAAATAAGAAGAAACTTTTTTTATTAGAAAACGATTAAGTATCTAAATTTTTATTCTACTTATCAAAAAAATGTAAAAAATAATTAAAAAACTGTAAAATTAAGAAGTAAGAAAACTATTTTAAAGCTTAACTTAACCTCTCGCGTACCTAATCTCCCGCCGTGTTGGTTGTTGTCTGTGTCTCCTGTATCAATCACGGGACTATACTCAAATTTAAACACTACATTTTCTTCTCTACTTTTAAATATACAAATCTTACTGCATGTAAATAAGACAAATAAACTGATAAATTCTTAGGTAATGACGGAACAAGTATTTGAGAAAACATTACTCCGATTCAAAGTCTGTATAATAGTCATCGAGGTAAACAGGCTTCTTTAAAATACGCTGCGGTCACGATGATGTTTGAACTGATATGTGTTCTGCTTCTGACTCAACATCTGAAGTGGACGCGATGAAGTTTTTTTCTTCTTCGTTCTTGGCACTGTTAAGATCTTCATACCTGTCATCATTATGGGAACTTAAGTGAGAATCGTCTTCTTCCTGAGAGATTACAGAAGCATGTTCATCCTCTTCGTTTGGTTCATGAACAAAAGGCTCGTCACTGATTGTGGTTAATATGTTCTCTAGGTTAGGTGTTTTTCTGAGGTTGATCTTACACGAAGTGCTCAGAGGTAATGGTTTGGTGGGTTGCATGTTTGGTTGTGGTTGGAGATGTGTAGTTAGGGGGATAGTTTTAGAACATAATGGTTTTGAGGTATCAGAGTGAAAACGTTTAAAGAATGATGAATTTCTTATTATAGTCTCGTCACCTCTTTCTGCAATAATTTATGTACCTTTTACTTGTTCTATTTTGTATGGGTGTGGATTGAATCTAGGTGTAAGGTTGTTTTTACTAATCTGCTTGCAAAGAACCATGTCTCCTTCTTTCAACGTGTGGGTTTTTGCATGTATTTTTCTATCAGCATACTCCTTCTGTTTTCTTCGATTTTCTTTATGTTTGAGTTGTATACTGTGATGTAATTTTTGTGATGTTTCTTGTGTCTTGCGCATTGGTAACATGTTATTAACATTTCTTTGAAATAGAAGCTCAAAATGTGGTGTACTGCAGTAATTTAAGAGAAATTGCTGAATTTGCGAATCAAATGGGTTGGTTTCTAAGTGAGCACAAATGAGTGATTTCTTGAATGACTTTACAAAACGTTCGGCTAAACCATTTTCTTCAGGCCAGTATGGAGTCACCCGTAAGTGTCTTATGCCAAGGTTTTCTAAAAATAACTTCATTTCTAAACCATTGAATGGTGGATCATTATCGGATTTAATCTGTGTGGGAATTCCAAACGTGCTAAATGTTCTTTCAAATATTGGTTTGATGCTAGAAAAGCTTGTCGATGGTATTACCTCAGCAAGTGGGTATCTAGAATATTCATCTACTAGAATAAATATGTACTTTTTATTGTTAAATGGGCCAACAAAATCTATATCTAGATGACTAAAAGGAACATCTGGTAGCTGTGTCAATGTGATTGGATCTCTGTGTTTGGTATCCGCTACGGCTTGACATGGTGTACAATCTTTTATGAAGGTTTCTGTTAGTTGATCAATGTTTGGGAGCCAAACTTTGATTCGTAGCAGCTGTTTTGTCTTTACTAGGCCCATGTGTCCTTTATGTGCCAACTATATAGCCTGCTTTTGAAGTGAACTTGGTACGATGATGCGTGTACCTTTTAGTACTATGTCATCCTGGACAGTTATATCTGTTTTTATTTTTCCGAACGGTGTTAATTCTGGCTGATTCCACTTGTCCTTGCCATTCTTTATTGCATTTATTAATAATGTCAGTATTCTGTCATTTTTAGTAGCTTCTTAAACTTGTTCAACTGTCATAGCTTTCGGCATTGCTCCGTGTATTATAAAATTCACATACTCTTCAATTTTGGTGTGGTCAGCCGTCGTTTCTATAGGATGTCAAGATAGATAGTCGGATGGGTTTCCTGTTTGATGTACAACTTTAAATTCATATGGTTGAATGCGTAATAACAGTCTCTCGATGCGTGGGCTGGGACAAGAACGACCCCCTAAGATTCTGAGTAGTGGGAGATGATCAATATGAAGTGTAAACTTCGAACCGTATAGATAGATGTAGAAGTGTTGAATAGCCCAGGTGCATGCTAACGTTTCTTTTTCTCTTTAGCTGTACCTCTTCTCAACTGACGTAAGCGTTCTGTTTGAATACGCAAGTATGTTGTTTCTTTGCGTTAACAAAGCATCAAGACCCTCTGGTTCAGCTTCTACAAAAAGATCGGTTGATTTATTGACATCAAAATATGACAGTGTGGTAGCTTGTTGCAACTGATTCTTCAATGTCTAAAAGACTTCATTCTGTTCTTGTTTCCACTCCCATATTGCATCTTTGAGTGTTAAGTCTCGTAGAATTTTTGTGTTTTGGGCTAAATTGGGCAAAAACTTTGATAGGTAATTAATCATACCCAAAAGACTTCTAAGTTCTAAAGGGTTTTCAGATGGTTTCATGTTTACGATACTGTTTACTTTATCACTATCTGGTTGAACTCCTTCTTTTGAAAATATATATCCAAAAAAATTTATCTTTGCGACACTAAAAACACATTTTCCAGTATTTATTGTTAAATGAACTTCTTGTAGCTTTCTTAAAAGTGCTTCCAAGGACACGTTGTGCGTTTCGACCGTTTTTCCAAAGACCAGTATATCATCACTATAATTGATAACTCCTGGAATACTTGCAATTACATGTCTCACTGAGTTTTGAAAGATTTCTGCTGTTGCGTTGATACCAAAACTTAGTCGTTTGTATCGATAGAGACCTGCATGTGTCGAAAAAGTAGTAATGTATCTACTTTGTTCACTTAAAGTTAGTTGGTGGTACCCATCTCTTAAATCAATACTGCTATACATTACTGAACCATTCAATTGATTGATGATGTCATCTAGTGTCGGAGTGATGTGACGTTCCCTTAGAATGGCCTTGTTGGCTGATCTCATGTCAACACATAATCTGATTGTGTCTTTATTCCGTTTTGGGATTATAACTAACGATGACCATGGAGTAGCACCAGTAGTTTTTTCAATAATGTCCTGAGTTTCTAATCTGTTTAACTCTTCTTCAACTTTAGCTCGAAGGTGATAGGGAATTCTTCTGTGTTTCTGTGCAACAGGAACTACATTTGGATATATGTGTAATTTAATCTCAGTTTATCAAGTTTATGGATAATTAATTTGGACATATTCTGTGTTAATGATTGTTTGTGCGACATTATTAGTGATATTTATTAAGTTTAATTTACATGATGTATTGTAACTCAATAATGATTGACAGTTTCCTTCTACAACATGAATTATGGCTTCCGTTGAATTATTGTTATATTTTAAGATTGCTGTAAATTTTCCTACAATTTTCAGTCTGTTTGAAGTACAATATCCATAAATATCTGTACAGTTTTTAGATAACGTTTTGTTGAATAATTTCGAGAATGTTGTAGTACCAATTAAATTTACAGAGCTGTCTGTATCTATTATAAATTTAATAACCTTGTTGTCAACCTTAATATTAATAGTAGGTACTTCGCTGATTCTATTAACGATGCTAACCTGAAAAAAATGTTCAGAGCTACTGTCTCCTTCTATAGCAGTGTTATAGTTTGTTGTTTCTATGTTTGATGTTACACGATTTGTTGCAAAACTTCTGTTGTTGTTGGTGGTTGGTGTAGCTTGCTGTGAAGATGTACTTGTGTGTGCCTGAGTGCCTTGTGTTTGTTAAGCTCTTCGTTTCGTAATGCAGCATTTTGAGAAACGACTTTGTTTGGAGCAAAAATGACACGCAACGTTTCTTGCTGGACATTCCTGTCTGTCCTGTGTAAGCCATCTGTTTCCACAGTTTCTACACTGGTTATTTGTGTTACTTTGATTGTTAGACTGATTGTTACACTGGGTTATACTAGGTCGTGTGTTCGTATCTGTTTGAGTGAGTGCCTGCTGGTTGAGCTTCATTGTGTTTGTTTTTCTCCTGTAGTTACTTATTCGAGAAACTTGCTCTGTGGTTGGTTCTATTTGCTGAGCTTGACTCTCTGTTAATTCATAATCCTTTGCTTGGGCAAGCAATTGTTCAAGTGTTGGATTTTCAGCTAGACCATACTTCCTTAACCGTGCGGACGTGGTACATTGTATTATTTGTGACTTGATTTCTCTGTTTTTGTCATTGAAGAAACGGTTAGTGCTTAATTTCAATAACCTAGCATAGTATTCTTCAATGGACTCCGAGACCAACTGTTTAGCTTGATGGAAATTGAAAATTTCGAACTCTGTGTTAATCTTAGGCAAAAAATGAGAATTAAGTTTTGCTTTGGCTATCTCGTAACATGTTAATGGGGGATCAGACGAAGAAGGATCAGGAAGAGAGCAGTAAATATCAAAAACCTCCTCACCTGCACAGTGCAATAGCATCGCCTCATTTCTCCGATCTTTCATAATGTTAGCAGCGATAAGAAAATTGTCGAATCTTTTTAACCACTACTGCCATCGGCCTCCAATGTTCTCCATACCATTATGTAAACTGAATGTGTCTATGTTTGCAAAAATGTTGTCTCCAGATATGTTTTTGATTTGTTGTAATTATTTTCACTACGTTGTTTGTCCGTCTCCTAACCACGAAAAAAAGAAAGGAATCCTCGTCGCCAAATGTAATGTTGTTTGTTTGTTTGTTATAAATCACAAATGCACTGTATGTTTGTTTATTGATTTTAATAACATTCACATTGTAAGAAAAATATCTAAAACTTAACTTAACCTATCGCGTACCTATTCTCCCGCCGTGTTACTTGTTGTCTGTGTCTCCTGTATCAATCACGGGACTATACTCAAATTTAAACACTACAGCTGGTTACTGTCTCGCTGAAAGGTTTGGTTTCTTAACGATCCGGTCATCATTTCGTGACCTTTTTCAGAAGGTTTTTAAAACTGCTTTGTTTACCCTTAACGTATTGTCCTCAAATAAATGCTTCCAGGTGGAAAGAAGCTCTATTCCGTCATTTCTATTGAAATTATTGCCATCTAAAAGCGCCTGACTCTGGCAAGCGTCTTGGTTGGACAAGGTAACCAAGCTAGCAGAAGTACTAACAAAATGCAAAATATGAATGTTACTACGACTAACGAAGATGTTGGTAAGTAGGCGTAGTTAAAATACAATAATAGAATAAATGAAAAAATAGGCGTTATTCCGTGCCAAAATCTTCGGTTCAAACACCCCAAAGTACGCCTAAACTCTACTAACAAAGAGATGAAATCAAAAATAAACAATGGTTAATGAACAAAAGTAACACGGTGTATATACATATATTTTTTAATCAATAACAAATAGAATTTTCTAGTCATTACATGCGATAAAATAAGAATTTGTGTTTTAATAAGAAGCAATAAGTAAGAAAAAAATACCGGTTACATAAGTTAATTTGGTCAATAGATTCAAAACGATAACCCAAGCCAAACGTTCCTTAGTGCAAGTAGCTGGATATCATCAGCTACATCAATAATGTTAGTCTAGAAATTTGCGATTATTGTAAGTTTATATTTATCGACGTGCGTTTGCGAAACTGTGACTTTGACTACCCAAGTAACATTTTGTAACCGTGGTTACGTTGTAACCAGTTGCAAATTAGTAACGTTAGCACCATGGTAAATAAACCGTTGCAGCAACGTAGCAGCAACTTTCGTAATTTACTGAGGTTTCAAATCTATTACAGAAATAACCATTTTACAACTATGGTTATAAGTAAGTTTTTCTTAAACCCTTATGTAACTACAGTGTCAATTTAGTGACATTAAAACCTTCATTTCGGTTTCGAGTGTAACAGTCTTGAAACTATGGTTACAAGTGTAAATTTCTAAAACTACACTACAGTGTTAATCTATGCTTTCAAACAGCAACAGAAGAAGTGCATTTTACGAGATTTTTATAAGACACATAGTCCACTATCATTATCCAATAAACAGTACCAAAAGTGTTTCTAATTCAAAACTACATAAGTACAATTATTGGTATATTATATTACTATAATTTTAATCGTGCATTTAAACTACTGTTGCTAATTTAATCAACGTTGAAGAATTAGTTGCCAATTATAAGTAAGCAAATTTTAAATTGATTTTATTTTCTTCTAGGATAAAATAGAATTTTATTGCAACGACATTACAATATTACACACAGTGATCAGAACGTGTAAATTAGATCGCCATTGCGAACACCTATAATCTTTAAAAAATCAATCGAGATTATGATCATTGAACCGATTATAATTGCACATGTGCATTTGTAGCCTAATACAAATATTTAACTAAGAATTACGTAGACGCATTAAACTATAACATGTGAGGAATATCTTAATCCGCCATGGTCTTTTAACACAAAGACATTTTTCTCTTAACAAAATTTATGCATTTACTATTTACAAATTTTAGAAATAATAGACATAATCCGCTTTTCTTGAAAATTTGCAGAAAAAACCTGTTTACTGGTACCTACTTGCAACAGATGTAAAAATTCTTTTATTATATCTTTTTTGTTTGAATTTAGTTCTATAAGAAACTATAAAAAATTAAATAATGTACATTTATTATAACTTTTTATATATCTGTATCTTTTTATTAATATATTTTTATCTCTACTTTTGTTTTAATCTTTATGATGCAGTTAGTAACTAAAATCTTGGATAAGTTGCTTAACAAAAGCGGTTATAAAGTAGTTTCAAATAATGGTAATAAGCATGTTTTCAAAACAGTTACATAGCAGTTGCTGTAAACGGTAACTACAATGTTACAAATTAATTACAAAACCGTGATGATAAACCATTACAGAAACGATTCAGAATAGGTAAACATGATTTGTAAAAAACCGTTATAGCAACGCTGCAAAACAGTTACAAAGTAGTAATTGCAACGGTTTCAGACACGTTGTAAAACGGTTACAATATTACTGCAGTTGCCTTGCAACTGACCAAATCCGGTATTGACAACGTATCAGGAAAGACTCAGCAACTATTCTGTAACTAAATACCTTACTGAAATCATAGTTGCAAGAGAGTTTTACAACCGTTTTGTAACTGATTTTTGCTACTTGGGTACGCTTAAAATGTAAAAATACTTCTTGCTGTAAAACGTTAAATTTTAGCCAAAAGAACGATGGCGTCGTATAGTCATTTTGTTAGCTGCACGCAATGGAGAAAAATTTGCTCAAAGTGTTTTCAATGCACAGAATTATGTATTCGGTATTCACTTTGCTAAAAGCGT
Organism: Aquatica leii; assembly: GCA_035610365.1. Taxonomy (NCBI): domain Eukaryota; kingdom Metazoa; phylum Arthropoda; class Insecta; order Coleoptera; family Lampyridae; genus Aquatica; species Aquatica leii. The sequence goes on along the minus strand of CM069432.1, from coordinate 21,759,172 downwards.
AACAGTAAATGGCGTGTAATTAAATAAAAATGATTTCGAACAATTATAAATTACGTGCAGCAAGCACAGAAATTCTAATAAGATCTATCAAGATATTCGATGAACCATTCCTCACCGAAATATCGATTTACATCGAAATAACGAACCAGTAGTGTCGGCATATCAGTGACGTGTAAAAATTAAATTAACATACGACTATTTGGGAAACTAACACGTAACAAGACGTTTGACAAACTAAACGCTGTCCAAACCCAGAAAGAACGACATTCAAGATCAATAAGAACCTTCATCAACTTCTCGACGCTCATACTGGACAAACCATCCACGCAGCACTTTCCAAAGGAATGGACTTCGGTTTAACTCCATAGACTGTTCCAAAAGAAGACATTGTCAGCGCCATTCAAGCTATAGTTAGATCTCTTTCAGCTCACCATAAGGAAAAAATAAGGATCAAGACTACGGACATACTAAAGAAAACCAAACCAACAAAATTCAACATAAGCGAGAAAGAGCATAAAGCATTATAATTACTAAGGAAAAATTAAAAAATCACCGTTTTTCTTGCTCTTTCTTGCTTAAAAACCGAACTCATATAATCGACAGAATACGGAGTATAAGACTGAAATTTACCGACATTCTAGAAAACTTTAATGCTACTTCGCTCGCCAGCAAAATGCCTATGGATCAATGTTTAGAACTCATTCATCAACAGCTGGAAAAAAACCATGGATGAGACGCTGACCGACCTGCTGCGTCTTTGCATATAGTCTACAGTGTTCACATTTAATGAATCCTGTCACAAACAGACAGAAACCGCAACAATGAAGCCTCCTTTGCCTGCAGTAGTAATAATAAATACCTACATAGAACAATTTAAAAAGATAGCAATCTAGAATCAAAGTGCTGGTACCGTGTTACATTCCAAAATTAACACAAAGTCACTGCCTGCAATGCAGTAACATAAACGGGGGTTGTGCCACTAGCTCAATGGAGAAGGGTGGGTTTTATTTAAAAGTTTCGTGATCGAAATGGATTTACTTGACGAATACACAAAATCGATAAATAATAATGTCGAAATCAAAGGGCGCCAGGAAGGGGTAAAGCTTAATGGACTAATGACCCTTGCCAACCATAAGTCCGCTTCTGTAGTATGCACCCCCAATGGACTTACCTTAGAGGGTGCATTTGCTAAAATCTAAAATAAACTAATAAAGTTACACACGCGGAGGCCGACGGAATTAAAAGCTCTTTACAATTTAATAATTTAACATTTATTTGAACAAAATAAAACAAAATGAATAAAATAATAAAATAAAATAATTGAATTGAAATTGACAAAATTAATCACACAAAACAGTAGCAAAAAAAAATAGAAAAATTACGTGAATGCACGTTAGATCAAAACAAATTTACAGTTAATGGAATAAAATACACAAACAAAAAAATAAAAAAATACACAATACAGAATTTTAAAGAAATAAACAGCACAAATTAATCAATCTATAAACATCTATGATCACGGCCGTGTGTGTCGATATAATTTAAAAACAAAATGAAATAAACTTATAAACTAATTTATATACATATAATTTGAATCGATAATTCGGTCCCGTTTAATAAATTTTAAACTTGGAATAAAACAGTACCGTAAAATACGGTCATTAATTAGTTACATTAACGATAACTTCGAAACACTTGTAATTTTTAATTGAAAATTCAAAGCTTTTAACACTTGATCGCGTAAACGTAAATAATATCTTCTCGATTAAATAAATGGTGCAACATAAATACCTTGAATACGTCGTAACTGCAGGAACGTACTTATGGTTAGGTGGTCCGGGATGGCCAAACGAAAAGGTACTCCAAATACTTTCTATGCCGGCGGAAGAATTTCTTTATTAACACTTAACATAATCCGCACAAATGCGAAGATTGGACACAGTACAACCCAACGATTGAATATCCAACTTGAAACTTGCGTTATAATTATGGAGACCGTGAAATTTGCTTAATCCGTAAATTACGAATATTGGAAAGAAGATAAAAATCAAACTTTTCCATCACTACACTACATTTTCACGGTACCAATTTTCTTTTTAACTTCCGCGGTAGGGCATAACGAAACGTACCCTTACCAACCGGTAACCGGTAATTTAAAATTGCCACCAACGATCGATTGTAGATTATTCCTCCCCAAAAATCAAAACCTCTCATATTTAACACCTTGTGTTCCCACCAAATTCTCTTCGCTTGCGCGGTAACATCTACGTAAAAGAAAGAACATTGAATCAAACGAGAAAAACAAAGACGGCAATTATAATTAGCCACGTGAATTTCCACACGTAGACTTTGGTTCACACAAGAACGCTGAGACTTGCATTTTTGCAGGTGGTTCAAGATAGAGCTTAATCAAAGTGTAATTACCAAGAAAAATGTATCAACTTACATTCCACAAAGGAAGTCGTAAATTATAATGAATTGGTATTCTACGAAGATAACCAAATAAAGTACTAAATTAAACTCAAAAGTACGGATCTTTATGCATTTAAAAGAATATTTCAATAATGATTGAAAACAACTTGAAATATCATTAAACTCAAACCACACAAACAACAAACAAAACGTTCTCGATGCCAATACCGTATCAAACGATGAAAACAAAACCAAACTACAAAAAAAAAACGCCACTTCAGCCAGCTAAATCTATTTATGGGGCCTGTCATAAAAAGAAAACTGCTGAATCATCAAACGCAGGTCACAACCGATATGTGGACGACATCATTGTAGTGTGGCCACACGGAGCAAATACTCTTAATTCACTTCAACATCCAAATATCTAATTCACCGTAGCCGTAGAAAACAACGAGAGCATATCAATTAAAAATGTCCTGGTAACCACTAAATCCAATAGTTCATTGGGTCACCAATTGTAAAAAAACAACACACACGGACGTGTTTCTAAACGCGCAAGAAGCCAACCCTGTTACCGGCTAAAAAACTAAAGCAAAAATTTAAAAATCTCGGAGTCTCCCTCTGCTTCTCTGGGAAAGTATTCATAGGACAGACCGTGAGAAAAATTAACACCGGCCTAAACAAACAGATCACAGGGCATGCAATCGACTTTGACAGAACCAAGACACCTCCCAGAGCACTTTTGGCCAATAATCTACAAGGAAACGATAAAGATTTAGAATAATAACAACAATTTCAATATAGAAAACGGAATAGAACTTTCTTCCAACTGGAAGCTTTTATTCAAAGACCGGTCAACCAATGCATCATTGGCGAGTGAGAAACTAGCAATCACTATAAAATTTTAAACTCAAAAGTAAACAAAACAGTTTTATAAATTTTTTGAGGACGATCACAAAGTAATGACCGAAACGTCAAGAAACCAAATTTATTGGCGACGCGGTAACCACCCCGGAAACTAATTAAAACAACTATTTATCTCGGTGCTAAATAATCGGTTATTTGATCACCTTCCTCAAAATTTACCAAAACAATGATATCCAGCAATATGGAAAGCACACCAGTAAATTTCAATTTTTCAAGTAACAACCAATATTAATAGTGCAATAACATTGATTATTGCCCTATGTTATTGTTTGATAAATAAATATTTTTGGTTACGTCTAAATATACTTTTAGTTCAGAAGATAATCATATAAAATATAACACAACTTTGATAAATTAATTGCTTATGATTATAAGCGACATCCAGACTTCTTAGGCTTGGTTCTAGTCTCTCTTTGAGAGCCAAAACAAAAAGTAGAACTTGGCCTTTGCCGTATTGTCGTTCGCAAACCCAAAAAAACTGACGTTTCGCAAGACATTGCAGCTTGCATCTTTAGAGTGGTAAATGCTACTGAAGGAAAAAGTGTAACTGACGATATTTATATCATTAGTGCAATTAGCGTAATTAACGGACCTTATCTTTCCGTTACTGACTTTGTTATTACTCGGAGTAAATGTGTCCTTTCCAAAAAGGTTTATCTTTGTCTTACAGGATGTAATACTGGTAGCCAAGATTTGCTGTCTAAAATCGTCTTCTCGGTTCATATTACATGGATGTTTTTCTATTTCCACAGCTTCGCGGATTAGTCTGGGAAAGTAAAAAGGAGTTCTCGCCAACATTTTAGTTTGGTCAAAATTTAGCGTGCGTTCGTGGTTCCACACGTGTTCTGCCACTGCTGATTTTGTAACTCTGCGGTGTTTGTAGTCAACCATATGTTCTTTTACTCTAACTTCAATAAAGCGTACCATCTGTCTTATATAACTTGATCCACAGGAACAAAGAATTTTATAAACTACGGCATCTTTTAGAGCACCTTGTTTGTCTTTAGCAGATGTAAACCAAGTGTTCAGGGTATCCTTAGTCGTAAAGACAGTTTTGATATTATGTTTCTTTAGCACCTTACCTTACAACGACATAATGACGAACTTACTCTTGGAGAATTACTACAAACGTCTACAAAGAAACCCTTTAAACTCTTTATGCACTTAAGTACTAAACTCCGCCATCAAAAACTGTACTACTATAGATATTAACAAAAAACAAGTTTTGATTGTCAAAAATTCAGTTATGCCACGAATCTACGGTCTTCTCAAGACACGCCAAAAAAAGTTCCTCTTCGACCGATAATGAGCACCATCAATTCACCAACCAAATCGTTAGCACGTTACCTAGCTGAAGACTCTTTCCGTTGATAGGAAATACAGAAACTCACATTAAACGTTCTACAGACTTTGTAGAGAAAATTCAGAGTTTGCGTATAACAAAAGAAGATATCCCAGCTAGTTTTGACGTGGTATCTCTTTTGATTAAAGTCCCGGTCAACGAAGTGTTGTTTTTGCTCAAAGAAAGAATTACTGAAGAAGTTCTGCTCTTCAAACTCTGTCTTAAAAACACTTATTTCAGTATAACGACAACTTATTTAAACAAGTAGAAGGAGCGTCCATGGGTTTATCGCTCTCTTCAGTTATAGCCAATACTTATATGGCATTAGTATATTATGTATGAAGAGATTTTATTGTAGGCTTTTTCAAAGCATTATTAGTAACAATTTATTCTGTAAAAAAATTGTATTAATATATGTTATAATTATAAAAATTGATTAAAATAACATGACAAATTTAAGCTTAAAAGTTAAAAAGAATATAAATATGTTTGTTTAAAGCTAAGTGTCAAATTGGATTAGATAATTAATAAATAGAGTAAAGTACTTACCAAATTTTATAACAACGTTATTCATTTAATTAAATTTTAAATTTTATACCAGTTTTTTTTTGTTTTTTATTGGAGTGTAACTTGCATCTCTGTATTTTTTTTTCATAAAACATCATTGAAATTTATTTTATAATTTTTAATTATTTCTTTATTGAAAAATTTTTCCAAAATGTATTTATCGTATTTACTTGTATCTGTGTGTGTAGAAATATGTATAAAATAATATAATGTTTATTCGCATGCATTGTGTGTTATTTTCTAGGTGTAGGTTATATTAAATTTTTGGGAAGAGATTTTTAATTTTGAATGAAAAGAAAGGATTAATTTTGTAAAATGTATTGATAATTAAGTAGTTTTAAATAAATTTTACTGAAATTTTGTATATCATTGCGGTAATTAATTGAGTTTTTATTACGTTTTATTTCAATCATTTCTAGAATTGATCTTTTAAATGTATTTTTTTCGAAATGTAATATTTTTATTTGTGTTGTCCAGATTTAAATGTTGGTTTTTGACAGAGTTTTTGTGTTGTTGGATTCTGTTTTTAAGTAGTTGTTTTGCTTGTCCTTTGTAAATTGCTGAGCAATTTTGGCAGTATAATTCGTAGATTAAATTTGAGTTGTAATTTGTTTCAGTACGGTCTTTTGGTTTAGTGAAGATATGTTATTTTAAAATGTTTGTGTTTTTGAAACTGATAGTGAAATTGTAATTTGATAAATTTTTTTAAAATTTTTTAGATAGATATGGAATGTATGGTAAACGAGATATTGTTTAATTTGAGTTATTATTAAAGTCATTGCCTAAGCAATTAGGTTGTAGTTCTACGTTTTTATTATTTGGGTTGTTGTTAAATTTAATGTTTTAGGCGTGTACTGATGTTTTTGTTAAAAAATTCTATTGGATAATTATTATTTATGTGTATTTTTTTGATTTTTATTAAATTTTGTGAGTGGAATTTTGAAAGTAAGTTTTTGTATAATTTTTTGTGAATAATTATTAAATTATCATCAACATATCTTTGGTAGAGAGTGATTTCTTTAAATTCTTTAATATATTTGCTTTATTCTATTTATTAATTATCTAATCCAATTTGACACTCAGCTTTAAACAAACATATTTATAATCTTTTTAAGTTTTACGCTTAAATTTGTCATGTTATTTTAATTAATTTTTATAAGTATAACAAATTTTAATATATATTTTTTTTATAGAATAAAATGTTACTAATAATGCTTTTGAAAAAGCCTACATGTTAGGAGAAACGTTAACCAATATTTTGAAAATAAAAAATACCAAAAAAAAATTGCTGTTTTATAGAAAATAAAAACTTTTCATACATAATACTAATAAACATTATTAAAAAAAACAGCTATTTCCAATTATTATATATAAAAATTTAAATGGAATATATTTAAATTGAAATTATGAAAAATGTTGAGTTAAAACCAAAAACTTTGTTTAGATATGTTAATGATACGTTTGTTGTGTAGCCTCATTATAAAGATAAACTAAATCAGATAATGAAAATCTACAAAAGAAAAGGAAACACTGCTAGAGTCTTTACAACACAATGGATAAAAGTTAAAAAGATCCAAAACGCATGGGAAAGAGCAATAAATCCTAAAGTCAAAGAAGGCTTATTAACTCCTACTAGCACCGCTTATTTACCATACTGTATGAGTTCGACAGATAAAATAAATAAGGTGCTAAAGAAACATAACATCAAAATTGTCTTTACGACTAAGGATATCCTGAACACTTAGTTTACATCTGCTAAAGACGAACAGGGGCTCTAAACGTTCCGGAGTTTACAAAGTTGTTTGTTCCTGTAGGTCGTTATATACGACAGACGGGACGCTCTATTGAAGTTAGAGTAAAAGAACATATGGCTGACTGCAAACAGCGCAGAGTTACAAAATCAGCAGTGACAGAACACGTGTGGAACTAAAGACACACGCTAAACTTTGACCAAACTAAAAGTTTTAGCTAGAACTCATTTCCACTTTCCCAGACTAATCCGCGAAGCTGTAAAATCAGAAAAACATCCATATAATATGAACGGAAAAGACGGTTTAAGAACCAGCAAATCTTGTCTATAGGTATTACATCCAAAGATCAACCTTTTTGGAAAGACCACAAATACTTACTCTGAGTAATAACGAAGTCAGTCAAGCAGCAACGGAAAGATAAAGTCCGTCAATTACGCTAATTGCTCATGATATAAATATCGTCACTTACACTTTTTCCTTCAGTGACATTTACCACTCTGAAGATGCAAGCTGCAATGTCTTGCAAAACGTCAGTTTGTTTGGGTTCACGAACGGCAATACTGCAAAAGCCAAGTTCTACTTCTCGTTTTGGCTCTCAAGGAGATACTAAGTCCAAGCCTAAAAAGTCTGGGTGTTTAACTACGACGCGGTCTAAGCCAAATGTCGCTTATAATCATAAACAACTGCTAACTGCTATTTTGATTGCTACTAAACTACGGTTATATTTTAGAATTTGTTGTTGTTGTAATTTTTGCATTAATGATTGGAGATTAAAATGCTAGAGCTAAAGCTCTCGAGCTTTAATCAGATTATTATTGCTAAAATTACGTCTCGATCACTTGAAATTTAGATGCAACAAAAAATAGTCAACTATTTATCAAGGTTGTTATATTAACGTTATTTAAAGAATACATTTGAACTGAATTTGGAATGCAAATTGATGCCGATAAAAAAGACCAAATAATTCGTTATTGTTAAATAGCTTCTATCCAACATCAAAGCACAATTACTACATTCAAAACTGTTTGGTTATAGAATATCCTTATAAAAGTGATAGTAAATATAGAATATCGAATTGCACAATCAAAAACTACCTATAATATTATACACATTTAATTTTTAAACATTTATACTGCTATTCGCGTTTTGCAATGACAACTTTAATAAAACCAATTACAAAAAAGTGCAGTCTGATCCGATTCAGTTAATATTTAATCAGATCGATAAATTTACCTACGTCAGTCCAAAGAAAAACTACCAAAAAACTAAAAAAAATTCTTCTCTTTTCAGTTTACAAAAAACTAAAAAAAAAAATTTTTCTAAAATATTTTAAAAGTCATTTACCTCAATATTTATTTGACTCGACAGCAAAACTTTAATTTTTTCATAATAACCAAAGAAACAATCAAAATCAATAGAAAATAATTGTTACTATAAAAATTTAGTAGAACACATAAAAAACTTACCAAAAACAGTTAAATTGCTTACCTGTAACAAAAAAACAAAATTAAAAGTTATATAGCATACATAATTACAAAAGTTGTATATAGAATGACATATAAAATAGTATACAATGAGTTTTTACAGTATGGATTCTTATCATTATTTTTGCTCGTGTCTTGTTTTCGAGCTATGACGTCCCCGACGTCAACCCATAATTGTTTTAAACAGATTTTGAGTACAAAAATTTTAAAAAAGTGTGAGCTTGAAGTAAAGTTTCTGAGATATTCGGTTCCAAAAAGTCAAAGTTATGTGATATGATTAATTATCAAAAAAGCACTGAAAAAACAAACGGTTTTGGCAGCTTTTATTATTCATTATTATTTTAATTTTTTGTAGATTAGAAACTAATATCGTAAAAAAGAATAAACAAATAATTCATTATAAAATACAAGTTATAAGACAAATATTAACATAAAGAAAAATAAAAACATTTAATAAAAGGGTACTAGTTTACAAAAAGAATGTTTAATACTTTACTTTTAATTAAACATTTATATTACTTGAATTTTTAATTTCAAGAAATTCAACTTAAAATGAAATTAACTTGATATTTGTTACAAGTTACAAAGTAAAATACTTCGTTTTTTAGAAGCAGGTATACATAATTAATGTTATATTTGCATTGTCTTAAACAACTCTACGATTTTTGAAATTGTCGAAGTAATATAACTTCGCGCGCTCTTTAAACGACAATTATTAAATATGAACAAAAAAGCACTTTCTGTAACAAACTTAAACGTAGAAGTACGTTCTTTGTTTTGTTAACGGATTTAATCGTTCGTCAAATACAACTAAATATTCACGTATGCTTATGGTTGGAAAGTTTGTTTTCTTACTTCCGTAATTTATCTTCGCTATGTAGTAAATGCACCAAGTTATAGCAAGCATTCTGAGAGAAACACCGTCTATTACGCCTAGGAACTGCGATTAGCCAAATAAGCACGTCATCAGAGTATTATAACATTTATGTAAAACAGTTGTCATGTGTACGCTCACCTAATACTCGTTAAGTTACTTTGAATCAATTTGATTATAATCAATCCAGTTTTAGGCACAAAATCGTTGTATGTAAGCTTACTTACCTTACCTACTACGCATTTTGTCGACTGTAACTACATAAAAGATAGTAACCTGATATTTTCATTTCTTCTTTTAGCGATGCTGATTAAGTACAATTATCGATTCGTAATGTGTCACGACTATAGACGTAAGTTAAGTATTTGTTTGATCATTCAAAGTTGCGGTGATTATTAATCATTTTTTTACCAACAAAAAAAAGTAACAGCTCGTTGATTGTCTTGTTTACTATTAAATTCTTTAAATTGTTATAATTAATGTGTCTGCTATTAACTTTGAGAATTTTGATCAGTACGTGTAGTGGCTCTAACGTAATTTTCTATCTTTATTATAGTTTTTCAACCACGCCCACTCACCGACATCATGGCTGTTTGTGATATGGTGAAGTGGTTGTTACTAATATAATTTACAGCAGGAAAAGATTGCGAACTAGAGGTCTTTGTATTTAATTTTACATTATATTTGTAACAAAGAGCCTCCCTGTCGCAACAACACGACAATGACACACACTTTAGTTTGTTACGTGCAAAAATTTCATAACGTAATACCCTGTATATTGGTTGAATTACAATTAGATTTCGGTTTTGACGCCCTCTGCCATGTTTTCTTATTACTGTCATTTCCTGTCAAGACGTTAAACCGGCTACTACTTAAAATGGCCTGTGAAGTTTAAAATTTGAAGTTTCTAATAACATCGACGTTAATGAAAATGAAATTATAATTTCACTGAACATTTAAAGTAGTTTATTCATCACAGGGTAAGCTGCTCATATCCGTTAGAATTAGAATAGAATTAGAATTCTTTGGTAATTTCTTTCTTAATTTGATAGCCGTCCCGCCACGTTTTTGGCTGTATGTTTTGATACAGTATCGATCAGGGGTGAATATCGACAAATACCTTCATGGGGCGAGTATAACTCTGTAAGGCCTACGTTTAAAACTAAAAACCAATTCTACTCATGCGACAAACAACTGCGAAACCGACTTTCACTGAACGTGTACAAACGCATTCGATCATCGGGATCTTATGTGTACTTTCTTTTAGTAGTAATTAACAATTTTGTAGATCTATTCAAATTTATTCCAGCCTGACTCAACGAGGAAAACGTTTTCTTTAAACAAGTAGGTAGTAGATTGTGGGTAAGTTTATTTAATTATTTTGTCGCTGTCAGAAAAGTCACTTACGAAATTTTTGCTTATTTTAATTTCCGTAATTACAATCATTGTTTCAATACCGTTGAGGTAGTTTGCTAATTATTTTGTATGTATCGCATGCTGTGTACAAACGATATTTGTTATGTAATTTACTTCGCTATCGACATTGTGTAAACTTATGTATTGTGTGTTGTCGATACTTGCGGCATTTATAGATTGAGACTCGTTAATAATCTACATTATTAAATTAAAGTTGTTATACCTATTTTATCTTTTCTTTAGGATAACATATCTTTCTTTTTGTTGGTTACACGAACACCAGGGTAACAAAGATTACGAACCTGAAATTCGTTACAAGCTTGAACCTTCTGTCCTAATCGAGATAAAAGTTTTACTTATAAAAGATCGGGCGCCCTTTAACTCTTATTTATTTGAAACTCCCTTATCTCCGACTGTTGTAACAAATAAGAGAACTAGTTTTTTTTTCATTATTTCAATTTGCCATTAAAGTGTTTATACTTATGTATGTATCATTTAACTAAATAAAACTGTGTTACGTGTATAAGTGGCTGACAATACTAACTATCAAAACGAGGGTAATAACTTACACCTGCCGCCATAAGTGGCGCCCAACGTGGGGCCTTACATTTTCGGTGGTGAACAGTATTCAAGAAACGTTTAAAACAAAAGTAAGATTTCGTAATTGTTTTGTCTAGATTGCTGCGTTTGGTGTTAACAAATTAACGTCCTCCATTACGAACAATTTAAATATTTGTTTAGCAACTTGAACTAACCTGTGTTTTTAGAAGACATTGAGGCATTCATTGATTCAATAACGGTATATAAGAAATGTCTTAATATAAGCAACGAACATGCACTAAAAGGACTTTCAATGCTTCTAACAGTTGCAGTTACATAGTGGCTAAGAATTAATAGCTCAATTCAATAGTTTGACATCACTTCAACATGCTTATGGTTATCTAAAGCCTACGCACCAAATTTTCCAGGGTTTATTTTCACTTAAACAATGTAATAAAAAAATCGATGTGTTTATTTCTAAAACGCGTGAATTGTTGTCACGTCTTACAAGCAAATCTGTTATTTCAGAAGATGTGCAACTTGACATGTACAACTTTAAATGTAAGAATTAGAGAAAAAGTTGTGTTCACATTGAAAGCCATAGTGGATACAGCTACCTCAATTCCGGTGCTTAATCTAACATAGCGGGTGCTATATATTTTTTCAAAATCACAGAAATGACACTCGCAAATGGCAAAAAATTTAAATTCTCTTAGGAAGGAGATCGCATAATATTTGATTTCAGTACCAGAACACTCTCAAAGTAAAACTATTTTAGCTGCTGATTTCTTAAAAGTAGCAAACATTGTTATTGATATACGTCATGAATCATGGTTCTATGAAGATTCTCCTCAAAGGCTTTACCCATTTGACTCTGAATCCAATTCCGTAAATCAATGTTCGTGTAATTTGAATTCAGTTTAGTTAGATAAGATTGCATTTATTTGCCCTTTAGGTTCTTACCGTTACATGCGGATGTCGTTTGGATTGCAAAATGCACCTTCCACATTTTTGATAGATTTCGCTCCGGTTTACAAGATGTAAACATCTTGACTCACTTAGATGACATGATCTTATTGTCTTGTACTTACATGGGTCATGTTAGAGACATATAATTTGTGTTCAATAGCCTGAGAATGTTTAAGCTTCACCTAAACAGATCCAAATGCACATTTGGTTGCCCTTCTGTCAATTACCTTGGTCACGTGATTACTCCCCAGGGTTTGAAACTGAATTCAAGCAAAGTGTCATTCTGGATAAGCCTACGTCCAAGAACACAAAACAAGTTCTCTTTTTTTTCGAAGCTCTTCATAATACCGGCGTTTTATAGAAAACTTTGCAGGCATAGCTAAACCTCTCACAAACCCCACAAAGAAAAATATAGTTTGGACTTGGAATCCTAAACAAGCAAAAACCTTTTTTTTTAAATAGTTGTTAACAACGAGTCCGATTCCCAGTAAAGCTGACGCAAGCTTCCATATGTTCTTAGAACCGACGCTAGCGCATATGCTCTTAGTGCATGTTTACTCCAGGGGGGAGGGTCTTAACGAAAGACCCATAGAATATGATCCAGATTGTTGAAACAATTGGAACAAAATTATTGTACTACTGAACGTAAAGCGTTAGCTTTGGTGTAGACCATTAATGGTTTTAGAAGTTACCTAAAAGGTTTCACTACTGTTGTCCAGTCGGATCATCAATCGCTAAGGTGGCTCATGTGATTAAAATTACCAACAGGTCGTCTAGCACGATGGTCATTTCTTCTCCAGTCTTATAACTTAAAAATAGACTATATCCAGGTCGATTAATTGTAGTAGCTCACATGCTATTAGGACCTGCTTTGGAAAACTTGTAAGCATTGACTTACCCAAGGAAAGCACCAACGAAATGCGCTGTGAACAAATGAATGATCGCGACCTAAGTAAAATCATCGACTACTTCAAACGTCCTACTGACAACGTCGGTTTTTAACAATAGGCAGAATGTGGGTATACTATGATTAACGGTATTCTACATTGCTATGTTCCAGACTCAGATGAAGAAACTGCTCAGCTAGTAGTTGCGATCGCTATACTTCCTTTCCAAAACAAAAAATGTTTTATTCAAACGAAAAAAGTACACCCTTCATAACATAGAACTTAAAGTCCAAGAAACTCAGCACAACAAAATTTAATTTTAAAGTCTTACGTTGGGCGCCAATGTTGTTGCTACTTTGCTTAAAGTATAATACTTAAATTAGTAATCGTTTAAGAAAAGTCGAGATTCAGTTAACGACAAAAAAACTAAACCTTTTCAGTAATTTATCTAGACAACATAATCTTTTAGAACAAACATGGTAACTATAAAACATCGTGCATTTATCACTCAAAAGAGAAATTTAAAACAACGCTTATTATAGTTATTATACTGGTATAATTTTTTGTTGTTAAATTAAAACTTACTTTTGTAATAACCGAGGCTTCAATTTTCCAATTTCAATCACAATGCTACAATAACATTTTCATGTTTAAATACAATTCTTTCTACATAGATTATTAAATATTGCATTAAATAACATCGTTTTATATACTATGATCTTTCAATCTTTGAACGCTCTATCCATTTGATTTTTCTGCTTATTGATTGACCTCTATTCAAAAGCTTTTATGCGGTAATCGCCTAATTAACTGGAATGCATTTTATATGACCTCTCCAGTTTGAAACTAGAATCAGTTTATTTTTATAATTTCTATACAGGAGTGGTTACTCACTGAAAGCAACGAAAGATAATTACATCAAATAGAAAAACTAATAAGATTTTTCTTTCTTATTAATTCTGTTCCACAATTAAACTAACGTTTTTTTGTTGTGGTATTGACCTAAGTAATAAACATTGAAATGCTATTATGGCAAAGTCACAATGAAATACTTTTAAAGTAAATACGTTTTTCATAATAAAAAGAACAAGAACCATTTTATTTAAAATAAATCAGTAACAGTATTGGCTTAAAGCAAATGAAATAAATAAAATTTTAAAACTAAAGATATCTCCAAATCCGATATTTGTAACGATAATAAAACAACGTCGTTAAACACGAAACAAACTGGCCAATTAATGACAAAACATAAAATCGAATTTTATTCAACATTCACAGTTGTAACTGACTGTCTTACAAAGGTTTAATTACATTTATTTAGGAACATAAATTATTTAAATGTAAATAAATAATTTACATAATTTAAAGGGAAGTTGCACATAAAACTAAAAATTACATGACATGAACGAATTAATAGTAAGTCATTTGGATACGTTTAAATTAAATTTTTAATTCTTTGATTTAATTTTATAGTATCAGATATTTTCCGTGGTAGTAACAGGTCAAGTTGCTTAAAATTTTGTAAACCCGTGTGTTACAAAAACAAAAAATTGAAAAACTGAAAATCAAAGTGTTGTTGAAAGAATCAAAAAAATTAAAAAAATGTTTTTTAAAGACAAAATAAGATCTCATTAGGATGGCAGTCAAATTTTGGGTTCTGAAGTAGATAAGACTGTAATTAAGAATTTTACATGAGAAACACAAGCTCCTAAGTTTTTGTTTAAAAATAGTGAAGAAAAACCAAAAAACTAATCTTTAAACATAAATACAATTATGCAAAAATAAAGCATCTGCTTAAAAAATCTATTTTACTGAAAACGCTTTTTGAAAAAATGAAAACAAATACGAAGAAACGATAGAACTTTTAGGGCAAAAAATAAAACCACACAAATCAACAATACCGTATCAATTTGCTCTAAACAAACACTTCCAAAAATAACACTACCGACGGTCAGTGACGGATAGGAAAAATGGCCCACCTTTCACGATGCATCCTTTCTTAGTAAGTTATGGTAATACAACTTAAAGAACATAAAAAAACGCAATATTTAAAATTCCACACAAGCGAAAACGCTAGCGCTACCATCTAACATCTTCAAATCACTGAAAGTAATTATAAAGCTGCATAAAACTTGGTAAAGAAATGTTTTCAAAATAGACAATTATTAATACATAAATTTATAAATAAACTTATAGATATTCCAGCTATTTACAAAGAATCGTCAGAAAAACTCAAAAAACTCAACGAGGCAATAAATAAATGCCTCGAAACCATTAAAAATCTACAAGTAAAAACTGCATCATAGAATCGGTTAATAACTTGGATCATCGTTTGTAAATTAGACACTGGAAGAAACAAACTGTATAAAAACCCTATGAATTTCAAAACTTTCAAGACTATGAAATTTTTGGAACGAAGATTTTAATCTTTAGAAGCTCTTTCTGGTAAGAAAAACATGCCAGCCAGTACCAAACAATACATTTATTGTTATTATTGTAATCAATATCACAAAATGTGGTATTGTAAGAGCACTGCCCGTAACCGAGAAGATCTCTTTAGTAAACAATAAGCACATCTGCGTCAACCGCCTAAATCACTGATCTGAACAAGGTTCTACAGCAGAAAACGATGTCAATACTGTAGAGGTCTACATCATACTTTTATACACCGACAACATAAAACTTTTATACCAGCAAGAACAAACAACACCAGATCTACAACCATTTATCAAAAAACCTCCACAAACGTCTGTTGCAGTCAACCATATACAAAATCAACCAAGCCGCATAACTCCACTTTCCACAGGATTACTCCAAGCAATAATTTTTAAGTGTTAATTGATCCAGGATCTCAAGAATCATTAACCCGTTTTATACCATTGTCCTCATTTGAGGACGCCTACTTCAAAAATTTTTATGTTGAAAACCTTTATTTAAATTAGAATTCTGAATAAATTACAGTGTTCTGTAATAATGAAGCAACGTAAATTTAAATTCGCATTAATATATGTCCTCAGTGGAGCCAACTTTACAGTATCAAACCTAACCTATTTTTGAGCTTATGGCACTTGTTTTCTTGATTGTGAATATATTCATTGTATTACATTATTTTTAAGAATAAATCAACATAATTAGTTCTCAGGTAAGTACTCAATTCATATTTATTTTTGGTATAATTTTTTTAATTATCACTCAAATCTTGCTGTCCTTGTTTGGGCACAATGGTTGAATATGGGGTCATTTATGTACATGGAAATGTAATTGTGTTTTTTGCTTTCCAGATATGGAATATCCAACTATAAACACAAAATCATTTTATGGTAGGCGATTCCTGCATTTAGAAGAAGCAGTTGAGAATTTAGAGAACAACGATCGCTCTGCAGACATTATTATTATACCCCCAGAAGTAAATGTTCTCACTGACGAGGAAAATTATTCAGATGAAGAGTTTCCAATATCTTCGATTCCAAATGATGTTCCTGGATAAATTGAACTGCATTTTTTATCTAGCGATGAAGATGATGAATAGATTCCACCATCACAAAAATTTCATCGACAGCCTCAAAAATCTACTCGGCATAGACAAAAACGCAAGGTCGCTTCGGTTCCAGATTGGTCAAATTATAGCATAAGTATTCAAATGGAAGATACTAACTACACCTTTCCAAATTTATGCAAGCTAAAAGAAATTCTGGCTGAATGTTCTCCACTTCAGATTTTCGAAAAAATTTTTGATATGGAAATATTGGAACTAATAAAAGATGAATCACTAGTATATGCTAAACAAAAAAATGATCACCATTTTGATGTGACAACTGAAGACTTAAAATTTTTTATTGGTATACTTATTTTTACTGGGTACCATAAACTTCCAAGAGAACACCTTTACTGGAGCCTTGATGACGACACGAAAGTTTCCTTTGTGGCTGCAAGTATGTGAAGAAAGAGGTTTCAACAGATAAAAAAATATTTGCATTTTGCAAATAACTTGACGTTAGATCAAATAGATAAAATGGCAAAACTGAGACCGCTAATAAACTTATTGAACAAAAAATTTAGGCAACGGGAAATTTTCCATAAGAATCTTTCCATAGATTAAGCTATGGTGCGTTATTATGGATACCATAGTGCAAAAGAGTTCATTATAGGCAAACCGGTACGATTCGGTTATAAGGACTGGATAGTCTGCGCTTCGACTGGATATTGTTTCAATTTCGATGTGTACTGTGGAGCAAAAAATTATGACGGGCCTGCAGACATCCCACTTGGATCTAAAGTTGTTTTAGATTTGTTAAAGGTTATCGAACATCCAACAGATCATACTGTCTACTTCGATAATTATTTTACTAGCTACGATTTCATGAAAGAACTGAAAACTATGGGGTTCAAAGCAACTGGTACCGTAAGGGAAAATCGTATAGGAAAATGTCCCTTAAAAAATAGTAAGGATATTCGAGTATCAAGTCTATAAGTCTAATGGACTTTTATGCGTGCGGTGGAAAGATAACAATGTCGTTACGATGCTTTCCAATCATGATGTTGTATTTCCAACTAATTCAGTAAAACGTTGGTCTTCCGAGAAAAAAGCGAAAGTACGTGTTCCACAGCCGAAACTATATGGAAACTATAATTCGTGCATGGGTGGCGTCGATTTGCTTGACCAGGGAGACAATAATTATAGAATATCATATATGGGAAAAAGTGGTAGTGGTCTTTAGCAACACACATGATAAATCTTGCAGTAGTCAACGCTTGGCATTTATATAAGATTGTAAATCCCAAGTCAAACATGGACTTACTGGCATTCACCAGAGAGATACCAAGATTTTATTTGAAGAATTTCAAAAAATTTATTAGACCCTCTGGAAGCGTCACTCAAGATTTAAAATTTAGTGATGGAGGTCATTATCCTGGAAAGCTTGAAAAGCAACTAAGATGCAAGGTATGCCATCAAAAAGCTCGCTGGAATTGTACCAAATGTAATATTATTTTATGCATCGAGGCTTACAAAACACGGCCTGTTTTGTAAGCCATCATGAGCAATAACAATTGTTTTATAAAAATGAATAAAAAAATAAATAGTTGTTTGTTTTTTATCTTACATATTATCCCATTGTCCCCATATGAGGACGTCTCATTTATTTGACGTTGAGCACAAATACAAAAAAAAATTATTACGTAATCTTTCAATTTGTCTATTAATCATTATTTCCAAAAAAAAATTAAAAATTAAAAATTTTTACATCGTGGTATAAAATGGGTTAATAACAGAAGAAACAGCTCAGCGTCTGGGACTACTAAGACAAAAAATTAAAGCCGAAGCCGAAGAAGAATTAAAAACAACGTTATGAAAAATATCTGCAAAGATCCAACCACGTTTCCCCAGTACCTATTCATTAAATATAGAGTTTCTGTTACTAACAAAATTTCCAACAAACATGTTTTCAAAAAAATCGAATTTCAAAACATAGAACAATGGAACAATGGCATCCTAACTGATCCTACAATTAATATACCAAAACCCATCGACGCCATTATAGCAGCCAAAGAATTTGAAAAAAATATTCAACTGGAAATCAAGAAAACGGAAAACAGTCTACTTTGGCAACAAACAAGATTAGAATGGATACTATCAGACCATATACAAGTCTCACAACAACCAATACAAATAATCAGTATAATCAGTCGAACTTAAACCAGAACAAAAACCTCTTGGAAATTCAAGGAATCCAACAATTGCAAACGAGCTAGAGAAAAGGTTAGAAAAAAATCTTCCATTAAGAAATCAATATAATAACTTTCTGTAAGAATATCTCACTTTAAATTCTATGACGAAAACTTTACCAGAAAACAAAGAATCAAAAAATCACATTCTCATTCACCAACCACTGATCGGGAAAGATAACACCACGATCAAGTTGAGAGTAGTTTTCGATGCTTCATACAAGACATCAACTAATGTCAGTTTAAAGGAACCACCAAGACTTCAGTTAGATCGTTTTTACCACAGACAATTCAAAGTCAGCGAAGAAGATCAAAAATTACATCGAATACTTTAAAGATTCAATACACATTCAAGAATGCAGCTGGTGGTACTTAGTAGTAGTTCATTCCTCTGGCAGCTCCTTACTTTAGAAGATTATAGAATAAAATCAGCGAAACAACATTACCTACACCGGATAGAAGCATGTGTAAATTTCCAACCACTCTGCCCATTAGAAAACAATACAAATAACATCTAATTTAAAGTATTAAAGTAAGTAAAGTAAGTGTACTATTTTATAAATAGAAGCCTAAAGAAGTGCGCACACAACCGCACCAAACGTAGCCGGTTCTTAGATTCTTAAAGGGTTTTTGATAGCCATCCTCATCAAAAAACACTAAAATTAATACAAGTGTTTGAAGTATTAACTTCCAAGCTATTTCTCATAAGAAAAGAAATGGTTTCTCCTCCAAATTCAATAACTACCTGCTTCACAATCAGTTTGTTATCTAGATGGAAACTAATTCAAAAAATGAGTTTTGGCAATCTTGGTCTTCAAAATACTTAAGTCGGTTACAACAACGTTACAAATGACAAATAAACCAAGATAATCTTTAGAAGGGCACAGTTTATAAAAAAAGATAACAACCCTAGCCGATGATCATTAGCTCGAATAACAAAAGCGCAACTTGGTAATGATAATAAGGTGCGAGTCGTTAAGGAAACTGATAGAAAACTTCTAAGCAGAAGCATAACAAACTTAATGCCCCTGCCAACTGATCCAGAAGAACCGCTAACTCCACAAGAAGACATTCAAACGATCAAAGCTGACACAATTTGCAGTAACTACCACAAACGTATTTCCAAGCGAAATATATACAATAATATAAGCTGCCTCATATTATTGCTGTTCTATATATATCCACCAACAGGGTTATACATCGAGCGAACATTGGGCAAGAAATCTTATGAACTCAAGTTAAATTTGAAAAAATTAGATTTACTGATTCAACGAGAATATCAGCAGTAAACAATTTTATGATATTTAAAAAAAACTACATCAATGTGTGAGGGAACTCAGTGCAAAGCTTTAGCACATCAGCAAAACGGCAAATTTAATTATTGTATAAAAACATACACATAAAATAAAATCCAAAATCGCCACAAACAAAGATTTATAGAATATTTATTAACATCCATCTTCTGAGTCAACGATAAAGTATACGCAGATATTAACAGATTAGATCAGAATCAAAAGAAACTTATCAAAGAATTCAATCAACGGACCAAACTAATGCGTTCCGCACTAGCATCATTTATCGATACAGAACAACGAATCAAAAAAAAAAAAATGTAAATCGAAATTTTTTGACCCAAATTTTTTTTTGCTTTAAAAAATAGTTTATCATCTGGACAATATGCTGTGAACATTTTAAATTCAACTTTGAACTCTAAGTGTCTCAAATCGGGCATGTAAGCGAGGAACTAAAACTGGCTTCGAGCATAGAGCGCGAAGGTAAACGACAGCCGGCCGGCGACGGGTACCTGCCCCACCTCCCAGTCCTTTGTTTGCAAATTCCTTGATGCGTGACATATTTCGGAGTTCGTAGTTCAGGTATACAAGTGTAAACAATTTTTAGTGCGTAAACACCATGCCGAGTTATCCGAAACGTATGAAATCTTCGCGGCCGAAAAAACGATCATTTCAGAGCAACCAGTATTTACGTAATACAGAAGAGGACGAAAATGCGGATACTAGCGCTAAGAGCAAAAAATTGGAGAGTGCGAGTAGCAATGATGTCACCGTTAGCCCGCTTCACTGTTTTCGTGCGCTTTGATTACTTTTGAGGAAACCGGACATAGAGGCTTAGAATTCAAACTTGTCGTGACGTGTGTGTGTGGTCGAAGAGAAGTAGAATCAGGCCCATTCGTTAAAAATGGGTACGAAATAAACAGACGAATTGTGTTCGTTATGAGACTTTTTGGCATAGGAAACGAAGGGCTGAATATTTTTTGTGGGTTTATGGATTTGTGCCAAGGACTTGCAACCACAACATACCAACATATAGTGAAACATTTGCACACAGCATCGAAATCGATGTTTGAATTCATCTGTCGAGGAAGAACGAGAAAAGAATGCAGCAACAGGAAGAAACGAAAAACATTTGAAAGTATCCGGGGACGGCTCTTGGAAGAAACGAGGATTTACTTCACTATACGGATTGACAACGCTCATCGGATATTACAGTGGTAAAGTGATTGATTTCATCGTAAAAAGTGGATAAAAGTGGATTCTTGAACTGGTTTGAAACTCATAAACATATATGTTCCTCTAATCACGATGGTTCGGTCGAACGGTGACTCAAAAACTCAAAAACTTTCACGGGTATTTTAAAAGCGAATCCGTATGGCGAGGATTTTCCGGTTACAAAAAACGAATGCGTAGGTCACGTCGAAAAAAGAATAGGTACGCAGCTCCGAAATATAAAAAAAAGAGAAACTCGGAGGTAAAAAACGGCTGACGGATGTTCTTATAAAAAAACTGACAATTTTTTACTGCTTGGCTATACGACGTAATTTAAATTCGGTAACAGATATGAAAAACGCTATTTTTGGAACGTTGGATCATTACTGTTCAAGCGACGAATCTCCAGGGCACGATAATTGTTTATCAGGCGCCGACAGTTGGTGCAAAAGGCGCCAAGCAGAAGCAAAAAATGAACTATCAACATATCAGCATGAAGCTCGAGTCATTGACGAAACAATCGAAAAGCACATCCGGCCAATTTACGAAAAGCTGTCTAACGAAGATCTTTTAACTCGCTGTTTAGGCGGACATACGCAAAATGCCAACGAGTCCTTCAATTCAACTGTGTGGCGCTTGAATCCTAAGCATCTAAATTCAGACAAAAAAATTGTGGAATTGTCTGCGTACCTCGCTATTGGATTATTCAATGAAGGCTATCCATTATTATATATTATGGTCATGAATTTACTTTATATCAAAATTGGACAGCAATGCAAGATGTTTGCGAATAATACCAACTTGCGTACCGAGTCGAAAGCCAGGACAAACGGAACTCATTCAGCAGCAAGAAGGCCAGAACAGCTCGCAGACTTGAAAAAGTAATTGCGAACGAGTTCTATGAAGAAGAAAAAGAAGGCGTACTGTATGGTGCAGGAATAGCTGATTAGCCCATAATTGCTGTAAGTAACAAACAACTTGTAATATTCAGATCGAAAACTTTAAACTGCTATTTCTCCACTTTTCATTTTTGCTTTTTTTTCTTATGGACACGATTCACAAAAAACTACGCAACATATCGGAGTGAATCAAAGCTTATTATCTTCAGTATTAAATTCTCTTCCATTTGAACCTACATGTTTGTAAATCATTTCTTTCGGGTTTTTTAGGTTCAAATAGAAGATAAATAAAAAATTAATCAAATATTTTTTGTTTTTTTATTTCAGACACGAATTACGAGCTCTATCCTGTCCATAACCGGGAAACTCAAAGATCGAGACGCTGTGGCAGATACTCCATAAGTCCGCCATTTTGTAAAATCTTTTTATGAAAAAATTTGTGTAACATCTTCGATGCCACCTTTAAATGTATCCGCAGTGCTACAATGATTGCGTGATTATTTCCTTTGAAAAAAAAATTACGAAAAATACCTCAATTTTGACCGTTTACATGTATATTTCTCCTTTTAAAACGTTTTAGGCAATGACTAAATGAAGGAATTGACTCCATCAACAAAATGAAGAAATGGTTCGAAAGAGTCGACAAAAACAAAATAAATATTCACATTCTTAATATTTATCAAGTTGCCTCTCACTTTATTTCTGAAGTCAACAACTACTACATAAAACTAGTAAAGATCACGACAGAAGGGCATTCGGCGATATCACTTCACTTTCTCAACTCAACAACATCCATAGAACATGCCAACATCCAGCTTATACACATTCTAAAAATTTTTCCTTTGCTTGTAATCAAATTAAACATGGAACAAAGTGAACATTATTTTTGATATTTGTCGACATCTACAACTACGATGTGACCTAAACCACAACTACTCCAGTAAAAATATAAAATGAAACACATTAGGCTATAAGCATCTTTAAGAAGCTATTAGCGATAGATTACAACTTCCAACTATATTTTACTCTAAACGACAAGGAACTTAAGGACTGCATACATTTCGCAAAAAAAAAATTTTGAAACTGTGAAATTTTAAACTTTTGCGGTTATTTTGGTTATGGTTATAAACGACTTTTTAGGCTTGGTCCTAGTCTGTCCCTGACTCAAGGACAGACTAGGACCAAGCCTAAAAGACTGAGTGTTTAACTACGACGGAGTCTAAGCCGAAAGTCCTTTATAATCATAAACTCCAAACTGCGTCATCAACAAAATTTATCAGGAACCAAGGTAGCAGTAATTTTTAATGGAAAAAGACATGTGGCTCTAAACAAAACTAAAATCATGTTACGTGCATAAATAAAAATAATGCATCACCCTGTATATTGGTTTAATTAAAAATTACTTTTATATTTCTCGACGCCATCTATCGATTTCGTTGGTCACTTCGTATTGAGTAGGCGATATCCGGCGAGATTACCGGCATTTTGACTTTAACATCGTGCATGTGTTAACCTATGTCTGCGTGAATTGAAAAACGTTTGCTAAAATCATCCACGTGTTGGGACACGATGGAAAATAGAAGTCTTCTGAATTAATTGATTTCATCCACGCAGAGTAAGTGGTTTTGTTCTTTCTTTAATTAAAGGTAATTTTTATGTCTTTTGTTAGCGCCATGTGCTACCTCGTAAATAGGGGCATTCTGGTTGTAATTTAAAGTCTACCAGGGAAAGTTGTGACTTTGTTGCGATCGTGGGGTATTCGAATCGTCACCGGCCGTTCCTTCCACAATCTGGGCCATGATTTCTAGTCGATACCGAAGTACGAGAGATGAACCTCGACAAATATTTTGATGGGACGATTCTAAATATTTATAAGGCCTACGGTTGGAATTAATTAAACCACAGACAAGGGGTACAACAGCATCCGACTACCGGGTTGTGTTATGTGTGTTTGCTTTAAAATTTAAGTAATGATTTTGTAGATCTGGATTTCGTGAGGCATTAGTTTGACACGATTTGCGACTCAATTTGTTTACAGGATTGTGTGTGTCGGGGAAAGCGCTTTCTTCGCACAAGTGGGAGCTCCTGTGTTTATGGTAAGTGATTTTATGTATCTTATCCGTTGTCAACAAGGTCGCTCACGAAACTGTTGTGAATATTAATTCCGTATTTATTAACGTTATTGGATTACCATTTTTATAGTAAATTTTTCTTGCTTATTGTGTATGACGTATGCTGTGTACTACCAATAATTATTATTATTAATATTAATACCGTAATTATTATCATTATTTCGTGTATCCCGCATGCTGTATACAAATGATATTTACTCTAAACTATTCTTCGCTATTCATGTCAACGTAATTTACTTATGTATTGTGTGTTGCCGATACTACTGATTTGCTGTAATGAGAATTCTTATATTCTGTGATAATCATCAACGATTCTAGATTAAAGTTGTTATTGTGGTTACTTGTTCTTTTATGATAACATACCTGTCTCTTTAGATCGTCGTTAGCTAATAAAATAACAAACGTTGGCTACTCGAACAGCCGAGTATAAGGATTACGAACCTAACATCTTGTTACAAGTGTGAACCGTCTGTCTTGAGCGGGACAGAAGTGACTTTGGATAAGCTCTGGCGCCCTTAAGCATATTTACTGTTTCTATGAACCCCCCCTCTCACCGACTATTGTGAGTTGGCCGTGCAGGTTCGTAAAATACCAAAAGCTTGTAACAATCATCAAAACAACTCAAACTGCTACATACAGACGAAGCAAAGTATATTAGTCACTCATCAAAAAACAGTATACTAGTAATGACAAGCTACTCAAAGGCTACATACTCTCTTATTAATGACACTTTGGAACATTATCAGCAACCCTACATGAAAAAAAATCAGTACTCAAGGGTTTAGGGTTTTCACTTTCAAAAAATCGAATTTTGTCTATCTTATCGTTTAACATTTCAAGAATATGTCCTTAAAATTTTAAGCCGATCTAAGCAGAATTTTTGAAGTTATTGTCTTATTAATTTCCTAGCTTTTAACGCTATAACTCTAACAGCTGCGGGCGGTCGGGATAGCAGTGCAGCTGTCGAACAGGTATACAGTTTATTCATTGCTTTGACGTTCGACCGTGCTCTTGTAATTTTATAATTTTCTCAAGAAATTTCCTGTACAAAAATGCCGAGAGTAAGCAAACATTCGAGAGAAGACCGACAAAGTGGAAGGACTTATTTGTGTAGATTAAAAAAAAAAGGTTTAATCCGAATAAAATGATTAAAGATGAGGCTACCACAAAAAGTGCTTCATCGAAGAAAATCAAGCTAAATACCAGTGCAAGTGTTCTGGTACACTTGACGTTGAAACACATTACAGAATTATCGATTTTTTCCTTTTTTCTTAACCATCGCAAGTTTAGTCAAATGTGCTCAGTGTAATGGTTCAGTTAAGTTCAAAAGCTGCAAAAAAGAAAGCCTTGGCTTCTAAATCCAAGTCAAATGTGCAAATTGTGATCTACGCTTTATACCGTCGAGTAAGAAAACTGGTCATCGCTATGAAATCAACACTCGTTTTGCCTTTGTAATGCGTAAATTTGGGTTTAGCAGGTTGCAATAAATTTTGCGGGTTCATAGACATCGCAAGTAGTTTTTTATCTAAACCATCTTATTGAGATCTCATGAGATAAATTTGCTGCAGCATTTAAACGACTGCTGAAAAATTTCTTGTTTCCGCCGCAGACGAAGAAAAACAGCAAACACGTGAAAATTCGTAGTCAGATATTTTGACCGTTTCTGGTGACGACACGTGGCAGAAGCAAGGCTTCAGTTCTTCCTTTGGCGTCACTTCCTTGATTGGTTTTGTAAAGTTATCGATATTTTCATAAGTAGTTCGCACTGTCAGGCTTGCAAATTATGGAGAAAGCAATTAAATACTAATGAATTTAAAGAGTGGTACCAAGAACATGTCAAAAATGATGAATGCCAAGCCAATCACACCGGACCACCAGGTAACATGGAAGTTAATGCTGTTACCGAATTGTTCCGCCGATCAAAGAAAAATTACGGAGCAAAGATCAGCAACTATATCGGAGACGGTAACAGTAAAACTTACGGCAATTTAGTGAAAACTAAACCTTACGGTAAAAATTTCACTATATATAAAAAAGAATGTGTAGGTCACGTGCAAAAAAGAATGGGTAAACGTCTACGTCTAGTAAATAAAACTGTAGAAAATAAAGTTGTAAAAACCGGAAAAAATGCTGGTAAAACAAGGCAAAGTAAGTCACTCGGCGGCAATGGAAAGCTCACTGGAAAAGTCATTGGTAATTTGAGTCGATATTACGGATCAGCAATTAGACATAATTGTGATTCGCTGGAAGGAATGAAAAATGCAATTTGATCAACGTTCTACCACCAGTAGTCAACAGACGATAACCCTCAACACCATAAGTGCATGAGCGGTGAGAACTCGGGGTGTCCATATCAAAAGCTTTGGCCACAACAAGAGTGGAAAATTTCAAACATGACTACACTCTACTTCCACAAAATGTCATACAAGCGTTCAAACCGATTTATGAAGATTTGAGTAAAGACGAACTTCTTGAAAGGTGTCTTTGAAGCTTTATCCAAAATATCAACGAAAGTTTGAACCAGCTGATTTGGAGAATTGCAGCAAAAAAATTATCTGGCAGCAGACAAATTGTTGAATTTGCATCTTATGTAGCTGCATGAACTTTCAAGAAAGGTGCTGGTGCTTTTCTAACTTTTCTGTCTGACATGAACGTCAGCGTCATAATTATGCAACATTCGCGGACACCAATCGCATTGACAGGGCCGAGATTCAAGCTTCGAAGCAGAGCAAAGAAGCCAGAATAAGACAAAGACTTGAAAAAAAAGAGGCTGAAAAAATCGACAATGCAGCAGGAAATCTGCTGTATGGAGCTGGAACTGATGATTCTGTGTAAGTTGGAAAAAAATTTTTTTCTTCACTCAAACCTACTTTTTCAAAGCCCGTGTTCACTGCCATTTAAAAACCACTTGAACAATTCATTTCAAACTTTGTACACATTTTCTACATATAAAATACCTCCCTCCAACGTTTAGTTAAATTATTTTTAAATTAAGGGTGTTTCCCACCTACAAAATAAAGGAATTTTTCGTGGAAAATAACAGTTTACACTTTAGATGGCCGCCAAAAATTTTTAAATGAAAAAAAATGATCAGAGAGAGCTCTGTTACCGGCTTATGTATGCTTCAATATTTCTGCTTGATAAAATTATACAACAGTGTCAAAACTATGCTCAATATTGTACAAAAGGTTCGAATAAGATGACACCAGCAATCTTCGACAAGCAGAAGAAAACCTACAGGACGACATACAACAAACAAAAATCTGTAAATCAACACACCATCACTCTTTGATAAATAATCGACAGCCTCACCACAATGATCTTTAATAGAACATAAATCACAACTAGAAGTAGATGGATTGTTAACTACACTAGAACATACAACAGAGATGATTGAGCTACAACCCCATACCAGGTCCAATTCTTCGAATTTGTTAAGAACATGCAACTACCGTGCTCAACAACACCTCAAAACCAAAAACAAGTAGCTAAAACGTAACAAAAATAATTGTAAAAAAACAAAACAATGCTCGACTCCAAGAAGCAAATAAAGAATAAGCTTTTCTAAAAATACTAACATTAGAATGTCTTCCGAGTTTGGACCGTGTCATAGTTGCAACCGAAGCTGCCAACGTTTCGCCCACTTTCGCAGAGGCTTCATTAAATACGGAGACTATTTCTTCTTAGGTCACTTCTACGGAGTTTAGAATCTGGCTTGGTTCACAAGTTGATTACTTAACTCGGTAGTGGTTCTTTGTTAGATTTTTGTTTGCTTTTTCAGGTTATCGTTTTCTTTCTTACCTTTTCAGAGTTTAGATTATGGCTTGTTTCATAACATAACCTAACTTTTGAGAAGTTCTTAGTTAGATTTCGGTTGCTTGTTTTGCGATTTATCTCACGCCCTGATGAAGCCCCTTACGAAAGTGGGCGAAACGTTGGCAGCTTCGGTTGCAACTATGACACGGTCCAAACCCGGAAGACATTCTAATCTTAGTATAGATTCCGGCCGTGGAAGCCTTCGCTATTACATTAACAATCTTCTAAAAATGTTTGTGTATTTTAAAGTTGATTAACTATGATCAGTAATTCAATAACTGAGATATTGTCTTAAAAGCATTAGAAAGTTTAAAAAAGTTGTAGCATAATATAACAAATTCAGTCAGTCTATTTACCTTCTACATACAGCCTCAAGTCGGTTAAAAAACATAAGTAACCTACTGAAAAAAACTTTACAAGCTAGTTATTACAATACTAATTCAAATTGTAAAAAAAAATTAATATAGAAGAAACTCGAATAAATAGTAAACAAAAACAACGTAATTTTGTAAACACTAATTTTTAATGCAAGCTATGTTAGTGGCGAAACTTGACTTAAATGCTTCATTTTCTGTAAGATTAAAGTGAAAATGCTTAAAACCGTTATAAAGTTGCGGACGTAAGCAGTTTAGTAGAGCAGCTTGTTTACTTATTATGCATATAATATTAACATTATTATTTAATGTAAACTGTTTCGTGCGTTTGGTACAACATAGTTACATACCATTAACGCCAATAAACTTTTTATTAAAAAACAGCACAAAAGCCACTAAAAACTAATTTTGTTATATATTTCAATTAATTGTGTATGCTGAATCAAAACATTCGAATACGTTTAAATTAGCTGAACGTAAAATCCACAAATTGATATTAAAACCTCAAAAATCAATTATATCAATTCGAAAATACAACGTTTTAGTGTTATTTGCGAGTAGGGCATTATATAATTAATTGAATTTCTTTCTGCCAAGCTTGAAAGATAATGTTATTGTTTATAAATGAAGCCGAATCTAAACAATATCATTTTACATCATTAAAAACGATGGGTTATTAAATCTAATTAGTTTCGAGTTCCAGTTGTAATTATAATTAAACAAAGGATTTATATTTAGTAATGAGTAAGGATTAGATGTAAAACAGAAAGAAAAACAACAAAAAAATATATAAAAAAGTGTTGAATGAAATAAGAATTATATTTAATTAGTAATACGCTAACAATAATCATCAACCAACTATACGATTAATGCGACATCGGATTAAATTATAAAAACGAATTCTTTACGAAAATTACAAATGACAGAAAAATTACAAAAAAATAAACAACCACTAAACAAAGACTTTTAATACGAAGTAATAGTAAAGTGAGAATTAACGTCGCCACCAGTGACAGCTTGTCCGTTAGGTCATTTGGTCCAATGACCCTCCAAAAAAAAATACTAAAAATTATGTTATTTTATATTAAAAAGATTATAATCGATAAAAATCATTTCGTCTTTTCTAAAAATAAATAAAGTTGCTTTAGATATGAATTTTTATTAAGTAACCATGGGGTTTTAAAGTTTTAATGTTGAAATGACCCTCCTGCAGCAATGGCCAACAGCCGCCACTGGTCGCCACATATCAGAATGAAAAAACTAATAATAAATAATAAAATGTAGACTACATTTTTCTGAATAATCTAACCCTCCAACTTATACAAATTTAAAGTCTAATGCAATTCACCAGTAGATTAAAAAAAAATATTTGAGATAAGATTAGTTTTGCTAAAAATTAAATTGAAGAGGAAAAAACTACTAGACAAGAAACTCAACACTTTACTACAACACAATAAAAGTACGCACAAATCTTTACGAGCCATATCAAAACACAGTAATCGTTCTTTAATCTAGAGGGTGTTCCAGAATATGTGGGCAATTTCCCGGATTCAGACATAGAAATAATATGACAAGTTTTTATACACTATTTTTCTTACGGCCTTTCCTTATAACGGACGCCTCTGGAAATCGTTTGTTTTAAAATAACTCTTGAAGTACTAAGCGTAACTTAATAATTTTTTAATATGATTAGTCTATTGAAATGTTACATTTTTTTGGCCTAACCTTATTATACAGTAGAAATTTGTTAGTTTAAATCTAAATTTTCGGGATCACATTCCCTAAGTATGAGCCGCCATATTAAAGGATGGAAATAGTTTTTTTGCTGTGCCGTCAAAAATATAAGTCAAATTTGTTAAGACATTTTTCGTATAAAATTGAATTTTCTACAATTTTGGTTCTATAACTTATTATCATAAAACCAAAATTATAAAAGTTATAAATAAAAAAAACCCAACAAAATTTTTTTTTGCCCTATATATTTTTATTTATTCATTTTAGAGAAAAATATCAACATACCTTTTTTGTTTCATGACAAATATTTTTCACTACATTTGTTCCAAATTTTAAGTGCGCTAGAGCGCGCCAAAGATATACAAATTGAGAAATAATGAAAAACAAACAATTTAATGAAAACACATACTTAGCTCTTTTATTTAAAATTATAGTTTAGTATACGCAATGTATATATTAATTTCTTGTTGATAGGCTAATTTATACTATTATTTATAAACTCCGAAGATAGAAATTCACCCCCCTTGGTGGGGTTACATCAGGCGTCATGTCATGTTTATTTCTTTTGAGAATTTTTTCTGTCTTTCAAATTTCGAAACATTTTTAGACTAGCGTTTACATTAATTCGTCGAATTGTAGGCTGACCCAAATCAATGGAAGCTAACTAAAGGCTGTGTTTTCTTAGTCACTCGGGCCTAGTAAATAGGAAGAAAGAAAAAAAAACTCCCCATTTTTACCTGAACCGTTTACTTTGTCGGCCGACTTCTCCCTGTATCTTTCAGTTGTGCTTCGTATTTCGCAGTGTAGAGATGTGTAAATTGTGTTTGAAGAGTTTAGGCGTTCTCAAGCGTGTACTTAAGACAACTTCATGATGAGTCATTGTTTCGTGTGTAAAAACCTCTAAGTGAAGGCAAAACAGTATGTGTAAAAGCAAAAAAAGTGAAGACTTTAATTGATCGAGCAATTGAAAATGGTTATAAGGATGACAAACGTTTTTTTAAAACCGTTTTGTAAGTTCCTCTGCATTCAACGTGTTACCGCCATTATAGTGATTCTCGAACATCATTAGCAGATTTGAATTTTGCCAATTATTGTTTTATGTGCACGGAAGAAATTACAGACCATAATAAACTTCTTCATGATAAGAAGCGGATTGTCAGTACTGTACGTCGTAGAAAAATTTCAAAAAAGGTATCATGGATATTATAAACAATCGTTACGCAACTTTAGTTGCTGTTGAAGCAAAATATCATCGAGACAGCAGTAAGCAATTATTCATAAATTCTGTCAAAAAAAAGAAACCTTAGCAAAATAAAAGATAAAGTTGATGAAGCAATGAAACAGATTTTTACATATTTGGAACAGAAAAGTGAGTAGCGTCAATTCTTTTTGGGCGATTGAATGAAATCAATTACAGGAGAGTATGTTCCCCACAGGCAGACAGTAACAGATCGATTAAAAGCAAAGTACAAAAATGTAATTTTGTTTTTCATTGAATCCGATGTAGATTGCATTGTTTGCTTCAAAAGATGTATCTATAAAATTATGTATGAAACTCCGTCTTCCCAAAGCAAAAATAGTATCCGTGAGAAAAAATTAATCTTCGAATTTCAGAGTTTCCTTAACTTTTATCAGTATTTTTTTAAGTGCACACAATTTATTATTTTAAAACAACGTTTTTAAAGACCATTGCTATTGTTGATATCAAAGTAAGAAGTAATTTCTTTTAAGTGACTACCAGCAGACAAAACAACATTTCTGTAAGTTATCTAATTTAGTATTATTTATTAGCTAATAAAAAAAACATAAATCAAAACATTTATTAGTATCTGATAAAGAAACTAATCAAAACATTTATAAAACTTGCGAACAAAGCCAACCAAGCAGTTCAAAAACAGGATACGATAAAAAAAGTTCTAAAAAAATCGTGCATTCGTTCGAACCACCAACAGTACAGAAAGTTATAGCTTGTATTGACGAAGATGAGAATTTGTCAAACTTTAAAGTAACTAGGTTATAAACATTACTGGAAGAGTTTAGGTTTAGGTTTGCATCGCGATTTTTTATAAATGAATTCACAGAATTAAAAACACAGAGTTGACAGCGGTTGAATGATTAGTATCTTTAGATGTCAGTTCTATTTTTCCAAGTATTCTCGTTGCTGAAACCTTAAACTATTTAGAACAAATGCTGCTACATAACCATTTGGACAATGCAGATGTAAATAAATATTTAAAACTCACCCGTTTGTGTATGAATCAACCTTTCTTTTAATATAACAGTAAATTTTACAAACAAGAAGAACAGCAATAGCTAATAATCTATGTATCTTCGTTTATTGCTTATATCTTATACATAAGCAGATTTGAAATCGACCTAAAACGCAAGTTGGACTATTGTTCTAGAGTAGCCAGGTGCACGACATGTTTGCAATAATAATAAAAGTTTAGGTCAGCTTTCGAACTGGTTTATGAACATTAAAAATGGAAAATAAATTCTAAAAAAATTGAGAAATAACCCTCAGACAATGGAAGAAAGTTCTAGAAAAATAAAAGAAAAATTG
Source organism: Aquatica leii (assembly GCA_035610365.1). Taxonomy (NCBI): domain Eukaryota; kingdom Metazoa; phylum Arthropoda; class Insecta; order Coleoptera; family Lampyridae; genus Aquatica; species Aquatica leii. The sequence goes on along the minus strand of CM069432.1, from coordinate 21,726,257 downwards.
TTAGAAAATTCTAGAAGCTTAAAAGAATAAATACGAACAAGCATTAAAAATCAAATAAAGACTAGTAAAACTAAATTTAAAAAAAGAAATATGTGAATCTATGAATGACAAAATAGAAACAGTAGGATACAGAATAAAACAGCTTAAAGAAACAAATAAATTGTCATAGTGAGGGAAACGTCACGAACAAAAATTTAATAATAAGCCATCGGGAAGAAACCACTAGCAAGTTTAAAGTTGTACCTCCAAATTTTGATGGTAAAGTTACCTACCACAAACAGCTTGAAGCCGCAGCTACAGCACTAATTGAAGCAGTAAGCAGAAAACAACGTCTGTAATAATGGCTTTGCGCGGAGAAGCGTTTGGAGTATTTCATACTGTTCCTAACCACCTCTAAGGAAATTATTCTTAATTTTACGTTTAGAAATGAGATATGGAGATACTCATCTTTAACAACCGTACCAAACCCAAATAGAAAGTTGTGCTTAGAAATCTGTGGAAAGCCTTTAAGAGTTTGAATCCAGATTGACACGGCTCGCGTATCCTACAGCACCAGATACCTTCCTGTAGCAATTGGCTATTGAAACATTTGTAGATGGCATTTGAGACAGCAAAATTTAGCCCGACCTAAAACATTGTATAACGCTTTAACGCATGCATTGGGTTTTGAGGCAGTAAAATAGGCGTCGCACCAAAGCAGCCATAAGCTAAGCTGTGCTAGGAAAGTACCCATGCAAACACTAACAATCATTAAAAAAAATAGCACGACGAATGCTTCGAAAAAGAAGATTGACGACTTTGAACTGCAGTAAAATAGGCCACGTATGACCATACCGTACTAAGCCTAAGAAAAATGCAAGAAAACAATTGCACAGCATTTATCTCAATGCCACATTACTGATGTGACTTGGAACAGCAACAGGAAAAGAAATAAGTACTCACAAATAAGTAAAAATAACCATTGGCTTGGGAAATGTGTACTCTACCATTAAGTACTGGTAACCGACATCACAGAAGCAGTTATCCTGGGAATAAAGATTATAAAAAAGTAAAGATTCTATTTGGATATAAAGAACAATGTCCTGAAGATCGATGGTGAAGAAATTCCTTTTAGTTCGTCAAAGAAGGCAGCCGTGCGAGTCTTAATGAGTGAAAACGTGCTTGGAAGGACTGAATGGAAATCTTCATAAAAACTACATTCGCGTAATTAAACCCATAGAAGTTGAGTTCATACAAAAAAAACTATTGCTTGGCAAAACGTTAGTACGTGTGAAAAACACAATGACAGTAAAGATCACGATTGTGAACTCAGTCCAGTGACGCTGAAAAATAAGACCGTGGTAGGCCAATGCAAGCCAGTATCTCAAATTATAAGATGCGTGAATTCTAGTGAAAGTACTTCGCCAAAGAAGTGCCCAAAATACCTATTTAATGTTTGCTCTGGAGAGAGGTTCCAAATAAAGAACTAAGGTAGTAAAGCACAAAATTTATACCGAAGATACCCGACCGATACGACAACATCCACGCCGACTTTGTTTGGCAAAAAAGACAAACCAAAGAAATAATTACGAATATGGAGAGAGTAGGTGTGATTGAATCTTTAAATAGTCCATAGGTGTGTCGAGTAGTACTAAACCAACAAAGTTTTGCGTAGACTACAGACAACTTAATGACGTGACCATTAAGGACGGCCACCTTTTAGGGAGAATTGACCATACTTATGCACTCTGCCAGGATCCTATTGGTTTTCCACGTTGCATTTGATGAGTATTTACTGGCAGGTATAAATGGAACCCCAAAGACAACGTTTACGATTGGAGCTGGTTTTTGACAGTTTACTGTGATTCCTTTCGATCCGTATAACGTTCTTCCGAAGTTCGAGCGTTGGATCTGTCTTAGAAACCGTGCCTGCTTTATCTAGACGACGTGATCATGGTTGGAAAGTTGTTTAAAGAACGTTTAAACAACCTGAAGAAAATGTTCCAACGACTATGTAGGGTAAATTTAAAACTTAGCCCAAAGAAACGCCACGTATTTGAAAAGGAAAGGCAGTACTTTGGCCAGGTTGTATCTAGAGATGGAGTAAAGGTCGACCCAGACAAAGTTCGAGCAGTACAAGCATGGCCAAAACCAATAGACAAACAAAGTTTTCTTAGATTGTACAGCTATTATAGACGATTAATATCAATATTGCCAAATCTTTGACAAAACTGATCGAAGAAGGAGCAAAATTGATAAAAATAAAAACTGAAAAAATGCTTTCCATCAACTAAAACAGGTCGATTTTAAGTGTTCCAAAAATGAAAAATTTGTTCTGGATACCGATGCAAGTAATCTAGTGATCACGTGATTGCGTCTTTTGGTAAAGTTTTGTCCAGACCAGAAAAAAATACGCGACTAAAAGAAAGTTATTAGCAGTCGTCACGTCTATAGATTAGTTCTACAAATATTTGTACGGACAAACATTTTTACTAAGAACGAACTACGCCGTTGTGAAATGGCTATTGCAGTTTTGTAATTTGGAAGGACATGTAGCAAGATGGATTGAGAGACTGCACGAATATGACTATGACACAAAACGTCGTGCCGGAAACAGTAATCGAAAAGCTGATGCCTTGTCTAGAAGACCATGTCCGGCAGACTGTAGATATTGTGCGCGACTTAAAGAAAAGATCGAATGTCTCTGAAGAACTGATATGGTTGATGACAAGTGAAAAACTGAGGAGCTCCTAAGGGTTGGAGGATTGGCAAAAGTGAAAAAGGCTGGATGACTGCAGAATGTTTCTACGAATACTTCTCCAACGTCTTTGTACCATACCTTAAGGAGTCTCAAATCGAGTTACCCGTTATCATCTTTTTAGATGGACACGCATCTCATCTGACTCTCCATTTAAGTAAGTTCTGCAGAAAAAATGAAGTAACATTAATAGCACTGGTCCCTAATGCTACTCACATCCTTCAACCGTTGGATGTCGCTGTGTTTGCGGCTTTAAAGAAAAAGTGGAGGAATATTGTGCGAAAATATAAGATAGAAAACAATAGTCAAGAGATCACCAAATTAAATTTGCCCATAATACGGTCTCAGTTGATTGAAGATCCAAAAATGACATCAAATATAATATCAGGATTTAGAGTAACAGGCCTTTATCCTTTTTCATAAAATAATGTGGATTATAGTAAAATTATTCTGAGGAAACCAGAAACATACCAAACCCGAAATATTGACGCAGCAGCTGCAGGTTGTTTAAAGTACCTAGAATCAAAGATTGATGTGGTTTTGCTAGATGAATTCAAGCAAACAAAAAGACGAAACTACGAATGGGAAGGTAATACTGACGATAAGAGTTTGTACAATGCTTGGCATCAAATTGCAAGTGATGTAGAAGGCCTACCAAAGTTAGTGAGCGAGGATCCTGCACTTGAAAATGATATCCAAACCCCTCCAGTATCTTCTCTAAATGCTAGCATTTTAACTGATATGCTCCCAGTTGATAAACCGAAAGAAGTTCCGGTCACATCAAATGATAGTAATACTGCATTGGCTACTACATCTCGTCCAGATAAGGTAGAACAAGTAACACGTAATATTTGCTTCGCTCAAAAAACAATATGTTCAAAAATATTTTATAATGTACTTCCTTATCTTAAAGAAAATAATACTGACTCAAAAAAAAAGCAAAAAAAGAATACACACCAAGTGTTATTACATCTGATAAATAGGTGGAGTATCACGAAGAATGCGAGAGGCTCAAAATGGAGAAGGAACGAGAAAAGCAAGAAAGGAAACAGGTTCGAGAGAATAAGAAACAGATGATGGCTAAAAAAAGGCGAGAAACTTAAACAGAAGCCAACAAAACATCAAAAACAAGACATAGATTCAGGCTCTTCCTCACAGGACCTTGAAGACTGGGTGGAAAGTGGTAGCAGTGGAGACGATATTGACTTCACGGTATTTGAACAGGAAGGCATTGAAATCTTCGAACCCAAAGATCTCAATTTGGGAGATTCTGTACTTGTAAGATTCAAGCTAACTGGTAAAAGATCGACGACAACGTATAGATATGTGGCTAAAATTCTAGAAATGTTATCATCAGAAGAATATGAAATACAATGTTATAAGACTGCCAATGATGAGAAGACTGTTTTTTATCCTATAGAAAATGACATTTCTACCATAAATCAATGCGATATTTTAGGGAAACTACCCGAGCCTACTGTTGAAGACAAGGGGAGAAAGTGCAAGACAATTTTTCCAGCTCAAGTAGACATTTCTGAACAGATACAGTTTAATAACGTAACAAACGTTGTTTATAAACTTTTCTCTTATATTACTTACCTATTTGTACCATAAATTTATTTTTGTTTTATCTACAGCTCTGTATTTCAATAAATATGTAAGCTTGTACCTATACTTGCAAAAATTGTATTTTGCGTTTTAATAATTTTTAAATGGCCAAAAGTAGAGAAAATGTAATGCCAAATGTAGAAACAGATGGCCAAAGGTAGGAAATTTCATGTTTCAAAATGTAAAGCGTTGTAATATTTTTAAATTATATTTAATCTTTAATATCAATTGATTTTCTAAAAGAGCAGATTTTGAAGCATAAAGTGACATTAAGAAAAAAGGCGTTTTTTCATTTCAATATTTTTCTCAATGCAATAATAATTAAAAAGTTCTTAAAGTGGCCATAAGTGGTGCCTCTACCCTATGTATGCTAAATATAGAAGTATATTGAAAGCAAGCGCACCCAAAACAAAAAACTATAATATAAAATAATGTGCCAGCGTTTTTACTTTTTGTAAGCGCTTTAATCAAGACAACAAAAAAACCTAGAAATTTGAAAACACAAAGCTTTTAAAATAAAACGAAATGTTATGTATTACTACTATCTTTAATATAAATGTAAATGATAATCTTGATGCATGTATAAAATTTAGTGTCTAGAAAAAAAATTGACGTCAAATTTCTCTATTATGTAATTTGTTACTTAACCCTTCAATTGCCTTGGGATAAACGAGTTTCAAGATTTATATAAAGAGTAAAACCATTTAAAATGCGGTTAGCAGCGAATGAATGATTCGATAAAATCCGATTTGATAGAAGTTTAACAATATTTTTTAATCCAATTTTAAGTGAAGTTTGTGAGAATTGCACAAAAAGAATACTATTTATAAACAATAAATATTTTTAAAGCCAAAAATATAGTTATTAACAATAAAAAAAAATAAAACGTCAGTTTTTTTAAAAAGCAAGTTCTTAACTTGTTATTTTTTATAGACTTTTATTTAAAAATATTACAACCGCAATATTAAAACAAATATAAAAAAGTATAACGTTGCATCAACGTTAATAAACACCAATGGTTTTTTTATGATGTAAAACACATGAAAGTTAAAAAAAACATAATTTTTAGTCTTTCACACCTGAGTAAAATTTTGCATAAACACCTAATTTACTACATCCTAGTCTGCATAATAATAACTTTTACTGTTCATAAAATTGTGACCAGTGGTGCATTACACAGTTTATAGTTTTTCCATAATGTAGATACGTTCTTAACTGACTTATTTACGAGAACAAAATTAAATAATCGATAACACCTCTTCCTGCAAAAATACAAACGATTTTTCTAAAATTTAATTTACAACAAAAGTAAGTGGATATATTAGTGTTATGCATTTACGAGATACCTCATCTGCGGACGTTAAAACGCACAATAAAATTTAATTCGTTCGTAGTGCATGCACTTGCAACGAGTCATAAATTTTAAATGTTGCGAGAAAAAATTATAACAATGTATTCTTAGAATGTAATATGCTATTAACGTCGTTTTTTAAGTAGAAATAAATTGTAGCACTATTTAAACATATTGGAACGTTTCTTACAACAATGAGCAACTGCTCAACTCCATTTATGGCTAACCTCTTTATGAATTAATTTGAAACAAAATTAAAACAAAGTTTGTATTACTTCCTGAAAGTTTAGCTTAGATATGTTGTAACTAACTTTTTTTCAGCAAGTCTTGTAGGTCACATCCCCAAACTAGCTAGCTTGATGTTTGGCGAATAGAGATGGATGACTAATATATCATAAAGAAAAAAAACTTGGGCGCCACCTCTTAAGCCACCAGTAGAATATCCAGCCGAGGAACTAGGTGGCCTAGGATAACTGAAAGTAAATTAGGTACAAGAGACACAGGGGCATACAACCGACTATAATATCATTAAGTAGAATCACTAACTATAAACGTTTGCACCTTAGTGCGTTTTATTTAAATAAAATCTAGTTCACCGGATATGAACTCACAGCCATAGCTATATATAAAGCGGCTTAATAAACGGACAAGCTAAAAATGAATAAACGTACACAATTGCTAAACGTGTCGCATGAGTCCACACTAACATTCAAAAATATTAAAATTCTGGTCAGCTGAGGCTACACCGGTATTTAACGACTACACCAAAAAAATTGTCTATTGTATTGCAAACAAGAATAATGAATCGAGTATATAAAAAAAAAACGGAAAACGTTCGACAACTTTAGACACCGACACAGATGGAACGTGAACCTAATCATAGATTGTCGTAGGATAACCAATCGTTACCAATCATGCAGTAGCCGGACTGTAATGTAATCTTGCACATACACGGTAACGGCACCACACTTATATAACACATGCATTTTTAGAAACTTTTCTACGCCTTAGGCGGATGATTAATCTAATTCTCGACACTGGCCAATTGGAATTTTCCACCCAACTTCAATTTTTACGGTACACAGAGTATTAAGCAGATAAAATAAATACAACTGTAACATATCCCCTCCAGCAAAATTAAAACTTGGAGTCTGAAAAAAAAGCAACCGTGAAAATGAAGACAGAAATTTAGGTGTACGCTAAATATCAAACCCTGAAAACCAAAACCAACCTACCCAGCTCAGTAAGTATTACCAATCAAACCGTGAACGTCCTAAAATCCCATCAAACCCCAGCCCACAAATATAAACCCAATCCTGAATATAACTCCCGGAAAACCGATCAAGAAAGGAACAAAAGTACTATAAGGAAACAGGAAAGGAACGACAGATAAACGCAGAAATAATTCAGAGAATCCTATCATAGCCTAAGTTTACGCAATGATGTGACGGGCCATTGTGTGGCGTCGAAGTTTTAAACACACCACAAGCCTTCGCGTTGAGATCTAACAGCGTTGGGCCTTCCGACATTAGCCCACACAAACGCACGTCGCCGCAACCAGTATTCGCTTGACCACAATAGTTTTTCTCCCGCCTAGAAAACAATCTGATCTACGACAAGCGGGAACAAGACCCAGGAAATTCCCCTTCCTTTAAAGTATATGAAAGAAAAAGGAAATTAAAAATCATGTTACGTGCATAAATTTCAAAATGTAATATTCATTACATTAAAGGTAGATTTCTACTTTCGACGCCCTTTAACGAGTTTCGTTTTACTTCGCTTCCTGACAAGACGTTAAACCGTCAATTACTTAAAATCGTGATTGCAATGTTTAAATTTTAATTAATTAATCATCTGCGTATGTAGAAACTATGATATAAATCGAAAACGCGTTTCTATTAGTTTATTCATCACAAGGTAAGCTTTTCCTATTAGTTTTTAGAATTCTTTAGTAATCTCCTTGTTAGCACCACCCGACACGTGTAAGTGCACATGTTTCGTTGTATTCTTCACCGATGAGGGATTAATATCGACCAAATACCTTCATGTAAAGATTTTGGAACGCCTACGTTAAAGCTAAAAACGAAGTCTCGACAAGAAATTTTCTACGATGTACTGTTCCTTATGAGTCAATCGACAACTACATCAACCTTTAATTTAACGTGTGCAACAGCATTTGATAACCGGTTTTTATGTCTAATTACTTTTAGCATTATTTAATAATTTTATAGATTTTCGCTTTCGTGAGTGCTGACACGATTTGCTTGTTCATTAATATTCCAGTTCGACTCAACGAGAAAAACGTTTTCTTTGGGCAAGTACTGGATTGTGGGTAGGTCTTATTTAATTACATTTGCGTTGTCATAAAGGTCTCTCACGAAACTTTGCTTGTTATTCTAACTTACGTAATCACAATAATTGTTTCAATACCATTTTGGTATTTTCATTAATTATTTTTGTATGTCGCATGCTGTGAATCATAGATATTTCTCATTATCGATTTAATTTTCTTCGCTATCAACACTTTATGTGTAATTTAAACCTATGTATTGTGTGTTGCTGATACTTCCGGCATTTATTGATCAAATAATTTACGATAAAGTTCTTGTGCTTGTTGTAAGTAATCGACAATATTAAATTATTAAAGTTGTACATAGTTATCTTTCTTTTTTTGCTCCAAGATTTACTTACTAAGATCTGGCGCCTTTTAAATTACATTTACTTGAACCTCCCCTATCTCCGACTAGTGTGAGTTGGCCGAGCAAGGTTTGTAAGACCTATAAGCTTGTAACAATCCCAACAGTTTGGAGAAACGCCTAAATAAAAAAGGTTGCAAGCTGCAATCACTCGACTGTAACCGCTCGATGAACTCCGCCGTACGATCACCAAAAAGTATAATGCCAGGTCCAGAGCTTGAGGCTACCGTCTGACTACACTTTGTCTGAAGAAGGGATTGGGATTCTTCAGGCAGTGTGAGAAAAAACGAAAAAAAAACTCTCGGGGGATGATTAAAAAAGAAACACAATTTCCAACGATATCGACAGATTATCTATTGACCAAATGTAAGTAAATATTGACAAACGTGACTAACAACAAACTCCAAAACCGACTTACAGTTGTAAACTTTGTAAATACCGGGCTTCGCGACTTAACCTAACAATAAGAATTTACGCACATTAAGGTGAACTATCAACACAACTTAATAATAATCGCGTTCAAAACAGTGAGTCAAATCTTTACATTCCACACTCGTTACAAATCGTAACAATATGGTGACAACACATAACAAATACTTAATTGTCTTAGAAACCGTAATCTACCAGATGCGTTATGGCAGTACCTGGGTGGAGTACGATTAAATAACAACTACAAACAAGGGACAAAATGCTACAATAACCCATTAACCATAGACACAAGACCCAGGACAACATTTCGACAACGATTACCATCAGATGGTGTGCAGGATGATCTAGAGTAAAGGTGTATGAAACCCTGCCAAAGGTCTACCATACGAAAAACAAAAAGGGCAACGAACGTGGTGATTTGATGATTGCAATCGTAATAATTGAACCACTAATAAATTGCAGGTTCGTATTCATAAAGATTTTTTGGTCTAATTCTTAGGCACCTTATATTATTCGTGGTCACACAGAAAAACCCTTCCAAAATCAAAATGGTCTTTTCTTTTCAAAAAAAAAATGGAAGGAGCGATGGGAACGAGAAAATCTCACTAGAAAAAAAAGAGCGTGGTTGCAACGGCAAACCAAGTCTCCGACCTTAGTATATAGTTTAGAAAGTTTCGAAATGATAAATAAATTAATCGTGTTGTTAAAAAGTTGCTAGGTTAAAATTTGTTGAATATAAAATTTGCTCTAGACACACCGACTTTTTATTGTCGACTGTCAAACTTTTAAAAACGAGATTTATTCTTTTTTCCGATAACGTTTTGTGCAACTCAGACCTCTGTTTAGCGTTCTCTAGGTCCAACACGGCTTTCATCAATAAGTTATTTCACGCAATTCCATGTAAATATGCAAATTGATTTGGTGTCTATCTATTGGGGGTTTAAAATGATTCTTTCTTAACTGTCTTTAGCGGATTTCCATACCCTCCACACGTTTCCTTTAACGCTGGAGATAACAAACAGATGGCATATTTGGGGAATAATTTCTATATGGTTACGTTGCTGTAATTTAACTATTTACACAGTCAAGGGGTTGGAAACCTTAAAAATTGCGATTTCTCTTGGAAGAAACTTTTACCATTATTTACTACATTAAGTCGAAGGGAAACGCTGCGCATTTGCTATCTGAAATGATTGTATGCTTTACAAATGGAATTAACTTGTGTTAACGTCGTATGTATGTTTTGTGTTAGATTTAATATTGCGTTTTAGGTAATACAGGTACGGAATTAGCTAATCCCCTACTGGATAATACCTAACTGTAAGTATTACAATTTCTAATTTTATCTTTAGTACTTCGTTGGTCATGTCTATTGTTAGAATGACCGTACATACATGTTAGGTTAACACAATTAATTATAAGATCATTTTGTGCGTCACAAAGTCGTATGCAGTGCGCGTTGAGTCTTTAAATCTTCAATTTTTTGAGTTTGAGTTTACGAATATAAAGCCATTCCTTCTGCAAATGTAAAAATTAGACCGACTAGATCAGTTTAGTGTACGACGTGTTGCTCAGTATAGGGCGTAACTTATACTTTGTCCGACCTATGTATTAGCGTTTGGAAAATTTACGTAATTATACTTATGTACCTTCTTTGTCCGCTTTGGAACTATTGTTTGTGACAAAATAACATATATTCTGTGTTATCACTTCACTCGTGTTATTTTACTGCTACGGATAGAGCTAAACAATGTCTCCCTAATTTCGTATTTTATCGTTTTGGCGCCTTTTTAGATTTGCTTTATAATCTTATCTTTTCTTATCTTAGCCGTTGCTTAATTTTTTTGTTACACGAAAATCAGCGTAACAATCGATTCATGCAACTTAGCCGAACGTTTAAAGAACTATTTTCAACAGAATTACCTGAAATAATATGTTCACGAACAAAGAGAACAAAGCAAGGTGTGCATCCAATAACCTCATGTTTTACCGTACAAATAGCTTAGAGAGATTTACATCCCAATGTCTGTGATTTTCCTCGAGGTGCAAAGAAATCATCGTCTTCAATACTCGATTAATAAGTTAGCACAAGGATGGTATTTAGCAGTATACAGGATCATAGTAGTGTATGCTGAGCAAAGTTTAGTAAATTTTTTACTACGAAACTGAACACCATGATCAGATGTTGTGAAGCACCAAAAAGAAGAACAATTTGTTTCTCAACAAGTTTGCAAATAGAAGTTGCAGAACGTAAAAGAAAAACAACGGAAATTTGATAAAACAGTCAGCTATGACTAACACATAGCTATAACCTTTTGAAGAACGTGGATGACCTAAGATATTGCAACATAACACTTGCCTTGGGTGAAATTGTTTAGCTCTAGGAGCCAACAACCTAGGAAAAACAGCGTTACATAACGAGGTACATTCGATTGTAAGCAAAACTAATAATAACGTTGAGTAATCCAGACAAACGTTTTCGTAATACCACAATGCCATGCAACCGGAAGGTCATGATGTTCCTTAATAATTTCCATACCTTGCTCAGTATGAACCACTATTGTTCAGTCGCCCGACAAACTTAAAAAAAAGGAATAGAGACCCGACGATACAAAACCTCATTGTGAACTGACCAATTACTAAGTTTATGAAAATTTAAGGACCCAACCAACCAGAATTGTTATACCAAACGACGACAATAGAAAGAGTAATTTCAAGCGAAGAAGAAAGTCTAAACAGAAGAAACATAAAAGAGGAACTAAACGAGACAGGGCGACGGTTAGAGAGATCGGCAATAACGTGTATATTAATAATAATTAATTCAGAGAAACGTATAAAATCTTATTTTGAAAATTAATGTATCAATACTTATTGGCAATGAACTCGAGCAAAAACTTGTATCAACAACTATCTTTAATCAATTATAGTCAAATTTAAAACCGTATTAAATTTTTGACTTTACACACACTATCGTGAATAATTTTAAAACCATTATATCCTAAAAATGTTTTGTTAGCATTATATGTAAATATTAAGTTTCCACATTAAAGTGGAGTAAAACTACTTTGTTTCATTTTTTAATAGTGACCAAAAGATGTTATTTGGAACCAAACTAACACATGCAAAATAATTTTGAAATTTGACAATGTTAAAAGCCTCAAAACCATTAATTTGAAAACAAATTATTTATCATAAATTTCGGAACCTGTTATGTTAAAAAATAATTATATGATTTTTCGTGCTGTATGAATTTTGCCCAGTCGTAAATGTCATTTACGCGCTAGAGGTTACGGCTGACAATTTCCGTTTTTAACGTTAATGAAACAGCACGTGTGTTAACGCCATGCCTAGTGATTTCTACATTTTAAGTATCGTAGGCCAAGTAATTAGGAAGAATTGAAAGCACACTTGTTAATATAACTTAACGACTTTGAAAAGCTGAAAGCATTTTGGTTTTAACTATCGTATGAAACTAGCATTTTATTTGTGTATTAGCTCGCAGGAATTTTTTGGGAATGTTTTGGATTTGCCATTAGCTAATCGTATATTAGGAACGTTGTGTCTTATAATTAATTATTTGTTTTGGCGTCGGTTGCATGCACGAACGGCTTGACATATACACCTGTTATCACGATTAACGTACCCAACTTTTTGTATTTATTTTAGACGGTACGCTTTGTTTCATTATCACTATAATTTCGTGACTTTTTTTTTATATTCACCAACTTTAATGTACTGAATGCAACGTTTAGCCATTTACTGCTTGTGTGTGCTTAATTTAATGGTCCGTTAATACCAGTTTTACTGTGATATTGTTTGCAAATCATTAGTTTGAATATATTTCTTATTCTACTTGTTTTTTTATTTTTTTTATGTTATCGTTGAAATAAATATACTTATTGTTAGACTTGTGTTAGTCGATTGATCTGCTTTAAGCATTGTCAGGTGAAAGCGGGCATCTTTAGTTTATATTTCTCTCCCATTTTGACGCTTTTAAATTAAATTATAATTGATACAGAAAATCAGGCCAAATTCTATTAACTTAATTTTCTGATTATAATTTATTACTCCATCCCAGTTATTTTAAATATTTTTGTTTGTTTATAAAACTTAAAAAATAAATTAACTATCGTTTTAATAAAGACAAACTGTAAAAAAGTTACTGGTTTATATTACGGCAAGATTAGAAATACGTAGAAGTTTCCTATTAACTTTGAAGAGATTCCTTAACAGGTATGTCACGTATTTTCGATTTACAATTCAAATAAGTTAGACTTTAGTTCTTTCCGAAAGTATTTTTGTTCCGTATAAATTCATTTTGAAGTAATTCAAGTAATCCTTCGTTTTTTCTAAATTGCGTGTCTACGTTGATTACGCTATTATATTTTGTAACCCAATTAATTTTATCTGACACATGTTAATGATTTGATGCAACAAGTATTAACTTAAATATTTTAGTATTTTACTAACAAAAATTATGTATTCAAGTAAAAATGAAACGTTTTGTGTATGAATTATTTAATAGTTTTAAATACGCAAGATTGATTTATGATTTGTAAACAAAGATAACATAACAAGTAGCATTAAGTGTGAAGTAATTAACAAATTAAACAAAAAGAATAAATTAAAAATTATTTGTTTAATATAAATATAGACAAACATAACTACTTTTACAAAAGCAAACTAAGCAGAAATAATGTATCAAAAAAAGAAACAAACAGAAAAACAGATGCATTCCCAAATAAAGACCTAAATGACGTACATGTCAGCAGGGCACACCAAGAATCAAAATGTTAAAGCTCACTAAAGTCACGTTTATAGAATTTCTAGCTCAGATAGTCTGACAACGATGGGGAATTCTTTAGCCCCTCACAACAAAGGTAAATCAGAGTCAACATCAGGTAGTTCAAACCGAGATTGTCGCAGGACAGATCTAAATACACAAACTAATCATTGGGCGACAGTTTATGACCATGGTAATGTAACGAATTATTGTGCACTACAAGTTTTTCGTTCTCAGAGTCCAAAGAAGTAAAAAAATCTTTAGTATAATCTTTTTCCAGGTTTTTAACATGCCAAATAGCCAACGATTCACCCTGAGAATTACACATTTCGTAGATTCAAGGAGAAAGAATTTCGGAACACGTTTAGCGTTAAAATGTTTGGACGTATTAGATAATACCAAGTTTATTTTCGAAACGGATTCCCCAAGCTGATACTTGACTCAACACCGACGTAAGTTATAACGACGATGAGTTTGGTCATGAGTTTTCGAGATAGGATTGTAGACGTAATGACTAGGAGCAAATAAATCACAAAAAAGCGTATTCTCTACCACAAAAGACAAAACAAGTACAATCAATAACGTGATGCCTCGCGGTCCGAATAGCATCACATGCCATTTTTTATTGTAGTAGTTTCGCTGATCTTAAATCTCATGATAGTTACGTTGTTGCCAAATCCGCACGACTTTCTTTAAAGTCCTAGGCACCAAGTTAGATATTGTAGTTCAAAAGCCACTTGTCGGCACTGCTCAGCATCACATCATTCGTTTCTACACTTTCAGAAAGCTTTTTGTAAAACCCGTCGCTCCCAAGAATCTTTGCACTCGGCTACTGATTCGACGGACACCTCTGTAGTTTTGACTTCAAGTAGAAAGTCCAGTAATAGTAACTCTATAGTAACGCTCTTAGCAACTATTCATCTTAAGGTTCAAGATCGCTGGGGCAATTTTCAAACTTGTACAGCACTAAGTGACCCAGGAAATATTAAAACTTAATCACAGAGCGATGTTGTAATCGAGTTGGTATTCCGAGCAGTCGTTCATCAGCAGCAATCCTCTGCTTACGTGACACAATTACGTCCGCTCGTGGACAGACTAGTTGTAATATTCGGCCAGTAGGCTCGTCTGAGCCTACTTTGCGCATTACAACCGCCATAAATGGTAGTATTTGTTCGAAATTTCCAAGCGCCGTAACTTCTAAACAGCCTAAATCTAGAAACATAAACTTGGAAGTCCTGACTGGAACATTCCCAGTAACATCGATCTCTTTTACGTGCCGACGTATTTCCACTTATCTCTTCTACGTTACGAAAACAAGAACGGCAAAATCGAGAACACAATATTTGGTTTTGCCGCCATGAGCCCTGTGGGTTGTAATTCCGTTACACAACTACAGTCGTTTTTGTTTAATCTAAGCCTAGTCTTGATGACACTTTAAAGTCGTTTTGGCACGTCAAAGAGATTCCAAACAAATGCCTCTCTCCAAATAAGAATCAGCACGCAGTAAATTTATTTCTTAGCACACACACTAGAAACTATTCAGGTCGCTTCCTAGTTTCATGCCGTTTAAGGACTTTAAATCGATGCCAGTCTTTGAAAGTGTGCGAGAAATTGCACATTGTCGTCTCTTAGCACTGGAGCGTCGTTATCATTGAACTCTTCTATACGGAAAAAATATAATGAGTTTATAAAAGACTATCTCAACTCGAAACACACGTCGGTGGTTTTCTCAATCGAGGATTCACACAATTAAATTCCACACCACTGTATCTTTAAACAAAATGATACATCGTCTAAAATTCGTGTAGTGTTCGATGCGTTAGTTAATGACAACAAAAGAGTCTCACTAAATGATACATTTCTTGCTGGACCAAAACTTTAAAATGATATTAGTTTGATTTTATTTTGTTTCCGTTGGTACTATTTCGTCTTCACTTGTGATGTACGTCAAATAGCAGTTTCGGCTTTGCATAGAAAATTTCTGTTGATTCTTTGGCGTTTCTCACCTACAGAGTCCATACAAACATATTAATTGAACACCGTAACTTTGGTGTTTCATCTTCTACTTTTGTAGCCATTTGCACGTTGTGGCAATTGGCTCAGGAAGGCAAGGATGAATTTCTTCTCGCCTTGCAAGCGATCATCGACAACGTAAATGACTTCGCATGTGTAGCCGGCACATTAGATTTGCAAACCCAATTGATTGAATTGCTTAATTCTGGTTGGTTAGAGTTGCGCAAATGGCTCGCTAATGACCCATTGATATCCGCATCGTTACCGGCGGAACATTGTCAAACTAACCCCTACTTGCTTGACACAGAGGTCATTTTTAAGATTTCAAGTTGTCTATGGATTCGTTTTCATTTAGAATTAAACCAATAGATGCGTTTTGCACCAAGAGAACCATTTTTGTCGCAGTCAGAAACCAACTATAAATTGAACACGTGGTATTTGCAGTACAAATAATTCGTAATGCATTTTACACTTTATTCGATTGTTATAAGTCATTGCACAAAATTCAAAAAAATATTGTTTATTGTCTGCAATTTATCGCAAATTGTCGTACTTACGCTAAAGACCATGATGTTTTAACCAGATCCGAGCTGCATCAAGCAATAATTCGTTTAGTCAAAATAGTACAATTGGAGGCATTCCAAATGGAATTCGAAAATATTCGTAAGAATGTTGCCCCAAGGATCTTCAAAAATTATCACCTGTTATAGATAATGATAGAGACTTAAGAGTTCAGGTCGTTTAGTTAAATCATCACTACCATACGACACAAAGCATCCCGCTATATTTTCTAATCCCCATCATCTGACAAGTTTGATTGTGGAAAGTAGTCACTCAGGTGTAAACACAAATTTGCAATGGACACTGAAGCAATTGAGTGGCATTTCAATCCTTCTTCCGCTCTACAGTTTGATGGTTTGTGGGAAAGCGGGATCAAATCTGTTAAAACCCATTTTTTGCGGGTAATTGGAAATCAAAACAGTCTTCAATTCTCGACCTCTATGTGGTCTTAGTTCAGATCCTATTGACTTGAGCGTGTTATCACCTGGACATTTTCTGACATATAAACCCTTAACGTCAGCATTTAAAAACTACTCGTCTTTCGCAATGACAATTGTTACAAAGATTACACAAAGACTTTTGGCGCAGCTGAGAAAATTAATATCTGCACCCACTATATCAATACGGAAAGTGGTCAAAATAAAATATTCGTAAAGCAATAGTTATTGGCACGTTAATCCTAATCAAGGAGGAGTTGAGTCCACCTCTACAATGGAGGATGGGCAGAATAATTGAATTGCATCCTAGAAAGGATAATGTTCGTGTGACCTCAGTTTGTACTGTTGGTGGTTGCGGACAGTTAGCACGTGCGCGTTTGAATTTAGTTAGGTTTGCCTTCGTAACAATAACAAAAAATAAAAAATATAAACAAAACGGCAATATAAGAGTTATGTAGTTAGATACTTCAAGTAAGAAATGTAACAGATTTAACATGTGCATTGAAGATTGGACCATCATTACTGGTCGTTTTTTTGTGCTGGACAACCCCCACTAGAAAAAACGCATCGCCAGTCACTTAGTTATGTTAAAAAGTTGGTAGTTTAATTTTCAAGTATAAAAATTTTTCAAGTATAAAATTTGTTTTTCGACAATCCCTACCTTTTTCTTCGTAGTCAAAACGAATTTATTTCCTGCTAACGTTTTGAAAATTACGGACCGTTGATAGCGGTCTTTTTGACCCAACAAAGCTTTCATTATTAAATTGGTTCATGCCACTCCACGTGAATATGTAGACAAATTTTTCGTAGTGTTGAGTGAAAGCTTATTTTGGGCGGGTCCAATCCCTCCACCTGTAACCTTATCAGTCACGTTCGTAACGCTTGTTTATTATTAACTGCGGAGTTAATGAGAGGGAAGCTTGGTGTATTATTTTATGTCAAATATTGTATGCAATAAATCAAATTACTTGTGCTCACACAGTATGTACACTTGTGTCAAATTGAATATTACGTTTTAGGTCAGACTGGTACGGAATTAGCTAATCCCCTACTGGATAATACACAACTGTAAGTATTGCATTTTCTATTTTACTTTGTTGGTCATGTCGATTATTAGAATGGCCACATGTACATACTAGATTGTAATCACAATTAATATTAAACTCTTTTTTTTTGTGTGTCATATAGTAAGTATAAAAAATAAAGTAAAGTCATTCCTTCGTTAAATTTAAAGTTAGAATGATTAGGTCACGTAGATGTGCGACGTGTTGTCCCGACAAAGGGCGTAACTCATATTTGGCCTGTGATATCAACCCAGGTAATATTGTTTGCAACGTTTATGTAACTATAGTTATATACTGTCTTCGTCTTCAACTACTTCTGTGATACAATAAATATATATTGTGTTATTACTTCTCTCGTGTTATTTGTTCTTTTTCAGCTACGGGTAGACTTAGACGATATCTTCCTATTTTAATCCTTCATCGTTTTGGCGCCTTTTTAGCTTTAATCTATAATTTAGCATCACAAAGCCTGCGACTCCCTCTCCGGGAAAACTGTGTTAGCCGTTGCATCTTTTTTTTGTTGTTACAAGAAAACAAACGTAACAAATTTGGCACCCAACTGTCTGGGCTCGATTTTTGTGTGTGCGATTATAATTTTTTCTAGTTTTATTGATTCTTTTTTCTTTGTCTTTAGTGGGTTTGATTTACTTTGCTTTGCTTCTTTAGTTATTGCTGCAAGACTTGACGTCGGATTTATTCCACTAACTTTTACTTCTTTGATTTTGGTGCTTCGGTTTGACTTTACATTAGTTATTTACTTACTTTTATTTTATTTGAATGTCTAGGCAGACACTTGGTGGACTTCAGCTTTGATTTTTGGTTTAACTCGACTATGTCGGTTAACCTTTTCTGCTTATTAGATTACTTTTAAGTGATACTACTCGTACTTACTGTTATTTTGATTTAAGTTTTAGTCAGACAGGTGTTAGCAAATTTCTGCTTTCATTTACTGCTTTGCTTAGTTTCTTGTTTTAGGTTTTATCGTGATTTTAGTGTGTTAACTATGTATTCTTCAGATGAAGATCCACCATTTTTTACTTCTTCGGACACTGAGATCACATCTATTGCTCAATTACTATCTTTAGGCAAGCGTTTGGAGTCGAACATCAATTCTTGTGATTCTTTCTACTTCTCAACAACGGAGATTGGTGACAAAGTTCAAAAGTCATCTGTAGTCTTTGCTAGTAAGAGTTCTACTTCCGTCTTTTCTGCTATTCAACTTGCTACTTGTTCTCTTAATAGTTTTACACTTTCTTCTTCTGTATCTACTTTTACTTCGAATACTTCTGTTCGTTGTCGTTCTCAAGGTGCTAAGCCTTTACGTACTATTCGTTCTCTTCCTTCTAATTTCTTTTCAGTTTCTAGGATTATTAAGCCTACAACTGATGTACATACTAGATTGTAATTACAATTAATATTAAACTCTATTTTTTGTGTGTCACTTACTTATCGGGTGCGCTTTGATTCTCGACACTATGATTTTCGTATTCTTGAAATTTAACTTAATAAAGTAAAGTCATTCCTTTGTTAAATTTAACGTAACTTATATTTGGTCTGTGATATCAACCCATGTAATATTGTTTGCAACGTTTATGTAACTATGCGTACATACTGTCTTCGTCTTCAACTACTTCTGTGATACAATAAATATATATTCTGTGTTATTACTTCTGTCGTGTTATTTGTTCTTTTCCAGCTACAGGTAGAGTTAGACTATATCTCCATAATTTAATCCTTCATCGTCTTGACGCCTTTTTAGCTTTAATCTATAATCTAGCATCACAAACCCTGCGACTCCCTCTCCGGGGAAACTGTGTTAGCCGCTGCCTCTTTTTTTGTTGTTACAAGAAAACCAACGTAACAAGCTATGGATATTTATATGTATCATTTTGTATCGTCAGTGAATAATTATATATTAAAAATTAAACAATTGAATATTAAACATGGTTAAACAACAACTGAACACGAAAATGTGATTTCAAAATAAGGCAATGTTAGCATCAATATATGAAAACAATAATGAATATCAAACAATAGCAATTTATTTGGATAAAGGAAAGATTACTAGAAAACGCGTAACACTAAGACGTTATGAAGACTACGCATGTACACTGCCTCAAAAAAGTTATTGGGCGTTTTTAAGCGCCACCTGTAAAGTAGGCAACTGAACTTACGTTATAACAAAACGCCTAGTTAAACTTGACAATATTGCCATTGTAGACATTACTTGCAGCCACATTACGAGGTTACTAACCATTCTTAATAAGCATCGCCTCAAGCGTTCAAAGAACATGTTCTTTTGCACATGCACATTTGCAATATGTATCAAAATTGTACCATAGAGATTTAATTTTTTTTTTGCTAAATATTCTATTTATGTATTTATGTTCTCTGCTCAAGTTTTAAATGAATGCTATAGCCCTTAATTAAAAAAGTTATAAGTCATTTATAATTTGATTTATAATTAAAATAAATTAAAAAAAGTTCCATTAATAGCTCGAATAAATTTAAACTGCATGCCCAAATATAAAATTGCTGTTTTAATTAGCCTAAATTTTTAATATTTCCGGATTAAATTATAGTCATCCTTTCGATTTAATCAATCGTAGTTTGCATTTTTTCATAGCAAATGAATTTTTATGAATATAGGTATAATCCGAAACTTAATTGTTTTTTTTTATTACACTGTCGTAATCTACGGAAAAAAATGCTTCAACTTTGCTGATTTAACTCAATTTATAGATGATATCAAACCTAGTAGTTTAAGTATTAGACGGAAGGTATGCGTAACTCAAATTTACTTATCTATGCTTGTAGAGTTTTATTTTCAGGCGGCTTTCGTATAATCTTATTTATATTCTAACAAAAAGAAGAAGTGGCGAGAAAATTAATATTCCTTTAAAAAGATATTATCTTTAGTTAGATGTAACTGAACTGAAAATCAAAACTAATATGAGTTTCGTTACCTATAAATCAAAACAGAGTTTTTGCAGTTTTTTACTAATACTAAGTAATGGAAATATATCTCCAAACATTGGAAAAATCAGTCGCTTTTTTTGTACAAAATGATCAACAACGTTTATATCTAAATTGATAATATAAACACTAAGTCTCAACCTTGGTTTCTGAAGAAAATAATTTTTTTTTAAAACCCAATACTTCGAAAACCTGATAATTATAACTAACAATTAACCTAACTGACCTAACCTAACAGTTAGGTTTTCGTGGTCTTAAAGGTAGTTACAACTTAAATTTCCATTATCTTATTGGATAATTGAAGGCCTGGTGAAGCAGACACAGCAATCTGTGAAAAGTCGCCTACTGAATTTAATCCAAAGAAACTAATTTTCTCCTTACACGTCCTACTATTGAGATTTTATAATAAATAACGTTAAAACTAGTATACTTACCTATTAAACAAAAATTTACAAATGTTTTTCTACTTTTATTATTAGTACTTATTGAAACCAAAATCAAAAATTGAATTAAAATTTGAGAAGAAAGAATACAGAAATTCTCATCAAATTTACGCTTAAAGGAGTGTTTCTGGAGACCCAAAACCCCGTTTTTCCGGGGGGTATTCCATACCCCTAGTAAAGCTCCCTTCTGTCCAAGACTTCGTCATTACTAAATAAGGTATATAAAAGGGTTACTTAAAATTCATTTTGTAATGTACAATATTTCGTGTTGTTTTGTGTGTCAATTTTGTACAAAATGCCAATCTTTTTGGACAAGCAAAGTTATCACTAGAAACTAGAAGGAATATTTTTGCATTACGAGAATGTGGATTTTCTATCAGAGTAATTGCTGCATGTATGGGTTTATCGGTAAGATAATTTTTTATTTTGCTTTTGATAGTATTCTTTAATATTAAAAGTCTTTTCAATTTTAAACATGGGTATATATGTATACCTATTTTGTAGGTATTATATGATGTATAATTCAGATTGCACAATTATTCACCTACGTCACAGGAAATTGCTTATAATGAAATTATAAAAGTTTTAGTCACATAGCAATTGTGTATCAAGCTTTTCATGTCCCTCAAGTTAGCAATACAAAGTTAGCAAAATCAAATAAAACATAATTAGGAATTTGTTACTAATTTCTTTTCTTATCTTTTTAATTATGCATTAAACTTGAGGCAAGTTAGTAGTACACCATTCTAAAGAGTGTTTTGATGAATCGGTATTCGGCTTAAAATGTGTGTAGAATTTGTTGCTAAATTGTTGTTAAATAGTTGTAAAAGAGAAATCAGATATCTTTATTATTATTGTACACACATTTTAAACAGGAAATAAATTCATTACAGCAGTTTTTAGAATGTTGTACAGCTAACTTGCCTAAAGTTAGCCGAAAAACGCATAACTAGAAAAGTAAGAATGTTACAATTTTTTTTCTTTCGCAACAAATTCTTAACTATATTTTATTTGATTCTGCTAACCTTGTACTGCTAACTTGAAAGACGTAACTTTTTCACTTAAATTAATAACATTACTTTATCGGTGCCTTTCAGTAAACGTAAACCTTTTTGCGCAGTTTTAATTAACTATTATTTATTTTATTAGAAAAGTGTGGTCCATTAGTGGGTTCAACGCAAAGAACAAGACTCGGAAAATGATCGTCCCTTGCGGACCGCCCATAGAAGTGTAATGCCATCTCTTTTATCCAGACTTGAAAAAGACAACCTTATCCAAGATGCTCGTTTGACTCCAATCAAAAGTTCCTCCACCACTCGCGAAAGACTACAGCTACAATGCAGTTTGCAAACAATAAGGAATACTTTAAATGCCAAAGGTATAAGCTGCTATCGACCGGTAAAGAAACCTGTAAAAACTGAAGAAAATGCCTACCGGAGATTGCAGTTTTTATAAGAACATTTAAATTTTGATTGAAAAGGTAATGTTTTTTTAGATGAAAAACCTTCTGCACTTCCCAAGATAATAAAAAAGTTTTTTGGAGGCCACGTAATTCTAGATATGAATCAAAAGATGTGCAACCTAACAAAAGAAGTGGGAGAATCAGTGCTTCGTACTGGGGATAGATGAGTGATGCTGGCCCAGGGAAACAAACACGTGTCGATGAACGTTTAACTGCTCAAAGTTATCTGACGGTTTTGGAAGACGTTATGTTGCCCTCCGTACGAGCAGTTGATCCCAAAGGACCAATTTGGTTTGTTCAGGACAATTCTCCTATATATACGGCAGCGGTGGTTCAAGAATGGTTTTTACAACATCCAGAAGTGGAAAGAATCCGTTGGCCACCTGTCACCGGATTTGAACTCTATCGATAATTTGTGGGCGGCGGCCGTGCGTGTATGGAACGACGAACTGAACAATAACAAAAAAATACGAAATATAAACAACTTGCATAGCCATATTAATACCGTATGGTAAAAATTTTGAGGAGCTAATGTATGTGCCAATTTAATCAATTCGGCGCCAAACCGTCATTCAAATATTTAAATAAAATAATGAATACTTTATAAAATTTTAAGCTTTCGCGGTCGTTATGTTAATGATTGTAAGCGACTTTCGGCTTAGACCGCGTCGTAGTTAAACACCCAGACTTGGGCTTGGTCCTAGTCTCTTCTTGAGAGCCAAAACAAGAAGTAGAACTTGGCCTTTGCAGTATTGTCGTTCGTGAACCCACTGACGTTTCGCAAGACATTGCAGCTTGCATCTTCAGAGTGGTAAATGTCATTGACGTTGCATAGCCATATTAATACCATATGGTAAAAATTTTGAGGAGCTAATGTATGTGCCAATTTAATCACTTTGGCGCTAAACCGTCTATAAGAATGTCTAACCAATAATGGATATTACACCCATTACTAGCATATAAAATACAAATATTTAAATAAAATAATGAATACTTTATAAAATTTTAAGCTTTCGCGGTCGTTATGTTAATGATTGTAAGCGACTTTCGGCTTAGACCGCGTCGTAGTTAAACACCCAGACTTGATCTTGGTCCTAGTCTCTCCTTGAGAGCCAAAACAAGAAGTAGAACTTGGCCCTTGCAGTATTGTCGTTCGTGAACCCACTGACGTTTCGCAAGACATTGCAGCTTGCATCTTCAGAGTGGTAAATGTCATTGACGTTGCATAGCCATATTAATACCATATGGTAAAAATTTTGAGGAGCTAATGTATGTGCCAATTTAATCACTTTGGCGCTAAACCGTCTATAAGAATGTCTAACCAATAATGGATATTACACCCATTACTAGCATATAAAATACAAATATTTAAATAAAATAATGAATACTTTATAAAATTTTAAGCTTTCGCGGTCGTTATGTTAATGATTGTAAGCGACTTTCGGCTTAGACCGCGTCGTAGTTAAACACCCAGACTTGGGCTTGGTCCTAGTCTCTCCTTGAGAGCCAAAACAAGAAGTAGAACTTGGCCCTTGCAGTATTGTCGTTCGTGAACCCACTGACGTTTTGCAAGACATTGCAGCTTGCATCTTCAGAGTGGTAAATGTCAGTGACGTTGCATAGCCATATTAATACCGTATGGTAAAAATTTTGAGGAGCTAATGTATGTGCCAATTTAATCAATTCGGCGCCAAACCGTCATACAAATATTTAAATAAAATAATGAATACTTTATAAAATTTTAAGCTTTCGCGGTCGTTATGTTAATGATTGTAAGCGACTTTCGGCTTAGACCGCGTCGTAGTTAAACACCCAGACTTGGGATTGGTACTAGTCTCTCCTTGAGAGCCAAAACAAGAAGTAGAACTTGGCTTTTGTCGTATTGTCGTTCGTGAACCCAAACAAACTGACGTTTCGCAAGACATTGCAGCTTGCATCTTCAGAGTGGTAAATGTCAGTGACATTTACCACTCTGAAGATGCAAGTGTACCTACATGCCAATTATACTTAAAAAGTTCTACCAGTCACAACCCAAATGTAATTTAAATTCAGATTTAGGAAAATCATATAGTAGAGATAAAGTGTGATGAAAATTATATTAGATTAGAATTAACTGTAAATAGCTATAGGTTTACTATCAAAATGTAAAAGAGTTTGTGTTATTTTAAAAATAATTGTGTTAACAAGAACAATGTAATACAACGGTAATACTTAATTAACACTATTCTAATATATCAAAATTACATTACAATCAGATAAAATTACAATTACACTTATTGATTTTACGTATGTCATTTATAATGAGAAGGACATCGTTTTCTATAACGCAAATAATTTTTATATAGAAATCACTTTTTACTCATAGAAATCGTTTTGTTCCGTGTTCGTATCAGTTTTCCCGTCTTTCAAATAACACTTCAATAAAAAAAATTACTCGGAAACCACATGTTAAAATTAAATATAAACATACAGTGTGTATTTTCAATCCATTCGTAAAACGTAAATTCACTAAGAAAAATAAAAGAAACAAAAATTACACGCACGAAACGATTAATTATTTGAAGCGAGTGTTTTGACAGCAGTACTTATTGTTGTTTCGCACTTTGCTTATTGCCTGTTTTTGCAACAGTAATATCATATTTAGCATAACTTCGTGGCTGAAGTTATAATTACCGACAAAGTTCTTTAACTTTTTTTGTACAAATTTACATAAAAACGCTTCCGTTTATTTTTAATATCTTGCTTTAGTTAACATTCTACTCTAAAAAAATCATTAACTAATCTACTAATGTAAAATTTTTAAAATAATAAAATAACAAATAAGTGTGTAATAACTTATTTTAAAATTGTTGTATAAATTTGAAGAAATTAGACAAATTATCAATTCCGTAAATTTCAAGACAGAATTTATCACATCAATCATAGCAATGAATTATATTCGACTAAAATAAAAACTAATAATACCCAGACAAAATAATAAATTTGAAAAATGATATAGTTATTTACAAATTTTTATTGACAAATAATTATAAGAAAATTGGCTAGCTGTAAGCGGTTTAGTGTGCGTCAAAACATAAAAGTAAGTGTACGATAATGAACGGCTAAGTGGATAATAAAAAATATCAGAAAATTACTATAGAATAACCCACGTCTAATAAAAAAGCATTTGTAAACTAAATGCTTTCGTTGAACAATTTTGGTACGATAAGTGTCTTTCAATTAGACAGAACGGTTTCATTATATCGTAAATTAGGTAAGAGTTCCTTTAGTTAACCTAATTAACTAGTAAAGATACAAGTTGAAAAGTTATCGGAGTATCCATGTTAAATTAAACTGTTAGGTACAAAAGAATAACCTGTAAGATACGTTTATCGTGATTGCTTTATCTGACGTCAAAACAATTGTTGTTGTTTCTCACGTAACATATATGTTAGGCAACCAACATTGCTTAGATTGGTATAAAGTAAAACAAAAATTAACAAATAAGAAATCGAATTTGTCATCTCTAAATAAAAATTAAGTAAATAATTAAAAACGGTAACACATTAACAATACTTGTTTTTTGACAAAAAATAGGTACTCTAACAATTGTTTAAATAACCGATGTTTAATATGTTGTTGTCATAACTCTTTTCTTTTTACGTTGGAAAACATTATGAAGCCGATCAAATTCAATATTTCGAACACTTTCATTGTAGAATTGTTGAATAAATCTAATTGTAGCTCGACTGATATGAGCACTTGCATTGTCTTGCTGAAAGTAACTAAACTGAAATTTCTTTGTCATTTAACTGCGTGACTCAAAATATCTATAACGTTATGCATTACATTTGTAAGAAAATATCGAATCGATTATTCTTCTTCTTAACATTTCAATCCTTACACCAACATTCAAAAGTTGTAATCTCAGTTTTCACAAGTTTTTACATATCCCATTAAATGAAATCATGCTTCCTTCATAAAGAAAGTTAAATCCAACATATTATCGTTATTTAAATTTTGATTAAACAATTCGCAAAATTGTACACGTTGCATGAAGTTGAAAACATGTAGTTCTTAATAGACTGTAATTTTGTTTATATTTCACTTTGTTGTAATTTACTCATAATGCCTAGGATACAAAATATGTAAACATAACAACTAGGGCGTTATGAAAAGGCGTTATCAATTTAGAGAGCATTATAAATTCATAACAGCCTCCCATAATACTCTTTCAAAAGCGATGTTTATGTTCACATTTTCGTTTAAGTTTTGATGGTAACAAGTTTTCTATTCCTTCTTGTTCATATTTTTCAATATATTAATAATGCAGATTTATGTGACTATAAAATCAATTTGACAAGTAAATAATTAAACGTCAAACTATTTATTGTTCTAAACTACTAGATATACTTGTAATAAAAAGTTAAGTAATAGGCGATTCAATTTAAGATTCAAGCGCGTCTAGCGGCAAAGAACGAACTAACGTTGCAATGATAAACGTCATAATTACCTTTATTTCAATACTATTTATACTACTTCTTTTTGTGTTGTTACAAGCTTTTTCTGAAACCAAAGTTTAATTTATGTACTTTATAACCTTTTTTTATAGTTTGATAAGTTTTTTCGGCATTACATAAGATTTACTAATATTATTTGTGATTCTAAATTAGTTCGTATACAGGTTAGAAATTGCATTCACTAGTCGTTTTATTGTGGTTTAATAGTTTTGTGGTTTAGTTTAGTGCTATAAAACAACACGATATTTACTTACAGCTCAATTTACAGCTAGCATAGTTAGATTGGGCTCTTAATAGTTCAATTAGTCACTAAGAAACAGGAATTTTACTTTACATGTAGGTACATTGTTTTGTCATCGTAAACTTCATCAGGCATCGGCTTTATGTAATTTTTTTTTTGTAATAAAGTGATGGTCAGCACGTTTACTTCGTAGTGTTTTGCTTGCTATTTCAGTTGTAGTTCTAACTGTGAGATATTGCATGGAAGGCAAATGTAGTGTCGAAGCCCTTATTTTTTAACTGCCGGGCAGTTTGTCTAAATATATGTAATTTTATCATTGGCGCTAATGTAAAATTATAATAACAATTAAATATATACTTGTTTGATAAAAATAATTTCATATTTAAAAATGTTGCAAACAAAGTTTCATATTTTTTTCTAACAGATTTTCCAAGTTATAATTTCACCACTCGGGCTGCATGTTGTTCAACAAGTTTCTCAGTTTGTAACCTGCGTTTGGGGATTGCAGCAGTTATCTTTTTATGTCAGACCCCGTAATTAGATTCTGCTGGCTGAATTTTGTTTTTTTGTTTTTCTTCGATTGATTAGTTCAATGTTAGCATCAAGAACGTTTTGCTCGTTATTTTATTGCGTGTGATTTAAGTTTATTGGTATTTCAAGTTGTTTTACAATCATTACTGGTATTTTTTTGAATGCATAAAGTTCCGTGGTTTTGATTTTGATTTAGTATTTTACTTGTTTATCTCAGTAAAATAACAATTCTCTATAATTTACGACTTCCTTTTGGAATGTAATTTGATCCATTTTTCTTGGTATTTATACTTTGTTTATGTTGGGCTATTTTATAAAGCGCGATTACAAGCCACCTGCAATTTAGCGAGCTAAGCATTTTTAGTGAGAAATGTTTTCTGCCGAGGGGCTACGTGTCAAAATGCACATGGCCAATTATAGTTTTCATCTTTGTTAAGTTCGTTTGTTTAATGTTCTATCTTCTACAAAGATTTTACAGCGCAAGTACATGAAGTTAAGTAGGGATACGAAGTTTTAAAAGAGGTAAAATTTTGGTTTTGGGGATGAATCGTTGGTCGCAATTGAGAAGTACCGGAGACTGAGATGTAGTTGAGTGATTAGGGTACTTTTACCCTATCGTTATGTATTACCGCGGAAGTTAGTTGGAACCGTGAAAATTAAGTGTGGTGGTGGAAAAGTTTGATTTTCCAAATTTCGTAATTTACGGTTTAAATAGACTTCATGGTTTCCAAAAATAAACAATCACGTTCGAGGGATTTAATGTCGATGTGTTATGTGGAAAAATCCTAATTTCGCCGTTGTGCGGTTATAAATTAAATTGTGAAATAAATCTTCCGCCGTCGTTCTATTGTTTGGGGGTTCCATCGACCTTGCATTCGACTACGGTACACCTGGAGCGGCCGGAGTCAATCTAAAGTCGTAGCTTTCGGAAACCACTGTGACTCGCAGTTCACCTGGAATCTACAATTAAGTAAAGGTATTTATCGATTTTGGTTATTACCGTGTAGTGAACCGCGATTGAAATGAAGTAAAAGCTTTGAATTTGAGCCGATTGAATTAAGACTAACGTTAAATTTAATTATTTCAAGTAACACTTAAAGGTGTTTGCGTGAAGTTAAATGTAATTAATTTCGTTTTGTGCGTATGTAAAAGTAAATCGTATTCACACATAAAAGATAATGTAACGATATGTAAACTATATTTTGTTTAGTTCGAAGTAAAGTTTCAGAAGTATATTTTATAACTTATATATTTTTAGTTTAATTGAATTGTTTATTACTTATGCGGTCAAGGCCTTGAAGTTTATTTGTATTAGGTTTTATTTGAAAACGTCGAGTTAACGCTATTATTAGTATTATTTTCTTTTTATATATATTTTAATTTTTGTATTCAGATTGTTTTTTTTTGTTGTTTTGTTTTACTTACTTATTTTTATTTCATTTCTTTTATTCAAATTTGTTTAATATTCTTTATTACTTATTTTTTTTTTATTCAATCAATAAATGTTAAATTGTTAAACTGTAAAGAGCTTTTATTCATTCAGCTGCCTCGTACATAATTTTTGTTTTTAAGTGTATTTCAGACTAGTTACAACTCAAGGTAAGTTCCGGGGTTGTAACCAACCAGATGAGCTTTCGGGTTATCAGGGGTCCGGAAGCTACCCTCATCGTGACCTTGATTGGCGCCCTTACCGATTTTTGAGTCTTTTACCGTTTTAGTTCGATTTTATGTCAATCTCGTTTCCAAGTTATCACGGAATTTTAAATTATAACCTACCCCATCTCCATTGAGCTAGTGGCACAACACCGTTTATGTTACCTCATTTCAGGCAGTGACTTTGTGTTAACTTTGGCATGTAACAAGTTGCATAATTGTTAATTATGTGCATTTTTTGCGAAATATACTTAAGAGCAAAAATTCAAAATAAAACAGCAACAAATTGAGTACGCGTATTAAGCTATCATTGCAACGGTAGTTCAAATCGTCGCCGCGAGTTAGCGTATCGCTTAGTTTGAATCGCCTATTGTTTATTTTTAGTTTAAATTTTATACAAAGTGAAAAATAAAATCATGTATGCACCATGGCATTACTTGACGAATTCGCCCATCGAGCAACATAACGTACATCACTCGGGCCAGAAACCCTCGGGCTGAATTAAGTTGCTCTGCGGGCGTAATCATCTTAATAACGCATTTGGTGCATAAGTAGCTATTTTTTGTATGCGTTTTGTACCTATACACAAATAATTTTGTAACCGCATAATTCGGACTTAAAAATTTAAAAACATACAACATTGTATTGCTCTTTCATTAACCGTTTTAAAAATATTATCACTTTAAGCTAAAACAAGTCTACTTTGGTATAATATTTTTGAAACAAACCTTAAACTAAACATAATCATTAATTTGGATTCTACGTAAAATATAAAAATTAAACATATTTTGTAGTAGTCGGACGAACTATTGTGGAATTAACAATTTTATGTGAAAATAATAAATGCAGATTAATAACTAGAAAAAATTAACAAAACAAACCAAAAAACCCAAACTATTTAGGTCAATGTTCGAAATGTGGACCGCGCGTTGCTAAACAGTTTTCAATCTTTTCCAAAATCAAAAGTTTTACCCGTAACAATATTTCAGCGGAAATGGATTAACCCTCCGGTTGACGGGCTGGGTCTGTGAAGCCCAGGCAAATCTTTTTTTTGTTGTATTTTTGAAATATTTTTTTAAATTTCTATAGCTTTTTGGTACTTTTCTAACTTTAATAAAGACATGTTTTCCTTAATTTGTTTTAATTTTATAATCTGTCGTTTGGATGCGAGAAAGGCTTTGGGCTTGTCAGACCCAACTCGTGTATTCGCATGAGTTTTTTTCCTACAATTTATTTTTTCCTATTTTGTAAATGGATTAAGGTTGTGTCGTTTGTTGGACCTTTCTCTAGTTTCTAAGTATTCACGCAGAATCTTTTGCATACGGGTAAGTACCTAAATTTCAATTTTTTATAGTTTCTGCGTGTTTTGGATGTTACCAAACGAGTTTAGGGGATTTACCTTTCTTACTCTAAATATTTGATCTTTTTTAGAGGAATCCCAGTTTTTTACGAACTTGGTTCGTACTATATAAAGCAAGACAAGAGATTTTTTGTTTTCGTTTCTATTGGAAGTGCAACTGAAACTTAGTCGTATTTTCCATTTGTGATATTTTCCATTTGTCACTTTTTACTTTTGTTTGGCAAGATGGATGCTTATGAACGGGAAATTATTAGACTGCATGCACTTTACGATGTAGCAACCCCGGAAGTTTCTAAAGCATTTGAGTCAGTACACGAAAGGGCACAAGACATAATTAACAAACACGATACAGATACGGAACAAGAAGAACCAGATGAAGATGGCAAACAATCAGATACTTCTAGTACAATCTCCTGATCTCTGTTTTTTTATGGAGGAGATAGAACCAAGTGGAAAAAACATGCCCCAGGCCAACGAGTTTGAACAAGGCAGCAAAATATGGTTACCCAAATGCTTGGTGTTCGTCCAAGTGCAAGAAACGCAAACACGCCAGTGTCAGATTTTTTGAAAAAATTTTAAACACAGTTATCAAAAACATCAATTTGTATATAAAAAAAGATGCAAGAATAAATACGACCAAGTACTGTAGTTACGTCCTCCTATTATATTTAATTAATGAATTGGTTAAGAACACTCTTCACTAGGAGGGGCAAAATAAAACCACTTTAGATTTTTTATATTTGCACGAAACGTCGCCATATAAAAAATCTAAAGTGGTTTTATTTTGCCCTTCCTAGTGAAGAGTGTTCTTAACCAATTCATTAAATAAATACGACGTTGTACTAACGGTTTGCTGTATTTGGCCGGTTCCCAGCATGTTGAGCGAAAAAAATTATACGAACTTATCGTTCGAGCAGGGCTTAGGACTCTAATTATTTCTTGCTAGCTTATCTCAGCAATGATTAATGTTTCTGATGAAGTGCATACGTTTCGACAATTCCGATAAACTTACTGCCGTTAAAGACATATTTGAAAAATTCAATAAACAACTTGAAAAACAGTGTGGGTAAATATGAGTCTCTAGATGAAATGTTGTTTAAATTTCGTGGAAAATGTAGCTTTCGTATCTACATTCCAAATAAACCCAACTAACATGGGTTTAAAGTGTTTTCTACAGTAGATGCAAAAACATTTTAAACGTCGCATTTGCCAATCTACATGTGCTGGAAGCCAATCTAAAGATCCCTTTTAGATAGACAATTCTGTAACAGCTGTCATTCTAAGAATGACGAACCACATCTCAGGAACTTGAAGGGATGTTACCATGGATTTGATTTTGCGAAAATTAGAAAGATATGACCCGATAATTCAAAGGTTTTTTTTTAATTCTTGGTTTCGTTCTTAAACTATGTTTTTAAGTATGAAATCTACGGTTATCAATGTTATCTATTTTAGGCAAAGTATCAATCAAATCTTCGTAAAAGAATTAAGTATACGCATTTCATCAGTCAACGTTATATGATTTACGGGAATTGCATCATATTACGTCATTCCAATAAGTCGCATGATGACCACACCCAAATAGAAAGTTGCGCAATTCGTAAGTGATAAAATACCTTCGATGACACGTATGTAAATAACCTGTAAATATTAGTTTTAAGTTAAGTTTTGTTTTTGGTTTCAATATTTAACCCTTCGTAGATAAAAAAATATTGTGACGTCCAATTTAGAAAACTTTTGTGATTATCAAGTTAAAAATGTTAATTTTAAGAAACGTTAAAATTCCCACGACTCTAATTTTAATAAATATGAAAATTTCTCATTGCTCTTATTTGGTTTGTGTCTTTAATGTGTGTTTTAAATAAATATTTTTATGAGCTAGCTGGTGCATTAATTCATTTATTTGTTATGCGTTTGATTTATGTTAAGTTAAATTTCGTCGTAACTGTTGAGGTTACAAAAGTCTTTATTTTTTGCATACCATGCCGATACGACCCTTACTTCATATGCCCCAAAAAAGTCAAAAAATGCATTACTTGTATCGTCAATGCACTACGATGACAAAATAGACAAAAATACTGGTACTAATAAAAAAACCAGAGCTACTAACATTCCACAACTCTACAAAACGCAGTGTTGATGTAGTCGACAGCATGGTTACATCTTATAATATAGCTCAAAACACAAGATAATGACCATTGGTAGTTTTTTTGGCATGTTCAACGTAGGAGCAATCAACGCATTCATAATAAATAAAACGAACAATCCAGGTGGAGAATTTTCAAAAACCTAACGACTATTTTTGGAAAATTTGGGCAAAACGTGATAGAAAACATGAAACTACGAGCAAATAGTACCAACTCTACCACGAAAAGTAAGACCATTAACGGCTAAATTCTCTGGTGTTTCAGTCACAGAAGAGCCCCGATCAACGACTTCAACTGCTCGAAGAAGGTGCACATTCTGCAAAAACCGAAAATCAAGATATTTGTGCAAGTTTTGTGGTTCCTGTATTTGTTTGGAACACACAAAACCATGCTGCACCGACTGTGCGGCAAAATTTGATTAACTGTATTTTCCATTCAATATTTTGTGTCATATTTATGTACACTCATTTTGTATTCTTTTTACACTTATTCAACCATATACTTTTCAAATAATTGTATGTTACTGTTATTGTCATTTTTGTTTTTTTGATTTATAATTTCTTTTGAAAACTTGCATTACATGTAACTTTTTGTAAGTAAATCGAACTGCCAAGTTAATGTTTTTTCACAACTATTTTTACTCTTAGTAGTGCAAAATAGACCAGGGTAACAAATGCTTACCAGAAACCGAATTTATGAATGTGTAATTAGCGAAAAAAAAATAAAACCCGTCGAATGGTGTGATTCTGAATCCACCCGTCAACCGGAGGGTTAAAACATAATTGTGATTCTTTTTTTTTTGTGTATTTCGCTTGTGGTGATCAAGTGTTTGTAAACTTAAATTTAGCTTTAGAGAAAGAAATCCAAGTGCCCAAGATCGCGCTGACCAGTTTTGTACAACCCTGCGTCCTATCTACCTCATAAGATAATTTGTATTGAGGTATTGCTTAATCTTTGATTGCATAGTGTAGAGGAGCACCATCGTGTTGAAACCACGTTGCTTAAATTCTATCTAGGTTGATATCTTTTAAAACTTCTGAAAAATGATTTTCCAATAACTTTAAATATCTTTTTCAAGTGAAACTTCCATAAAAAAAGAAGGATCAATCACGTTATAATTTAATACACCACCCCACACATTAACTGACAATCGGTGTTGGTAATCATTTAAATTTCTATTACTGTAAAACGTTTCGAAAATACAAAATTGAACTCTTCGTTGATTTTATAAGTTACCCATTGACAAGAACGCCATGCACGAGTGTAACGTGCCACTTAACAATGGGTGAGGTGGAGAAAAAGAAAAATAATAATAATATTATACCCAGATGTTGTGCTTACTCTTTGGCTAGCCTCACCGCAGATGGTCGTAGGTCAAGATCCAAGTACATACAGCAATCCTCCTGAGTAAGCAAAAGCCCGTTGCGCCACCTTTTTTCCAATAATAAACCAATGTAAAATGTCTAGGCAAAAAAAAGGAAAATTCCTAGACCTGTAAATCCCCAAGGTACATTTCCCAACTCAAAAATACCCAAAATCCAATAATAACTATTTATTACGAGAAATCCTCTTGAAAGTAGACAATAAATATCTACTGGTACGCCACTGGTTACACATAAACAATTAAAAAAGCAAATTACAAGCAGTAACAGGTCTCTGGAAGCAGAATTAAGATAACGTACGCTACCGTCAAAATTATAAACGGTAGCAAAAATTTTCGTTTCCGCCAGCGTTTTATTTATCATCGCCCAAAACCGGCGCGTGCTTTCTAAATCCTTATTAGTTACAATTCCGCATTAACTGAATAAAATTTATTATTTATATGTTTTGATTACAAAAAAATTTAATAGATTCGAATTCGGCGTAAATAATTACATACAAAATAGAAGCAGGCAATCAACGTATCAGCAATTGGGATAAGTAGTCTATAACTTTTACTTCCACATTTACGTGGTAACGTGACACTATGAACGGTACACATCGCGCAAACAGGATTCCAGACCCAAAAACGTTCGGTGAGTAACTTCGTTATTCCATTGCTTATAACGCCATTAAAACAGGAACGAAAGTAATAAGACGACAACCATAAGAAAAATAGCGAGCGAGAGAAGCTACTTTATGACGCCATTCGTGAAAATATTCCGTCACTTCGTTTATACGTAAAATATCCGACAAGATTTATTAAACATTTCAATTGTTCCCGTTTATACTTTGGCACATGTTAACTAAGAAATATTCCGGAAATCACTTCCTAGAAGGCCGACTAATTGCGCCCTCTACCCACACAAAGCTTCTAATATCATTCGAAGTCAGATAAAATACGCATAAAAACGGTAAGTTGCCTAACCATCAAGTGAAATTATTACCGAAGTAAGAAAATAATCGTTATAAACGAGCGAACCCGTTAATATCGTCAAGATTATTTATCGTCGATTAACAAACGAGTTAGTTTAAAAGTTTTTTCCGTTAATCGTATATTAGTAAAAGTGATAAAATTAAATGGAAACTATAGTATACGAGCTCATACGTTGATTTATATTGATGTCGCAGAATATCGTTAAATCAGTGGTTGTTAACGATTTTATTGATTGCTATACTAAACTGTTTATTAATGGAAATTCATTTATTGGCTCAATTTTTCATTAATAAGAGTCACAGACAAAAAAACTATAAAGTTTACCACAAAACCAACAAATTTATGAAACAATAAACTAGTAGAAAACCAATTTTTTTGCATAAATGAATATAAAAACTGTTTAAAACTAATATAACAATAGACGCAATTTAAATTACAAAAATAGTAATTACATGTACTTACAGGAGCTTTTCATTTCTAGTGGAAAATTATTGAATGCCATAAATACAAAATTTGACAAGAGATTTGGCGTAATAAACCTGACAAACAAATTTAATAAGAAGATTATTACACAAACACGTAAGCAATTTAAATTATAGGCGAGAATAAATTTAGACACAACCTTAACTGTGGAAAGATATACAGATGGCAGAATGACAAGCGGAGGTGACTTAACTAGAATTTAGGCAGCTTCATTACTATAAATTAAATCTAAAAGGTACTCAAAGTTTTATATTTTAAATTTTTGTAAAATTACTTTTAAATTATATTACACGCTATATAAATACGTTCCATGAAAAATAAACAATAATATGCGGATTTACATTACCATCCTTATAAAACAAAACGCCAACAAAACCGAAAAATTCTTTATTGTCTGTTTCGTCGAAAAATTATACGCAAAACGTTCCGCTACATGCATCAATATTTAACAAAGAACGGAACGTCGAAAAACGTTTAAAACAACAAACAAATGTTATAATTAACATCACTTTCAATAATGCGTTAAATTTGTTAATCCAACTGTGTTTGGTTTTTTTAAAATGAAGTACGTTGTCGAAATACAAATTACATTAACAATCTTAAAATAAAAACAGCTGGTCTAGTAAGTTTGTTTTCATTGTCACTTTTCATGTGTAAATCAAAATAAATTTTCAACATTTAAGTTCATAACGTTAATAAAACGTAGTGTTTCAGAAGATTAGATTAAACGTTTATTTGTTTTAAATTGTTTGGTTTAATTAAGTTGGATGTTAATGAAACAAAGTACATTATTTATTTACGTAGTACATAAAAAGCATATTAGGTAAAGTGAAACACTATTTTGTTAGAAATTATAAAACGTGTTCTACTAAAATTAGAACATCTTCTGGGTTTGGACCTAGTTGATGTAGTAACCGAAGATGCCAACTTTCGTAAGAGGTTTTATCAGGGCGTCGAAAAAAATCAAAAGCTTTAAGAAATAAACGATAATCTAACATAGAATCTTTACAGAGTTCGTGCCAAGCCAGATTTTATACTCCATAGAAGTGACTTAAAAAAAAGTTGGCTGCGTATTTATAGAGAAAGTATCGTCGCGGTGGGGTGAGCTCAACTCTGATTGGGTAACGTTCGAAAAAGGGCGTGTCGTCGATAAACGAGTAACAACTGGGAACCAAAAGGAGATAATTCAAAACCGTTGTCACGATTGATAATTTCCTATTAAAGACGAATGAAGATTCTCAACCACGCTCATTCACTAACATCTCAGCTAGCTGTGTGACGTGTTGTTACCAACAGGAACCGTTGGTACATATTAGTAAATGTTTAAAAACTCTTAAGCATTCATAAAAATGTATTCTAAATAAAGTAATAAAGTTTTTCATTTCAGTTTTGTAACGTTATCGATAAATGACGATACTGAACCCTAAAGAAACTATTGTGTCAATAAACTTAAGCAGATTTAGTTTGATCCATAAAGTTTGTTAAGCTCTTAATTAACTATGTTACCCATCAAATTTATTCAAGACGCCGAAATTGTTCTTGATTTTGATATTCTAATAAAAAAAAATTTAGTTAATCTAAACAATGTCAATAATAATGCCACGATAAGTAAAACAAAATCAGTTTCATTAAACATTTTGCTAAGTTTACACCACAAAATCTTTAGACAAAAGAAATGATGATCTGAAAAATGTATACAATTAGTGTTAAAATTTTAATTTTCAAGTAATCCGGACCTGGCAAAGTTTTCATCTGGATAGTAGACTAAGCCACGCCCAGTGGTTCCACTTTGTGCATAGAAAATAGATGCTTTATGCTATCTCCTTTTATAATAACTCAATGATTAATTTTTTGGAAAAAATGCCACTAGTGAGACATCGAAATATCGGTCAGCGTACGCGCAACGTAAGTCAACTACATGATCGTTGAGTCAATGACACTGACACAGAGCGTAGATAGTGTTTGAAGTCAAATTCCAAGTGCGATCCATTATGACTCCGGATATTTTTAATAATTTATCGTTTTCACCTAGTTTTTGTCAATTTACGTTCAAAGAAGAATTGATCAAGAAAGTGTTCTCGAATATTAGTGCAAATTACAAAAGCATGTTTGATTGAGCCTTTTTTTAGCAAACAATAAGGAGGTAGATGATTTAAACATAATAATTCAAATCGTTGGCCAATTGCAATGATTTAAGTCGATTGATTGATTGTATTACCAATCTAAACAAAATTGTCAATTATTCAATTGAATTCCTCAATTCATCGGATTAGCCGCCGCAAAATTTGCATCTCAAAATCGGGTCGGTGATAATCTGTTACCCAATCAAGATCGTGATTGTAGTAACAATAATCGTAGGAGAGTGTAAAAACGCAGATGTCATGTTTCCAAGAATACAACTGATTCCAACCGAATTGCCGTTTCAATTTAAACTTGCCAAGCTGCTGGTTTGTCTTACATTATTATTATTACTATTAAACTAGCGAGAGGCGGCATAGCCGATTATCTCGCACCAACAAATTATATTTCAGTACAGTGCAAAAAATAAAAAATTATACAAAATAACATAGGACAATATGAAGTAAACAATAGAGCGGGTAATTATGGTTAAATAGTTAATTTAGACATCGTTTGAAGTGTCTGATTGATCTAGCGTTTACAATATCATTACATAAAGAGTTCCATATATTATTCACTCGAAGAGCAAAGAAATTTTGGCGACACTGACAGTGAAAGCGCAAATGAGTTAATTTGACCACATTTCCTCGTAGGTGGGTGTTGTCACTTAATGTAAACATGCTGAACAAAGGGCAGTAGTACTAATTATGTAGAAATTTATACGTCTCTGTCAGGTCTACATGATTTCTTCGTTCCCTAAAATTGTAGAATTGTTAGCAGCTGGTCATAAGGTAGCCTTCTTATATTCTAGATAAACTTTGTGGCTCTGCGTTGGACCCTTTCCAGTACTTCAATGTCTTTAATTAAGTAAGGATTCCAGACACTACAACTAAACTCTAAGAGTGGACGCCCATAGGTTTTATACAGTTTCAGGAACACTTAAGGTTTTAAAGACTTGAAGTTGATCTTGATCATATACAATAAATTGTTGGCTTTTTTTACAAGACGGGTGATATGCGATGACGATTTTAGGTTCTTGGTAATAATTATGCCGAGGTCCGTCTGTTCATCGATTTTCTTGAGAAGTCTTTCTTCTAGGTTATAGTCTAACATGGGATTATTAGCTCTAATGTGTAAGATTGTTAATTTGTCTGTGTTGAGTGTTAGCAGCCACGTTTTAGTCCAGCAACTCAGTTTATCGAGGTCTGGCTGCATGATGTGAGCATTCTGCAATGGATTATTAAATAATTTTGTGTCATCGGCAAAAACACTCGATGTTGATTGAATATTTAAGGTTAGATCTGCTATATAAACTAGGAATAATACGGGACCAAGGACTGATCCTTGCGGTACTCCGCTTCTTACTTGATAATATGTAGATAGAGCGTCATTTACCCGCACTTGATA
The DNA here is from genome assembly GCA_035610365.1 of Aquatica leii. Taxonomy (NCBI): domain Eukaryota; kingdom Metazoa; phylum Arthropoda; class Insecta; order Coleoptera; family Lampyridae; genus Aquatica; species Aquatica leii. Next base: position 21,686,902 of record CM069432.1, on the reverse strand, counting down.
AGCACGATTGGACAAGAAGTTTGTGATCCATTTCAGTAGATTTTCTCTCACACCGTAGTGTTCGAATTTCAGCAGCTGCCTCTGGTGAGGGACTTTATCAAACGCCTTCTCAAAATCCACATAAATGACGTTTAGCAGCATATTTGAAAAAACCAATATGCCCTGTATGAAGCCATGCTGGCAGTCCGAAATAATGACATTCGCGATTAAGAATTCCGTAAGTTCGTTGGCTATGATTCTTTCCATACATTTGCAGACGACAGAGGTTAGGCTTATAGGGCGGTAGTTACTGGCTACGAGTTTATCGCATTTTTTAAATATAGGGACTATGACAAATTTTTTCCATTCGGGAGGGAGCAATCCTTGGCTCAGCGATAGTTGCAATAAGTTTGCAATAGGTTCGGCCAGGCTACCGGCACAAGTTTTAAAAAAAATTGAAGATACGTTGTCCGGACCTGGCACAGAATCGGCCGTAATGGTTGATAGTTGCTTTAGGACTATATTTCCTGTGATCAGAACATCTGTTAGTGAGTTTTGCACTCTTGTTGATTCTTCCATATCTGGTACAGGTAGTGATTCGTTCACGAATACACTTTGAAACTGTTGTGCAAATAGTTCGCTAGTCACAGCAGGATGGGAGTGCATAGCTCCATCTGCTGAGCGCAGGACTATTCTCGTTACCCGTGATGTTAAATTTTGTTTTATGTATTTATAAAACTGTTTGGGTCCCGCGTCATTTATTGATTCTTCATATCTGGTGGCGAAGGTCTTTTATTTATTCAAATGTTCCAGTTTTCTGTCCGCTTTGTATTTATCTCATAACCTGCGCCTTTGTCTTATGCGTGCTTTCAATTCAATTGTAATCCAAGGTTTGCACTTTCTAGATTTGATGATTTTTTGCGGTACATATCTGGTTTCTGAGATAGTGATGGCGTTCAATAACCTATTCCACTGTGTTAATGTATCGGGGTGGACTTCGTTTGAGGCTAAGGTTTCTTGTAAATAATGATTTATGTCAGGGTACTTCGCTCGCCAGCAGTTTAGTTTGATAGTTTCTGTTTTACTGACTGAGGCTTTTGCAGATATCGTTCATCACCAAACGTTGCGATCAGGAAATTAAAAACGCCAACAAATGATTGTCAAAACAATAAATTTCTACTTAAAATACATTTTAATTTTGATATTAATTTTAAACCCTCAGAATTAGAGAATTCAGTTTACTTCAGGTAATGTAATTTTATAATTATTTAATTATTTTATGTATTAAAACTAAATATACGTTTTCAGTGATTGAATTTAAACGGACGTTTTTGTACTCTCCATTCAAAACATTATTTATTTTCTATAAAATAATAATATTATATAAACTGAATTTTTGTTCACTCGAAATGAGAGTAAATCAACATCATTCATGAAAATGAAGATAAATAGGTCAAAAGTATTAAGAAACTGGATGAAGGCATTAGCTTTGTTTCTTCTGTCCATTACAAAATGCAAGCCATCATGTTACATTTTTTAGTAAAAGCAAATAGTAAAAATTGTGTTTCGTCTATGAAAAAAGAAAAAGGATTTCGAAATGTAGTTATCACATTGGACAATGGATTAAAACCAATATATCTGGACGAGGAAGAAAACTGTGTATTCACACAATTATATCTAGACGAAGACATAAAGCACACAACAGGATTGTTGCAAATGATTAAAGATTTGCAGGAATAACTTGATGTAAGTAAGAAATTTAAAGTATGTGAAGCTAAACGAAAGTTAAATCTGGAAAAAATTATAAGCAAAGGTGATCTCGGTTGGTTGAAAAATTTAATTCAGAATGTGAACGTTTTGATATTACTGATAAAGATAAATGTGAGGTTATGCGTGTATTTTTAGCTGATACTGCTGTAGATTGGTATTTGTCAAATATAAAACGAGGAGTGAAATATATTAGAACAATCATTTAAAGCAGTTTTTGGTGTTAAGAACTGGTCATGTGTGAGATATGCACTGCAATATTGATATATTAGTGGAGCCTTTTCTGATTATTTAATCACTAAACCAAGACTATTTTTAGATATTGAAAAAAATATCACCTAGACTAGTTTAGTTAATTTGATGGCGATTGGACTGCCTTTACATATCCAAAGTAAATTAAAACGATCTAATATTATATCACCAGAAAAATTGTTTGAAGAAGTGGCAGATATGGATATACTATTAGACTTCCTGTACGAACAAAAATTAACCAGAATTCAAACAAAATAGACGATGCGGAAGTCAAAATGCAGAAACAGATATCGTTGCCTATTTCAAGTAATAGAACTGCCTGTAAAGTGCGTGAAAAGCTAAATCATCCAAACAGGTTTCATTTGGAAAAAATCTTTTGGAATCGGGATAAAATTAACAAACAGGGTAATGTAAATATAAATGAAAATGATAGTTACAATACAAAGATGCCGTTTTTCAAGTAATGAATGTTTGTGATAGAAAAGATTTACAATCGCTGTCAGATAAATGTGCACCAGCTCAACTGTATCATTGATAAATAAAAATGTTATTGATAAATCTATATATATAAAAATGTTATGTTGGTTTGTGTACGCTTCAAAAACTCAAAAAGTTCTGCACCGATTGAGTTGAAATTTTAACATGATATAAAATCCGCATCAAGGATTGTTTTTATATATTTTTTGCATCAGTCACATATCTGCGACCGCGAGAAAATAATTTTTTTTAACGATCAGCTGTTTACCAGTAACCGCGCTATCTGCCATAAGCTAGGAAAACACTCGCTGACAACCGAAATAATACTGACGCAGTCACATGAGAAACAATTTCGTTCCCAATTACATGGTTTATTTACAAAAAAATTTGCATCTAATTCTGATTATTATACAATCTGAATTAAATATTCACTTAAATCAAGAATTTTTGGTGTGATAGTGTTGTGATCGAACTGCGCCTTTCACCAAATCGTAAGTAGAGGTTATATTTTATATCAAAGATGGACAGTAAAAATATTATTAACTGACAGGCAAAATAAAAGGACTTATTATAATTCAAGTGAATTTCTAACAGAAGTGAGTGGTTATATCTTTTTTATTACATCTAACACGTGGACGTAATTATAGTATTTAGTAATTATATTATTTATTTTGGATTAACATCACTTTTAATGTATATAAATATAATTACATTAAATGTCAACCATTCAATCACAATGTGCCACTGCGACGCGTGGCAGGGTACAGCTAGTTAAGTATAAAATTTTTAAAAAGTTCTAATGTATTAAATTCTCTATCTGGTAGTACTAGAGGACGGACGACATTAAAATTAAAAATAGGTGATATTGGGGACGAAATAGATTTTTATGTAATACAAAATAACTTGTTTAAATATAAAATTTTACTTAGATTAAATGCTATAAGAAGATTTAGACTAGTGCAGGACGAGAATTCAAATATTTTACAGAAAAACAAAGACATATATTTAACAAACATTGTGAAAGTTAAAAATCAAGTTGGTTCTAGATCTATGAGCAATATAAACATAAAAAAAAACATATGAACTACAAAATTTAAAGAAAGATGACTTTAGGAACAAAGTTCTAAATGTTTGTGATAATAACAATAATTTGACTCAGAAAACAAAGATGAAAATATATAAATTAATTGAATATTATATAGATTGTTTTCCTGTGAATAAATATGACGTGGGACATATTACAAGCACAGAGAGTGCACGTGTTAAACTGTCTGTGGATAAATATGTTTTACAACGTTCTTAGTTCCAGGCAGAAAAGAAATTGAAAAACAGGTGTCTGAAGTGTTGGATGTAGGTCTGGTATCAGAATCAAGTTCACCTTTTGCTGCTCCGGTAACTCTAGCATTTAAAAAAGGTGAAGGTAAGACAAGGTTATGCATAGATTTTAGCCCATAGAGGCACAACCATTTTCTAGAATAGAGGATATGTTGGCCAAATGTTTCAATTGCTCAGACTTCAGTGTATTAGACGCGAATTCAGCATTTCGGTCATTACCAGTAGAAAGTGAGGATAGAGAAAAAATGGCTTTTGTTACAAAAACAGGGCATTGCCAGTTTAATGTTTTACCTTATAAAGACAAAAATTGACTTGCCATCTTTTAAAGAATTGTATCTAATATTATAAGAAAAAACAATTTAAGTGATTTTGCCATGAATTTTATAGATGATATACTAATCTTTTCTCATTCATTTGAAGAACACTTGCAGCATTTAATTCTTTAAAACAGCAAAGAGAATTTTAAATTTAAATTAACTAAGTGTAAATTTGCACAAAAATCTGTCAAATATCTGGGGCATATCGTTGAACAAAATAGAATTACGCCTTTAACAGATAATTTACAAGCAATAAAAAATTTTCGAGTTCCAACTAAAAAAAAATGTAAGGCAATTCCTAAGGAAATTTTACTATAAATTTATTGAAGATTGTTCAACAAAATTAAAACCGTTATTTGATATATTGAAAAAAGACAATAAATTTAATTGAAAGGATGAATACCAAAAATGTTTTGATAAAATAAAATTATATATGTGTTCCCCACCTATTCTAGCAATATTCAATCCAAACAAGCCAACTTACATCTACACAGATGCAAGTGGAGAAGGATTAGGTGCAATTTTGAAGCAAGAGTTAGAAGATGGACTGTTACGTCCAGATTTTATTTTTCAAAAAGATTAAGGGATAGTCAAAAGAAAAAAGCTTCAATTTATTTGCAATGCTTAGCCATAAAAGATGCAATTGTGTTTTGGCAGCATTTATTAATTGGTAATGATTTTACGGTGGTCTCAGATCATAAACCACTTGAAAATTTAAAAGTGAAATCTCGTCCAGATTAAGCGCTGTGAAACCTAATATTATATCGAACGCAATAGCATTTTAAAACTATATATCAAGAAGGAAAGAAAAACATAGAGGCTGACGCGTTATCCCGTAATCCTATTGTTGAAACCTTTGATACGGAAAATATAATAAGAGTAACAAATGTTTTAGATATGGAAATAAACAAGACCAAAAGCTAAATGTAAATGAGTTAAGATCACAAAACCACGTTAAAATAGATAATAATGAAACGTTCAAGAAATTACTTGCAAACGCAAGAGCCTTCTAAAAGGCTGTTATCTATTTTCTAGAAGTTATAGCGAAAAGTGAGGAACGATCGAGAAGGATTTCCGTATGTCTTTATATAGCGACGAGACAGATCGTAGGTCAGTTATTGCTGGAATGCGAATGTGTTAAGAAGATTATCAAGTTGAAATAAATAAGTATCGTTAGCACGTGTGTGAGATAAACCTACCGAGAATAATCGTGTATGTGATAATTAGTGTAAACAAGTGTGATATCCGAGGACGTTATCTTATCTCTTGTTAGTGTTATACAACGGTTATACATAAATTCGTGTAAGTGTTTTTATTATTAGATTTTATTAGTTCGGTTAACTTAAAGTGTACATATTTCTAGATTAAGTAAACATAATTTTTAATCGTTTAAATAAATTAGTTTTTAATAAATAAAATTCGCAACAGTGGTGTCACGGTGTGAAGGTCGCAATTTTTATTAGTGTGAATACCATTAAGTTATTTGATATCGCTCCCTTAATAAAAAAATTGATTACGTAAATAACGTTTAAGTTTCCGATACGCGTGTTTATTTATAAAGTATAAAATAGTGTTTATTAAACTTTTTCTTTTAACAAGTGCGTGATCGCGATATTAATTAATTCGTTTCCGTACACTAGTGGTTTAATATTAATAAGTGGATCGTTATTAAAATTTTGTGTTATACAAAAACTGCATTTTAAAAAGTAGTGTATTTAAACTTTATATTCGTGTTATATTTAAATTTATGCCGGTGACGCGTTTGCAAGCAGTTAAAATGGATTCAAAAATACTTGAAATTCTCAAATCGATGAATAAAAATATCCAAGAAAAACTATCCGAAAATTCTCAGAAGATGGAAGAAAATTCCAGAAAAATGGAAGAAAATTCTAGAAGTTTAAAAGAAGAAATACGAACGAGCATGGAAAATCAAATAAAGACTATTGAGGAACAAATACAAGTTAGTGTAGGAAACCAAATCAAGATTGTGCAAGAGGAAACCCAAGCAGATATGTTAAATTTAAAAGAAGAAATTTGCGAATCTATGAATGATAAAATGGAAGCAATAGAGGACAAACTAGAAGACAGAATGAAACTGCTTGAAGAAAGAATAAATCGATTGAATTGTCACGGCGAAGGAAGCGTCACGAGTGTAGATTTAATAATGGACCATCGAGAAGAAAACACTCACAAGTTCAAAGTTGTACCACCGAATTTTGATGGTAAAGTTCCATGGTCAACTTACTACAAGCAGTTTGAAGCCGCAGCTACTGCTAATGGTTGGAGCAACAAGCAGAAAGCGACGTCTTTAATAGTGTCCTTACGTGGAGAAGCGCTTGGAATTTTACAAACTGTTCCTGACCACCTACAAGAAAATTACGAACTCTTAATTTCACGATTAGAAATGAGATACGGAGATGCCCATCTTCAACAAGTCTATCAAGCTCAAATTAAAAGTCGGGTTCAGAAAGCTGCCGAAAGTCTTGAAGAGTTTGAGGCTGACATCGCTAGATTAACACGGCTTGCGTATCCTACAGCACCGGATACCTTCCTGGAGCAGTTAGTTATTCAAACTTTCGTAGATGGCCTCCGAGACAGCGAAACACAGCAGACTCTCCGGTTAGCTCGACCGAAGACATTGGATGACGCTTTGGTGCATGCTTTGGAGTTTGAAGCAGCAAAACAAGCATCGCAACGAGGTGGTCATAGACTCTGCTGTGCTACAGAAGTACCCGCGCAGACACTGGAAAGCATCGAGGAGATAGCGCGACGAATACTTCGGGAAAGAGGAGTGACAGCTTTGAACTGCGATGAAATAGGCCATGTACGACGGCATCGTACCAAACCTAAGAAGAAGACTAGAAGAGCCCTCGAAAATTTGGAACGAGGCGAGCGAAAGAAACAAAAAGTAATCTCATCTAGTCAAAATCCGGAGGTTACAATCCAAATGGCATCGCCTAGAGAGCAATTGCATAGCATTTATCTCGATGGCAAGATCAATGGGAGAAGCGTCCAGTTACTGGTTGACACGGGAGCGACGAAGACCATCATTCGTCCTGACATGTTATTGGAAAACGAAAAGACATCACCAGTAACAGCACGACTTCGAACAGCGACGGGCGACGAAATACCTACTCACGGACAAGTCAAAGTAACCATTGGTTTGGGAAATGGAGTACTCGACCATCAAGTACTGGTAGCCGACATCACAGAAGAAGTTATCCTGGGAATGGACGTGATAAAGAAGTATGGGTTCCATTTGGATATGAAGAACCATGTCCTGAAGATCGACAATGAAGAAATTCCTTTTCATTCGTCAGAGAAGGCAGCCGTGCGAGTCTTATTAAGTGAAGACGTGACTCTGCCTGCAAGGACTGAAAGTGTGGTGATGGCACGCCTGGATGGAAGTCTCCGGGAAGGCTACATACGCGCGATTGAACCAATGGAGGGCGGCTTAGTTGAAAAGGGACTACTCGTTGGCAGAACCTTAGTACGAGTAAAGAAGACGATGCCAGTAAGGATGCTAAATATCAACTCAGATCCTGTAACGCTGAAAAAGAAGACCGTGGTAGGCCAATGCACGCCAGTATCACAAATTGTGAGATGCGTAAAGTCGAACGAAGATACGTCGCCGAAGAAGTGTCCACAACATCTATTGGACATTCTTACCACCAAATGCGAAAACCTCAGCCAAGACCAGCTGGCTAAAGTTAAAGTGTTGATCCAAGAGTACCAAGATGTGTTCGCGCTGGAGAGTGGCTCCAAAGTAAGAACTAACGTTGTGAAACATAAAATTAATACCGGAAACGCTCGGCCGATACGACAACATCCACGCAGACTTCCTTTGGCAAAAAGAGAAGAAGCCGAACAAATAATTACGGATATGGAGAGAGAAGGCGTGATTGAACCTTCAAGTAGTCCATGGGCATCCCCAGTGGTACTCGTGAAGAAGAAGGATGGATCAACGAGGTTTTGCGTAGACTACAGGCAGCTAAACGACGTGACCAAAAAGGACAGCTACCCTTTACCCAGAATTGACGATACGCTAGACACCCTGTCAGGATCCCAGTGGTTTTCTACGTTAGATTTAAAGAGTGGATACTGGCAGGTAGAATTAGAACCCAAGGATCGTGAAAAAACAGCTTTTACGATCGGAACTGGTTTGTGGCAGTTCACTGTAATGCCCTTCGGCCTGTGTAACGCTCCTGCAACGTTCGAGCGTTTGATGGAGACCATCTTGCGCGGATTGTCTTGGAAGACGTGCTTGGTTTACCTGGACGACGTGATCGTGGTTGGAAGGTCGTTTGAAGAGCACTTGAACAACTTGAAGGAAGTGTTCCAGAGATTACGTGGGGCTAACCTCATTCTGAGCCCAAAGAAGTGCCACGTATTTAAGAAGGAAGTCCAATACCTTGGCCACGTCGTATCTAGAGATGGAGTAAGGGCTGACCCAGACAAAATCCGAGCAGTGCAAGCATGGCCAAGACCGATCGACAAACATCAGGTCCGAAGTTTCCTTGGGTTGTGCACTTATTATAGAAGATTTGTCCCCGGATTTGCCAATATTGCCAAACCATTGACAAAACTAACCGAAGAAAAAGCAGAATTTAGATGGAATGAAGACTGCGAAAATTCTTTTAATCAACTAAAACAGGCCCTAGTCACTTCGCCGATTTTGAGTTATCCACGAGAAGATGTAAAGTTTGTTTTGGATACCGACGCAAGCAATATGGCCATAGGCGCGGTCCTTTCGCAGGTTCAAGATGGACAAGAAAAGGTTATCGCGTACTTTAGCAAGGTTTTGTCTAGGCCAGAAAGGAATTATTGCGTGACTAGGAGGGAGCTGTTAGCAGTCGTTAAGTCCATCGAACATTTCTACAAGTATTTGTATGGACGAAAATTCTTACTGAGAACAGACCACGCCGCTTTAAAATGGCTACTGCAGTTCCGTAACCCAGAAGGACAAGTAGCAAGATGGATCGAGAGACTGCAAGAATATGACTACGACACAGAACACCGTGCCGGAAGCAGTCATCGGAACGCTGATGCCTTGTCTAGAAGACCATGTCCGGCGGACTGCAGCCATTGTTCGCGACTGGAAGAAAAAGTCAAATGCCTCCGGAGAACTGCTATGGTTGATGATGAGTGGGAACCTGAGCAGTTACGTCGCGAACAAGAAGACGATCCTGAAATAAGACTACTTCTGGACTGGAAAAAAAGCGGCCGACGACCAACCTGGGAAGAAGTGAGTGCTTTGGGCAAAAATATCAAAGCGTACTGGGCGCAGTGGGACTCCTTGATAGTAGAAGACGGTCTTCTTAAGCGATCCCTAGAAAGTGCCGAGGGCACGGAAAACAGACTACAGCTGGTAGTGCCGAAGCATTAAGAAGACGTTGGGTAAAGTGCGAGAACGATTCTACTGGATGAACTGCAAAGAGGACGTCATGAAATGGTGCCGTAAATGCACAGCCTGCGCATCAGGAAATGGTCCAGCGAGAAAGCGCAAAGCCCCCATGAAACAATACAACGTAGGAAGCCCTTTGGAAAGAGTAGCGATTGACATCGCAGGGCCGTTCCCAGAATCCGATTCGGGAAATAAATACATCCTGGTGGCGATGGATTATTTCACGAAATGGACGGAGGCTTACGCCATACCCAATTAGGAAGCAGCTACAGTCGCAGACGTATTAGTAAAGGAGTTTTTCTGCCGGTTTGGAGTTCCGTTGGAATTACACTCCGATCAAGGCCGCAATTTTGAGTCTGGGCTGTTTCAAGAAGTTTGCCGATTGTTAGGAATTAGAAAGACTAGGACAACGCCTCTCCATCCTCAGTCTGATGGCATGGTTGAACGGATGAATCAAACAATGGGCAAGTACTTAGCCAAGGTAGTGTCCGAACACCAAAGGGACTGGGATCAGTACTTGCACCTTTTCTTAATGGCATACCGATCATCCGTTCACGAAAGCACAGGCCAAACACCATCCTGTGTCATGCTCGGTCGTGAGATAAGATTACCATGCGATATTCAATTTGGGCGAAGACCGGAAGAAGAAGTTGCTGGAGAAGATTACGTCAGCAAGCTGGCCAAGAGGTTAGACGAAGTACATGAAGAGGTCCGTAAAAATACACAAATTGCCAGCGACAGGATGAAAACAAGATATGACGTCAAGGCGCAAAATGGTGGGTTTCAACCTGGCGATATAGTCTGGTTGTATAACCCTCAAAGGAGACGTGGTTTGTCGCCGAAGCTGCAAAGGCAATGGGAGGGCCCCTATGAAGTCGTGCAGCGTATTAACGACGTTATATACCGCATCCGAAAACCGCCCAGAGGCAAGCCAAAAGTGGTCCACGTCGATCGTCTAGCCCCGTTTGCTGGCGATAACCACAATCCGCAAGTTCAGGTCCGAACCAGAGTAATAAGTAGCAGAACCAGGAATCCAATCGAAGAAATGGAGTTCGAAAAGTTTATGAACTTATACGGAGGTTCTGGAAAAGCTAGGTTTGGAGTTACCACCGAGGAACAACTAGACCTGTTCCAGACACAAAAAGATTACGCCATCGCACATTGCGTGAGCGAGGACCTTGACATGTCCAGAGGGGTTGCAGTCGTGTTTAAAAAGAAGTTTGGGCAGCTAGATGAATTACGAAGACAGCAACCAGCAGTCGGAAAAGTTTTAGGACTACGTGGTGACGGACGCTTCGTTTTCTATCTGGTCACCAAGAAATACTCACGTGTCAAGCCGTTATACAAAGATCTGTGGCGAACATTATGGAGTCTCAAGGGACAAATGGAGTTCCATCATGTTAAGACATTGGCAGTACCCAAGCTTGGTTGTGGCTTAGACCAACTGAATTGGAGGACGAAATATGTTGGAGGTCGTCTTCCGCGGAACAGGCATTCAAGTGTTAGTCTGTAGTTACCAACCAAGGAGAATATTGGGTCAGGAAAAGTCCATTGACTGTTACTTTTATGGTCAAGGAAGTTGCCGAAATGGAGGAAGCTGCCGCTATCGCCACGATCCCTTTCACCGGTGTCGCATCCAGTCTCCTGTTCTGGGACAGAACAGTCCTAAGAAGGGGGCAGTGAAACGTTCAAGAAATTACTTGCAAACGCAAGAGCCTTCTAGATGGCTGTTATTTATTTTCTAGAAGTTATAGCGAAAAGTGAGGAACGATCGAGAAGGATTTCCGTATGTCTTTATATAGCGACGAGACAGATCGTAGGTCAGTTATTGCTGGAATGCGAATGTGTTAAGAAGATTATCAAGTTGAAATAAATAAGTATCGTTAGCACGCGTGTGAGATAAACCTACCGAGAATAATCGTGTATGTGATAATTAGTGTAAACAAGTGTGATATCCGAGGACGTTATCTTATCTCTTGTTAGTGTTATACAACGGTTATACATAAATTCGTGTAAGTGTTTTTATTATAATATAATATGTAAACTAAATAATGGGAAAAAGAGAGTAGCTATGTCAGGTATGCTAGCTAACAAGTTAATAGATAGAATCAAACGAAAACCAGGAGAAAAATGGGATTTTTATCTAATTTAGGTCCACTGAAAGCACCTTTTGAGATTAGACCATGGATACAGTAGGAAGTTTTTCAAAATCTGGAAAAAAATAATTACATCTTTTAATAGATCAGTTTTTAAGATATTGCTAGTACGGAGTGTCAAAATCAAAAAATGTTAATGACTTCAAAGAGTTAATAAAAAAACTGACTGTGCATTAGCGTGGAGCGAAAAAACAAAATTCCAAAATTTTAATTCAAATAGCGCGCAAAAACTGCGTATCTCAGTTTAAAGCATTTTGCAACCAACAATTTTTTTTTAGATTTTTTTCTGCCTGTCCAACGGCCTCTTATTTTTTAGAAAATCAGATTTTTAGAAAGTTTTAGAATAATAATAATAAAATCAGTTATAGATTGCTTTAATGAACCTCGAAACCATACTTAAATATTGGTTACAACGCGTAATAATTTTTCTTACATTAAAAATGCACTTTTTGCATTCCTAGGGGCCGTAAAATTTTTATGTAAATACTACACTTTATGTTAATTAAAACAAGCGTTCCTGCGCACGCGTCCACGGCAAGTTCTAACTTGTCTAAAGATATTTTCAACTGGCGCTCGTCCACCCTCCACTAGCTTTGTTTTAGTGTCAGTCAGTACACATAAAAACTTAGAAGAGTATAGTTCGTACTGCTAAAGCGTGCCCTGTTTATTTTGTGTAGTTTTGTGTTCTGTTTAAATACAAGATGTGCCATGAACTGCCATGTGTTTGGACAACCGTCACAATTACCTAAATATGTTTTGCCAACTTATGAACAAATTATAAAGTTTTGTGCGTGGATTAAGTTTAATAAAAAAAAATAGTAAAAAGGAGCCTGTGTTCTCTGAAATTGCAGAAGAAGTGTCAGTAAAGTTAGAGGAAATTTGGAACAAAGCATCTATTCCTATAATTTCCCACAACAGAATATTACAGCTTTTGAATTCGTATCAAGACAAATATATGAAATTTAAGAAACCGTTTAAAGATAGACAAAATAGTGAAACCTATAAAGCAAAAATCCTGAATTTTAAAGAGGAAGGTAAAGTTACACTTTTTGATATAGCATCGTGCAAATGCAAAGTATTTGCAACTTGTACCTGTGAGAAATTTAAAAAGGTGTCTGTTGATGAGCAAGAATTTCTATTAGATCAAAGAGGGACAAGAAAAATGGTAATAAGTGCAGTGGATGTAAAGAAAACAAAAGAACTAACGCCAAAAGAGGAAAGGCAAAACATGGAAGCTACTAGAATTAGTAACTACCGTAACCTTGCAAGTATTAAAGAAGTATCCTGCACTGTCACTTCAAAAGATTTGAAGGTAATTTAGGCAAAGTTCCCAAAAACATCGTAAAGAATTTTAGTACAGACCAAAATTATTTGTTTGAAATATGCCAAGTAATTACTAGTGGACATTGTAATACATCCCTTTTAAATCGAGTCTTCAAGCTTAAGGGCGCGTTCGAATGCGACATTCCAAATACGTAGTGAGCGTTCATAGAAGTAATGATATAAAATATTTAAAACAGATGTCAGCTTAGTTATAAAGTAGAAAACTTTTCGTATGACGCATAAAAAAAATTAGAGATGGGTAGAAGTTGTTATTAGAATCTTCTCAGTAGTTGCTTCCAAGAAATAATAAAGGAATTAGAAAAGTAATGCATACATTAAATTTCGTTTTAAGAACCAATTGTTTTAAATATATTACAAAATGAGTTAATACGAGGAATAAGACGTATAGTGACTACACCCAACTCTACACTAAAAGTTGGTTCAATTTCATCAAATTTCATTCAAGGTTTTATTTTTATCTTTGAATGTGCCAATGTAAGCAAATTTAAAAATAGCAGTCAAATTGCTGATTCAAATTTCAACAGCAATAGTTGTAATTTGAATGAACACGAATGAAATAATTATGTATGAAAATAAAATAAATAAAATTACAAGCATATAGTGGAGGTTCATTCCAAATTATTTCTCATTATGTCATTCAAAAATTCTTTATTACGAATTTCAACTAATAAACAGAATTTTGGTTAATATGGAGTTTTTACTAAAAGGGGTAAAAACGTAAAATATTTATGTAGGTACATAAATGTGTATCTATTCAAAGAACAAAAAAAATATGTTTGAAATAAAATACATAGTTTCTATTTAAAAAAATGTACTACAATATAGGTACATTGGTATATTATTTTGGTGGTGTAAAAAAAAAGAATCAATCTTTGTTTAAATTTTGCATCCAAGCGTTTTTTTGAAGCAATGTGTTTTTACCTTGCTAAAAGTAAAAATGTCACTTGGTGTTGTATTAAGCTGTTGCTCTACATATAAAAATGCTGTGTTTAACCAGTTTAATGCATCAAAAGCTTAAAAGTGCAAAATTTTCTTCTCTCTTTCTTCATTTCCTTCTGATTCATTATCACTAGTATTTTCACGATCCCTTTCATTAACAAGTTCAATAAAGTCAATGTCAGTTAGTTCTTCTTGTTCTTTGTTGTCAAATGTCATCCACTCCTTAATTTTCTCTGGGCCAATATCTTTCCAACCATCTAAATTTCTCATCGTTTCATGAAGCGGAGCTTCTTCTTCATCATCATTGTCTACAGGAAGTTCTTCTTGGTGTATTATCTTGGCCTAAGGTTTTTGTAACGTTGTACTTTTCACTTTATTCCATGCAAATAAATTACCTCTTTATATTTATTATTTTTAAACAATCCATGAGTCTTTTACCAATGTCTACCCTTCTGCTCTTGGCTTTGCGGATTTGTTAATGCACATTAAACAGGCAAGAATTGTTGCCCGGTCCTTATTTTTTTTGTAGCCGGCCGCAACGCGTTCATTTCTTCCAGCTAAAGTTTTCTTTGGTAACATTTTGTAATAGAGACCAGTTTCGTCACTATTATAAATTTGATCTGGCGTATATTCCTGTACTTCTATGAGTTGCTTAAACTTTTGTTTACAATTTTCAACTTCGGTTTGATTAGCACACAATTTTTTACTGCAAATATTTAGTTAACGTACATCGTGGCGGTTTTTCTATCTCGATAACCAGCCGTCGCATGCTATAAATGTATCATCAGAAGCTTCGGTTACAAGAAGATTTTCACCGGTTTCAATTGCTTTTTGCTGTAATATAAGGTCTGAGATTGAAATACCACGGTCGCGTTGTTGAGTAAACTATAAACACAATGTCTCGTCAATTTTATTGTATTCGCCCTGTTTCATAGAATTCTGGCTTTGATGTTGAGGATGCTAATACACTACACCATTGTTCAATTTTCTGTCGATTTTTTTTTCTATTTGGAAACCGTGCTTATACCTACACCATAACCCTTTTCAAGGATTTTCCTTTATGAAACCGTTTTTTTTGCACAGTGGCGTATTTAGAACTGAATGTTTTGTTCTAAATGTTGAGAAAAGTAATAATAATAAACCATTTACAAAGACCTTTTGTATAAAGTCCAAAAAGAACATTTTATGAAAAGAGATGACTCATGTTTGTAGACTGGAAGCATAATTGGCCCTCATAAGCAGTCAAATTTTAATTAAATATTTTTGGGTTTCCCGACGTTTTCAACGAAATGACCGACCAGATGTTTCGTCTAAATTTGTTTAGCTTCGGTTTCGGCGGGTTTAAAAGTTCAGTTTGTTTCGGATAATCCGACGTTTCGGCTAGTCGGGATCCGGATAATCGGGAGGCTACTGTACTACATTTACTCTCTAATTTCTTCTAACTTCAAATCAAAAAACCAAATTTTATTGATAACTAATAATATTGTAGTTTTTCTTGAAAAAGATCGATTTTGCGATTCGTTTATAATCGATGCGTCACAAATCAATCTAGACAAAAATTGATGGCACAATAATCTTTTTGTTTTAAATTGATTTTTTCTGAAACTTCTAAACTTAGAAATAATCATTTAGTCAAAATGAATCTACAAAGTTTGAATGAGAAATGGAAATGGTTATTTATTTAACGTGTTCCTGTGTAAAATGAACGTTTTTTTTCACGAGTAGGCATTTTTAAACCCGAGTGAAACGGGGTTTAAAAGTCCACGAGGAAAAAAAGCCCAACTTACACAAGAACGAATTGAATATAATATTTTATTGCTCAAACAGGAATTGCGAAGCCACCAAATTCTCAAAATCTCACAAAAACAGTTTAACGTTTATGTTGACAACTGCGCAAAAACTGTCAAAACGGATTATGAAAGCGAAAATAATATATTGAATAACAAATGTCACAATGAGACTTTTTGCCGCACGAAGACTTTGTTTGCAGACCGACTGAAAGGAAATAAAACTATTGTTGTTTTTAGCAATGGTAAGATATAAGCAAATTTGTTATATGTGTTTAAAAAAGTTTTGTTAGTGTTATTCCAAATGATAACATAGATTATGGTGTATGTTAATAAATCTGACAGATGACGTTTAATTAATTAAAGATTGTTACTGCCAACTTCGATCTAGTTATAAAATTCTACTACACCTTACCGGCCTAGGCCGGAAAAGTAAAATTTCCGGACGATTATGATGCTTGCAAAATACATCAAAACGGACGGAAGTACAAAAATAGTATATTATATATCAAGGTTGAGAAGTGCATCTGTATAACCTAAGCGATAGATTATATCGCGAGACGCGAAGCGTCGAGGGATATAAATCGCGCAGGTTATAATGAACTTCTCAACCGTGTTATATATACAATTTTTTCCACTACTAGAATTATTAAAACCTTTCTACCTGTTACTAAATCAAATTTAAAATTTAAGATATTAATTTTAAATTAAAAATCAAGTCAGTAATTCTGACAGTTGTCATTAGTTTAATAGAATTAATTTTGACGTAATTCTTAATTGTGATTTAAAACACAAAAATAAACAGATAACGTAAGTTTTTATTGCTAAAGTTGTTTAAATTGTTTAAAAACATTATTATTTTAAGCATTGATTATATCTAAAACATATTTAATTCAATAATATTCACATTTAATTAAGCGCGAACTTCAAATAACTTACTTTTTAAAATCAAATTAATTTATTAATTGAGCGATTTGAAAACTTAAATTAGCATTAAATAAAATCTCTTGCTCTTGGTACGCAGTTTGGTAAACTTTTTTTCTTTGAAACTGTTGCAGTATTATCAGAAAATGTAAATATGTTCATTATTAACTACTAGTTAATAATGAAATATTATTTACCTGCGCTTAAAAAAGTACAACTTCACGGCCTTCTATTATACGTAATAATGCAAGCGTATACAACTAGTAGTGGAAAAAGAGTATTTATATGTGTACTAACGAATTCTTTTACAATTAATGTATGTTCTTTAATATTATGCTACATATTTGTAGTGTTCACGATTCTCAGTCGATTTCTTTAAATTTATTAATCGATTAGAAAAAATTAATGTATAATGAAAAATCGATTGTAAAAATTCTTTAAGTCACCACAAAAAAATCGTGAGACATTAGAAATTAGAGCAAATAAAATTTAAATTTTATGCTTTTTTTGATTATTTATAGTCAAATTCCGACTGCGATGCAGCTGAAATTTTTTTTTGCTGTTACTGAAACTAAATAAATTTTTTAAAAAACCTAACTTTTATTACAATTTATTACAATTCTTTCATATCTTGACACCTCATTGATCGTCCAAATTGTATATTTGAATTGTAATTTTCTTTAATAAATCTAGGATAATTTTAACATTGTAACAATTGTCACTTTTGGAACCACCAAAGTTTTATTAGAAGAAATTATTCTAGGCATTTCCTATTTTTTTTTAAATTTATTTGAGAAAAAATTTTTTCAACATTAGCACTGGAGTGTGGAAGACATCAAAATAAATATTAAAGAAGTAAGATTAACAAATTTTGCTTCTCCACTGTCCAGCTGAATTTTAGAAATTTTACTCCTAATTCAATTAAAAAAATGCAAAGCGTAGGTTAGTATTACATATTTTCAGGGAAATACTGATTTCATTGTAAGCAATTCAAAAATTTCCTCACTCGAAAAAACGCAAAATTTACTTATTATTATTACACGGCAAAGAAGATAACTATGTAAAAACACAAAGACGAAATAGGTCTTTTTTTCAAACCCTTGCGTTAGCGTGATAATGTTTCGTTTAAATCTTGTATGAATTAATTATCTTTGTTTTGTTGTTGCAAGCTTGCAAGCATATTGTGTTTCGTAAAACAATAAAGATAATAAGTAGTAATGACGTAATGCGCGCATGTTAAAGGTCGACCACCTATTGGATATGTGATGAACTAAAAAATTATCATTTCCTGTAATTTAGATGCGATTTACATTAGGTATATGGAGTGAAATCCGTTTTATAGCTTTTTCGAAAAATAGACAACATTTTCGAAAATTAAAAGCATGTACTATTATTTGATGTATTACTTTATCGTACTGAGCTATTATAATTACGACGATCGTTTTATAAATATTATAAAACCACATTATAACACTGTCATTTCTTGACTAACTTTGAGTATCAATAACTTTTAAGTCTTACCTTATTTTAAGAAATAAATTAGCTTACGCGATGGCCTAACATGTTTTTTAGACTTTTCATTAATAAAAACAGAAATATTCGTTTTCAATTTTGAAAAAGCTATAAAACGGTGACTGCATAAAAATGCTATATTTTAGGCAACCCACTATACTTAAAACGCACTCTTAATGAAACTGACAGAGTTTATTATGAATGTTTGCGCCCCGATGTGGTTTTCTATAACATCACAGCCAACATGTAATTATGGTGCAAAACACTTTTTGAAGTCCATAAGGCTTTCTCGGTACTTAGAAAAAGACCTAAGAGATATTGTTGATTCTGTGATACATCGAAATGGCTTCTTTGGTCACCATGAAACATTATTCTCAGTATGATATCTGATGAAAAGAAACATATACGAGAACTTAGTCTTCGTCGTATTTTAAAGGCCAGAAGTGTTTTGCCACGAAAGACCAAAAATGTTAGGGTCTGTAAAGTTTCTGTTTTATCTTTTGAAGCAAAGGAATACTTTGAGTTAATTGACTGGCAAAAATGTGAGATAACAGAACCTCCAATTTTATCTCGAATTTTCACACAAGATCTGAAGGACTTTATTAATAATCCTAAATTATCACATAGAATTAATTTTGAAAAATACCCCTGTCATACGCAGTACGTTGAGCGATGTGTCAAGCTCGTCACCGAAACTTCCGCAGCGGGTTGTGGCTTAGATTCTAGGGATGGATTTATAAGAGTGCGAGCTGATTAAAAAAAAAACATGCCGTGTTTTAATACAAAATCAGAGTTTGTTATTAAAAAATAATGTACCTTACCATTTTTTTATATAACTCGTTTATTTGTTTAAAATGTTTACAGTTGTTTGCTGTTTTAGAATCCTATTTTTTTCAGTATTGTAATGTGTCAAGATTATAACAAAAATTCTATACGAACAATATATTTGTAACAATTAAAAAATTATGTTTAATTAGGTTTTTTTTAATTGGGGGGGGGCAAGGGTGGGGTCATGTAGCTTGCGAAATGTGTTTTTATAAACAAAAAGTACATTTTTCAGCTTTTTTAGGGTATTAGATAAACGTTTATTCCATATAAATGAATATTTCTGCACTATAAAAAAATTCAAAAATTTTTCAAGACCGCTGGGGAAGCAGATGATGTTGTCGCAAGTTACCGAGACTTTACCAAAAGTTAAATAAGAGTCATAAGCAACTTTTTTAAGGTATTACATTTAGTTATATTTTTTTAAATTTTTTTTCGTATTTTTCACTCCATGCTACTATGCATGGTCAAATGGTATGGTGGAACGTCTCAACCAGACATTGGTAAATAAGATAAGATGTTTACTAAATACGCCAGAAGAAAATAGACGATTGCAAACTCTGGCTACAGAAGCGATCGAAACTTACAATGCCCACCATAAACCTTTGGTTTAGGCCTTAAATATTTGCCCAATTTATATGATGGTATCAGACAAAAATGAAGATAGAAGAAAAGCATACGAAAAAACAGTACAGTATTGGGAGAAAAACAAACAGAGATTCGATCAAAATAAAAATGACAAAGAATTAAATATTGGTGATGAAATTTTTGTGGAGAGTGGTGATAAATTAAATAGAGGAAATTTAAATGAGGTTAGAAAGGGACCTTTTCAAATGGTAGAGAAAATTTCACCTATAATGTATCGTTTAAGGTCAAATAAGAGAAACCCTTTAGCAAACATAGTCCACAAAGAAAAATTAGTATTATCAAAGCAGTAGTATTAGGTATTAATATACTAGTCTTTTCATTATTGTATTGATTTTTTTTTTATATTTATTTTATTTGTGTATGCATTTTCCTTCAGAAAATGATTCCATTCGAAAACGGAGGATATAATATTGTAAATATGTTGTATTCACTATTAGTTACTTACTAAAAAGCTGTTACTAGGGTGACTAAATAATTTGGGGTATGTTTATTCAATTATGTTCTACTTAAAATACATTTTAATTTTGATATTAATTTTAAACCCAAAGAATTAGCTCAAATTCAGTTTACTTCCGGTAATGTAATTTTATAATTATTTAATTATTTTGTGTATTAAAACTAAATATACGTTTTCAGTGATTCAATTTAAACTGACGTTTTCGTGCTCTCCATTGAAAACCTTATTTATTTCGTATAAAATAATAACAATATTATATATATTTAAAAATGAGTTACAAAGCTAATTGGCCAACGTTATTAAAATCCACATAATAAATCATTAATAGCATATAAGAACGTAATCCAATTACTTTAAGTCACAAAGTTATTTAAAATGACATTTATTTGACATTTAAAAAGTGTATTTCAAATAATATAATTATAACAATAATCTATTTTTATTATTTTTTCTATAGAATTTTTTATTAGCTAATTACTAGCTAATTTATAAAAGCTTTTTTCATTATTATTTGTTAACCTAAAAACTAAATTAAACTAAAATGCTTCTTCGTTTAGCATACCAGTAAACTTACATTTTCAAAAAATGTTAGTTAGGTCTTTTGAGTGAGTATATATTAGTCTTAGTTAAAATTACGATTGCAAAAGTTTCAGAACTATATTTTTGTTGTAATTACTTATTCAAAAATTTGTTTCAATGCTATATTATTTTACTTGTTTCTAAGTGTATTATTGCTGTTTTAAAAACAGATTGGGTTCTCATTAGCATTACATACTTTGTTATGCTTCCATTTTTGATACGGATTTCAAATTCAGCGCTTGGAGCACTTCTTTGTTATTTAAAAAAATGAATAAATTTTAATTTGGCTACTACAGAAAGTATGTTAAAATTAAAATTAATATTATAACAATTGATTTACGTAACTAAAAAACTAATAAAATCTACAATATTTGTATTATCTTTGTTTACTTCGATATATACAACAAAACTAGAATTTTAAATGAGTACATATTTTAAGAAAATTTATCTATAAGACCTAAAATAACAAAAAAAAATTATTTAAAGTTAATTGTGATAAAAAAAACGTTGACTACTAATTATTAGTATAATAGAAATTTTATAAGCTTATACTCAAAAATTATACTCTTTTCTTTTATGAGTGAAACTAAAAATAATTTCAAATAAAACTGACGTATAATACAATACAATACACGTAAAATCAAAAATGAAATCAAATAAACAGATTTTTATATAACCTGTACATGTAATTTAAAGAATAAGTATACAAACGACTGTAATATTACATCAAAAGTTCAAAACAGAAAAAAAAATTTATTTATTTAAAAAAAACGTTTTTAATGATGAAAAGTACACAAAACCATCCGCATGTATATATTTATAAATTTAGGTTTTTATTATTTTTAAACAATGTAGAAAAAACCAAAATCAAAAAATTTGTTTAAAAGAAAAAAATAAAACAGCCACAAAATTTCAATAATAAAATTGTTTTAAACAACACCAATTGTTTGATTTTCTATGATAATTATAACCTTTTACGTTCAAATGTGCTATATAAAAGAACAAAACAATAACTGAAATTAATAGTTTTTAAAAAATATAAAACTACAAGCTAAAGGTACTGATCAATAGAGTAGGAATAATTAATATGCAAATTTTTCTATAAACTGTAGCTTTTAAGAATATCCATTAAGACTGTCTAAGAAAAAGTGTTTGTAATATTCTCTAAAGAATTACGATAAAATGGATTATATTCTAGTATATTTAAAAAAAATAATTGCAATAGTTACTATCTTTATTTTATTTCTAAAAAGATGTTTGTTTTTGTGTACACCCGCGGTCAATGAAAATGGGCATATTCAGGTAGACATAGAAGTACGTGGTCACAGACAGAAAAGTACCGTGACCCTTATATTCTCTGATGTAAGAAACACCACTGTATCTATGATTTGTTATTTACTTTTTATACATTGAAAACTCAATTATTGCAATTATATATGAATATACAGTGTGTCTACTTAAGTTGGCAACATATGGGTAACTTTTTTATTATTAATTAAACGACAAAAAGTTATTTCTTATAAAAAGTTCTTCATGTTCTATAATCTAAAATACAATCATCAGATATTAAATTTTTTCCGTCGTGTGCGCGGTTTGTCAAAAAATATGAACTTTGCTCAAGACCCAGTAAACACGGATTAAAACTGTTACAGTCACAAAATTAAAACAATTGTTTCAATACGTTGTTTCGTGTTAGTTCCATTTTTATATCATTTACATGTAACTGACAGTGAATAAATTGAAAAAGTTCCGATTTTTCACAATCACTTTTGAACCGTTTCAGTACTTGCAATTTTTTTCCCATAATCAGCAACCGGTTAAAAACTGATTTATTAAAACCGAATATTTATTGAATAACTAGAATTGTTTAAAGATCGATTAAATAAGATTGAATCGTTCTAGGAAAAGCGAATACTTTGTGATTAGTCAGCATTAGTCGTTGCTATACTTTTGATTACTGTCGTCAACGCTTGCGCTGCAAATTGATATCTTTTCACTTGTTCGGTTGCAGTTTGATAAGTGATGCTGTGTGTACAATTACGAAATGGAACAATAAACGGTAAGTCGAAACATTTTATTATAATCCATAAATGTAATCGATATTATTTCTGTTCTTTATGTATCATGTTTTAATTTGTAGTAAAAAAATGTAAATTAACACACATGGTTGCGTTAAGGTAGATTATTGCGTAAATCTGATGGTACTTTAGGATTGATAATTACAGTTCAATTCTTCAAGTTTTCTATACGATTATGTACAGCTAAAGGTATTCACAGTGTTTTTATAACTTTCTTATAATTGCTAAAATGATATTTATATTAAGTTTGTGTTGTTTTTGATTAAAAAAATGTAATTAATTTTGTGTAACTCTATGATTATGTATGTATATAAATGAAATATTTATTTCTATGTTACAGATGCGGTTAAAAGTTGCTACCCAACAGTAACTGATGCAGTTTTCGAGGCTTCCGTGAAAAGACCACATCAAAGAAATTTGCAATATGTAAAAAACTCAATGTGATAATGTATTTAAAAATATTTATTGTGCAATAAATTTTGAAACGTGCATTCGAAAATGTATTATTCTGTTATTGAAAAAATTGTTTTAGTTGATTATTGAAACAAAAAAATCATACATGTATCGATCATTTAGTATCAGTTCAAGAACGAAGCTTTTAAAACGTAAACCGAATGCAACATTTAGTTTGCAACAGATTTGAATTTAAAATACCGAAACGATACTGATTCAAATAAGTGAAACAGCGATGGACTTATAGCTATTTTATTGCAGTTAGGTTTCTTTTATGTTTGAAACAAGAGTGAATCATAAATTTTTTGTTTTGAAACTGTTACTAAACATTATCAATTTTGTGTTTACTGGGGAGTAAAGTACCTTTATTTTTGACAATATCAAGAATTAACTACGTCCGAATATGCAATTTTTTTTACAATTTTTTTTAAATTACCTACCGATACCAATACGATTTCCGTTCTATTCAGAAACTAATAAGAAAATTCTCACAAAACAAAATAATTAATAATAAACAGTAATTTCTTATTTTATTGACTTTTTAACACGCTTTTATTAGTTCGGGATGTATGTATGTATGTATGTACGTATGTATGTATGTATGTATGTAACGGAATCTTTGAGCTTAATTTTCAGCGGTTTCCAGGTGTTTGATTAACTTGAAACTTTGCATGTGTTTCACGGACCGATGACAATGCAATAATTCATTAAAAAGTTTTTATTATCCTAATTAGGATAGTCAGGATTAATTGATTTCTTTAGGGATCCTCTGCATGAGAGTGACAAAGACAGAGCGCGCGAACTGCGCAGGCGTGCATCTCGACAAAGCCTATCGCGTTTAAATCGTTCCAGTGTATTTCACTATTACCACTTCGTGTCGGAGCAGGTAATTTGCGCGCCCGCTGCCTGCCTTGGATGTGATAGCTGTTTCTCAGGTTCCCTCCCCGAGAAATAAGGTCTTACTGTCGATAATTACTGTTCCCAATACGTTTTTAGTTTGTAAGATATTTCATAATCACATGTCCGTAAAAATTGATTATTGATAAATCGAATTAAAATACGGAAAATAACTGATAGCTTAGAAAATTGAAAAAACACGCTTTTATAGGTACCCGAAGTAAAAAATAGAAAATAAATAATAGTTTAAAAAAAAACTAAAAAAACACGCTTTTATAAATAACCGAACTAAAAAGAAGAAAGTAATTTATAATTACAAACAAAATTATTAAATTCAGAGCAATAATATATAATTATAAACAAAATCACTAAATTCAGAGTTAAAAGCGTGGGGTGCATCTATAATCATTGTTACAATTATTCTAAAGACAGCTATCGATAAAGGGAGAGTTATGAAAATATAGAAAAATCCTACAAATAACAGTTTCACTGTATAATGTCTCGCCAAGTACACGTTAAACTATTGTTACAAACAATGATAATTTTATTTCTGTGAACACAAAATATAAAAAAATAAAAACCTCTGATCTTTACAAAAAAATTATTAGATTTAACAAAAACAGTGCAGCTGTAGAATATCTCGTCACGTATGTATTCAAACGTCGTGTTTAGTGACAGTATTATGTATATCAGTCAAATGACAAATTGACAGCAATAGTCGAACTGAATACATGTTAAAACAATGATTGATATAATTAATTACAAAAAAAAAGAAATAACAGATACTTGGCGCGAAAGACTACCGTGTATCCGGATGCACCCCACGCTTTTAACTCTGAATTTAGTGATTTTGTTTATAATTATATATTATTGCTCTGAATTTAATAATTTTGTTTGTAATTATAAATTATTTTCTTCTTTTTAGTTCGGTTATTTATAAAAGCGTGTTTTTTTAGTTTTTTTTTAAACTATTATTTATTTAATGTCTGTTTTGCAACATTTTAGCGATGCATTTAAATAAATAATACCATAATTCATTTTGTTATAATAATTTTAACGAACATTATTAGCCCCTTCAATTCACGAATGCCTCTACATATCCGCCTTCTCTGTCAATACAAATAATTGTTCTATCGCAAATCAATACTCTTTTAACCATAGTCGGAGTAATACTCTGAACCGATTCTCTAATGAT
Source organism: Aquatica leii (assembly GCA_035610365.1). NCBI lineage: Eukaryota > Metazoa > Arthropoda > Insecta > Coleoptera > Lampyridae > Aquatica > Aquatica leii. Next base: position 21,661,577 of record CM069432.1, on the reverse strand, counting down.
TTTTTCCAAATGACACAACATCTGTAAATGGCCTTTGAAGATGCACCTTTTGCTTTAGGTAGCCCCACAAGAAAAAATCGAGTGGAGACCGAGGTGGCCAGAAAATTTCCGAAAACCGATGTATAACTCTTCCATTAAAATGATTTTCAAGGTATTGGCTTACATCTAACGTACTGTGACATGGAGCGCCATCCTGTTGAAACCATATTTGTTGACGTTGAAGGAGAGAAATGTTTGCAAGACAATTTTCTAATTCATTCTCTAAAAAGAACGTTTTGCCTTTAAAGATTCATGAAAAAAAAGGTCCAATTATTTTATTTCGGTAAATTCCACACAAATTCGCGAGTTTTGATGGTAAAATTTGGATTAGTATCACTATGGAGTGATACTAATCCAAATTTTACCAACGGCAATTTTGGGAAGAAATTGTTCCATTTGATGTAAATGTTGCTTCATCCGAAAAAATAATATGTCTTCCGATAAGTGGGTTATCTTCTAACTTTCCTTGGATATCACAACAGAATTCAAAAAGTCTTTCACAATCTACTGGTCTTAACGTATGAATAAATTGGGGCTTGTATGGATGCAACCTGTTCTTTTTTAAAATTTTTGGAACGGTATCTTTGTTAATAGAATATGACATGAAAGCTGCTTTTGTTCGCAAAGATTTCTTAAGATGTTCGATTGCTGAGAGCATTATTTCAAAATCCATGTCATCATTGACAACCCGTTGTTAGCGTTTGTTGGTAAATGTATACCGTACATCTCCAAAAGTCTTGAATTTGTTTAATATTTCCTTATTGTGCCGTAGTGAAGAGGTGTGGCATGTATCCTTATTACCCCGATCTATTCAATTGCTTTTATTACTGTAATATTAATTTACTTATCCTTTCTATTTTTATACAAAAAATTGTTCTAATTCCTAACCATGCCATTGCACGATTAGCATTTTGTCAAAAAAATTTAGATAGACTGGTCAAATGTTATATTTTTTGACAAAAAAACATTTGGTCGTCTCAGGATGCTCCTATTCAACTAAGGCGACGAAATGGAACGCGATATAATGTTGAAAACGTTATTCCAAATAAAAACACCTGACGAATCAACGAAAGAAATGAATAACGTAGTTTTAGTGCTAGATAACTGCTCTATGCACACAGCCCGAATGGTTAATGGATGGTTTGATGACCACGCCGAAATTAAATTGTTACCATGGCCAGCAAAATCATCTGACCTTAACCCGATTGAAAATCTTTGAGCTGCTATGGTAAAAAGTTAGAATGACGTTGGATTCAATGGGGTAAAAGAAAAAAATTTGCAGAAACTATCTCAACATGTCAAAACATCGTGGGAATCATTCCAGAATAATGTATTAATAATAATAGGTATTACATAAAGTACTAAGGTGGCAATTTTTGTATATTATATTATCATATGCATTATATTATATGTATTATGTATTAAGTGTATCGTTTCATTCTTAATTTTATTTGTTCATACCTAAATTTAGCAAATACTTCGTAACTAAGCAGTTTAATTACCTTTAAAATAACTTGACTACATGACTACAGTAAAACCTCTGTATTGTGGACACATGTGAGACCGACATAAACTGTCCTCTAGTAGAGAGGTCTTTGGTTTTTAATCTATGAGTAATATTTATAAATGAATGCATACATAATTTTCGTTCTACAAGAAACATAAGTATAAAATTAATTTAAAATAGACACTGTAACAGTAATAAAAATTGATGGAATAACAAATGCATAGAGTATAAATTTAATTAACTATTAAATATACATAATACATACACATATGTTGGTTTAAAATGACAAATCAAACTTTATTTAAAAAAATCTTTTATTTTAGTTTGTGTTGCCTTGCATACATTAGACGCAATATAATTTTCAGTTTCAATTTGTAGGGAAGATGTACTAAAAAAAATCTTTTTAAGTCTTGAATCAGTATTAAAGCCTCTTGAAAACTACTGATTTTTGGGAGCTCCAAAGCTTCTTTACTATCCTCCTCTTCAGAAGAATTATTTATCTCAACTGCATACGTTATAGATAGTGTATATTATTTGATGTCTCCTTGGTACGTAAATTTAAATCAATTGCGTCATACTCATTTGGCAAATTTTGTACTATTATTACACGTATTTGTTGATGCCACTAGATGTTTTAACATCAAACTACGGTATCTCATTTTAAAATTTTGTATGATGCCAAGTCAAGTGGCTGTATAACTGATGTGCAGTTAGCAGGAAAAAACACAAGTTTTATATTTTGCAATTTGCGGATGTGAAGCAGCATTGTCTAGAAATAAAAGAATTTTCCTATTTTTCCTTTTTATTTTCGTATCAAGTGGAAGCAACCATTCGGTCATTACTTCTCTAGTCATTCATGCTTTTTTATTTGCTTTCCAAGTTATATTAATTTTTTCCAGTTGCAACCCTTTGAAGCAACGAGGTTTGGCATTCTTTCCTATGACCAATGCTTTTTCACGATTACTATATTTACACAAAATAATACAGTTAAACGTTCTTTCGAAATTTTTTCACCTTTACAATTGTCACTTTTCAAACATAATGTTTTATCAGGTAAGGCACGATAAAACAAACCAGTTTCATCTAGGTTCCAAATGTCTTCTTCTGAATATCCACTCACAATTTCTGGAAGTTTATTAAACCTACTAGTAACTGAGTCTCGAGGAACATCTAAAGATTCAACACAAACTCTTTTCCAAGAGATTGCATGACGATCGCGAAACTTTTCTAGCCATCCATTAGAACCTTGAAATCTTACCAGACCCAATTTTTTCGCCGCTTCTTTTGCTTTCTCTTATTTGCACGGGTTTGACAAAACCACTTAAAAAAATTTTACCGTCCATAATGCAAAGCTTGATGAGTTGGTAGTGACCCAAAAATCTTGTCCACGTACACATTAGAGAGTGGCTATATAAGACGTTTTTTTTTAATTTTCAGGGAAGTGAGATAACGAGAGGTTTTACTGTATATAGAATTGTTTTTTGGCACTTTTTATAATTCTAATTATTATGCAATACTCCTAAATAAAACGTTGAAACATAAAATAAAAATATTTCTTTTATTCATAAATATTCGTTAAATAATAATAATAAACTTAAAAATTAACACTTTTTCCGTTGCATTTTTATTGCGTAAATAATTGTATTGGTTTCTTTGTAGTTTTATATATCTAATTGTTAACAAAATTAAACATAGATTCATACATATATCACTTGATTTTAAATTTTTTATCTAAGAGATTATAAGGGTTAAGGTGGTTTCTTGTCTTAGATTGTGACCACGTCTTTCTATTTCTACTTGAATATGTCCATTTACATTGACCGCGGATGTACGTTATTTACAATAAAAATTCATAAAACACTTCATAAAAATCCAAATCAAATAGATTTTGTTGTACAAACTAATAAAAATATTGAAATTTCAAAAAAAAATGTATAATTAAATAATCTAAACTTTTAGGCCAAATAAATGTTTTTACAATTTTCCTATTTTTAAAATTTCTAAGACGATGTAATAAAATTGTGTAATCAGTTCCAACAAATAGACTAAGAAAAGATTAGCTTAATTAGTGGTTTAAAATTAATTACATTATTTAAATTCAATTTATAAAATTTTGATGCAAACACAGGCTCTACTACAAGAACGGTAGAAAATTTTAGTCACGTAGGCTTTAACATCGTTATTTCAAACAGTACATAATTTTTATATATGTACACTAATGTAGTTTAGACCGCACGGTAAAATTACATTCTTTTTTGAAACAATTTAGAAAAAAGTATTGAATGGTACTACATCTATTACTAAATCTGTCAAATTTGACATTAACTTTAATTTCAATTTTAACTGAATTTAAAGATTTTTTAAATGACTTTGAACACTAACTTTTATGTAGATTTCTACTTTACATTTTACCGCTATAAAGCTTTTTTTTGACTATTACGTAACTACACTAACGAACGAATATTGACGCTTGCGATGTTGGCAGTTGTTATTATTCAAGTTAACGATTTTTAGTGATCTGGAAACTACAAATATTATTTGTTTCAAATATTATTAAGTTGAAACGAGTATGTTCTAGATACAAAATGAGAGAGCGAATCATTACCTGAAAACAAAATAGTTCTTATAAAAGAAGATCTTCAAATTCCTTCAAAAAAATTAACGAAGAAACAGCTGAATACTGAAGACTGGATTTCCAAATTACTAAGCAACAAAGAAAAAAGAAAAAAACTCAAAAAAAGCAAGAAAAAGATATCCAAATCAGTCAAATAGAAATGTTAAAAAAATGATGAAAAACAAAGAAAAACAATACATTTTTTATTCTTCAAATAATATATATATATAAGTTTAACTTTATTCGTTGCCATTTGGCTTACAAATTTGATCGTGTTGTCTATACATATATACTACATTTTCTTATCCCTTCTCCCCCCTTAACTTTTACCTCCTGCTCCATACTTCTTCCATCCATTCCGCTCCTTTTCCGTTTTCATCTAAGATTTCCACTATTTTCATCACCTCTTCTTTTAGTTCCCTGCATTTCTTTCTCATATGGTTAAGGTCTTCCGTTTCTTCTCCACATAGCCTGCACAACTTTTCTGGTTCTTCTTTCCAATATTTGTTCCCTAACTCCTCGTTGCCGCATCTGAACCTTGCTACCATTTTTTTCCTTTTGTTGCTTTTAATCTCTCTATCTTTTAAATATTCCGGCACCCCTTCACCCTTGATATCTTTATAATTCCTATTATATCTGCTCTCTTTTATCTTTGTCCATCTTTCTTGTTTTCGATGTCTCTATCTCTCCTTATTATTTCTTCCCTTGTCCCTACCCTCTTCTCTTAATCTATCCACTTCTTCACTCCTTGTACCCGTTTCTTTTGTAATTCTCTTCTCTGCCCTCCTGCCCGTACTTCACTTTTCCTCCCTTTATCTCTTTCCAACATTCTTGCAGTATTTTGCAATCTGTTCTTTCCCTCATTTCTTCCTCGTATTTTATTGCTCTTTTCCTGTCTCTACCCTTATTTTTCTATCTGTACCTCCTCTCTCACAATATACCCCAGTGTATCCCTGTCCAATCCTAACACCAATCTCCAGTATTTTCCTGTAGCCCCTCTACCTCCCTCCACTCCTTCCAGCCCCATATTTCCGCTACATACATTACCACCCCTTTATTAATTTTTCGAACAACAATTTTCTTTTTATATCCATCTTGAATACTCTTTCCCCACACCCCAGACTTGTCCTATTAGCCTGTTTCCTTTCTTCACCCTTTCCTTTACGTGTTCTCCCTCTTTATTATCCTGTTTCATCGTGTAGCCCAGGTATGTAAATTCCTTCACTTGTTGCACTTTCTCATCACTCCATCTCCACTCCTCTCTTTTTCTTTTCCCCCTCCTTTTCTAAATATCATTATCTTTGTTTTCTCCGTGTTTACTTCCATTTCTTTTTTTTTTTCATATATTTTTCTAGCGTTTTCATCATCTCTTTCATTTCCTTTTCCTCCTTAGCCACCAGCACTATGTCATCCGCATACGCCAACGACCATACCTTAGCTTTCCCTACAACTATCTCTCCTGTCTGTTGTCCTCTCACTGTCTCTTCCAGATCCCCCGTATATACCGAGAACAGGCTTGAGCTCAGTGGACATCCTTGCCTCAACCCTCTCTTTGTTATAAATTTCTCACTCTCTTCCCCATTCACTTTAACCCTGCTTCTCGTTTCTTCGTATATTTCCTCTATTCTTTGTATTAATCTTTCATTGATTTTTTTTTCTTTTCATATATTCCCACAGCTTTTCCCTATTCACTTTGTCAAAAGCAGCTTTTAGGTCTACGAATAGTGCCACCATTTTCCTCTTTTTTTTTCTAGTTCTTTATTTGCTAAGTGTTTCAGTATATATATGTTGTCTATCGTCCTTCTTCCTTTTCTGAATCCCGCTTGTCCGTCTGGTACCAAACTTCTTTCCTCTATTTCCTTCTGTAGTCTTTCTTGCAGTATTGTCGCGTACAATTTGTATGCCGTGCTCAATAATGTTACCCCTCTATAATTCTCGACTTTATTTTTTTCGCCTTTTTTATGTATTGGGCATATTATTCCCTATCTCCATCTCTCTGGAAATCCTTCCCCTTTCCATATTTTGTTTAGTATTTCCGTTATCCTTTTTGCTACATTTTCTCCCCCGTATATCCACTCTTCTCCTTGTATCCCATCTTCTCCTGTCGCCTTTCCTTTTTTATATTCTTTATCGCCTCTATTACTTCTTCTTCTCTTATTCTATCCCTATCTCCTTCTTCTTGTCTTACTACCGCGTCTTTTCTTTTTTCTTTTTCCTGCTTTTGTTCTTCCCCTCCCAACAGGTTCCGTAAATATATCTCCCATTCTTTAATTTGTATTCCCTTTGTCGTCCTGTTTTTTTTTCCTCTGCTTCTTTAGGTACTTCCATACATCTTCTTCCGCTTTTATTCCTTTAATCTGCTCCTCTTGTTTCTTTTTGTTTTCCTCCTTCTTTCTGTCGCATGTTATTTTGTATATTTTTACTGCTTCTTTGTATTCTTCTTTTCTTTCTTCCCTTTTTCCACTCTCTTAATGCTCTTCTTGCATTTTTCTTTGCTTCCTTGCATTCCTTATCCCACCATTTCTTCCATCCAGTTTTCTCCCCCTTCCATTTTCTAAATCTGACTCTCTCTGTTGCTTTCTCCATCATTTCTCATTTCCTCTACACTTTCTTGTAATTCCTTTCCTATCCATACCGTTTTCCCTATTCTCTCTTTATATCTTTTTATACTCTCTTCTGTCCACTTTATTTTAGTTATGTACTTCTCCTCTTCCTCTCTCTCTTCTCTTTCCTTTCCTTCCATTGTCGATTCCAGTGGTTGATGGTCTGACTCTACCCTTTCTCCCACCTTAAATGTCTTTACCTTTTCTGCGGCCTCTTCATTTGTCATTACAAAATCTATTATTAATTCTCCCCTTCCTCCTATGTACGTAAATTCCCCCTTTCCATCTTCTTCTCTGTTCCCGTTCATTATTTTCCACCCTTTTTCGTTGCACAATTCCAGCAGTTCCTCTCCCTCTTTATTTATCACCTTGTCCTTTGTTTGTCTCTTTCCCGTCCCTTTTCTTTCTTGTATTCCCCCCTCTTCCGCTATTCTTGCGTTGAAGTCCCCTCCTACTATTATCAATCCTTCTTCCCTCTCTTCTATCATCTCTTCTATGTTTTTTCTTGTCTCTTTCATTCTACTGCTATAAACCGTCACTACTTTTATTTTTGTTTTTCCCCACTGTATGTTCCTTTCTACCACTTCTCTTCTCTGTTGCACTTTCTCTTTCTTTTCCTGGCTCAACCATTTTTTTCTTATTCCCGTTATGATACCCCCCTTTGCTCTCCCTCTTTTCTTTTCTCTTTCTGCATGTTGCACCACCCACTCAAATTCCTCCGGCAACTCTTTTTCCCACCACTCCCATTCTTTTTCTTCCATCCATGTTTCCTGTAATCCCACTACATCCTGATCCTTGATGTACTTCCAGAAATCATGTTCCTTGTTTTTTATTTCCGCTACGTTCCAAAACAATACTCTCAGCTCACTCACCTCCCCCTGTGCTTCTTCCTTACTTTCTTTTTTTCTTCCTTCTTTTTCTTTTCCATTTCCATCTCTCATTATTCCTTTTCTTTGCCATTTCGTCAACTTTCTCTCCTTTACCACCCCTTTGCCCTTTAGTTTTTTGCCTTTTGGTTCCCCACTTTCTCTCCTCTTTATCTGCTCAGTCCCCTATCCTTGTCGTTCCATATGTATTTGTCACCGTCTATCTCCATTTTTCTGTACCCTACCCATACTCTTTTCCTTCCGCTCTTTTTTCCACCGCTATGTTCATTATTTTTCTTTGCACTCTTCTTTCCTCCCATGTCAAATCGTGACTTATATATATTCTTGTATTCTTTAATTTCTTCTTCTCCGCCATTACCTTCTGTTTTTCCTCCCATCCTCCGATTTCCGCCACCACCATCTCATTTTTCTTCTCTTTGTTTATTACTGTCACTTTTTTCACCTCTACTTTTACATTTAATTTTTCTTCCAGCATCACTGCTAAATCTTTTTGTGGTTTTTCACTTCTCCACTCCTTTATCACAATATTATTCTTTCTTTTCCATCTTTCCTCGTCTTCCGCTTTTTTCTCCAGTTTTCTATTCTCTCCACCAGTTTCTCTTTTTCTTTCTCCCACTTCTTTTCTCTTTCTCCCATTTCTTTTTTCATTTCTTTGATTTCTTGTCTTATCCCTTACATATTTTCTTCCATCTGTTTCATCATTTCTCTCATTAATTCTTTTAACTCCTACATTTCTTTCCTTCCTCCTTCTGTTCTTGAGGTTTTTCCTTCGCTCTCCTTCGATATCTTTTTAATGTCTGGTGATCTTATTGTTTTCTTTCCTCTTTCAAATATTTGTTGCCTTTCTTTTTCCTCTTCCTCTCTCTCTCTCTCTTTTATACATCTCTTTCCCCCTTTTGTTATTATTTATTTATTTATTTATTTTTTTAATTTAGTTATTTATTTAATTTTTTTTTCTTTATTATTTTTTTTAAATTTATTGTTATTATGATTCTTTCTAATTGTATTTAATTAAAGCCCGCCACAAATATTAGAAAAAGTATATAAATAAAAGTTTGTACTTCACTGTTATCAAAAGCGCGTGCTTGACCTTTAAACTAGTCCACGATATCCGCTCGCATTCGCACACGTTATCTGAGCCACCTATATCTTCTTATCTATAATTTTAATGTATTTATTTACTACTCACATTACAACTGTACTTCTAATCATTTCTTCAACTTCACAATCCTCAACACGCACACGTCAATTAATTGCTGTCAATCACTTTATAATTGTTTGCACTGTATGAATTTTGCCCAGTCATCTATGAGTTTGATTTGCTCATTAGTATTTCCGGTTTTGTTATCATGAAAACAACACGTGCTAGCAAAATGCCTAGTGATATCCACATTTAGATTTCGATGTTTGTATGTGAAAGAATTGTTGGGGTAAGAGGGCATGCTTATTTTACGGCAAAATTTAATTTTTTCAATTCTAAAAGCTAGTTTGGTCCCCTCACGTGTTTGTTATGTTTAACTACTATCTAATTATTTCTTCATTGGGTCGATAACTAAGACATTCACGGATTCCGGCATTAAATCGTGACTATACTACGATGAGAACGTCTTCCGGGTTTGGACAGTGTCATTGTAAAAACTCACAATGACACGGTCGAAACCCGGAAGACATTCTCATCGGAGTATTCTATCAATTAAAAAGTTCTTGGAAAATTAGCGCACTTTGTGTATATCACTCATCGAATAAAATATTAGCAGCTTATTTGTGATACCACGGTTGCATATCTATTAGTTGTAAAATTTGTAAAATTGTATTTAATTACTTGTTTTGGTGTCGATTGTATGCACGCACGACTAAATATACATACACTTTGCTTCTTATTGTGTAGTCACTTTAGATTTGTAATAATATATTTTTTTTGTATTCACCAAATTAAATTAACTAACTACGTGTACGAGTTGTTGCCTAATTTAAGAATCCGCTAATACTAGCATTGTTGTATTATTACTGGCAAAAAATTATTTGATGTGTATCTCTCTTCCTTATTGTTTTTTTAATGTTGGCGTTCCAATAAATGTACTCATTGTGAGAATAGTTGTGTTCGACTTGTTTGCCTTAAGTGTCAGGTGAAAACGAATAACTAGAATTTTTCCTCCCCGTTGGACGCCTTTTTAATTGAGTTACAATCGGCACATTAAAGACAGGTTGCATTCTAATAATTACTCTTCCCACTTAAAAACTTAAAAGTGCCAATGTCAGCTGTTTTTTTGGAAAATTTTAAAAATAAAATTGTTGAAAATATGTACTAAGAAGAGAACATTTTCCCGGTTTCGACCGTGTCATTGTTCTAATCAAACTTGCCAACGTTACGTCTACTTTCGTAAGAGGATTCATCAGACTATGAGAAAAATCGAAGAACTCAAACCAGAAACCGTTTGAGTTCTTTGATTGTACGAATTCTTTTCATTATGTTATAATAATGTTCATAAAAAAGTAATTATTTTAGTCCTTGAAAGAAAAATTTAAATAAAAATACTCAAACCAAATGTATTAAAAACTTAATTAAAGCAAACAAAAATGAAATTGTAATTTATATTTAGTTTTTTATCATCAAATTGTAGTTACTATTTAAAAACAATAAAAACATTTGTTAGAAAATTGTAAAAAAATATTTAAGAACCAAGTAACAAAAAAATTCTTCATGTAAAACTTCATACATGTTTTTTCAATTAATTTTTTCTTGTTAGTTTCTATTTTCTTAAATTTGAATCTCTGCTGAATCTTAAAAACAATTTTAAAAACGTAATTTGTTTGAATCTTTATATAAAAAACAAACTTAATAAATTACATAAACTACTTATTTACTTGATGAATATATAATACAATTTTGTTTGTTTATATGTTTCGTAATTATATAAGCAAATATTGAGTTTTGCAATACATACAATTTTAAAAATTAACTTTTTAATTAATTTATTCTGTTTTAATAATGCTTTATTCACGTTTATAAAATTTCTTAGTTCTTTACTTCAAACTTTTTTTCTTAATTTTATGTAAAAAAAATCAATAGCATAAAATGTTTTTTCTAAAAAAAGTTAAATTTGCCTTAAATGACTGCTTAGTTTAACGCAGTTACCAAAATTTTTATAAACTTAATGATACACGTTTTTTTATTAATACAAAGTCACTCGATAATTAGTTTAAATTGCAGCAAAACGAAGTTTTTAAAAAACTAACACAATTCTAACTAAATAATTTTAAAACTGAAACAAAGAACTTTCGTAGTAGGATTATGTACTTTATAGTTAGAATTTATATAGAAACGGAAAGACTTATAGATGGATAACGTTTGAAAAACTTGTAGTCAAAGCTTGATGTTGAGATTTTAACATTTTAAAAATAAAATCGTTTTCACAAAGCGTAGAATTTTGTGAAATAACGATAATAGTTATACATATATTTACTATTCACAACTTCACAACTTAACATAAAAATTATTTATTTCTAAAAACATAAAAAAATTCAAAAAATGAAAAATTTAAGCTGGAAATGAAGTTTATGATTAATCAATAAAAATAGTACACAATTAAATAACTAATAATATAAATAAACATTGAAACACTTTTAAACAAACATTAGTCAACAGCTTTAAAATAATTCGTACATAAAACTGTAAGATTAAGAGATTTAGTAGCACTTATCCGTAAGAGCATTGCATCAAATTATTTTAAAAGCAGATTTAAACTGATGGATCACGTATTTACATTTCCAGATGAATTTACTTATATGTTCAACATCAGTTCGATTTGGATGTAGTTTTTGTTAATAGACGATTTTCATATTAGCAGAATTGGTAAATATTTGTTTTTTAGAGTAAATAAAAAATAAACTATTTTAAAACTTTTTCGTTCATTCAAAAAAAAAAAAAAATTACAACACGGATTAAAACGAACCATCATCAATAAAGTCGTTGCAGTTAACAAAGTCTTCGTTAGATTGAAAATTCAGCATATTCGAGAGAAAGAGAAAAATCGCTCATAAGACATTAAGCTTATTACTAATTTTAATAATCATATTAATATAAATCACTGGTCAACAATAAATTAATTTAACTGAGAAAATGCAGTATTAGACAAGAGTAGCAACAAACTAAAAATTTCTATGCTTTTTAGTTATTTTTTCTTATTGACTTTGATTTGAGTTTGTTCGATAATGTGAACCACACATTATTATAATGTATGTGTGAACACACCTTTATAACGGGCCAACAATTCTCCATGTAAAATAAGTAATGTAAGACATACACAATAAATTATTGTTCGCTAAATACACACATATAAGTGCATATTGCTAAAATTTAGCAGCAGAGAAAGAAGCTGAAAAAAGTTTAAGTTAGAGCAAAACATGCACCAAGAATTTTGAAGATATAGAAATGGCACTTCTAAGCTTAGGTCCAGTGAAATTACCGCCAGATTTTGACCTACAAAGTAGTAATGCAGCTTTAGAATGGAGATTCTGGAAAATAACATTTGAAGAATATTTAATAGCAACTGGTCAGCATGAGGCGGACGATAAGGTAAAAATAGCTATCCTTAGAAATATAATAGGGACAGAATCAGCTCGAATTATGAATACTTTTGACGTGCCGGAGGAGCAACCAAATAAATATCAACATTATATAGAATTAATGTCAAAATACGCCAATGCACGAGTGAACGAATGCTTTGAAAGGTATAATTTTTAAAAGCGCACACAAATGGAAGGTGAGACGTATCAGAGTGAAGTAAATGTTGTGAAAAGGAACAGGAAAACCGTGAGTAATAGAGATAAATTTAAATCCACAAATTGTTGAATGCAACCAATAGAACAAGTAGATAATAAATTGAAATGCAAAAGATGTCAAAGGATACATGGCCCACGCGAATGTCCTGCATTTGGAAAAGAATGCAATAAGTGTAGGAATGTAAAAAATGTCGAGTTGGATAGTAATGCATCAGATGATTTATTTTTTCAATAGTGTAAAAGTGTATAAAAATAATGTAAATATAGAAAAATGTATTTGTTCATGTAACAAAATAATATGTAAACATGGTAAAGGTATTTGGGTAGAGACAATTGAAATCGAAGGTAAATATATTAAAACGAAGCTTGATACTGGCGCTGTTCTTAATGTTATACCATTACGTATTTTGAAGACTGTTAATAAACAATTTCGAGTTAGACCAGCAAATTATGTATTAAAAACCTTTAAAGGATCTGTGTCAAAACCAATAGGAATTGTAAATCTTGAATGTAGATTTAAGGGTGTAAACGTTTACGAGGATTTTGTAATTGTTGATAACGTAAATCAGGTTCTTTTTGGTGGTGCTGAAAAATGCCAAGTAAATGTTAACCAAGAAGTATTTGTTGAACAAAACAAAAAGATTTTTTCAGGGTCAGGTATGTTTCCTGGTAATTGTCAAATTATAACTTCTGAAAATTTTGAACCAATAAGCTACCCTCCAACAAAAATACCATTAGCTATACGCTGTGCATTCAAAGATGAACTGGATAGATAACTAAAAGAAATGCAGTTATTAAAGTGGAAACTATAGATGCTCGTGCAAGCATTAACAGAATTGTACTAGTTGAAAAAGTTAATGGAAAAATGTTTCGATCCAGCAGACCTTAATAAATTTATAATAAGAAAACCCAGATTAAATTTAAATATAGAAGAGATCTGTTCACGATTGGCAAATAAAAAAACATTTACTGTGTTCGACTTGTCTGAAGGATATAATCATTTAAAGTTAGACGTAGACTCTTCATGGAAATGTTGTTTTACAACTTCATTCGGATTTGTTCGATGAGGCAGTAGAAAGTATTTTTGGAAACATAGAAAATGTTACCAGATGTCATGACGACATGATTGTATCTGGAGCTACAAAAGAAGAACATGACGAAGCGGTAAGGAAAGTAATAGAAAAAGCCGAAAGTTTAATCCAGAAAAACTACAATATTGTCAAAGAGAAGTAAAATTTATGGGTCGGGTTTTTTCGGAAGATGGAATGAGAATTGATCAAGATCGTGTTATGTAAACTTGAAACACCAAAAGATAAAGCAGAATTACAAAGAGTGTTAGGAGCATTTAATTATGTTAGGAAATATATACCAAACATGGCTAACTCAATTAGTCCATTATATGAATTGTTAAAATCTAACATAGAATGGCTTAAGAAACATGAGACGTGTTTTCAAAATTTAAAGAAGATTGTCTGCAAATCTTCTGCATTGGTACCATTTGATCAAAATAAGAATATTATTTTACAAACAGACGCATCTAAGAACGGGCTGGGATGCTGTTTTTTTTAAGAACATGAAAATGTATTAAAAAAATTAGGGCGTGTACTAGTGTACACATGTAAGAAGTGAAACTTCTTTATGGCCTTATTTTTCGCAAAATGATCTACATGCAACTTTTCAGAAATTGGTTAAATAAAGTTAAATTAGATAAATTTTAAACAAAAGGATTTTATTATCATAGACATGAATACAAATTTTTGTAAATCAATTAACTAATTTTTGTAGATTCAATTTCATATTTCAGTTACCATAAGCCATTAATTACAAAAATATATAATAACGATGACAGAAACTGAGGTTAACCTTAAATATATTAAATTTAAAATGTCATCGTTCAATCAGAAACTGAGGTTAACCTTAAATATTTTAAATTTAAATTAATAACATATTTCAGAATTTATACTCTATGTCAATTAATTCCACCCAAGTATTAGAAAAATAGATATAATTACTTACTTTTGTTAAAAATCCACTGGAATTAGAATTAAAATAAAGCCTTTGATTTTGTTGATCACTTTAGTATTGATATATTATTTATCATGTCGCTATTGCGTTTCCGTAACCGAAAAAAAAATGGCGCGTAACGGAAAAAATGTGACGGTAAATTTTTTTCCAACGCCGATAAAGAAGTTTCACTTCAAATAGTTGCCTGTGCTTCACAAACAATTAATGAATACGAGGTAAATTATAGCCAAACGGAAAAAGAGTTTCTAGCAAGATTTTTTGGTATGCAAAAGTTTCATGATTTTATATATCATTCGAAGGTAAATGTGCAAACGAATCACAAACCAATAATTTCAATAATGAAAAAGCCAATTTGTGAAATAGGATCAACAAGATTACAACGATTAAGATCAAAGTTGTTAAAATATAATTTACATGTGATATATGTTCCAGGAAATATATTCATTTTGCAGACATGTTATCCAGATCTAGTTTAAAGTCTACTAATATGATTTTGAAATGTGTGAAATGCTACATACAGTATCGAGACACTTACCTCCGTCAAATTGTAAACCATATTTTGGGTCAAGAGTGATTTGTGTATAGAAGCTGGATTCATCTTTTTGGACAACAAGATAGTTGTTCCAAGTAAACTCAGAGTGTCAATGTTAAAACTATTACACAAAGGTCATGTGTAAATTTTGTTAAACGTTGTAGGACTTGTGAAAAATATATGCCAAAAAATTTGAAGGAACCATTAATGCCGCACCCTATTCCAAGACTTAGATACAACAAACTAGACGCTGACATTCTAGAATTTAGGTCAAGATCTTATCTGGTTGTGATAGACCATTTCTCGCACTGGATTGATATATTGCCGCTGTCCAGTAAAACTTTAGAAGTTGTAATAAATGATATGCAAAATATATTTACAAAGTTCGGGTATCCACAATATATAATTGTTGATAACTTACCATTTATTTCATTTAAATGTAAAAATTACTATAAATGTAAAGATATAACAATTTTTACATGTAGCCCACATTATCATCAAAGTAATGGGTTGTCCGAAAAGCCAATAGGAATGGGCAAACAAATATTACGGAAGAGCATGGAAGAAAAAACTGATTACAGAGAATTATTATTAGAATATAACAACACTCTAATTATTAGCTTACAGGCATCTCCTGCTCAAATGTTACACAGTAGAGTTTTAGGAACAGAAGTACCTACGACTGAAAACAATTTGGAACCAAAAATTCGAACTCACGTTTATGAATATCTGTGCACGCATAAGAAGAAATTGAAGGAACGATACGACAAAACTAGTAGAAAGAAAACAATTCAATATAAAACGGGGGATAAAGTAGTTGTGAAGAGTAACATAGATAAAGTTTGGCAGAAAGCTACAGTTTTAGGAAATGCACAAAACCAAGATCTTACTGGATAAAGAAAGATGATAACAATAAAATAGTTAGACGAGATACCAGTCAGATAAAACCATCATTTACTAAATTTAATAATAATAATATAAATTTACAATCTGAATTATACCTTACTTGTTTTGAGACATCAGAACCCGACGTGCCCACCAATCGGAATCTACGTTCAACAATAAAAACCATCAATGATAGAAGTAGTAGTAGTAATAGTAGAACTAATATTAGAAGTAACGAAAATGAGATAGTATCGAGTAATAGTGAGCCTATCCCAAGTACTTTAGGTAGTCGTAGTAGATTTGGTCGATATATAAAAGCAATTTGTAAACTTCATCTTTAAGGAGAAGCTGTTCGATAATGTGAACCGCACATTATTATAATGTATGTGTGAACACACCTTTATAACGGGCCAACGATTCTCCATGTAAAATAAGTAATGTAAGACATACACAATAGATTCTTTTTCGCTAAATAAATCAGAGTATTTGTATATTCAATTATAAAGAAAGATAACTTCCAAACAGATTTATTGACGAGGACAACAAGAACGTTTGTTTGAATGTATTAAACAATGTTGCTTGATGCGAAGTAATAACATTCTGCTGAACTTTCATTGTTTATTATTTTGAAATAAATATACACAACGTTTCAATTGCTATGGTATCTGCAATCGTCATCAGGTAAATACTAACAAACTTAGAAACTACTGGATCTTATATACCAAAGACATGTTCGATGAAGCGTTCAAGCGTACAAAATCAATTTAGCGTAACAGTTTAATTAACAAAATTACTTAGTGAGTTTAAGTTGTTTTAGAGGTTCGATTAGTGGTTTCCATATGTTGCTTATCTCGACACTTGGCTGGCTGAAAATTTCTTTGTTGTTGTTGATGAATGCCGCTTCTTTAAATTTCCGTTTGTACCAATGTTCCTCTCTGTGTATGATTTTTGCTTCCGACCATTTCATTCGATGTTGGTTATCCCACGAATGTTGCGCGATGCCGGACTTAGAAGTCTCTCCTCTCTGTGTGTGCGTCTGATGTTCTTTCAGTCTGATGTCAAGTGGTCTTTTGGTTTCCCCCACGTATGATTTGCCACATTCACATGGAACTTGGTAAATACAGTTTTGGGAATCTCGACTTGTTTGTGGCTTTGTGTTGGAAATTATACTCCTAATGGTGGTCGATGATTTGAACACTGTATTTAAGTTGTAGCTTTTCCCTATACGTTTTATTGATTCTGATAAACCTTTGACATATGGGATGCTCAGCAGTGAATTGGGCAATTCTTCTGTTTTAGGTTGTCCCATGGTGTTCAATTACTTTTTCTGTAAAAGCTCTCCTACAATCTTTTCTGGATAACCATTCTGCCTTAGATCGTTTCTAATGTTTTTCATTTCCTCTCGTAGCCCTTTCTCTGTGTTGCACAACCTGTACGCTCTGTCGATTAGAGATTTTACTATTCCCTTCTTCGTAGATGTGGAATGGTTGGATTCAAAGTTGAGATATCGACCGGTATGTGTCGGTTTCCTGTAGACAGTCGTTTCCATAATTTTCTTGTTCTTTGTTACTTGAACGTCTAAAAAAGGAAGTGAGTTCTCCTTTTCCTTTTCCATAGTAAATTTGATGGATGGTTTGATGTTGTTCAGATGTTGTAGAAAAAGGTCTAGTTGCCGATTACTGTGGTTCCAAATTATGAAGGTATCGTCAACATATCTAAGCCATGTTTTGGGTTTGAATTTTGATTTCTCTATGGCCTGGGATTCAAACCAGTTCATGTATATGTTGGCGACTACTGGTGATAGAGATGAACCCATTGGTAGTCCTTCGTCTTGAGTGAAAAATCTGTCTTTCTCCTGAAAGTACGAGTTCTTGAGGCAACATTCTAGGAGCTTCATTATTCCTTCTACCTGGAGCGTGGTTCTTTCCTGGAGTTTTTCATCTTCTCGGAGCTTCGTTTGGATGATTTTCAATGCTTCTTCAACTGGCACATTAGTATAAAGACTTTCTACGTCAAAGCTGACTAATTGATCCCGTGGTTGTAGCTGTACCCTAGTAGAAAAATTTGTTTCTGTAATATTACAGCAACGATTTTCAGAATTGAAAAAATGCTTCAGAATCGTTTCAATTTTGTTACAATTTCGCCAAATGTCCCTCCTTTGTAACGTTTTTACAAATCATTAACATGAATTGCTTTAAAAATGTATTTCAATGATGTCCAGTTTGATTCAGAAAGTTAGTTTCGGAACACTCTTGGATCATTTGTAAAATTAAACATAGTAATACAAAAAATGTTTCATAAAATCGTTTCTGAAACGATTTCAAACATTCCTGTAATTAAATTTTTTGAATCGTTTTTATATAAGCTTTTGTTACACCATAAATGATTTTTCAAAATCATTTCCAATTGTTTTTGAAGAATAAGGGAGATAATGTTTTGAATCGTTTTTGTAACGATTGCAAATAATACTTTATTGCACATACCAAATCATCTTTAATACATTTCGTAAATATTCTAAAAATTGTTTTTATAATCATATCAAAGTGATTTAACTTTTGCTTTCATAAATGATATTAAGGGTTCGGAAATTTCCACACTATTTATTCCACAGCCGTAGCATGTACTAAAACACGAATTCTTATAATTTCATGAATCATTTATTTTCGACGAATAGTACCTATATAAAACAATACACTATTATATACTTATTGATTACATTATATTATCATAGAAAACTTTACATAACGGTTGTTTTATATATTTCCTAAAGATTACATATTTTAACTTGTCATTAACAGAAATGAGTTATAAATGAATTAAAATCATAAATAAATTATTTAATAAAATACATAAATACACAAAGCTAAGTAATTTTTTGGGCATTCAGTAGTTAAAATCGACGCAGATCACAGTTGAAGCCTGTTTTAGATCAGAACGTTTCACTCTTGTTGTTGCAGAACGGAACCATACGCTAGCTTTCAGTCCGGAAATAATTTTCGAGCGACAACTATAAAAAATTAATTTATTTTTAGAACTAAATAATACTACTATAAGTACTAATAATTGCAAATAATATACAGAATAATCAAAACCGTTCATATAGAAATTAACCGAGTGGTTTGTAAAATTGTTTGAAATTTCAAGATTTAATAAATCCCATTTAATGTTATTTATATGTACACAATAAGAGAGAAACAAGTAACACAACAAATAAATATTACCTGCTTTTAAAAAATCAAACCTTAGAAACAGACTTATTTATACAATAGAAATACATTCATAGGAAAACAATGCATATTTTTATGTATAATCCCTTTCTTTGTCGGTAGAACGGATTAGATAGCTTGAAAATTTGAAAATTTTAGTACGTACGTGACAGAAAAATGAATGTACTGACCTAAAGGTAGGTAGGTTGAATACCTCTTGAACAAACATTTTTTAAATGTGTTAGACATAAAGACATAAAATTAAAATAAAATAATTTGCACTGGCAAATAGAGCTTCGAACAAAAGCCATTTGCGTATGACAAATGAGAAGTTTGATAGATTACCTAATTTAATAAATTAGAAGCAATACTTTTTTTACATTGTACAGCGATGCAGTTGCGAAACTAACGGCCCTGTAAATCCCTCAATCTAGGGGTCCTGAACCGTAAAAGGCCCCCAGAACTCCAAACGATATGATGTGAATGTTAAGATAGTCGTCGATGTAAAATTGTTTAAAAAACAAAATAAAGATGCTAAGTGATGAAGTGGAATGTCTGAATACAGTAAACGAGAATAACACATTATTTTTTAATACTCCGCCTAAGGATAATTAAAATAGTGCTGATTTTTTTCCTAATACTGTTAATATGTTTTGGTCTTTTCCAATACTGTATTTTTTTTTCTTGACAATTGTTACTTTTGCCTTAATGTGCAAACATCGTCAGAAGAAATATTACAATAAAAATTTCAATTGAGAAAAGATGACGTAAAATAATTGAATTAAACAAGCATTATGTAAAATCAACAATAAAATTTTTCAGATCTACAAACAAATAAAATTACAGTCACCTTTAAAATTAAGTTTTTCAGATCTACCAAATGTATATAACAATTTTTCTCAAACTAAAGTTTCAATATCCGAAATTGAAAAGATTGGAGTCTATAAACTCGTCAGTTCTTGTAAAATGCTCTATATGAGTCAAACTAAGAAGTCTTAAAAAACCAGATTAAAAAAATATTTAAAATAGATCAATAATACTACAGGATACAATCCAAATTAAATAAAATCCACTTTTGCTCAACACTTATTAAAAAATAACCATACATTTAATCTAAACAACTTTTTTCAAATCCAAATTTATTAATTTTAAACGAATTAGAAACGTGTTTTATAATTCAAACTAATGAAAACGAATTAATCAATGATCAAAAGGAATTCCCATTAAAACTTAATTATAGATCTTTAAAATCCTTCAATTTCATTGTTTTAATGTTTGCACATTAAGGCAAAAGAAACAATTGTCAAGAAAATTAAAAATAAATTATTGGGAAAGACAAAGCTATATCTTTATCTAATATTATATTACACTCAATGTTAAAAACATGGATCGATTCATTTTTATAATATTTGCACTTATTAAAAACGATTAATTAGTATCTCAGTAGCAAAAATGTAAAAATTCATAAATTATATGAATACCAATAACAATACTAAACTTACCATTGACATTATTAAAAACGTAAGAACACTACACTGCAACAAATGAGTTCTTCTCGATTCTTGTATAGAGGTTAAATTTCATTTACTGTCGACAAACTGTAACCTATTTAAACCTTTTAAAAGCAGGTATACTCTATTAAAAATATTTTTCTTAGAATTGTCAAACAAAACTGTTTAAAAATTCTGTGCACGACAAAATAATATATCAAAAACGTTTCTACGAATCATTTTCTAGATCATTTAATATGATGATTTTGTATCAATCTACATTGTTACCAGAATGATACTGAAAATAATTCAACAATTCATGTTAAAATGATGTTTTAAAACGATGTTATATTATAAAAAATTCGTTTTACCAAATAATGCTTTATTAACTTTTAGAATTGATCATGAAAACGTTTCGTCTGCAATACATAAACAATTTTAACTAACTATTTTTTGAATCACTTATTAGTTATTATGGAATTGATTTGGATATACTACAAAACTGTTTTCATGTACAATACCATTGCATTAAAGTTGTGACAAATTAAAATGATTTGAAATCATTTTGTTCTACTAGGGTATTGTTTTCAGAATCTCAACGAAATGTTTGGAGTCTTTGTTAAACGATGAGCTGTTCTTCTGTAGTGGTTGCACAATTGGTAGTAGAAATCTGGATAACTGGTATGTGGGTCCATTACGAGAGCTGGTTCTAAACGAAGCTCCGACAAAAAACAAGAAAATTATGGAAACGACTGTCTACAGGAAACCGACACATACCGGTCGATATCTCAACTTTGAATCCAACCATTCCACATCTACGAAGAGGGGAATAGTAATATCTCTAATCGACAGAGCGTACAGGTTGTGCAACATAGAGAAAGGGCTACGAGAAGAAATAAAAAACATTAGAAACGATCTAAGGCAGAATGGTTATCCAGAAAAGATTGTAGGAGAGCTTTTACAGAAAAAGCAATTGAACACCATGGGACAACCTAAAACAGAAGAACTGGCCAATTCACTGCTGAGCATCCCATATGTCAAAGGTTTATCAGAATCAATTAAACGTATAGGGAAAAGCTACAACTTAAATACAGTGTTCAAATCATCGACCACCATTAGGAGTATAATTTCCAACACAAAGCCACAAACAAGTCGAGATTCCCAAAACTGTATTTACCAAGTTCCATGTGAATGTGGCAAATCATACGTGGGGGAAACCAAAAGACCACTTGACATCAGACTGAAAGAACATCAGACGCACACACAGAGAGGAAAGACTTCTAAGTCCGGCATCGCGCAACATTCGTGGGATAACCAACATCGAATGAAACGGTCGGAAGCAAAAATGATACACAGAGAGGAACATTGGTACAAACGGAAATTTAAAGAAGCGGCATTCATCAACAACAACAAAGAAATTTTCAGCCAGCCAAGTGTCGAGATAAGCAACATATGGAAACCACTTATCGAACCTCTAAAACAACTTAAACTTGACTAAGTAATATTGTTAATTAATCTGTTACGCTAAATTGATTTTGTACGCTTGAACGCTTCATCAAACATGTCTTTAGTATATAAGCTCCAGTAGTTTCTAAGTTTGTTAGTATTTACCTGATGACGATTGCAGATACCATAGCAATCGAAACGTTGTGTATATTCATTTCAAAATAATAAACAATGAAAGTTCAGCAGAATGTTATTACTTCGCAACATGAACGTCTTTTGGTTTTTAATAATGGCGTTTGTCGTAAATTAAATTTAAAACTCCCTGCAAATAATTTTTCTTCGCCAAAGATTATATCGAATTGGCTGAACAAGTTCCGTTAGCTAGATTAGTTATGGTTACTGAAAACTTTGCAAATGTACATGATTCAAGAAAATTTAATATCGTAAATGTTATTTTGTTCATTTTCTCAAATTTAAATGGGACCACCCCTTTCTAATAAAGAGAAAAGCGTCGCCATTTTTTGAAGTATGTTAATAAAAAATATTTTTTTAAATCTAAAACGGTAGCAGTTAGGTTAGTTAGGTACAAAGAATACTATTGAATGTTGCTCTAAAAAAACGTGTGCAATTAAAATACACAATAAACAGATACTATTTTATTTAAATTACAGAAAAGTTTAACTCAAAACATTAAATTAAACAATAATTGCATTGCATAAAATTACATTTTTAGTTAACATTTAACTTAAGAGGTTATGTATTCAAAATAACCTTAATTTTTATCCACAGACTAAGACTTTTACCAAATAAATAACATCACAGTTTACTGCCCAAGAAAACATCCAAACAAAATGTAAAAAACCGTATTCTCACATAATAACACAGGAAAACATTAAGTTAAAAATTTAAATAAACTTGCTATAAAACCAAAAGACACTAGTCTAATAACGTTACGCGATATACTTAAAAGAAGCATAGATAAAATAACGCATTTTATAATTCTCGCACCATTATGAAAAATAATAATTTTTAAAGTAACTCATTTGTAAAGGTAAAAATCCAAAAAGTAAAAATCCATAACTAAACAAGAAAACCACGAAAATTCATCAAGAAACTACGTAAAGAATTTCTATTGGAGTAATCGGTACATTGGTCTACGCAACAGCGTTACACTTGCTTTGTGGTAGGGTATTGAACAAAATACAGAAAACCCAAAGAATTTTTTTTTTAAATACAAAAACACGTCAAAATAGCACTTTTCTTAGTTCTATAGTTCCTCATAAAAATTCAAGAAAGTTCCGCGTTTCTTATCTTAAAAAAAACTAAATTGCGAACCTCGGAAACCTAGCACGACTACTACTAAAACGCGTTAAATATTACGATTTTTGACAAGAATTCTGAGTTCTGTTCAAGATAAGTATACATGTGTAATTTTAAACCGATATTTTAACAATAAACAATTTTTAATAAAATTTCTAATAATGATGATTTCCCGCAGTTTTAATTGTAATGTTTCAGTTCTATAAAAGTTGTATGCTCTAGAAACATTTAAAGAAAAAGTGTGAACAATTTATATTTTTTAAATTTTTTTTTAAAGAAGCTCTTCCAAAACTACAATACAAGTTTTTTTTTTAATTTTTTTAAACTCATTCTTAATTTCGTGTTTTTCCAACTTTAAATTTCTTGTTAAAAATTTGTTCAACTTAAAAAAAAAACGGTGCACTGAATTTAAGGAAGAAAAACCTTTTAACGGAGATATTAGTTACTCTATCATTTCTACTTAAATTTTAAAAATTGTTATCACAACGCTAAGCGGTGAAATTTATGACAAAAGTTAATATAAAAGTTGACGTGTTTTTGTGTTTCTTAAAATAATAATAATAAAAAACTCACAAAACACAAAAAATTAAATCAACATTGATTAAAAAAAATAAAAAGCAACATTTTACATGTTTTTTACATTAACTACAATTTGCAGATAAGCTAATAATAATCAGCCAAAGAAAAACACTGAATAACGTAAATAAAATTATTTCTGTGGGTAGTACAAATAACAATGACTTAATTAAAAAAAAATGTAACGTAGAGAAAAATTTGTTTTGTACGTTTTCAATTTTTTTTAAAAATAAAATTAAATCATTTACCTTATTTCAGACAATGCCAGTCTAAATCTTCACACCAAAAAAACACCGTAAAAAACACAAACCCAAGAATAAAATACCGTGTTAGGTAGTTTGACACAATTAAAAAATTGTTTGATTTGCTCATTCAATTGTTTATTTAATAAAAAAAGCTTAAAAATTCTTATTAAACGTAACACAAAAGAAAATGATTCATCTCACTACAATTTGCAGAGGAAGGAAACCATTGGATATATAACTTGAAAATTATTTAAATAGTGTAACAACTGGAAAATAAAAATAAACGTAAACAAAGAGAAGTATTTCTGTGCGTACTACCAATAATAATGACTTGCGCTTAAGTAAACAACGAGATTAATGTAACGTTTAAATGAAATTTTCTTGTAACAGTTAAAAAAAATTTAATAAAATTAAATCTCTTACCTATTTCATTCAGTGCCCGTCTAAATCCGTACACCAAGAAGAACGCTCCGTAAAAAGCACAAACCCAAGAGTGTTAAGCAGTTTTGATATGGTTAAACAATTGTTTGATTCGCACATTTAATTATTTATTTAATAAACAAAATCAAAATTCTTATTGAAATCAGTTACTTTTATGCCAAAACCGATACACCACACTTACAAATTCAACCGATAAACGCGAACTGACTAGTTATAATGTTTAGGTGATAAGATACCGAATTCCTAAAACTGGTATAAATACCTGCGCGTTATTGATAATGTTTATTGTTACTTGTTGTTGTTATTTTCTAAAAATATTTTATACAAGTCAACTCCAATTATGTGAAATAACTTGCGGAGCGGAGAAAGATCTTTTGTGTCAAGAATTTGAACTATTACGTAAACATCAATAGCTTTATTGTAAACAGAAGCAGAAAAAACACTTTTAAAAAAGCTCTGTAGTTATCAAATTTTCTCTAGGAATTACACAAAAAAATATTAACAATCAACACGCAAAGATCCTGTTAGATCTAAATATATTGACATAAAGCACAAATTCGTCAAGCGGTCAAAGATTAGGTTTCAAAATCCTTGAATCGTGCACGCCGCTTAATAGAATCACATAGAGACTTAGAATTTTTAATAACAATAACGGAATGCTAATAAAATCTGATATTCGAAAAAAAAATATTATCAATACCAGTAACAAATAAAACATTTTAAAAAAATCAAAATTTTGAGTCAAAAAAATTGAAAATTACGGACTTGTTACATTAAATACGTTCCTAAGTTTGTTGATAAATAAAAAGAAGAAGAAATATCCTCTAAACAAAATCTTAATAGGTACAGAGTGTTCAATTAAGCTTCTAAAATATTCATTAGAGTAGCAAATACAAACCAAATTTTCGAAAATATTAATAGGGAGTTGAAAGCTGCCTTTAATAAAAATTCAGAGCATGAAACAATTAAAAGTCTCAAAAGCAAAAATTGTTTTTATCTTAAAGCGGATAGAGGCAATCAAAATCCGGTCCTTATTCAATCATTGACAAGAATCCTTTTCTTGAAATGATAACTGTTACTAAAAAATTTATGACTAAATGTAATAACATTATAACTGATTCTCTAAAATCACGACTAACTGTAAATGTCCTATTCCTCCAAGAATGTATTGTTTACCTAAAATCCATAAACCAGGTAACGGTATGCGACCTCTATCGTTTCTGGTAAAGTTAATAGTGTGGAGTACCAACAACCAAACTTTGGTATCATATAAATTTGTTAACAGAATTAATAACATAGAATTGACAACAAAATTACATTGGTCAACAAATTTAAAGATTTTTTGCTGACTTAGATACTTGTTTTTAACTATTTTTGAGGTGCTGATTTCATAATTGTTAACAGATTCTGCGTATCACGTCAAATTTTTGTTCTATCGCATTCTGATCTGCATCCATTAAATGTTCAGGTTTGTACTTGTTCAATAAGTTTCCCAGAAAAAGCTTAGTTGCAGGTACCTGACAGTAACATTTTTGCAATGGCGGGCTAGGGTTGCAGTATCAGGGGTAAGATACTCAGCATCCTACATTCTTAAATGGTTTGTTGTTTCATTCAAATCAAACGTCTTACACTTGTTTAGTATAAATTCGTGTTTTGAATTTTATGCAAACAATCGTGCACGGTTTAAATAAACAATGGCTACTAGAAAGTGTTATAATACAATAGATAAATTTTGTTATATATGTGGAAGTTTTACTGTTCCAAATCAGAGAATAAATATTAGTGATTTTGTAAAGATACATTAAACGTATTTTCAAGTTCAAGACTTGACGACGAAGACAAGTCTTGGGTTCCACATAAAGTTAGAAGCCTAGTGTTGAAAATTTACGACAGTGGAGCAAAAGACAACATAAGAATTTGGCATTACCATGGTTTGGAGAGAGCCTAAAAATCATTTAGATTACTGTTCTTTCTGCCCTACAAAAACTACAGGTTACACAAAACCTAGGTTCAGCAAGGTGTCCAGTGATATACCTATGCCAGTTTATAGTGAGTTTCCTTTAGTTGACGAATGTCTTTCTACTGACACGAACGAGCATAATAACAACATGAATTTTGAATGCCGTCCTTCTACTTCTTCTATACCTCAGAGATTTAACCAGGTCAAATTAAACGATCTAGTAAGTAATTTAAATCTTTCAAAAAAATGCATCAATATTACTAGCTTTAAGACTAAACGAAATGCATACGTTACGTTCTTTTGCACAAGAGGGAAACTGTTGCAATATTTAAACGGTTTACTAAATTCTATGAATGTGACGCAGTATGACCCAAGTTAAAAGTGCGTTCTACTCCACAATGAAAATGCATTAAGTACAATTCCAATTGGCCATTCTGTGCTTCTAAAAGAAGCATACAAAACAATTAAAAATGTAATGGAACTAATTAAATATAACGAACATAAGTGGATCATCTGTATAGATCTTAAAATGGTAAACTTTTTACTTGACCAACAAGGTAGATTAACAAAATATTTGGCCAGTGAAAATAGATTTAAATGATGGACACCCAAACACAATAAACGTTGAACAAAGCTGGTGACTGTTTTAAATATATATCTAAAAGATTTTAAAGTCTCAGTAATGAGAAGCTAAAAGCTGGAATTTTTGACCGACCACAAATTAGAAAATTAGTAAAGGGCCCAGATTACACTGTACATATAGATGATATGGACAAGAATGCATGGCAGTCTTTTGTGGTGGTCATCAAAACTTTTCATTTTTTAAACAGTCATCTTGACAAATTTCCTTTCAATCTTGGAGATGTTAGTGATGAATAAGATGAACGTTTCCATCAGGATTTAAAAGAGTTGGAGAGACGTTATTAAGGAAGCTGGGATACTCACATGATGGCTGGCTGCTGCTGAAGTATTAAAAAAGACTTATCGGGAATGGTGCACTTCAGAAAATCTTACAAACGAAAATTTAATCTTTAAATTGTTTTTTTTTATTTTTACACTCTAATGCATTAAAATGTAATTAAAACTGTTCTCATTTACTTCTTTTTATTATAAATAAAATTTTAAAAATATTTCCTAATTATTATATTTATCTGATGTGACACGCAAAAACTGATGTGATATCTGAGTTCAGCAGCACCAAATTGGTAAAAAACAAGTCTTAAATATAAATCAGCAAAAATTGTGTTGGCCAGTGTTATTAGTATTTTTCGATGTCAGTTCTCTATTTC
This sequence comes from Aquatica leii, assembly GCA_035610365.1. NCBI lineage: Eukaryota > Metazoa > Arthropoda > Insecta > Coleoptera > Lampyridae > Aquatica > Aquatica leii. The sequence continues at coordinate 21,633,730 of CM069432.1, read as the reverse complement.
CAGGTATTCTCGTCACTGAGATTTTAAGGTATTCAAAGAAATGCTGCTACATAAGAATTTGAACAATGCATAGGTAGATAACTATTTAAAACTCAATTGTTTGTATGTGGATTAAACCTTTTTTCAAATTACTGGCGTAAACGAGAAGAACGAACAGTACAATGGGTAACAGTCTAAAAACGCAAGTTAGACTAATTTAGTAGAGTGTGGCTGCGTTACGTGGACGACATTTTTGCAATAATAAATCCCAATGGAAAATGACCCTTTCTTGATACCTTTTTTTCAAAGAAGAACGGTAATATTGAATTTGACATATACCGAAAAAGGATAAACACGAGTAGGTTTGTGACAAGTGATTCCAGTCACTGTATACAGCATAAACTTGTAAACTCTAACTTCCTAGTCAATAGACTACTAAATTTTCCACTTAGTAAACAAAATTTTTAAAAATAACTCCATACAATAAAACAAATTCATGTATACAATGGATTTTTTGAAGTTGTGTCAAACATTATTCGATAACAGAAGCACAAATTACACGTAAAAAACATTACCACCTTAGAACATAATAAAAAAGATACACAAAAATAAGTCAAATTGCCTAATCATCCTGCTTACACAAAGGGTCTATCTAAGTACAAAGTTACAAACTTGTTGAGTAATGCAAAACTGAAATAAAGTAGATGTAAATACTAGTTCAGTTGGTAATTTTGTCAATCCAAAAATATTGCCAAATGCACCAGCTACTTTGAGCTCTTCTTTCAGGAAGAGGTATGCAATTTTTTAGTGGAAATGTATGCTAAATCGTGCCTTCACTATAAATGTAAGAAATCTGAAATGTTACATCGCAATACTTTGAATACAAATATTGTGCTGACAATGATAATTTAACATTAATGAGAAATTTGTTAAACACGTTCTTCTTCCTTTCCGAACACCTTAGGGTGAAAGTGAAAGTATGGTTCCATATTATGAACGGCATTCCGCAAAACAATTTATTCGTGAAAATCCAATTAAATATAGGTACAAAATGTGGCGAAAATGGCGTCAAGAGTATCTTATCCAGTTTCAACTTTATCAAGATACAGAAAATCATCATTATGCAGATCTAGGTGTTGGTGGATCTGTGGTAATGAACCTTATGCAAGATTTCAAAAAACTTACCGTACAAAATGTATGTCTATTAGTTCTTTCTTTTTTTGCGTTTACAATTTGCTAATACAATCAATTCATGAGTAGAGTAGACCGCATGTATGAAATTATAAACAGATTTTGAGTAAGAATCCATTCCGAGAAACGGTGATGAGCTGTTTTTATTTTTTGTATTGGTAATAGTTTACATAACGTATGGCAAATATATGGTCGCCTACACTGTATAGTGCCTATAATGGCAAAACCAATATTTAATCAAGTTCCGGAACTGCTTCAATATGATCAGATGAATCATTGGATAGTTCATACAGAAAAGCAGAAGCATTGCGTTATTTACAAATACAATTCAACAAGAAAAGGTGAAAAATGTGATGTAAAATTACAAGAAGTTTGTTTTAAAAGTTTTCATTTTAAATACTTTATTTAAATTTTTTTTTGCATCATTATACATTTTATGCAAAAGCAGACTTAGTTTTCCAATTATAGAACTTAATGAAATAATAAAATATATCATCAAAATTTTTTAAAAATTCGGCGAAAGCGGGTGGAATTAATTAAAAAAAATCACTATAAATCTGTTCAAGTATTATCAGTGTAATTCAAAATATAATTTTCTCAAATGAATTTGTTCCATAAACTTTATTGAATAATCATTATGAAGAACGAAACCTTACACTACAAATTGGCGACCCCGCGAATTTTGAAGCAATTGTGATACACTATAAAGTCATCAACCAACATATACCATTCGGACCAACATCATAAAGTCTGTATAATATTTTGCATTTGTTTTTATACAATTTTGATTACAAATTTAATGTTTAAAAATGAATGCTGACAATAATACAACAAATCAACCATTGAAAATTGCAAAAGTTAGCGTTAACTTTCTACTGACGATTAGACCCTGAGCTATGGTTTAATCAGATCGAGTCGCAGTTCATCACGTTAAATATAACACAAGATTCGACTACGTATTTTCATGTGGTTTCTGTAATAAAAAGCGATGTTTTATCACATGTGAGTGATATCGTTAAAAATCCGCCAAAAGTAATTAAATAGCTTTCAGATTACAAAACTATTAAGAGGTATACGGTTAGATAATAAATAGCCATCGAAAGTGCCTTACGAGATGCAAAATTTAGCTGGAAAAAGCTTGCTAATGGTTTTTGAAGGACGTTATGGATAAGTGGTTTACCAGCTCAAACCCAAGCTATTCTATCGACTAATGAAGATAATCTTAATATACTATGGCAGACAAAATTATGGAGATTACGGAAATGCTGATCATAAATTAAATTTCAGAAGCTGTCATTCGAAATAAATTCTTTAAAAACAGAGCATCGCTCGCAATACCACGGTCGTACACCGTCGCGAAATTCCAGCCGTTTACCGAATCGTCGTGGTAAATCTTCTACACGATTTACCAAATCCTGAATATATTGTTGGTATCACTTTAGATTCGGTACAAATAACTGCTCTAAGCCTTGTAAATTCAAGATTTCGAAAAAACTAAAGGCTTGAATATTTATCACACGACATCTGTTTAAGTTAGTCTTTATAATCGCCTATTTATTAATGATGTAGAAACAAAATACAATTTCTTAATCGACACAAGTGCTGATATATCAATGTGTCCTTTAAAAATAGATAAAATTTGCAAAACCAATTACCAACATTTTGCAGCCAGTGTTTAAAGTATCAACTTTCTTAAAGTAAGAAACGTGATTTAAATAAAGGAAAGTGTACTTACGATTAAACGATTAAAAATCTGAACCAAATGTCTAATGACACGTAACAAATTCCCTTCCCAGAAACACAAAAGAAAATACAAAAAAAAGACATACATTTAGGTATACGCCAACAATCAAATCCTAAACACCAATCCAACCAACTTTCAGTATGAGATATTTCTTACCAGAGACACCAAGCAAATCTAAGAAAAGATAAACAAAACAAAGAAATTTCAAGCAAAAAGATTCTGAATAAAAGTCAACATAAGTTGGACTAGCTAAGGTTAAGAAACCAATCAGTAATCTAAAGAACACAACAACAAAGTCCAAAAAGCTAAATACTACATAAGCGTACTAATCCAAGTGAAGTCCAAACCACATAACACTAACACTAAGTAAATAAAAAAGTATAAGAACCATCACTTGCCAATCGAATATTGCCAGTCATTGCTAATTGTGTTAGAATGTCACAATGTCACTTAAAACCCATAGAACAGAATAAAATATCCCAAAAGCAAAAAAACCCAAAGAGAGAAAAATATTCTAACATAAGAGACAAGAAATGACGTTGCAGTCTATCTCAAGTTCCAAACCAAGCAAAACAAAACTAAAACCAACTAAGCCCAATCAAGCAAGAGAAGTAACTAAGAAAAGAAAAAAGCATAGTTACAGTGAACATCCTAAATATAAAAAAGTATACCAAAAGAAAAAAAAGAAAACATTCAAGCAACTAACCAAAAAGTAGAAACTAAAAATAAAAACAAGATTAAAAAAAAGAAAAATAGAGAAAATAAAACTTAATTTAGACAAATCGCTCAAATTAAAAAAAAAGAAAAGAGTAAAGCAATATTATAGGTAATCATAGAACGAATGTGTACCAATTGCTGTCCCAAATCGAAAAGTTTACTGCAATACTTAAATGTCAACAAGTGGAATAGGAAACCGAAAAAAAAACTAAAACTAAAGACTAAGCAAATATTAAGTATATACAAACAGAAAAGTAGCCGGTCTTGTAGTAAAATAGGAAATTTATCAGAATGTCAGTAACAGCAAAGTGCAAGAAACAGTTGGGTAGAATCCAAGCTACAACCAACAAAACACCGATGACATACTCACAGAACCAAATCACAAAATCATCCGACAAGAACCAAAAGAATAGCCAAAAGTTAGAATTCTAAAGCCAAAACCAAACTAGAATTTACGATGCTTGCGACGCCAATGGAGAAGAGAACGATTCAAGACAAACAACTTGAAGCTAAGTTAATATCGCGACTTGTCAAAGCAATGTGATGGTCGTGTCGTTGTTTGTCGACAGTAACAAATGTATTCCGCAACTTCAGATTTCATATGAGGCAAATAAAAATCACGATAAAGAAGTAACATCTTGGCAAAACTTCGATGACCAAAAGTGGAATAAACATGATAGTTGTGAATGATTGGTGTACGTTGATCGTTCAGAACTACTAACTTCCACAGATGTTTATCGCCTAGAGAAACTCGCACTCGTTTACAAAGAAGACCGTGGACCACCAACCAATAAGAAAATAGTTTAAGAAACGCAAACGCTTTAGACACTAACTGATTTTACTACTGGTTCTTAATAAGGCCGATAATCTTAAAAAATGAAAACAAACTAGTAGACAAATCAGAAAGAAAATAAACAGATCTGGTTTAGCGCCCTTAAGACGACAGTTCACACAAATAGAATTGGCAATAGGTATAAAAGAATGAGGTGGAAATTCTTTCAAAGCATAAATATCTCACGTAAGCATTTAGATCCTAAAGTGTTTATTGCTGCTAATTTCTACATGATATAAAATGCCCCAAAACGAAACGAGCTATTGCTAACCTTAAGTACATTTGAGAACAAAAACAATCAATAACTATCAATACAAAAAGAAAACTAAATCCAACAAGCAATAAATAACAAAAGAATTACTAAAGACTGACTAATACAACCAATCAATTAAAGTTAAGAAAAGAAATAGTAGGTAAATCGAGGCTCCACGTTTGTTTGTTTTTTGTTAGCAATTTTTTGCAGTAACCACTGAAACAACGCAAACTGATTGTACTAAATTGGAATTAATACACTCAAGTGTTGGACAGGTGTGAAATGAGAAATGTTTCTACTTTTCATAAGTATGTTTGCAGAAAACAACTCCGAGCCTATCTTGCTGTAATAACGTTAAATTTTAACAAAAAAAAATTATGTACACGACACCTTTGTAGTGTAGCCCCACGACGAAGAAATCCTAGGCAAGTTCATGGTGCACCTCAACCATAGAAGCCGAAAACAACAAACGCTTAGAATTTTTAAATGTCCCCGTAACCAGAAAGGCCGACGGCTTATTGGGTCACCGAGTGTACAGAAAGCCAACACACGCACACAAACATGTATCTAAATCCCCAATTACACCACCATCCGATGCAGCAACTTGCAGTGCTCTACGCTTTTGTAAAGAAGGCAAAAGTGATATGTGAACCAAAATTCTTAAAAAAAGAAATGAAGCATCTACAAAGTGGTCTACTAGAAAACGGATACCACAGGAGAGCCATTTTCAACACGAACTAAAAACAAGCGATGGAAAGACCAACACAACACAATTCCTACCGTACATTCAAAGATGCACAAACAACATAGAAAAACTTTCAAGAGAAATACGGTGAAAATTGCTTTCAGTGATAAAGAAAAGATGTCAACCTTGTTCCTAAAAGCCAAAGAATCCAAGAAAAAAATTTAAGATCCCGATGTCTACAGTACCCCCTGTTCCCGTGGGAAAATATATGTACATAAGAGAGACCAGATGAAAGATCTATACTAGGATGAACAAAAATATAGTAGACATAACAAAAAATAGCATGAGATTGGCGGTAGCGGAACACTTACAGACCAAAACAATTTTAATAGAGACGACGGAATAGAGCTTCATTCCACCTGGAAGCATTTATTCAGAGTCCGGTCAAACAAAACGCCATGGAAGAAGAATAAAAAAATAGTATTAATACTCGAACCCAAAAATAAAACAATTTCAGAAATCTTCTAAAAAAGCCCAAAAACCAAACAGTTACAGTTATTTTTTATGTATAGGAACAAACCCGAGAAGAAAATTAGTAACATATAACAAAATTATGATTACTATAAACGACGTTTTCATATGTAGTAGCTTACGTCTGGTTCGTTCTTTAAGAAAGTGTTAACATTACCCGACAGATAATCTTATTGATGATTTCCATAAGCGGCATATTACCATCTCGTTTTTTAGACAATAAACAAAAAAGGGATTGTTGATTTGGCTAAAACTTCTTATTATTCTGGTGAGTAAAATTATCCATGCCAAGTTTACACAGTAGTAATTGTTCTGTATGCTTGTAGATGAGGAACTTAAGATCTGTAATCATTCTGAACTACACGTGAATGAAGATTAATCGGAAAACAACATCAAAAAAATAATTAAAGTCGATGATGAGATGACAAGCAAACCTTGTGACGAAGATGAAATAGTTCCTGTTGACATGCAAAATATGTTTTTTGCCAAGGATGAAACAGTTTTGCTAAAGGAACCTTTTCCGAAAAAGCAACGGTAAAAAAAAAGGTTATAAAACTCTTAAAGGGGTCTAAAATATAGTAACTTGTATAAATCAAAGAGAAACTTACAAAATAGACAAACATAACAGCGGCATAATGGGTTTGGTTTGGAAAGACGTGGATGACATTAAAATATACGCCTACATTGGTTTGCTGATATCTTCTGTTGGGACACGATGGAAAATAGAAGTTTTCTTAACTAACTAGTTTATCCACGCAGAGTAAGTGGTTTTTGTTCTTTCTTTGATTAAAGGTAATTTTTATGTCTTTTCATTAGCGCCATGTGCTACCTCCTAAATATGGGTATTCTTATCGTAATCTATATCTTCAAGGGAAAATTACAATCGGAAGCTGTAGAGCTAAGAACGCTGCGTTACAAGTGCAGAATTTCGATTCGGAGGCAATTAATACCTTAATGAATATCACCTTGTTCGGAAGATCCTAAGTACTGGATACGATTGAATTCTCTTCGGAGGCAATAAAATTAATACCACCGTCGACGAAAATTTAGTGTAACAGTATACGATAAGTGTCGGTTCGATTACTTTCCTTTAAATGTTTCTTTTACTTATAGTTTGTGAGTCGCCAGGTAGACACGATTATTTTCAGGAAATTTAATTACAGGAAGCCAATAGGGAAAACGTTTTTCTGAAGGTAACCCTGAATTTGGTAAGTCAATTTTTATTTAATTATACGTTGTCGCTACGGTGATACTCACGACTTATTATATTTACTAATCGTACGTTCGAATTGATTTGTTGCTTATTATTGTTACTCAATTAGTCTAAGTAAATGACTTATCGCTTGCTGATTATATCAACAGTCAATTATCATTATTAATGTTATTTACTGATGAAGATTTATATATGTTATGGTGGTTACACTTTTGTTTGACGTGTAGTGTAAGTTGCCGATCCTGCTGATATTCTATTTTCTATATTCTCTCTAGTACCTGCTTATATTTGACTATTTAACTTTTAATCTATTTATCGTTATATAGTAATTAAAGTGAAATTGTTGTTAACGACTTCGTTTCTTTTTTTTTGTTTCTTTCAGCCTTACGAACCTTAAAGTGAGTTACAAGTTTATACCGTCTGTCTTGAGCGGGACAGAAGTGACTTTGGATAAGCTCTGGCGCCCTTAAGTATATTTTCTATATTATCTATGAACCCCCCCTCTCACCGACTATTGTGAGTTGGCCGTGCAGGTTCGTAAATACCAAAAGCTTGTAACAAAATGGAGGAGATTTTTACCTTAAGTGATAACATTACCCGACTGATGACCTTATCCGTGGTTTTCATAAGTGGCATATTATTATTTCGTTTTTTAGCCAATACACAAAAAAAAAGATTGTTGATTTGACTAAAACTTCTTATCATTCCGATGAGTAAAATTATCCATGTCAAGTTTACACAGTAGTAATTGTTTTGTATGCTTGTAGATGAGAAATTCGAGATCTGTAATCATTCTGATCTACGCGTGAATGAAGATTAATCAACTGGATCGGAAAATAACATTGAAGAAATAATTAAAGTCTATGCCAAGGATGAAACAGTTTTGCTAAAAGAACCTTTTCCAAAGAATCAACGGCAATTAAAAAATATAATAAAAAGTCTTAAAGGTATTTGCTGATATGTTCTGGAACATTAAAGATCAACCGGAAATCCGTAGTCATGCTCTAGCAAATAGAACCCTACTTACAACGTCTAATATACTCTGCTGCAATACCGCGTACAAGGTTCTTATCTTTCAAGTTAAATGCGCTTTGACGATAAAAACACCAGTCAAGATAGAAGAAAAACAAACAAAACGGCACCTATAAGATACGTATCTGATAGTTTCGTAAATAACCGCAACCAGTACTACAGTTCTAAATCTAATTTGATAGTGAATGAAAAACTAACACCATTTAATGGTAAGCGTCCATTCAGTGTATATATGAAACCTGCCAAATATAGCATCAAACTTTGTCACAGATGCAAAGACGTCATACTGAAAAAAAATTTAAATCTATTTGGGAAAAGAAGAAAATGCTCCGGAACAAGAACAATGGTAAACGAGTGTTGTTAGATTTAGTTTCGGATTTGGGCTGGGGTTATAGAATCACCACGGACAATTTTTTACCTTTTTCGAGCTAGCCAAAAAAATACTAGACAAAGATCTTACTTGTGCGAAACACTGAGAAAATGGAGGAGATTTTTACCCGCAATGTTATTGCCTTATTGAAATCGGCCAGTGCATTCCTGAATTTTGTGCTTATCATCCGGAGTTTACTATGGTATCCTATGTGCCAAAACAGAACAGAAACATAATACTGCTGTGTTCAGAACATCGTGAGAGTACCATTTCAGAAAAAAATCACAAGAAACCAGAAATGAGTATTCACTACAATTCTACTAAGGGCGCATTTGACACCCTCGACAAAATGGTGACAGAATATACCTGCAATATGATGATGGCCAGCGGTTGTTTTTATGAGTTTTATAAACGTGGCGGGAGTAAACGCTTTTATTTTGTTGGTAAAGCTACAACCAGCATGGAATGCCCAGCATTTGGACAAGAGGAGGTTGTTCCTTCTTAAATTAGAAAAATCTATTGATATAACCCTATATGCGAAAGAGAATCATTCGATCAAGACTAAATAAGAAGACAATTCAAAACATTACCAAAATATTAGATGACATTGCAAATTAACCTAATGAATATTGAAAAGAACCAGTACGTGAATCTAAAAAAAAGTGTCATGTGTGCAGTAGGGTTACAGATAAGAAGGTGACATTGAAGTGTGCAAATTGTAAAAACTTTGTATATCAGCCCACAGTAGTCGACACAAATATGTCAAAAATGTTAATATGTAATATTAAATCTTATTGAATTTTTATAAATAAATGCACATTTTTCAATATCTTAGTTTTTTATTACAGACAAATTAGGCAAACTTAATTAATAATCATATAACATGTGTAAGTAGCTAAGAAAATGAAGAAAAAGTATGGGGTAAAAATTTACCTCACGTGGTATTGGACGTTTTAAAAATCACCTGGCCCTAGAAAGGCTAATTGCTAAATTTTAATTTAAATATTTTTGCAGTAAAACTTCTTTAGCGAGGGTAAATCTGAAATTTTGGTAAATTGCATAGAAACGAAAAAGAGGGCAGCACGGTCGCAAACTATTTTTATTTGAATTTCTGACGTTTGTATTGACATGAGCTATTCTAACCTTTAATTTTGTTATGTTTATAAAGCATTGATTTGAAAATTTTAATTTTAGAAGTTTAGATTTCAGTTTAGAATCTTTAATTTTCATTTATATGATCAATAAAAGCTAATTTATTTTGTATTTGAATGCATTTATACATCTTTAAACATAGTAAATATATTTATTTAAAAATTTTAGGTAGTTTTAGTATTGATCTTTGCCTTAAACGCAAACCTTCAAAACTATTACTCCAGGAAGAAGGAACACTACCTGTCATCAAATACACTTCACTCGGTTCGTTAGCGACAGTGGCTTGCTGTCGGAACGTTTACAAAGTTTGTAAAGTGTTAAGCGTCACTTTTATACGAAAACAATATCGTGCACGTTTTGTTAGCGTTGGTGTTCAAAACACTTAAAAATTACTTTGCTTTTAAGTAAAAACTAACAAAACATTATTATTATGCGTAGTAAATAAAGAAAACATTAGAATAAATTGCAGTTATTTGACAAAGTCTAACAAGTCATTGGTAGAGAACTCTCCTAAAAATATCCGGTTTCCAAATTCGTGTAATATTTTATTTATTATTTCTTCGCAATATTAAATTACTGTAAACATCGTTATTATATAAACATTCCTATTATTTAAAGCGTCATTTTTTGAGAAAATTTCAATATTAACTTTAGCAGCGTAGAAAAAAGCTCGCAAATTAGAATTGATTAGTTTTTCTCAAATATAAAATTTTGTAAAATAATTATATATCTTTTTCTAAATAAAAATACAAAAATGTTATGAATAAAACCCGAAGGAATCTAAATAATATAAAAACGCAAAAAAACGCCGTTTTGGATTAGTTTTAATAGATGGCGTTCCTATCGTATAACTGTCAATTGTCAAACACAACTTGTTACGTACATAAATTTAAATAATGCATTACCCTGTATATCAGTTTAATTAAAAGTTGCTTTTATATTTCTTGACGCCATCTATCGGATTCGTTGGTCACTTTGTATTGAGCAGACGACATCCGGTGAGATTTCCGGTATTTTGACTGTAACATCGTACCTGGTAGTATCTATGTTTGCGTGAGCGAAAGTTCGTTCTCTAAAATCATCCACGTGTTAGGGACACGATGGAAATTATGTAGTTTCCTTAAATAACTAATTTGCTCCCGCAGCCCGCCATGTGCTACCTCATAACTAAGGGCATTCTGGTTATAATTTAAAGCCCACCAGGGAAAGTTGTGATTTCGTTGCGATCGTGGGGTATTCGTATCGTCACCGGCCATTCTTACCACCATCCGGCCCATGAATTCTAGTCGATACCGAAAGACGAGAGATAACCCTCGACGAATATTGTGTTGGAACGATTCTAAATATTTCCAAGGCCTACTGTTGGAATTAATTAAATCACAGAAAAGGGGTATAACAGCATCCGATTTTCGGGTTGTGTTATGTGTATACTTTAAAATTTAAGTAATGATTTTGTAGATTTGGATTTCGTGAGATATTAGGTTGACACGATTTGCGATTCAAATTATTTACAGGGTACGTGTCGAGAAAGTACTTTCGTCGCACATTGGGAATTCCTGTATTTGTGGTAAGTGTTTATATCTTTTCTTTCGTCGTCAACGAGGTTACTCACGAAACTTTCACTAATAGTATTTCCGTACTGATTACCGTAATTGTAGTACCATTTAGTTAGTAAATTTGCTTATACTACGCATGCTGTGTACCACCAATACTTATTGTGATAATTTAATGTTAATGCCATACTTATTATCATTGTTTTCTTGTCAGTAATGCCATATTACTAATTATGTAAACGATATTTACTGCGAACTATTCTTCGCCATGTTCTTCACTTATGTAGTGTAAGTTGCCGATCCTACTGTGATTCGATGTTGTATATTCTCACTAGTATCTACTTAGATGTGGCTATTTAACTTCGACTATATTTAGATATATAATATATAGATATATTTGATCGAGTAATTAAAGTGCAATTGTTATTAACGATTTAGTTTTTCTCTTTTATTCGTTTCTTTCAGCAGTTACGAACCTAACATCTTGTTACAAGTGCTACCATTCTGTTGTGAGCGGACAGAAGTCACTTTTGGGATAAGCTCTGGCGCCCTTAAATATCTTTTCATTATTATCTAGGAACCCTACCCTCTCTCCGACTATTGAGAGTTGGCCGTGCAGGTTCGTAAAATACCTAAAGCTTGTAACAAACTGTCATTTCTTCTGTGCGTTGTGTAAGATTTATTATATTTCAAATCGTTACAAAGTCGAGAAGAAGGGCTGAGATAAGTCGTCAAAGTCACTCAAATGTGAGACAAACTAACTCATGTACCGAGTCATGTACAAACCACAATTAACCACGAGTTATAAATAGAACAATAATACAAAACATTAACCAAAGCAGTTCGTACAAATGTTCCAATCAACAAGAAAAGATTGCGTACGACTTTTTGTTAGGAGCTATGAACAAAAGAACTAGTGAAATTTTCTGGTTGGATGCCTCCGGAGAAACTGGTAAAAACATGTTTCATTTCATTGCTTTTGGGAGGATCCGATCGCTGATTAACGTTGCGTTCTCTAAAATATCAGCAGCTTTGTTAGAAGCTGGACGAAGTGTATATTTTGTCTTGAAATTGCTATTGAACGTGCAAATCGATGAGAGACCAGCTTGCAACATTGCCAAAATCAACGCAATAGCAAAAATTCTACAGGTATGCAAATTTGATCGTTTAAGACAAATGCACGTTGCCCCAAAAGAGCTCATTGGAAGACAGACCTTTTAAAGGTCTTTGGGACAACCAAGACATATTTGGTGGAGCCATGATTCTGTTGTCCTGTGATTTTTGTCAGACTGTTTCGGTTATTCCTCGATCAGCTCTAGCTGATGAACTAAACGCGTTCTTAAAATCATCAAATTTATGGCGGCACGTAAAGACACTGCAATTATCGACTAACATGCAAGTGTTTTTGCAGCAAAATCTAAACGCAGAAGTGTTTTTGAAGCAGTTGTTACACATTAGTAATGGGAAAGTCGAAGTTGACACCTCGACCAAATTCATATTACCCACAGATTTATGTGAGTTGACACAATTAAAGGACAAGCCTGTTTTTTTGGACGTAGCACAATAATTTAAAAACCATAATTGGCTAAGCGAACAAGCAATATTGGAAGAGTAAAACAAAATTGCCAATAATTTCAACCCGACCGTTCAAAATTTCCTTCCGAGACAGTCGTTTTCCTTAATATCAGTTATCAACCAGGATGGAGTAATCAATTATCTCACATAATTTTGGATTTGCTGAAATTACCTGGACCTCACAATTTACAATTAAAAGTAGACTCAGTCATCACTATGTTGCGTAACATGAACCCCGATTCTCCAATGAAACAAGACTAGTTGTGAACCGTGTAATGTTTTCTTTCTTTCGAGTAGTGTAATAAGACTTCGATTAGGTTACATGTATTTATTTAATAAGCTGGAAACTATTCGAAGAATACAAAAACTATAAATTCTTAAAATGTAACAATGACCAAAACATGATTGTTTTTTTCGCACACCAACATCAAGTGTCTACTTGATTTACACTAGAAATAAATCCGTGCATGTATTTAATACATGACACGCACCTTATAAAAATAACGAAAAGAAACATTTGAAATATAAACAAAGATATCAGTATAAACCACATCTAGGTATCTCTACAAATTTAATTTAATTGGTGGATTTATTACACGACCGCTTCGCGTAACAACCTTCGAACAATCACTGCTCTTTTTATTTAATAGACTTGCTTCTTGACAATCTTCTTGACGATTAGGTGGTTCTATATTGATTGCTGGTTCTGTCACTTGTAACCTGCGTTGGATTTTAGCAGTGAATCTTTTATGTAAGACCCCGTAATTAGATTCATCTGGCTGAATTTGCGGTTTTCTGTTTTTTTTTATTGATTAGTTCGATGTTAGCATCGAAAACGTTTTACTCGTTATTTTATTACGTTTGCTTTAAGTTTATTTGTATTGCATAGTTATTTCACAATTATTATTGGTATTTTTTTTAAATGCATAAAGTTCCGTGGTTTTGATTTTGATTTAGTGTTTTACTTGTTTATCTCAGTAAAATAACAATGCTAGATAATTTACGACTTCCTTTGGGAATGTAATTTGATCAATTTTTCTTGGTATCTATATCTTTGTTTATGTTGAGTTCTTTTACGAGCGCGATTGGAACCATCTGCCAATTTAGCGACGTAAGCGTTTTCTGTGAGAACATTTTCTTTCTTTCGAAGGCCTACGTGACAAGACGCACTTGGCCATTATATTTTTCATCTTTGTTAATTTACTTGGTTTAGTGTTGCATCTTTTACAAAGATTTTACGGCGCAAGTTCGTTGAATTAAGTGGGATTACGAGGTGTTAAAAAGCAGTCAAATTTTGATTTTGGAGGATGATTGTTTTCGGTGGCAATTAAGAATACCGGGTACCGGAATGTAGTCAAGTGTTCGGGGTGTTTTTACCCTACCGTTAGGCAATACCGCGGAAGTTAAACAAATGGTGCCGTGAAAATTGAGTGGTGTGATGGAAAATAATAGTAACTTTCCAAATTCGTAATTTTACGGTTTAAGGAACTTCATGGTATCCATAATAAAACTCACGTTCGAGTTGGATTTATTTTCGATGTTTTGTGTGAAAAATCCTGTCTTCGCTTTTGTGCGGATTTCAAGTAATTAATGAAATAAATCTTCCGCCGGAATTCTAGTGTTTGGGGGTCCCACCGAGCTTGTATTCGACTACAGAACACCTAGACCGACCCGGGTTCAATCTAAACTCGTAGCTTCTGGAACCGCTGTGGCCGACAGTTTATCTGAGTAAAGGTATTTATCGAATTTCTTATTACCGTGAAGTGAACCGCGATTGATATGAGTTAAAAGCTTTGATTTGAGCCGATTGAATTACGGCTAACGTTAAATATTTCAAGAAACACTTGAAGGTGTTTGCGTGAAGTTCGCTTTAATTAAATAATTTTGTTTTGTGTATGTAAAAGTAAGCCTTATTCATGCATGAAAGATAATGTAACATATATATTTGTTTGAACGTTTAGTTCGAAGCAAAGTATCGGACGTATATTTTATGACTTTTGTATTTTATTATTTTTGTTTGTTGTTTGCGGATTAAGTAGGCGGTCAAGGCCTTGAATTTTATTATTGTTGTGTATTATCGAAAAATAAGTTAACGCTTTATTTTCTTTTATATGTGTTTGAATTTTTATATTCCGTTTGTGAATTTGTATTTCATTTATTTTTTTTTATTTATTCAAATTTGTTGGATATTCATTATTTTTTTTATTTATTTATTTTTAATATTCAGTCAATAAATGTTAAATTGTTAAACTGTAAAGAGCTTTTATTCATTCAGCTGCCGCGTACGAAAATTTGTTAAGAACATTTCAGAATTTAGCCAGTTACAACTCGAGGTAAGTTCAGGGGTTGTAACCAACCGGATGAGCTTTTGGATTATCAGGGGTCCGGAAGCTATAATCATCGTGTCCTTGATTGGCGCCCTAACCGATTTTGAGTTTTTACCTTTTTATTTCGATTTTATGTCAATCTCGTTTCCAAGTTATCACGGAATTTTAAAATATAACCCACCCCGTCTCCACTGAGCAGCGGCACAACATCGTTTATGTTACCTCATTTCAGGCAGTGACTTTGTTTTAACTTTGGCATGTAACACACTGCTTCACTTTCTTGTTTAGTAGTTGACGAGGTCGGTGTATATAAAGGTCTTAAATGTGACCTATTCTTACGATATTCTCCTACACGAATCGTGTAGTCTTCGTCCGTCCGATTAACGACAACCCCAGGTTTCCAATCGCGGATTCCGTTTTGCACCAAAATAGATTGACTTACTCTTAATTTTGCTAAGAGCCTGGTAATATCTTTTCTGTGCCAGTTGTTTATTTTTTAAATCATCCTTCGCACCTTTTACTGGATACATGGGTTTTACGGTCTTATTAGCCATTAATAATGTCGATCTCAGGTATCTGCCCATTAACAGACGACATGGTGCAGGTAAATTTTGTTTTGGTCTTATATTGTAACAATGCCGCTTTTCTCGACATGCTTTTTCTATTAAACCTTTCACGGTTTGGATAGTACGTTCAACCATTCCATTTGAAGGGGGGTATTTCGGGCTAGATGTTTTAAGCGCAATGTCATATTTCTTTGAAAATTCCAGGAATTCGTATGAGTTAAACGGTAGACCGTTAATCAAAAATATTTGATGGCTTGACCTGTTTTATTAGGTAACTTGTTTACAACAGAAAATTTGCTGTAATAATCAACAATGACAATAAAGTCAATCTGTCGTAGGAACATTAAATCAACGCCTACCTTCTGCCAAGGCAAGTCGGGAAGTTCATGAGGACTGTAAGGTTCTTTAGAATTTGACAACGAATATTGTTGACATGTTAAACAACTCAACACCAAGTTTACAATCTCAATCTTGAGAGATTTTGGGCCAGAAAATTGATTCACAAGCCAACAGCTTGCATGAGACGACCCCTTGGTGTTCACGATGTATTAATTGTAAAAACTCGCTTTAAAGAGACTCGGGAATAATCAGCTTTTGGTGATAAAACAGTACGTCTTTATGTAAGAAGATGTCACTTTTCAGAGTCCAAAAAGGTTTAACAGAACTTGGGACACTCGACTTGTGTTTAGGCCAACCACGCATAGCATAATACTTCACTTTTTGAAAGGCACAATCTATCTCTACAGTTTTTTTTAGCCTTTCTTCCATTTCAGAGTTTGTTGAGATCACTGAGTAGACTCTTGAATGTTGATCAAAATAATTTGTATTTATATTAACATTTAAAGGTTCTCGACTTAATGTGTCCGCTACATGCATTAACCTTTCAGGAACATAGAACATCTCAAAGTCATATCTAAGCAATCGAAAAGCTAATCGTTGAATTCTTGGGGATAATTCATCCAATTGCCTTTTAAGGACACTTAGCAGAGGTCGGTGATCCGTTTCGATCTTGATCTTGTGCCCAAATGTGTAATAATAAAAACGCTCGCAACCATATACAAATGCAAGAAGTTTCTTTTCTATGTGATTAAATCTTTGTTGAGTAAGTGTAAGTGCTGCAGAAGCATATTCAATTACGCGATTATTTTGGCGGATCATGGCGCCTAGGCCATATGGACTTGCATCAACAGAGAAGGTGATCTTTTTTTTGTTATCAAAATATGCTAGTACAGGTGACGATGTAACCAACTGTTTTAACTTGTCAAAACACATTGATTCATTAGCAGTTCATTGCCAATCATTCTTTTTACTTAGTAGTTTCCTAAGCACAGAAGTTTCTGTAGAAAGATTCTGTAAAATGAATTTGGTCAAATAGGTTATCATTCCAAAAAATCTTTGTAGGTCTTTACAGTTTTGGGGATATTTCATCTCAGAGATTGCTTGGATTTTCTTTCCATCTGCTTCTATACCTTTTTGACTTAAAATATGTCCAAGAAAATGAAAACAATTCTTACAGAATTGATGCTTTTCAAGGTAAGCCCAAACTTTGAAATTTTATTTAACACAGCGTCTAAATTTTGATTGTGATCATCTAATGTCTTCCCGAAAACTAAGACATCATCAAAATAAGCGATGACACCTTTTAAACCATCTATCGTTTCACACATAAATCTTTGAAATATTTCCGGGGCCGATGAAATGCCATGAAATAACCTTAGAAATCTAAATCTACCAAAACAAGCGGCAATTGTACATAGAAATGAACTATCATTATCTAATGAAATCTGGAAGAATGCCGATGATGCATCCAACCATGTAAAACATTTAGCATCAACGAGTTTACTAAATAGAACATCTTGGGTAGCAATTCCTCGCGCCTTTGCGATGACCATAAACAAATCACAAAACCAGTCGTTGAAAGTTTGCGAAATCAACTTAGAGTTTTTGTGTTTTGCGTATAGACAACTACAAGTCGCGTGTTCGCATGTCCGGAAGTCATCATCTTTGTATATTTACGCACAGGAAAACAAAACAAAAAATGTAAACAATTTATAGCCAGCATTATCGATCTCAATGAATTGAAGAAAATTGATGAAGAAATTGTAAGCAAAACGAAGTTTACCGGGTCATTTAGTATTGCATAAATATTTGTTTGTAATAGTTAAACGTAAAAAATTCTAAAACAGCTTTTATAGTTTAGTAAATACAAAGTTTTTTGTCTACAGCATAAAAATTGTTGTTAGAGTTAGAGTTATAAAGATTTTCTAAAATATTTATGTTTTAGAGCAAACGTAAACCAGTTTAAAAAATTCAAAACAAAACCAAGACTTATTAAAATTAGTAACGTTATTACGAATTTAAGACTAAAAGTAATAATTTTATATTGCAATTCTGTACTCCCATTTTTCATACGTTATATCATTTACTTTACATTACTTCTTAAATAAACATAGCAATGTTGACTCACCTTAAATTCCTTGCTTTCTTTTATTCTTATTTGAGCTCGAGTAATGTCGCCGCAACGTGGCTTCCCCAATATAGCTAGTTTCTCTATTTCCGTGCGATCTTCCGCTCTTTTCTTTTCAGCTTCCGCCGCTAAGCTTGCTATTTCGTCATCTAAGAAAAAATAATTCATTAATGTAATATAATAAACATGTTCCATTTGTAAGATAATCTGTAAGATATAAAGTTTCATCCAAAAAAGGTTAGTACAGCATGCGCTAATGCCTAGCATAAGCGCACTAAAAACTGCTACAGCATTATTTAATTAAAAAAAAGCTTAAAACTTTTTAGCATGCTAATAATGATGTAGCGTTGTATGTAAATTTATTACGTTTGTTATAAACTTAATTTCTTACAAAGTTAATTTTTACGTAAAAAAAATACAAAGGAATTGCAACACGATTCCAGGCTTAACGAACCTTTTCAAGCATGTTTATTGCAATCCTTTTGTTTTTAATTTAAACCTAATGCTAAACATTAAGTAAAATAAAGCTCGTTAATAAATTTTAGTGACACAACGCGTTGCACTAATTAAACATAAAATATCAACCAATAAAAATTGTCTTACTTACTTAGCATGCAGTGCAGCACCAAGAGAAGAGTGCAGAGCAGAGAATATATGGAAAAAAACAAGAAGACATGGAAAATAAGACTGATCTAAATATAAGCGTTATAAGTCTTACCACCTGACATCTGCGGTTCGCCTAATTGAACGTAAAACAGTACGTCTTTTTCGTAACTATCTTCTTCTATAATTGTCAAGTGGATGGATTGTCTGAAAAAAAAATTGTAGATTAAACTTACAATAACACATTTTATTTAAAAAAAAATTAAGCATAGCACAACCGTATAAGTTGGAAACATCTAAGTTATCGTAGGAATTTTTATAATCGATAATCTTAACATTAGACAACAGCACGTGGAAGGTTGTTGTTATGGTAACTGCTTTAAATCCTTGATTCTAATTTTAAACGTTCTGCATTTACTGCTATTTTATGAATAATTATAAATTTTTTTTTAATTATATATAATATCAAACGTACATTTGCATGTGTAGTTTTTCTAACAAAAAATATTTAAACTTCATAACTCAACATTGTGTGTATATAATAAATAACATTTTACACGCTTTAAATTTACACTACCATAGAATTAAAACATAAATATGCAACCAAAAAATAGGTAAAAAAATGTAAATAATACCAGCAGATTGATTAATTTAAATACGTAGATACAAACAATCAGTTTTCAAATCAGTCGTAAAATACAAGGTACGTAAATCAATATCTAAAAAAATTATCCTTACTTTGTAATTTACGATTTTTATTAAACATTATTTAAACAATAAGTGAAAAATAATAATATGATTGTTTTACGTTTAGATTACGGAAAAATAATATTCAACATAAAAATGTTTAAAGATTATCAAAAGAAACTAAACAAAAAATATTAAAATTTTAATAGCAAAAGTTCGGTCATGTAAAAATCTCAACAAAGAAAAATATTTTAAACAGAAATAAAATAAAAAATTCAGTCAATTGTATTAAAAATGTTATCAACAAAAGTTATTAATACATGCGCATAAAAACCTTCAATTACCATTGTTTGAAGCTTTATTAGCTGTTTTTAAAATTGTTTTTTTTTGTTGTAATAAAAATAAATGAACGAAATAGAGTAAAAGAATTTATTTGTGTGCAAAAATTAGTCTCTCATAGAATTTGTAATCAATAACTTTGAAACTACAATAGAGCATTGTTTTTGTTAAAAAATGGTCGTTAATTATATGGACGTCCATTGATACGCCTTAAATTTGACAGACAAATTAAATACTAAAATTTGGTTTTAAACGAGTTGAAAACCCAAAATACAGCATTAATAAAACACGTTTATGTTGAAAAAGTAATAGTTTTAATCTTAAAATGCAACGCATTTTGGATATAATATGCATAAATAGCTATCAATTTACATAAAGGTAAAATTTGTATTTTTAAGAGAGTTGCTAAAATATTTCTTAGTATTCACCAGTTCATTTAATCGTTTTATATTTTTATTTTAGACTAAATAAAGCATTGAATTAACATATTATTTAGTTCTATTATTTGTTACGTGTCGTTGGTATTAAAGTTTGCGCGCACTAGCTGGCGACGGAACACGCTACAACGCCCGGCAATGTTGAGCCTAGCGCTCATTACATAAAAAGTGGTTACTAATTAGTAAGTAATGAAAATGTCGGTCGCTGTGGCGTGTTCCTTGCCGGATAGTGCGCGCAAGCCTTTATTTGACACCTACAATGGGGATTTGGCGCCGATTTTCATATTGTTGGAGATTCGCCGTGAGTGGTTTAGTCTTAGACCCCCCGGTATTTTGTACTAGTAAATTTGTTTTCTCTTAATATTGTATTTGTTTTTGAAAGTACGTTTTGTTTAAATGTATTTTTTGTAATACGAATTTTTTAAAAATAATCAAACAATTAAACCATAAAAATGATAATTTTTAATTAAATTTATTATGACTCTTCCGTATGTTGGAGTGTGAATTGCCCTAGAAACAAAATCCAGGGTTTTCAATTGTATTCAAATCTGGGGAGTAGGCTAGCTAATCTAATGGGGTAATATTTCCCTGTTTCAATACCTCCTAACCGTTCTTGCACGATGTGACCTTGCGTTGTCGTCCATAAAAATGAAATTGTTAAGGTTATGGTCGCGTTGTAACTTCCCGTTAGAGTCCATTACATTTAAAATTCAATTTTGCATTCGTTTATTTTCTGCAACTAATATTGCACTTAAATTTATTCAGTTTGGCAACGTCGCGTCGTATTTCGAATCGACTGAGCAATCGATTTTGTTCGCACTTCCGTTTGAGCCATCTTTAGGCTTTACACGTCGAAGTGATGCAAAGATGACTAATTTTATTAATACTGGCGTAAAAACGCATACAAATTAATTTTTGTTCAGTCCAACTAATTGCTGTGATTTCACAATGTTACGCAATACATTTATACAAAGGAATTGATTTTAAGGCCGTTGCATCTAAAGTAACGGTCTTCTTTTTTTATTATTTACTGGATTTTCTTTTATTTTCTGGATTTTTATTCATTGGATTTATATTTTGGTTTTGTGCCTGCTGTTGTGCTCTCAAACCTACATTCGTTTAATTCGTTATAATATGCTGGAAGAATCTTATCACTTCAACAAAGAATGTGCTAAAAACAGAAGATATCCGATAACGTCATATCATATATGGTGAGTCAACTGGAATTTATGCTACGACTTATTACATCTTAAATTCAAGTTAATTAAATTGTGTTATCAAAACTTTTCGGAATACATACTCCGTAACAAATTAAACGTTTATTACTTTTGAATTGATATCGATTAATAGTTAGTTATAAGATTTTATGCTTTTATTTATCACCAATTTCAAGGTGATTGGCGCCCAAATCTTGTTTTAATCCAAATATTGTTTTATTACAAATATTTTTTAATTCAAATAATGTTCATTTTTTCTTTAATGTAAATAGTTAGTGTATTATGTTATAGTTGCAAATAAATTAAAGGAATTCACACCAGTGTATTTTACTTTCATTCAGGCTCACACCTAGAGGACTGTGTTCCAACTGCTGCCGTGGTAAAATAAGTATTTTTGCTTTCGATAAATGTATTTTTATACTTTGAACGTTTATTATTATTTTTATTGTGTGTTTTTTATTTTTTTATTACACTGTCGCTACCAACTTGGGGCTGAATTTTGAATGAAGTAATTATTGTGAAATTCCTATATTTTAAATTTTGAATATTTTTGTACTTTGTATTTTTATTGTGTTGTGTATTTCAGGTTAAAATTTATTCTTGAATTTGATATTATTCTATTGTGATAATGTATTTTGTCAAAGCTCTCAGAAGTGACGAGCTATGCCATGAATTGTTTTTGCGAGGCGTTGATGCTAGTAATGAAAATGCCGATAGTAAACGAAAATTGTTACGAGCTAAATTATATCTTGAAAAATTTGATTTAACGATTTTTCTAAATTATTCAACAGTTGAAATTTGTTCAATTCTATTTTGTTTAGGTCTTAAAAAGAGATTTTCTTCTTTTGGATTACGAATATGAATTATTAGAAATTCAAAGTGAAACACATGAATATGTTTTGTCTTTTGGTATATGTCATTTTAAGTTTTGTCTTGTTTAGAAGCTTCGCCTTCAGGATATGAAATCAGTGATCATATTTTAGGAAATATGAACTGTTATTTCTTTTTGATATGTATATGTTAGTATAGTTTTGACTGGTTCGATTTTTTGTTTACGTTTCCTGTTTTTAGTTTGTATTTAGGTACTTTCTATGTAGTGTTATTAATATTCTTTCTCAGTTGGTTTAACCAATTGAAAGATATGAACGGTAACATTTCTGAAAATTTGTATGTTATGGATTTTACAAAAAATTATTGTGATTATTTCTAGTAAAATTTGTTTTGTTTCGTTTGGTTTTTATGCCTATGTAAATAAGTTCTTGGGTATCATTAGGTTGACTTAACAATTATTTATGTTCAGCTTGTGTTTTTAATAGGTTTTAGTTGTGGGTGTATAACATTATGAGTGGATCCCGTAAAGCTCAGAAGTTCCCTCTTCTTAGATTGCCTATCATCAATGCAACAGACTATAGTGATTTTAAATTAATCCTATTTTTGTTTCTACAGTTCTGTTTTCGTAAATCGAAGGTTATTTGTTTACCTGAATTTGTGTTATTTGTTACGTTTGGAAGTTTTGCGTTCAGTATTTTTTAAATTTGGTATTCGATCATATGTTATACTCTTTTCTTACGGTATCCTTAGAATGTGCTTAGTATGTTTTATTTTTGGAAGGTGCGCTCTATGATTTGATGTTTGAGAATGTTTCTTGTGTGTATGATTCGAGAGTTTCTGTTCCAATTGTTTCGTATGATTCCGATAACTGTGAAGTTAGTCTTATTGATACATCCGTTTCCGATTTCGATAAATCCGTTTCCGATTTCAAGTTCTTCTCCAACAACTTCAATTTAGACTACAACTGGGATGAATACTTCTATTCCTCACTTAATTTCTTTATGTATGGATTTGGAGGCTGTTCAGCCAACCGAGTCTCAAACTAACCTAAATTTTACAATCGATTCAAACATAAATTGAAATTGATTCTTCTTTACTTCAAGCTTTGGATTAGGATTTTACATTTTTAATTATATTTTATTGATGCTCATCCTTGGAGGTCATTACAATCTAAGTGATTAGATGCCTTATATTTTATATTTTATTTTATGTTGAGGAAATCTCAATGTTGATTGTATACCACAGTGTGGGTATATGAATTCTTTGGTTAATGCGCTGACCAAAGACTTATATTTTATTTGCAGTTGTTTTACTGCTTTATTTTGATGTATTTGATTACATTTATTGCCGATTCTGAGAATCTCTTTTCTGGAACTCGTCTTCTTGAATTTGAGTTTTTTAATTGCTTACGTGCAATTGTTAAGACGATCATTTTCGAGTTTACCTTTAAGCATATAATTATTATATGTGTAACTTTGAAACTCATTTAGAGGATTAATACCTATTTTTTGAAGTATTGGTGATAATTTTCATTTTCATTTTAAAGTTGTATTTAATCTTGTTATTTATTAATTTGCTCTGTGTGAGGACGGGAGTAGAATTTTCTCACAGCAATAAATGTTGCTTGTCGTAAGAGCCGACTAACCTTGGGAACTTTTGTTTAGTATTTCTTCTTCAATTCTGTTTTCAATCTCTTCTCTTTTTGAGTTATTTAGTTAGGTGGAAATTGTTTCGAGTAATTTTAGTATTTGTAGAATATACGTCAAACGATGACGCGGATTCGCGCGACGTTCCTCTTTTATCTATATCCTTCGTTACATAGTACTGTCAAACTTGTAATGCTAGTTTCATCTTCCGCTTTGGGAAAATGGTAGGTTGGACGGTATTCCTAAAGTGTAATCCGCTATCCTCGATTGTGACTTATTAGGTTTTATTACCTTTACCGATTTTGACTTCTAATTTAAAGTTTAAATTAGGATTTCATTAGGTTAAGTTATTTTGTTTAAGAAATAAGTTTTTGGAATTTTTTGGACTTTTGTGCAACGATGTTGCGAGATTTGCTTTTTGCGTTTGTTGTCGTTTATTTTGCGTTTTTTGTTGTTTATTTTGCGATTGTTGTTGATTTTTGCGTTTGTTGTTGTTTATTTTGCGTTTGTTTTGTTCTGCACTTCGCAGTTTGAAACCTTCCGATTTCAAATTTTATGGAGGGGGTGTGTAACGTCCCGTTGGACTGAAAAATCGATTTTGTTTGCACTTCCGTTTGAGCCATCTTTAGGCTTTACACGTCGAAGTGATGCAAAAAAAAACAAATTTTATTAATCATGGCGTAAAAACGCATAGAAATAGATTTTTATTCATTCTAACTAATTGCTGTGATTTCACAATGTTACCCAATACATTTATACAAAGGAATTGATTTCAAGGCCGTTGCATCTAAAGCAACGTTCTTCTTCTTTTTTTATTATTTACTAGATTTTTCTTTTATTTACTGGATTTTTATTCATTAGATTTATATTTTGGTTTCATGTCTGCTGTTGTGTTTGCAAATCTACATTCGTTTGATTCGTTATAATATGCCGGAAGAATCTTATTAATTCAAAAAGAATGTGCTAAAAATAGAAGATATCAGATAACGTCATATCATATATGGTGAGTCAACTGGAATTTATGCTACGACTTATTACATCTTAAATTCAAGTTAATTAAATTGTGTTATCAAAACTTTTCGGAATACATACTCCGTAACAAATTAAACGTTTATTACTTTTGAATTGAGATCGATTAATAGTTAGTTATAAGATTTTATGCTTTTATTTATCACCAATTTCAAGGTGATTGGCGCCCAAATCTTGTTTTAATCCAAATATTGTTTATTTCAAATAATGTTCATTTTTTCTTTAATGTAAATAGTTAGTGTATTATGTTATAGTTGCAAATAAATTAAAGGAATTCACATCTGTGTATGTTACTTTCATTCAGGCTCACACCCAGAGGTCTGTGTTCCAACTGCTGCCGTGGTAAAATAAGTATTTTTGCTTTCGATAAATGTATTTTTATATTTTGAACGTTTATTATTATTTTTATTGTATGTTTTTTATTTTTTATTACAGCGTACGGAAATTAATAATGTTCCTGATAACACTTTCAATATAAACTTGTCATGTCATATTCTGATTTATGCAAATTAACGACGTACAGTCATTGAACATTATTCCTTCCCAAAACATTACTGCCCCCCCCCATTGTAGGGCGCAACCTAAAAAAAATTTAATAACTCTTGCCGGCCTGGCACTCTTCAGTCCGTTTCCTTATTGTCAACACTTACCAGTCAAATTCTGGTCTCATCTGTAACGACCCATCGTCACAAGCAAGGTACCAGAAAACTTACCATCAGTTCTATGGTTGGAGAAATAAAAGAATAAAAATGTTTCAATTTTGTTCTTTGTTGAAAAGGTATGCTTCATTTATACAATTTATTAGCACTGATTTTCAAAACTCTTAAAGCTTCAATACTACAGTCAGTGCACTTGATGCTGAGAGTAGTTCACAAATAAATAAAAATCTAAATATTTCTGCACATAAAAAATTGCTGGTTTACCTGAAACGTCAAATGACGGTTATTTGGCAGAAGAATCTTGAGTGCTATTGATAGATAATGATATGAAATTTCAAAAAAAAGCTCTTGATGTCAGTTTTTTTATTAAAAGAATAGTGTTGGTAATTGCGTTGCATGAAGCACGAGTTATGTTGCAGAAACGTTTTTCGAAGATAGCACCAATAATAAAGTAAACATGGAGCACAACGGCCATGCAGCGGTAAAACATCGACGTATATAAGGTAAAACAACTGCAGAAAGAATCAGTCAAATGACAAATCCTGAAGAAGCTAGCAGCATGAGCAGCAAAACCTCAAAGAAAACTGCAACTACACGGCAAAACTTGAAAAAATATTGTACTACAAGCGACACCGGTCGTAAAAACCTACGGAATTTTATTGCAAACTTGTATGTTTATATCTACAAGAAAATTAAATTCTCTACGCACGAAGAAAATTTATAATCGTTCAAAATCTTGAACTGTAAGTATTTTCATTTTACTTAATTGCACATCGTTTTACTCTTACAATTTTAGCAAGTTAAATTACGAATGAGAGATACAAAAAGGTAAAAATTCCATGCAGCAAGATAACTTTGGGGTCGCTTCCTATATTCCTATTTATAGAAAGTGAAAATATGTATCGCTTCACATTTGTTTAAATTCTGGTAAATTGCACAGTCTCGCAAAAATAGTTAGGCAGATGGTATCAGGTGGCAAAAAAGCCTCGACCTCAATCAATCACCGCTAATTAGAAAATATTCTATTCAGCATAGCTTCGTTACTTCTATGACTTCAGTGCAATTATTGTGTATCGTGTGTT
The DNA here is from genome assembly GCA_035610365.1 of Aquatica leii. NCBI lineage: Eukaryota > Metazoa > Arthropoda > Insecta > Coleoptera > Lampyridae > Aquatica > Aquatica leii. Next base: position 21,607,013 of record CM069432.1, on the reverse strand, counting down.
TTATTTCTTTAAATTTTTTTGTGCATTTATTCAATTAACTTTAATTTTTTTTTGTTTATTAAACGTTCATGTTTACTTACATTTTGTTTGTTTTGTAATTTTTTTAAACTTGCGTTAGTTTTAATACTATTTCATTTTTGAGTGTGCAAATAAATGTTAATTAGTTAAATTGTAAACTAGCTTTTAATTTTGTCGGCCTCCACGTTATGTAAAATTTTTACACTCTTTGAAGGTAAGTCCATTTAGAGTGTATCCTTCAGAAGCAGGCTTGTGGTTGGTAAGGGCCAAAAGTCCATTGAGCTTTACTCTTTCCTGGCGCCCTTTGATTGGACTTTTTGATTTTGTGTTTTCGTCAAGTTTTCCAAAACAATCAGGAAATTTTGAATATAACCCACCCCGTGTTCACTGAGCACCGGCAAAACTTCGTTTATGTTACTTTGTTGTCATTGTTTCAACTTTTGCATGTAACAGTGTACAGAAAACAGCAGATGATATCAACTACTATTATGAGTTAATATTTCACGTTTGCAAACGCACTAAAACAAAAGCACTGAGAACTCATAGACCGTATCACATGGATGTAATCAGACCAACAATTTCAGATATCTCAAGATACGCAGATCAACAAACAGATAAAAAGCATCAACAAGAACAAACCTGAGCCACTGAAAAACAGATTTCTTAATTTGTCATCAAAAAAACGAGAAACGGTAGAAACAGAAGTGCTAGGAATGGGAATGAACTTTGTTATTACACCATAAAAATACCATAGGAAGGAAGTATTGAAACATTCCCAAAACCTCAAGAATATTTGAGACAATTTGAGAACAAACAGAATATTTCAGACAAAAAAATATATAACGTAAACGAAGAAAATCTAAGTAAGTGTTAAAAAAAAGGACGCGACAGTGTAAATAACAAACTCAGTGTTTTAACAAGTGTGCTATAGATGTAAATAAAAGTGATCTTATCCGCAAACGATGTTTATAAATTATTCGAGTTAGTTAGCTATAATTTTTAGTTTTTGTTATTTCAGTTTTAATGATACTAATTATATTTATAATAATTGTGTAAATAGTTCAAATAAATTAAATTTTTAAGTTCAAAACAATATTGTTTAAAAGTAGATTCAGTATTCAATTTTTAAACTGGTTTCGTACACAAATTGTAAAAAATTTTGTTAATAGGAATAATTAATTCTATAAGTATGTTACTAATGTACCTAAATCCATAACAAATATATTCCGCAAGTGTGTCTGTGACTATTTGGTAGTCAATACACAATGCAGGTCTGTCGTAAGTCATCTAGATGAATACTCAGTTTTAACATAAGTAAACAAGTCTTTTGTTTGTATAAGAACTTTTCCTTTTCCGAACGAAAAAAAATTTAATGTAAAAACACTTAAAATTTTTCACACACAATGCAAACAAATACGCGTTATTGTATCACATTTTAGAATATCAATTATGTCACATAGTTCAATGAGGCGCAAAACTGTCACAAATGTTGGTTTTGTATAACATATAGTGTAATTTTTTTCTTTCTTTTAATTTGTATTCGTGATTAACGGATGCTACTATGCAATAAGCTGATAGTACTCGTTTATTTAAAAGTTGCAGTAATGTAAAATAGTTGTATCAAAAGTAACATTTTTTAGTCTAATAAAATCCATTAGCAAAAACGTTGTTGCGAATTATTTTAAAATTTTGTTTAATAACTAATTAATAAAAAAAATTATTTATGTATTTGATGTTTTAGTTTGATTTGTAATTAATCAAACGCTTGTATTCATACAAAGATAAAAAATAATTTTGACGTCGATGATTGAATGCACGTCGATTCATATTTAATCCAAATAAATTATTTTTTTTGTTTTGTTCTTTAAATGTTTATGTATTATATAAATAAAAAACGTTCTTTATATAATTTTTTTGACTCAATCCTATAATGCATTAGTAAATTCTTTTTCTTTCTCCTGTAACATATTGGTAAATTGTAAATGTTTATGTACTTACACAAAATGTATGTATAATTTCGTTTTTGTTTTTGAATACTAAAATTTGTTTTGAATACGTACGTACAATTACGTTTTTTTTTTATTTTTAGAATGCGATTACGATTAATGGGCGTTAGATGCTAGTCTGCACGTCACATTTCCAAAATGTTTCCGTTATGTGTTTAGGGTTTGTTATCGTTGCTTTGATAGATATTTAATGTCTTACGCTTGTAATAATTTAATTTGATCGTGGCAAATGTTACGTTTGTGTTTTACGATGTTTTAATTACGGATCTGTACGAATAAAAAATCAGTCGGAATGAAACACGAAGTATTTGCAGGCTTTAAATTCGAATTAAAAAAATCACGTCATATTACGTCATCCTATGAATTAGATGGACCGCATCCAAATTTCATCTGCGACTACGCGAGATAACTCGGTAATCAGATAATATTTAAATTAAATAAGTTTATTTTATTTAAACTTAATTATCATGTTTATGTTTTAAGTATTGTTTTCAAATTAAAACGGGATTTAAGGAGACGATAGACTTCCTACGACCCTATTTATAAATTTGTAATTAATTGTCCCATTGTTCATTTTTTGTATTATTCTGTTCTTTTAAAGTTAATAAAAGACGTATGCCACCTGTTCATCTTTTATTCAAATTTTCTATACGTTACATTTTGGCGCCCAACGTGGCGCTAGAAAAAATTCTGTCGAAATTTGTATTTGATTTTTTATGTTTAAAATTTTATACATTTTATTTGTTTTGTGTATTATGAGTATGTTAATATGTTATGAAATATTCTTCACGTGTAAAAAAAGGTAAAGTACGATTGAATTTAAGTTTATGATACGATTTAAAATATCACGAATAATGTAATTGATCTAATTTTTTGTGTAAATTGTTTTCTGTGTACGACTTTAGTATTTATTATTTTGTTTAAACATTTTGAATTTTCTGAATATAGAGCAAATCATTTATTGAGTATAAAATTATGTTTAAACTTTGCAAAACGCATTGTTAACTTTGACAATGTAGTTAAGTGCCATCATTGGTCGTCAAGTATAAAACCAATTGTTACGATTTAGTTAACAACGGCGTCAGCTAACAACGTAGTTAACTTTGTCTTTCTACAACCAGGCTTGTGTCTTCTCTTTTGCATAACGATTTGAATGATTTCAAAATAAACATTTCTTAATTTGAAGAACCTTCACCTGATTTCTTAGTGTATAATTCTGAGAATGTCACTGTTGTAGCGTCTGCTCGTGGGAATTCTCGTTTTTTTTGCATTTAGAAAACTGCTTACGTTTTTGCTAAAGTTTTACTTTCTCAGAATAATTTGTTACAGTACCGTGTATTAAACTTGTATTAAGTTGATATTTTCTTCCGTCAGATGATAATTATTTGTTAAATTAAATTTGAAGAAAAACATTAAAATCCACATGAGTATATTTTGTCTTTTGTTTTATGTCAATTTAAGTTTTGTATTGTTTAGAAACCTCGTCTTTAGAATTTAAAGTCAGAGATTATATTTTATAATATATGAACTTTATCTGTTCTTGATAATATTTGTATGTTAGTATAATTTCGTATTGTTAGACGTTTCTTTTGTTTTTCTTGTATTTAAGTACATTCGATGTAAAGTTATTAAGATTCTTTCTCAGTTGGCTTATGAATCGAAAGATACAAACGGTAATAATCTTGGAAGTTTGTATGTTAAGGACTTTAAGTAAAATTTGTTTTGTTTTTTTTAGTTATTATGCCACTGTAAATAAGTTTTTTTGTATTAGTTGAGTTAATTTAACGATTGATTATGTTTGTCTAGTTGTATGTTTAGTAGTTTTCTAGTTGTGGATTTATAACATTATGAGTAGAGTCCGTCCCTCTTTTTAAATTGCCTATTATCAATTGAGATAGACTATAGTGATCTTAAATTAATTTTATTATTATTTGTACCGTTTTGTTTTAGTGTTAAAAAACGTACATTGAAAGTTATTTGTTTGTCTAAATTTTGTTATAGGTATCGTTCATAAATTTTCTTCTTTGCATTAAAAAAAAATAAGTTGAAAGAAAAGTTAAGAAGACTTTGTCGATTTAAATAAATAAGTAATTAACGCGCGTGCTAAGGTAAATATAACGGCGTGTAAACAAATACCAGTTTAGATAAACAGAAGTTATCCGCGGACATTATTTTTTAAGGGATGGTAGTAATATATAAATTAATGTAAGTATTTTTCTTAAATACCGTTGCACTTTATTAGTGTTAGTTAAAATAAATTGTGTAAATATTTATTTTTCAATTAAAGAAATTTTTAAAATTCGTAACAATATGTTATGTTCTTTTTGATGTTTGAGAATGTTTTGTTATGTGTATGATTCGCAAGGTTTATGTTCCGATTATTTCGCATGATTGAGATAACTCTACATACATATAGACATTAGTTTTTTTTATTTTAAGTTCTTCTTTGACAAGTATTCATTTTATATGGTTTTTCTATTTTTTTGATTGAATACTTCTGATTTTAATTAATATTTTTTTATTAATTGTATACGCAAATCATTCTGCGCAACGTAAGTACGCAACGCACATGCGTTTGTAGGCATCTTTTTTAAATCATCTTTGGGCGGCGACTCATCGCAAAAGGACGTTTTCGTCAAAGTTAATATTGAAATGTAGTGTACTGTCTTTGTCATACCGTCAGTCTGCTTTTGTTGTGGTTTACATACGCATTTCTTGTAATTAAGAAAAATCTATTAACTTTAAGGTTTTTCTTGCTAGACCACGACACTTTTCTTACGTACAATAAATTTTTACGTTTTTCGTTTTATGATCGTTGCATTGTAATATATGATAACAATTAATGAGCGCTAGACGGTAGTCTGCACGCCACATTTCCAAGGAATTTCCGTGTTCATGATCTATTATAGTTACGATTTCCATAGTTATTCAATGCGCTACGTTCGAAATAATTTGATTTGGATCGTGACCAATTTAAAGATTATCGTATGTTACGTTTACGTTTTAGAATTATAAATAAATAAGAAATCATTCAGATTAAAATACAGAAAACTTCAAAGTTTTAAATACGCATTACGAAAATTACGCAATATTACGTAATCCTATGAATCAGATAAGCCACACCCAAATTGCATCTGCAAGGACTCAACATAATCAGGGAACTTTAATGCTTTGTGTATTTGACCTTCGGTATTTAAATAGGTTTCTTCTTTTTTTTTATTTAAATTTAATTTTAATGTTTTGTGTTTTAACTATAGTTTTTTAATTTTAATATTTATCCCAATTTATTTAAATAAATTTCGTGACGTCCAAATAGAAATTTAAGAGTTTTCTAGTTAAAATAAAATTTAAGAGGACGATAGAATTTCTACGACCTTATTTATTTATTTAACTTGTAATCATTGTCTCATGCTTCATGTTTTGTATTTTATGTATTGTTTTTTTGATGTTAATAAAGCCTGGTGCATTCAATTGTTTTAGAATGTATTTTTTACTTTGTATTAAAATTTTTATACATAGTAAAAGTAAGGTAAATATTGAAAATATATAAATAAAGCTTTTGAGAAAATTTAAAAAACAGATTAAAACAGTAGAGTTAATAATGATTTTTTGTAACTTTGATAAAACTGTCTTATTTTTTAACATTACATTTATCACCGATTTGGCAAGAATTTCTTTGAAACGGAATTTGGCACAATATCAAATGTACATTTCTGTTTATTTAGTGTCTTCGTAAATGTCTACGTTAGAGCATATTGAAAGTATATTTGATGCTTTAACAATAAATTTAAAAAAAACAATTGTATAAGGAGTATTACATAACAATAACAATATTACTGTTATATCAAAATGTACATATTATTGCACTTCAAATTGATTTTATTTAAATTGATAAAAAAATTTGAAAAATAAAAAACCATTGTAACAGTAATATATAAATAAAATTATTACCAAAAATATACATTAAAACATTTAATTGTCTACCGTCAATTTGCGATTGAAAATGTTTAGTTTTAGTAACAACCGTTTACACTAAAATTATATGTACACATACATAATGATCAATCTAAAGTGTCAAGCACAAGACAAAATATTTAAATTGGCATCAATTATATGTTAATAGCTTAGAAAAAATACTTTTGTAAAATAATTTAACTTTTTGGTATTTTACTGCGAGTAACATTTTCTTTATTTTTATAATTTTTGTAATTTTCTATTAATTTCAGATACACAAAAATTTAATTCGCTAGTTTTATTAGTAACATCATATATTTTAGACTTTTACTCATTGTCACCGAGAGATCTATAAAGAATTAAAATTATTTAAAAAATCTGTAATTATTACTGACCTCTACACAGCTTCATGTAGGTAAATTATGGCTTGAATAGTCAGTAGTGCAATATATACAATTTAAGAAGTATCAGTCCTGCACAGCCTCATGCAGGTAATTATGACTTGGTCACTGATACATTAAATTGTAGTAGTTGAGACAATAAAAATACAGTTTCTTCTGTGTCGTCTCTATCTGAGTTGTGGTCAGGTGGTAATGAATTGAACACGAATTGTGCTCGGTTTCTCTTGTCTCTTCTTAAGTAATCTCCATGTTATTAGAATTGCACTACTTGTAATTATTATAAGTGTTGTTATTGTTAACACATAAATATTTAACTTGTTGTCATCTGTTGACTTGTACCATTGTTACATGTTGCTAATGGCATTCATCCATACTTTCATTCAACTTTTTTTCTAAAATTTTCCAAACGTTGTTCTATTCTGGCCTCACTTTCCTTTATTGATGCTTTATAGATAGCAGCAAGTTAGTGTGCTGGTCAGTGGTTTTTATTAATTCTTGTTGATTTTTCTCTAAACTTCCAATGTTCCTATACACTTCATAGTTTACACCAAATACCGCTGTTAGAAAATCTCCTAAGGATCCTCTCTTTATTCTGACATTGTTCACATGCAAACTATTCATGTTTCACAGTATTTGTTTTTGTTGTTCTTTTAAATGTTTGATCAATTCTGAGCAGTAAGATTTTTCTGTTAGTTTCATAGTATTATTGCACAATTCCCTAATTTGTTCGATTGTTTTATTGATTTGCTGTACGCCATAGTAGAAACTTGATATTTCAATCGCCATGTCAATCTTTAGTTCTTCCAAATTCTTCTATAAGTAATCCCGGCCTAGGGTATTTGATGTTATATGTCTAGGTACCACCGTGTATTTAATACTAGCATCATACCTAATACAATTGTTAATCGGTTAAGTTTAGCAGGTTTTGATTGTGGCTTTTGTACGTTATCCTATTCTATCGGTACTTAAATTAATTTTGTAATTGGTCGTTTTAAAACTGCGCTGCCTTTTGTTATTATTGTAACAACTCTCAGATTTCCATCTGTTCCTAAGTGCACTTCTGTTGTTCTGACCCTTGTCAAAAACCATTTGCTAGGAGGGTTATTCTCTTCTTTATGTAGAACTAAATCTCCTGTACTTATATTGTTTTCTGTTACTATCCACTTAGTACTTAAATATTCCTTGTTCCAAATTTTCCAAAAGTCATTTTTCATTCTTTGTATAAGTGTAAGCTTCGTGCGCATGACACTAGAGTAGATACTAACCTCTAATAATTTAACTATAAAATAATTTGCTGACATAAGTAATCAAATAAACTAGGCATATAAAGTTAGTAGAAGATAATAATAATAACTGTGGAAAGTGCTGAACGTTTAAGGTGTTAAAGAGATCCGGGAAACAATAGCTTGATTGTTGATTCTCTTATTTTAGGTTAGTACAAAAACGTGCTTTGTAAATATTTTATTTATGTAATTAATTGAATAAACTTTTATTTTAGACGAATCTAATCGTGTTTCTTCCACTGATTATTTATCATCCTTATATAAGTTTTCACATTTTTAAACTGTTGTAGTATATTTTTCCAGATAGCTCATTGGTGTGATTAATTCTTTACCAATAAAAAAATGGCCAGGAGTTAATGTTGCAATGTCATTTGGCTCAAATGTCAACAGACAAAGTGATCTAGAGTTTAAACATGCTTCTATTTGACATAATAATGTAGACAACTCTCCGTATGTTAGCGTGGTAATCTCAACAATTTGTTTTAGATGATATTTTGTGGATTTTACAGCTGCTTCCCAAAGCCCTCCGATATGCAAAGCTACCAGAGGAATGAAATGCCAATGTACCTCAACTGTTGTCAATTTTTGCTGCATGGAAGCATTTAATATGTTCTTTATCTCTTTTTGTAATGTTTTATTAGCTCCTACAAAAGTCGTTCACGGTATATGTGGCTACTGTTTCCTCTTCTTGATGTAAATCTTCTAAAAGCAGCAAAAAATGTATTTCACTCACTCATCACTCACAGCTTCTAAGTGTACTGCTTTCGTGGCTAAACATAAAAATTACAATGTAACCTTTCTACGAGTGATGTCCTCGTCCGTTCGAATCTGTATAGGTCCTGCGTAATCTACTCCTGTGTAAGAGAATGGTAATGATAGTGTTACTCTAAGTGCTGGTAGTACTTCTATTATTTGCTGTAACTTCTATATGGTAAGCGTTTCATACATCTACGAATGATTTGTTTGACGTTTATTATCCAATACTTGCGTCGTATATATGCTGCAGTAAATTGGTTCACGCTATGTAATAATTTGTAATGTACACTTCTTACAATTGCAATTGCACTAATATGTGGTAATAGGATGCTTTTCGTTATATAATAATAAGGAATGTTGAAGTCTTCCCCCCACTCGAAGGATTCCATCTGAGTCAAGAAATAGTTGTAATGACAACTTTTTTTGCCAATGACTTGTTTTTGTTAAATCTTCGTGATTTCTTTTTTCTATTCCTTGTTTTGGACCCATTTTATAATTTGTATCATACTAAGGTTTAGTTCATCTGTTGTAATATAGTTTGGGTTATTTGACCGGTTTCTGCACTTTGCTGAGAATTTTGTAAAGTAGAAAATCTTGATTCCAAAGTGAATTCTTCAATGTCGATAATCACGCTTTTCATTTGTGGTTTTCGAACTTCTTCCGTTGTTGTAAAGATACTGTTTAATGTTAGTAAAGTTCACGAATTCAATTGTAACCACTGTGGTCTTTTCCACCATAAATTAAGCTCTTTTAACTTAAATGGTGCTATATCTCTGGGTATTATGTCAACATGATTATCACTTGTTTTTGCGTGTCCCTAACTCTCACTTGATATTATTCCACAAAATGTACTGACTCTATTAGCTACGATTGTTTTCCACTTCTCCGGGCCTCCTTTTATCCAAGATAAAGTTATTGTTGAGTCCGACCAACAAAAAGCATTAATCTTGGACATACATAAATCATTCAAGGTTTGTTGTACCATTTTGGCCAACAACTCTGCAGCACATGATTCTAATTTAGTAGTTGTTTTTCTTGTTTTCAGTGGTGCCACCTTGGACCTGGCATATAGTAGTTTTATGTAGTTATTTCAGTTTGTATATGTAACCTTGCTGTATATTACTTCTCCTTAAGCCTTTTCTGATGCATCACATAATCGATGTAGTTCTAATTGTTATATTTTATTTGTATATCCCATCCACCTAACTACCAATATTTCCTCTACGCATGGTAATTCTTCTGTGAATTAACCTTCGGATTACAAAACAATTTTTGAGGCGCCGATTACCAAGTGGGGTCGGATTTGACCCCAAGTTTTTTTTTTATTTTGTGAAGAAAAACCGATTAATTTGTAATAGTAACCTTTATTAATATTTTAAATTAACATTAGATTTCATATAAACTAATAAAAATATAAAAATAAAATGTAAACATAAATTAGTGAGGGTAACAACTATTAGATATTATTGTAGTTTTTTTCTGGCAATGTTGTTTACATACAAAAGTTTGCACTTTTCACATGTTTCCGAACATTTTTTGTCATTTGCTCTTACATATCTTACAACGACTTCTTTTTGGGCGAGCTATAGTTTTGTCTTGCGGTCCCACTTCCTCTGGTTCTGTGTCTGCCAAAACCATCGCTATTGCATTCTGCACATGTTTAGGTAATCCTTGAAGTGTACGTTTTTTAATATGTGGGATTACTAATTCAAACCTAAGATTTTGCAATAATAATCTCCTTCGGGATGTTTTCCCTTTTTCAAAATTTCCAAATTTCGTAGTGTATAGAATAAATGCATTCATGGCAGCAATATCAAGGAAATTAAAAAATAGTACAAGAGGCCAGCGATTTGTAATTCTTCTGCATGAGTATTCCTTCACCATTTTATCGACGCTGTTCACCGCTCCTTTGCAGCTATTATAGTCCAAGATAACTTGCGGTTTGTAACTGAGGTCTTCTCCGGACAATTTCAAATCTTGGTGTTGCGTTGAAAGTAGCATAACGCTTCTATGTTTTTTAGTTACGTAAGATACTAAAATTGTGTCTTCTCCATATAGAATTAGGGTCGATTTCTTTTTGGCAAAAATTATTTTGGTATTTCTCTACGTGTTTCACGAATTGTTCCGGTCAAGGTTTTTGATTGCTGCAGTAGCTCCTTCGCCAAAGACGTAAAAAAATTATCTGTGGTAATACCATAACCCTCTCTCAAACCCTCAACCAAAACCAAAACTACCCGCTTCC